>OX344727.1:27326064-29726064 GCA_947034835.1 Ballota nigra
GATAATACTTTTTCAACAAAGTTGCATTCTAGTAGTATTGGGCCGAGTTGCCTTTCATGTCTTCAAGATCGTATGTACCATTTGGCCATGTGTTCGACACCTTATATGGGCCCTCCCAAGTCGAACGAAATACTCCTGGCAGTGGCGCAAGCACTCAGCGATGAACTAGGTCACCTATCTTAAACCTAGTTCTTTTTCTTGTGAGTTGTAGTATCTTTCTGCTCGTCGCTTGTATATTACATTTTTTTATTTCAGATGCAATTCTCTTTTCTTCAAGTAAGTTTTAACTCTGTGGCTAGAGCTAGGTTGTTCGCCTCTTCCTAATTGAGATTTTCATCTACCTGGTTGATCTTATAATCAAATGTGGATAGATTTTGAATCTTTGTGATTATAACCTCAGTTAATTATGTGGGGCCTTCGCTTGTTGCTAGGTGGGCGAGAGCATCTTCTTGAGTATTGATGTCCCAAGGTACTTGCTCAATGTAAATTAATTCAAACATTGAAGCTAAATGGGCCACTATTTTTTGATACATCATCATCTGCTCGCCCTTTGCTTCATATTCTCCTCTAACTTATGAGTCTCTGAATATCTGCAGCCTTCTTACTCCCACACCCATAGCTAATCCGAGTCCTGCAATCAAACACTTCGTATTCTGCTGCATTGTTGGTTTCCATGAACTTGAAACGAATTGCTGATGTGAACACTTGTCTATCTGGGCTTATTAACACTATCTCATCCCCCGATGTTAAATTGGTAGATGAACCATCGATGTATATGTGCTATGGATGATTATGTCCTCTCGTTAGATCTTGTGGGAAGGTCATCTCGACTATAAAATTGGCCAACGTTTGTCCCTTGATCATGGTTTAAGGAGCATACGTAATCCCAAATTAGCTTATTTCCAGTGACCATCTAAGGAGGCGGTCAACCGTGTCTAGTCGGTGCAGTATTTGTCTAAGTGGGAAGGTGGTTAGCACTTCAACTTGGTGATCAAAGAAGTATGGTCGTAACTTCCTCACACTCATGATTAGTGCATATGCTAGCTTCTCAGTAGGCGAGTACTTGATTTCTACTTCATGTAGTATCTGTCCGACATAGTAGATGGGTATGTAGAATTTACCCCTCGTACCAATACTGAACTGATCATTACCTCTGAGGCGGCCAGGTATAGATACAGTTTCTCCTGGAACTGTTTTTGTTAGGATCTTCATGATTAGGCGTGAAATTGGTATGTTTTGTAGCTCGATTTACCCATATTTTTAGTGTATTTGATGAGTATTTAGAGTCATTTGAGTATCGATTCCATAAACTAATGAATTTACCTCTTTAATTCTCATAGATGGATAGAGGGCAAAAAATAGAGTTCGTAGGACTTTGAATCGACTCAAACAGACTCCCGAATTAGAAGATATGAAAGAAATATGAAAAGTATTAGTTCGGGCGAAGTAAAGTGCTAGTTGATTCAATGGAGGAGCGCTCGAGCAAGCCTAGGTCGAGCACCTAGAGGTCAAGTGCTATGGAGGGTATGGACACATGAAGCGCACGACCGTGCCAAGGTCGAGCGTTAGGCGTTCGACCAGTGAGAGCTCGAGCGCAGTGTTTCCGCTAGAGAAGGGAGGCGCACGACCCATGCGCGAGTGACTTGTAGCGAATATACCAGCTTTCTACTAGTAGCTTCCCCGCAAGAGTACGGGTTCACTGTAGTATGAGTAAGTATAGCGACCAAGTATTATCGAACCCAAGGGATGAAGTGTATGCGAATAGATCCCTGAAGATCTACGCGTTGTAGTTACTATGAGTGAAATATTTTTGGTTTTTGAAAAGAGAAAATAATCTAAACTAAATTACTCTACGAATGCAAAAGGAAAATTAAACTAAGTATCTAAGGTTTGTATGCAAGTATGTGATGGTGATGCTTAAGATAGGAATTCCTACGTATACTAACGGAGCAGGTACATACTCAAGATAACCGTGATGTGCAAGAAATAACCTAGGTAAAAGATCGTAAGATGAAAGCTCAAGATTTAATCCCTAATACTTTATCCTATCAATCGACTTCACTAATCCACTAACAAGTTAATAGATTGTGCTTAATTAAAGAGACCCTAATTTAACTAATGGTGATGCGGCCGTCCTCCATAGCTAAACCGGTAGATTAATTAACCCCTTCTAAACCTTCTCGTTAAGACTACTGGTTGTTAAAGAGTGATATGGTCGTCCTCTCCCTAACACTTTCGTACGAAATACAAAGGTAAAGTTAAGATTGATTTTAAGAATTCATTAATTAAGAGAATTAAAACCTAACGTCACGGATTACCCTAATTACGTACCCACAACCTACTTCTACGAGTTCATCCTACCCCAAGTATACAAGGGTTTTAGCCTAACATGGTGGTTTGAATAATAAAAGCAATCACAAGAACAATAATCATATGCATAATTAAATTAACGAAAGAAATCAAGAACATAAACGAAAGAACAAATTAAAGTCTCTAAAGAAATCTATATAAATCTGAAAAACCAGGGTTTATTGTCTCAAAGAGTAAAGAAAGAAAGAATTAATCTAATACGTTCAAAAGAAATACTAAAGCTAAGAATTCGTAAATTAAAACCTCGATTACAACGTATAAAACTCTTCCAATCTCTCTCCCAAGCTTTCTCCTCGCTCAAAATATGTAAAAATATGTGTTTGTATGTGTTGATATGCTTGGAAAAAGGTATAAATAGACTTGGGATCGAATTTGGGCATTTTTGGGCCAAAATACGCATTTGCTCGAGTATATGTCGAGTAGTGACTACTCGACCTGTTGCAGCTCGAGTGCACTACTCGAGTGCCCGAGTAGTGACTACTTGAGTGACTCTGCTCGAGTACTTTTCGGCAGCTGTACACATGTTCGTAAAATCTTCATATCTCCTCAACCGGGAGTCCGTTTTGGCCGATTCAAAGTCCTACGAACTCCTCTTTTCACCCTCTATCCATCTATGAAAGCCAAAGAGACAAATTCATCAGTTTATAGAAATGATACTCAATTGACTCCAAACACTCATAAAAAATACTCAAAATATAGGCAAATCGGGCACCAAAACATAACAATTTCACGCCTAATCAGCGAGCTCGTGCGTTTGCCAGAAATTTCGGCCTAATTTGTCCCAAAGCCTATAAATACCCCTTCCAAGCATATTTTTAGACACCTTGAAACCAATAGAGATAGTTTTTGAGATAGAAGAGCTTGGGAAGGAGGATTGAAGAGTTTTACAACTTGTAATCGAAGTTTTAATTTATGAATTCATAGTTTAACTATTTCATTCGAATCTTTTAGTTTAATTCTTTCTTTCTTAAGTTCTTTTGACTATAAACCCTAGTTTTTCAAGATTTATAAAGTTATTTTGAGACTTTATTTTATTCTTTCATTTATGTTCTTGATTTTGTTCGTTAACTTAGATATGCATATGTTTATCGTTATTATTATTGCTTTCGTTTTTCATACAACCATGTTAGGCTAGAACCCTTGCATGCTTAGGATAGGATGAACTCGTAGAAGTAGGACGTTGGTACATAAATAGGATAATTCGTGATGTTTAGTTTTGATTCTCTTAATTAACTGAATTCTTCTAATAAATTCTGGAATAATCTTGGAATTGAGTATGAAATTTGTTAGAGAGAGGACGACCGCATCACTCTTTAATAACTAATAGGCTTAAGGAAAGGGTTTTAGAAGGGGTTTATCATCTACCGGTTTATCTAGGGAGGACGACCGCATCACCTTAGTTAAATTAGGGTCTCAATAATTAAGCACAATCCATATAACTTGTTTAGTAGATTAGTGAAGTAGGTTGATATGATGAAGTATTAGGGTTAATTCTTGAGCTTTTAGTCTTTCAATCTTGTGCTAAATTAGGGAAGTTGATTGCCTAGTTTTAGTACGCTTAGGATTATTACTTGCACATCACAATTATTTTAGTTATTGTACCAACTCCATTAGTATACGTAGGAATTCCTATCCCGAGCATCATTATCCATTATTTGCATTCAAACCAAGTTATTTATTCAGTTTAAATTAATTATTAGCATAGAAGTAGAATATAGTGTAGTATAATATAATTCTTAAGCCCAGAACATTCATTCATATTAGCTACGAAACGTACATCTCCAGGGATCTATTCGCATACACACTTTCCCTTGGGTTTGATACTACTTGGTCCCTATACTCACCCATACTATAGTGATCCCATACTCTTATGGGGTAACTACTAGTATAGCTAGTATTTTGCGTTCAAGTCACTTCACATCACTTAGGTACTCTTTCAGTTGCTCGAATGCTCTTTGGAAACTGTCGGTCCATTGAAAGTTCCCTTTTTTTATTGCCTCAAAGAAAGGTCAACATCTATCCCCTGATCTGGAGATAAATTTGTTAAGAGCTGCTAGATATCCCGTTAAACTCTACACCTCATTCACCGACCGGGATGGTTGCATGTCCATGATCGCATTTACTTTGACTGGATTGGCTTTAATTCCTCGCTGGCTAACCAAATGTCCTAAAAAAATTCTTGAATGTACCCCAAAACTGCTCTTTTTGTGTTTTAACTCATATTGTAGGCACGCAGTATCTCGAATGCTTGAGCCAAACGTTGTCGGTGATCTTCATTTCTTTGACTTTTTACCACAATATCATCCACATATACTTCCATTGTGACTCATATTTGCTCGTCGATCATCTTGTTTACCAGTCTTTGATACGTAGCTCCTGCATTAATCAACCTGAATGACATCCTCTTCCAACATAGCAGGTTCTTGTTTGTGTATTTTCCTGATCTTCTGGATGCATGGCAATTTGAAGATATCCTCCAAAAGCGCCCATGAAGGTCAATAGTTCATGTCTAGTTGTGTTGTCTACCAATTGATCACAATATGTGGCAACGAGAAGTTATCCTTCAGACATGAAACATTTAAGTCTGTGAAATCGATGCACAACCTCCATGTTCCATTAGGTTTCCTCAGAAGTACTGGATTTGCAACCTATTGAGGACACAGAGCCTGTCTGATAAGATCATTATCCAACAGCTTTTTCACTTCCTCGTTCAGAGCCTGATACTTGTCTGGTCCGAATTTTCTTCTCTTTTATTTGATTGGCTTTTTGGTTGGATCAATGTTGAGTTTATGACATGCATGATCCGGACTAATCCCAACCATATCGGTGTGTGACCAGGCGAACACATCAAGATTTAGTTTGAGAAACTCAGCCATTCCAGAACTATACGGCTCGGAGAGCTCTGATCCAATGAAGAGCTCTAAGTTTTCTCGATCTGGGTTGACCCTTATTGCTTCTAGTTCTTCATGCGGAGTGGCACTTCTCTTTTGTCTTTTCCACCGGGGATCAATTATCGGCCCCTCCAAGTTCAGTTTATTTTCAATTTCCATAGGATCGACCCCAAGCCGAGGCTCGATATAGTCTACTCGTTCCTCTTATTGATTGTCCACCTCCGTATTATCTTCACTCTTTCTTCATTTGGTTATTTTCCGCCATCATCAATATACAGTTGCTCGTCTATCTCGATCATTTCTGTATCTACAGACTCTAAGATTTCATCAAGTGTTGATGGTTCTTCCATCGCCTGGCTTTGTGACTCATCCATCATCATGATGACTTTTTGTTCATTTACTTGCAATTGAAGAATGCATTCTCGAGCCTTTTTCTGATTGCCATTCACTATACCTGCACCTCTGGATGTTGGGAACTTTACACGATAATAATACGTGGAAACAACTGCCTTAAATTCATTGAGAAAAGGACGACCGATGAATCCGTTATAGGTGGAATGTTGGTCTACCACTAGAGATTCTACCTCCTAGTCAGCCTCCTATCAGGATCCTTGGCCGATACAAGTTTGACTTACAGCATCTCCAAACCCTAAAATTCTATGATTGTAGTCTTCGATATAACTTGTGTAATCTCCCAATTGATCCAAAGTTTTCTTGAAAAGGATGTTGGTGTAAGCTCCAATATCAATGAGCAGACGGTGAACCCTAGTGCCCATTATATTTACACATATAACCAGGGAATCATTATGTGGGTGAGTATACCGTCAAGATCTACCATTTGTTTTGTGGAAGGTTTTACTCCCATCTCTTTAACTTGGGTTACTGCTCATAACTTGGCTTTGCTTTTTCTCTTTGATACAGGGGGTTCTCCTATCTGAGCAACCGCCTACTATCCCTATTACTTCCATCATCAGAATTTCTCGTACTAGTTATATGGGTGTTCCCTGTCTGTTCGATTGACCCAACTGCTCATCATCTTCATCTTCCTCTGAGCTCGATAGAATGCTCGCCCAAGGCCTCTTTCCAGGTGCTCGCTTCACAAATTCTGACATATTTCGCTCCATAAAACCTCCAAATTGTTTCAATAGATCCCAACATTCACTAGTGAAATGCCCAATATTCTGGTGATAAGCACAATACTTATTTGGATTCAACTTTCCTTGCTTCTATCTTATCTTTTTTGGGGCAGACAACATGTTCCTGTCTTTCACGTTGTTATAAACTGCATCCACTAACACTGTGAGCACTTGATTCAGTCTTTCTTTGAGTTCGGCACCCCCATGAAGGCTTTTAGAATTTTTGGGACTTTATACTCCGTATTCCCTGTCTTTTTCCCCAGCTTCTTTTGTTCGGCCTTATTGCCTAACTCCCTTTGTAGGGTTTCTTGCATCGAGATATAAATTCATGCCTTATGCCTAAACTCAGTATAGGTTTTTGGGCATACTAAGTGCATCTCCTTCCACAACTCCGTTCCTTTTTTTCAATCCCGCCATTACAGCTGCGGTCTTTGTGTCCTCACTGACCATTTCTCCTTCTAGCAAGACTTTGTCAAATCTTTCTAAGAACTGCCTATCTGACTCCTCATCACCCTATTTCATATCAGTCAACCTATGCTTCTGAGTGAGGTATGTCCCTACCGTTGAGAAATGAGATAAGAATTATTTCCCAAGATGAGCAAAAGAGGTGATGGACCCTGTGGTAGCGCGGTGAACCATCTGTGCGCTACATCCTCTAAAATGAGAGAGAAATTCCTGCATTGTGGAGCATCTGTGGCCCCCATTGAAATAATAAAATCTGAGTATTTTGTGCTGGTCCCACTAGTAACAGTTTAAGGTATTTAAGAAGTCTAGAAGGGTGGGGTTGAATAGACTTCTCAACACAAATCACTTTTATTCGGCTTTCTGAAAACTTCAGCCTCGTTTGGAGAACAATTTGCAGAAGCTTAGTTAATAACTTTTGATTAAAACCTTTTTTTTATAACTTATCAAATATGATGCAATGAATAAAGTAAAGCAGTAAAGTAAAGAACACAAGAATATATAGTGGTTCGGATATCAAATCCTACGTCCACTCTCCCTTATACAAGGGGTATTTCCTTCTCACTCTCCTTCTTACTAACTCTTTGGAATTGACAAGTACTAGCTCCTTGTTAACACTTAGATCTAACTCGATCTAATTCTCAATTCAACAACCTTATCTGATAGATGAACAGGTTGATAGTTGTTTATCCAACTATTCTCCTTAAAGAGTAGATTTGTATGAAAACTTGTAAGAGTACTGGAATGCTAGATTGTATAATTGCTTGAATGTGTTCTTTGTGCGTGTCATTCTCCTTCCCAATAACTCTCTATTTATAGGGTAGATTAGGGTTTTAGTCGTTGGAGAGCTAATCTAATCAGATCCCTATAAATGGAAGTCAATCAATCAATTTTTCTTAATTGATTGATTTGGTTGGTGGGATCCTTTGGATTGATTCTTCAATTGACTTTTCAATCCGATCTTCAGTGTGCATGAATGACACCAACGGTAACAGACTTCCTTGAAAGCTCCTCTGGTCTGTTCAGAAATGCAAGACTAGATACCAGATGACACAAAGGTCCTCTGGTCCAGATCAGAGTGGTGAACTAAAGATTTCCTTAGGTTCATGGGATGATTCTAAGTCTTTTCTTATTTCACCAGACTCGTCTGGTCTCCAGGACTCGTCTGGTTCTGGGGAAGGTCTTCTGCCTCTGCTCTGGTCCTCATCTGGAAGAGGTCTTCTAGTCGACTCCTCTGGTTTGACTCTTCTGATCTAGCAGTTCTCCCTAGACTGAGTCCTAGTCTAAATCATCTTCTGGCTAACAGGTCCAAATGGTCCTATACATCTTCTGGTTTGTTTTAACATCTTCAAAACTTACAATTTTTATCCTAACATTTTGTCAAATGGATTTTGGGGTTTGAACTCCCTTCATATAAATTAATGGTCGAGAATTGAATTTTCTTTTGTATTGGGGCCTTTAATATGGATGAAACCAATGGTGAAGATGGAAGGACAGTGGATCCAACTCATTTTTTAGATTCCAGCCGTTTTTGTAATTCCTGAATGGCTTTTTTCATGGCTCGAATATCATCGTTAGAGTCCCCCCTTACCACAGGTTGTTCACCAAGCGAGGGCTCCTCATCCCAAATCTGACAAGGTTCCTCTCTCAAAGGAGACTTTCCCCGAGTTTGCCTTCTATGGTTGTTCACTCCATTTGGCCCCAATCGTCCTAAAGCTGGCCTTCAAATTCTGTCATGAATCGATGGGCGAGCAGCAGCATCTGCTCGCTCCTCATCAACTGGTGGATGAGCATTTTTATCCCCATTCTTCTTTGGTTTATTGCCCAGTCTTTCCCATGCGCTTGTTCGCAAGGTGCTCTAACTTGACTCCTCGGCTCGACTCGGCTTAGCCCTCCTTGGCTCTTTAATCTTTCCCTGACATGTGCTTTCCCATTATTCTTATGTACTTATGTACTATCAACTTCATTTGGTCGTTGATCTTCTCTTCTATTACTATGTTACTCGTCGCCATGCATGGATACCTCCCTTGGCTTAGGTGGACCAGTCAGTTCTTGTTGCTTGCGAATAGCTTGCAGCATGGTGATTATTTTCTCAACCTTCTCACGATTTTGAGTTATCGCTTTTAACTCCGGAGGTAGGTTGTCAATGGTTACTTCCACGCCTTTTCATGGGGTAGCCTTCACCATCTGTGTGCGCCGACTGGCCGAGAAGGCTCTTGTGGGTGGATTTCTTGTAGGATTGTTTGAGGAATGTGCATTTTAAGATCCAGCCATTTTGATCCTTTTTTCCGTTTAAATGCTTTTTGTAGAATATATACCCTCAATACCACAACTTTCTTATTATTAATGTTCCAAGATGCTTTGTAGGTAAATAGCCTTGCATGCATAAATAAGATTATTTACAAACCCTAATTTATGCATACATGCGTTCAATACCTCCATGGCATATCAATGCAAGCATCTTCATGGAATCCCTTCGAATTGCAGATAATAGTTATTGTTGCTACTTGAAAATGCTAGTTTTGAATTTTATCCTCCAAATTCCACCAGTTGGAGGTTTGAACCCTTCTTCTAGCGCCAATTGTTGATGATCTTGATTCAAATGACTAGACTAAGTGGCTATTTGATCGATGAGAAGATCATCAAACAAGACAATATAAAAGATTAAACGCTAACATATTTGTGGAAGAAATATGGGCAGCATAAGATTACTTTTTTGCTTAATTTTTCCTTCCTTATTTTCTTAGTAATGGGGGGTATTTATACATGTGTAAGCAAGTATGAGGTGTCATTCCACTAATCACCTACTCTACCTTTTTGACAGGTGTTAAGACACTTGTCTTACTCTTAAGTTAGAATATTTAAACATAGGGTTAATTGCATATAAATACACCACCTTTTTTCCAACTTTCAATTTAATTCTGAACTTCACGATTAAATTATAAAAACCCAACCTTTTAACGAATTTAAATTTGATACATATTTTTGTGTCTCCGCCCATTTTCGACCGATATCTGGTGCCGTGTCTCGCCTTTTTGTGTCTCCACCCATCTCCGACCGATAGCTGGTGACGTGCGAGACACGTCACCAAATACCGGTAAAAAATGAGCAGAGACACAAAATTATGTATCGGATTTAAATTCGTTAAAAGGTTGGGTTTTTATAATTTAATCGTGAAGTTCAAGATTAAATTGAAAGTTGGAAAAAAGGTGGTGTATTTATATGCAGTTAATGACAAGTGTAAATACACTTGTTACAATCTTAATATGGTGCCTAAAAGTGCATTTGAGTGGGTACAACTCGCGGTGATTAGTTGCTCGCTCGAACATCTTTGTCTGGTATAAACCCCTTTCCAGCTGCCTTTCCCTTATTCACTTGCTCGCCATGGGTGCACCAGCTCGCTGCGTGGTATATTCGAGTGCTTTTTCCCCTAATTGCTCACCGACACCTCTAATCTGTGATTATTTTACATACAACACCTTTAAATATGCTTGCTAACTATGTTTAGTTGTTCACCTATCAACACTTATGTTCTTCGATTGTACATATTTTAGCATCAAATCTCTTTGGAATAGTATGCAAAATTTTATGAACCAATTTAGTATTTGAAATTGGATCACCAAGTGATTGAACCTCATTCACAATTTCAGTATTTTCTCATTGTAAGAAGATATTATCTCATCATACTTCATCCGTAGGTTCTCGAACTTAGTTTTGAGCATTCGAAGCCTTGTTATTCGAACACTATCTGACCCTTCACATTGCTCTTGCAGCCTATCCCAAGCCTCTTTTGCAGTCACACAGTTAGATATGATTTTGAACATAGTCATATCAACTGATACAAATATTGCATTTAAGGCTTTGAAATTATAGCTAGTTGTAATGCTTTTCTCAGTAGTCCAATCTAGCTCACGTTTGACTGTTGTTTCACCTTCTTCATTCAGTTGACTGCTTGGGGCTGACCATCTAAGAAGTATGCTTCTCTAGGCATGTTCATCAATGAATTTTATGTACATCTGCATCATAGGTTTCCAATAAGCATAGTTTATCCCATCAATAACAGGTGGCGTAATAGATTGAGTAAGTGGATACATGACACATTAGACTCAAGATCTAAACTTAAGTATATCAAGTTATTGGCTCTGATGCCAATTGACAGTGTGTCGTGGGAATATGTTAAATAGAATAGTACTGAATAGAGTGGTGTTATGATAAATGTTGAAACACTCACAATAATACCAGTGACTAACAACGGAAGACTTTAAATATAGTTTGGAAATGGATAAAACTTTTCATAGACTATAAAAGTCTATGACGCGTCATGGAGAAATAATTCGATGTATCAAAGTTGTGAATACAAGTTTTGTGAGAAAATGATTATAGATAGAATCTTTCTCAACGAAAATCAAGACTCAATATACATCCATTGACTCTAAATGGTTAAGTGTATGAATACACCATTAAAAGTTGATCTATATAGAGATGTTAAAGAAATTGTATCTTCTAACACTCTATACATCTATTGTTGCCTGAAATGACACAACACTTGAAGCAACGTAATCTGGATGCACTAAACACTCAATAATTTGATACTTGATTATTCCTTGCTTGGTTGATATCGAAGTAGTTTTCTATTTATAAATATTCGTAGACTCGTATTCTCCATCCATAAATCCTTGTAGAGGGATCTAGAAACCCTTCTAGCTAACTCCCATGATGATGATGCTTGAAAACCGTCCACTATGGTGGTTAAGTCTTCATGTTGTACAACAGCCGCATGATCTAAATTTCTCTCTTATATTCTTGATCCTTGTAGAATATTCTTATTTCTTGGTGATGAATTTGGAACCTTCAACCTACAATCAACAACATCAAGTGCAACACTGAAAAATAAAAAGTTAGTCATTAGAAAAAAGATTGAATATTGATGTTGTGCACAATGTGGCAACATTGGTAGCAACATCAAAAAGGCATAATTTGTCCGATCAAGAACAAGTGGCCTAATTGATTGAGTAAGTGGATACTCCGTTGCAAAGATTGTTGATCCCAAAAGGTACTTGGAGGAAGGACGTGAAAGTCTAGAAAATTGGTTTGCATAGGCGTTTAGCACCAAATCAAAGTTTGAAAAAATTGGGCAAGTACAGAAAAAATCAGCAAACTTGATGTCAGCTGATATTATCAGAGGTCGGCTGATTTAGGAAACTCAGTTGATATATGCGGAAATATTTTATAACTTTCTATTTGAATAAAACCTTTTGAATGCAAGAATAATGTGTAGAAAACAGGTAAAGAATACAATAAAGAACCCCAAATTTTAAAGTGGTTCGGATATAAAGATCTGACGTCCACTCTCACTTATCACAAATGGGTCTCCACTACCATCCCACTTACAGTCTGGATTTTCCTCAAGTTCCAGAAAACTCAATACAATATTAGAGCTATCAAGTCTAACTTTCGACTAAATCACACAGCCTATTCTCTTACGAGATAATGATAGGCGTGGATACAATCCAACTCTTTAAGAAAGATACAATCAAATTTCTTTATTTTAATATCTTCAAAACATCTAAACAAAATATCCTAACAAAAATATCACACTAGACTCAAGATCTAAACTTAGTATATCAAGTTTATAGCCCTGATGCCAATTAGAAGTGTGTCAAAGGCAGTGTTAGGATATAAATTTTTGTATAATTTTTTTGAAGATGTTAAAACTATGTCATAGGACCAGCTGAACTTGTTAATTAATTGATGAGTAGTATAGGTCTAGAATAAGTTAAGAAGACCTTGAAGACCAGTTAAAGTTAAGAAGAACTTGAAGACCAGCTGAAGTCATGAAGACCAGTTGAAGTCATGAAGACCTTGAAAATAAACTGAAGACAAGATATTTTACAAGGGAAGCTAAGGCTAGAAGTCAACTGACCTGGGAGAAAGTCGGCTGATATTACCCTGAGATGGGAAGTTGAGTTCTAAGCATCAACTTACACATACTCCATTGATCAAGAGAAGGAGATGACGACCAACCTAGGTTAAAATGAAGATTGACGATTGAAGCCAAATAGAAGATAAATTTGACAAATCAAGGATTTGGGTCAAACAATTCATCGACCAAAATCAATTTACCAATCAATCAAAGATTGATTGAAATCTTCCACAAATTATGGGCGATTGATTAACTGTCAATTTTCCAACGGCTAGTCAAATTATCACCTATAAATTAGAGTGGGATGGGATGTTTCTTGATACAAAACAAAGAAGAGAAAAAATACAAACATACAAATACAAAATCACTTGCATTCACTTTGAGCTTTCACACACATCTTTCTTAGATTGTTAGAATTTATTCTCACTATTTCTTTATTGTGTTAGAGAGTGAGATCCTGTTTGTAGAACTTGAGATGGTTCGAAGACTGTGAACAAGGAGCTGATACTTATAAAATTTAAGAACAGTTGTGGTTTAGTGAGACCTCTTTTAACAAAAAAGAAGAGTGGACATATGATTATTTTAATTCAAACCAATATAAATCCTTCGTGTTCTTTAGTTTCTTTAACTTTAGTTATTGCTTCCCTGGAAAAGATTTTTCTATAAAAGATTCTAAAAACGTTTCCGTGAAGGTAATCAGTTGTGGTTTAAAACCAGTTGGTCTTTGTTATCATCAGCAGACATCAAGTTAGCTGATCAATTTTATACTTGGCTAAATTTTGTCAAATATTTATTTGAGACTAAGAACTCTATTCAAACCCTTCCCCCTTCTAGACTTTCGAAGCTCTATCAAAATACCTTGTGGGACCAACATAAAGTGTCAAACAAAACTAAAACAAATTATAAATTTATTACAATTAATTTGATAACACTCAGATTAACACTAATACTAACAATATAAGACTTTACAATATTTTGCAAAGGATAAAACTTTTCATAGACAATAAAATTCTATGATGCCTAGTGGCGAAATATTTCACTATACCAAAGTAGTGAATACAAAATTTGTGAGAGAATGATTCACAAACTTTGTCTCAACGAAAAGAAGCCTCAATATACACCTATTGAATCTAAATGACTAAATGTATGAATACACTGTCAAAGTTGACCAATCTAGAGATGTCAAGGAAACTCTATCTACTAACACTTTAAATAGATATATTGTTACATGAAGTGATACAAAACTTGAAGTAACATACGAAAGGAAATAATGAACCTATTAGACTGGATGCACTATAAATACTCAACAACTAGTACTCGATTATTCCTTGTCTTTTAATGTAGCGTAGTCTCCTATTTATAGATCTTCATAGACTCATGTGTACATCTATAGATCCTTGTAGAGGTATCTAGAAAAAAATTCTAGATATAACTTCACATTATTCCAGCAATAACTGCCATTAAGTGGTGATTATTTTCTTGTGTTTATCATGTAGCTGCAGGATGTGAAGTGTTTGCGATTATTATTGAACATTCATAGATCCTTCTGGAACATTGGAGCACATCCTAGATTGTCAACCTATAGTTAACAATATCAAGAGTAACATGAAACACGTTAAGTTAGTAGTTAGGAAGAAATGTTGAATTCTAATGTTGTAACCATTGTGGCAACATTGGTAGTAACATCAACATGAATAGTGTGATTCATAACATGAATCAATTTCATAGAAAAACCTACTCTAATTTGGAAACATACTGGACTAAAATTTATTCATAAAGTTTAACAATAGTAAAAGTGTACTATAGGCAACATTATAAGACAAAAAATGATTTTTTATAACATTTATATTTATTCTATTTCGTTATCTGATATATATGAAAAATAAAATATTTTATTAAGTTATTTGAGAATATTAATGGATGTTTATTCGATAAAATAACAGTATGTTCTAAAATAGTTAAAAATGTGATAAAATTGATCATTTGTCATTTACTTTTATGCCACGTAAACATACTACATGATACTCTAGTGTACATCTCTAAGTCGGAATTTAGAATAAAAGTTATTTAAAAAAAAAATATTTTAAGAATGAGATATGTACTAAATTTGATAAAAATAAAAATAAAGGCAAATTATAGAGTGAAAATGATTTATAAATGAACTATTGAAGAATATTAGTTGTTTTCACTAAAAAAATATTAATTGGTTAGTGAAAATAAACTAATATTTTTCAATAAAAATAACTAATATCTTTCAATAATTTATATACGAATCAATTTCACGCTATATATACTAAGACTCCACTTGGTAGAATTGTATAATTTAAGAGGGATAAAGTGAAATAATAATATAAAAAATTATTTTTGTAAGAAAAAGTGAGATAAGTATTGTTGGGCGCGGAGTCCAGCATCTCCCAGCCGAGTCTGGCGCGATAAAGGCCCGGTGCGCCAAGTCTGGCGGAGGCTATTCGACCCCTGCAGCTAGATAGGGTTAAAGGAAATAAAGTAGCACCTCACTACAAGTCCGGGCTTTTTAGTCTAGTGGCAAGCGCTTGATCCTACAATTGGTATCAGAGCACAGGTTACGGGTTCGAATCCCAGTGGATGGCATTTGTTGGCTAAGAGGGCTGGCAGATGCTGGGGGGGGGGGGGTTGTTGGGCACGGAGTCCAGCATCTCCCAGCCGAGTCGGGCGCGATAAAGGCCCGGTGCGCCAAGTCTGGCGGAGGCTATTCGACCCGTGGCGCTGCAGCTAGATAGGGTTAAAGGAAATAAAGTAGCACCTCACTACAAGTCCGGGCTTTTTAGTCTAGTGGCAAGCGCTTGATCCTACAATTGGTATCAGAGCACAGGTTACGGGTTCGAATCCCAGTGGATGGCATTTGTTGGCTAAGAGGGCTGGCAGATGCTGGGGGGGTTGTTGGGCACGAAGTCCAGCATCTCCCAGCCGAGTCGGGCGCGATAAAAGCCCGGTGCGCCAAGTCTGGCGGAGGCTATTCGACCCGTGGCGCTGCAGCTAGATAGGGTTAAAGGAAATAAAATAACACCTCACTACAAGTCCGGGCTTTTTAGTCTAGTGGCAAGCGCTTGATCCTACAAGTATTTTATTATGATGATTGGTAGGATGTAATAAAATATGTATTATTTTAATATGTTGATTGGTAGATGTTGTTACCCAAAATATGTATTTTAATACAATTTATATGGCTTTTGGATGAGTAACTAACTAAATAATTTTGATTGATGGGACATTAATAGCTTGAGGCTATTGGATAATAAATGAGAGCAAGAAAGCAATAAACGCACAGAGATTTGCCAGGTCTCTATGTAGATTTGGGCTTGAAGTGGTTGGTCTTATTAAATGCTAATGAGCATGTATTTATAGTCCAAGGGTATGCCTTTGGGCTGCCCTAACTCTACCCGGGTAGCCACCCGGGCAGCCCAACATTTAATGCTTGGGCTGGCCCTAGTTTCAAGAAATGGGTCGAGACCCCTCGTTTAGGTGAGCTCGGCCCAATGTGAGCTGGACATATGGAAAGCTGGTTGTACTTGCTCCTGAGATCTTGAGATTTCCTGCTATAAGTATGGTCTATCCCTCTGAAGTTGGTGTCGATCCATTGTTTCTCGTACCTAAATGGGAATGATTGTCGGATGGCATCCATATCTGACCTTATCTTGGATAAGACCGTGCACGTGGCATCCTCGTCTAGCTATTCGACAAGGTTACCCATTCGTCCTCGTCTCTTCGCTCTGTCTCGACTTCATACTTGGGCGAGGCGGTTGGAGCACTTGCCCTCGTCCTGCTCTTGGTCCGTGTGGCCTATCCTCGGCCTCAAGTCCTTCACGACGTGGCATGCCCAGATTGGCTTACGTTCAACCAGGACCCCAACGAGGCCGATGGGGGTTCAGGATTTGATTAGGCTTGAGCCTTATCTCCATATTTCAATTCTGTGATTAGGCCCGCGGGATCTGGGAGCCAAGCATGATCTATCTGGTCCCATCCTTCTCCTGGTGATACGGGACCTCGTCTAGTACTCATGGGCTTGACCTCGTCAAACCTGGATTATTCATCACACAATAATTGCCTCTCGATCTGCTCGCAGGTTCTCCTTCGAGTGGATCGAAAATATATCGAGGTGTGTCGAATTGGCCGAGCAGGACTCCTTTACATTTCTGTCCTCGGCACGTGATGGAGCATTTCTCAGGAAGGGGTGCTTCGTCTTCCTTGCGAAACCGCCCTATACGTAGGCAAAGATTATGCTTTTATCAGGAAGTGGCATGGTGGCGTGGAACGCGCTCGCTCGAAATATCGCGACCTACTGACGCACCCGCGTGCCGACCATGCCTTTCGCCTTTAGTCCTGATATTTTCTATTTTTTCTCATTTTGACCCCAGAGACGGGGAGTCAAATTTTGCATTTTGGTTCCTCCGTTATCTTATATAAAGGTCTTATCTCTCACATTTCGAAATTTCTATTTCCCGCTTCAAACTTCTCGCTCTCAACTGCTATTACTTCCGGCGAACTAATGCGCAGACGATTTATTTCAAACGGTAAGATCATCTTTTTCTATTTCTCTTATTTTTCTTCTTTTCAAAACCACGAATACGCCCCTTCCTCATCCGGCACCGGCCATGGGGTAGGCGTGCTTCGCTCGCGTCTTCAGCGGGGGAGCTCAGGCCAAGGCTCTTTCTCTCCGTCCGACCGAGATAGTTTGGAAAGGGTTTTCCATCATGCACCCAGGGGAATGGCAGAGATGCCATCGCGACCCCTGGGTGGCGGGTTGTATGCCTTCAAGGATGCCTCCACCCGTGACGGAGGTGGCAATGAGCCATCAGAGCGAGATCTGCCAGCTGAGAGGGCCCGAATTCTTCATGAGATGGAGGTCCGCGACCAAGCAAAGAGTGAGGAGTTCGAGGCGGCGGCCAAAAAGGCTGAGGAGTTGGCGGCCTGGAGAAAAAGGGCCGAGGAGATAGAATTGGGTCACTGCTTGTGGGCCGCCTTCATTGGTAGGAGGCCAGGAAAGGGCCCTAACTTCATACATGACTTCTACATGGCGTCGAGCGAATACAATCATCCCGACCGCCAGCCGTATCAGTACCTTACTCCCACCAAGATGAGGTTCCATTGGAATGGAACCAAAAGTACGGTCACGGAGAGGAATCTTAAAGACTGGAGGTGGACCTTCCAAGTCTCCATCGATGTATACTTCTACGTTCTAGAGGAGGACGAGAGAGCCGACCAGCCTCCTCTGGGCATGGTGGCCGTCTTGTACGATATATTAGATGTGGGTCTCCGTTTTCCACTTCATCCGGCTATCACAAATCTCCTCAATGCTTGGGGTTTGGCACCTCTCCAATTCATCATAAACTCTTGGAGGTGCCTCATCGGCACATATATCCTCTTTGGCCTCCATCGCCTCTACCGTATACCGACGGCTGAGGAGATGAAGTACCTCTATAGTCTGGCGAAGGACCCGAAAAAGAATGGGTATGTGCACGTCAAATATCAACATGAGAAGATCGTCTTCGACCTGCCGACCAAAGTGCACACCAAGGAGGAGCACTGGTTTTAGGTGTCGGGGCGGTGGAAATCCGACCGCGGCAATGTGGAAGTCGACATTCCCACCACCTTCGGGAGAAAACAAGATAGTAAGTATTGATAGTTCTCCTTGCTCATCTCGTACTGATCTGACATTTCTCTTTGTATGCAGGCTACTTGGTGCCTCGAAGGGAAGAGTTGCCTTTTGATTTCTGCCTCGTCCTTGCCAAAATCAATCTTATCAATTCCCGTCAGTGGCATTATCGAATGCTGCTCACTGAGAAGAAAAAGGCAGAAGTCTCGACTCTTCTGCTACCCTCGACATCTCGACCTTCTTCCTCGTGAGTATCGTTCTTCGCACAACTCTTCTTATGTGAAAATATTTTCTAACTTTTTTCTTGACTTTGTAGGCGACTACCTCGTCTACCCCGTCTGTCCCCTCGAGCTCGTCATGGAGATGCCTGATCCACTTGCTTATATGAAGGCCCTCGTGGGCAAGAAGAAGAAGGGGGCAAGAAGGTCCTGGCTGCTCCGGCCCCGCCGAGGGAGTCGGTTGTGATCCCCACTATTGTGGGTATGGCGATGGTGGTCGTTGCCCCTGCACCAATATCCGAGGAGGCCACCCCCAGCCCCACCGGTGATCACGAGATCATTGAGGTGGATGATGCTCCCACCCCCAAAAAGGCTCGACGAGGGGGAGAGGTGGCGACTGAGGGCATCGGCAGCCTATGGGAGACTACAGAGGAGATTCCTGACTAGTCCTATCTGGGCCGGGACCCTGACCGCATCGCCGGGTTTGTTCTTTTGATTAACTTATCGTCTTTCCCTTTATTAATTCTGGAAATACACTAACTCTTTCCTATCTTTTTCCTTCAGTAGTATGAAGGATGACCCTGACCCCTTCGCCCGGGTGCTAGACTTCGTTGGGTCGAAGTTTGCCGAGGACCTCGAATCTCTTCCCAGTTACCTTCAGTAGACAATGCGGGACGTGCACTGCGCCTGGGACCTCGAGCTAGAGGCCACCGTGGAGAACAACAATGGAAACTCCAACATTTACCTCTCCTAAGCCCTTCAACTCAAAGCTGCCTCGGTGATAAGCCATGCTCTCACCCAGAAGGAGAATGAGGCCACCCGTGCTCATTGGGAGGAGAGAAAGAGAAAGCTCTTAAAGAGCTGGAGTCAAAGGTTGTCTCCCTTGAGGCCGAGGCGGGGAGGAAAGCTGCCGGCGAGATTAAGACCATCCGGGCAAAGGTGCGTGCTGGGGAGGAGAAGACTGTTCTCCTTGAGGAGAAGTTGCGCCGGGAGGGGGAAACCTCGACCAAGCTTGCCGAGGAGAAGGATGCTGCGAAGAGTCAGCCAAGGCATCAAAGGAGGAGACCCTTCTTGCCGGCAGGAGGCTGTGAGGTTGAAAGAGGAGCTGGCCTCGCCTGGGAGATGGTCGAGGAGTTTAAGAGAAAGCTGGCCTCGTCTCCTAAGGAGTATGATGCACTGAGCGACCCTCTCCAAACTACCAACTACTCTTACTACTTGGCGATCTTAGACTCCATCCGAGTGCTTCATAAGGTCGGCCACCCGAATAATGAGTTGGCCAAGTTTTTCAAGGATTCGTCCTCAGCCATCCTCTCCACAGTGACATCTACGTTGTCTGTCTTGATTTAAAAAAAGAGATGGACATCGACTTGAGCTGGTGGTCAGACTGCTCCCGACTTCTGATGCCGGGGCAATCTCCCCCCGAGGAGGAGGGCAACAAGGAGGAAAGGGCCACCGAAGAGGCTGGAGCCGAAGGAACTGTGGCCGGTGGTGCTGTGGCCAGGATCGATGGGGCTAGTGCTTAGCCTTTAATTTTTCTTTTTCATCTGTAATACCCTTGAAGGGCTCCTTCTGTATTCCCAATTATCAATGAAACTGTCTTTGTTTATATCTTTGAGCTCTTGTACTTGTGTTTTTTGCTTGCTATTTACTTCTGATCTCGACTAGCTTGCAACTTTAATCGAATGAAAGAAATAAGAAACCCAACTTATAAAAAGATGAATTTAAAATCCTCTCATTAAATTTAACCGGAAAAGACCGAAATATACTGAGTCCCTCTCAGTTGTTTGCCCCGAGGTCTTGCCTCATCAAAGGTCTTTACTCTTTGTGAGGTTGGACCTCGTCTATGATTTGGTTTTAATGATACTGCCTTAAGAAGCTTGTATGTTAAAGCTTGCATGTGAGTTTTAGCTCGTCGGAAGACTTTTGCCCCTTTAAGATTTTGTCTCGTCCGGGGACTTTTATGCCATTACGACGCATGTCCTCGTAATTGGACTTATGCTCTAGTGAGGCTTGGCCTGTTAAAGAGTCTGGGTGTAACATGACTACCTTAAAAGGTCTCGTTGTTATGGCGTGGAGAATTTTATCTTGATATTCCATTTCACAAAACTCCATCACTTCCAGGCCGTCGAACGGTTTCCCATTGTCGGAGATGATTATCTGGGGGAGACCAAACCAGCATATGATGTTTCTCCAAATGAATTTGATGATCTGGGCTTGGTCGATCGTGGTTAGTGTTTAAGTTATACGTGAAAGTATTCTTTTACTTTGTATAACTCATGTATTAAACACTTGTTTTATGAGATTAAATCTTTTATCACTATTGCTTTGAATATGTATAAATATTAAATATTTAATGCAATCCGTTCTATATATAGTATGTGTTACGTTGTTGTTAATGTGGTGATACCAGATCACGGAAGATCACATTGACAGATCCTTATAACTAAACGTACAAATTCATGACCTAGGCGGAATTGAACAATCCACCGTGAAAGGTCGATGTGTAGTTCTCATATTGGTCTGTCTTGACTAAGAGATTGCACTAGCGCATTTTGTATGCGTTGAAGAGGACCTACAGTGAGGATAAATTCTTCTTTTCTGAAAGGTGAAGAATTAGACCTCAGTGGTTATTGATTTCTTAATCCCCGTCACTTAAATAGGACCGTGTGTGGTTAATAGTTATGCTTTGATCCATGTTGGGTGGAATAATCGTGACTTCGAACCTTGTATTTTGGGTAGTAATATTAATCATACGACGGTTGCTAAGATTTAATACAGAAAAATGTGTGGGAGTACAACTCGTGTGATTTGTCCCCTTGGTGGGCTCAT
Source organism: Ballota nigra (assembly GCA_947034835.1). Lineage (NCBI taxonomy): Eukaryota > Viridiplantae > Streptophyta > Magnoliopsida > Lamiales > Lamiaceae > Ballota > Ballota nigra. The sequence goes on from OX344727.1 coordinate 27,347,526, forward strand.
GAGTTTTATCGTAGCAAATCTTGCAAGTGGAGAATTAGTTTCTCTGGTACGGATAATAATGTTGAGATGTCTTTACTCTAAGGCGAAAAATATTAATTAATTTAGAGCTATTCAGAAGCTCAATTAATTAATGGACTAAATAGTCTTAAACACGGGAAATAATAACACGGGTAATAATAATCGGGAAATAATAACCACGTACGTGGTGTTCTCGTCTAGCTGTTCGGCGAGGCTGCCTCATCTCTTCGCTCTGTCTCGACTTCATGCTTGGGCGAGGTGGTTGGAGCGCTTGCCCTCATCCTTCTCTTAGTCCGTGTGGCCTATCCTCGACCCCAAGTCCTTCACGACGTGGCATTCCCAAATCAGCTTACCTACGATCGGGACCCCGATGAGGCTGATGGGGTTTGGGATTTGATGAGGCCTGAGCCTCATCTCCTTATTTCAACTCTATGACGAGGCCTGCTGTAACGCCCCCACTTAAAATAGTACGGAAAATATGATGTGGCACAAGTAGGAACGTTACTAAAATAGTACTTTGTATTAAAATATACACACGCCACACATTTACACAGCGGAAGTAGTAAATAAGTATGATTGTAATTTAAGATACAAGCCAAAATTTAAAAATATTATTCTTGAAAACATAAAGTCTTTAAGAAAACTTCACAGCCTGCCGAGTTCATTCGCCCACGTCCGGATCCACAGCATCTGTAAAAATTTAAAAGTGGAAGGGATAAGCGTTTGAAAAACACTTAGTGGGAAACCTCTTTATAATTGCACAAACTAAACATCAATTGTTTATAACATGTGAGCCCCCGGAATTTCACCGGGTATATGCTTGGGTGGCGTGACCAGCTCGTGGTGCCGGAACGACCGGACTATCTCATTTGCCAACATAGTGTTGGACTATCTCAGGGGCCAGTCGATAGCGGGCCAGACTCAAAATATTTAACATTCAACATTTAATAGGTGCAATTAAAATAATAATAGAACACTCGGTGAAGAGCGAAGTTATTCCCCACCTTGCAGGTTTGTACCTACAAGTAGAATTTTTAAAATAGAAACATTGTTACTTATCCCTTCACTTTTGTAAATTGTAAGACTTGAATTCAAATCTCCACACATATTCAAATATTTTATACTAACACCCAAATATCAATTAAGTGTATAAAATCATCAAATAACAAGTTATAAATAAATATCGACTGTAAAAATGTAATCGGACCATTTTGAACCTTTTATACAAAATTTCGAATTTGGCAGATTACACACCTAACTTTGAAAATTCATATTAAATTATTCATAGGGCCAAAAATTATGAAATTTTAAAAGTATATTACCAACTCAATAAAATTTATCACCATATTTTCATATTTCTCAAACTCATTACCAAACATCAAATATTTCGTAATGAACACACAGTAACAGATTCTGGTCACTTAACTTTAAAAATTCACCATAAATCAACCACATGTCCAATACTCATGAAATTTTAACCATGAACTTCCAACTTCATGTAATTTATTCAAATACTTTGTTTTTCTATAAAAACCTAACCAATTATTCTCAGATTATAGCAAACTTCTATTGTTCCTGTAATTTCGTCCAAAACCCTAGCTCTACTTCGAAATATTACCACGAATTTAATACCAGTCCAAAAATTATGAAATTTTAAACCTAAGTTCCTCCACAAGTCTATTTTCACATATAAAAATTTCAGAATTTTCCATCGAAAAATTGGATCAAAAACGAAATTCCTTCACAAGTTGTCCAGATTTTCGGTTTTCATGCATATATGAAGAACATAACATCTTAAACTCACTTTAAACCATATAATTTCATAATTTCTACTTCTAAAGCATATATAATTAAATAATAAACATGATTTTGGTCATAACTCATGAATAAATTGAATTAAACATTCAAACATGAAGTAAAACATGGATAACATGTAAATTTACTCATCAAAATTCATTTTCCTATCATTTAATTCACATATCATGCATAAACTTCATACTACTACTTAAATAATTACTCAAACAAGAAGAGAAGCTTACTTAGAGATAGGTTGCTACAAGAAATTTCTTCTCCTTCCTTTGCAAAATCTAAGTATAAGTGTAGTATTTGTTCTAATTTTCTTTCGCTAAACTTATATCTATTTATGCATGCATGTTCATGTATTTATAGGAGGTGAAATACTTGGAGACTACTCCAAGTCCCTTAGAACCGACCTTGAAGAAGATTTAGGAAGATTATGGAGTATTCTTGCAAGTTACAAAAATAAACACATGGCAATTTATAAGTAGCAAAATTTGACTTTTATTCTTTAATTTTGACCTTAATTCATGAAGTTTCACCACTCTTCCTAATCTACCTATAAATTTCGAAATTTCATGGACAAATCAAGAGAATTCTTGTGTCTTGTAGTTAAGACACTTGTAGGCTTTGAATTTAATAAATGAAAATAAAAGAAATTATGATTTTCTAATTTATTTAATGCTTTTAAGGTACATTATGCATAAAATTACTTATACTATCTTATAAAATAAAATTAAAACTTTTCTAGGACTCTAAATAAATTACAAAGTCTATATACTAATCATAAAAAAACATCGAGCAATCGATACGTAATTCGTTTCTTGAAGAAACGTTCATTTTTCAACTTATAACGTGTAAAATAAAATACAAGACTTAAGGACTATATTAATTTCTATATCAAATACTTTAAGACATAAAATAAAGAACATATAAAAATTATAAAGTTTCTAGAATAAGCATGTATTGAGCAAATAATATGTTAATTGTGAGTATCGAGTAAATAAAACACATAAACGTACCTTGGCATGAATTTTGGATGTAAATGCATCACATAGATTCATATAGAAATATAAAGCATTTAGTAAAGAAAATAAGGTCATGAAAGTCTAGGGTATTACAGTCTAACCCCCTTAAATAAATTTCGTCCTCGAAATTTCAAGTGTTACCAGGATTATTGAGGTAAGGGTATTTGGCTAAGATTTCGTCCTCTCGCTCCCACGTAGCTTCTTCCATTCCGTGTCTATTCCACTGGATCTTAACCATAGGAATATCTCTATTCCTTAACCTATGAAGTTTTCTATCAAGTATGGCTGTGGGAATCTCCTTATAGGTTAAGTCGGTATCCAATTCTAATTCAGGTAACTTTACTATGTGGGTAGGGTCAGGTATGTACTTTCGGAGCATCGAGATATGGAATACATTGTGTACTCCTGCCAATGATGGTGGTAACTCCAATCTATAAGCTAAATCTCCAACTCTTTCCAATATTTCATAAGGTCCAATATATCTAGGCTTCAACTTTCCTCTTTTCCCGAAGCGGAAAATCCCTTTTATTGGAGATACCTTCAAGAATACCTTGTCTCCAATCTCAAAACTTAATTTTTTCCTTCGCTTATCCGCATACGCTTTATGTCGATCTTGAGCTGCTTGCATCTTTTCTTTAATCTTCTTTACTACTTTGTTAGTTTCTTCCACCAATTCGGGTCCTAACAATTTATTTTCTCCAATTTCATCCCAGCATAGTGGAGATCTGCACTTCCTTCCGTACAATGCTTCGTACGGTGCCATTTCAATTGTAGCTTGATAACTATTGTTGTAGGCAAATTCCACTAAAGGTATGTATCTTTCCCAACTTCTTCCAAAATCGATGATACAAGCACTCAACATATCTTCCAAAGTTTGAATTGTTCTTTCCGATTGACCATCTGTTTGAGGATGAAAAGTTGTACTGAATTCCAACTTAGTACCCAAAGCTTCTTGAAGACTGTACCAGAATTTCGATGTAAATCGTGGATCTCTATCTGACACAATAGAAACTGGAACTCCATGTAATCGGACAATTTCCTTAATATAAATTTGAGCCAATTTATCCAATGTGAACGTCATCTTTATTGGTAGAAAATGTGCCGTCTTGGTCAATCTGTCAACAATTACCCAAATAGCTTCATTTCCTTGTATTGACTTGGGCAATCCTCCATCGTAATGTGTTCCCATTTCCATTCAGAAATCTCAAGTGGTTTCAGTAATCCCGATGGTCTTTGATGTTCAGCTTTTACCTGCTGACATGTCAAACATTTCTGTACGAAATTTCCAATATCCCTCTTCATATTTCTCCACCAGAACAACTTCTTTAATTCTTGATACATCTTTGTTCCTCCAGGATGAACTGTATATGATGTAGAATGTGCTTCTTCTAATATTTCCTTCTTGAGTTCTTCTTTTTCTGGGACACATATTCTTCCTCGACATACCAATGTACCATCTTCACGTACTGAAAATTCTTTTGCTTTTCCTTCCCTGATCTTTTGTTTTATCTTTTCTAAGAATGCATCGTCATATTGAGCTTTTGCTATTCTTTCCTTCAGTATTGGTTTCACAACCAAGGCATTGATCTTTCCCTTGCGACTTAAGGCATCAGCCACTACATTTGCCTTTCCCGGATGATACAATATCTCGCAATCATAATCTTTCACCAACTCCAACCATCTTCTTTGCCTCATGTTCAATTCCTTCCGTTCGAAGATATACTTCAAACTCTTATGATCTGTGTAGATCTGGCATTTACTTCCATACAAGTAATGTCTCCAAATCTCGAGTGCATGCACAACTGCTGCTAGCTCTAAATCATGCGTAGGATAGTTCTGCTCATGTGGTTTTAATTGTCTTGATGCGTACGCTACTACTTTCCCATTTTGCATAAGTACACATCCCAAACCTTGTTTAGAAGCATCACTGTACACAATAAATCCTTCTGTACCTTCAGGAATTGTAAGAACTGGGGCCGTTGTTAATCTTTGCTTTAGTTCTTGAAAACTCCTTTCACATTCTTCTGTCCATTCAAACTTTGTTTCTTTCCGAGTCAACTGAGTCAAAGGTTTTGCAATCCGAGCAAACCCTTCAATGAATCTTCGATAATACCCGGCTAAACCAAGAAAACTCCTGACTTCGTTTACATTAGTTGGTGTCTTCCATTGGTTTACAGCTTCTACCTTTGTTGGGTCAACTTCTATTCCCAGGGCTGAAACCGTATGTCCAAGAAATACCACTTTATCCAGCCAAAATTCACATTTCTTGAATTTAGCATACAATTTTTCCTTTCTCAGGATTTCTAGTGTAATCCGAAGATGTTCCGCATGCTGCACCTGATTCCTCGAATACACCAGAATATCATCAATGAAAACGATCACAAATTGATCCAGATATTGATGAAATACTCGATTCATCAAATCCATAAAAATAGCTGGTGCATTACTGAGTCCAAATGGTAGCACCACGAACTCATAATGACCATATCGAGTCCTGAAAGATGTCTTCGGAATATCGCTTTCCTTTATTTTCACTTGATGATACCCCGATCTCAAATCAATCTTTGAAAACACACTAGCTCCTTTTAATTGATCGAACAGATCTTCAATTCTGGGAAGAGTGTATTTGTTCTTGATGGTAAGCTTATTCAATTCTCGGTAGTCGATGCACATTCTTAATGAACCATCTTTCTTTTTCACAAATAATACCGGTGCTCCCCAGGGTGACACACTTGGTCGAATAAAACCCTTATCCAGTAATTCTTGCAGTTGCACTTTCAATTCTTGCAATTCTTTTGGTGCCATTCTGTAAGGTGCTTTTGAAACAGGCGCTGCTCCGGGAATTAAATCAATAGTAAATTCTAACTGACGATCTGGGGGTAGTCCTGACAAATCATCTGGGAATACATCCTTGTATTCACATACTACCGGCATATCGTCCAATGTTGGACCATCAGACTTTGTTGCTACAACATTTACTAGAAATGCTGTACATTCTTCTTTCCTTAAAATTTTCCGAGCCTTTACTGCTGAAATTACCCGAGGTATAGTTCCAATTCTAGCACCATATAGTGTAAAGTTCTCATCCTTTGATCTCCGTACTGATATTTCTTTTTCTTGACACTTGATGAGAGCATGATTTGCTATAAGCCAGTCCATTCCCAAGATAACATCAAAGTCCTTCATTTCTATTATATGTAGATTTATCGGGAGTATTGCATGCTCAAAATCAATCTTCACATTCCTACACAGTCCTAAGGATTGTGTCGTACTACCAGAGGGAATGTTTACTTCTAGGAAATCTTCTTCTACCATAATATGGGCGGTCTCAATTTGTTCAAACATCTTTCTAGAGATGAATGAATGCGTAGCACCAGTATCGAATAATGTGAAAACAGGTATTTGGAATATTTTGAACATACCTGCCATCACTTATGGATTTGCTGTCGCCTCTTGCTGACTCATGGCAAACACTCGAGCAGGTGCCATCTTCTGTTGTCCCCTCAGCTTTGGACAATTAGTTATAAGATGTCCAGGTTCTTTGCACTTATAACATACCCCTGTTCCTTTCAGGCATTGTCCAATGTGTTCCTTCCCACAATTTCTGCACTTAGGTGGCCTCTGTTGTGGCACTATTTATGTCCTTTTAACTTGCTTAGAATTTCTTCATTGGTTCGTACCAATCCACTTCCTTTTGTTTTGTTGTGATTCTGGCGTTCTTACGTCCTCTGATTTCATATATGCTGCTATCATCTGAGCTTTCTCGAATGCCGAGGTATAAGACTTAATATCTTGTGCCGCTAAGATAGTACTGATTTCTGATCGTAAATTCTGCATAAATCTTTTTGCTTTCCTTTCATCGGTATTAATCAAATGAGAAGCATATCTTCCCAATTGATTAAACTTCCTTTCATATTCTTGCACTGTCAAGTTTCCTTGTTTCAACTGTAGAAACTCGGTCTCTTTCTAATCTAAGAATGACTGTGGTATGTAATTCTTAACCACTGCTTCTACGAATTTCTCCCAAGTAACTGTAGTTCGTTCTTCTTCAGTCATTGTCCTACAATGAACTTCCCACCAATAATCTGCATCTTCAGTCAGCTGAAATATAGCGCAAGAAACTTTCTGCTCATCGGTGCACTTAAGATAAGCGAATATCTTCTCCAAGCTCCGAACCCAGTTTTCTACTTCCATAGGGTTTTCCCTTCCTGTAAGTTTTGAAGGTCTAAACTTCATAAATTGGCTAACAATGTCATGGTTTTGGGTTGAGGATACAGGTGTCTGGGACGATTGGCTTTGGTGATTTAGTTGCTGAGCTAACCCCCTTAAGACGGAAGTTAGATCCTCGCTCATGCCTGAGTTGTTTTGGTTTCCTCTACGATTCATAGTTCTATTCAACACATTTTATTGGTTAATTTAAACAACAATGTAATGCAATAACTATACAATCTTTCAAATAAATAACATAATTTAAGTACATATAAAACATTTACCTAATCCCGTCGTGGATAATAATTTCGGTGCAGTTGTTTCCTTTTAAAAATTTTAAAACACACTATTTTTTTAAAATACTTTAGCAGGCGAACCTGCTCTGATACCACCTATAACGCCCCCACTTAAAATAGTACAGAAAATATGATGTGGCACAAGTAGGAACGTTACTAAAATAGTACTTTGTATTAAAATATACACACGCCACACATTTACACAGCGGAAGTAGTAAATAAGTATGATTGTAATTTAAGATACAAGCCAAAATTTAAAAATATTATTCTTGAAAACATAAAGTCTTTAAGAAAACTTCACAGTCTGCCGAGTTCATTCGCCCACGTCCGGATCCACAACATCTGTAAAAATTTAAAAGTGGAAGGGATAAGCGTTTGTAAACACTTAGTGGGAAACCTCTTTATAATTGCACAAACTAAACATCAATTGTTTATAACATGTGAGCCCCCGGAATTTCACCGGGTATATGCTTGGGTGGCGTAACCAACCCGTGGTGACGGAACGACCGGACTATCTCATTTGTCAATATAGTGTTGGACTATCTCAGGGGCCAGTCGATAGCGGGCCAGACTCAAAATATTAAATATTCAACATTTAATAAGTGCAATTAAAATAATAATAGAACACTCGGTGAAGAGCGAAGTGATTCCCCACCTTGCAGGTTTGTACCTACAAGTAGATTTTTTAAAATAGAAATATTGTTACTTATCCCTTCACTTTTGTAAATTGTAAGACTTGAATTCAAATCTCCACACATATTCAAATATTTTACACTAACACCCAAATATCAATTAAGTGTATAAAAATCATCAAATAGCAAGTTATAAATAAATATCGACTGTAAAAATATAATAGGACCATTTTGAACCTTTTATACAAAATTTTGAATTTGCCAGATTACACACCTAACTTTGAAAATTCATATTAAATTATTCATATGTCCAAAAATTATGAAATTTTAACAGTATATTACCAACTCAATAAAGTTTATCACCATATTTTCAGATTTCTAAAACTCATTACCAAACATCAAATATTTCGTAATGAACACACAGTAATAGATTCTGGTCACTTAACTTTAAAAATTCACCATAAATCAACCACATGTCCAATATTCATGAAATTTTAACCATGAACTTCCAACTTCATGTAATTTATCAACATACTTTGGTTTTCTATAAAAACCTAATCTATTATTCTAAGATTATAGCAAACTTCTTCTGTTCCTGTAATTTCGTCCAAAACCCTAGCTCTACTTCGAAAAATTACCACGAATTGAATACCCGTCCAAAAATTATGAAATTTTAAAACTAAGTTCCTCCACAAGTCTATTTTCACATATAAAAATTTCAGAATTTTCCATCAATAATTGGATCAAAAACGAAATTCCTTCACAAGTTGTCCAGATTTTCGGTTTTCATGCATATATGAAGAACATAACATCTTAAACTCACTTTAAACCATATAATTTTATAATTTCTACTTCTAAAGCATATATAATTAAATAATAAACATGATTTTGGTCATAACTCATGAATAAATTGAATTAAACATTCAAACATGAAGTAAAACATGGATAACATGTAAATTTACTCATCAAAACTCATTTTCCTATCATTTAATTCACATATCATGCATAAACTTCATACTACTACTTAAATAATTACTCAAACAAGAAGAGAAGCTTACTTAGAGATAGGTTGCTACAAGAAATTTCTTCTCCTTCCTTTGCAAAATCTAAGTATAAGTGTAGTATTTGTTCTAATTTTCTTTCTCTAAGCTTATATCTATTTATGCATGCATGTTCTTGTATTTATAGGAGGAGAAATACTTGGAGACTACTCCAAGTCCCTTAGAACCGACCTTGAAGAAGATTTAGGAAGATTATGGAGTATTCTTGCAAGTTACAAAAATAAACACATGTCAATTTATAAGTAGCAAAATTTGACTTTTATTCTTTAATTTTGACCTTAATTCATGAAGTTTCACCACTCTTCCTAATCTACCTATAAATTTCGAAATTTCATGGACAAATCAAGAGAATTCTTGTGTCTTGTAGTTAAGACACTTGTAGGCTTTGAATTTAATAAATGAAAATAAAAGAAATTATGATTTTCTAATTTATTTAATGCTTTTAAGGTACATTATGCATAAAATAACTTATACTATCTTATAAAATAAAATTAAAACTTTTCTAGGACTCTAAATAAATTACAAAGTCTATATACTAATCATAAAAAAATATCGAGCAATCGATACGTAATTCGTTTATTGAAGAAATGTTCATTTTTCAACTTATAACGTGTAAAATAAAATACTAGACTTAAGGACTATATTAATTTCTATATCAAATACTTTAAGACATAAAATAAAGAACATATAAAAATTTTAAAGTTTCAAGAATAAGCATGTATTGAGCAAATAATATGTTAATTGTAAGTATCGAGTAAATAAAACACATAAACGTACCTTGGCATGAATTTTGGATGTAAATGCATCACATAGATTCATATAGAAATATAAAGCATTTAGTAAAGAAAATAAGGTCATGAAAGTCTAGGGTATTACACCTGCGGGATCTGGGACCCAAGCATGATCTATCTGGTCCCGTCCTTCTCCTGGTTATACGGGACCTCGTCTAGTACTCATGGGCTTGACCTTGTCAAACCTGGATTATTCGTCACACAACAGTGTAGTGTACTAATTTATAAGATCTCTAGTATAAGATGTACAAATACAATCTTAATCATTTTGATTCCTTTTTAATATTAAAATTTAATTATATTCATTTTGATACATAAATCTTAATCCACTCTCATGCCCCTTCCTCTGCCCACACTGTCATCATCTTCCTCAAGCTGAACACGGAATCCATGGCTATAAGGAGTTTTCTTTGCAGAAAGTTTAGAACCCAACAAAATTCTATATACATCAACCAAATTTAGGATAAACATTTTCAGATTATTAACATTAGCAAAAAAACTACACCTAAAATTGTATTAACACCAACAATTTCCAAAATGCTAATTTCCATAAATGATACAAATTGCAGAAATTTTTTCCAAATCAAAATTTAATCATGACAACTACAGATAATAAAAATTCAAATAAACCCAAAATATCAACTCAATCAATCTAGTAGGGTTTTGTTTCCATCTCTGACCATTGATAGAACAAGAAATTCCATCACAGAACCCAGAAATTGGACCCAAAAACTGTTTTCTTCGTCGAGAGAGAGAGAGAGAGAGAGAGGTATGCGAAAGCACAAACCTAAAATCACAATCTTCATCTTCTTTGCCATCACCCAACAACGACCTTCACTTTCTTCTTCCCGATTCAGCCAACACCGTTCTGATGTTGTAGAGCCGCGGTTGGAAACTAAAAACGATGGTGGTGGTCGACCGTGGCGATGGAAACCCGGAAATGATGGTGGTGAGCAGATGTTTAAAGATAGAGGCGCCGCTGCGATGGTGCGACCACATGCATATCTAAGAGGAGGAAGCACGAAGAAGAGAGAGGAGGACATATATGACAATGATTTCTTTTTGCAGCCTTTAATAAATTAGTAAGGGGTATGTGCTTGCATATTTTTTATTGATTTGGCTAATAAGTGGTTGTTTTGTACTAGTCACTTGCATAAAATTTGGATTCATAATGTTTCAATATTCCCTACCAAGTGGCCCACTATAAAAATTTAAGGTCATAATATGGAGTACCAAGTGGAGCCTAAAAATAAAAATGACAAGCATGGGCCCCAATTAATGATTTGACCAACTATTTTTTTAATTTTTTAATACAGTAATTTAAAATTTTAAAATTGGATTGTATTAACCACAAACGGCTAGTTGTTAGTCTCCATAATCAGCAGCCTGTCTTTATTGTCTCACTTATATAATTTTAACCACTCCCTTCCCTTCCCCCCCGAAATACTAATTTGAAATACATTTTCAAATTCCCAGATCAAATAACACTCTGCACTGCATTTCCCATAAATAAAAAAGGAAGAAAATTCGTCCTCTATTTTGTCAATCAATCATGAGTTTTGACGACGAAGAAACCGGCTTCGGCCCCCCTTCACAGGTGTGTCTTACCCCATTCGCGTCGCCGTCTCAGCGGCGGCTATCGAGCTGCTTCCGGCGGCCGAGTGAGCCCGTGAGATCCAAAAGGCAACTGGCTTGGGTGTCTCTCCAGGGCCGCCTTGTTGGCGCCGACGAGGCCACCGCCGCAAACACAATAGACCCAAATGGCGTACTCGGCGCCGAGGAGGCGGCCGCTTGGGAGCTCTTTACCCCCATTCAGCGGGTTTTGACGGTCGGCGTCGTGGCGGCCGCCGCCGTTAACTCGAAGAAGGATAAAGAGATTCTCAAACTACAGAAATCTGTTGATCTGAGGGTTAGTTTATTTATTTTTATGGAAATTTAATTCAATTTTAACTTGCTTTTGAGTTTATTAATTAATTTGTTATTTATGTGCTAATGTTTATACTCCTACTTGCTTTGAAGAAACTAGTTTTATCTACCAGCGTTTTAATTTCAGCCGTTTCCCTTTTTCTTTTTTCAAATTCTGGGGGATGTTTGTTTTGAGTTTTAAGTAACTTTTGAAAACCCATTTTTGAAATCTAAGGAGTGCGATAGATATCCAAGTATGAAGAGATATAATTGATTCCAAAATTCCGAATTAGCCCCTTTTAAATTTCAAAACCTAATGTCTTTCCCTCCTGAGTTTGGATGACTAAGGGTGTGTTTGCAAAAGCATTGTCTAATTAGTTTGTTTTGAACGGATAGGACCAAGTGCTCTCAAGCATGCAAAAGAAGCTAGACACTCTATGTGAGCAGATGAATCATTTCAAGGATCAAAATGATGGCCTAATTACTGTGGAAAGTGATTCTAAGCCGTGCCATCAAAATCCCCCACCAAATGGTTCTTTGGTAAACTGTCACTTAAACAGCTTATCATATGTTGCAGTCGTATACTAAATGATGTTATTTGTTTTCAATTTTAAGGCAGGGGAGGAGGAGGTGCTCAAATTTAAATTACCAGAGACGGAGGCAGAAGTGCGCCGCATGTCTGATTTATCAGATTGGGCTCCCAGCGTTGCTTCTTCTGTTGATATCCAGGTTCATACGTTATGTCTTGCATCAATGTGTCCAAATATTACCAACTCTAAAACCAACGTTCTTACTTCTTACTATGGAGCTATTCATTATCTGCATCTTACTTTTGATCACCCCGTAATTGGATTTTGTCTCTCTTTACTTTGGAAACACCCCTTTTACTTCTGGACTCATGCATGAGACCAGGAGCAGAGCTAGGAGAATTTGACAATATACTTTCACGTTTTCATTAACAAAAATACCACCCAACATTTTTTTTTTGTAAAAATCTCATACGTTACCCTTGTGCGATTCTTTTCAATGACAATTTTAGAAAAAAAGAAAAATATCGGATGACAATTTTGCAAATGGAAACTTGTCATATTTCCCACGGGGCTAGACTACTATTTTTGGGGGCTATTTAAACATATAAGCTGTAACAATGAGAGATATATAAAAAATGAGGAAAAATGAATGTCTGTGAACTTATTAACCAATTTGTGGACTGAAACTGAAACTTTTGGGTACAATGCTTTATGCAGTTTGACAGTTTAACAATTGACCATGATATCAATGCTCTGAGAAAGGAATGTGAAGCGAAGGATTTGACCATCATGGAATTGTCTGCTGTTCTCAACTCAGCTGAAGTTTTGGGTTCAAAGGTAACATTACATACAATTACATAAACTTAATATTTTGGAAAACTAAAGATGCATTAGTTTACTTGATATATCTTGTGTTGCAATTTCCAGAGGATAGCAGAATTGGAAGATATCATCCGCAGGAAGAATATGATTATCAACAAGCTTCGAAAGGACATAATAATTCTTGAGCAGAAGGTAGGTACTATTACTAATAATCCATTTAATTCCAAAATCTTTTATCTGATGCATGTTTCGCAGGTGGTGAATCTTACAAGACTCAGGCGGTCCTCATTCCCAGCGCATTTTCCAAAAATGACGGATAATGTAGTTTATGACATGGACTCCACCACTGACCCTTCGGCTTCCGATTCAGATACCCCAAGACAAACCCAAACCCAAACCCCCCCGGCTCGGGAAAAGAAAGAAAACTCTGTTCAGATAAGTGAAAGAGTGAGCCGGAATCCTCTACAAGAGAAGTCGTGTAATTCTGTTCCGGCCTCTAAACCAAAGCATGCAACATATTCTGGTGGAGAAAATCGAAGCAGGAGACGGCCGTCCAAGGACGTAGCATCGAATAATAAGAGATGGGTTCAGTGATTTTTTTTTATTTAATAAATAAAAACTTTTGTCAATTACATGTTGATTATTAGAAAAGCAAATGGCTGCAGTTGTTGATTAGAAAAGCAAATGGCTGCAGTTGTTGGATATTACAACAGACCGTCTCCATTGATACGAAGAACAGACCGTCTCAAATCAGTTAATTTGGCTCTGTTCCACAATTTTACATAAAAAAATATCATATTCAAAATGTAAAAGGTGTGTTTACTTCCTTGGATAAGGTAAGGGGGTTTGGATCCCATGTATTCGTGGTTAAACCTCTTATATTCAGTATCATCCTGACATATTGAGGAATGGCTAAGGCTGTGTGGAGGATGGAAATGGAAAAAGTAGAAGTAGGGGTATGTGAAATCAAAGTTGATATTATATTATTTTGTTATTGTTAATTGAGTGAGGGTAGCATGCATGTTGTTATGGTATGCTCGAATTAACAGTCGAAACAATACCATGTGGTTTAGCTAAGGACTCAACTGGGGGTGGGTGGCATTAGCTATGAGGCGATGTGATTTTCGAGGCGGACTCCCAACTGTTGATTTATTTGGAGGATACATACCACTCTTTACTTTAATTGATGAAGATGTTGTAACTCGATTTGGGTTTTTCTTAAATGCATTTTCCCTTAAACACAAATTCACCACATACTATATCTATACTACCCCCAACAACAAAACACTAAATAAATCATGATCCATTTCCATAACTTTTTTCTCGGCTAATTCCACAACAAACTCAAATTTTATACTGAATCAATAGCATATGGATGAGAAAACGCTTTTCAATATCTCAATTCTTCAGCGCATTACTCGGAAATCAGATTTAATGGAGTTTTGCAACTAATCGTCCATCCGTCCTATATCTTGATTATAAAATTGATGACAAATCCATGGATTAATTTTGTTGGGTTTCCTCATCTTTCCCCTATTCTTGTTTAATCTTGTCAATCAAGATGTTGCACGCTTTGTTCCGTCCACTGAAAAATTAATGGCTTAATTTTTGCTGATCTTATAAATTTATTCATATATCACCTTCATCCGACGTCTCAAGTAGTGGGGGAAGAAAGAGTAAAAGACTGTGTCAATATATTTTTTCCCTTTATTTTGCTGAGTTTGTTTAAAATTAAGATGTAGCAAATTTATAGAAATGTACTAGAGATGATAAGAAAAAGTAGAAGAGCGAATGAGTGAGCGAGTGAGAAAAGTAACGTGGTTGTATAGAAAAGTGTAAAAATAAGTTTATGGATGAATAAGTACTTGAATGAATATTTGAATGTGCAAATCCAAAAATAAAATTGGATGGTGTATGAGTCATCCTCATCCGAATGATACCATTCTTACCAAACACTACCTAAATGATTAAAATAAATTTGTAGGTAAATCGTAGATAATTTCTAATATTTAAGGACATAATTTAGGCAATTCTTTATATTTTTATTGTGAATCTTTCTAATTACCAGTAGAAACTTTGTTTGACCCAAAACCCCATCACGTTACATTATCAACTTAGATTGTGTGCATGATTGTGCTTCATCAGCTAAAAACTTTGAATGGGCAACACAACTGATGAAATCTATTTTTTTTAGCGAATGCAAGTACGATACTATTAGGGTGAAAATAAAATATATAATGCAGTATCAACACAATATCTTTTACGTCCTCGATTCCATTTGCACAAGGCTAAATACAATTTAAATTTCATTAAATATCTGTCTAAAAATGGATTCAACCATATGAAAATTTTATTGTGGTCTAGTCCACTCGCAACTGTCCTACCACTTCTAATAAATTTCGTCAACATTCCTAAATTTCTCATATGTATAGTTATAAACACTTCAAAATATTTGGTTTATTTTGTAATACTTGCATGTAGCAGAATTAAGCAATTTTTCATTTGGAAAATTGCTTAACAAGTTAATTTTGAGAGTTTGTTTGTAACCGCAAATTTAAGAGGACTGCAACCCCTTCATTGAATGTTTAATCCCTAGTTATAAAATCTGGAAATATGTGTGGGCAATATTTTTGCAATAAATAAGCAACATAAAAAATAAATAGAAAAAAAAAACTTTACAAAAGTTCAAAAGTGTTCACCTCAAAAGGTGACGCAGCGAAAGCGTAATAACTCAAGAGATCGTATTGGGAAAATCTCAGGGTTTTCTGAATAATATCAAACGTACCAATCATAATCGAAGAACAAGTATAAATACTAGACGGCTAGGGTTTTCATAGTGAAAAGCCCGTAAAGCCTGAAAATAATAAAGCCCAAAACGACGAATAAGTAAATAAATCAATAAGGAAATAAATAAAAAGGAGATCTTCAATATGTGATCTGTTCTCCATCATTCCCTCCCTCATCGGAGTGATTCGTCCTCGAATCAGGGGGGATCTGTTCTCTAGCAAAGTAGGGGACCAAATGTTTGATGTTGAAGACGTCGGAAGTGCGAAGACCAGGAGGAAGGCGGAGGCGGTAGGCGTTGGGGTTGATCTTCTCAATAATCTCGACCGGACCAATCTTCCGAGAAGCCAACTTGTTGTACTCGTGGGCAGGGAAACGGTCTTTAGTAAGGACAGCCCAAACAAGGTCACCAACCTCGAACTCAACGTGTCGATGTTTCCCATCAGCGTAACGCTTATAAGAAGCATTACTGGACTCCAAGCGGGCCCGAGTATCAGCATGCACTCTCATCAACTCATCCCAATAGGCGGTGGCGCGACCTTCCGACGGTGCGGACGCGGGAAGCGGTAGTAAGTCAGACGGACCACGAGGAACAAGGCCATAAACAATGAAGAAGGGGGAGAAGCCGGTGCTGCGCCCCACAGCCGAATTATGTGCGAACTCGGCCTGAGGAAGCTTCGTATCCAAAGACTTGGTGTTGTCACCAACCAAACACCGAAGTAAATTCCCAAGAGAGCGATTCACCACCTCAGTCTGGCCATCAGTCTGCGGGTGGTAGGCACTGCTGAAATGGAGCTCGGTATTGGCATGCCGCCACAAGCATCGCCAAAAATGGCTCAAAAAATGAGTATCCCTATCCGACACAATAGAGAGAGGAAGACCATGAATACGATATACCTCACGGAAATAGAGTAAGGCCACATGTACTGCATCCGAAGTACGCTTGCACGGAATAAAGTGCACCATCTTGCTGAAACGGTCAACGACGACAAAAATAGAGTCAAAGCCGCGTTGCGTGCGAGGAAGACCGAGAACGAAGTCCATACTAACACCCACCCAAGGAGCATTGGGAACGGGCAAGGGGCGGTAGAGGCCGACGTTCGACGCGGTGCCCTTGGAGACCTGGCAAATGTGGCAGCGTGCGACATAGCGGTACACCTCGCATCTCAAGGATGGCCAGAAATAACGGTGCTGAAGAAAAGCCAGAGTGCGGTCCCGTCCCACATGTCCCACACTATGGAGCTCGGTGATAAGCTGGAGGCGAAGGCTGCAAGAGGGAATACAGAGACGGCTGCCCATGAAAAGAAAACCATCAACCAGAGTGAAAGCCGTGCTCTCGCCCGCTGACAACTGAGAAAGGACACGAGCAAAGTACGGGTCAGCAGCATAGAGAGTGGTGAAGTCGTCCAACCAAGGAACAGAGACACGCATGTCAACAAGGAGGGAATGTCGGCGGCTAAGGGCATCCGCCACCTTGTTCGCCGAGCCAGACTTGTGACGAATCACAAAATTGAACTGCTGGAGATAGGCAGCCCAAGATGCATGACGAGCCGAGATATTGTCCTGCGAAGCCAAGTACTTCAAGGAGTCGTGGTCAGTGAAAAGGATAAACTCACGCTGAAACAAATAGTGGCGCCAATGACGAACTGAACGAACTACAGCATAAAATTCCGCATCGTAAGCACAATAACGAGAGCGAGGGCCCGTGAGTTTCTCGCTAAAGTATGCAACAAGACGGCTATCTTGGCTAAGGACCACCCCGATTCCGATCTTCGACGCATCACAGTGCAGCTCGAAAGGGACGGTGAAATCCAGGAGGATCAGAATAGGTGCCGACACAAGCTTCTGTTTGATGAGGTCAAAGGCAGAAGCGGCAGCAGAAGACCACTCAAAAGACTTCCCCTTCATACAATCGGTAATAGGAGCCATAATAGAACTGAAATGCGATATAAAACGTCTATAAAAAGAAGCTAACCCGTGAAAGCTGCGGACAGCTGTGATGGAAGTGGGAGTAGGCCAGTCACAAATCACCTCTATCTTGGAGTCATCCACACTAACACCAGCCGCCGAGAGGCGAAAGCCCAAGAAGATGACTGAATCAGAGAAGAAAACACACTTCTGAGGTGCTCCATAGAACTTCTCGGTACGGAGGATAGAGAGAACGGCGCGCAAGTGGTCCATATGTTCAGATGTCGTCTTACTGTACACCAGGATATCGTCAAAGTAAACAACGACGCAAGTACCAATGAGTGGACGAAGCGTCTGGTTCATGACACGCATGAAAGTGCTAGGGGCGTTGGAGAGGCCGAAGGGCATAACCAACCACTCAAACAAACCCTCACGGGTTTTGAATGCCGTCTTCCACTCATCACCTGGGCGGATCCGGATCTGATGGTAACCGCTACGAAGATCCAGCTTAGAAAAGACAGAAGAACCGCTAAGCTGATCGAGGAGGTCGTCAAGGCGGGGAATAGGAAATCTATAGCGCACCGTGATCTTGTTGACAGCCCGGCTATCAACGCACATACACCACGAGCCATCCTTCTTTGGTGTAAGAAGGGCCGGAACTGCACAAGGGCTCAAACTCTCACGAACCTTCCCACGGGCGAGCAACTCCTCAACCTGACGGCGGAGCTCAGCATGCTCAGAGGGGCTCATGCGATAATGGGGACGATTAGGCAAAGAGGCGCCCGGAACCAGGTCAATCTGATGCTGAATATCACGTAAAGGAGTAACTCGGCTGGGAGCTCTGAAGGAAACACATCAGTAAAATCCTGCAAAAGAGACTGAGCAATAGCAGGAACGGGTACAATAATAGATACATCATGAGCAACAAGGAGAAAGCCCGGGGAACCTGAGGCAAGCTCGTGCTCAAACGCAGCACGGGACAGAAAGCTCACGGACGGTGGAGGAGGTAAGTCTGAGGGCAAGGGGCCCGACGGATGCAACACAATAGTACGACCGTCAATAGTAAATGAGTATGTATTCGCAAACCCATCATGAGTGACTCGGCGGTCAAACTGCCAAGGGCGACCCAACAAAAGATGGCATGCATCCATAGGAACCACATCACACCAGACAGAATCGAAATAACGACCACCCATAGAAAACAGAACCCGCACATGATCAGTCACCGTCACAACAGTATCACGACTAATCCATCCTAGGTTATAGGGACTGGGGTGGGCAACAGTAGAAAGAGCTAACTTGGCAACAGCATCAACAGACATAACATTTTCACACGCGCCAGAATCGATAATGTAAGAGCAAACCTTACCGTTAATCGTGCACGTTGAGCGGAAAAGAGCGTTCCACTGGGTCGGTGTAGAAGCATCAGGAGCGGACAAATAAGCGCGACTAAGGACGAGTAAAGGACCGAAATCTCCACGCACATGGGTCTCGAACTCGTCATCCGGTATAGGGGAGTCGTCACACAGGCTGTTTGGTAGGGACGGGATGTCGTCGCCCTCTAAAATCATGGTTCGCGAGCTACGTGGATGAGGACAGGCTGCCATCCTATGTCCCGGGTCCCCGCAATTAAAGTAGCGGCCGTTGAAGGTGGGGCGAGGACCGTTCGATGCCGCCGGCGGAGGGCGGGGTGGAGCCCCCGGAGGAGGCGCAAGCTTCGGCACAGGGTTGGGAGGGTTGGAGGGCCCAGGCGAGCGGCTGCCAGGCGTGAAGGGTGGTGCCGGAGAACGACGATTGTGCTGGGCCTCAAGTACCGTAGCCTGATGATGGGCGTCCGCAATAGAAGTAGGTCGAAGCAGGTTGAGGGCGTCTTGGAAAGGAAGACGAAGTCCCCCGATGAAACGCGACACCAACTGGGCCGGTGTTTCACGGCTGTCGATTCGAGAAAGGAGATGATAAAACTCCGACGTATACACGTCCACCGATCGAGGCCCTTATCGTAGGAGTTGGAATTTCTGGTATAGGGTCGAATCGTAATTCGCCGGAACAAACTCGAGCAGTATATAATCCCGGAGGAGTTCCATGTGGGCGATCTCCTGGCGTCCCTCACGGCGTCGGGATGAGCGCACGTTGTGCCACCAGGCAGCGGCGCGCAATCGGAAGCGAGTCGCAAGGAGGGCGACGCGACGATCAATCGGGACCCCTTTGAAATCCAACAGGTCTTCCGCCGTGTGGAACCAATCGAGAAAATCATCCGGAGAGCCTTCGCCGGTGAATTCCGGGATGTCGAGGCGGAAGCCGGCCTCCCAGCGGTTATCCGGCTGCGGCGGCGGTTGGGCTGGGCGTGGTTGGCGAGCCAAAGGGGAAAACCTATTGCCTTGAGCTATTGTCTCTTCGCCGTCGGAAACCACGGTGTCGGTGTTGCCGTCGGTGGGTGCAGCAGGGGCTGGTGGGTCTGGTTGTTTTTGCGCCGCAATCACTTGGCCCTTAAGGTCGATGACCAACTCCTTCATCTCAGCGAAAGCAACCAGGACGGTGGAGAATTGCTCACGTAATTGAGCCACTTCTTGGTTGTTACCAACTGACGCAGCGAAAGCGTAATAACTCAAGAGATCGTATTGGGAAAATCTCAGGGTTTTCTGAATAATATCAAACGTACCAATCATAATCGAAGAACAAGTATAAATACTAGACGGCTAGGGTTTTCATAGTGAAAATCCCGTAAAGCCTGAAAATAATAAAGCCCAAAACGACGAATAAGTAAATAAATCAATAAGGAAATAAATAAAAAAGAGATCTTCAATATGTGATCTGTTCTCCATCAAAAGGGAAAGGTCAACATATTTGTGCGATTCCTCTTAACTCTTGACAATTTCATGATGAAAATGTTGCAGGTCGACATATTTGTGCCTCTTAACTCTCGACAATTTCACGATGAAAAATATACGAATGAGAAATTAATTCTTGAAATTGTTGTAATAAAAAATTAAAAAAGGAAAAAAATAAAAGGCTTTGTCTCGATTTAATTTTAATTTCCTTATTGTAACGGGTGAAGGAAAAAATTCAAAACAGTTTTGAATTTCAAAACTCAAATAATGGTTCATTATTCAGGTGACGGTTACATATGAAATAGTTGTTCTTTATTTAGATGGTTGTTACGAAAGTTTCAAAACATTTCGATTATGACTTTATGGTCATTATTGCCACACTCCAACAGTCGATTTTCGAGGGCTATAAGTAGCGCCTTAAATATTGATAGAAGACGACGAAAAAGTAGAAAATACTGAATTGAGAAAGATGTAAATTCTTTTCGGCAATTGCTATATTCCTCGTGTTTTTTGTTTTGTTCTCGAAATTCTTCCGGTGATAGTTGTTGGGTAACTTTTTACTTCACCTTGAGCAGGATAGTGTGCTATATCGTTGCTTGTAAATTGTTGTATCCTTAGAAAAAAGTGTCCTACGATTCACTAGCACCAAGAGTGAAGGACATAATTTATTTTAAGAAAATCGTGTCTAACATGAGCCTCAATTTCCCGTTTCTAATTTTTTCAGCCATCTAGGTGCCTATTTCAATAGAAAATTACGTTCTCTATTTGCATTTTTCAAGTATTAGTTTGTTGTTTATTTTAAATTTCAATCCAAAACCAAAACTAGATTCGCAACTATGATATTATTCTGACAAATAACATTATGACCACATTGTATCCCTAAATCCCATTGATATTATATTTTTCTTACTTAGTCAACTTATGTTTCTACTATGATGACATCACACAATTACGAATGAGTAGGTAAAGATCTTCTAAAAAATTTTACCCTTTAAGTTTTTTGAATGAAGGACTATAGAGGAAGGGTTTAATAATTCTTCATAGAAATTTTAATTTTTTTTTATCTCAGTATGTAGTTGATAGTGTAATTCGATCTATAGTGTTACTTTGTAAACTTGGTTAGTGTTACTTTGTAAATTTGAAGTTAAGGGATTATAGGTTGTATAAATACCATGAAGTATTTATCTTGCTAAGGGTGTGCTTGATTTGTTATAAGAAATAATAACTAATATAAAAATGATAATACTGAGGAATGGTAAAATAATAATCCTTACAATTGTATCATCATGTTGAAAATTATGTGAAAGATTCTCATAACTGTTGGGACAATGTTAGTTTTGAATTAGATCCCAAAATCTCGAAAAGATAAATTTGTCTAAGTATCTAGACCAGGATTGAGAAGTTACTGTCTTTGTCAGTATAGGTTAGTCTTTATTTTATTTACAAGTATTCAGTTGAGGGGGAACTCAAAAGAAGTTATTCATGACTAATGATTAATGACTAAAGACAGACCCGAAGACACTAAAGAAACATTATCACTGATCTTTTGTTGATCCTTCTAAGTTGGTCAATATTCAACCTTGATAAAGAGCTTGATCCGGAAAAGACCAGTGTTGAACTCAGTAGACCCTGAAAGAGTTAGGTTACCCAAGTATTTGAGAAAACTTGTAATATGAGCCAAGCAAGTAGACATTTGGAACGTCAGGAAAAATATAAAGGTCTTGACAAGGCGAATACTTAAAAGTTGAATTCCAATAAAGACAAAACCTTGAATTGAAGAATATATATGCTCTAACTTGTTCACCTAACTAAGGACATGGACCAATCAAAAGTCAACAAGGCATGTATGGACCTGACACTGACATGACAAATCTGCACAAAAGCAATTGGCAAACATTTAATGCAGACATCCTCAAGCATGCAAATGGCAGCATAGCTGGTCAAAATGCCAGTTGTAACTACTAAAAATAGATTACTAGGATACTTCCAAGTTGTCTAAAAATTAACCAAGTATTTCGCAAGCAAGAAATTAACCAAGACTCTTAAGCATTCAAGAAACACTCGAAACCTAAAGAGAATTTCCCAAGTGTTTATTCCTTAGAGTCTAACTATGCATTCCGAGTTAACCTACCATTTTTTATTCTCATTGTAAAAGTTGGCACACATAGTTGGAACCAAGAAAAATTACTAATAACTTAGAACGTTTGTAATAGGTTGTTGATGAAGTTTTCTTGTAAGGATGATTAGAACTCAGTAATTCTAGGGGTTCTAATCAACTATGAGTTAAGGAATTCTCATGTTCAATCAGGATCCGTGGACGTAGGAGCTTGAGACTCTGAACCACATTAAACCTTGTATGCATTATTGTTTTGTTCATCATATTTGCTAAATTTTCATAGCATAACTTCATAAAATAACATCAATAACTTGATCAAGATTGAACCAATCATTTATACTTGCACAATCTTTGCACTTAACCCCCTAAAGAACACACTTTCAAAGTAAACAGAAAAAGTCATTTCAGAAAATTAAAACAAGTATAAAAATATAGGCTCAAAACTTACGTACTCAGGCTAACTTTGATAGTTATCTTACTGATAAGTTTCAAAGCTGTCAGTAGGTGTGTTATCTGAACTATAACTTACCTAAGTAGTCTTATACTAAGTTTGTGTGAATTCAGGTTCACGTTTTAATAGACTGAAAGTTAGGATTATATTTGTTGGTCCTGGACGAGTCTAGAATACGTGTATGGGAGGGGAATACATGTATGCCAAATCTTTTCCGAAAATAAGATCTCCTTTACATTGATTCAGCTAGCCCGAGAGTAACTCTGAGGATCAGTCTATTAGAGACTTCAAATTAGAGTTCAAAGAAACTCAGTGTAGAGTGTTCAGTGAGGGTGTGATCAGATATATAACACACCTACTAACAACTCTAAAGCTTATCAATTGGATAACTATCTAATTAAGTTTGAGTGCAGAAGTGTGAGCCTAAGGTTTTAAGATTCATTTTAGATTTTCTGAAAAGCTTTTCCTTGGTTACTTTTAAGAAGCTGTGGTTAAGAGGTTTGTCCGCTATTTTAATGCAGTCGGGATGATTGATGTTGGTCCCACTAGTTAGATTAATTTGCGGAAGCTTAAGTTAAATGTCTTTCAAAGTCCTTTTACAAGAGAACAATAAACAAAATGACAATAAGTAAAATAAAGCAATAAAGAACACAAGATATATAGTGGTTCGGATTGAATATCCTACGTCCACTCTCCCTTATATCCAAGGGGTCTCACTATCAACCAACTCACTTACTTACTCACTGGAATTGTGAAGTACCAGTTCCTTCTTACAAGCTCTTTAGATTTGACTTCAATCTAAAGATCAAACAGCCAACAACCTTGTCTGATAGATGAACAGGTTGTGGTTTCAATAATCTCCTTAAGAGTAGATAAATATTATGAACAATAAGAGTACTTAGTATGAATATCAAAAACTTGGATCACTTATGCGCGTGTATGGTCACTCTAGAGCTTTTTCTTGAACTGCACTCTTGTATTTATAGAGGGGATTAGGGCTAGCCGTTGGAGGGCTAATCCAATCAGATCCTCTATATTAAGGAAGCCTTAATCAATCAATTCCCTAATTGATTGATTGGGTTGGTGAGATCCTTGGATTGATTATCTTCAAAACTTTCCAATCCTGATCTTGTTGACTTGATTTGAATCACCAACGGTCAATAGCTTCCTCTGCCTAACTCTGATTCTCTCCAGAGAAGGCAAGGCCAGACACCAGGCAACCTCGGTGTCTTCTGGTCCTAATCTGGTGAACAACCAGAATACTCAGTAGAAACAGGAGATCAAACTGAGCATCTTTTGTTCCACCAGACTCGTCTGGTCTGGGGAAGGTCCTCTGCCTCTGGTCTGATCTCATCTGGTGAAGTCTTCTGGTGGAGTCCTCTGGTGAAGTCCTCTGGTGGGGTCTTCTGGTGAGGTCTTCTAGTCTGGCAGTTCCCCCTAGACTAAGTCCTAATCTAGATCATCATCTGGCTAACAGGTCCAGATGGTCCTATTACATCTTCTGGTTTGTTTTAACTCATCAAAACTAACAATTTTTATCCTAACAATTTCCCCCTTTTTGATGGAGTTAAAACACTACCAGAACTGATCAAAAGAAGAATTTAAGCATAAAAACAGTAAAGGATAAGACCTTAGAATAGATCTTATCAGGCAAACAATTAAGACAACAAGAGGTTGTCTTTTGAACAGAGAAGATATGATATTTTCATTGATAATAAGGACAACAGTAATTACAGATTACAATGCAATTCTGGTCCTATCTAAGCATATCTTCTGTTTTCCTTGGGTACCAGAAACCAGTCCAGAAACCTATCCTGGACGGCCTTCAACTCTGCAGAAGATGTTGGAGTGAAGTTCACCAACACCTTTGTCTTGTGCAATCTCTTCAGCTCAGCCCAATCAACTTGGTCTCCTACCATGGGAGTGTTAAGATAAGTGAACTCAGGGGCAGTCACCTCCAGGTTGAACTCAATGGTTGAGTCCATCAATTGCTTGTACAGCTCTGCATCATAAGCTTGCATCCAGGTGTGGAAGGTCTTGTTGATTAGCTCATCATCCTCTGGTGCTGGCCTCTGGATATAGTGTTGGATGAACCAGAGAGTCTTTGCCTCCTTCCATTTTTCAATCAAGGGCACAGGCACAGTAGAGTCAAAAGACCCTTCTGTCCTGAGAGGCAGAATGTTCATCACTTCAATGGGAGCTTTCCTCCTCTGGCTCGAGCCACTTGCACCAGAAGAAACACCTGCTTCTCTGCTCTTCTGGCTTTGCCTTCTAACATATCTGAGCCTCTGCTCTTCATCTATGTTCTTCCTGATCCTTGCTTGCTTTTCCTCTGGAGTCTCTTCCTTGTATCTCTTTTGAGCTTCTTCAACCACAGTCTCAAGGAACCTTTTCTTGACTCTTCTTATCTTCCTCTTTGCAGGTCCAGAGATGGAGATAGGATCCTGCTCAGCTTCAGACTCCTCTTCTGCAGCAAGCTGCTTGGCCATGGAAAGAGATTTGAACTCCTCTTTCTTCTTCTTCTGCAACTCAGCCTGGGCCAAAGTGTTCTCCAGCAGGTCCAGACGAGCTCCATGGCTGAAGAGAGTTTCATTGGTGGTCTTCGCCAGATCAGTTCTGGCCTTCTCTTCCCCCTTTTTAACTTCATCAAGGAGGGGCTCCACTACCTGCCTTATGAGATCAGGCAAGGCAGTGTTGGAGGAAGAGTGAAGATCACGCAGCTGCTTGGCCTCCTCCAGGTAGGCTTTAGACTCTTCAACAAGCCTTTCTTGCTTCTCCAACATCTCCTGGAGGGAGTCTTTCAACTTGGCAGTCTGGATCATCTGGCTTGCCATCTCAACTTTAAGCACAGAGACTGGCCTCATCTGCTCCAGCACGTGCTCCTGGAGCTGCTTCTGGCTGTGCATGACATCCAGTTTGACAAAGAGGCCATTGGCCTTGAAAGAAGCTTTAACTTCTGCCAATGAGGACTTGATCTGCTTCAGGAAAATCCTCCTCTCTTGCTTGATCTGATGCTCTATCATAGCAGGGGCCATAAGTTGAATGGCTTTTGAAAAGCGCCCTATCTGCATGATCTTCTCGTTGAAGAATGCTTTCATCTTCTGGAGCACAGCAGGAGTCATCTCAAAATCCTCCTCGTCTGAATATAGCTCAGGAGGGAATGTGAAATGAGGACCAAAGTTGTAAGAGAAGCCCTCTAGAGTGAGCATAACTCCTCGCTGGATAAGGAGAGTTCTGATGAGGACCTTGGTGTTGGGAAAATAGGGGTGCCCGGAATCTATTCGGGATGAAATTTAAATACGAATTTAAATACAATTATTACTAGCATGAATTAATCCTAATTAATTCAAATAATAATTCCAACAACTAATTATCATCATGCATGTTAAATTAATTTCACATATTAACTAGGCGGAATAAACAAGTAAATATGCGATTAACGTACCTCTTGTAGAATTGGCCTTTGGATATACGGGACAATTGTAATCTCACTCTATCAACCCAAAGCCTTCTCAAGTATTTCCCTTTTCACCTCACTTGATCGCCGGTGGGAGACGCTTTCAAGTAATTTAATAAACTAAGGAAAAAGAAAAATATATATGCTTCTTGATTTTTCCAACACATGGAATTATGTACTTGGGGATGAAATAATCATCCCCTATTTATAGATGGAGGTGGCCGAAAATTTCAAAGAATATGGGCCTTGGAAAAAATCTTTTCTTAGACTCTAAGAAATCTTGAATATATCTCATATATTATTTTCTCCAAAATAAAATATTCCACAAAAATCTCACCCTCCACAATAGGTATAATTTTCGAAAATTTCAAGGATGAAATCCAAGATTTGGATCTTCTTGAATATATGAGATATTCTTGTATTCCTAGAATACATATCTTCCATAATATCTTTCCAAGAAAATCAACAAGATCTTATTTCTTTTTTATTCCTTATTTTCGAAAATAACCTTAGAAAAATCAGCAATATTATTTTCTTTTATTTTAATCACCTTATCATTATTGGGCTACTTAATGGGCTACTTGAGGGGCCTTAAGGAGAATTAAGATTGGACCTCCTAATGGACTTCTGAATTTCAATATTGAGCCCCAATATAATTCAATCCATTAATATTAATTATTACCACTAATAAATTAATATTGCACTATCCATCTTAATCCATATTACGATAATATGGGCTCCCGGTTATTATTTCCCGCGTTTAAGATTATCAAGTCCATTAATTAATTAAGCTCCTGAATAGCTCTAAATTAATTAACATCTTTCACCTTGGAGTAAAGACAGCTCAACATTATTATTTGTGCCGAAGAAACTAATTCTTCATTTGCAAGATTTGGTACAATAAAACTTCTGAGCCCACCAAGGGAACTAATCACACGAGCCGTACTCGCACGCGTTTCTCCGTATTAAATCTTAGCAACCGTCGTATTGTTGGTCCCACTCGATAGATTAATTGCGGAAGCTTATGTTATAATGTCTTTCCAAAATCTTTTATAAGAGAGCACTAAACAATAATTAAAATAAAGCGATAAGTGACACAAGATATATAGTGGTTCGGATAAATATCCTACGTCCACTCTCCCTTATCACCAAGGGGTCTCACTAACAACCAACTCACAAACTTACTCACTGGAATTTCCGAAGTACCAGCACCTTCTTACAAACTCTTTAGATCTAACTTCGATCTAAAGATAGACTTACTCCAACCTTGTCTAACAAGATGAACAGGTTGAGTATATAAACTCCTTACGAGTAGATGAGTAATTAAGAACACAAGTGAGTACAATATGCGTAGTGATCAAAAGCTTAGTATGGCTATATGCGCGTGAATGATTCTAGGGCTTTTTCTTGATCTGCACTCAAGTATATATAGAGGGGATTAGGGACATAGCCGTTGGGAGGCTGATCCAATCAGATCCTCTATATATGGAAGCTTCAATCAATCAATTCCCTAATTGATTGATTGGGTTGGTGAGATCTTGATTGATTGTCTACATATCTTCTCAATCCAATCTTGTTTTGACTTGATTAATTACCAACGGATCAAAGCTTCCAATTGCCTAACTCTGATACTCAACAGAGAAGGCAGGACCAGACACCAGGCAACCTCGGTGTCTTCTGGTCCTTATCTGGTGAACAACCAGAATACTCAGTAGAAAGAGGGGATCAAACTGAGCATCTTTTGTTCCACCAGACTCGTCTGGTCCGGACTCGTCTGGTCTGGGGAAGGACCTCTGCCTCTGGTCTTGATCTCATCTGGAGAAGTCTTCTGGTGGAGTCCTCTGGTGAAGTCCTCTGGAGGGGTCTTCTGGTGACTCTTCTGGTGAAGTCTTCTGGTCTGGCAGTTCCCCCTAGACTAAGTCCTAATCTAGATCATCATCTGGCTAACAGGTCCAGATGGTCCTATTACATCTTCTGGTTTGTTTTAACTCATCAAAACTAACAATTTTTATCCTAACAATTTCCCCCTTTTTGATGGAGTTAAAACACTACCAGAACTGATCAAAAGTAAAACTTAAGCAAGAAAACAATAAAGGGATGAGACCTTAGAATAGATCTCATCAGGCAAATAATAAGACAACAAGGAGTTGTCTTTAGAACAAGGAAGATATGTATTTTTCATTAATAAACAGAGGACAAAATAATTACAGATTACATTGAAGTTCATTGTCCTATTCTAGGCATATCTTCTGTTCTCTTTAGGGACAAGAAACCAGTCAAGGAACCTATCCTGGACGGCCTTCAACTCTGCAGAAGATGTTGGGGTTAAATTCACCAACCTTGGTCTTGTAAAGCTTCTTCAGTTCTGCCCAATCCACCTGGTTCCCAATCATGGGAGTGTTAAGATAAGTAAATTCAGGAGCAGTCACCTCCAGGTTGAACTCAATGGTTGAATCCATCAGCTGCTTGTACAAGTCTGCATCATAGGCTTGCATCCAAGAATGGAAGGTTCTGTTGATTAGCTCATCATCTTCTGGTGCTGGCCTCTGGATATAATGCTGAATGAACCAGAGGGTCTTGGCTTCTCTCCATCTCTCAATCAGAGGATATGGCACAGTAGAGTCAAAGGACCCTTCTGTCCTGAGTGGCAAGATGTTCATAACTTCCACATGAGCTTTCCTCTTCTGACCTGAGCCACCTGCACCAGAAGGAATACCAGCTTCTCTGGCCTTCTTGTTCTGTCTCCTAACATATCTGAGCCTCTGCTCTTCATCTATGTTCTTCCTGATTCTTGCTTGCCTCTCCTCTGGAGTCTCTTCCTTGTATCTCTTCTCTGCTTCTTCGACAACAGATTCAAGGAAGCTCTTCTTTACTTTTCTAATCTTTCTCTTAGCAGGACCAGGAATGATAGAAGGATCCTGCTCAGCTTCAGATGACTCTTCTTCTGCAGCAAGTTGTTTAGCCATAGATAGAGATTTCAACTCTTCTTTCTTCTTCTTCTGCAACTCAGCCTGGGCCAGAGTGTTCTCCAACAGGTCCAGACGAGCTCCATAGCTAAACAGAGTCTCATTGGTGGTCTTCGCCAGATCAGTTCTGGCCTTCTCTTCCCCCTTTTTAACTTCATCAAGGAGGGGCTCCACTACCTGCCTTATGAGATCAGGCAAGGCAGTGTTGGAGGAAGAGTGAAGATCACGAAGCTGCTTGGCCTCCTCCAGGAAGGCTTTAGACTCTGCAACAAGTCTCTCCTGCGTCTCCAACATCTCCTGGAGGGAGTCTTTCAACCTAGCAGTCTGAATCATCTGGCTGGCCATCTCCACCTTGAGAACAGAGACTGACCTCATCTGCTCCAGCACGTGCTCCTGGAGCTGCTTCTGGCTATGCATGACATCTAGTTTGATAAATAATCCATTAGCCTTGAACGAAGCTTTGATCTCTGCCAGAGAGGACTTGAGCTGCTTCATGAAGATTCTCCTCTCATGCTTAATCTGATGCTCTATCATAGCAGGGGCCATATGTTGGATTGCTTTGGAAAAACGCCCTATCTGCATGATCTGCTCGTTGAAGAAAGCCTTCATCTTCTGGAGCACTGCAGGAGACATCTCAAAGTCCTCCTCGTCTGAATAAAGCTCTGGAGGGAAGACAAAGTGAGGACCAAACTTGTAAGTGGGGCCCTCTGGAGTGAGCATAACTCCTCTCTGGATGAGCAGGGTGCGAATCAAGACCTTAGCTGCACCAGGGGTCTCCAGCTCTGCTGGGTTCTGAATGTTCATCTTCTGCTTCAGCTCAATCTCCCAAGCAGTGAAGTTGGAGGCACCCATTTCCTCAAGCAATAGCATCAGGTCCTCCACATCTTCAAGTCTGGCCTTGCTCCAGACCTTGGCATCAGTAAGCTCTGCCAGAAGTGGTAAGTGCTCCAGAAGAACTGGAAAATGCTCTCTTAGCCAGAGCTGAGCACTTACACTCATACTCTGCCTAATGGGACCCATTTCTGCAGATGAGAAAGTGAAGGGTTTGGGCCCAGAGGCAGAGGAGGAAGGGGCTAAGTCAACAGGCTCAAGTGAAGCTTCCTCATCTTCACTATCATCGCTGGTTAAACAGGTTGGGGAGGGGGGAGGGCCAACGAATCCCAGGGCCATAGAAATGGTTGGGTCCTGGTCTGTATGGGTTTGGGGAGGGTTTGGATTTTATGAAGTAGAAGTGGTAGGGATAGGTTGCTCTGCACCAGAAGAGGAAGGTATATCTGGTACAGAATGTGTAGGAGGGATTTGGGAGGTGGAAGTGTTTGAAGGGGGGACTTCTGCACCAGAGGAGGTTGAGGGTACCTCTGATACAGAAGGTGGGGGAGAGGGGTTAGTGGGAAGATGTGTTTGGGAGTTTGGGGAAGAAGGTGTTTGTGTAGGAATGGTAGAGGGAGTATAGACAGGTGTATCTGGGATAGTCTGTTCTGGTGGAAGAATGGGGTTACCAGAGGCAGATGAGGTTTGGGGAATGTTATCTGGGGGAAAGGTAGAAGGGGAAACAAGATTTATGGGGGAGGAAAAGGGAAAGGAAGGGATTACCTCTGCTGGGTCAACACCAGCAGGCACAACAAGCTCTGGAGCATCCTCCATCATCTGGGTGGCATCCTCAATGGCCTTCTCCAAGGCCTCTCCAAGATCAGATCCAGAGTCTGAATCTTGAAGAAGGGCTCTCTTGGCCTTGGATTTCCTCACAAGAGGCACTTCCTCTTCTTCCTCTTCTTCTTCTGATGGCTCATCCACCAGAAGGGTTTTCTTGGGAGCTCCTCTGCCAGTCCTTGGCATCTTGGCAGATTTCTTCTTGGCCTCCTCTGGCCTCTTCCTCTTTGAAGCTCCTGCCTTTTTGGCAACCACACTCTTCTTCTTCAGTACATCAAGAAGAGGGATCTGGTCCTCCTCAGAGGAACCAGAGAAAGCAACAGTTGAAGAACCAGTTGCTCCAGCAGCTTTCTTCTGGGTCTTCTGCTGCTGCTGCTGCTTCTGCCCCTTAGCAGGTGAGGGAATGGCTTGAAGGGGAGGGGCAGGGATGGCTTGCTCACCATCAGAATCAGGATGGCCATGGAGAGGACCATCCTTGGAGAACATAATCTTGGACTTATGGAAGCCTTTACACCAGGATTGTCTCCATTTCTTCTCTGGAAGAATCGAATCCAGAATTAGGGTGAGTTTTGTGCCCAATGATACATTAGCATTGAACACAAATTGTTGCTCTCCTGGCAACTGGGGGCATTCTTCCTTCAGAATTTTCACCTTGTTCTTCCTCAGCACCCCCCAGAAGAACTCAGCCCAGTTACATTGAACACCATCCAGAATGGCCCTCATAACACAGAGCCTGCCAACGAAGATGGCATCTGTGCTATGGCTCTCACACATGAGAATTTTCACCACAATGTCAAATAGCACCTTATACTTCTGCCTAAGATGCTTGTCCAAGAAACCCTTAGTAATATTCTGGCATGAATTTCTGGCAAACATCTTGAAGGATTCCAACGCCTCTCCTTCTCTGTACTTCAGTGGGTCTACACCTTCCGCAGAAAGATTACCAAAAAGACCACAGAAGTCTGCCTTAGAGAAAACAAGATCCTCTGAATCAATCTTGGATGAAATATAGTCTTCATGGATCTTCATCCGGATAAGAAACTGTGCAGCATATCCATCCAAGGTACGCAGATCCTTGGGAACCTTTGAGATCAACTCCTCCAGCCCAGAACGTCGGAGAAGTTCCAAAATCTCCAAAGCGGCCGGATTCTTAGTGGAATAGAAGTCCACCACCATTTCTGTCTTGAGTTTCTTGCAGACATAGTCTGGATCGAAATTGCACTTTGGTGCCATAACTGTGAAAGAGAGAGAGAGAGAGAGAGAGATAATGCTTTGCAGAGAGAGGTTAGGGTTTGAATAGTATAGAAACGTGAAAGGACAGATTGAAAACAAAATTGATTTAAATAGAGTAATACGCGTGGCTTGAGAAATAAATGAAGTGAACGCGTGTTGTTTCAAATTCAATTTAGGAAACAAAATCAATTTTAGCATTGATTGACATTTTGCACAGTGATTAAATCTGATGGCCACGATGAAATGCAAGATACAGATTTAATCTGGTGCGTTGGCATAGTCATTGGGACTGGGCATAAAGTGGTTTTGTGGCAGTCAAGAGAAAAAGCGAAATGATTGCCTAGGCCCTATACCCTAGTCTTAAATACACTCCGAAGTTGAAAGGTTTTGAGTGTACTTACTAATTTGAAAAGTGTATCCCAATGATCAGAGGCCAGAGTAGAAAAGACATACCTGTCACCTGATATTGTAATCAGATGATACCACAATAAGTCTGGTGATACTTCTCCTCTGATGGAACTCATCTGGTCCTGGTCAGTAAAGACTTTGGACATATCTCTGACTCAGCACCTCATCTGGGATAAGTGTCACCTGGTGTATACCTCATCTGGAAGTATACCCTCTCTGATATATCTAATCTGCAGGTATGTTAGCATAAGGAAAATTTATGAAGAAAATTAATAAATTAAGGATACTTCTCTGATATTCCCCCTAAATCAAATCTGTCTCTGGATCCAACAAACCTAACTCAAAGGCTAACTCTCTGAATCTGGTCTCAGCCAAAGGCTTGGTTAAAATATCTGCTCTCTGCCTCTCTGTAGCAATCTTTTCCATCCTTATATCTCACTTCTCAACATGATCTCTGATAAAATGATGCCTTATATCAACATGTTTGCATCTGGTATGGAGAACTGGATTTTGGGTGATTGCAATGGCACTATTACTATCACAGAAAATAGGAATATCCTTAGCTCTAATCTGGTAGTCCCTAAGCTGTTGACTAATCCAAAGTAGTTGAGAACAACAACTCCCTGCAGCCATGTACTCTGCTTCTGTTGTTGATGTAGCAACTGAAGTCTGCTTCTTGGAAAACCAGGATACCAATTTATACCCTAAAAATTGGCATGTGCCACTTGTAGATTTCCTATCTATTCTGCACCCACCATAGTCTGAATCTGAATAACCACTCAATTCTAAATTGTCATCTGCAGGATACCATAATCCTAAATTCACAGTTCCTTTGAGATATTTCAATATCTTCCTAGCTGCTTCCAAGTGACTTTTCTTGGGATTAGCTTGAAATCTGGCACAAACTCCTACAGCAAAAGTAATATCTGGTCTGCTTGCAGTCAGATACAAAAGAGAACCAATAAGTGCTCTGTACTGAGTCTGGTCCACACTCTCTCCAGACTCATCTGGATCCATGTTGAAATTTGTCATCATAGGGATCTTGGCTGCCTTGCTAGATCCTATTCCAAATTTCTCTAACATGTTTCTGGTGTACTTAGCTTGATTAATAAAGATTCCCTTCTCTGATTGCTTAACCTGCAAACCCAAAAAGTAATTCAATTCTCCCATCATGGACATCTCAAACTGTCCCTGCATGAGCTCACCAAACTTCTCACACAGCTTCTTGTTAGGGGATCCAAATATGATGTCATCAACATATATTTGGACCAGAAGGATGTCCTTTCCTTCTTCTTTCCTAAACAAGGTCCTATCACTCTTACCTTTAGTAAAACCATTGTCCAGAAGAAATTGAGATAGAGTGTCATACCATGCTCTGGGTGCCTGCTTCAGCCCATAAAGAGCTTTCTTAAGCTTAAACACCTTGTCACCTTGTTCAAAACCAGGAGGTTGTTCCACATACACTTCCTCAATGAGAATCCCATTAAGAAAGGCAGATTTCACATCCATCTGGTATACTTTGAACTTCATGTGAGCAGCATATGCTAAGAACAATCTGATAGCTTCTAGTCTGGCAACAGGAGCAAAAGTCTCATCATAGTCTATTCCTTCAGACTGAGAATAGCCCTGGGCCACTAGCCTTGCCTTGTTCCTAGTAATGACATCATTCTCATCTTTCTTATTTTTGAAAACCCACTTAGTGCCTATCACCTTTTGATGACTTGGTCTGTCTACCAGCTCCCAAACATCCTGTCTGGTGAATTGATTCAATTCCTCCTACATAGCAACAATCCAATTTGAATCTTTCAGTGCCTCCTTGATGTTCTTGGGCTCAATCAAGGACATATAGCAACTGAATAAGGCAGCTAAGTTAATAGTTCTCCTAGTCTGGACACCCTTAGTTGGATCTCCTAAGATCAGGTCATTGGGGTGATCAACCAGGGTCCTCCTTCCCGTGGTCTTGCCTGGGTGATCATCTTCTGCAGTACCTTGGTGATTATCACCACCTGCAGAAGAGCTTCCCCCTTCAGGAGTTCCAACCTCTTTTGGTTCTGCTCCTTGTGAAGGCTGCTGCTTCAGAGAACCAGGAGATGGGTCATCATCTGAATCTGAATCTGAATCAAGAATAGGTGGATTGACCTTGATAACTCTGGGTGTAGTCTGATTCAGGGTCTCATCTGAAGACTTAGAATCCACCTTGCACTCAAAAGTAGATTCATCAAAAACAACATGAGGTGTTTCCTCCACACAAAGTAAATTCTTATTAAAAACTCTAAAAGCTTTACTGGTGCTGGAATATCCCAAAAATATTCCATCAGCCACTTTAGCATCAAAGGTTCTTAATTTAGATTTCCCATTGTCATGGATGAAACACTTACATCCAAAAACATGAAAATATGAAACAGATGGGGTTTTACCTTTCCATACCTCATATGGGGTCTTATTGTATCTCTGGGCAATCAGGCACCTGTTCTGAGTGTAACAAGCTGTATTGATGGCCTCTGCCCAAAATCTCTGTGGAGTGTTGTACTCTGCCAGAAGTGTTCTTGCAGCTTCTTTGAGAGTCCTATTCCTCCTTTCTGCAACTCCATTTTGTTGAGGTGTTCTGGCAGCAGATGTCTCATGAAAAATCCCATGATCCTTGCAATAATCTGCAATATGTGAATTCAAAAACTCTGTTCCTTTGTCACTCCTGATCCTGACAATGCTCTGGTTCTGCTCATTCTGAATCTGCTTGAAGAACTCTGGCAGCTTAGTCATAGTTTCATTTTTCTTAAACAAGAACACTACCCAAGTGTATCTTGAAAAGTCATCTACTATTACTAAGGTGTACTTCCTTCCACTGAAACTAAGAGGAGAAACAGGTCCAAACAGGTCCATGTGAAGTAGTTGAAGTACTCTGGTTGTGGTTGTGCTCTGGACATCCTTAAAGGAAGTCTTGGGTTGTTTACCCTTCTGGCATGAACCACAAACCTGATCCTTCTTAAACACTTCATTAGGAAGACCTCGAATGAGACCTTTTCTGGCAATCTTGTTCAATGTTTTGAAGTTAAGATGACACAATCTCTTGTGCCAAATCCAGCTGTTCTCTGCAGATCCTTTAGCAACCAGGCAAGCATTTCTTGGGCAACTGCTAAAATCTGCAAGATAAATGTTACCCTTCCTCAAGCCTATTAGCAAGATATCATTATAATCAGAAGAGAAAACAGTGCATGAATCACTAGAAAACTTCACTGAGTATCCCTTGTCACAGAATTGGGATACTGAAAGCAGATTATGCTTGAGTTCTTCTACGTAGTAGACTTCATCTACAGATACTCCATTGAAGGTCAACTTTCCAACTCCTCTGGTGACTCCATAGTTGTTGTCACCAAACATCACTCTTGGTCCATTTAATGGCTTGAAATCTTGGAGATTGTCCTTCTGGAAGGTCATGTGCTTGGAACATCCACTATCAATGTACCAGACATGGTTGCTTGAAAATCCTTTCTCCAATGGACTCTTATCTACCTGCAGAGAGATCAATTAGGTCCCCTACTAGTGCTGGGTCCTGATTGGTTAGTTGCAGGTTTTGTAGGAATCCATAGATAAAGATCATCCCTTGATGGATGAGGAGATCTTATTTTCCTTCCAAACCTATCTACCAGTACATGTCCTCTTACTATGACATATTGAGCTACTGGTCTGATAAGGACACCTTTCCTATAAACTGGTCTGGTGTACCTTTTCTCGAATCTGGCCTTTGGAATGGCCTGCCTCAAAGACATGGTCTTAAAGGTCTGGTTGTAAGGGTACATCCTAGAAGAACCATCTCTGGTGTCATAACTCCCCAGATCAGTTGGTTTTCTATAGATGGGTCTGGAAGACCTCCTCTGGTTCTGATAATTAGACTTGTTCTGGTGATTATAGTTCCTTTGAGTATACCTATTCTGGAATTGATTCCTCTGAGAAAATTGTCTCTGGGGTACCTGGTTCTGCTGAACATTGTTCCTTCTCTGGTAGTTGTTACTCTGATTGGTATTCCCCTTTCTTGAGTGTTTCCTTTGAGGTCCCCTAATCTGTTTAGGTTCCCTTTGAGGATTTCTCTGGGGTCCTCCAATTTGAGTAATTCCTACTCCTTGGGACTCATTGTTCACAGAACCATCAATCTTTAATGGTTCCCCTTTTTGACACTTATTCTCTAACATCTTCTCTTCCAGAACAGTCAACTCTTCTGGACCATTTGTTATTTGATTAACAGAGTGATTCCTTTTCCAATCAGGATTGTGAACCACCTTGTAACTATTACCAGTTAAGTCTTTATCATTCCAGATTTCTACCAATTTACCAGCTCTTACAGACTTGTCTTTGTTATAAAAGTACTTGTGAGTTTTAGTGGTAATTCCAGAATATCCTAAACCACTCTTATCACAAATGCGCTGAGAAGACTCTGATATGATAGATACAACAGATGGTATCTTAGGAGCTTCTCTGGGCATAGGTATCTCCTCTTTGTTGTGGACAACTTGTTTTCCCTTGATAAGAGTTTGGTATTTGGCTCTGAGTTCAGTGATCTCATCCTCTTGAGAATTCCTTTCTTTCATGAGTTGATCTACCAGAGTATCTCTTTCTGTGATCTTATCCTGAAGTTCAGAGACTTCTTTGGAATGATCTTTCATGAGTTCTCTGGTGGATTTGTGCTCATGAGAGAGAGATTGAACTTCAGCTCTGAGCCTACCATTCTCTTTCTCAAGTTTTTGACAGAGTTGGACACAATTTTGGAGATCTGATAGCATTTGTTGCATATCAGACTCTCTGGAGTTACCAGATGAATTAGAGGATTCAGTACATTTGGAATTAGATAAAACAAGAGTAGTTTCATTTACCTCAGTGATGTCTGCCATGAGACACACATCATCATCTGATCCAAAGTCAGAAGAAGAAGAACTGGAACTAGTATCCTCCTCCTCTGCTTCTGCCAGCAATGCCCTCTTATCTGCATACCTCCTATCTCTCTTGATTCTTTTCTCTTCTCTTTCCCTAGGAGTAAGCTGAGGACAATCATAGCTATAGTGACCAGTCTTGTTGCATGTGTAGCAGGCATTGTCTCCTCTGGGACTAGGACTTGGCTCTCTCCTCCTCTGGTTGTATTCTGATCTGGCTGGACTACTTTCTCTCCTCTGGTAGTCAGGTCTGCCAGAGCTACCATCCCTCCTCTGATAATCTGATCTCCCAGAGTTGCCAGGGTTGTCATCTCTCCTCCTCTCTGGAGTTCTGAATCTGGTCTCCCTTGAGTCTCCAGATGTCTTCTCCTTCTCTGCAGGCTTGAAAGAACTCTTCCTGTCTCTGGTAGACTCCTTCCAATGCCTTTTGTACCTGCCATACTTTGAACTCATTTTATCTAATTTATGAGTTAGAAGTGCTACCTGCTCCTTGAGGCTCAAGTCATCTGCAGTAGACTCCTTTGGCTTGACATCAGATTTGATGGTTGAAGAGAATGCAACACCTTTCTGACCAGAAGAGGAAACCTCTTCTGTTTGATCCTCCTCTTGAAGATCATACTCATAGGCTTTGAGATCAGACAACAGAAGATGATGATCCAGAGTGTTGAGATCCTTGTTGTCCTTGATCACAGTGACTTTAATTCTCCACCTGCTTGTTAGTGAACGTAATATTTTACTATTAATCTCTTTTTCAGAATAGGTCTTACCTAAGGCACTAGCCTTGTTCAAGAGATTCGTGAGACGCATGTCCAGCTGGTCAATGGTCTCGTCTGGTTTCATCTTAAATGTGTCAAAAGAGTGTTGAACAGCTTGGAGCTTGTTATCTTTAATCTTCTCTGTTCCTTCACAGAGCAGAGCTAACTTGTCCCACATCTCTTTTGCAGTGGTGCACGTCCTGACCTTTTCAATAACCTCCTTAGTGAGAGTGTTGATAATCTCGGTTCTTGCCACTTGGTCCAGGTTATGTAGCTTTCTTTCATCGTTGTCAAGTTCGTCTTTCTTTTTTAGGATTCGTTGTCTGGGAACTCTATCCTCTGCAGCGTCGCTAGTTTCTTCTCTGGACTCAGACCTGCCACTATCAATAGGAGTCCAGTAAAATTTAATGGGGCCACTTTCAACCACATCTAACATGCGGTGGTGGATAGCTCCAAGATGATTACTCATCATGAAGCTCCAGTGGCTATAATCCTCGAACGAGAATTCTGGCAGTTTGCGACTCTTATAAGAAGATTTCGAAGACATATTGATAAGAAATTTAGGGAAATAACAAGAACTTGAATAAAAGCACTAAAGAGTAATGGATCTGCCCGGTGACCACCAAAAGCTTTTCAAAGCAGTGGTCGTTGGACACACTGCTCTGATACCACTTGTTGGTCCCACTCGATAGATTAATTGCGGAAGCTTATGTTATAATGTCTTTCCAAAATCTTTTATAAGAGAGCACTAAACAATAATTAAAATAAAGCGATAAGTGACACAAGATATATAGTGGTTCGGATAAATATCCTACGTCCACTCTCCCTTATCACCAAGGGGTCTCACTAACAACCAACTCACAAACTTACTCACTGGAATTTCCGAAGTACCAGCACCTTCTTACAAACTCTTTAGATCTAACTTCGATCTAAAGATAGACTTACTCCAACCTTGTCTAACAAGATGAACAGGTTGAGTATATAAACTCCTTACGAGTAGATGAGTAATTAAGAACACAAGTGAGTACAATATGCGTAGTGATCAAAAGCTTAGTATGGCTATATGCGCGTGAATGATTCTAGGGCTTTTTCTTGATCTGCACTCAAGTATATATAGAGGGGATTAGGGACATAGCCGTTGGGAGGCTGATCCAATCAGATCCTCTATATATGGAAGCTTCAATCAATCAATTCCCTAATTGATTGATTGGGTTGGTGAGATCTTGATTGATTGTCTACATATCTTCTCAATCCAATCTTGTTTTGACTTGATTAATTACCAACGGATCAAAGCTTCCAATTGCCTAACTCTGATACTCAACAGAGAAGGCAGGACCAGACACCAGGCAACCTCGGTGTCTTCTGGTCCTTATCTGGTGAACAACCAGAATACTCAGTAGAAAGAGGGGATCAAACTGAGCATCTTTTGTTCCACCAGACTCGTCTGGTCCGGACTCGTCTGGTCTGGGGAAGGACCCCTGCCTCTGGTCTTGATCTCATCTGGAGAAGTCTTCTGGTGGAGTCCTCTGGTGAAGTCCTCTGGAGGGGTCTTCTGGTGACTCTTCTGGTAAAGTCTTCTGGTCTGGCAGTTCCCCCTAGACTAAGTCCTAATCTAGATCATCATCTGGCTAACAGGTCCAGATGGTCCTATTACATCTTCTGGTTTGTTTTAACTCATCAAAACTAACAATTTTTATCCTAACACGTATGATTAATATTACTGCCCAAGACACAAAGTTCGAAGTCGCAATGATTCTCACCCAACATGAATCAAAGCAGTAACTATTAAGCACACACGGTCCTATTTAAGTGACAGAGATTAAGAAATCAACAACCACTGGGGTCTAATTCTTCACCTTTCAGAACAGAAGAATTTATCCTCGCTGTAGGACCTCTTCAACACATACTAAATGTGCTAGTGCAATCTCTTAGTCAAGACAGACCAATCTGAGCCTTACACATCGACCTTTCATGGCGGATTGTTCAATTCCACCTAGGTCGTGAAAATGTACATTTAGTTACAAGTAAACTGTTAATGTCGTCTTCCGTGATCGGGTATCACCACATTAACTACTATGTAACACGTACTATATATTGAACGGTTTGCAATAGAAATTCAACATTCAATCATAACTAAAGCAAATGCGATAAAAGAATTATTCTCATAAAACGAGTGTTTGATACACGAGTTATACAAAGTAAAAGCATACTTTCACGTATAACTCCAACAATCTCCCACTTATACTTAAAGTCTGCTTTTAGTATACATCACGCATGTCTTAGTGTAGTAGCTCTCCGTGACATCTCATGTCAACCTACACTAACCTAATAATTCCTCCCACTTATACTTAAAGCAGATTGACAATAGTCTTGACTCCCATTCCATCCACATGTCTCTCGAATGTATTCAGAGGCAGACCCTTTGTGAATGGATATACTAGGTTGTCCTCCGACATTTATCTTTGCCACCTCTTTATCTCCTCTCTTAACGATTTCTCGTATAAGATGGTGTTTTTCTTTCAATGTGTTTGCTGGCCTTGTGGGCTCTCGGTTTCCTTGAATTTGCAACTGCTCCGGCACAATGATTGTGATGGGCAAATTCGGAACAACGTCCAAGTCCACTAAGAAGTACTTGAGCCAAACCGCTTCTTTCGCTGCTTCACAAGCAGTTACTTATTCGGCTTTCATGGTCGAATCGGCGATGCATTTCTGCAAATCGCTTCTCCATATCATGGCTCCTTCTCCCATGCAAAACACACTACCCGAGGTAGTTATTTTGGAATCTATATCTGATTGGAAATTTGAGTCCGTGTATCCCATGGGAATTAGATTGTCTGATTGTTAAATCAGCATACGCATTTAATTGCAATCTAATGTGCTTTCCCGGGGTTACTTTGATATCTTGCCCTCATGCCCACGGCAAAGCAGATATCCGATCTCGTACACAACATTGCATACATAAGACTTCCTACGTCCGAAACGTACGGAACGTCTTTCATGTCATCTATCTCCACTTGCGTCTTAGGGCATATTTCTTTAGATAGATGGATTCCGTGCCTAAAAGGTACAAAACCTTTCTTGGAATCTTGCATGCTGAAATGCTTCAAAACAGTGGCTTTGTATGAAACTTGTGATAAATCCAACATCCTCCTCTTGCGATCTCGAGTGAACTTGATCCCAAGGATGTGACCGGCTTTCCCTAAGTCCTTCATATCAAACTGATTTGACAGCCATACCCTTACGTCTGACAATACCTTTACATTGTTTCCAATGAGCAGAATATCGTATACGTATAA
The DNA here is from genome assembly GCA_947034835.1 of Ballota nigra. Classification (NCBI taxonomy): domain Eukaryota; kingdom Viridiplantae; phylum Streptophyta; class Magnoliopsida; order Lamiales; family Lamiaceae; genus Ballota; species Ballota nigra. The sequence continues at coordinate 27,389,389 of OX344727.1, forward strand.
TACTAAGAATACCACCGCAGTTCCGTCATATTTTTTATACACAAAACTTTCGAACTTGTTTTGATCACAAACCCATAAGACTTAATAACTTGATCAAAACACTGGTTCCAAGTACGCGATGCTTGCTTAAGTCCATAAATGGATCTCTTAAGCTTGCATACGAGGTGCTCTTGGCCTTTTTCAACGAAACCTTTGGGCTGTTGCATATAGATCCCATCAAGACTTCCGTTAAGGAAAGCTGTCTTGACATCCATTTGCCATATCTCGTAATCTAAGTGCGCAGCGATCGACAAGAGAATACGGATAGACTTAAGCATAGCTACAGGCCACAGGCCACAAGCCTTGCTTTGAAGGTCTCTACCCTTCCGTCCGGTCCTCTTTTCCTCTTGTACACCCGCTTGCATCCAATGGGCTCTACCCCACTAGGTGGATCAACCAACTCCCACACTTGATTATAATCCATCGAACCCACCTCGGTTTCCATTGCGGTTTGCCACGCCTCCGCGTCTTTGTCTTGGATTGCCTCGCCGTACGTTCATGGGTCTGATTCATCGCCGGGAATCAAATCCGAAGATTCTCCAATTCCCATGAATCTCTCGGGTTGCCTTGCAATCCTCCCACTACGACGGGATTCCGGTTGTGAAGGTATGACGTGTGGTATATCATCTTGTATACTTGGTATAGGAGTTCGCCCTCTTAACTCGTCTAAGGTAATCTCACTTCTGGGCTTTCTTTTGTTCATATAGTCTTCCTCCAAGAATTTAAAGTGCGAACTAATCACGGTCTTTTAATCCTTGAGACTATAGAACATACACCCTTTCGTTCCCATGGGATATACTATAAACAACCTTAATTCTGAACGTGGATCCAATTTACCGGCTTCCTCGTCTAGCACGTATGCCGGACAACCCCAAATCCGCAAGTGTCTTAGACTGGGCTTGCGCCCGGTCCACAATTCCATTGGGGTTTTAGGAACCGATTTGGATGGCACCAAGTTTAGAATGTAAGTCGTTGTTTCCAAGGCGTTACCCCAAAACGACTTGGGTAAATCCGAATAACTCATCATGGATCTGACTATTTCTAAAAGAGTCTGGCTCCTTCGTTCCGCCACACCGTTCTATTGAGGGGTTCCTGGTGCGGTCAACAGGGATACAATCCCTTCGTCTGATAGCTAGTTCAAGAATTCATCGCTAAGGTATTCGCCTCTACGATCAAATCGTAGAAACTTGATACTTTTTTCCCTATGCATCGTAAGGTCGATGTATCCATATCTCGAGTAATCATTGAAAAAGACAATTTACTCATACCCCTTCTTGTTATGATCATCATTGAACTACACATATCGGTATGAACGAGTCCTAACACTTCCGTGGTTCTATTCCCCTTGGCTCCAAATGCCCTCTTGGTCATTTTACCCTCTAAACAGGATTCACAAGTTGGAAACGGTTCGACTTGGAATGATTCCAAGGATCCGTCTTTCACCAATCTCTTTATCCGCTTTAGATTAATATGACCTAGTCTAAGATGCCATAGAAGTGTTTCGTTCATCTCCGAAGAACGCTTTCTTTTATTGCTCGAAATAATCGATGTGTTATTAGATTCAATTTTGTGAGTGGTGTGCCCAAAAAATGGTATAAAGATCATCCATTGAAGTTTCGGAACAGATAAACTCATCGTTTCAAGAAATAATAACATCCTTATTAAAAGAAACTGAGTATCTATTCAAACAGTTTAGAAACTGAAGGTTAAGTTCTTTATAAACTAGGAACATAAAGAACGTCTCTCAAGACCATAACTCTATCTTCAAAAGATAGGCGCACTTCTCCCACTGCTTCAGCTGCCACTCCCATAGCATTGCCCGATGTGATGGGGATCTCACTTCCGTTAAGTCGTCGGGTTAGCTTGAACCCATGAAAAAATTGTGATCAGTAGCTCTCGTATCCACTATCCACGAATAGACAGCATACGCCACTTCACAAGTTTCGACGACTAAGGTGTGTGAATTACCTAACTTTCCTAGCCTCTTAGGCTTGGAACAGGCAGACCTCCATTGTCCTCTCTCACCGCAACTAAAACACTTCCCCTTCGATGCTAGCCTTTGCATTTGCCTTTCGCAACAATTGGATTTGCTTGGATCCGGCCTTTGGTTCTCTTCCTCTTTTTCCCTCCCTTGGGACCAAAAGAGGTAGACGGACCATTAGCCACCATAGCACTAGACTGGTGCTCCATTTTCACCTCCATCGAAACTAAAGCTAGCAAGAGCTCGAGCAAACGATTTGTCCGTTCATTCATCTGACAGTTCAGACGAAACTGCTCAAAGCTTCTCGGTAGAGTATGGTATAAGAAATCAATCAAAATCCGCACCAAGTACTTCCAACTTGTTAAGGTATGCCATTATCTCGAGAACGTGCTCCCTCACGGGCGTTCCTTCCACCTTTTCCAACTTGACCGAGTCATGTTTGGTGAACTGATTAGTCATGGGATTCTGATGTGAAAACATCTCTTCAAGGTGTTCCATGATTTCAACAGCGGATACAACGTCTCCATGAACGCGCCTCAAATCCTCAGACAGAGATGTCAAGATGATGCACTTCATATGTTCATTGTCACGCTTCCAATCATAAACTGCCTTTTCCCATTGCCTGACTTATCATTAGGCTTACCGGGTATATTAACGTAAATAACCCAATTGTGTTTTCGTGCAGTAAGGACAAATTAATTAAAAAAAACATTTCCAATCGATATAAAACTCTCCAAAAAGTTTATTAACTTTAAGTATATTAAACAGTGGATTAAAAGGTTGCGACATGATGAAATGAGAATAAAACATACATTCATATTAATATCTAGAAAAATACGAAATTATCACATAATTCGATCACATCAATTATATTGAAACCTTAAAACAATATAATCATGCATCAGCCAACATCTCGAAACAATTTAAATGCGCCACGAGGGGTGGTCTATACATTTAAACACATTCAAGCGGATTACAAACTTAAAAGTTACAAATCCTTAATTCAAAATTAATAGTTGGCTCCCACTTTGACCACATAGAAACTGACAGGGACTCCGAGGGGAGTAAGTTAATATCAATTTCCTATGCCTAAGTAATAACCATAATTAAATACAGGATTATTATTTCGCTTTGAGCAAGCCACTCGTGGTGAGGGTCAATACTGCCACTAGTAATAATCCACAATCATCCTTTCGGAATTTATTCATGTGAAATCCATTCTTTTGGCCGATCCGAGGGGGAAATAAAAGAGCTTCACAAATAAATAAATTATGGAGGTCAAATTAATCCAATTTTAATATCCGGAATAAAATTGCGATTATAAAAACATACTTAGTAATTTTCGAAAGTAAGGTTTTTCTTGGACAATTAAATTTATGCAAACACACATTAACAAATAATAATAAATGCACGAAATAAAACATCCATCAAAACAAAATTAAACACATTGGAGCACTCAAATCCAATTGTCACGGTTTAATTTCTTCACGTCTTGATGCGAAAAAACATCCTTGTTGCTTTCCGATGTTCGTCTCGACGTGCTCCCACTCGAACAACAACACTTCTTCAAGAACAGCATCGTTTGGGGTTCGGGATGACGTTTAAAATCACACGAAAAAAAAAACACGAACCAAAAAAATTCCACGGCCTGAGATACAGCGCGCGTCGGCACACGAAGTGGACCCACGCGCTTCCCGGCCCGAGAAGCGCCGAAACGCTGCCCGAAGCGCGCCGAAGCGCAGCCCCGAGGCGCACCCGAGGCACTGCACGAAGGCGCACGGAGGCGCACCAGAGGCGTCCCGAGGTGTGCGCACGCGTGCGCGCGGCACCGTGCCCCCGTTGCGCACGGCGTGCGCCGTGTACCCCCGTGCGCCGTTTTTTCGCCGTTCGTCCTCGTTTTCTTCACCCCTTGCATGATTTTACGTCCATACACGCGCCACGCTTGTATGCGTCGTCCGGGTACGCCGTTTTTAATTCTTCGTTCTTCGTCACGATCCGGTTACAATTTATTTTTACAAAAAAAATAAATACTAGATCTAGACTAGTCTATTACAATGATCGAATCAAAATAAAAAAAACTAATCTACTCGTGGATTTTCTCACGAGAAAAACGAATTCGAACGAATCAAATTAAAAAAAACAATTAATTTACACGCATGAAATTAACAACATTAAAACCATGACAATTGGATACCTGCAAAAAAGATCTAACAATTCTACTATCCAATTTCAATTTAATGTTTAACAATTTAAATTCCAATTTAAAATTCAGAGCCCGAAACCGTGGCTCTGATACCAGTTGTTGGGAAAATAGGGGTGCCCGGAATCTATTCGGGATGAAATTTAAATACGAATTTAAATACAACTATTACTAGAATGAATTAATCCTAATTAATTCAAATAATAATTCCAACAACTAATTATCATCATGCATGTTAAATTAATTTCACATATTAACTAGGCGGAATAAACAAGTAAATATGCGATTAACGTACCTCTTGTAGAATTGGCCTTTGGATATACGGGACAATTGTAATCTCACTCTATCAACCCAAAGCCTTCTCAAGTATTTCCCTTTTCACCTCACTTGATCGCCGGTGGGAGACGCTTTCAAGTAATTTAATAAACTAAGGAAAAAGAAAAATATCTATGCTTCTTGATTTTTCCAACACATGGAATTATGTACTTGGGGATGAAATAATCATCCCCTATTTATAGATGGAGGTGGCCGAAAATTTCAAAGAATATGGGCCTTGGAAAAAATCTTTTCTTAGACTCTAAGAAATCTTGAATATATCTCATATATTATTTTCTCCAAAATAAAATATTCCACAAAAATCTCACCCTCCACAATAGGTATAATTTTCGAAAATTTCAAGGATGAAATCCAAGATTTGGATCTTCTTGAATATATGAGATGTTCTTGTATTCCTAGAATACATATCTTCCATAATATCTTTCCAAGAAAATCAACAAGATCTTATTTCTTTTTTATTCCTTATTTTCGAAAATAACCTTAGAAAAATCAGCAATATAATTTTCTTTTATTTTAATCACCTTATCATTATTGGGCTACTTAATGGGCTACTTGAGGGGCCTTAAGGAGAATTAAGATTGGACCTCCTAATGGACTTCTGAATTTCAATATTGAGCCCCAATATAATTCAATCCATTAATATTAATTATTACCACTAATAAATTAATATTGCACTATCCATCTTAATCCATATTACGATAATATGGGATCCCGGTTATTATTTCCCGCGTTTAAGATTATCAAGTCCATTAATTAATTAAGCTTCTGAATAGCTCTAAATTAATTAACATCTTTCACCTTGGAGTAAAGACAGCTCAACATTATTATTCGTACCGAAGAAACTAATTCTTCACTTGCAAGATTTGGTACAATAAAACTTCTGAGCCCACCAAGGGAACTAATCACACGAGCCGTACTCGCACGCGTTTCTCCGTATTAAATCTTAGCAACCGTCGTATGATTAATATTACTGCCCAAGACACAAAGTTCGAAGTCGCAATGATTCTCACCCAACATGAATCAAATCAATAACTATTAAGCACACACGGTCCTATTTAAGTGACGGAGATTAAGAAATCAACAACCATTGAGGTCTAATTCTTCACCTTTCAGAACAGAAGAATTTATCCTCACTGTAGGACCTCTTCAACACATACTAAATGTGCTAGTGCAATCTCTTAGTCAAGACAGACCAATCTGAGCCTTACACATCGACCTTTCACGGCGGATTGTTCAATTCCACCTAGGTCGTGAAAATGTACGTTTAGTTACAAGTAAATTGTTAATGTCGTCTTCCGTGATCGGGTATCACCACATTAACTACTATGTAACACGTGCTATATATTGAACGGTTTGCAATAGAAATTCAACATTCAATCATAACTAAAGCAAATGCGATAAAAGAATTATTCTCATAAAATGAGTGTTTGATACACGAGTTATACAAAGTAAAAACATACTTTCACGTATAACTCCAACACTTGGCTGCCTCTGGTGTCTCCAACTCTGCTGGGTTTTGAATACTTAACTTCTTTTTCAGCTCAATCTCCCATGCAGTGAAGGTAGAGGTAGACATCTCCTCCAGCAGAAGCATAAGATCTTCAACATCTTGGAGTCTGGCCATACTCCAAACCTTGGCATCCATCAGATCTGCCAGGAGGGGTGAGTGCTCCAACAGAATTGGAAATTGCTCTCTTAGCCAGAGCTGAGCACTCACACTTATACTCTGCCTGATGGGACCCATCTCATCAGAAGAGAAAATAAAAGGTTTGGGCCCAGAGGCAGAGGAGGAAGGTGCTAAGTTGGCAGGCTCAAGTGAAGCTTCCTCATCTTCACTATCATCGCTAGTTAAACAGGTGGGAGAAGGGGGAGGGGCAGGGAAACCCAGAGCCATAGAAATGGTTGGGTCCTGGTCTGTATGGGTTTGGGGAGGGTTAGGATTTTGTGAGGTAGAGGTGGAGGGGATGGATTGCTCTGCACCAGATGAAGATGGGATCTCTGGTACAGAAGGTGTAGGTGGTATTTGGAATGTGGAAGTGTTTGGAGGGGGGATTTCTGCACCAGAAGAGGTTGAGGGCACCTCTGATACAGAAGTTGGGGGAGAGGGGTTTGTGGGAAGGTGTGTTTGGAAATTTGGGGGAGAGGGTGTTTGGGTAGGATTAGTGGAGGGAGTATATACTGGGGTATCTGGGAGAGTCTGCTCTGGTGGAACAATAGGGATACCAGAAGCAGATAAGGTTTGGGGAATATTATCTGGGAAAGAGGTAGAGGGAGAAATAAGATTAATAGGGGTAGAAGATGGAATGGAAGGGTTTACCTCTGCTGAGTCAACATCAGCAGGTACAGAAGGTACAGCATGCTCTGGAGCAGAGACGTCTTCCATCATCTGGGAAGCCTCATCAATGGCCTTCTCCAAGGCCTCTCCAAGATCAGATCCAGAGTCTGAATCTTGAAGAATGGCTCTCTTGGCCTTGGATTTCTTCATAAGAGGCACATCCTCTTCTTCCTCTTCGTCCTCTGATGGCTCATCCACCAAAAGGGTTTTCCTGGCCTTCCTGCTAGTCCTTGACTTCTTAGCAGAGCCTCTCCTGGCCTCCTCTGGCCGCTTCCTCTTGGCTGCTCCAGCCTTCTTAACAGCTTTATCATCATCACCCTTCTTCTTAAGCACATCAAGAAGGGGAATCTGGTCCTCCTCCGAGGAACCAGAGAAAGCAATGGTTGAGGAACCAGTTGCTTCAGCAGCTTTCTTATGGGTCTTCTGCTTCTGCTGCTGCTTCTGTCCCTTTGCAGGTGAGGGTACTGCCTGTAGAGGAGGGGCAGGGATGGCTTCTTCTCCATCAGAGTCAGGATGGCCATGAAGGGGACCATCCTTTGAGAATAACACTTTAGACTTGTGAAATCCTCTGCACCAAGTCTCCTTCCATCTCTTCTCTGGAAGCAATGAGTCCAAAATCAAGGTAAGTTTCGTTCCCAACGAAACATTAGCAGTGAAATAAAACTGCATCTCCCCTGGCTTGGAAGGACAAGCCTCTTTGTTAACTTTCACTTTATTCTTCCTCAAGACGCCCCAAAAGAACTCTGGCCAGTTGCATTGGACGCCGTCATACAAAGCCCTCATCACACACATTCTTCCATTAAAAACCGCATCCGTGCTGTGATTCTCACACATCAACACCTTTACAACTATGTCAAAAAGTACCTTATACTTTTGCCTCAGATGTTTATCCAGAAATCCCTTCGTGATACTCTGGCAAGAAGAACGAGCAAACAATTTGAAGGAACCCACAATATCATCCTCCTTGTAGGTTAAAGGATCCACCCCTTCCGCCGAAATGTTTCCAAACAGGGCACATAAATCATGCTTGGAAAACACCAAATCTTCCTTGTCAATTTTTGAAGAAATATGGTCTTCGTTGATCTTCATTCGAACCAGAAACTGGGCCGCATAACCGTCAAGAGTACGAAAATCTCTGGGAACGGTGGAGATCAACCTCTCAACTCCGGATCTCCTCAATAGTTCCAGAATAGCAAGTGCAGACGAGTTCTTGGTGGTGTAGAAATCAACCACCATCTCCGTTTTCAGTTTCTTCATCATTAGGGCATGATCAAAATTACACGGGGGAGCCATATCTGTGAGAGAGAGAGAAAAAAAAATCTTTGCAGAGAGAGGTTAGGGTTTGAAAGTATGGAAACGTGAAAGGACAGATTGAAAGGAAATTTGATTTAAATAGGGTAATACGCATGGCTTGAATAATAAATGAAGTGTGAACGCGTGTAATTTCAAATTTAATTGAGGAAACAAAAATCAATTTAAGCATTGATTGACATTTTGCACAGTGATTAAATCCAATGGCCACGATAAGAGGCGAGATACAGATTTAATCTGGTGCGTTGGCATAGTCATTGAGACTGGGCATAAAGGGATTTTGTGGCAGTCAAGAGAAAAAGCGAAATGATTGCCTAGGCCCTATACCCTAGTCTTAAATACACTCCGAAGTTGAAACGTTTTGAGTGTACTTACTAATTTGAAAATTGTATCCCAATGATCAGAGGCCAGAGAAGTAAAGACATACCTGTCACCTGATATTGTAACCAGATGATACCACAGCCAGTCTGGTGCTACATCTCCTCTGATGGAGCTCATCTGGTCCTGGCCAGAGAAGATTTTGGATAAATTTGGAATCTGACTCAGCACCTCTTCTGGGACAAGTATCACCTGGTGGATACCTCATCTGGAGACATCATGTCTAATCTGTAGGTATGTTAGTTTAAGAAAACAAATATATGAAGTAAAGTAATGAAACAAAGGATACTTCTCTGTTGTTCCCCCTAAAACAAATCTGTCTCTGGATCCAACAACCCTAACTCAAAAGCTAACTCTCTGAATCTGGTCTCAGCCAAAGGCTTAGTTAAGATATCTGCTCTCTGCTTCTCTGTTGCAATCTTCTCCATCCTTATATCTCCCTTCTCAACATGATCTCTGATAAAATGATGCCTTATATCAACATGTTTACACCTGGTATGAAGAACTGGATTCTGGGTGATGGCAATTGCACTATTACTATCACAGAAAATAGGAATATCCTTAGCTCTAATCTGGTAATCCCTAAGCTGTTGACTAATCCAGAGTAGTTGTGAACAACAGCTCCCTGCAGCCATGTACTCTGCTTCTGTTGTTGATGTAGCAACTGAGGTCTGCTTCTTAGAAAACCAGGATACCAATTTATTCCCTAAAAATTGGCATGTTCCACTTGTAGACTTCCTATCTATTCTGCACCCACCATAGTCTGAATCTGAATAACCACTTAATTCCAAGTTGTCATCTGCAGGATACCATAATCCTAAATTCACTGTTCCTTTAAGATATTTCAATATCTTCCTAGCTGCTTCCAAGTGACTCTTCTTGGGATTAGCTTGAAATCTGGCACAAACACCTACAACAAAAGTAATATCTGGTCTGCTTGCAGTCAGGTACAAAAGAGAACCAATAAGTGCTCTGTACTGAGTCTGGTCCACACTCTCTCCAGACTCATCTGGATCCATGTTGAAATTTGTCATCATAGGGATCTTGGCTGCTTTGCTAGATCCTATTCCAAATTTCTCTAACATGTTTCTGGTGTACTTTGCCTGATTAATAAAATTTCCCTTCTCTGATTGCTTAACCTGCAAACCTAAAAAGTAATTCATTTCTCCCATCATGGACATCTCAAACTGACCCTGCATGAGCTCACCAAACTTCTCACACAGCTTCTTGTTAGGGGATCCAAATATAATGTCATCAACATATATTTGGACCAGAAGGATGTCCTTTCCTTCTTCTTTCCTAAACAAGGTCCTATCAATTTTACCCTTTGTAAAACCATTGTCCAGAAGAAATTGAGATAGAGTGTCATACCATGCTCTGGGTGCCTGCTTCAGTCCATAAAGAGCTTTCTTAAGCTTAAACACCTTGTCACCTTGTTCAAAACCAGGAGGTTGTTCCACATACACTTCCTCAATGAGAATCCCATTAAGAAAGGCAGATTTCACATCCATCTGGTATACTTTGAACTTCATGTGAGCAGCATATGCTAAGAATAATCTGATGGCTTCTAGTCTGGCAACATGAGCAAATGTCTCATCATAGTCTATTCCTTCAGACTGAGAATAGCCCTGGGCCACTAGCCTTGCCTTGTTCCTAGTAATGACATCATTCTCATCCTTCTTATTCTTGAAAACCCACTTAGTGCCTATCACCTTTTGATGTCTTGGTCTGTCTACCAGCTCCCAAACATCCTGTCTGGTGAATTAATTCAACTCCTCCTGCATAGCAACAATCCAATTTGAATCTTGCAGTGCCTCCTTGATGTTCTTGGGCTCAATCAAGGACACATAGCAACTGAATAAGGCAGCTAAGTTAAGAGTTCTCCTAGTCTGGACACCCTTAGTTGGATCTCCTAAGACCAGGTCATTGGGGTGATCAACCAGGGTCCTCCTTCCCGTGGTCTTGCCTGGGTGATCATCTTATGCAGTACCACCTTGGTGAGTATCACCGTCTGCAGAAGAGCTTCCCCCTACAGGAGTACCAACCTCTTCTGGTTCTGCTCCTTGCGAAGGCTTCTGCTTCAGAGAACCAGGAGATGGGACATCATCTGAATCTGAATCTGAATCAAGAATAGGTGGATTGACTTTGATAACTCTAGGTGTAGTCTGGTTCTGGGTCTCATCAGAAGACTTAGAGTCCACCTTGCACTCAAAAGTAGATTCATCAAAAACAACATGAGGTGTTTCCTCCACACAAAGTGAATTCTTATTAAAAACTCTAAAAGCCTTACTGGTGCTGGAATATCCTAAAAATATTCCATCAGCCACTTTGGCATCAAAAGTTCTTAATTTAGATTTCCCATTGTCATGGATGAAACACTTACATCCAAAAACATGAAAATATGAAACAGATGGGGTTTTACCTTTCCATACCTCATATGGAGTCTTATTATGTCTCTGGGCAATCAGGCACCTGTTCTGTGTATAGCAAGCTGTATTAATGGCCTCTGCCCAAAATCTCTGTGGAGTGTTGTACTCTGCCAGAAGTGTTCTTGCAGCTTCTTTGAGAGTCCTATTCCTCCTTTCTGCTACTCCATTTTGTTGAGGTGTTCTGGCAGCAGATGTCTCATGAAAAATCCCATGGTCCTTGCAGTAATCTGCAATGTGTGAATTCAAAAACTCTGTTCCTTTGTCACTTCTGATCCTGACTATGCTTTGGTTTTGCTCATTCTGAATCTGCTTGAAGAACTCTGGCAGCTTAGTGATAGTTTCATTTTTCTTAAACAAGAACACTACCCAAGTGTATCTTGAAAAGTCATCCACTATTACCAAGGTGTACTTCCTTCCACTGAAACTAAGAGGAGAAATAGGTCCAAACAGGTCCATGTGAAGTAGTTGAAGTACTCTGGTTGTGGTTGTGCTCTAGACATCCTTGAAGGAAGTCTTGGGTTGTTTACCCTTCTGACATGAACCACAAACCTGATTCTTCTTAAACACTTCATTAGGAAGACCTCGAATGAGACCTTTTCTGGCAATCTTGTTCAATGTTTTGAAGTTAAGATGACACAATCTCTTGTGCCAAATCCAGCTGTTCTCTGCAGATCCTTTTGCAACCAGGCAAGCATTTCTTGGGCAACTGCTAAAATCTGCAAGATAAATGTTACCCTTCCTCAAGCCTATTAGCAAGATATCATTATAATCAGAAGAGAAAACAGTGCATGAATCACTGGAAAACTTCACTGAGTATCCCTTGTCACAGAATTGGGATACAGAAAGCAGATTATGCTTGAGTCCTTCTACATAGTAGACTTCATCTACAGATACTCCATTGAAGGTCAACTTTCCAACTCCTCTGGTGACTCCATAGTTGTTGTCACCAAACATTACTCTTGGTCCATTCAATGGCTTGAAATCTTGGAGATTATCCTTCTGGAAGGTCATGTGCTTGGAACATCCACTATCAATGTACCAGACATGGTTGCTTGAAAATCCTTTCTCCAATGGACTCTTATCTACCTGCAGAGAAATCAATTAGGTCCCCTACTAGTGCTGGGTCCTGATTGGTTAGTTGCAGGTTTTGTAGGAATCCATAGATAAAGATCATCCTTTGATGGATGAGGAGATCTTATCTTCCTTCCAAATCTATCTACCAGTACATGTCCTCTGACAATGACATATTGAGCTACTAGTCTGATAAGGACACCTTTCCTATAAACAGGTCTGGTGTACCTTTTCTCAAATCTGGCCTTTGGAATGGCCTCCCTCAGAGACATGGTCTTAAAGGTCTGGTTGTAAGGGTACATCCTAGAAGAACCATCTCTGGTGTCATAACTTCCCAGATCAGTTGGTTTTCTATAGATGGGTCTGGAAGACCTCCTCTGGTTCTGAGAGTTAGACCTGTTCTGGTGATTATAGTTCCTTTGAGTATACCTATTCTGGAATTGATTCCTCTGAGAAAATTGTCTCTGGGGTACCTGGTGCTGTTGAACATTGTTCCTTCTCCGGTAGTTATTACTCTGATTGGTATTCCCCTTTCTTGAGTGTTTCCTTTGAGGTCCCCTAATCTGGTTAGGTTCCCTTTGAGGATTTCTCTGGGGTCCTCCAATTTGAGTAATTTCTACTCCTTGGGACTCATTGTTCACAGAACCATCAATCTTTAATGGTTCCCCTTTTTGACACTTATTCTCTAGCATCTTCTCTTCCAGAACAGTCAACTCTTCTGGACCATATGTTATGTGATTAACAGAGGGATTCCTTTTCCAGTCAGGATTGTGAACCACCTTGTAACCATTACCAGTTAAGTCTTTATCATTCCAGATTTCTACCAATTTACCAGCTCTTACAGACTTGTCTTTATTATAAAGGTATTTATGAGTTTTAGTGGTAATTCCAGAATATCCTAAACCACTCTTATCACAAATGCGCTGAGAAGACTCTGATATGATAGATACAACAGATGGTATCTTAGGAGCTTCTCTGGGCATAGGTATCTCCTCTATGTTGTGAGCAACTTGTTTACCCTTGATAATAGTCTGGTATTTGGCTCTGGTTCAGTGATCTCATCTTCCTGAGAGTTCTTTTCTTTCATGAGTTGATCTACCAGAGTATCTCTTTCTTTGATCTTATCCTGAAGTTCAGAGACTTCTTTGGAATGATCTTTCATGAGTTCTCTGGTGGATTTATGCTCATGAGAGAGAGATTGAACTTCAGCTCTGAGCCTACCATTCTCTTTCTCAAGTTTTTGACAGAGTTGGACACAATTTTGGAGATCTGATAGCATTTGTTGCATATCAGACTCTCTGGAGTTACCAGATGAATTAGAGGATTCAGTACATTTGGAATTAGATAGGACTAGAGTAGTTTCATTTACCTCAGTGATGTCTGCCATAAGACACACATCATCATCTGATCCAAAGTCAGAAGAAGAAGAACTGGAACTAGTATCCTCCTCCCCTGCTTTTGCTAGCAATGCTCTCTTGTCCGCATATCTCCTATCTCTCTTGATCCTTTTCTCTTCTCTTTCCCTAGGAGTGAGTTGAGGACAATCATAACTATAGTGACCAGTCTTGTTGCATGTGTAGCAGGCATTGTCTCCTCTGGGACTAGGACTGGGCTCTCTCCTCCTCTGGTTGTAGTCTGATCTGGCTGGACTACTCTCTCTTCTCTGGTAGTCAGGTCTGCCAGAGCTACCATCCCTCCTCTGATAATCTGATCTCCCAGAGTTGCCAGGGTTGTCATCTCTCCTCCTTTCTGGAGTTCTGAATCTGGTCTCCCTTGAGTCTCCAGATGTCTTCTCCTTCTCTGCAGGCTTGAAGAAACTCTTTCTGTCTCTGGTAGATTCCTTCCAATGCCTTTTGTACCTGCCATATTTTGAACTCATTTTATCTAATTTACGAGTTAGAAGTGCTACCTGCTCCTTGAGGCTCAAGTCATCTGCAGTAGACTCCTTTGGCTTAACATCAGGCTTGATGGTTGAAGAGAATGCAACACCTTTCTGACCAGAAGAGGAAACCTCTTCTGTTTGATCCTCCTCTTGAAGATCATACTCATAGGCTTTGAGATCAGACAACAGAAGATGATGATCCAGAGTATTGAGATCCTTGTTGTCCTTGATCACAGTGACTTTAATTCTCCACCTGCTTGTTAGTGAACGCAAGATTTTACTATTAATTTCTTTTTCAGAGTAGGTCTTACCTAAGGCACTAGCCTTGTTTAGGAGGTTGGTGAGACGCATGTCCAGCTGGTCAATGGTCTCGTCTGGTTTCATCTTGAAGGTGTCAAACGAGTGTTGAACAGCTTGGAGTTTGTTGTCTTTGATCTTTACTGTTCCCTCACAGAGTAGTGCCAGTTTGTCCCACATCTCCTTGGCAGTGGCACACGTTCTGACCTTTTCAATCACCTCTTTAGTAAGTGTGTTGATGATCTCTGTTCTTGCCACCTGGTCTAAGTTGTAGAGCTTTCTTTCATCATTATCAAGCTCATCTTTCTTTTTGAGGATTCTCTGCCTGGGGACTCTATCCTCTGCAGTTTTCTGGGCAGCTTCACTAGTTTCTTCTCTGGACTCTGACCTGCCACTATCAATAGGAGTCCAGTAAAATTTAATGGGGCCACTTTCAACCACATCTAGCATGCGGTGATGAATAGCTCCAAGATGATTGCTCATCATGAAGCTCCAGTGGCTGTAATCCTCAAAGGAGAATTTTGGGAGCTTACGGCTCTTGTAAGAAGATTTTGCAGACATTTTGATAAAATTAAGGGAAATAACAAGAACTTGAACAAAAGCACTAAAGAGCAATGGATCTGCCCGGTGACCACCAAAAGCTTTTCAAAGTCGTGGTCGTTGGACACACTGCTCTGATACCACTTGTTGGTCCCACTAGTTAGATTAATTTGCGGAAGCTTAAGTTAAATGTCTTTCAAAGTCCTTTTACAAGAGAACAATAAACAAAATGACAATAAGTAAAATAAAGCAATAAAGAACACAAGATATATAGTGGTTCGGATTGAATATCCTACGTCCACTCTCCCTTATATCCAAGGGGTCTCACTATCAACCAACTCACTTACTTACTCACTGGAATTGTGAAGTACCAGTTCCTTCTTACAAGCTCTTTAGATTTGACTTCAATCTAAAGATCAAACAGCCAACAACCTTGTCTGATAGATGAACAGGTTTTGGTTTCAATAATCTCCTTAAGAGTAGATAAATATTATGAACAATAAGAGTACTTGGTATGAATATCAAAAGCTTGGATCACTTATGCACGTGTATGGTCTCTCTAGAGCTTTTTCTTGAACTGCACTCTTGTATTTATAGAGGGGATTAGGGCTAGCCGTTGGAGGGCTAATCCAATTAGATCCTCTATATTAAGGAAGCCTCAATCAATCAATTCCCTAATTGATTGATTGGGTTGGTGGGATCCTTGGATTGATTATCTTCAAAACTTTCCAATCCTGATCTTGTTGACTTGATTTGAATCACCAACGGTTAATAGCTTCCTCTGCCTAACAATGATTCTCTCCAGAGAAGGCAAGGCCAGACACCAGGCAACCTCGGTGTCTTCTGGTCCTAATATGGTGAACAACCAGAATACTCAGTAGAAACAGGAGATCAAACTGAGCATCTTTTGTTCCACCAGACTCGTCTGGTCCGGACTCGTCTGGTCTAGGGAAGGTCCTCTGCCTCTGGTCTGATCTCATCTGGTGGAGTCCTCTGGTGAAGTCCTCTGGTGGGGTCTTCTGGTGACTTTTCTGGTGAGGTCTTCTGGTCTGGCAGTTCCCCCTAGACTAAGTCCTAATCTAGATCATCATCTGGCTAACAGGTCCAGATGGTCCTATTACATCTTCTGGTTTGTTTTAACTCATCAAAACTAACAATTTTTATCCTAACAATTGACTCAATCCTGAGAAAATATGCTCGATGCTCAGAAATATGATAGTATTAAGAGAAAAAATAAAACAATAAAGAGCACATAGTTTAACGTGGTTCAGAGACTCAAGCTCCTACGTCCACGATCCTGATTGAACAGGAGAATCCCTTAACAAAGATTAACTTGTTTTTAACTTGCCAAAGTGTACTGAGTGATCAGACTCCTCTCTTAGAATTCTGATCCCTAAAATTCTCTGAGTTCTAGTCCTCTTACACCAACTTCATATCACTGGCTAGCTCTAGGGTTTGGTTCAGTATTATGGGTTCCAACTATTTGTGGTAATCCTTACAAGACAAAGCTATTCTAAGGATATATTATCACTTTAATATTCGGATATGTCTAATGAGCTCTTTGAATACAAAATGGCTCTTAAACTGAAAAAAAAAAACACTTTGGAAATTTAAGGTTTTCCGAGTGCTTCTTGAATGCTTGAATGCTTGAGAGTCAAGTTAATTTTTTGGCTTCGAAATTTTCCATAACCTTGTTTGGTGCAAGGTCTTCTATATTTATAGACACTTGGAAAACTATCCATTGGAGGAGATAACTTCCACATGTCCATTTCTAGGAGGCGCAACAGGCATTTTCTGTACTTTCATGCTGCCATTTACATGCTTTAGGGTATGAGCATTAAATGCATGTCCATTGAAATTTAGAGACTTAATAAGGTTTAGTGTCAGGTCCGTACATGAGTTGTGGACCCATGATTGGTCCACGTCTTCAGGTAGGTGAGAATATTAGAATTCATTCTTCAGTTCAAGCTTATCCTTTCAAAGTTCAGTTTTGTCTTCATCTACTTGAAGTACTAGATGCAGCTTTGTTGTCTCCCTGACATTCATTTTGTCTGATGCTTGACTCCTACTCCAAGCCTTTCCAAAAGCTCGAATTAGCCTGACTCTTTCAGGATCTACTGAGTCAGCGTTGATCTCAGGATCAAGCTCTTCATCATGACTCAAGGTTAGCCAACTTAGAAAAACTAGCCTCAGGTTAGCGATGGTGCTCCTTGTATGCCTTACATGACTCTTTAGTCTGAATTACCTTTAGTTGAGTTCCCCCTCAACTGAGTGCCTGTAAATTGAAAAACTATTCTAGTCCTGTCCAACTAAATCCTGAGTTACATACTTAGGTAAATTCATCTTTTCAGGGTTTTGGAATCTAATTCTAAACTAACATTGTCCTAAAAATATTCATGTTAGTTGGATCTGTATCAAAAGAGATATTCTGAAAAAGATTTGACATACATGTATTCCTCCCTATAAATATATTATAGACTCATCCGGGACACAAGTTGTTGGTGTATACTGTAAAGCAAACTTTTGTTGGACTTTTATGGAAATATATTCGGTTTCATTATTATTTGAAATAAATTATTTTTCACATTATTGCATTCTTATAATTTGTTTGTATGTCTACTTATCTTATATTGTAGATAATATGGTGGGTTTGTAGTCACATAGGAAATCACATTGTCGGTTCTATATAAGATATAAACAATATTCACGACTGAGATAGTTTTGGACATAACTATTGGTATAAGTTGTAGTATGAACTTGTTGGTGGCTTGTCTTGGTCATTAGTTTATACTAGTACGCTATGTCGTATTGAATGGATCACAGTTAAGACATGTTATTCTATTCTAACTGTCATGAAGAACTAAAGGTCCTGGTGACTTTTATAATTCTTAACCCTAAGTGTGATATTTAAATGTGTGGGGCGCTTGTTCACTACTTTGATTTACCATAGGTGAAAATCTTGTTAGATTCAACACACTACGTATTTTGGGTAGTGACATTCGTTCGCACAATATCTCTTTTAATGGCATTAGGGCACCGTGTCCTGGTGATCCAGGTTGATGGCATCCCATTAAGAAAACTCATAAAGGATTGTCATATTAAACCTTGCAGTTGTATTTAATCTGTACAACAACAAGGTTGAGTGGTACTACTCAAGGAATAATAGATGTTAATTAAATAAAGCAGTTAAAAGCTTTAATAATTAATGGACGTGCAATATCTTTAACACGGGGAATTGTAGAGTCTACTAGAACCCTGATTCGGTTCGGGATAGGACAGGAGTGCAACATTAATTCTCTAGTGGGATGAATTAATGTTCTTGGGCCAAATAAATATTCTGGGCTGAACAAAAGAGTATTTGAGCTCGTGAGGAGCCCAAACCCTATACCTTCTAACAAATCCCTAGTTTGGCCCATGAAACCTAAGGAGTTTATATAAAGACCTAAAATTCATTTTTAAAATCCTAGCAGCAGCTAAAAACGACTATTAGGGTTTTGGGTAGACGATCAGGATGTGCTTTTTCTCCATGTTCGATAGCTTGTCGTCCACTCGGTGTTCGAACGAGGTTGGGAGACAGACTAGAGGATCTCTAGTTGAATCAATGCCTTGGTCTTCAAGGGTAACAAATCTAAACTAATCTTTAAATGCATGTTTTAGATTTTATATATTGATTGTACGTGTTTGGTATCCAACAAAGATCTTGGGGACGGACCCCATTCATCGGCACGATCCATCACAACTGGTATCTAAGCAATGGTTCAAAAGACCACCGATTACTTTATTTTGTTGTGGTGTTTTAGCAGATGAGATATCATGTTGTATTTCAAACACATCACTGTAATTAGTACTATAAGAGTGTAGATATGCACTTCCTTTATCAGATCTTATCTTAGTTATGTTCCGACCTCTCATGAAATATTTTCAACAATTCAGAGAGTCTAGTGTAGTTTCATTCTTTTTATACATAAATATAATCCAAGTAAACTTAGAATACTCATCATCAACAACAAGGGTTGATGGTCCCGGTTTCGAATACCAAAATGGGAATTCAGGGACAAATTTTTTTTAAACTTTTTGCTCAGAGAGTTTAGCAAGAGAGAAGAGTTCTCAAGTCACTACATTGCTAAGAGGCTGAGCTACCCAGTCAGTGAGAAGACTGGAAGGCTCATGCTCTTAGCAACACAGTAACTCGAGAGGTTACACTTCAAGTCACTGCTCTGCTTAGAGGCTGAGCTACCAAGTCAGTGAGAAGGCTTGGAGGCACAAGCTCTAAGCAAGGCAGTGACTCGAGATACTGAACTCTCGAGTGCGTTGCCTGAACTGGTCAGTGAGAAGGATTCTCCCTGACTTGAATATTTAACCAAAGTTTTCTTTTAACAATGCTCTCAGTGAGCAGATTTTCACAACACTTTAGTAAATACTTTAAAAGATAAGTACGCTCAGTTTAACGTGGTTCAGAGACTCAAGATCTTACATCCACGACCTGATTTAACAGGAAATCCACTAACTGGGATTCTTGTTTTTAACGTGCCAAGGTGCACGAAACACTGGACTCACGCCACTCCCTGGGCTGCCTCTCCTCACAAACTAACTTCCACCAACAAACCTAACTAGAGGGTTTTGGTTTCGGTTTGGTTTCTCCAACTAGGTGAGGTTTTCCTTTACAATGAGTTAGCCTAAAGCTAAGATTAGGAAAACCTCTCTAAGCTATGAGTTACAAGCTGAACACTCATTTGTGTATATCTATGAACTCTAAAGTTCAGTGTACAAGATGTGAATCGTGCCTCCTTATAACTCCCAATATAATGCACTAAACACTCACACCTTCACAGCTCGTAGGTGTTGATTTTTCTTACTTCACACACACTTGAAACAAAGCTATGAGCTTGTATTTATAGTGTGGATTCAAATGTAACTGTTGGAGGAAATTACATTTGAATCCATACAATACCGATAAAAAAAAACATTTGAATCCATACAATTACTGGTTTCAACCATTTTTCTTGGAATGCGGCCTTGTCAGTGTCAGAGTTGTTTCCTTGTGCTGATTGGTCCACGTGGGCTGGATTCAACGGATCTTTGACTCAGTGGGTTGACCAAGATCCACTGACTTTAGGTAGCTTCCTCCTTCACTGACTGATGATCTTCAGTAGACTGAACGTCTTCAGTGTAGTTGTCCTTCAGAGACTGTTTGAAGATCACTCCAAGAAGTTTGTCATAAGGCTGAATGACAAATTTCCCTGACCACAGTAGCCTGACTCCTTCAGGGCCTACTTAGTGTAGCACAGATCCTCCTGATCATGCTCTTCACTGAGTGGTCAACCTGACTTAGCTTAGAACAACCAAGTTTACACTCAGTGGAACATCCTTCAGACTTCTCTTCTGATTCAGGTCTCTGCCAAGGCTTCAGTCAGTTTTTCTTGGTGTCATCTTGATATCCTCAGGCTGTGTTGCTGAGTTCCCCCTCAAATGAGTGTTCCCTCAACTGAGTTCTTCTCAACTGACAGCCTATTCTACTGAGAGCTAACCTAGCCTGACCTGAAACAAAAGATATTATCCTGTCTACTTTCAAACCTATTACATGTTGTTTTAGAAAATCATCAAAACTAAAACATATCCCAACAATTTCCCCCTTTTTGATGATTCCAAAACTTCTAAACAAATGATTTTCTATTACAAGAATAATGTCAGAACACAGGTAATCGTTTCAAATATGCCGAAATTCCCATAGTTTAAAACATTAAGATCTGTCCGGTTGACCATTTTTCTTAACAAAACTGGATCAGTGGTCAGGTGAACAACCCGCTCTGATACCAATTGATGGTTCCGGTTTCGAATACCAAAATGGGAATTCAGGGGCAAATTTTTTTTTTTAAACTTTTTGCTCAGAGAGTTCAGCAAGAGTGAAGAGTTCTCAAGTCACTGCATTGCTAAGAGGCTGCGCTACCCAGTCAGTGAGAAGACTGGAAGGCTCATGCTCTTAGCAACACAGTAACTCGAGAGGTTACACTTCAAGTCACTGCTCTGCTTAGAGGCTGAGCTACCAAGTCAGTGAGAAGGCTTGGAGGCACAAGCTCTAAGCAAGGCAGTGACTCGAGATACTGAACTCTCGAATGCGTTGCCTGAACTGGTCAGTGAGAAGGATTCTCCCTGACTTGAATATTTAACCAAAGTTTTCTTTTAACAATGCTCTCAGTGAGCAGATTTTCACAACACTTTAGTAAATACTTTAAAAGATAAGTACGCTCAGTTTAACGTGGTTCAGAGACTCAAGATCTTACATCCACGACCTGATTTAACAGGAAATCCACTAACTGGGATTCTTGTTTTTAACGTGCCAAGGTGCGCGAAACACTGGACTCACGCCACTCCCTGGGCTGCCTCTCCTCACAAACTAACTTCCACCAACAAACCTAACTAGAGGGTTTTGGTTTCGGTTTGGTTTCTCCAACTAGGTGAGGTTTTCCTTTACAATGAGTTAGCCTAAAGCTAAGATTAGGAAAACCTCTCTAAGCTATGAGTTACAAGCTAAACACTCATTTGTGTATATCTATGAACTCTAAAGTTCAGTGTACAAGATGTGAATCGTGCCTCCTTATAACTCCCAATATAATGCACTAAACACTCACACCTTCACAGCTCGTAGGTGTTGATTTTTCTTACTTCACACACACTTGAAACAAAGCTATGAGCTTGTATTTATAGTGTGGATTCAAATGTAACTGTTGGAGGAAATTACATTTGAATCCATACAATTAATGGTTTCAACCACTCTTCTTGGAATGCGGCCTTGTCAGTGTCAGAGTTGCTGCCTTGTGCTGATTGGTCCACGTGGGCTGGATTCAACGGATCTTTGACTCAGTGGGTTGACCAAGACCCACTGACTTTAGGTAGCCTTCTCCTTCACTGATTGATGATCTTCAGTGGACTGAACGTCTTCAGTGTAGTTGTCCTTCAGAGACTGTTTGAAGATCACTCCAAGAAGTTTGTCATAAGGCTGAATGACAAACTTTCCTGACCACAGTAGCCTGACTCCTTCAGGGCCTACTTGGTGCAACACAGATTCTCCTGATCATGCTCTTCACTGAGTGGTCCACCTGACTTAGCTTAGAACAACCAAGTTTACACTCAGTGGAACATCCTTCAGGCTTCTCTTCTGATTCAGGTCTCTGCCAAGGCTTCAGTCAGTTCTTCTTGGTGTCATCTTGATATCCTCAGGTTGTGTTGCTGAGTTCCCCCTCGCTGAGTTCCCCCTCAACTAAGTGTTCACTCAACTGAGTTCTTCTCAACTGACAGCCTATTCTACTGAGAGCTAACCTAGCCTGACCTGAAACAAAAGATATTATCCTGTCTGCTTTCAAACCTATTACATGTTGTTTTGGAAAATCATCAAAACTAAAACATATCCCAATAAGGGTATACTTTCTTCCACGGAAACTCAGAGAAGTTATAGCCCCGAATAGATCCACGTGGAGCAGTTGCACTACCCTAGTAGATTCGGGTCCTTGAATGTCAGTTGTACTCTTTAGTTCCAACAAATAGGAAACTCTCTTGAGGGCAGAGTACCCTACTCGTCTCCCATGAACATCTACATAGAAAGTTTCCTTCCCTGGTATTGAAGAAGTAGATTGTGAATGAGTGCCAGTCTTGGATGAGGCAGGGGACCTCTTTTTTTATGTTTCTTAGGGATTGATTTTCTGTCTATATCTTGTGTGGCTTGGGTGCAATAACCCTTATGCTCTGATTACTAGGGTAGGTATGATTTTAACCCTTAAAATTACTATATACTTCATGCACAAAGGATCTTGGTCGACTTTTGGTAGCTGACTTTGCAATTAACTGAGAGGAGTCTGCTTCGACTAAGATTGTCCCTTATGAGATGGTCTCTGTTGTTTCTTACTCGACTTGTCAAACTGAGATTTCTTCAGTTGAGATGAACTCGGTTGTTGTTTGACTTGTTTGGGTCTCTTTCCAGATTTGGGCTTATTATTCAATGACATTGCTTGATCTATTGACCTCTTACCCTTATTAGGCTGAGGTTAGAGCTTTCCTTTGCCTTTATCAGCAACACTATTTTTTACACTTTTTAAAGGTGCACTAATAGGAGCTAAAGAGGATTTTGTTGAATTATAGCCTAATCGACTACTTTCAGCTACGGGAGATAGTAGCCTGACAACTCTATGATAGAATTTGATATTTTGTTCATTGAGGTCACTTTCTTTTGAAAATTGCCATCTCTAGATTTAAGAAGCTTATGTTGCCTAAAAAGATCATCAAACTTACTCTGAAGAAGTAAGTATTTCTTTTCTTGCTTCATCTCTTGATCCTGAAGTAGTTTCGCCTGATTTGTAGGAGAGACACTGAAGTTTTGAATCTTCTCAATCACCCTCGCAATCAAGTTAGCTGGCACTTGATCAACATCGGTTCCAGACTCAGTAAGTCTCAGAATCTTATGTCTCAGGTTAACATTCTTTTTTTTGGACTCAATAAATGCTTCTTGTGTAACCTTAAGACCGCCTATCAATTTCTCATAAATGAGTACAAGGTTGAACTTGTCTGCACTTGAGCTAAGCTCAACAGTGTTAAAAGAAAAGCAACAAAAGGTATTAGATTGTACCTTATCTTTTTCTCTTGCCATGAGATACAAATCATTGTCAAATGAATAATCATATGATGATGACGACTGATTAGACGTGAAATTATGATGTTTTGGTGCCCAATAGTCCATATTTTGAGCATTTTTGGTGAGTATTTAGAGTTATTTGAGTAACATTTTCATAAACTAATCAATTTGTCTCTTTGGTGTTCATGTTAGGAAAGAGGGTGAAAAATGGAGTTCACAGGACTTTGAATAGACTCAAACAGACTCTCGGATGAGAAGAT
The DNA here is from genome assembly GCA_947034835.1 of Ballota nigra. Classification (NCBI taxonomy): domain Eukaryota; kingdom Viridiplantae; phylum Streptophyta; class Magnoliopsida; order Lamiales; family Lamiaceae; genus Ballota; species Ballota nigra. The sequence goes on from OX344727.1 coordinate 27,413,071, forward strand.
ATGGAAGAAATACAAAAGGTATTAATTCGAGCGAAGAAAAGTATCAATTAGTTGAAAAGGAAGAAGCACTCGAGCATGAGGGGCTCAAGTGCCAAGTGCTCGAGCACAGGTGCTCGAGCGCCCCTAACGCGCTGTGAAGACTAGGCGCTCGACTTGAGCGCGCTCGAGCGCGAGACGCTCAAGTAGGGTGAGCTCGAGCGACACCTAAGTTCTGTGACCGAAGAGTGCTCGACCGGAGAGGGCTCGAGTGCCAGGCAGTCGAGCAAGGGCACAGCTCGAGCGCCCTGGATGAATTTTCAACCATATCATATAAATACCCGTCTCAAGCCAATTTTTAAAGGTCGACACTCATTTTTCGAAGGGGAAGAGCTTGGGAACGTGATTTGGAGAGTTTGGCAAGGATTTCGAGTTTGTAATCGAGGTTTTTATCGTACGGATTCATTAGATTAATTAATACTCTGAAGGATTGGATTTATCTTTTTATTTCTTGAATTCTTTGATACTTAGACCTAATTTCCCAGATTTTATAGAATTGATTTTGAGACTTGATTCAATTGATTTCATAGATAGTTGATGTTCTTGAATTTCTTGATTCGTATAATTATGTTTATGATTGTTGATCTTGATATTGCTTTTATTATCATAATCACCATGTTAGGCTAGAACCCTTGTATGCTTAGGATAGGATGAACTAGTAGAATTTGGATGTTGGTACGTAATTAGGATAATTCGTGATGTATAGTTTTAGTTCTCTTAATTATTGAATAATTCTAATAAACCCTAGAATAATCATAGAATTAAGTACGAGAATTGTTAGAGAGAAGATGACCGCATCACTCTTTATCAACGAATAGGCTTAAGGAGAGGGTTTTTGAAGGGGTTTATAATCAACCGGTTTATCTAGGGAGGATAGACGCATCACCTTAGTTAAATTAGGACCTCAATAATTAAGCACAATTCATATAATTTAAATTAGTGGGTTAGTGAAGTAAGTTGTTTGAAATAAGTATTGAGATTACTTCAGAGCTTTTATTCTTTCAATTCTTTGTGCTAGATTAGGGAAGTTGATTGCCTAATTTATAGTACACTTAGGATTTTAACTTGAACATCACAATTATTTTAGTTATCGTACCAACTCCGTTAGTATACGTAGGGATTCCTATTCTGAGCATCAATATCATATTTACATTTCAAATCGGAGTTAGAATAGATTTATTTCTTTTTTGTTTGATAATTAGTAGAGTATACTTTAGAATTAGTTTAAAACAAAATCACATTCATATTAGCTACGACACATAGATTTTCAGGGATTTACTCGCGTGCAAGCCTTCTCACGGGTTCGATACTACTTCGTCCCTATACTTGTCTATACTACAGTGATCCCATACTCTTGTGGGGTAACTACTAGTAAAGCTAGTATTTTACAGACAAGTCAACGACGAAGCAGTACTTGCCTAAAAAACCATAGTTTTTAATCAACATATCTTTGATCTCTCTTGGCTAGCCTTTCCTCACATTCTCTGGAGCTGAGCTCTGGGCAACTATAATTGTAGTGTCCAGTCTTCTTGCAGTTGAAACATGCATCTGGTGCATCATCATCTCCTCGTCTGGAAGACAAATCACGGGGCATGGAATACAAACCTCTCTTTGAGTCAGATAACCTTGAGTAGTTCCTCAGATTAGATCTGTGAGAAGATCTCAAAGATTGACCATTTTGGGAGCGACCGTCCTTGTAGAATTTCTTATACTTTTCATATTTGTTTGACATTTTATCAGACCTCTTGATGTTCAGCGCCATAGTCTTTCTTAGGCTCATTTTTTCTATAGTAGATGACTCAGACTTCTTTGCTTTCTATTTCCTTTGACCGTCTCCTTGATGGTTGACTTATTAACAACTTCAGTTTCCTTCTTGGTAACCTTGAATGCTACAGATTTGGATTATCTTGGTGGTCGTCTCTAGTAGTTTTCACCTACTCTTGTAATATATATCCGTTTGGTTATGCAACTTTTGGTTTAATGTCAGCTTTCATACATGTGTTGTCGACTTCTCATTTGACGATGCTCAAATGTGTCCAACATACACTTTTGAGCTTTTCTGAAAAGCTCTAAGAAGATGAGAGACATTCTCCCAAAGGCCCTCTTTGTCTTTGCAGCTTTACCTTTTGACTTTCTGACACTTAGTATATATTTTTCTTGTCTTGCTTGATTGCTATTTATTGTCCAGAGGACACTTCACCCAACAACTGACTTTAAAGTCTTCTAATCCAGTTGTGCAGAGGTCAGCTTATGCTTAGAAACTAAGTTGCCTTAGCTTGGAGTGATTTGACTTTAGGTCTTATAGCTCCTGTTGGTCCCGGTACAAGACTGAGAGATACGTGTATAGGGGGGAATACACGTATACAAATTTTCTTTCCTTTCAAAATGACTGAGTCCCCTTTACTCAGAGTGGTGTTGAACACTGAGTAGATAATATGTAATACCCTAGGTTTTCATGATCTTATATGCTTTACTAAATACTTTATAATTCTTCATAAATCTATGTGACGCATTTACATCCAAATTTATGCAAAGGCACATTTATGTGTTTTATTTGCTCAATACATGCTTATTCTTGAGACCTTATAATTTTTATATGTTCTTTATTTTATGTCATAAAGTGTTTAATTTAGAAATTAATATATAGTCCTTAAGTATAGTAATTTTATTTCATAAGTTATAAGTTGAAAAATGAATGTTTCTTTAAGAAACGAATTGCATATCGATTACTCGATATATTTTTATGATTAGTATATAGACTTTGTAATTTATTTAGAGTCTTAGAAGGGTTTTAATTTTATTTCATAAAGTAGTATAAGTAAATTTTATTAGAATTATCCAATAATCACAATTTCTACTTATTAAATTCATAGTATATATGTGTTATTTCAACAAAATACAAGACTACTCTTGTACTCCTCTTAATTTTCGAAAATTTGGGAAGAATTAGGAGAATTAGAGAAGCTTCAAGATTAAGATTAAGATAAGATAAGTAAAAAGAAAAGTCAAAATTTACTTCTAACCTTAAGATAACAAGTGTAACTTTGCTTAACCTCCAAGATTATCCAAAATCTTCCACACTCTTCCTAAAAGTGGCGGTCAAGAGGGAGTTTGAGTAGCCTCCAAGCACATCTTCTTCTATAAATAGGTAACCTTGCATGCAAAAATAAATATAAGAAAAAGTTTAAAGAAAATTTCACAAAAACTACTACTCTTACACTTAGATTTTGCAAAGAAAGGAGAAGGAATTTCCTTTAGCTGCCAATCTCTAATTAAACTTCTCTTCTTGATTGAATAATTATTTAAGTGGTAGTATGAAGTTTATGCATGAGTTGTGAATTAAATGTTAGGAAAATGAGTTTTGATGAGTAATTTGCATGTTATACATGTTTGAATGTTTAATTCAATTCCTTCATGAGTTATGACCAAAATCATGTTTATTACTTGAATATATATGCTTTTGAAGTAGAAATCATGAAATTATATGGTTTAAAGTGAGTTTAAGATGATATGTTCTTCATGTATGCATAAAATTGAATTTATGGACCAACTTTGAGGTAAATTTCGTTTTTGATCCAATCTTTCGGTGGATAATTCTGAGAATTTTATATGTGAAAATAGACTTGTGATGGAACTTAGGTTTCAAATTTCATAATTTTTGGACTAGTATTCAATTTGTGGTGATTTTTCGAAGTAGAGCTAGGGTTTTGGACGTAATTGCAGGAACGGTAGAAGATTGCTATAATCAGAGAATAATCGGTTAAGCTTTTAAAGAAAATCAATGTTTTTCGATAAAATTCATGAAGTTAGGAGTTCATGGTTAAAATTTCAGGAGTATTTGACTTATGGTTGATTTATGGTGAATTTTCAAAGTTAGGTGTGTAAATCTGCAAAAGAAAATAAAAATAAAAAAATGAAACTTTTAAGGAAAGTTGAAATGGTCCATTTACATGTTTACGGTCGATATTTATAACTTGTTATTTGATGATTTTACACACTCAATTGATATTTGTGCTTTAATATACAATATTTGAGTATATATTGAAATTGAATTCAAGTCTTACAATTTACAAAAGTGAAGGGATAAGTAACAATATTTTTATTTTAAAATTTTTACTTGTAGGTACAAACCTGCAAGGTGGGGAATTACTTCGCTCTTCACCGAGTGTTCTATAATTATTTAATTGCACTTATTAAATGTTAAATGTTAAATTTTGAGTCTGGCCCGCTATCGACTGGCCCCACATATAAGTCCAACTTTATGTTGGCAAGCATATAGTCCGGTCGTTCCGGCACCACGGGTTGGTCACGCCACACAAGCATATACCTGGTGAAATTTCGGGGGCTCACATATTATAAATAATTGATGTTTAGTTTGTGCAATTAACAAGAGGGTTCCCACTAAGTGTTTACAAACACTTATCCCTTCCACTTTTAAATTTTTACAGATGCTGTGGATTCTGAAGTGGGCGAATGAACTCGGCGGGATGTGAAGTTTCCTTAAAGACTTTATATTTTCAAGAATAATATTTTAAATTTTGGATTGTAAACTAAGCTACGTGCACACTTATTTACTACTTCGGCTGTGTAAATGTGTGGCGTGTGTATATTTTAATACAAAATGCTATTTTAGTGATGTTCATACTTGTGCCACATCATATTTTCCGTACTATTTAAGTGGGGACGACACAGGTGGTATCAGAGCAGGTTCGCCTGCTAAAGTATTTTAAAAAAGAGTGTGTTTTAAAATTTTAAAAGGAAACAACCGCACCGAGATCATTCTCCACGACGGGATCAGGTAAATGTTTTATATGTGCTTAAATTATGTTATTTATTTGAAATTGTGATTGATTATTTGAAAGTTTGTTATTATAGTTTTAACTAACCAGTAAAGTGTGTAAAGTAAACAGTAATGGACGAGGATGTTAGAAGACAGAATGCTAAAAGATTAGAACAAGTACATAAAATGGGTAGAACCGAGGTGGAAGATCTAGGGGCTCATATCGGGGAAATAACATCACAGTATAGACATACGTTAATGAACGGATATCATATAATTGATGATTATTTTTGTCACTTGCTTCTCGACACCCTGCCATCTACTTGGGTACATGTATCTCAGAATATACTTGACTATGTATTTGATAAACATGGACACCTGTGCTTTCCGTGTTTTACTTCGATGCTATATTGTGAGTGGGCCCAATCAGAAACAGTCCATTTTACACCACTACGTCCAAGATTCAAGGTAAGGGAAAACCAGGAAAGATAGCTTGAGAGGGAACCAGTACAAGAAAGCTGTGGAGGTCCTGATATGGAGGAGGATAGTAGCTATGAAAGTTCTGAAATGCAGGAAGATAGCAGCGACAGTTCCATCGAGATGTGGGAAGAAGAAAAGGATGAACCAGATATAATCATCATTGATAATGATGATGATTAAAACTATGTGTTTTACCTGATATGCATACTATATGGCTATATATGATGATATGTGTACTAAATACTTTTGATATACTATATGCTTTTGGATGTAATAGATGTATGATGTTAGTAGATATATGTACTTAATATGTACTAAATGCTCTTGATGTATCATATGCTTTTGAATGTAATATATATGTATTATGTTTTGAATGTAACGTTTATGCATGTAATATATGATGTATTTTGAATGTATGAAATATATGTTAAAATTTTATTACTAATAAATTTGTTATTGAATAGAACTATGAGTCGTAGGGGAAACCAAAACAACTCAAACATGAGCGAGGATCTAGCTTCCGTCTTAAGGGGGTTAGCTCAACAATTAGGGCAGCAGAGACAATCATCACAAACCCCTGTATCTTCAGCCCAAAAGTATGATATTGTTAGTCAGTTTAAGAATTTCAGACCCTCAACCTTAACTGGGAAAGTGAACCCTATGGAAGTAGAGAACTGGATTTAAAGTCTGGAGAAAATATTCGCTTATCTTAAGTGCACCGATGAGCAGAAAGTTTCTTGCGCTATATTTCAGCTGACCGAAGATGCAGATTATTGGTGGGAAGCTCACTGTAGGACAATGACTGAAGAAGAATGAACTACAGTTACTTGGGAAAATTTTGTAGAAGCAGTGGTTAAGAATTATATACCACAGTCATTCTTAGATCAGAAAGAGATTCCTACAGTTGAAACAAGGGAACATGATAGTACAGGAATATGAAAGGAAATTTAATCAATTGGGAAGATATGCTTCTCATTTGATTATTACTGATAAAAGGAAAGCAAAAAGATTTATGCAGAATTTATGACCGGAAATCAGTACTATCTTAGCGGTACAAGATATTAAGTCTTATGCCTCGGCATTCGAGAAAGCTCAGATGATAACAACATATATGAAATCAGAGAACGTAAGAATGCCAGAATCACAACAAAACAAAAGGAAGTGGATGGGTACGAACCAAGGAAGAAATTCTAAGCAAGTTAAAAAGACAGAAATAGTGCCACGACAACAACAGAGGCCACCTAAGTGCAGAAATTATGGGAAGGAACACTTTGGACAATGCCTGAAGGGAACAGGAATCTGTTATAGATGTAAGGAACCAGGACATGTCATAACTAATTGTCCAAAGTGGAAAGAACAACAAAGGTCGGCACCTGCCCGAGTATTCACTATGAACCAGCAGGAGGCTACAGTAAACCCGGAAGTAATGGCAGGTATGTTCAAAATTTTTCAAGTACCTGCTCTTACACTATTCGATACGGGTGCCACACATTCATTTATCTCTAGGGAGATATTTGTGCAAATCAAGGATACTCATATGATAATAGAAGGAAATTTTCTAGAGGTAAATATTCCTTCCGGTACTACAATACAATCCTTAGGATTATGTAGAAATGTAAGGATGGATTTCGATCATACGGTAATTCCGACAGATCTACATATATTAGAGATGAAGGATTTTGATGTTATATTAGGAATGAATTGGCTTAAGGCTAATCATGCTCTTATAAAATGCCAAGAGAAAGAAATATCGGTGCGAAAACCGGAATGTGTGAATTTTACAATCTATGGTGCAAGAGTGAGAAATATACCTCGGGTAATTTCAGCAGTAAAGGCTCGGAAATTTTTAAGGAAAGGAGAATGTACAGCATTTCTAGTAAATGTTGTAGTAACAAAGTCTGATGGTCCAACATTGGACGATATGCCGGTAGAATGTGAATACAAGGATGTATTCCCAGATGATTTGCCAGGACTACCCCCAGAACGTCAGTTAGAATTTACTATTGATTTAATTCCCGGAGCAGCGCCTGTTTCAAAAGCACCTTATAGAATGGCACCAAAAGAATTGCAAGAACTGAAGGTGCAACTGCAAGAATTACTAGATAAGGGTTTTATTTCTACCAAGTGTGTCACCCTGGGGAGCACCGGTGTTATTTGTGAAGAAGAAAGATGGGTCATTAAGAATGTGCATCGACTATCGGGAATTGAATAAACTCACCATCAAGAACAAATACCCTTTTCCCATAATTGAAGATCTGTTCGATCAATTAAATGGAGCCAGTGTATTTTCAAAGATTGATTTGAGATCGGGGTATCATCAGGTGAAAATAAAGGAAAGCGATATTCTGAAGATAGCTTTCAGGACTCGATATTGTCATTATGAGTTTGTGGTTCTACCATTTGGACTCAGTAATGCACCAGCTATTTTCATGGATTTAATGAATCGGGCATAACATCAATATCTGGATCAATTTGTGATCGTTTTTATTGATGATATTCTGGTGTATTCGAGAAATCAGGAGCAGCATGCGGAACATCTTCGGATTACACTAGAAATCCCGAGAAAGGAAAAATTGTATGCTAAATTCAAGAAATGTGAATTTTGGTTGGAAAAAAGTGGTATTTCTTGGACATACAATTTCAGCTTTGGGAATAGAAGTGGATCCAGTAAAGGTAGAAGCTATAAACAAATGGAATACACCAACTACGGTGAATGAAGTCAGGAGTTTTCTTAGATTAGCTGGATACTATCGAAGGTTTATTGAAGGATTTGCTCGGATTGCAAAACCTTTAACTCAGCTAACTCGGAAAGAAACAAAATTTGAATGGACGAAAGAATGTGAAAGGAGTTTTTAGGAGTTAAAGAAAATATTAACAACAACTCCAGTTCTTACAATTCTGGAGGGTACGGAAGGATTTAAAGTATTCAGTGATGCTTCTAAACAAGGTTTGGGATGCGTACTTATGCAAAATGGAAAAGTAGTAGCATACGCATCAAGACAGTTAAAACCACATGAGCAAAATTATCCTACACACAATTTGGAATTAGCGGCAGTAGTATATGCGCTAAAAATTTGGAGGCATTACTTATACGGAAGTAAGTGTGAAATATACAAAGATCATAAGAGTTTGAAGTATATCTTCGAACAAAAGGAGTTGAACAGAGGCAAAGGAGATGGTTGGAGTTAGTGAAAGATTATGATTGCGAGATATTGTATCATCCGGGAAAGGCAAATGTAGTGGCTGATGCCTTAAGTCGCAAAGCGAAGATAAAGATCAATGCCATGGTTGTGAAACCAACATTGAAGGAAAAAATAGCAAAGGCTCAAATGGATGATACATTCTTAAAGAAGATGAAGTAAAAGATCGAGGAAGGAAAAGCAAAAGAATTTTCAGTACTTGAAGATGGTACATTAGTATGTCGAGAAAGAATATGTGTACCAGAATTAGAAGAACTCAAGAAAGAAATATTGGAGGAAGTACATTCTACACCATATACAGTTCATCCTGGAGGAACAAAGGTGTATCAAGAATTAAAGAAGTTGTTTTGGTGGAGAAATATGAAAAGAGATATTGGGAATTCTGTACAGAGATGTTTGACATGTCAGCAGGTGAAAGCAGGTGAAAAGTCAAAATTTACTTCTAACCTTAAGATAACAAGTGTAACTTTGCTTAACCTCCAAGATTAAAATCTTCCACACTCTTCCTAAAAGTGGCGGTCAAGAGGGAGTTTGAGTAGCCTCCAAGCACATTTTATTCTATAAATAGGTAACTTTGCATGCAAAAATAAATATAAGAAAAAGTTTAAAGAAAATTTCACAAAAACCACTACTCTTACACTTAGATTTTGCAAAGAAAGGAGAAGGAATTTCTTTTAGTTACCAATCTCTAAGTAAGCTTCTCTTCTTGATTGAGTAATTATTTAAGTGGTAGTATGAAGTTTATGCATGAGTTGTGAATTAAATGATAGGAAAATGAGTTTTGATGAGTAATTTGCATGTTATACATGTTTTACTTCATGTTTGAATGTTTAATTCAATTTCTTCATGAGTTATGACCAAAATCATGTTTATTACTTGAATATATATGGTTTAGAAGTAGAAATCATGAAATTATATGGTTTAAAGTGAGTTTAAGATGATATGTTCTTCATGTATGCATAAAACCGAATTTCTGGACCAACTTTGAGGTAAATTTCGTTTTTTATCCAATCTGTCGTTGGATAATTCTGAGAATTTTATATGTGAAAATAGACTTGTGATGGAACTTAGGTTTCAAATTTCATAATTTTTGGACTAATATTCAATTCGTGGTGATTTTTCGAAGTAGAGCTAGGGTTTTGGACGTAATTGCAGGAACGGTAGAAGATTGCTATGATCAGAGAATAATCGGTTAAGCTTTTAAAGAAAATCAAAGTTTGTAGATAAAATTCATGAAGTTGGGAGTTCATGGTTAAAATTTCAGAAGTATTGGACTTATGGTTGATTTATGGTGAATTTTTCAAAGTTAGGTGTGTAAATCTACAAAAAAAAAAAAAAAAAAAAAAAAAAAAAAACAAAAACGAAAATTTTAAGGAAAGTTGAAATGGTCCTTTTACATGTTTATGGTCGATATTTATAACTTGCTATTTGATGATTTTACACACTTAATTGATATTTTTGCTTTAATATACAATATTTGAGTATATATTGAAATTGAATTCAAGTCTTACAATTTACAAAAGTGAAGGGATAAGTAACAATGTTTTTATTTTAAAATTTTTACTTGTAGGTTGCAAGGTGGGGAATTACTTCGCTCTTCACCGAGTGTTCTATTATTATTTAATTGCACTTATTAAACGTTAAATGTTAAATTTTGAGTCTGACCCGCTATCGACTGGCCCCACATATAAGGCCAACTTTATGTTGGCAAGCATATAGTCCGGTCGTTCCGGCACCACAGGTTGGTCACGCCACCCAAGCATATACCCGGTGAAATTCCGGGGGCTCACATATTATAAATAATTGATGTTTAGTTTGTGCAATTAACAAGAGGTTTCCCACTAAGTGTTTAGAAACACTTATCCCTTCCACTTTTAAATTTTTACAGATGTTGTGGATTCTGAAGTGGGCGAATGAACTCGGCGGGTTGTGAAGTCTCCTTAAAGACTTTATATTTTCAAGAATAATATTTTAAATTTTGGATTGTAAACTAAGCTACGTGCACACTTATTTACTACTTCCGTTGTGTAAATGTGTGGCGTGTGTATATTTTAATACAAAATGCTATTTTAGTAATGTTCCTACTTGTGCCACATCATATTTTCCGTACTATTTAAGTGGGGACGTCACATAATACACCTACTAAAAACACTGAATGCAAGTCAGTTGGCACTCTAAGGTGTGATTATCCTTACAAGACACAGCTTGGATTCCAACTATGGTGTGATTATCCTTACTAAGGTGTGATTATCCTTACAAGACACAGCTATGCTAAGATTGGATAATCACTCTAAGCTTAAGATATAACTTGGTTCGCTCAGTGGAATACAGAATAAGTCTCTAACTAAGAATCACTTGGGAAATTTATGGTTTTTCGAGTGCTTCTTTTGAATGCTTGATTGCTTTGTACGTTGAGAGTTTGAGTAATTTCTTGGCTTTGAAATTTCCCGTAACCTTGCTTGGGTCCAAGGTCTTCTGTATTTATAGGCAACTTTAAAAACTATCCGTTGGAAGAGATAATCTTCTAGGTTGTCTTCTCGTAGGATTTGTTCAACGGATATAATCTCCATGCAGCAGCCATCCTTGCATGTATTTGGTAATTACATTTAATGCTTGCCCGTTGAATTGCGCAGGGATGTCAGGTTCAAGTCAGTGTCCGTACATGACTTGGCGCTCTCTGATTGGTCCACATCACCAGGTAGGTGAGAATGTCAGAACTCATTCTTCAGTTTGGTCTTGTCTTTACTGAGTTCAGGTTTGTCCTCATCTACGTACGTTTCCCAGCACTGATATTCCTTTTGACTTGCTTGGATCCTACTCCAAGTCTTTTCCCAATACTCAGTGCGATCCTGTTCCCTACAGGACTGAGTTTAGCGAAGATCTCAGGATCTTGCTCTTCATCCTGACACGTACTCAACCAGCTTAGAAGGACTACCATAAGCTCAGGATGGTGCCCTTGTGTTCTTCAGGCTTCAATCTTGATTGTCATCAATAAGTGCTCCTCTAATTGAGCACCTGTAAATTGTAAAATAAACTAACTTATAAACCTAACCAAGACTAGCCTAACTATTACAAACACTTAGGCAAATCATCTTTTCAGGGGTTTTGGGATCAACTCAAAACTGACATTGTCCCAACAATTTCAATTTCCCCCTTTTTTATGATGCCAAAACACTGAAAAGATCCTCAAAACACTTAGAAGAAATAAAGTCCTATTCTGTAAGACAAGTCAGTGTTAGAGCAGTTCTTGATAAGTACAGAAAATAAAAGACAGCCAAAAAGACAATGAGTTTTTTTCTATGGGTAAATGTAATAGATTTCATTGATAATGAAGAAATGAGTACAATGACTTAATCTATTACAAGGATATAATGAACATTCAGACTAATCTCATTTCGGGTTTGAGTCCATATCCAGCATAGACTCTTGCCTTCAGCTCATCAACGCGTTTCATCTGGTTCACATATCCTTCAGCCTTCGCAATCTTCAAGACCTCTGACATAATTGCCTTTGTATCATGCTTTGTAGATCCAGGGACAAGAGGTGGTTGGCGAGTTACAAACTCAGAGGCCTTGATCTGGACTTTGGCTTGGTCAGCCTCCTCCAGGATCTTCTCGAGTAGTTCAGGGTGGTTGTCCGCCATGTAGTCAGTGAAGTGGGCATCGATGTCTTCAGATTCGCCCCACTTCTTCACTATATACCAAAGCCTGAAAAACTCATCCCTAGCATCGAACCAGAACTCTTTCAACGTCTCTGAGATGAACTCATCGATGAGATCTGTCCTCTTCACAGATTCAGGCTTCTTTACTTGTAGCAACGTGGTATTTCTTGCAGTCGGCCTTTTCCTGTACTTTCTCAGCTTAAGCTTCACCTTCTTCCTCCTTAGCAAACTGATTACAACATCATCAAGTTCTCGCTGTTGAATCTCGTTGATGTCAGTTAGCTTTTCCACATTCTTCTCCAAGATACACAATTTCTCCTTTGTTGCAATTTCAGCTCTGCGCTGAGCCTCACTCTTCTTAGGGGCAGCTCCACAAGCTTCCTCACACAACTCAGCGACGTTGTCAGCGTCGTAGGTGATTGGATTCTTCCTAATGTTAACCGGTGAGCGCTCTGAAGCTTCTTGAATAGGTGGCAATGAAGGAACTTCTTTTGAAGGGTCATTAGCCTTTGTCGCTGCCTCAAGTCTTGCTGATTTCCTTGGAGTGTGCATCACAACCTTATTTCTTGGCCATTTATGTTCTCCAGGAGCTGATCTTTGTTGGAGTTATACGTGAAAGTATGATTTTACTTTGTATAACTCGTGTATTAAACACTTATTTATGAGAATAAATCTTTTATCGCATTTGCTTAAGTTATGATTGAATGTTGAATATTTATTGCAATCAGTACATTATATATAATACGTGTTACATTGTAGTTAATTTGGTGATACCTGATCACGAAAGATCACATTAACGATTTCCTTGTAACTAAACGTACAAAATTCACGACCCAGGTGGAATTGAACAATCCGTCGTGAAAGGTCGATGTGTATATCTCAGATTGGTCTGTCTTGACTAAGAGATTGCACTAGCACATTTAGTATGTGTTGAAGAGGACCTACAGCGAGGATAAATTCTTCTGTTCTGAAATGTGAAGAATTAGACCTAAGTGGTTATTAATTTCTTAACCTTCGTCACTTAAATAGGGTGATTTGTTTCATGTTGGGTGAGAATCATCGTGACTTCGAACCTTGTGCTTTGGGCAGTAATATTAATCGTATGACGGTTGCTAAGGTTTAATACGGAAAAACGCGTGTGAGTACAACTCGTGTGATTTGTCCCCTTGGTGGACTCAGAAGTTTTATCGTACCAAATCTTGCAAGTGAAGAATCAGTTTCTTCGGTAAGGATAATAATGTTGAGCTGTATTTACTCCAAGGTGAAAGATATTAATTAATTTAGAGCTATTTAGAAGCTTAATTAATTAATGGACTTGATAATCTTAAATGTGGGAAATAATAACCAGAAGCCCATATTATCGTAATATGGATTAAGATGGATAATGCAATATTAATTTATTAGGGGTACTAATTAATATTAATGGGCTGAATTATATTGGGGCTCAATATTGTAATTCAGAAGCTTATTGGTTGTCCAAACTTAATTCTCCTAAGGGCCCCTCAAGTAGTCCATCAAGTAGCCCGATAATAATAAGGTGATTAAAATAAAAGAAAATTATTATTGCTGATTTTTTCCTTAATTTTCGAAAAAGGCATATATGGAGAGAGAAAAGATTTTGTTGATTTTCTTGAAAAGATATTATGGAAGATATGTATTCTAGGAATACAAGATTATCTCATAAATTCAAGAAGATCCAAATCTAGCTATTTCAATCCCCATATTTTCGAAAATCATATATAGTTGGAAGGTGAAATTTTTGTGGAATATTTTCTTATGGAGAAAAGAATATATGAGATATATTCAAGATTTCTTGGAGGCCAAGAAAAAGATTTTCTCTCCCTCATTCCAAGCCAAAATTTCGAAATTCCCCCTCCTATATATAGGGGGTGATTACTTCATCTTCAGTTTACAGTTTCACAGTGTTGAAAAAAAAATCAGCAACACTATTTTTTTCTTTCTTCCTTGTTATTCTGAATTGCTTGTGAGCACTTTCCACCGGTGAACAAGCAAGGCGAAAGGGACATACTTGAGAAGGTCTTTTGGTTGATAGCACGATCGTGATAGTCCCGTTGTTATCAAAGGCCATATCTACAAGAGGTATGAATCACGTGAACTCCTAGTGTTGGGAACATTGTCAGTTTTGATTAAGATCTCAAAGCTCCTGAAAAGATGATTTGCTTTTGTTTATCTTTGTCAGGCTAGTCTTGTTTAGGATTTATACTTAGTCATTTTACACTTCACAGGTACTCAGTAAGAGGAGCACTTACTGATGACAATCGAGACAAGCCTGAAGACGAAGATTACCATCCTGAACTTATGGCAGTCTTCTAAGCTGGCTGAGTAAGTGTCAATGATGAAGAGTATGACCCTGAGATCATTACTAACTCAGTCTTGAAGGGAACATGATGATACTGTGTTTATGGGAAGACTTGGAGTAGAGCCAAGCAATGCAAAAGGAGTGTCAGCATCAGGACAAGACTGTTGTGCTCGAGGCAAAAAGAACTTAATAAGACAAGCCTGAAGCCTAGGAATAAGTTCTGACATTCTCACCAACCTGATGACGTGGACCAATCCGGGAAGGACACGCATGTACGGAACCTGACAGAAGACTGACTCCAGACTGCATATTCAACGGCCAAGCATTTAATGTGCATTTAATGCAACTACCTAATTCCATGCAAGGATGGCTGTTGCATGAGGATATGTCCGTTTGAGCCACTCTACATGGATGACAAGAAGGCTATCTCTCCAACGGATAGTTTTTCAAATCACCTATAAATACAGAAGGCCTTGATCCCATTCAAGGTTACGGGAAATTTTCAAGCAAGAAATTACTCAAACTCTCAAGCACTCAAAGCATTCAGTATTTAGAAGAAGCACTCGAAACCATCTAAATTTCCCAAGTGTTTCTTAGCTACTGAGAGTTATTCTGTATTCCTAGAGCGTACTAGCATTATCTTAAGCTTAGAAAGATTATCCAATCCTTAGCATAGCTTTGCCTTGTAACGATAGTCTCAACTTAGTTGGAATCCAAACTGAAACCAAAACCCTAAGTTAGGTTTGTTGGTAGTAAGTTGTTAGTGAGTTAGTAAGGAGTTTGTATAGGTCAGTGAGGTAGCTGATCTTGGTGCACCTTGGCACGTAAAAAATAAAAATCCCTTGAGTGGATTTCCTGTTAAATCAGGTCGTAGACGTAGGAGCTTGAGTCTCTGAACCACGTTAAACTCCCTGTGTTCTTACTGCTTTAATATTGTGCTTACTTGCTATATCACTTGTTCATTCATAAGCATTTGGTTTTATTAGGCTTGAATCAATCAGTCTGATCCTCAAAAAGAGCACTGCCATACTAATCACTATTCTGAGTAAAGTAGTCAAGTTTTTTCAGAAAGCAAACTAAACAAGACTTTAAACTATCGGGGCTCACGCATTTCCGCACTGAACTTAAACTGATAGTTAGCCAACTGACCCGCACCAAGTGTAGTCAGTAGGTGTGTTATCAGTTCCTAGTTTTCTATCACTCTGAGTAAATGGGACTCAGTAAAGTTTTAAGTTTGAAAAATTGGTATACGTGTATCCCCCCCATACACGTATTCCTCAGTCTTGTACCGGGACTAGGGTTGTAATCTAATCGAATCGAATACTGCTATATTCGATTCGTATTCGTGAAACTATTCGAATATTCGTATTCGTATTCGAAAAAATTTCGAATAGTAAATTCGATTCGAATTTGGTATTCGAAGTATTCGATTCGATTCGTGTATTCGATTCATTTATTTTTTAACATATTTTGCAGTGTATTATTCGATTCGATTCGAAACTATTCGATTCGAAGCCATTTGATTCGATTCGAAACTATTCGATTCGATTCGAAATTTTGGAGAAAATTAGTAAACTAATATTTTAAATATTAAAAGACAATATTTAATAAAAATGCCTAATAAATACTAAATACTAAATGTTCCACTCCCAATAAAATCCACTAATTCAAAAATACAATAATTATCAAAATAACACTTCATTAACATTGTTTTTCCAAATCGATCTTCCACCAACGGCTTGCAAATTAAGTGGTTTGCAACACGACATCAATAGGCTCTTCTTGCTCCTAAATGAAAATAAAAAACAATTACAAATCAATTTATATATGTAACAATGCATATAACTCAAATAAACTAAAAAAGTAATAAATAGAACTCACGTATGTCATAAGGGGTTTCTTGATCCCGTGAATTTGACGAACCCAATCAGCTCCAAAAATCAACACTTGCACCATATCAGGAGTTAATCTTGATCGATACGGATCTAACACTCGAGTTCCTGCACTAAATGTGGCCTCTGATGCCACTGTACTAATAGGAATAGCTAGAACATCTCGAGCTAATTTGGATAGAACTTTAAACTTCAATTCTTGAGATTTCCACCAACTTAGGGCATCGAACTCTACACTTACATCCTCATCTAGAGTTCTAACAACCCCCTCCTCCAAGTAAATGTCCAAATCTGACTTCACAGGACCATGAGCCTCAACAGTATCCAAATACCGATCAAACATAGATAAACTAGCGGGTATAAGTTTTCCTTTAAAAGTGGAGTTCACACACACACGTGGAAGAACATTTTTCTGAATTGGTAGACTTTCGAGACCTTGCTTGATCAACTTCAACATACTCAAAGAACAATTTGTACAATGCATCTCGAACTTTCATGACATTTGTACGTGCTTCAATCTTACCATATATGTTATCAAAAGCAAAATCAACCAACCTCATTTTGTACCTAGGGTCTAGTATCGCTCCAATTGCCATCAAAAGATTGCATTCTCCCCAATATTTATCAAACTTTTCCTTCATCTTTTTTATCATCACTCTAATAAACTCATCAACATGCTTTTCTTTTTCATTCAATACATGCTTGACTCTCCAAATTACAGCAAGGTAAACATTTGAAGTAGGATAATCAACTCCAAAAATCACATGAGTGGCTTCATAAAAGACCTCTAAAATGTCAATAACATCCTTCACTTTTTTCCAATCATCAGAGTTAGGACAGTAAAAATATAAAGGTTCACCCTCCTTAAATATAGGAAATGCATCCCTAACTCTATATGCCTCAACCAACATCTCATATGTAGAATTCCAACGAGTTGGACAATCGATGATCAACTTTTTCACTTGGATTCCTAAATGATGCACAACATCTGAGAATTTCCTCAACCTAGACTCTGATTGATTAATAAATCGCACACTCTTTTTGACATTATCAATAGTGTTTTGAATCCCAGAAAGACCATCTTGAACCACAAGGTTTAATATATGTGCAGTACACCGAACATGAAACAACTTACCTTCCAATGGCAACTTGCGACTCTTAGAGAATGTTTCTTTAGCAATTCAAATTGCTGCATCATTGTTCGAGGCATTATCCATGGAGATAGTGAAGACTTTATGCTCTATTCCCCAATCCTTTGTACATCTCATGAGCCCATTAAAGATATCATGACCTAAAAAATACAAATAAACATATCAAATTATTGATACCTATAATGCAAGAAAATCTTTATGTTAAATTAAATATAGACTTACCAGCATGTGGAGGAGGTAGAGGTATGAAGCTAAGAAGTCGTTTATGAAGTTGCCAATTTGAATCAACAAAGTGACCAGTGACACACATATAAAAAATCTTTTGAACCTTTGATTTCCAAATATCAGTGGTCAAGGAAATCTTATTGATGTCTCTCAATGTCAATTGCAACTTTTTCTTCTCTATGTCATAAACATTAGTAACATCTTTCTTTGCCATGGCACGAGAAATCTTCTTAAATTGTGGTTGATTGCTACTTAACATGAAAGTGAAACCAAAACTTTCCACAACATTAAACGGCTGCTCGTTCATTAAAATCCAATGTGCAACCGCCTCCCTTTGCTTCATATGATCATATTTACCATCCGACAAAGGATTCATCTCAAATTTGGAATTAATAGGCTGAAATTGCAACGTCTTTTGCTTTTCGGTGTGCATTTTCTTTTGCAAACACCTCTTCAAGTGATTCCAAAGATGACTTGTTGTACCGGTAGTTGGCTTAGAAAGAAGAGCTTTGCAATGTATACATTGAGATTTTGAAGTTCCATCATTTGCAGTCACTTCAACAAAATCAGTATAAACTTTTGAAACCTTCTTTCTCTTTTTCCTTTCAAAATGACCCTTATCTTCCTCACCTTCATCACCTTCACCATCTTTATCTTCTTCGTTATCTTTCTCTCCATCAACATTCACATCTTCAATTTGTGTGTTACCATCACATTCATCTTCATTTATCTCGATCGTAGTTTTCTCCTCCTTTCATTACAAAAATGTTTAATTAGTATATATATATATATATTCCAAATGATACATAATATTTAATTATCATATAATATACGATATTTACCTCATGTGATTCAACTATAATCTCATCCTCTTGAGTTGTTTGCTCTATTGAATTAGGACAATCCATAGCTACAATCTTGAAAAATATGGGATGAGAATTAATCAGTATACGAGCAGAGCGAGTGATATGGGATGAGAATTAATCAGTAGCACAATAAAATATAATGTGAATATTGTTGTTCATAATAGTGGAACAAATTCATCAACAGAAACTACTACATCTTGAGCATTGTAGTGGTCTTATTAACAGAATAACACACAATATTATCAAGTAAAGCTTCAACTTAAGAATCTGAGATGGTCTTAGAAGCAAACGTTCAATTAATTTGAATCTGAGATGGTCTTAGAAACAAGGACCATAATTATTACTGATGAGAGTATCTCTATACTTCAAGGTTCAACAATGAATTCAATAAACAAAAATCTTTAATTCTACCAATCAAACAATCACTTCAAATTGCTCACTAGGAAGAGAAGGGCATCCAACCCTTTGGATATGCTTTATTCTCTACATTTGAGTACATCCAATAACATTTTACTGTAAATAAGATCATACCCTTGTAAGCTGCCTACCTCAATATCTAAAAGATCATAATGTCATCAATTTAGATAACGAGATCTTAAAGCTTACACACATTGATAAGACTATATTTAATCGTTAACTTTGTTTACAGGACATCCAAACTACGACATACATAAACAGCGAAGCGACACAAAAGCAAACCAGCCTATTAATTGAATACTTAATACTCCAAGGTGTTGTTTCTTTATTAGATTTTTTTTTCTTTTACAAAAGTTAGCAACTTTACAACTATCTAGATGCTACTGCTTACCGCCTGTTTTACAGTCCGAGGAAAGTAAAATTTCATACGCAAAAATATATACATACGCATATACTAATATACATAATTTTTAAGCTTACAAATATTGGGTTCAGCCGTTCAGGGAGTTAGGCGGGCAGCGGCGGCGTTGTGGGGGAGTTAGGCGGGCAGCGGCGGCGTTGTGGGGGAGTTAGGCGGGCAGCAGTGGCGTTCTAGGGCTCGCGACGCGACGCGTTCCAGCCTTCGGACGATGCCGGCGCGCGCTCCATGGCTTCCGGTGGTGGTTGGCGGCCGGTGCGGCCGTGCGGGGGTGGCTAGGGCAGGGAGCAGCCAGGGACGCGAAACCGAGAGGCGCCGCGAGAGAGGCTTTGCTGCTGCCTCTGGAGTCAGGTACACGACTTGTGTGTGTTTGATTGAATTTTTTTACTAGGGTTGTAAAATGTAAAAATATCCTTTGAACCCCTAACTTATATTATATTTACAAAATAACCTCTAAATTTATGGTTTGGGCCATATTCATTTAAGATAAATATTATAGAGAGAAACATATATACAAAATATTATAATATATATATATATATGTATATTTTTAATCGAATATTTAATCGAATATTTACGAATACCGAATCGAATATCATAATTTTGTATTCATATTTGATTACTAATAGAATCGAATCGAATATTTTTATTCAAATTCGAATCACAAAATTTCGAATACGAATATCGTTATTCGAATACGAATACCGAATCGAATCAAAATTATTTGATTCGTTTACAATCCTAACCGGGACCAACACCTAGTTATTCCGCTTTAGGTTTTCATGTGAATTTATTCTATATGCATAATGATAAAATTGTTGTTGAAATTATTATTTGAATTAATTATGATTAATTCATTTTAGTAATAATTAAATTTGAATTCGTATTTAAATTTCATCCCGAATAGTTTCCAGGCACCCCTATTTTCCCAACAACTGGTATCTGAGCCACGGTTTTCGGGCTCTGATCTTTAAATTGGAATTTAAATTATTTAACATTAAAATTGAAATTGGATAGTAGAATTGCTAGATTTTTTTTTTCAGGTATCCAATTGTCATGGTTTTTAATGTTTATTTTATTCATGCGTGTGAATTATTTGTTTTTAATTCGATTCGTTTGAATTCGTTTTTCTCGTGAGAAAATCACGAGTAGATTAGTTGTTTTTATTTTGATTTTGTTAATGTTATGCCAGTGTTGTCAAAAATGTGTAGGCAACATTCTGGATAACATTACTGAATTTGCCCTTTCTCCTAACACTAACACTTTTGTTCTATGTTGTGTTTGATTTTGTGTTCGCAGGATGAAGACCTAGAATGTTCCAGGTCATGCGGCTTCGGTTATCAAGTGAGGAGATCAAATACATCATGGACGGTTATTTCTTAATCATGGAGTTAGTGGAGAAAATTGTTTCTTGGTCATTCCAAACTGATCTAGTAATTGTAACTTCCAGTTGATTCTGCATCTATAAATACCAGAAGAGATCCGCAGAAGAAAACCAGGGAAAACAAGCCAGGAAGTAGTAACCAAGAGCTACGCTATCGAGTGTTCAAGTACATCTAGTGTAGAAGGGTTATTACTATTATCTTTTGTGTTGATCGAGCGCTGCAACGCTCCCATCAGTATTGAAATCGAAAATAGACTAGATTAGGGTCTGAGTGTAATCAGTCTTCTAGTCATCGTAGATCTGTTTAGGTGGTGTATTGTCACCTTACCCTCACTTTGAGATCTTATGTTAGATCATTGTTTGCATCGCTACATGGTTATAGTGAAGATTTTCGCCATGAGGCATCATAGACTTTATTTAAGTCTATGATAAATTTTGAATTCCGTTTGCAAGGTGTTTTAATCTTCCGCTGCTTAGAACTACTTAGATCTGTTTCAAATTGCTCATAACCGTCTTGTGTTTTCGTGCATGTTGTCAATATTTCAGTTAACACAACTCTGAAAAACACCACACACACGCACTATGTTTCTACATTTGGCACCAGAGCCAAAAACTTAGTCTTTTAAGTTTAGATCATGTTGTCTTGTGTGTATTTTTATTGCAATGGAATATCCCCTTACTCCTACACTTAAGCCTTCTGTTTTAGATGGAACAAACTATGCGTATTGGAAGCCTAAAATGCGTATGTACATCAAGTCCATTGATGAATGCGCATGGAGGAGTGTTTTGTCTGGTTGGACTCAACCGAGGACACCAGCTGATGAGGACAATGAGGCCCAGATCAAGAGAGAACTAGACTGGACAAATGAAGAAATTCAATTGGCTAGTTACAACTCGAAGGCCTTGAATGCTATTTTCCCAGCAACTGGTGTTTCCATGTTCAAACTAATCTCAACTTGCATTTCTGCAAAGGATGCTTGGGAAAGATTACAAGAATATTGTGATGGATCAGATAGTGTTCGAAGGACCAAACTTCGAATGCTTGGGACGAATTTTGAGAACATGGGGATGAAAGAAGATGAAATAATCTCATCCTACAATGAAAGGATCAGTGAGATTGCAAATGAAGCTCATGCTCTTGGAGATCCTATCACCAATACCAGGTTAGTACACAAAATTCTTAGAATTGTTCCTAAAAGATTTGATTCTAAGATATGCGCTATTGAGGAAGCTAAAGATACTGATACCATGTCTCAAAATGAACTTGTAAGTATCCTAAAAACCTATGAAATGAATATAACACAAGCTGAAAATTCAAAAGATGATAAAAAGGTTGTTATGTTCAAAGGTAGTACTTCTTCTAATTCTGAAAAGACTTCTTATATTACTGAAATTGAATCTGATAATGATGATGATGTTGTCAGTTTATTTCTTGACAATCCAGACAACATTGCTCTATTATCTAAGCAATTCATAAGTTTCTTAAGAAGAAAATGAATAATGCTAAAGGTATTGCTCAACCTCAAGTTTCTGAAAGGAGAACAAGTTTCAATCAAACTAAACCTCAAAATAGGAATAGCAAATTTAGATATGATCATGAATACAGAAAGAATGTGAAATGTGATGCATGTTCAGGTTTTGGTCATTATGCTAATGAATGTGCTAATACTTTATCGAAAAAGAAATATAGTTTGACTGCTACTTTGAATGATAATTCTGGTGATGAAAATATTTCTGATAAAGAAGAAGAACGTGTTTTTTCTGCTAGGGTAGAGTATGATGATACTTTTGATGATCATCTGGATGATTATTACTCCGATATTGACGATAATGACATATCATTTCAGACAACACTTGATGAAAATGGTCCAGATCTGAATTGTTTTAATGGTTTACTTGATGAGATAGGTAATACAGTTGAAATTCACAAGGATTGTGAATCTAGAAGACAGAAGCTGAGTAAGGAGCTTGAATCTAAAAATCAGATTCTAGAGTCATTGACTTTGGAAAATTCTGATTTAAGGAATTCTCTTACAAAGCTGGAAGTGATCTTGACTAGAAAGGACTTATAACTGTGTAAACTTAAGGAGGATTTGAAAAAATCAACTTTGAGTTTCAAGAAATTCTCACAAGGGAAAATGAAGTTGGATGATGCTATGACTTTTGGACAAACAAACAAAGCTGGACTTGGCTTTGTTGTTGACACTTCTGAACCTTCTCATTCTGATAAGCATGTGAAATTTGTTAAAGCACAAACACGATCCTTCTACTGCCAGGAAAAAAATCAAAAGCAAAAGAAGAAGTGATCCTACTCATATTGCATAAAATGTTGCCTCACCTGAGACAACATCAGAATCTGAAGAAGAAGTTGTTGAACCTGAAGAGGTATACTCTGACTCTGAGACTGATGATGAGACATATTATGACATGACTAGTTCTAGGTACACTACTATTAGAACTAGAGTGATTTTTAGTGAAAGAGTCATTAAGATACCTGAGTTTGAAGCCATGAATCTGATTCCATTCCTTACTGAAAGACATCTTATGCATGCACTACAGTTTGCTACACCATACTATGTTGATTGGGTATATGAATTTTATGCTAACTTGCATAGGAGTCTTGGTAGAGTGAATTCTGAGAACTATGGGAATGTAAGATTTAGAGGTAATATGATTATGGTTAATCCTAGGGTAATCAACCGCGTTCTAAGAACAAGGAACATGGAGGAAAGGTCTATCACTGATTTGAACTTAATGATTTATGTGATTACGGGTGGAAAAGTCAGAATTTGGGCAGAGAGAATTTTGACTTCAAGATTGACAAGTTTATACTCTGCACTACATAGATTGGTGATCCACAATTGGCTGCCTACAACCAATTCAACATTTTTTACTGAAGAAAAAGCTATCCTTCTCTATAGGATAGGTGAGATGAATGAGTTTGATTTAGGTCAGACTATATTTAACAACATGTTGAGGTATGCTGGAGAAATTAGTGGAAGAGGACTATTATCGTATCCTTGTTTGATACACCAATTGCTGCAAGATAAAGAGTTTGAAAGAGCTGATGATGAAATGATCAGTAGTTATGCACCTGCTCTTGGAATCAACCATCAATTGTTGATTGGCAATAACAGGGTGATTGATCTACCCCTACCAGGACCAAGCGTTGATGAACCAATGCCTGAAGCTGAACCAGAACAATAGTCTACTCAAAACAGAGGGAGTGTTGACCGTAATGTTATCAACATACCGGACGACATCAATGTTGATGGGTCATCTATTACTTCTGTTACCATATCTACTCCATATATCACTAATCAAATTGTAGATTTGGACAAGACTATTGAAGACTTGAAGAGAACTCTATCCAGGATGGAACAACAAAGGAACTTTTGGAGATTCTTGCTTTCTACTCCAACAGGGGGAGTAGCTAATGAAAATGCTCCACAAAGACCTGAAGATGTTGCTGGACCATCTGGCCATGGAGGTTCTAATCAAGGTGAAGATGCTGGTGATGATGTTGAAGATAATATTGCTGTTGATGTTGGACCAAGGAATGAAGATGCTGGTGATGATGTTGAAGATAATTTCCAGTTGATTCTGCATCTATAAATACCAGAAGAGATCCGCAGAAGAAAACAAGGGAAAACAAGCCAGGAAGTAGTAACCAAGAGCTACGCTATCGAGTGTTCAAGTACATCTAGTGTAGAAGGACCATTACTATTATCTTTTGTGCTGGTTGAGCGCTGCAACGCTCCTATCAGTATTGGGATCGAAAATAGACTAGATTTGGGTCTGAGTGTGATCAGTTTTCTAGTCATCGTAGATCTGTTTAGGCGGTGTAATGTCACCTTACCCTCACTTTGAGATCAGTTTTTGCCATGAGGCATCATAGACTTTATTTAAGTCTATGATAAATTTTGAATTCCGTTTGCAAGGTGTTTTAATCTTCCGCTGCTTAGAACTACTTAGATCTGTTTATAACAGCTCATAATCGTCTTGTGTTGTCGCGCATGTTGTCAATATTTCAGTTAACACAACTCTGAAAAACACCACACACACGCACTGTGCTTCTTCAAATTTGATCAATGTAATAGACTAGTCTAGATCTAGGTTTATTTATTTTTTTATAAATAAATTATAACCGGATCGAGACGAAGATGGAAACGAAGAGTTAAAGACGACGTACCTGGACGATGCATGCATACGTGACACATACATGTGGGTGGATCATGCATGGGGTGAAAAATGAGGACGAACGGCGAAACCTAGAGCACGACGTGCACAAGGCGCACGGTGTCGTACATGGAGGGTGCGCTCGGTGCTCGGCGGTCGTGGGCCGAGAGGCGCGCTGCCCACCTCCGTGGGCCGACGCGCGCCGGATCTCTGGCCATGAATTTTTTTTCGTTCTTATTTTTTTTTGTGATTCCAAGCATCGTTCCGAACCCCAAACAAAGTTTTTTTTTGACAAAGTGTTGATGTTCGAGTGGGAGCTTATCAAGACGAACGATGAAAGCCAGGAGGACGATTTATCGCATCAAGACGTGAAGAAGATTAAACCGTGACAATTGGATTCGAGTGCTCCAATTTGTTTAATTTTGTTTTGATGGATGTTTTAATTTTTTCGTGCATGTATTATTTGTTAATATGTGTTTGCATGATTATTTAATTGTCCAAGAAAAACCTTACTTTAAAAACTTACTAAGTATGTTTCTTTAAAATCGCAATTTTATTCCAGATAATAAAATTGGATTAATTTGACCCCCATAATTTATTTATTTGTGAAGTCTTTTTGGAATACATTTTCCCCTCGGATTGGCCAAAAAGACGGATTTCACATGAATAAAATCCGAAAGGATGATTGTGGATTATTACTAGTGGCGGTCTTGACCCTCACCACGAGTGGCTTGCTCAAAACGAAATAATAATCCTATTTTGAATTATAGTTATTACTTAGGCATAAGAAATTGATATTAACTTACTCCCTGCGGAGTCCCTGTCAGTTTTTATGTGGTCAAAGTGGGAGCCAACTATTAATTTTGAATTAAGGATTTGTAATTTTAAGTTTGTGATCCGCTTGAATGTGTTTAAATGTATAGACCATCCCTCGTGGCGCATTTAAATTATTTTGAGATGTTGGCTGATACATGATTATATTCTTAACTGTTTTAAATAGGTACTCAGTTTCTTTTAATAAGGATGCTATTATTTCTTGAAATGATGAGTTTATCTGTTCCGGAATATTATTGGATGATATTTATACCATTAATTGGGCACACCACTCATAAATTGAATCTAATAACACATCGACTATTTCAAGTTATAAAAGGAAGCGTTCTTTCTGATATGAACGGAACACTTCTATGGCATCTTAGATTAGGTCATATTAATCTAATACGAATACAAAGATTGGTAAAAGACGGATCCTTGGAGTTTCTTCAAGTTGAGTCATTTCCAACTTGCGAATTCTGTTTAGAGGGTAAGATGACCAAGAGGGCATTTGGAGCCAAGGGGATTAGAGCCACGGAAGTTTTGGAACTCGTTCATACCAATATGTGTGGTTTAATGACGATCATAGCAAGAATGGGGTATGAGTATTTTGTCACTTTTGTTGACGATTACTCGGGATATGGATACATCTACCTTATGTTGCATAGGGAAAGAAGTATCAAGTTTCTGCGATCTGATCGTAGAGGCGAATACCTCAGCAATGAATTCTTGAACTACCTATCAGATGAAGGGATTGTATCCCAGTTGACCACACCGGGAATCCCTCAACAGAACAGTGTAGCGGAACGAAGGAACCGGGTTCTTTTAGAAATGGTCAGATTCATGATAAGTTATTCAGATTTACCCAAATCGTTTTGGGGCAACGCCTTGGAAATGACGGCTTACATTCTAAACTTGGTGCTATCCAAATCGATTCCTAAAACCCCGACCGAATTATGGACCGGGCGGAAGCCCAGTTTGAGATGTATGAGAATCTGGGGGTGTCCGACATATGTGCTAGACAAGGAAGGCGGTAGATTGGATCCATGTTTAGAATTAAGGTTGTTTAAAGGATATCCCATGGGAATAAAAGGGTGTATGTTCTATAGTCCCAAGAATAAAAAGATCGTGTTTTGCACTCTTTAAATTCTTGGAGGAATACTATATGAACAATAGAAAGCCCAGAAGTGAGATTACCTTAGGCGAATTAAGAGGGCAAACTCCTATACCAAGTGTACATGATGATATACCAATCGTCACACCTTCACAATCGGAACCCCGTCGGAGTGGAAGGTTTATTAGACAACCCGAGAGATTCATGGGAATAGGAGAATCTTTGGATTTGATTCCCGAAGATGAATCAGACCCATGGACATACGACGAGGAAATCCAAGACAAAGATGTAGAGTCCGAAGGTTTTATTGCGAAAGGCCAATAACATCTTATATGCAAGCTCAAGCGGTCTATATTTGGACTTAAGCAAGCATCTTGTACTTGGAACCAGTGTTTTGATCAAGTTATTAAGTCTTATGGGTTTTGATCAAAATAAGTTCGAAAGTTGTGTGTATAAAAAGTATGACGAAACTGTGGTGGTATTCTTAGTACTATACGTAGATGACATTCTGATCATCGGAGACATTGTAAAGGTGTTGTCAGATGTAAGGGTATTGCTGTCAAATCAGTTTGATATGAAGGACTTAGGGAAAGTCGGTCACATCCTTGGGATCAAGATCACTCGAGATCGCAAGAGAAGGATTTGGGGCTTATCGCAGGTTTCATACAAAGGCACTGTTTTGAAGCGATATGACATGCAAGATTCCAAGAAAGGTTTTGTACCTTTTAGGCACGTAACCCATCTATCCATAAAAATATGCCCTAAGACGCAAGTGGAGGTAGATGACATGAAAGGTGTTCCGTACTTTTCGAACGTAGGAAGCCTTATGTATGCAATATTGTGTACGAGACCGGATATATCTGCTTTTCCGTGGGCATGGTGGCAAGATATTAAATTAACCCCGGGAAAGCTCATTGGACTGCAGTTAAATGCATTCTGTAGTTTATGAAAAGAACTCGTGAAAGAATGCTGATTGTTGAGACAATGTCAGTTTTGATTAGATCCCAAAGCCTCTGAAAAGATGTTTGCCTTGGTAGTCAGGCTAGTCTTGGTTAGATTTATACTTAGTTATTTTACAATTCACAGGAACTCAATGAGAGGAGCACTCATTGATGACAATCAAGACTGAAGCCTGAAGACGCAGAGCACCATCCTGAACTTATGGCAGTCTATCTAAGCTGATTGAGTAAGTGTCAGTGTTGAAGAGTATGACCCTGAGGTCAACTAACTCAGTCCTGGAGGGAACAGGATGATACTGAGTAATGGGAATGACTTGGAGTAGGTCCAAGCAATGTAAAAGGACTATCAGCGTCAGGACAAGACCGTTGTGCTCGAGACAAAAAGACCTGAATAAGACAAACCTGAAGCCCAGGAATGAGTTCTGACATTCTCACCAACCTGATGATGTGGACCAATCCAGGGAGGACACGCACTTACGGACCTGACATGAAGACTGAGTTCAGTCTGCACTTTTCAACAGGTATGCATTAAATGGAGCATTAAATGCATTACCAAATCTATGCAAGGACGGTTGCTGCATGGGAGATGTATCCTTTGAACAACCCTACGTAGATGACCAGAAGGTTATCTCTTCCAACAGATAGTTTTCAAATCCATCTATAAATACAGAAGACCTTGAATCCTTTCAAGGTTACGGAAAATTTCTAAGCCATAAATTACTCAAACTCTCAAGCATTCAAAGCATTCGACGTTAGAAAGAAGGAATAAAAAAACTTAGAATTTCCCAAGTGTTTCTTAGCAAAGAGAGTTATTTTGTATTCCATTGAGCGAACCTAGTTATATCATAAGCTTAGAGTGATTATCCATCCTTAGCATAGCCTTGTCTTGTAAGGATAATCACAATCTTAGTTGGAAATAAAACTGAAACCAAAACCCTCTTGTTAGGTTTGTTAGTTGAAGTCAGTTAGTGAGTTAGAAAGGAGTTTGTAAGTGTCAGTGAGTTAGTTGATCTGGGTGCACCTTGGCACGTTAAAAAAAAGCTAATCCTTAGTGGATTATCCTGTTCAATCAGGACTGTGGACGTAGGAGCTTGAGTCTCTGAACCACGCTAAACTCCTTGTGTTCTTTACTACTTTGACATTGTTCTTAGTGCTTATTCATTAAGTCATTCATTTCATCAGTTTTATCAGGCTTGAATCAATCAGCCTGATCATTAACTTGAACACTGCCCTACTAATCACTACTTCAGAATTGAGTAATCAAGTTTTCAGAAAGCAAACATCAAACAAGACTATAAACTTTCAGGGCTCACACATTTCCGCACTAAACTCAAGTTGATAGTTTGCCAACTGACCAGCACTCAGTGCAGTCAGTAGGTGTGTTATCAACCCTGAGTTCTTTACCACTCAGAACTAAGGGAACTCAATCAGTTTGAAAGTAAAAAAAATAGTATACGTGTATCCCCCCCTCATACACGTATCCCTCAGTCTTATACCGGGACCAACAAGTGGTATCAGAGCAGTGGTTCAAAAGACCACTGACTTTGAATACTAATAGTTTTAGAGGTGAAACTGTTGGTGGTCACTGAACAGATCTGAGTTTGCTTTTCATAAAACTTGCATCATCATGACTTCGAGGAGACTTGAAGCTTCATTACCTAAATTCTCTATTTCTAACTTTGTCTACTGGAAGTTCAGACTTGAGGCACATCTAGATGCCATCCATGACCAGATGCCGCGTGTTACTAGGAAGGACCTATCAAGATCACCTTCCCTAATGTCAGAGGACTGGGGTATGAGCCCCTTGACATTGGCGTACAGGTTCCTAAGGAGAGGAAGGATATGACCAATGATGAGATCAAAATGGTGGGTCTAGACAATGTGGCAAGAAACATCATCTTGCATACGGTGCCTTTCAAGGAGTCAGCGGGGCTGATGAACTTAAAGACGGTTAAGGAGGTCTGGGATGAGCTAACCAAGATGTGCGAAGGGTCAGAAAAGATAAAGGAGAACAAGAGGAATATTGCCATTCAGAAGTTCGAAGCATTCGAGATGCTGCCTGATGAGACGATAGATTAGATGGAGTCAAGATTCATCAAGTTGATGAATGAGTTGGTGATGTTGGATAAGGATGTTCCAAAGAGAGATGTTGATTCTAAGATCATGAATGCCCTTCCTGAGAGATGGGACAACAGTGTAATTATGTTAAAAAAACACTCAGGATATGAGTAACATAACTTATGCTTTACTTTTTTCAGAGCTTAAAGCACTGGAATATGATCTCAACAAGAGAAAGAAGAAAGTTCAGCAAGAAGAAAAGGAGAAATAGAAAGCTCCTGAGAAAAGCGTGGCGTTCAAAGCCAAGTCAGAACCTGTCGAGTCTTCATCAAAGTCACTGATGGAGATGAGCAAGGAAGAGCTTGCGAAGGAGTACAGCCTGATGGCCAGACGTTTTGAGAAGCTGAATTCCAGGTTTGGTCGTTATAAGAAATATTATCAGGATACTCATGACAGGAAACCTGAAGGAACCCACCAAAGCTCACGGAGATATGAGGAAAGAATGAACACTGACCAGAGAAGAGATCGTGGCGATGAAAGAAGATATTCAGACCCAAAGTCCGATCGAAGAGATGAACAGAGACAGACTTGTGATGATAGGCACTTAGGCAAGACTGAAAGCTCGTCTAGACTAAGGGAACCTGACTCAAGAAGGAACCCTGAGCCAAGAAAGGAAAGAGGAGATGAGCAAGCTGCATGTTACAACTGTAATAAGAATGGGTACTACCAGTATGACTGCCCAGAGCTGAGTGCAAGGGAAAGAGAGGACATGAGGGCAAAGAGAGACCAGAGGTACGTTGACCGGAGAGCCTTGCTCGCTGGGGAAGCTACAGACTCAGATGGTCCTGAGGAGAGGTCGTCTGAACTCTTTTCTGATGATGAGTACAATGATGTGTGTCTTTTGGCTAGGGAAGAGACTGAGGTAACATCTAACTCTATTTGTGGTTCATACACTGGTCAAAATCCTGAGCCCAGCTCAGAGTCAGCTAGTGAAATGAACCTTCAGATCTGTTTGGATCAATTGATGGTTGATTTCTCCAGGCTGCAGGAAACTAATATCTTCTTGGTAGAGGAGAACAAAAAATTGAGTACTGAGGTTCAAAACCTAAATGATCAACTCACTCAGTCAGATCTGAAAGAGTCAGCTCAAATTGTGAGACTAACTCAGGAAATTGACATTATCAATGCTGAGCGTCTTCCAAGAGAGAAGATTCTGAAAGAACTGGCTGATGAAGAGCTGGTCAGGAAGGAAGAGCTGAAGGTACTCAAGAGTAAGTTTGATGACCTCTTTGCCAGACATGAAATCCTGAAAAAGAGTGAGGACTCTCTTAGGAGAAGGTTGCAGCAATGAATAAATCCTCAGTGGCTAGAGAGGAAATAAATAGCAGCCAGATGCTTGGGAATGAGAAAAAAGGACTTGGATATGTTCCTAAGAAATCCTCAAAGGGTTAATCTCATGTTGCTTTAGGGAGCAACGCTGAGAGGGTTTTTGTTCAGGCAGGCCAGAGTACAAATAAGGTTGTACTTCAGGCCCGCCAGACTGATAAGGGCAAAGAAACTGTTGACACAGTCAGGTTTGCCCCCAAGGTTTCTAAGCCAAAACCCAAGGGAAAGGCCGAGCAACCAAAGAAGGTCCCTGAGAGCTCAGGCCAGAGAAAACCTCAGCGGAAGCAGAGGAAGACTCAGGCCAAGAGTCATCAGACTGATCAACGAGGGTATCATCATGCATGGCAATACCAGCAGGAAAGGCCAAGTATGATGACTCCCCTATGGTTTTAGAATCCTGAGGCCTTTAACTATTTTCCTTTCCCTCACTTGCCTAGGGGGAACAGAAAACAGGGCCCTTATCAAGAACAAGCCCAAAGACCTGCTGCACTAAGGATTAGGAAGAACATGAGGCAAACCCAAAAGGCACCCACTCAGGCTCCTGTGAAGCTTAAGCCTAGCACTCATACACCATCTTCTTCTCAGGCTAAGAAGAAGAAAGTCGTGTATGTTGATGTTTCAGGGAGACAGATTTACCACTCTGAGGCAATCAGGGTAGTGAAACAAGTCTGGATCCCGAAGGGTACAACTGACACGATAGGACCCAACACCCAATGGGTACCTAAAGCCTGATTTATTTGCAGGCGGCTGTGGATCAAAACAAGAGGAGAGGAGACTCAACCAAGGTTTTTTGGTACCTAAACAGTGGTTGCTCAAGGCACGTGACTAGAATGAAGAGTCTTCTCCAAGAATTTCAAGCTAAAGATGGTTTGTGGAAGGACTGAAGCATAACTTGTTGTCAGTAAGCCAGTTCTGTGACAAAGGTTTCAGTGTTGAGCAAATATATGTTCAGTCAAGGACAAAGCAACACAAGTGCTTCTATCAGTCACTTGTTGAAGGTCTACCTAACGAGTTTTTAGCAAAGATCATGTGTGCAAAGCTTGTTAGGAAGGGAAGCAGGTCAGAGCATCAATCAAGGAGAAAGCTTTCTTCTCCACTGACAGGGTTCTTCAGCTGTTGCACATGGACTTATTTGGCCCTGTAACACCTGTGAGCATGAATGGTAGGAAATACACCCTTGTGGTTATTGATGATTATTCTAGATATACTTGGGTTATTTTCTTGTTGAATAAAAAGGAAACACAGGTGAAGCTTCCAGAGTTGCTCAGGAGACTCAGTAATGAGAAGAATCAGTCTATTACTAAGATCAGATCTGACAAGGGCACTAAATTTATAAACTCATATATTTCTAATTTCTGTAATGAACTTGGTATTGCTCATGAGACTTCTGCAGCTAGAACCCCACAACAAAACGGTGTCGCTGAAAGGAGGAACATGACACTAAAGGAAGTTGCCAGGACCATGCTGGAGTCAGGATTGCCCAAGAAGTTTTGGGCTGAGGCAATCAACACTGCATGCAATACTTAGAACAGATCCATGTTGAACAAACAACATGCATAGACTCCATATGAGACATGGAACAAGAGGAAGCCTCGCATTTCTTATTTCCATATATTTGGTTGCAAGTGCTTCATCTTCAATAATGGGAAGACCCAATTGAAAGCCTTTGATAGGAAATCTGATGAAGGAATATTCTTAGGATATTCTGAAGTCAGTAAAGCCTTCAGGGTTTACAACTGTAGGACCCTTGTTGTGGAAGAATCACCACATGTTGTGTTTGATGAATCTGTCACTGAGTCTAGGATAAGAGTGTTGGATCCTGACACTGAGGAGGTCACAAGGAGAGTGACAAAGATGAGCTTAAAGAATCAACCTGATCCAAAGGTCAAAACTGTGCCAATTACGAGATGGGATGATGACGAAGATCAAGAAGATGACTCAAGAGCCACTCCTAAGCCCAACGCATCAGGAATCGTTGAGCCTCAGACTAAGGAACATGCTCAACCTGAGGTAAGCACCATCTATGAAGATGCGGTTGTAGCTAAGACGGTTCCTAAGTCACCTCATCAAGGGGGAATCGATGTCCCTGACATTGAGTTGGTAAATCCCTTTGGTATAAACTCAGATATCATCCCCTTCTGTTCAATATCCTGAATTCTATGAACCTGCAGACACTAAAATTGCAGGTACTTCAGGAACAACTCCAGGTAAGAGAACATGGCTAGAGAGTCATCCCATAGACCAGTTCATTGGTGATCCAACTGAGGGAGTCAGGACCAGACGGTTCCATGGTGAGAGTGCATTGTTCTGTTGCTTTCTCTCTGAGCAAGAGCCTCAGAACATTGAAGAAGCTCTCACTGACTCGAACTGGATTATAGCCATGCAAGAGAAGTTGAATCAGTTCACAAGGAATCAGGTTTGGGAACTGGTAGATAGACCTAGGCATCAAGGTGTTATTGGTATAAAGTGGGTCTTCAAGAACAAGAAGGATGAGAATGGTGTTATAGTAAGGAATAAGGCAAGATTGGTTGCAAATGGGTATTGTCAGTCTGAAGGGATAGACTATGATGAGACCTTTGCTCCAGTGGCTAGGTTGAAAGCTATCAGGTTGTTCCTTGCATATGCAACATACAAGAAGTTTAAGGTGTATCAAATGGACTTCAAAAGTGCCTTCCTGAATGGTGTACTCAATGAAGAGGTATATGTTGAACAACCTCCAGGGTTTGAGGTTGGAGATAGAGTATACCATTTGAAGAAAACACTCTATGGACTTAAACAAGCTCCTAGAGCTTGGTATGATACCCTCTCCCAATTCATGACTGACCACGGGTTCAAGAAGGGAACCGTGGATAGGACTTTGTTTAGGATCACCGAAGGTGATATCATTCTTTTGGTCCAGATTTATGTGGATGACATAATATTTGGGTCACCAAATCATCAGCTCTGTGAGAAATTCTCTAAGTTGATGACTTGTAAATTTGAGATGTCAATGATGGGAGAGATGAACTTTTTTTTAGGATTGCAGCTCAAACAAACTGATCAAGAGATTTTCATTAATCAGGCTAAGTATACAAGAGACTTGATTAAAAAATTTGGAGTTCAGAACAACAATCCAGCCAGGATCCCAATGAACACCAATTAGAAGATGGATCCTGACACTGAAGGAGCATCAGCGAATCAGACTGAGTACCGAGGGCTAATAGGTTATTTGTTGTACCTGACCGCAAGTAGAACTGACATTACTTTTGCGGTTGGTGTGTGCGCTAGGTATCAGTCTGACCCCAAGAGAAGTCATTTGGAGGCTGCTAAGATGATACTCAAGTATTTGAAAAGGACAGTTAATATGGGTCTATGGTATCCTTCAGATGATAACTTAGAACTGACTGGTTATTCAGATGCAGATTATGGAGGTTGTAGGATTGATAGGAAATCTACCTCAGGGACATGTCAGTTTTTGTGGAGTAAGTTGATCTCGTGGTTTAGTAAGAAGCAGAATTCAGTGGCGACATCCACAACTGAGGCTGAGTATATGGCTGTAGGTAGCTGTTGTGCTCAGATTCTATGGTTGAGGCAACAATTGAGGGACTACCAGGTATTTGCTAATGAGGTTCCAATCTATTGTGACAACAATAGTACTATAGCAATCACTCAGAACCCAGTGCTTCACACAAGGTGCAAGCATGTGGATATTAGGCATCACTTCATTCGAGATCATGTAGAGAAGGACATTAGGATGGGGAAAATTCACACTGACAGGCAAAGGGCTGACATCTTGACTAAGCCTTTGGCTGAGGCAAGATTTATGGAACTGTCAATGGAGTTAGGACTCTTAGATCCTGGAGAGCAGTCAGTATAGGATTAAGGGGGAACTCAGGCCAAACTCGATTCAGCGAGGTATCAGGGTGCTACAATGTCTCCCTGATAGGTATGAGTTCAATCCTGACTCTTATGAATTTGAAGCGTCTCACTGAGTCCTTCGTCCTGAAAATCTTCATTAAATGCTGACTGTTTTCAATAAAAATGCCTTTTCATATTTATATCCATGCGTGTCAGAGCATTTAATGCACACAGTTACTTTTTTATATACGTGTCTATTTTATACGGAATATGACTGACTGGGGAAATGATTGATGCTGAGATCAATTCTGGCCCTTCATTTCAAAATTTTCAAATTCAGGATTAATCTCAACCCCACGTCTGAGTAACTGTTCATTTCATATCAATTAAGAATATCATTTGAGAAATTTACGCAAACATAAACGCACTAAGCACACTGAACTTTCTCTCGTTCAAACTTTCATCTTGCAAATTTCTCAAAACCCTAATTCTCAAAATGGCATTCATTGACACTACTTGGTCTACGGACAATCTTGAGAATTTTGTCAAGAGCAAGTTAGTAAACATGGAACACATCTTGTCCATGGATGGACCCTGCCAATCAGTTACCGAAATTCTTCCAGTCTTCAAGTGGATTACTGACTCCAAGCTGGAGAGATGTGTCACGAAGAAACCCACTTACTCCTTTACAAAGGTGAGTCATTCACGAAGGTGTCTGTGTTGGTGCCTACTGGGGAGAAGAACCATGATGGCGAGGAGTTGTTCAATGTCGAGACCAGGACAATAGACCTAAGAAAGACCATGAAGGAGGTGTACGGACTTCCATGCTCTGGAATCAACCCCAGGACCTACAAGAAAAATAAGGAGGGTGAGCTCCTTAAGGAGCGGTAAAAAATTGGGTCGCCGGAGTTCAGGGCAAGGCAACATAAAGAGACACTCAAGCCAGAATATCGTGCTATGGTGGATATTGTCTCCAAGGTGATCATGGGCACGACTGGGTCTCACGAGCAGTTGATCCTGCCAAAGCTGAGAATTATGGGGGCTTTGGTGGATGGTGTTGAGGCTAATTGGGAGCAGTTCTTCATCGATCGAATCAATCAGGCTGCTAAGGACAAACTGAAGAAGGATGAGGAGAAGAAACATATTTTTGTGGGAGCCATCCTTCCCTTCGGCACGAGATTGTCAATCCTGATTGCTCACACGTGTCAGGGCTGCACCTTTGATTGGGAGGATGATCTGTCATCCAAGAAGGTGATGTTCTCCACAGCTGCTGACACGTATGCCATTCTTGGCATCCCTGACCCCCAATGGTCCTCCTAAGGGTCAGAAGAAGAAGTCAGCTTCAAAGGGGAAGAAGGTGGTGCCTACCCTGCTGGAGAAGGTGGAGAGTCTCCTGGAGAAGGGGAAGGAGACTAAGGAGGAGATATCAGCTGAGAGGAAAGCTGAGAAGGAGAGAGAAGAGAAGGTCTTGGAGGAAAAGAAGGCCAAGCTGAAGGTGGTACTGAAAAGCAAGGCCACAGCTAAGAGGGAAAGGAAAGGGACTGAGAAGGTCTCTAAGAGGGTCGTTTCTGAGGCTGAGGAGACTGACGATGACATCAGATCAGGGGGAGAAGAGCTGGTGGACAGGCCTTTGAAGAGGCTGAGAAAAGGGCCTAAGAGATCTCTAGCTAAGAAGCTGAGGGAGATCAGTACGATCAGGGAGGAGTCAAGCTCTCCAAGAGCCTTTGACTTGGAACAGGTTAGAGAAACGATTAACTCTGTAGAGCTGCTGCAACCTGAGTCCAATCCTACTAAACCCCAACCCCCAACCTCACCCATATCTGAGCCTACCCCAATTCACCCTGACCAAATAACAACCCACACTGAACCTTCCCCAACCCTCACGGAATCTACCTCTCACCCCACTGAATCTACCCCACCATCATCAAAACCTGACCTTGCCACTCCATAAAATGAGTCAGAGCCCATAACTTCATCCATCACTGAGCCTGACCAAAACCCAGAGCCAAACACTTAAACGCTCAACCCTGAGGACTTTCCGTCTTACCCAAACCCCAAAGACTGTCCCAAAACCACCACCGAAGGAGACTCAACTGATGAGTTTTTGGACATGGCGGAGGAGGAGGAGCTGGATGTCGGGTTGATGGGTGGCATGTTCGAGAATACTCTCAGGGGGAACGCCTGTGAGTGGGCTTCAAAGTGTTAGCCCAGCCTGCATAGATACAGAGAACTTTGCTTGAACGTTATTGAACTCAAAGTCTAGCTCGACTTCAAGCAATCAAATATGCAGGAGCAGCATATGCTTGTCGATGCCAGAGGCTGGGAACACTGGGAGAAGGAGGAAGCCAGGCTGTGCTCGTATTTTCAGATCACCAGTTGGCTGCAATTGCTCAACTTTGAAAATTTAAAGCAACTGGTTGATAGGCTGAAGGTTGGGATGCAGGAGGACTTTGAGGATGAGCCCAAGGTGGATGATGACAAGGATGATAACACTCAGGGAGGAGTGGATGAGAAGGAGGTGGAAGAAAATGCGAAGAAGATTGATGCAGTGGTCTCTGAGCCTAGTACTCAGGGGGAAGGTGATTCAGGGACTGCGTCCAAGGGTGGAGCAGTTGATGAGACCAACAAGGTTGGTTCATCTGCCAATGACATATTAGCCTGTGAAGGGATTCCCTGCCCAGAGGCAAAGGAGGATGATATGGAGGCACCAAATGAGACTCCTAGTTCTGAGGGTATCCTACCCAAAGTTCGAGATGGCTCAGCTGTGCCTGAGCAGGCTGTTGTTACCACTCAACAACTGCCTTCAGTGCACCCTGAAGAGGGGACTGATATAACAGGGGCTGGAAAGGGAAAACAGCCAGTCACTGACGAAGAAGAGGCTGATGATGATATGATCATCACTGGGGAACAGCATGGCAATTTCACCAGCATAATCACGGTGAAGCAAGAAAGGATAACTGAGAACTTGGCTGAGCTTAGGGAAGAGATCCAGAGGATCAGAGAAGAAAAGGAAGAAGCAGCCAAGGCTCTCCACAAGCACATTCGCTGGTCCAAGTCAGCCTACAACGCGCTTGCCAATAAAGAGATCATTACTCTGAAGAAAATGATGATTGGCACTACGAAGTCAGGGAAGCATGAAAGGATACTGATGAAGAAGTTGATGGCCAA
This sequence comes from Ballota nigra, assembly GCA_947034835.1. Classification (NCBI taxonomy): domain Eukaryota; kingdom Viridiplantae; phylum Streptophyta; class Magnoliopsida; order Lamiales; family Lamiaceae; genus Ballota; species Ballota nigra. The sequence goes on from OX344727.1 coordinate 27,451,415, forward strand.
CTCTTTGACTCAACTCAGGGACGAACACGATGCATGCATGAACAAAGCTGTTGATCACTTGGTGAGTCAGGCGGCTGAGTTGTTCTCTCAAGCACTGAACAACTCAGTAGCTAAGATGACTCAGAAGGCTGACATGATTGCGGCTGAGTCATGGAAGATGATTGAGGAGTCAAGGAAAATGGAGGCAAAGCTGGCCATCACTGAGGAGAAGTTGTCCTGCGCTGAGAAGTAGTTGACTGATACTGAGCAATGCTTGAACTCTGTTATGGAGAAGTTTGAGGCTAAGATTGATTCAAGCATTGCAAACGTGTCTTTTGCGGGATCTGGTATTGCATCAGGGGTCAATCTCGTGAAGGAGCATCTTGTTGAGGTATAATCTCTCACTGCCTTTGTCATCAATTCTAAGTAGGTTGCTGCACCAGAGGCACTCCCTTCCCCAAGAGATGATGCTAAAAAGGGGGAAAGAACCAAGAAAAGATCCGCTCCTGAAGATTACAAGGGACCATTGAATGATATTGTGATGTATAGACCAAGGAAGTCAGCCAGATTGGCTGCAGCGCATCAGGCTAGTGAACCTTCAGGAGAATTTCCTCAACTCCCTTCAAATCAAGAGTCTTCAACTATTCAGAAATCTCCACATGTAAACACAAGGAAGAACCCAATCACCTATTCTGCAGAAACGGTGGCTGAGTTATGTGTAGAGGCATGGGGAGCTGCCCCTGATAAGACTGAAGCTGAGCGCAGTGCTGAAATCGCTCAGAAGGAGAAGATGCGTATTCTGGAAAAGAAGGTTGAGAAGCTATCTGATATCAATGAGCTTCAACAGCGAGAACTTGATGATGCTGTGATCAGTATGCTAAGGAGGAAGAAGGTGAAGCCTGAGCCGAGGAAGTACAGAAAGAGGCCAACAGCCAGGAAATCGACGATTCTTCAAGTTAGGAAGTCTGAGGTGATTCAGAGGGAAGCTCTTGTTGATGAGTTCATCTCAGAGACTTTGAAAGAGTTTTGGGTTGATGCAAGGGATGAGTTCGTCAGACTTTGGTACGTAATGAAGAAATGGGGCGACCCTGAAGACATCAATGCCCACTTCACTAACTACATGATGGACAATCACCCTGAACTCATTCAGAAGATCTTGGAGAAAGCTGACGCAACCAATGTCCAAGTGAAGGCTCCTGAGTTCATCGCTCGACCACCACCTCTAGTCCCTGGAACAAGCAAGCATGATACTAAGACGATTATGACTGAAGTGTTGAAGATAGCCAAGGCTGAAGGATATGTGAACCAACCTAGGAGAGTAGATGAGTTGAAGGTCAGAGTCTATGCTGGTTATGGACTCGAGCCTGAAATGAGATTAGTATAAGTGTTCACAACCTATTGTAATAGATTAAGTTATTGTACTCATTCTCATATTATCAATGAAATCTATTACTTTGCCCACAGACAAAAACTCATTGTCTTTTTGGCTGTTATTTAAATTGTATACTATATCAAGAATTGCTCTAACACTGACTTATCTTATAGATAGGACTTTATTTTTCCTCTAAGTGTTTTAAAGATCTTTTCAGCATTTTGGCATCATAAAAAAGGGGGAATTGTTGAGACAATGTCAGTTTTGATTAGATCCCAAAGCCCCTGAAAAGATTTTGTCTTGGTAGTCAGGCTAGTCTTGGTTAGATTTGTACTTAGTTATTTTACAATTCACAGGAACTCAATGAGAGGAGCACTCATTGATGATAATCAAGACTGAATCCTGAAGACGCAGAGCACCATCCTAAACTTACGGCAGTCTACCTGAGCTGGCTGAGTAAGTGTCAGTGATGAAGAGTATGACCTAGAGGTCATCACTAACTCAGTCCTGGAGGGAACAGGATGATACTGAGTAATGGGAAAGACCTGGAGTAGGGCCAAGCAATGCAAAAGGAATGTCAGCGTCAGGACAAGACCGTTGTGCTCGAGATAAAAAGAACTGAATAAGACAAGCCTGAAGCCCAGGAATGAGTTCTGACATTCTCACCAACCTGATGACGTGGACCAATCCAGGGAGGACACGCACGTACAGACCTGACATGAAGACTGAGTTCAGTCTGCACTTTTCAACGGGCATGCATTAAATAGAGCATTAAATGCATTACCAAATCCATGCAAGGACAGCTGCTGCATGGGAGATGTATCCGTTGAGCAACCCTACGTAGATGACCCGAAGGTTATCTCTTCCAACAGATAGTTTTCAAATCCATCTATAAATACAGAAGGCCTTGTACCCATTCAAGGTTACGGGAAATTTCCAAGCCAGAAATTACTCAAACTCTCAAGCATTCAACGTTAGAAAGAAGCACTAAAAAAACCTAGAATTTCCCAAGTGTTTCTTAGCAAAGAGAGTTATTCTGTATTCCAATGAGCGAACCTAGTTATATCATAAGCTTAGAGTGATTATCCATCCTTAGCATAGTCTTGTCTTGTAAGGATAATCACAATCTTAGTTGGAAACAAAACTCAAACCAAAACCCTCTTGTTAGGTTTGTTGGTTGAAGTCAGTTAGTGAGTTAGGAAGGAGTTTGTAAGGGTCAGTGAGTTAGCTGATCTGGGTGCACCTTGGCACGTTAAAAACAAGCTAATACTTAGTGGATTATCCTGTTCAATCAGGACCGTGGACGTAGGAGATTGAGTCTCTGAACCACGTTAAACTCCTTGTATTCTTTACTGCTTTGACATTGTTCTTAGTGCTTATTCATTAAGTCATTCATTGCATCAGTTTTATCAGGCTTGAATCAATCAGCCTGATTATTAACTTGAACACTGCCCTACTAATCACTACTTCAGAATTGAGTAATCAAGTTTTCAGAAAGCAAACATCAAACAAGGCTATAAACTTTCAGGGCTCACACATTTCCGCACTAAACTCAAGTTAATAGTTTGCCAACTGACCAACACTCAGTGCAGTCAGTAGGTGTGTTATCAACCCTGAGTTCTTTACCACTCTGAACTAAGGGGAATCAGTCAGATTGAAAGTAAAAAAATAGTATACGTGTATCCCCCCCATACACGTATCCCTCAGTCTTGTACCGGGACCAACACTGATTTACCGTCAGACGGTCTAATTCCTATGGGATATACAGATTCAAATTTCCAATCAGACATATACTCCGACCATGGAAACCGAATAAGTAGTTGCTTGTGAAGCAGCGAAAGAAGCAGTTTGGCTCAAGTACTTCTTAGTGGACTTGGACGTTGTTCTGAATTTACCCAACACAATCACTATCTATTGTGATAATACTGGAGCAGTTGCAAATTCAAGGGAACCGAGAGCCCACAAGGCCAGTAAACACATATTGAGCTGTCCTTACTCCAAGGTAAAAGATGTTAATTTAGAGCTATTCAGAAGCTTAATTAATTAATGGACTTGATAATCTTAAACGCGGGAAATAATAATCGGGAGTCCATATTATCATAATGTGGATTAAGATGGATAGTGAAATATTAATTTATTTATAGTACTAATTAATATTAATGGGCTGAATTATATTGTGGCTCAATATTGAAATTCAGAAGCCCATTGGAGGTCCAATCTTAATTCTCCTAAAGGCCCCTCAAGTAGCCCATTAAGTAGCCCGATTATAATAAGGTGATTAAAATAAAAGAAAAATATTATTGCTGATTTTTTTCCTTAATTTTCGAAAAAGGCATATATGGAGAGAGAAAAGATTTTGTTGATTTTCTTGGAAAGATATTATGGAAGATATGTATTCTAGGAATACAAGATTATCTCATAAATTCAAGAAGATCCAAATCTAGTTATTTCAATCCCCATATTTTCGAAAATCTTGGAAGGTGAGATTTTTGTGGAATATTTTCTTATGGAGAAAATAATATATGGGATATATTCAAGATTTCTTGGAGGCCAAGAAAAAGATTTTCTCTCCCTTATTCCAAGCCAAACTTTCAAAATTCCCCCTCCTATATATAGGGGATGATTATTTCATCTCCAGTTTAGAGTTTCAAAGTGTTAAAAAAAACCAGCAACACTAATTTTTTCTTTCTTCCTTGTTATTCTGAATTGCTTGTGAGCACTTTCCACCGGTGAACAAGCAAGGCGAAAGGGATATACTTGAAAATGTCTTTTGGTTGATAGCACAATCGTAATAGTCCCATTGTTATCAAAGGCCATATCTACAAGAGGTACGAATCACGTGAACTCCTAGTTATTCCGCTTTAGTTTTTCATGTGAATTAATTCTATATGCATGATGATAAAATTGTTGTTGGAACTATTATTTGAATTAATTAGGATTAATTCATGCTAGTAATAAATAAATTTGAATTTGTATTTAAATTTCATCCCGAATAGTTTTCGGGCACCCCTATTTTTCCAACAATCTTTTCTTGGTCCTTTCCCCATTTTTGGCATCATCTCTTGGGGAAGGGAGTGCCTTTGGTGCAGCATACTCCTTAGAATTGATGACAAAAGCAGTGGGAGATTGTACCTCAAACAGATGCTCCTTCATGAGTGTTAGTATAAAAGTTGTTAGTTTTGATGAGTTAAAACAAACCAGAAGTTGTAATAGGACCATCTGGACCTGTTAGCCAGATGATGAACTGGATTAGGACATAGTCTAGGGGGAACTGCCAGACAAGAAGATTCACCAGAAGACCTACCAGAGGACTTCACCAGAGGAATTCACCAGAGGAATTCACCAGAGGACTCCACCAGAAGACTTCACCAGATGAGACTGACCAGAGGCAGAGGACCTTCCCCAGACCAGACGAGTCCGAACCAGACGAGTCTGGTGAAACAAAAGATACTTAGAATCATCTCCTGATTCCTCTGAGTAATCTGTTTCTTAACCAACTCTGGACCAGAAGACATTGAGGTTGTCTAGTGTCTGGTCCTGCCTTCTCTGGAGAGAATCAGAGGTAGGCATTGGAAGAATTTGACCGTTGGTGTTTCAAATCAAGTCAACAAGATCGGATTAGAAAGTTTTGAAGTCAATCAATCAAAGGATCCCACCAATCCAATCAATCAATTAGGGAATTGATTGATTGAAAGCTTCCTTAAATAGAGATCTTATTAGATTAGCTCTCCAACGGCTAAACCCTAATCACCTCTATAAATACAAGAGTGCAGACTTAAAGAAAGGCTCTAGAATCTTACGCGCATGAATTCATATTCAAGCCTTAGTCTTATCTTGCACATAGCACTCTTATTTGTTCATACTTTTATATTTACTCATAAAGGAGTAGTTGGATCTCAACCTGTTCATCTCTAAGAAAAGGTTGAAGGCTGTTGACTTTAGATCTAAGTTAGATCTAAAGGGTTTATAAGAAGGAACTGGTACTTCACAATTCCAGTACGCAAGTTTATTTGTTGGTTGGTTAGTGAGGCCCCTTTGATAAAAAAAGGAAAGTGGACGTAGGATATTATAATCCGAACCACTATAAGAACCATAAGTTACCAGAATTCTCCTTTGAGGATTACAGCCACTGGAGCTTCATGATGAGTAATCATCTTAGAGCTATCCACCACCGCATGTTAGATGTGGTAGAAAGTGGCCCAATCAAATTTTACTGGACCCCTATTGATGATGGCAGGTCTGAGTCCAGGGCAGAAACAAGTGAATCTGCAGAGGAGAGAACTGGTGACCGTGTCGCTAGACAGAAGATATTAAAGAAGAAAGACGAGCTTGACAATGATGAAAGGAAGTTGTATAACCTAGACCATGTGGCAAGGACTGAAATCATCAACACACTCACAAAGGAGGTGATTGAAAAGGTCAGCACATGTGCCACTGCCAAGGAGATGTGGGAAAAACTTGCACTGCTCTGTGAGGGAACAGAGAAGATCAAGGACAACAAACTCCAAGTTGTTCAACACTAGTTTGACACCTTCAAGATGAAACCAGACAAGACCATTGACCAGCTGGATATGCGCCTCACAAATCTTCTTAACAAGGCTAGTGCCTTAGGTAAGACCTATTCAGAGAAAGAAATAAATAGTAAAATTTTGCGTTCACTAACCAGCAGGTGGAGAATCAAAGTGACTGTGATTAAAGACAACAAAGATCTCAACACTCTGGATCATCATCTTCTGTTGTCTGATCTCAAAGCTTACGAGTATGATCTTCAAGAGAAGGATCAAACAGAAGAGGTTGACTCTTTTGGCCAGAAAGGAGTTACCTTTTCTTCAACTATCAAGACTGATGATAAGCCAAAGGAGTCTACTGCAGATGACTTGAGTCTCAAGGAGCAGGTAGCACTTCTAACCCGTAAACTTGATAAGATTAGTTCTAAATATGGCAGGTATAAAAAGAATTTGAAGGAATCTACTAGAGATAGGAAGACTTCTTTCAAAGCTGCAGATAAAGAGAAGACATCTAGAGACCCTAGGGAGACCAGATTCAGAACTCCAGAGAGGAGGAAAGATGGCAGCTCTGGGAGATCAGATTACCAGAGGAGGGAAGACAGTTCTAGCAGATCTAACTACCAGAGGAGAGAGAGTAGTCCAGCCAGAACAGAGTACAACCAGAGGAGGAGAGATCCAAGTCCCAGTCCCAGAGGAGATAACACCTGTTATACCTGCAACAAGCCTGGTCACTACATCTATGATTGTCCTCAATTGACTCCTAGAGAAAGAGAAGAGAAAAGACTCAAGAGAGATAGGAGATATGCAGACAAGAGAGCACTACTGGCAGAAGCAGAGGAAGAGGATACTAGTTCCAGTTCTTCTTCTTCTGATTTCGGATCTGATGATGATGTATGCCTTATGGCAGACACCACTGAGGTAAATGAACCTACCTTATGCTTATCAAATTCCAAATATACTGAATCCTCTCATTCATCTGGTGCTTCCAGAGAGTCTGATATGCAGCAAATGCTATCAGATCTACAAAATTGTGTTCAACTTTGCCAAAAGCTTGAAAAAGAAAATGGTAGGCTAAGAGATGAAGTTCAGTCTCTATCTAATGAGCAAAAATCTGCCAGAGAACTCATGAAAGACCATTCTAAAGAAGTCTCTGAACTTCAAGAAAAGGTCACAGAAAGAGATACACTGGTAGTCCAGCTCATGAAAGAGAAGAACTCTCAAGCAGAAGAGTTCAATGAGCTCAAAGCCAAATACCAATATCTTACGAGGGTGAGCAAGTTGAAAACCCATCATGGAAGTACCTAAGACCAGAGAAGCTCCAACTGTTGTATCCATGATACAAGGATCTTCTCAAAGAGTACATGATAAGAGTGGTTTAGGATATTCTGGAATTACAACCAGATCTACTAAATTTTTATGCAATAAAGGCAAGATGTCTGAAAGATCTGGTGAAGTGGTAGAAATCTGTGATGAAAAGGATCCTAATGGAAAAGGTTACAGAGTAACTAAAAATCCTAATTGGAATAAAGACTGCTCTGCTGGCCATATAGATGATGTTCCCAGTGAGTTCACTGAACTGGAAGAGGAAATCTTAGAGCATAAACGCCAGATAGGAGAACCTACAAGGATTGATGGTTCTGTTCAGATGCCTAACCAGATTAGGAGACCTCAGAAGAAACCTAAAAGAGTGAAACCTAAGCAAATTAGGGGACCTCAGATGGGAAACTCTAAGAGGAAACGTAATCAGAATAGGAGATATCAAGGGAGATATACTGAACCAGAGAACCTCAATCAGATTCAGGGATCTCAAAGGGGGTATGCTCAAAGAAGATTCCAGAATAGGAATACTCAGAAGGAATTTAATCATCAGAATAGATCCAATTTTCAGAACCAGAGGAGGTCTTCCAGACCCATCTATAGAAAACCAACTGATCTAGGTAGTTATGACACCAGAGATGGTTCTTCTAGGATGTACCCTTACAACCAGACCTTTAAGCCTATGTCTTTAAGGCAGGCCATTCCAAAGGACAGATTTGAGAAAAGATACACTAGACCTGTTTATAGGAAAGGTGTTCTGATCAGACCAGTAGCTCAGTATGTCATTGTCAGAGGACATGTGCTGGTAGATAGATTTGGAAGAAAGATAAAATCTCCTCATCCAGCAAGGGGTGATCTTTATCTTTGGATTCCTACAAAACCTGCAACTAACCAATCAGGACCCAGCTCTAGTAGGGGATCTAATTGATCTCTCTGCAGGAGGATAAGAGCCCATTGGAGAAAAGACTTTCAAGCAAACATGTGTGGTATATTGATAGTGGATGTTCCAAGCACATGACATTCCAGAAAGATCATCTCTAGGATTTCAAGCTATTGAATGGGCCAAGAGTGATGTTTGGTGACAACAACTATGGAGTCACCAGAGGTGTTGGAAAGTTGACCTTTAATGGCGTATCTGTAGATGAAGTCTACTATGTTGAAGGACTCAAGCATAATCTGCTTTCAGTATTCCAATTTTGTGACAGGGGATAGTCAGTGAAGTTTTCTAGTGATTCATGCACTGTCTTTTCTTCTGATTATAATGATATCTTGCTTATAGGCTTGAGGAAGGGTAACATTTATCTTGCAGATTTTAGCAGTTGCCCAAGAAATGCTTGCCTGGTTGCTAAAGGATCTGCAGAAGACAGCTGGTTATGGCACAGGAGATTGAGTCATCTTAACTTCAAAACACTGAACAAGATTGCCAAAAAAGGTCTTATTTGAGGTCTTCCAAATGAGGTGTTTCAGAAGGATCAGGTTTGTGGTTCATGCCAGAAGGGTAAACAACCCAAGATCTCCTTTAAGGATGTCCAGAGCACAACCACAACCAGAGTACTTCAACTACTTCACATGGACCTGTTTGGACCTGTTTCTCCTCTTAGTTTCAGTGGAAGGAAGTACACCTTGGTGATAGTAGATGACTTTTCAAGATACACTTGGGTAGTGTTCTTGTTTAAGAAAAATGAAACTATCACTAAGCTGTCTGAATTCTTCAAGCAGATTCAGAATGAGCAGAACCAGAGCATAGTCAGGATCAGAAGTGACAAAGGGACAGAGTTTTTGAATTTACACATTGCAGAGTATTGCAAGGAACATAGAATTTCTCATGAGACATCTGCTGCCAGAACAACCCAATAGAATGGAGTAGCAGAAAGGAGGAATAGAACACTTAAGGAAGCTCTAGCAGAGTACAACACACCACAGAGGTTTTGGGCAGAAGCTATCAACACAGCCTGTTATACTCAGAACAGATGCCTAATTGCCCAGAGACATAGTAACACTCCATATGAGATATGGAAAGGTAAAACCCCATCTGTTTCATATTTTCATATTTTTGGATGTAAGTGTTTCATCCATGACAATGAGAAATTCAAATTAAAAACTTTTGATGCTAAAGTAGCAGATGGAATATTCTTAGGATATTCCAGCACAAGTAAAGCATTCAAAATCTTTAATAGGAATTCACTTTGCGTGGAGGAAACACCTCATGTTGTTTTTTTATGAATCTGCTTTTGAGAGCAAGGTGGACTTAAAGTCTTCTAAAGAGACACAGAATCAGACTACTCCCAGGGTAATTAAGGTCAATCCACCTATTCTTGATTCAGATTCAGATGATGGCTCATCTTCTAGTTCTCTGAAGGAGAAGTCTTCACAAGGAGCAGAACCAGAAGAGGTTGGAACTCCTGTAGGGGGAAGCTCTCCTGCAGTTGGTGATAATGACCAAGGTACTGCAGCAGATGGTCAACCAGGCAAGGCCACGGGAAGGAGGACCCTGGTTGATCACCCTAATGACCTGATAATTGGAGATCCAACTAAGGGTGTCCAGACTATGAGAACTCTTAACTTAGCTGCCTTATTTAGTTACTATGTGTCCTTGATTGAGCCCAAGAACATCAAGGAGGCACTGAAAGATTCAAATTGGATTGTTTTTATGCAAGAGAAGTTGAATCAATTCACCAGACATGATGTTTGGAAGCTGGTAGACAGACCAAGAAATCAAAAGGTGATAGGCACTAAGTGGGTTTTCAAGAATAAGAAAGATGAAAATGATGTCATTACTAGGAACAAGGCAAAGCTAGTGGCTCAGGGCTATTCTCAGTCTGAAGGAATAGACTATGATGAGACATTTGCTCCTGTTGCCAGGCTAGAAGCCATCAGATTGTTTCTAGCATATGTTGCTCACATGAAGTTCAAAGTATACCAGATGGATGTGAAATCTGCCTTTCTTAATGGGATTCTCATTGAGGAAGCGTATGTAGAACAACCTTCTGGTTTTGAAAATGGTGACAAGGTGTTTAAGCTTAAGAAAGCTCTTTATGGGCTGAAGCAGGCACCCAGAGCATGGTATGATACTCTATCTCAGTTTCTTCTGGACAATGGTTTTACCAAGGGTAAGATTGATAGGACCTTGTTTAGGAGACATCCTTTTGGTCCAAATATATGTTGATGACATTATATTTGGATCCCCTAATAAGAAGCTGTGTGAGAAGTTTGGTAAACTTATGTAGAGTCAGTTTGAAATGTCTATGACGGGTGAGATGAATTATTTCTTAGGTTTGCAGGTTAGGCAATCAGAGAAGGGAATCTTCATCAATCAGGCTAAGTACATCAGAAACATGTTAGAGAAGTTTGGAGTAGGATCTAGAAAAGCTGCCAAGATCCCTATGATGACAAATTTCAACATAGATCCAGATGAGTCTGGAGAGAGTGTGGACCAGGCTCAGTATAGGGCACTTATTGGTTCTCTTTTGTCCTTGACTGCAAGCAGAAAAGATATAACCTTTGCAGTTGGTGTGTGTGCCAGATTTCAAGCTAATCCTAAGAAAAGTCACTTGGAAGCAGCTAGGAAGATATTAAAGTATCTTAAAGGGACAGTGAATTTGGGGTTATGGTATCCTGCAGATAACAACATAGAGTTGAGTGATTATTCGGATTCAGATTATGGTGGGTGCAGAATAGATAAGAAGTCTACAAGTGGAACGTGCCAATTCTTAGGGAATAAATTGGTATCTTGGTTTTCTAAGAAGCGGACTTCAGTTGCTACATCAACAACAGAAGCAGAGTATATGGCCGTAGGCAGCTGTTGCTCACAACTACTCTGGATTAGTCAGCAGCTAAGGGACTACCAGATTAGAGCTAAGGATATCACAATCTTCTGTGATAGTAATAGTGCAATAGCAATCACCCAGAATCCAGTTCTTCATACCAGATGCAAACATGTTGATATAAGACTCCATTTTATCAGAGACCATGTCGAGAAGGGAGATATAAGGATGGAAAAGATTGCAACAGAGAAGCAGAGAGCAGATATTCTGACTAAGCCTTTGGCTGAAACCAGATTCAGAGAGTTAGCTTTTCAGTTAGGATTATTAGATCCAGAGATAAATTTGGTTTAGGGGGAACATCAGAGAAGTATCCTTTATTTCATTTTATTACATATTTTATTTTGTCTTCAAACTAACATGCCTACAGGTTAGATATACCAGGGAAGTTACATCTCCAGATGAGGTATGTACCAAATAAGATTTGTACCAGGTGAGGTACATTCCAGATGAGGTGCAAACCAGATTCAAGAGAAATTCAGAGTCTATTCTGACCAGAACCAGATGATGTTCCATCAGATGAGATGTAACACCAGACTAACCGTGGTATCATCTGGTTACAATACCAGGTGACAGGTATGTATTTACTTCTCTGGCCTCTGATTATTGGGATACACTTTTCAAATTAGTAAATACACTCAAAATGTTTCATCTTCAGAGTGTATTTAAACCTAGGGTAGAGGGCCTAGGTAATCATTTCACTTTTTCTCTTGACTGCCACAAAACCCTCTCGGTCCCAGTCCCAATGACCATGCCCACGCACTATATTAAATTTGTAACTTGCCTTTTAATCGTGGCCGTCAGATTTAACAACAGTGCAAGATGTCAATCAATTCAAAAATTAATTTTGTTCCCTAATTTAAATTTGGGATTTCACACGCGTTCATACTTTATTAATTGTTCAAGCCACGCGTCTTGCCCTATTTAAACCAAAACTTTTTCAATCTGTCCTTTCACGTTTTCTCACTCTCAAACCCTAACATTTCTCTGCAAGTTTCTCTCTCTCTCTCTCTCTCTCATACTTTCTCTTACAGAAATGGCTCCCTTATGCAACTTTGATCACGAATATATGATGAAAAAGATGAAGTCTGAGATGGTGGTTGACTTCTACACCACCAAGAACCCAGCGGCGTTGGCAATACTGGAACTTCTCCAGAAAGCAGGGGTGGAGAAGCTTATTTCAACTGTTCCAAAAGATTTCAGGACTTTGGATGGTTATGCGGCCCAGTTCCTGGTTAGCATGAAGATTCATAATGATCACATCTCCTCCAAGATCGATAAGGAGGATGTGGTGTTCTCGAAGTATGATTTTTGTCGTTTATTCGAGAACATCTCTGCTGAAGGGGTAGATCTGTTGACTTACAAGGAAGATGAGGCATTGGAGTCTTTCAAGTTGTTTGCCAGAAATTCTTGCCAGAATTTGACTAAGGGGTTTTTGGATAAGCATTTGAGGCAGAAGTACAAGGTTTTATTTGACATTGTGGTCAAAATACTAATGTGTGAGAGCCATAACACAGATGTCATTTTCACTGGCAGGCTCTGTGTTATGAGGGCCTTGTACGATGGAGTTAAGTGTAATTGGGCGGAGTTTTTCTGGGGAGTGTTGAGGAAGAATAGAGTGAAGGTGAAGAAGGAGGAGTGTCCTTCAAAGCCTGGGGAATTGCAGTTTTGCTTAACTGCAAATGTGTCTTTAGGGACAAAGTTATCCCTGATCTTGGACTCTCTCCAGAGAAGAAATGGAAGGAGTCTTGGTGCAGAGCGTATCACAAGTCCAAGATCTTGTTCTCCAAGGATGGCCCTCTCCATGGCCATGCCGATTCAGATGGAGAACAAGCCATCCCTGCCCCTCCTCTCCAAGCAGTGCTTCGCCTGTTAAGGGGCAGAAGACAAAGAAGAGCCAGAAGAAGAAGGCTGAGGCAACTGGTTCTTCAACTGTGGCTTTCTCTGGTTCATCAGATGATGACCAGATCCCTCTTCAAGCTGCATTGAAGAAGAAGGGGGTAAGTGAGGCTGCCCAGAAGGCAGGAGCAGCCAAGAGGAAGCAGAGGCCAGATGATGCCAGGAAAGCCTCTGCCAAGAAGCCCAAAACTTCTAGAAGGGCAAAGAAGACTCTTCTGGTGGATGAGCCATCAGAAGAAGAGGTAGAGGAAGCAGCAGAGGAGGCTGAGCCTCTTAAGAGGAAGTCTAAGGCCAAGAGGGCCATTCTTCAAGAGTCAGATTCTGGATCTGATCTTGGGGATGTACTGGAGCAGGCCATTGATGAAGCTACTCTGTTGATGCAAGAATCAACTGCTCCAGTCTCACCTGTTCAGGTAAACCCTTCTGATTCCCCCTCTATCCCCATTAACCTCGTTACCCCCACTACATCTCCCCCAGAAATACATACTCAAATCCCCTCCCCTGCTCCTGGTGCCCACATTCCTTCACCAGAGCAACCCCTACCTGATACACCCATATACACTCCCTCCACCATCCCTAATCAAACACCCTCTCCCCCCACTTCACATATCCCTCTCTCCGCAAATCCTTCTCCCCCACTCTCTGTACCAGAGGTACCATCAACCTCTGGTGTAGAACAACCTCTTCCATCCTCCACCCCCTCACAAATTCCCATCCAAGCCTCTGTACCAGAAGTTTCATCTACTTCTTCTGGTGCAGAACAACCTATTCCCTCTATCCCTACCTCTCAAATCCCTACCCCTCCCCAATCTCACACTGAACAGAACCCCCCTGTTTCCTTAGCAATGGGATTCCCTCTCCCTCCCTCTTCTCCCACATGCCTATCTAGCGATGGTAGTGAAGATGAGGATGCTTCACTTGAGCCTAAAAACTTAGCATCCTTCTTCTCTGCCTCTGGGCCCAAACCCTTTACTTTCTCATCTGAAGAAATGGGTCCCATTAGGCAGAGTATGAGTGTAAGTGCTCAGCTCTGGCTAAGAGAGCACTTCCCAATCCTTCTGGAGAACTTACCACTTTTGACGGATCTGACTGACGCCAAAGTCTGGAGCAAGGCCAGACTTCAGGATGTAGAGGACCTAATGCTGTTGCTTGAAGAAATGAGTCCTCCTACGTTCACTGCCTGGGAGATTGATCTCAAGAGGAAGCTAAACATTCAGAATCCTGCTGAACTTGAGACCCCAGATGCAGCCAAGGTGTTGATCCACACCTTGCTGATCCAGCAGGGAGTGATGATCTCCCCAAAGGGCCTCTCGTACAAATTTGGTCCTCACTTCACATTTCCTCCAGAGCTCTACTCTGATGAAGAGGACTTTTAAGTCACTCCTGCTGTCCTCCAGAAGATGAAGTTGTTCTTTAATGAACAAATCCAACAGATCGGCAGATTCTCCAAGGCAATGCAGCATTTGGCGCCTGCTCTGGTTGAGCACCAGATAAAAGATGAGAGAAGAAAGTTCCTGAAGAAGATTAAGGATGTCTTTGCTTCTGCTAAAGCTGCATTCAAATCTGACTGCCTCTATTTGAAGATGGATGTGCATGAGAGCCAGAGGCAGATCCAGCAGTATGTCCTGGACCAGGTGCGGCCTGTTTCAGTGCTTAAAGTGGAAATGGCATCTCAAATGTTGCAGACTGCTAAGCTCAAGGACTCCCTCCAGGAGATGCTCGAAAAGCAGGAGAAGCTGGTTGCTGAATCTAAAGCCTATCTGGAGGAGGCCAGGCAACTCTGTGATCTTCACTCTTCCTCCTCCACTGCCTTGCCTGATCTCATAAGGCGGGTGGTGCAACCCTTATTTGATGAAGTTAAAAAGGGGGAAGAGCAGGCCTGAACTGATCTGGCGAAGACCACTCTTGAGACCCTTTTCAGCCATGGGGCTCATCTGGACCTGCTGGAGAACACTTTGGCCCAGGCTGAGCTGCAGAAGAAGAAGAAAGAAGAGTTAAAATCTCTTACCATGGCTAAGCAGCTGGCAGCAGAAGAGGAGTCCACAGATGCAGAGGAGGATCCTATCTCAGTTTCTGGTCCTGCCAAGAGGAAGATAAGGAAAGTAAAGAAGAGTTTCCTTGAATCTGTTGTTGAAGAGGCAGAGAAGAGATTCAAGGAAGAGACGCCTGAAGAGAGGCAAGCAAGGATAAGGAAGAACATAGATGAAGAGCAGAGGCTCCGATATGTTAGGAGGCAAAACAAGAAGACCAGAGAAGTTGGCATCACTCCTGGTGCCAGTGGATCCAGCCAGAGAAGGAAGGCTCATGTCGAAGTGATGGAGATCTTGCCACTCAGGACAGAAGGATCTTTTGACTCTACTGTGCCTGTCCCTCTGATAGAGAAGTGGAGAGAAGCCAAAACCTTATGGTTTATCCAGCATTACATTCAAAGGCCTCCACCAGAGGATGATGCGCTCATCAACAGGACTTTCCACTCTTGGATGAAGGCGTTTGATGCAGAGCTTTACAAGCAGCTGATGGATTCAACTATAGAGTTCAACCTGGAAGTCACTGCCCCTGAATTTCACTATCTTAACACTCCTATGATCGGGGACCAGGTGGATTGGGCAGAGCTGAAGAAGTTGTACAAGACCAAGGTGTTGGCAAACTTCACTCCAACACCTTCTGCTGAGTTGAAGGCCATCCAAGACAGATTCTTCGACTGGTTTTTTGTGCCTCAGGAAAATAGAAGATGTGCCTAGAATAGGACCTGATATGAATTGTAATTTGTAATTCCTTTTGTCCTTATTATTAATGAAACATCATATCTTCTCTGTCTTAAAGACAACTCCTTGTTGTCTTCTTGTTTGCCTGATAAGATCTATTCTAAGGTCTTATCCTTTTATTGTTTTTTATGCTTAAGTATTTTTATTTTTTTATCAGTTCTATTTGCGTTTTAACTCCATCAAAAAGGGGAATTGTTAGGATAAAAGTTGTTAGTTTTGATGAATTAAAATAAACCAGAAAATGTAATAGGACCATCTAGACCTGTTAGCCAGATGATGAACTAGATTAGGACTTAGTCTAGGGGGAACTGCCAGACCAGAAGAGTCACCAGAAGACCTACCAGAAGACCTACCAGAGGACTTCACCAGAGGAATTCACCAGAGGACTCCACCAGAAGACTGACCAGAGGCAGAGGACCTTCCCCAGACCAGACGAGTCTGGACCAGACGAGTCTGGACCAGACGAGTCTGGTGAAACAAAAGATGTTCAGAATTATCTCCTGATTCTCCTGAGTAATCTGTTTCTTAACCAACTCTGGACCAAAAGACATTGAGGTTGCCTGGTGTCTGGTCCTGCCTTCTCTGGAGAGAATCAGAGGTAGGCATTGGAAGCATTTGACCGTTGGTGTTTCAAATCAAGTCAACAAGATCGGATTGGAAAGTTTTGAAGTCAATCAATCCAAGGATCCCATCAACCCAATCAATCAATTAGGGAATTAATTGATTGAAAGCTTCTTTAAATAGAGATCTGATTAGATTAGCTCTCCAACGGCTAAACCCTAATCACCTCTATAAATACAAGAGTGCAGACTCAAAGAAAGGCTCTAGAATCTTACGCGCACGAAGTCATATTCAAGCCTTAGTCTTATCTTGCACATAGCACTCTTATTTGTTCATACTTTTATATTTACTCATAAAGGAGTAGTTGGATCTCAACCTGTTCATCTCTAAGAAAAGGTTAAAGGTTGTTGACTTTAGATCTAAGTTAGATCTAAAGGGTTTGTAAGAAGGAACTGGTACTTCACAATTCCAGTACGCAAGTTTGTTTGTTGGTTGGTTAGTGAGGTCCCTTTGATAAAAAAAAGGGAGAGTGGACGTAGGATATTATAATCTGAACCACTATAAATCTGGTCCATTTACTGCTTTCTTTATTTTTACTGTCTTGCTTTATTTTTTTGCTCTTATAAAAGACTTTGCTAAAGACATAATCTTTAAAGCTTCCGCAATATATCTACTCAGTGGGACCAACAATGAGATTGACCCCTGATGCGATTCCAGATCCCGCGAAAGTCATGTTCGCAATGCTTGTATCTATTTTTGCCTCAAACTTCTCCATTACGGAGCTCAAGCGTTGCTCAGTGCCTATCAGCCCCCTCTCAGCGCTGGATAGCTTCTCCTCAGTGATGGTCAACTTAGCTTCCATCCGCCCTGACTCCTCAGTAATCTTCCTTGATTCAGCTGCGATCCGATCAGCCTCCTGAGCCATCTTGGCAACTGAGTCGTTCAGATCTTGAGAAAACAACTCTGCTACCTGACTGGCCAAATGATCAACAGCTTTTTCCATTCTTGCATCGTCCTCATCCCTGAGCTGAGTCAGTGAGTTAGCCATCAAATTCTTCATAGTTTTCCTCTCAGACCTGACGGATGAAATGGTGGACAACATTATCTTCTTCAAACTCTTCACCTCAGAGTTGGCCACCGTCTTGAGCGCGGACTTCACCCACTTCAGCTGCTTCTGAATCCCCTTTTCCTTAGTGTCGGTCTGAGCCTTAATAAGTTCAACTTGCTGTTGAAGCTCAGCCAGGTTTTTAGAAGTCTTTTCTTGCTTGATCTGCACAATACTGGTGAATTTCGCTCGCTCAGTTCCAGTAATGATCACATCCTCATCATCCTGGGCTCCATCAGTCTGTGGCTGGTCTCCCTGATCAGCCCTTGCGTCTTCAGCCTCTTCAAGGTGCACTGAAGGTAGTTTTGGAGAAGTCATAGCCACCTGCTCAGGCTCAGCTACGCTATCTCGAACTTCGGGAACAAGTCCCTCAGAACTAGGAGTCACCTTGGACTCCTCTACAACAACCTCATGTGTCTCAGGGCAGGGAGTCCCTTTATTGACTGTTGTATCATTGGCGGTTGAGATGTTCTCAACATCCTCAGCGACTGGTCCACCCTTGGCACTAGTCACCTTATCACTTTCCCCCTGAGCCTCGGGCTAAGAGTTCATCTCCTCAACTTCCTTCCGTCTCCTCTACCATCTTCTCATTTGCTCCACCTTGACCATCATCACCACCCTCATCACATTCATCATCATTCGCAGGATCATCCTCATAATCCTCCTTGTGGGCAATCTTCATATTCTCCACCAACTGCTTGAGATTTTCAAAGTTTAAGAGCTGCAGCCAGTTGGTGATATTGAAGAATGAGCACAGACGAGCCTCCTCCATCTCCCAATGCTCCCAGCCTCTAGCATCCACTAGCATGTGCTGCTCCTGCATGTTGGACTGCTTGAAGTCAGCCAGACCTTCAGCTCGATGACATTTGAGCACAACACCTTGTACTTGTGCAGATTTGGCCAGCACTTGGAGATCCATTCGCAGGTGTTCTCCCTGAGCATATTCTCGTACATTTCTTCCATCAGCCCAGCATCCAACTCCTCATCCTCAGTTGCATCAAGGAATTCGTCAATCTCTGAGGCGGATGACTCATTTGGATCCTTGGATGAAACAGGGAAATCCTCAGGAGTGGGTAGTTGAGTGGAAGTGTTTGGATTATTTGGCTCAAACTCAATTAAGGGTGGGGGTAGGTTAGTGTTTGGGTCTGGGTTGGAAAGTTCAGTCGGGTGGGTAAAAACTTCAGGGTTGGGAGAGGGGTCAGAAGGTTGGGGTTGGGGTTCAGTGGGGTTGGGTTGGTCAGGTTGCAGCAGCTCTGTGGATTTGATAGTGTCCCTGACTTGCACCAAGTCAGAGGCTATTGGAGAGCTTGACTCTTCCCTGATCGGGCTCACCTCCATCAGTGCCTTCGCAGGGGATTTCTTGGGACCCTTCCTCAGCCTTTTCAACGGCCTCTTCTCCTTCTCAACAACCTCTATCCTGACATCATCGTCAGCCTCCTCAGCCTCAGATGCGGCACTCTTGGAGACTTTCTCAGTCCCTTAGCCGTGGCCTTGGACTTCAAAACAACTTTCAGCTTGGCCCGCTTCTCCTCCTGGGCCTTCTCCTCCGCCTGAGCCTTCTCCGCCTACTCAGCAGCCACCTCATTCACAGCCTCCTTGCTCTTCTCAAAGAGCTCATCCACTCTCTCTAGCAGGTTGACTACCACCTTCTTGTTCTTGGCAGCTTGCTTCTTCCTCTAACCCTTGGGGTGAGCATTAGGGTCAATCATGCCAAGGATGGCATAAGTGTCAGCCTCAGTGGAGAACTTGACCTTCTTGGGAGAAAGGTCATCCTCCATATCGAAAGTACACCCATGACAGGTGTGGCTGATCAGTAGAGAGAGTCCTGTGCCAAAAGGCAGGATAGCACCCACTGAGATGTGCTTTTTATCCTCATCATTCTCCAGCTTGTCCAGAGCAGCCTGACAGAGCTAGTCCAGGAAAAACTGCTCCCAATTGACCTGAACGCCATCCACCAGTGCACCCATGATCCTCAACTTGGGCAGGCTCAGTTGCTCGTGTGAACCAACCGTGCCCATCACCATCTTGGATACGATATCCACCATCGCACGATACTCTGGCTTTAGAGTATCCTTGTGTTACTTTGCTTTGAACTCAGAAGAGCTTGACTTCATCCACTGCCTCAGTAGCTCTCCTTTCTTGTTCTCCATGTAAGTCTTGGGATTGATCCCAGTACATGGCAACCCTAATACCTCCTTCACTGCCTTCCGGAGGTCGATGTCGCAATGTTCCTCATTGTACAGATTCTCTCCCTCCTCATTCTTCTCGCCCGTAGGCACCAGCACTGTAACTCTCGTGAATAGCTCACCCTTTCGAGCAAACATATTCAGATATGCATCCACCACCGTCTTCAGAAGCACATATGAGGGTTTCTTGGAGAAGTACTTATCGAGAAATTCCTTGGAGATCCAGTCAAATACAAGTTGAATCTCCTTCATTTTGATACACGGACCATCCATGGTGATGACGTGCTCCATATTGACAAGCTTGCTTTTGACAACATCGCTGATGTCATCCATTGTCCAAGAATTGTCAAGAAAAGCCATTGGAGGTTTTGGAAAAGTTGAGATATTTGCAAGAGAAGAATTTGAACAAGAGAATGTTTAGTGTGCAGTGTGAATTTTTTTTTCCAATAAATTTCTCAAATGACTTTTCAGATTGATATTACTAAGTCAGTTACTCAAATATGGGGTTGAGATTAATCCTGAATTTGAAAGGATTTTGAAATGAAGGGCCATGATTAATCTCAAGTACAACCATTTACCCAAGTCAGTCATATTCCATATAAAATGAACACGAATATGAAAAAGTAATTATGTGTGTTGATAGGCGAACATCAGTCAATGATGGGCAAATAAGGATTAAGACCTTAAAAGAGATTATAGAGAATCAACCCCAAATCTAATGTGATTAATGAAGAAAATCAAGTGGGAGTGCATGGATCAATCCGGAAGGTGCATGAAATGACGAACAGCTCCAATAACAAACAACATACTGGCAAACAGGTTTTAAGACCCGAGACCAGATATGAACATTCCTCCAAGTCACTGATGACGAGCAACATAAATAAAAAGTGGTGTATTTACCAATATAAAAGGTGTATGCCAATGAACAAAGAACCAAGATTCTGAAGCTCAGCTCAACAAGAAATATAGGAAAACAACTCAGAAGCCATACCCTCAAAAGGCGAACAACTTTGATGAAGAATCCATACTGGATCAAATAAGCCGACCTGGACGAACAACAATAAGCCCGAGATAAGACCAAATAAGACTTTGTAACTAAGATTCAGCTTAGATAAGGTCAAACAAAAGTCAAAGGACACATGTCTAGCATGCAAGCTAGGAAGTCCAAGAGTCTTGGACACCTCCTACTTGTTAGTCTCTAAAAATAGTTGTTCTCCAGCTAAGAAATACAAGTTCAAATTCACAAATGCTCCTAAAACACACACTAACACACCTAAACGTACACATACGAAATTAATACAATTTCAATTTTTGTATTTTCAATTCCACAACCCGAATCTTCGATTTACCATTTACGGTGGTAATCAATCACACGTTATTGATTGGTGATCTTAAACCGAACTAAAACAGTCACTAATCCCCCCAATTAAATTTGATCACCAATAATTTGGCGCTAGAAGGAGGGTCTGAACCTCCGGTTTAGTGTGATTAGTCAAGAACTTCAAGTTGAAAACTTGAAGATTTGAAGAAAACCTCAAGAAACATTTGAAGATTCAAGCAAAAGTGTTCTTGGTGTTCTTCATCATAAAAATTAAGAGAATTTAATTTGAAATGCCTCAATTCAAAGAAACACAAGGTACACGCGTATCAAGCAGAGCATCTCCTACCCGAGCTTCATCAGCTGATCACCAGGATCGTAATCCCAGGCATGCGAACAGATCGCAACATACGACCATAACTCATAATCTCCCACCAGAAATGGAGGCCCTAGCGAACAACCCTAACGAACTGGCCAAAACCATTGCTGCTCTCCAAGCTCTCCAGAGACGGCAAGAACATAATAGACCTTCACAAGCAAGGCCTAAGGATAGACCCCTGGAAGTTGTTAGGGCCAGATCAGTTAGGGGCGAACAACACGAGGTGAACAGTGCCCAGGTCTGGCGGGATAAGGGCAAGGCCAAGGTGGTCGAGCCAAGAGAGGGCCAAGTTGAGTTTGCTCGCGGATGAACAACAATGTCGAGCCATGGAACAACTCGTTCCAGTGCCCAGGACAGACTTGGCCAACCCCAACAATAAGACAAAGTTGCTCGCCAGGAAGCAAAGCGTGGGTGAGCAACATTTGAACAACCTCGCCCATCAGTTCATGAGAGACTCTCTCAATCTGCCTTCAGGCGCCTAGGGCCAAATGCGGCGAGCAACCCTAGAAAGCAGCTCCAGGACATGCCCACTCCAAGCGATGGACTGCGACGAGCAGAAAGACTTGTACCTTTGCTCGCCGAACAGCCTCCAAGCCAGGGGGCATCTTTGGATGAGCTGTCAAGTCTAAAGAAAGTTGTGGAGAGCATGTAGGGATAATTTGACCAACAAAGAGGAGTGGGGAAGACCAGCTTGCCATCCTCACCATTATCACCTATCATTCTGAAAGTCCCGATTCAGAAAAAGGTCCAATTCCTAGCAAGTATATAATATGATGGCCTTGCTGATCCTAGAGTTCATCTGACGAAATACTCAGATTATATGGTCTCGGTGGGAGCCAGCGATGCCACCCAATGCCGAAAGTTCCCCTTAACTTTGGGGGATCGGGTGCACAAGTGGTTTTCGGCAATACCACCAACATCTATCCACTCGTTCATTCAACTGAGTCGAGAGTTCCTTTCCCATTTCTCAACGGCAGGATCATATTTGTCCCAAAAATACCGATTGTCGGACATAAAACAAAATGATGACGAGTCAGATTGGGCATTCATGGAAAGGTTTGACAAGGTGCTATTGGAAGGTGAACCCGTCAGCGAGGACACGAAAATTGTTGCTGTTATGGCCGGGTTGAAAAAAGGATCAAAGCTATGGAAAGAGGTACGTCTGAAGTACCCAAGAAGTTATGCCAAATTCAGAAATCAAGCCGGCATATTCGTTTCCATGCATGAGGCTTTGCAATCAAATTTGGGAGAGAACAAAACCGATCCCAAGGACAACAACAAAAAACCTAGCGGAACAGGCTACCGAGTCCCAAAAAATATGAAGGCATTCAATGAAGGGACAGAGCTTAAGAAGAAATTGAACCAGGTGCTAACAGTATCAGTCGATACTGTATATGAAAATGTGAAAGAGAAGGAGTTGCTCTCCCCTCCACGGAAAATCCGTCAGGACACTGGCAAATTCAACCTTAACAAGTATTGTGCCTACCATCAAAGCGTGGGGCACTTTACGAGCGAGTGTAGAGGTTTGCTCAAGCAGCTTTGGCGGTTCTACGAGGAGGGAAAACTCACCGACTTTGTTAAAAGACAACCTAGAAAGAGAACCCCGGAGAACAACTCTGAAGATGAGGAGATCAACCTCAAAGAAATAATAAACCCAGGCGACCAATTCTGGTTGTTGCTGCTCGTCCACTTGAAGACCTATATATGATGGAACCCGCGGGGCCAGCGGAAGGATGTTCTGATGGACGACCGCCGATCTCCAACCGAAAAAGAAAAGTCGAATTGCGAGCGATCGATCAAGTACAGGGAATGGGGGTTAAGCCATCCATCATGCAAACAGCAGAATTGACCTTTACCGAGAAGGATTTGGAGGGGATCTTGACCCCCCATAATGATTCGCTCGTAATCTGTGCCAAGATTATGGGGACCAGGGTACAAAGATTGTTGGTGGACACCGGAGCCTACACCAACATTCTTTTCAAGAAGACGCTTGATCAACTTGGAGACTACTCGGGCTACATCCGACCTTCAAATCACAGAATTTTAGGCTTCGAAAATGCTGTAACAGTCCCATTAGGGGAAAAACATAACGAGAATGGTTGACTTCTTGGTCGTTGATCAGGAATCAACCTACAACGGGTTTCTTGGTCGACCTTTTCTGAATGAATTTAAAGCTGCATGTTCAACTTACCATTATTGCCTAAAGTTCCCTACAGCAAGCGGAGCAGGCACCATAAAGGGAGATCAAAGTAAGGCTCGGGAATGCCTCCTGCAGTTGCAGGCAAAACATGCACTGGTATCCATGATGGAAGCCACCACCAGTTATCCTGCCGATGAACCATTATTACTGGAGAACATGATGGACATAGAGGAGGACCACATGGATACTGGCGAACAACATCTTGACGAGCAAGGGTTGGACGAGCAACTGATCACCACCCAAAGGGAACTTCATTCTGACGAACAACAAAGGGGTGGTGACGAGCAACACCCATCAGGTGACTTGGAGGGCCAGATGCTGACTAACAATGATGAATCAGGACCAACAAATGATCTAGATCCTCGTCTGGGAGCAGAGCTAATGAGCATCGAAAATAATTTTAACTCTGAGGGACCAATACTCGATCCTCGTTGGAAAGGACAAAAACGACGAGCAACTCCAGTTGAAGAATTGGAGGCGTTCAAAGTTAATACTGAAAACCAGGATCTCGAATTGTACATAGGATCTGAGCTCCTTGAGCCTTACAGATCCCGAATGAAAGAGCTCATCAACAAGAATCTAGATGTTTTTGCTTGGTCTCATGCAGACATGGTGGGGATAGATCCAAAACATGCTTGTCACAAGCTCAACATCAATCAAGCAAAAAGGCATGTCCATCATAAACGAAGAAAATATGGCCCAGACAAGTATCAGGCTTTGAATGAAGAAGTAAAGAAGTTGTTGGACAATGACCTAATCTGACAAGCACTCTGTCCACAATGGGTAGCAAACCCAGTCCTTGTGAGAAAACCAAACGGGACCTGGAGGCTATGCATAGACTTTACTGATCTGAATGTAGCATGCCCGAAGGACAACTTTCCTCTCCCTCATATTGACCAGTTGGTGGACAACACATCAAGTCATGAAATGCTAACATTCATGGATGCCTTTGCCGGGACCATCAAATTTCGATGCATCCAGACGATATACGAACAAAAACTTGTTGTGTTGGAAGAGAATGTCCTTCGGCCTCATCAACGCCGGAGCAACATACCAGAGATTGGTGAACAAGATGTTCGATGAACAAATTAGAGATACGGTAGAAGTCTATGTAGACGATATCGTAGTCAAGAGCCCCCGAAAGGAAGACCATCTTCAGCGTTTGACCCAGGTATTCGATATTCTTCGACATTACAATATGAAGCTGAACCCGAAGAAGAGCAGTTTTGGAGTCCATTCCGGAAAATTCCTGGGCCATCTTGTTAGTCAACGAGGGATTGAAGCCAATCCAACAAAAGTCAAAGCTATCGTGGATATGCAACCACCACGTTCGATAAAAGAAGTGCAAAGGCTCACGGGATGCCTAGCAGCATTGAATCTGTTCACATCCAGATCGGGGGACAAATGTCGTCCATTCTTTGAAGCCATCAAGAAAGGGCAGTTCACATGGACTAACAACTGCCAAAAGGCGTTCGACCAACTTAAGGACTACCTGGGAGATGTTAAAATTCTATCAAAACCCGTCCCAGGAGAAAAGCTATACTTGTACTTGGCAGCGTCAGAAGTGGCAATCAGCTCTGTTCTGGTACGGGAAGACAGCAAATTCCATCAACCTATTTACTACGTCAGCCAAGCTTTGCACGAGGCGGAGATTAAATACTCCCCAACCAAAAAGCTGGCATACGCTCCTGTCATGAGTGTGAGGAAGTTACGACCATACTTTTTTTATCATCAAGTTGAAGTGCTAACAACTTTCCCAATCAGACAAATCCTCTATTGCCCCGACACAGCTGGTCGTCTGCTAAAGTGGTCACTGGAGATTAGCCAATTCGGGGTGACCTATGCTCCTCGAACAGCGATCAAAGGGCAAGCATTAGCCGATTTTATAGTCGAACTAACCTTCCCACCAGATCCGACGAGAGGACTTGATCACCCCTGGCATCTTTATGTTGATGGATCTTCAACCAATATAGCCTCGGGGGCAGGAGTGGTTCTGATCAGCTCGGACAGATAAGTATTCACCTCGGCAATCAGATTTGGTTTCATGGCAACCATCAACGAAGCTGAGTATGAAGCTCTCATTGTTGGTCTCCACCTATCCCTTGCAGTAGGTGTTAGACGGTTACAAATATTCAGCGACTCTCAATTGATTGTGAACCAAGTCCGAGGTGAATACGAAGTAAAAGACGATCATATGATCGAGTATCAGCGAATTGTTGCTTACCTGATGTCCTTATTAGAACAAGTCTTCATTGAACAAATTCCGAGGACAAGCAACACACAAGCAGATGCATTGGCCCGACTAGCAACAAGCGATGGACCTGCAGAGTTGGCAGACATTATAATTACAAAGATGAATGACCCATCAACAAGATGTTACAATGTCAATCAACTCGACGAACAAGTAAGTGAAGAAGAAGACTGGAGAACAAGTATAGTCAAATACTTGAAAAGTGGAAAAAAACCAAACAACCCTTTTGAAGCTGCCAAGCTAACAAAGCAGGCCGCCAGATACACTCTGGTGGGCGAGCAGCTTTACAAAAGGGGAATATCAATCTCACTTCTCAAATGTTTGCCTAGGGGGCAATGACGAGCAATACTTGAAGAAATACATGCCGGAGTATGTGGAAATCACACTGGGGGGCAAGCCTTGGGGTACAAAACTATCAGACAAGGCTATTATTGGCCGACTTTACGTCAAGACGCAATCAAGAAAGCAAAAACATGCCATCAATGCCAAATTTTTACCCCAAACATTCATACCCCGACCCAACAGCTCGTATCAGTTTATAGCCCATGGCCATTTGCAAGGTGGGGGATGGACATTATTGGTCCCTTCCCAGCAGGTGTTGGAAATGTTCTGTTTGGTGAAGATTACGCAGCAGAAAATGATCAACTTCATTTGGAAGAACATTGTCTGTCGCTTTGGGGTTCCGCAAACCATTGTGACAGATAATGGTCCGCAATTTGATGGAAAAGAGTTGAGAGACTTATGTGCGAAGTGGGGAATCAAAAAACATTACTCTACGCCCTATCATCCCCAATCAAATGGACAAGTCGAAGCCGTAAACAAGATAATCAAGCATACATTAAAAGTACGGCTGGTGGAGAGCAAAAATAGTTGGTCTGAAGAACTTCCGGAAGTCCTGTGGGCATATAGAGTTTCTCCCAGGTCAAGCACCGAAGAAACACCTTTTGCAATGGCTTTCGGAACAGAAGTTGTGATACCAATCGAGTTAAAGACCAACACTTTCAGAACGACCAACTTTGATGAGCAGGCGAACAACTCTGCTCTAGCTACTGAAATGTATTTGCTCGAAGAAAAAAGATTGAGTGCCGAGCTAAAAAACGCTACCTATAAGCAGCGAGCAGAACGCTATTACAATTCTCATGTTAAAATCAGGGAATTCAGAGTTGGAGATTTGGTTCTAAGAAAGTTGCTCACCCAACCTCCAGGTGTATTGGGACCAACTTGGGAGGGCGCGTATCGTATAACGGAAAAATTTGTTAATGGTGTATACGATATCGAAGATATGGAAGGCAAGCCGGCCCAATACTCCTAGAATGCTGCATGTCTAAAGAAGTACTATCAATGAGACGAACAAGTTCTTGATTGGGCGAACAAATGTCTTGGGGGGCAAGTGAGGCAAACCAAAAACTTGCCTAATTTTTTGAAAATTTTGTTAAGTATAAAATGAAAAGTTGTTCGGCACATTGTATAGTTTAGTGTTGTTTCATCGTTTTTATTTTAGACAAAGTTGCGCGGCAAAAAATATTATAAGCGAGCATGTTTTAGTTTAGTGTTTAAAGTTGTTCGTCAGGTTGTATATGTTAATGATGGGCAGTCTTACAACACTTGTAAATTTCTTACATTATGTATATATAGTTGTTCGTCGAAAGAAAAGTCCAAAGCTCAAGGTACAAGTCCATCTTTGAGGACCAAAGCCACTTAAAGGTTGTTCATTTTTTAAAATGGACAGAACCTAAGGCTAAACCCTGATTCCATCAAAAGGCAAAGTTCAAATCGAACAAAGCCCAAAATTATATGTTATAATTGCGAAAGCATTGACAAGAATGTAAAGGCAATTAACATATAAAGAAAATGAGCGAACAAAAGAAAGACACTTCATTAAAACAAAAGATATTGAGCCTAAAAAATAGTACAAAAGTTTAAGTACTACAAAGACGAACAACTACGGAGAAGAGCCTAACAAGCAGCTATTACAAAAAGGAAGACTAAAAAATCTAAGTCCTAAATCTATTGCTGGTCGGCGGGAGGATCAACAATCATGTCCCTAGCCATATCTTCAGCAGCCTTTTGTTCCCTCTCCCTAGCAGCTTGCTCGTCTGCGGCAGCCGGCTCTTCTTCTTGTTCGTCCTCATCAACTTGAAGTGGAGGGCGAGTAACAGTGATACTAGGGTCAAGACTTTTAATCTTAACCCCTAGATCGGCGATATCCCCTAGATGGATCTCAATGTTGTTCGGTGGGGGATAGTGCTCCAAAAACTCGGTCAAATCCTTGCCCATCTCTTCCACCATGTCTTTAAAATCGTACGCGTCAGCCATGCGAATGCAATCGGCATAGGCGCAGATATATCCCAAGTTTGAGATGGGGGCGGACCGGGCTTGGAGCTCAGCCTCGAGCTGCTCGTGGGTGAAGGTGTTGGCCTCCACATCCCTAAGGCGAGCAACTTCCGCTTTGAGCTCGGTAATCTTCTGCTCGGCCGCGGATAGTTTTTTCTTCTCTTCGCCGAGCAGGGCATCTTTGCCTCCCAATTCACCAGATAAACCTTGAATTTCTTCAAGATATTTCTTCTCACTATCAATGTAAACATTGATCTGGTTATTGAGACAAGCAAGTTTGGCCTCATACTGGCTGACCAGGCCGTCCTTTTCTTCGGTCAGTTGCCGAGCAGTGCCGGCATAGCGACGAACAGCTTCTTCAAGCTCGGCAAGCTGGGACATCCCTTTTTGGGCAGTTATAAGGCCATTTGCGTGCTGCATCATGGAGAAGTGGAAATTATCTGCAATGCCTTGGGCAGAAATGGTCGTCTCCAAGGGCCAGGTCCAGGATCGGGCGATCAATTCGGTTGCCCGGCGGACATGTTCGCCCGGGATCTCCTAGATGTTCACCGGGGTTTTTGAACAGGTGTATTTATGGATGGAGGCTGCTCGCCCTGGGTGATCTCTAGGCCGATACCTGCGAACAAAGATATAAGTTACGAGATGTTATTTAAGTCTATAAAAGTTGTTCGCCAGTAATAAAGTTAGATGTACTTACTCTTGAAACTTCCTCTTGTCCCAACCCAGAAGGGTTATGTCCCCGGGACCGCGAACAGGAGTGGAGTCCTTGCCTGCTTTGCCTATCTTCTCCACCAGTTCGATGGAGACGCGCCAGGCAGTTTCTTCCTCGGAATGGGGACGAGCATGGCTCTGCCCCACTTTCTCCTTGCCTTTATTCTTGGTAGGAGCAGTTTGGCCAACGAAGGACCCATCCCCTTTCTTTAGGCGCTTGGCGCCACGGGGTGATGAAGCAGGAGGTGGAGAGGGTGGAACTTTCGCCCCCTCGGCCTTATTCGTCATCGCCAACACCTTGGAAGGCGGATCACCTTTCTTTCTCCTTCCCTTTGGAGGTGGCATCTCATGAAATCTTTGCTCCAAAAGTCCAAAGCAGGGAGGGACGGCAACAGTAACTTGCTCGGCTAAAAAAAAGAAGAGATTAAAGTCAGAATGCAAAAGGTGTGAGCAAGTGTTCTTTTATTCCATGACGAACAAGGAAGTTCAGATAAGTTGGTGGAATTTCATACCTGGGGGTACTTCGGCTTGGGCCTCTAAGTGGTGAGAGAATGTGAATAGGCGAGCAGCTTTCTGACACTTCTCCTCGCTCAGGTATTGGATGGTCCTATCCGCTTTGTTGCGCAGGCCGACCAAGCAAGAAGTGAACAGGAACTCAGCACCAATTTTCTCCTCCTCCGAATTCCATTTGGGCAATCGAGGGCCTACAAACAAACAAGAAAAGTTAAATTAGAACGATACAGTTCAAGAATAAACAGAGATAAACTTACGCTTAATTATTCCATAAGCAGCGGGATAGTTTATTCGTCCAATGCCGCCGTGTGGTCCGGAAGATGCTCGCCAATCACCCACAATGAAGAAGAAGAGTTGTTTTCAGTCCCTGGTCTTGTTCGTCACTCCTTCTACCATCTTCAGTCCGGTTCTGGCCTTGAGATAATAGTAACCTTCTTCGCCTATAGGGCATTTGGTAATTGTCATAAGATAGTTGATCTCCTCTACAGTAAGGCGATCAACATATCCCTCTAAGGCGAACAGGCATATTGCGCCGAGCAAATTCATCCATCCAATCGGCGTGATCTGTGTAATGGCTAGATTGGTCGCCTCGAGGAAGCGACCAACGACTGCGGGCAGCGGCAGCTTCAAACCTGCGATCAGTGTATCAATGTTGATCGATGTGCATCCTGGAGGTGGGCGATCAGCTCTCTCTTTTCTCTTAGGGGCCCACATGTGAATGTCATAAGGAATCTTGTAGGTCTCTCGAATCAAATCAAGATCTTCCTCGAGGACAACACTCTTGATTTTGCTCGCCTAGAAGTCAGTTTTTACCCAATCCATTACTTGTCTTTGTGGGCGAGCAAAGTTATTCGCGTGTTCCTCAGCATATGCTCGCCATTCGAAAGGCCGAGCAACTCCAACTGGAATCTTATTTTCCAAAATCTTTGGAGATGGGAAGTTTATCCCCTCCAAAAATTCACGGGTCAGTTCGTCAAATTCGGGATCTTTCGATTCAGCACTGGACGAAGAGCCCTCGTCAGAATCCCTGTTCGCAATAACCACCACCTCCCTCCCTGACGGGCGAGCACCAGTATCCTCCACTGATCGAACAACAGAGTTTGTGTGGGGGTCTGATGCCGAAAGAAATCTCAAAGGGGGGTTAGTCTCTGTGTGCCACAATGGGAAAGAGGGGATCAAGGGTTTCCTCAGATTTGTTGCTCGAATGAGAAGACATGGAAGAAAGAGAGAGAAACACAGACGGCAGCAGAAAATTTTGCAGACGGCGGCGAATCCCCGTAGAAGATGGTGGCGCAGGGTCTCACACGGCGGCGATGGAGATTTTTTGAAGAAAATGGCGAAAGGAAAGTGTGGAGAAAGAGAGAAATAAGAGAAATAACTACCTTGCTTCAGAATTGGAGGCCAAACGCTGAAGAAACGTCGTCGGAAAAGCTTGAAGTCGCCGGAAATGGAGAAATTCGCCGGAGGAACTGTAGCAAGAAGTGAAGAAGTGGGAAATTTTTTGTTTCCCTCTTCTATTTATACTCCAAAGAAATCGGGGTAAAACCCGTAATTTCCTATAAAATTTGGACTGAATTGATGGAAAACAGGGTAAATGTCGAGCAAATTTGAAAATCGAAGGACATATACGTAAATATAGGGGCGCGTGGCCTCGGGACTGCTCGCGCGTGGGCGGCGCGCAATCATACTGCCCACGTCATCCTCGTACATCCCCCAGATCGTGGGAAGGTGAAGAGGCGAACCCGGAGTTGCTCGCCAGATTCAATGATGTTCGTCCAAATCTTCACCAGTATAGTATCCTAACTACAGTTGCTCGCCACAAATTTGCTCGTTCCAGCCAACATCTAGTCAGGATAAGGGGCCATTGTTTATAGGTGAACATCAGTCAATGATGGGCGAATAAGGATTAAGACCTTAAAAGAGATTACAGAGAATCAACCCCAAATCAAAGGCGATTAATGAAGAAAATCAAGTGGGAGTGCATGGATCAATCCGGGAGGTGCATGAAATGACGAAAAGCTCCAATGACGAACAACATACTGGCGAATAGGTTTTAAGACCCGAGACCAGATATGAACATTCCGCCAAG
The DNA here is from genome assembly GCA_947034835.1 of Ballota nigra. Lineage (NCBI taxonomy): Eukaryota > Viridiplantae > Streptophyta > Magnoliopsida > Lamiales > Lamiaceae > Ballota > Ballota nigra. Next base: position 27,482,723 of record OX344727.1, read on the forward strand.
TCACTGATGACGAGCAACATTAATAAAAAGTGGTGTATTTACCAACCTAAGAGTGTATGCCAACGAACAAAGAACCAAGATTCCGAAGCTTAGCTCAACAAGGAATATAGGCGAACAACTCTGAAGCCATACCCTCAAAAGATGAACAACTTTGATGAAGAATCCATACTGGATCAAATAAGCCGACCTGGACGAACAACAATGAGCCCGAGATAAAGACCAAAGAAGACTTTGTAACTAAGATTCAGCTTAGATAAGGTCAAACAAAGGTCAAAGGACACATGTCTAGCATGCAAGCTAGGAAGTCTAAGAGTCTTGGACACCTCCTACTTGCTAGTCTCTATAAATAGTTATTCTCCAGCTAAGAAATACAAGTTCAAATTCACAAATGCTCCTAAAACACACACTAACACACCTAAACGTACACATATGAAATTAATATGATTTCAATTTTTGTATTTACAATTCCACAACCCGAATCTTCGATTTACCATTTACGGTGGTAATCAATCAGAAGTTATTCATTGGTGATCTTAAACAGAACTAAAACAGTCATTAATCCCCCCGATTAAATTTGATCACCAACAGTGTGCATTAAATGCTCCGACACGCATGGGTTTAAATATTAAAAGACGCGTTTTAATGAAAAACGGAAAGCATTTAATGAAAATTTTCAGGATGGAAGTCTCAGTGAGATGTTTCAAATTCACAAAGAATTCACTCCAGGATCTAAGAGTCCTAACTCCACTAACAGTTCCATAAATCTTGCTTCAGTCAAAGGCTTAGTCAAGATGTCAGCTCTCTGCCTATCAGTGTGAATCTTCTCCATCCTAATATCCTTCTTCTCTACATGATCTCTTATGAAGTGATGCCTAATATCCACATGCTTGCACCTTGTGTGAAGCACTGGGTTCTGAGTGATTGCTATAGCACTATTGTTGTCACAATAGATTGGAACCTCATTTGCAAACACTTGGCAGTCTCTCAATTGTTGCCTCAACCATAAACTCTGAGCACAACAACTACCTGCAGCCATATACTCAGCCTCAGTTGTGGATGTAGCCACTGAATTATGTTTCTTACTAAACCACGAGATCAACTTACTCCACAAAAACTGACATGTCCCTGAGGTAGATTTCCTATCAATCCTACAACCTCCATAATCTGCATCTGAATAACCAGTCAGTTCTAAGTTGTCATTTGAAGGATACCATAGTCCCATATTGACTGTCCTTTTCAAATACTTAAGTATCCTCTTGGTAGCCTCCAAATGACTTCTCTTGGGGTTACACTGATACCTAGCACACACACCAACTGCAAATGTAATGTCAGGCCTACTTGTAGTCAGGTAGAACAAAGATCCAATCAGCCCTCGGTACTCAGTCTGGTTCACTGAAGCTCCTTCAGTATCATGATTCATCTTCCAATTTGTGTTCATTGAGATTCTAGCCGGATTGCAATTCGGAACTCCAAAATTCTGAATCTAGTCTCTTGTATACTTGGCCTGATTAATGAAAATCCCTTGATCAGTCTGCTTGACCTGCAATCCTAAAAAGAAGTTCATCTATCCCATCATAGACATCTCAAATTTACCAGTCATCAACATAGAGAATTTCTCACAGAGCTGATGATTTGGTGATTCAAATAATATGTCATCCATATAAATCTGGACCAAGAGAATATCATCACCTTCATTGATCCTGAACAAGGTCCTATCCACGGTTCCCTTCCTGAACCCATGGTCAGTCAGGAATTGGGAGAGGGTATCATACCAAGTGTTAGGATAAAAATTGTTAGTTTTGATGAGTTAAAACAAACCAGAAGATGTAATAGGACCATCTGGACCTGTTAGCCAGATGATGATCTAGATTAGGACTTAGTCTAGGGGGAACTACCAGACCAGAAGACTTCACCAGAAGAGTCACCAGAGGACTTCACCAGAGGACTCCACCAGAAGACTTCACCAGATGAGATCAGACCAGAGGCAGAGGACCTTCCCCAGACCAGACGAGTCCGGACCAGACGAGTCTGGTGGAACAAAAGATGCTCAGTTTGATCTCCTGTTTCTACTGAGTATTCTGGTTGTTCACCAGATTAGGACCAGAAGACACCGAGGTTGTCTGGTGTCTGGTCTTGCCTTCTCTGAAGAGAATCAGAGTTAGGCAGAGGAAGCATTTGACCGTTGGTGATTCAAATCAAGTCAACAAGATCAGGATTGGAAAGTTTGAAGAAATCAATCCTAGGATCCCACCAACCCAATCAATCAATTAGGGAATTGATTGATTGAGGCTTCCTTATATAGAGGATCTGATTGGATTAGTCCTCCAACGGCTAGCCCTAATCCCCTCTATAAATACAAGAGTGCAGTTCAAGAAAAAGCTCTAGAGAGACTACACACGCGCATAAGTTGATCCAAGCTTTTGATATTCATACCAAGCACTCTTATTGTTCATAATATTTATCTACTCTTAAGGAGTTATTGAAACCACAACCTGTTCATCCATCAGACAAGGTTGTTGGCTGTTTGATCTTTAGATTGAAGCCAAATCTAAAGAGGTTGTAAGAAGGAACTGGTACTTCACAATTCCAGTGAGTAAGTAAGTGAGTTGGTTGATAGTGAGACCCCTTGGATATAAGGGAGAGTGGACGTAGGATATTCAAATCCGAACCACTATATATCTTGTGTTCTTTATTGCTTTCATTTACTTATTGTCCTATTGATTATTGTTCGCTTGTAAAAAGAAGTTGAAAGACATTTAACTTAAGCTTCCGCAATCAATCTAACTAGTGGGACCAACACCAAGCTCTATGAGCTTGCTTAAGTCCATAAAGTGCTTTCTTCAAATGGTATACTTTATCTCCAACCTCAAACCCGGGACGTTGTTCAACATATACCTCTTCACTGAGTACACCATTCAGGAAGGCACTCTTGACGTCCATTTGATACACCTTAAACTTCTTGTATGTTGCATACACAAGGAACAACCTGATAGCTTCCAACCTAGCCACTGGAGCAAAGGTCTCATCATAGTCTATTCCTTCAGACTGACAATACCTCTTTGCAACCAGCCTTGCCTTGTTCTTTACAACAACATCATTCTTATCCTTCTTGTTCTTGAAGACCCATTTGGTACCAATCACACCTTGATGCCTAGGTCTATCTACCAGTTCTCACACCTGATTCCTTGTGAACTAATTCAACTCTTCTTGCATGGCTACGATCCAATTCGAGTCAGTGAGAGCTTCTTTAATATTCTGAGGCTCTTGCTCAGAGAGAAAGCAACAGAACAGTGCACTCTCACCATGGAACCATCTGGTCCTGACTCCCTCAGTTGGATCACCAATGACATGGTCAATGGGATGATCCTCTAGCCATGTTCTCTTACCTGGAGTTGTTCCTGAAGTACCTGTAGTGTTAATGTCTACAGGATCTATAAATTCAAGAAAATGAACAGAAGGGGATGAACCTGAGTCTACACCAAAGGGATTTACCAACTCAATGTCAGGGACATTGATTCCCCCTTGATATGTTGACTCAGGTTGATTCTTCAAACTCAGTCTTGCCACTCTCCTTGTGACCTCCTCAGTGTCAGAAACCAACACTCTTACCCTAGACTCAGTGACAGATTCATCAAACACAATATGTGGTGATTCTTCCACAACAAGGGTCCTACAAGTGTAAACTCTGAAGGCTTTACTGACTTCAGAATATCCTAAGAGTATTCCTTCATCAGATTTTCTATCAAATACTTTCAATTGGGTCTTCTCATTGTTGAGGATGAAGCACTTACAACCAAATATATAGAAATAAGAGATACGTGGCTTCCTCTTGTTCCATGTCCCATATGGGGTCTGTGCATGTTATTTTTTCAGCTTGGATCTGTTCTGAGTGTAGCATGCAGTGTTGATTGCCTCAGCCCAGAACTTCTTAGGTAATCCTAACTCAGCCAGCATGGTCCTGGCAGCTTCCTTTAATTTCCTGTTCCTCCTCTCAGCGATACCGTTTTGTTGTGGGGTTCTAGCTACAGAAGTCTCATGAGCTATACCAAGTTCATTACAAAAGTAAAAAAATATATGAATTTATAAACTCAGTGCGTTTGTTAGATCTGATCTTAGTAATGGACTGATTTTTCTCATTGCTAAGTCTTCTGAGCAACTCTGGAAGCTTCACCTGTGTCTCCTTCTTATTTAACAAGAAAATAACCCAAGTATATCTAGAATAATCATCAATAACCACAAGGGTGTATTTCCTACCATTCATACTCACATGTATTACAGGACCAAACAAGTCCATGTACAAAAGTTGAAGAACCCTGTCAGTGGAGAAGGAAGCTTTCTCTTTGAATGACGCTCGAACCTGCTTCCCTTCCTGACATGCCTTGCACACGTGATCCTTGCTAAAAACTTCATTAGGTAAACCTTCTACAAGAGAAAGTCTAGAAATTTTGTTAAGGATCTTGAAGTTCAGGTGGTTTAATCGTTTATGTCATAACCAACTGAGCTCTGATGAGCTTTTAGCAACAAAACAAGTATTAGGAACAGTGTTGCTCCAATCAGCTAAATAAACGTTACCTTTCCTAATACCTGATAGAAGCACTTGTGTAGATTTGTCCTTGAGTGAACATATATTCGATGAGAACTCAACACTGAAACCTTTATCACAGAACTGACTTACTGACAACAGGTTATGCTTCGGTCCTTCTACAAAGGACACATTCTCCACTCTGACTGTACCTATTTTCAAGACACCAAACCCTTTAGTAAAACCTTTTGAGTTATCACCAAAAGTTACCTGTGGACCATCTTTAGCCTGAAACTCCTGGAGAAGACTCTTCATTCCAGTCATGTGCCTTGAGCAACCACTGTCTAGGTACCAAACAGCTTTGATTGAGTCTTCTCTCCTCTTGTTGTGATCCACAGCCGCCTGTAAATAGATCAGGCTTTAGGTACCCATTGGGTGTTAGGTCCTATTGTGCCAACTGTACCTTTTGGGATCTAGACCTGCTTTACTACCCTGGTTACCTCATATTGGTAGATGTGTCTCCCAGAAACATCCACATATACTACTTTCTTCTTCTTAGCCTGAGAAGAAGATGGTGTATGAGTGTCAGGATTAGGCTTCACAGGAGCCTGAGTGAGTGCATTTTGGGCTGACTTCCTGTTCTTCCTAGGCCCTTGTGCAGTCGGTCTTGAGGTTTGTCCCTGATGAGGGCCTTGCTTTTGGTTTCCCCTAGGCAAGTGAGGGAACTGAAAGCAATTATAGGCTTCAGGATGCCAAAACTATGGAGTGAGATAAAACGAACACACAAAAAAATATAACAAAATATTTGGAGTGAGATAAGATTACCACTTCCGATATATACGATCGACCGCTACCGGTTCCAAGAACTAAACTCAAGAGTATTGATTTCCTCAACAAAATAAAATACGGTGGGAGAGAGATATTATTTTCTATGCTTTTCTTATGAAAAGAACCGAGTATTTATAAGGAGAGAAAGAGTAATATAGTTGAGAAATATGTGGGATCATGGCTTATCAACTTGACGTGGCCTTCTCTCTAAAACTCACGAAGCAATCTAAGGACTCCGTAAAATAGATTTTGGTACTTGAGAATAATATAATATATATATTATGTCCTTAAACATAGTCTTATAATTGAAAAATATATCATTTATAAAATAATAAGATATATATATATATATATATACACACACACGTGTGTATTTGAGTTAAAAATAATATATCATTTGTAAAATCTTGAGAGATGAGTATAATATATTATTTTAATAAAAATTAATACTTTGGAAAATTGAAAAATAAATTAAATAATTAACTATATTTTGAATCCAATACATGAAATAATAAAATTTTAATTCTAGTCTAAATAAATAAATATTTTAAATAATTAAATTAATAATTTCTAGGGTCTTACAATGGATAATCACTCTAAGCTTAAGATATAACTTGGTTCGCTCAGTGGAATACAGAATAACTCTCTAACTAAGAAACACTTGAGAAATTTATGGTTTTTCGAGTGCTTCTCTTTAATGCTTGATTGCTTTGTACGCTGAGAGTTTGAGTAATTTCTTAGCTTCGAAATTTCCCGAAATCTTGCTTGGGTCCAAGGTCTTCTGTATTTTTAGGCAACTTTGAAAACTATATGTTGGAAGAGATAGTCTTCTAGGTTGTCTTCTCGTAGGATATGTTCAACATATATAATCTCCATGCAACAGCCATCCTTGCATGTATTTGGTAATTGCATTTAATGCTTGCCCATTGAATTGCGCAGGGATGTCAGGTTCAAGTCAGTGTCCGTACATGACTTGGCGCACTCTGATTGGTCCACGTCATCAGATAGGTGAGAATGTCAGAACTCCTTCTTCAGTTTGGTCTTGTCTTTACTGAGTTCAGGTTTGTCCTCATCTACGTACGTTTCCCAGCGCTGACATTCCTTTTGACTTGCTTGGATCCTACTCCAAGTCTTTTCCCAATACTCAGTGCGATCCTGTTCCCTACAGGATTGAGTTTAGCGAAGATCTCAGGATCTTGATCTTCATCCTGACACGTACTCAGCCAGCTTAGAAGGACTGTCATAAGCTCAGGATGATGCTCTTGTGTTCTTCAGGCTTCAGTCTTTATTGTCATCAATGAGTGCCCCTCTCATTGAGTACTTGTAAATTGTAAAATAAACTAACTTGCAAACCTAACCAAGACTAGCCTGACTATTACAAACACTTAGGTAAATCATCTTTTCAGGGGCTTTGGGATCAACTCAAAACTGACATTGTCCCAACAGCTCCCAACTGGTCTTCTTGAAGGTCTTTTCGTCTTCTTATAACTTCACAAGTTAATTTCCCCCTTGACTTGTGTTCTAGAACTAACCTATGTTTAACTCAGGTTGCTAATAGGTTCATCTAGTGCTGCTACAACTAGGATGTCCTAACATGCACAACTGAAGTTAATTACACGTGTTTTGACTAATCATCAACACTAATACTCCCTCCGTCCCCTAATAACTTTCACATTACCTTTATTCTCATGTTTTAGTGAGCGAATTGGTTATTAGTATTTTAATTGCTAAAGTGATTTTTAAGAAGGAGATCTATCTCTTCTCTATTATAAAACACTTCAAAAAATTATTTTATCATTTCAAATAATTATAAAAAAAAACTCACTGGCTAAAACACGAGAAAATAATAAATGTGAAAGTTATTAGGGGACGGAGGGATTACATTTTTCCCAACATATTAAGTTTAGAAAATAACAAACGGTCGTATGAAATATTCTACGGATTTTTGCGGATCATGGCTGAGTGTGGCAAATTTTCCCCAAAATCTCACGCAAAACTAATTTCAGGAGTTTCACTCCCATTTTATGTTACTACATGAAAAAATACATGCATGTTACTATAAGGAAAAAATGTGTTACTATCAGATTAAATATTGTTTTTTCACATATATTAATTTATTTTTACATAAATAAATATTTTTCATACAATATAAGGACAAAATGTGTGTTACTATAAAAAGAAAAGGTTTCACAAATATTTATTTGTTTTTGTAGAAATAATTATTTTTCCATATAATAACACCTGTAAAGTAGTAAAAAATATGTTACTACATGAAACAAGATACCTAGATTTAAAGGGACTATGAATAAATTAAGAAACATAAAATTTGTTCTTATAAAAACACATTTTGCCTTTACAATAACACGCGTTTGCCCATATAGTAACACTAATTGGGAGCAAATGTGTTTTATTGTACATACAAATATTTATTTGTCCTTATAGAAATATATTTTATCCATATAGTAACACATTTAGGATATTGAATGATGTGTCACTATATGAACAAAATAGAACCAACATGAAACAATATACCTAGATTTAACAGGATGAATAATAAATTAAGAAACACATATTTATTGTCATAATAACATATATTTGTCCTTATAGTTACTATAAAGTATTGTCTTAAGAACTAATAACACGCATTTTGCCCTTACAAAAACATGTGTTTGCCCATATAGTAACACAAATTGGGAGCAAATGTGTGTTACTGTACGTACAAATATTTATTTTTCGTTAAAAAAACATATATTATTCTTATATGAACACGTGTAAGGTATTAAAAGATGTGTTTGTAAGCAAATTAAATTTGCACCCAATTAAATGGTGACACGTGTACAAATCAAATTAAAGTTACTATTTTATTTTGAGAATTTAATTAAATTAGTTCTTGAATTAAATAGTTAAATTGATATTAAATGTACACGGTACAAGTTGGTCGAATTAAATAAGTGTTCGATACTCATATTAGGTAATAAATACAGTTTATTTACCATAAGGCCAAAAATTAAATGATATCTCGTCAAAAAGGGAAGCGAACTCAATCAAATCGCAAATCACGCCAATCAAATGGTATTGGCCAACCAAGACGTACCACGTGGTGCGACAGAAAAGGAAGGTTTCTCAACCTCCACCCTATAAATAGGGCCCTTGTTCATTCATCCATACACACAACCGAAGCGAACAAGCATTCAATTGATCAACAAGTAAATCCTTTGCAACCGTTCTTGAAGATTCAAAGCGTTCTTCACCATTCTTCGTGCAAATCAACCGGAAACAGCTCCTGGTCAGAGATTAAGGCTCAGAACCCCTTCGATCCAGCATTTCCATTTGAAGATTCGAAGAAGCTCCAGTAGCGTTCTTCAAGGCCTTTGAATATTAAAAGGCGTTCGACGTGGGATCTCCGACCGGTGGTTGGCTTCATGCGTGGTGAGGCCCAATCAACTAGTTTTAGACTCGACACAATTTGGGGATTTCGTGATTTGAGTTCCAAGGGAACTGCCGGCAGAGATAAAGGACGTGGAATCTTCCTCAGGACTTGGCAAATGGGCTCAAGATGAAAATATGGACAATGGGCCTCCTGGAATTATTTTATTGTCCCAACATAATATTTATAAGAATATATTGTTGGGCTTTGATTTCAATATCTCACCAAATATATTATTCTTATTATTTTGTTGGGCATGAAATTTAACCCAGAAAATAAAATAAAAATAAAAGATCAGCCCATGTCATTTATTTAAGTAATTTTAGTCTTAAAATTAAAATCTCATGTCTAATTAAATTACTTAATATTCTTACCCCCAATACTTTTATTTCGCCCTTTTTAAGCCCTATTAAAATTTGTTTGAATATTAAAAGAGCATATAGAAACCTAAAACCAAACCAATATTGTTGATGATCGTTTCTAATCGCGATGATTAGTGGCTGTTTTCATTGGTTAATTGATCATCAAACAATTACGTGTGATTGATCACTAAACGTAATTAGTGAATAAGTCATTTTAGGTTTAGGTTTGGTTTAGAACGTTTATAAGCTTACGTGATAAATTCGATCGTAGGAACGAGCTGCTTGAGATTCGTAGACGAAGTTTAGACGTGTATAATAATTTGTGCTTATTTTATTAGCTGAAAAAATCTAAGTATTTATAGACATTTGCCTAGCAGGAGGTGTCGCGACTTTTGGCCTACCAGGCCTGCATGCGTGACACCTGGGCTTTGACCAAGTTGACCTTATCTAAACTAAATTCTATCCTTATCTATTGGACTTGCTCGCAGTCAAGAGCTGCTCGTCCTATTGGACTTGTCCTGGAGGAGTCTTTAGTCTGATTCTGTTGGTATTTTGTCTCACTTAGTTGCTATTTTGGCACTGTGGTTGGATCTGGTCGGCGGGATGCCAATTGAGCTCTTCATGTAGCTTTTGATCTGGTTTTGTTCGCCTATCCGCCTTGGTGAAGCATGTAGGTTCTGCTTTCCAGATATCTTAGGTGAATCTTGAGTTAATTTCGCCTTAATCCTCAAGTGTTTTGTGTTAATCCTGGTCGCCCAAATGCTGATTCTGCTCGCCTATCAACAATTGCCCCCTTGCCCATCAATAAATTGTGAAGATAATGAGCGAGCACTTTTTGGGTTGGCAAATTTTTAGTGTCATTGGTGCGAGCAGAAATGTCGAGGGGCGAGCAACTTTTCACGGGCGGACAACATTGGCCGAGCAGACTTGGGCTGGTGATGGTTGGGATCCCGAGGCCTGGGTACGGCTCGAGGTGTGACGTGGGCGGAATGATTGATGGCTCCCACGCGCACGTGAGGCGACGCGTCTTCCCGTTTTGTCGGACAGGTGCTGCACGCGCTCAAAAATTATGTTTTAGTCCCTCAACTCTTGGATTTGCTTGCCCGGAACCCCATTTTTCCAGAAAATATTTAAGGAAAAAACTTTCGATTTTAATCATTTCTACTTTTTCTTAAGCGCGAAAATTGCTCCTTCCCCTCTTTCAAACTTCCGGCGTATGCTCCTCCGTCTCCGGCGATCTCTAATCGTTTTCAAGGTAGTTTTTCTTTAGTTTCTTCTTCATTTTCCTTCTTTCTTTAGTTGTGCGTTTGAATTTTGCAAAAACCTTGAACTCCGTCGCGGGAGACTTTGAATCGCCGTCCATTCTGTCGCCGGAAACTGCCATTATCAAGACATTTTGACTTTGCTAAACCTGATGTCATCACACTCTGAGACTGGATCTTTTCACCCTCGAAATCCTGGGAAACGGCCCATTGAAGAAAACCCTAGCATCGTGAACCTGGAGTCAGACCCTGAGGCGGCCTCAGTTGCTCGCTATGTCCACTCAGGAGCTCGCCCCTCTGGGGAAAGAGAAGAGCGAGCAAATTCTGCTCGCCAGCTCTTGGAGGAAACGAGCTCTGATCTTCATGAGGACGAGGAGGTTGAGGTGCTTCAGCCAGTGAACCTTGACGAATTGACCTGGGCATACCTTAGGGATATTCAATTCCCTATGCCTAGGCTGATTGAGCATCAAGTTCTGGTCGCAGTTGCTCGCCGGGTGGACTGGAACGAATACGAATGGGAAAATTCCAGTCGCTTTGAAGTGCCAGCTCGCGGGGTGCGGAAAATCAAGGCGACCAACTTCGCGGCGAGCTACATTGTATCCGCCATTACCGAGGAGGACTTGCCCAGGATTCGGAGGGATTATAAAATTCCCTTCGACATCCCAATATATGCTCCCTTGGAGGATGACAGAGCTGATCGCCCACCGCACGGATTGACGGCGATTAACATCGCTACCCTAAATGCCGGAGTTACCCTGCCGCTGCATCCTCTGGTCGGCCAATTCTTAAAGGATATGAACTTGGCTATCACCCAACTAACCCCTATTGGTGGATAAATCTGATGGCTCTGATGGTCATGTTCTCCCTAGAAGGATACCCCAATAAGCTGTCCGCCGAGGAAGTTTGCTACCTGATGACGATCACGGGCTGCACCGGGGAAGAAGTGGGCTGGTATTACTTAAAGGCGCGGCCAGGCCAGAAACTGGTGGAGGACATCCCCAGAAAGGTGCGAGATTGGAAGCATGACTGGTTTTGGATTGGAGGAGACTGGCGTGCTTCTGCTCACCCTTCTGGTGGTCCTGACTGGATTGAGACCCCGGCGGAGTTTAGGGAATTAAAGCGTGAGTCTTACCTCTTCTAAAATTTTGAAGTGGTTAGACTAATTTTAATTCTCTTTTTCTCTTGTTTTAGGTCCCAAGAGCTTGGGGTGGCGAACTGTCAAGGATAGCGTCAGCGATCAATTCTTGTTCGTTGCGTGTCTGAACACCCTTCGTAGCCGAGGAGATCGCAGCATTGGCCATCTCTTCTCCGAGGCCACATTACGAGTTACCCATCTCACTACTTATCCTCACCATCTTGAGGCTCTAGCTCCAATTCCGGAAGGTGAGTATTTTTTCTTGTTGGGTGAACAGATCTGTTCGATACTAAACTTGGAGTTATCTAACTTGTTTTACACTTCTTTTGCAGACCAGCTCGCCCCTGTTGCCACTCACCCCTCCTTCTTCGAGCTTGACAATCGTGTTTGGGAGATGCCGACAAAAAGAGGTCGCAAGAAATCGGATCCCCTTTCCAAGATTATTGCCTTTGCGGCCAAGAGTGGAAAAGGCGACCCTAGTCAAACTAGGGGATCGAGCTCAGCGCAGCCGCCTGCACCAGTGGCGAGCCCACCCAAGGCTTCAATTCTGAGGACTAAGAGGCTCCTTCGCGGAGACGGCACTCCCGTCTCTAACTCTGGAAAAGCGGCTAAGCGAGCAAAAGCTGCTCAGGACAAGGTGACCATAGTTGTTCGCTCAACCGAGGGTGATAGCGAGCAAACTCCCTCCGTGGAGCGCTATGTGGAGCAACCTCTGGTCGCCGTTGCTTGTGAAGGATCTAGTCCTTCATCTGACCCCACTTATCTTGGTTGGGATAAGGGTCATCTCGACAAGTATGTCTCTCCCTGCCCAGGGCACTTAGCATTTTTTTTTTACTAACTGATGATGATATTTTTAGCTATTCGCCCGAGCAATACCCTGGGCGATCAAACATGGTGCACCGGTTCACCTGCTCGAAAGTGCCGACCAATCTCCGCGAGATCCCGGACTCTTTTGTCCGTCGTGCTTCTGAAGTCGTTGCCCGCAGCTGGACTAAGGAGCTGAACGAGACTGTTAAGGCACAGGCGCCTCGTGACAATGGCCGCCTGTGTCTCATCGAGGCGGGCATGGTGGTCATGCAGCATCTGGTCGACCAAGTGGAGGATCTCGAGAAAGACTCTCGCCAGCATGCGGCCACTGTCAGCCGTATTGCCAAGGAGCGAGATGATGCCAAGACAGAGGCGAAGAAAATTATTGCTGACCTGGAAGATAAGGCTAAAGCCCATCAAATCATTGAGCAACGTGCTCTGGACCTGCACGTCAATGTCTCTGAAGAACTGAAGGTCAAAATGGCCGAGGTCGAGCAAATGCGAGCAGAACTTGCTCGCGCTCAACAACAGAAGGAAGTCGCGGAGAAATTCACGACCGAGGCAACGGCTAAAATTGTCGATCTTGAAGCCCAACTCGCCAACTCCATTACTGATGGTCCCGTTTTCGAAGGGCAAAATGGGAATTCAGGAGCACAAATTTTTTTTTAAAACCTTGCGTTGCGCTCTGAAAGAGTTCAGTGAAGGAATACTCAAGTCACTGCGTTGCTGAGAGTCAGAGCTATCAAGTCAGTGATGAGACTTGAAAGCTCAGGCTCTCAACAAGGCAGTGACTCGAGAAACTGAACTCTCGAGTGCGTTGCCTGAACTGGTCAGTGAGATGGAATCTCCCTGACCTGAATGCTTAACCAAAGTTTCCTTTATAACAATGCTCTCAGTGAGCATATTTTCACAACACTTTGGTAAATATTTGAACAATAAACAACGCAAGGTTTAACGTGGTTCAGAGACTCAAGCTCTTACATCCACGGCCTGATTTAACAGGAAATCCACTCAATGGGATTCTTATTTTTAACGTGCCAAGGTGCACTTACAACTGGACTCACGCCACTCCCTGGGCTGCCTCTCCTCACTTACTACCAACAAACCTGACTAGAGGGTTTTGGTTTCAGTTAGGTTTTCTCCAACTAGGTGAGGTTTTCCCTTTACAATGTGTTAGCCAATAGCTAAGATAGGGAAAACCTCTCTAAGCCTAGAGTTACAAGCTGAACACTCATATGTGTATATTTGAAGACCCTAATGGTCACTGTTTAAGATGTGAGTAAACCCTCCTTATAACTCCCATGCACGTATGCTACTACTCACACTTTCTCAGCTCGTAGGTGTTTGTTTTCTTTTGATTTTCTTACAATAATCTACCAACACAACACACTCTAACAACAAGCTATGAGCTTGTATTTATAATGGGGATTCAAATGTATCCGTTGGAGAGGAAATACATTTGAATCCAGCATTAAATAGTTTCAACCACTTTTCTTGGAATGCGGCCTTTGTCAGTGTCAGAGTTGCTGCCTCGTGTTGATTGGTCCACGTGGCCTGAATTCACGGATCTTTGACTCAGTGGGTTGACCAAGACCCACTGACTTTAGGTGGCTTCCTCCTTCACTGACTCTGATCTTCAGTGGACTGACTCGTCCTCAGTGAAGTTGTCCTTCAGAGACTGTTTGAAGATCACTCCAAGAAGTTTGTCATAAGGCTGGATGACAAACTTCCCTGACCACAGTAGCCTGACTCCTTCAGGCCTACATGGTGCAGCACTGATCCTCCTGATCAGGCTCTTCACTGAGTGGTCCACCAGACTTGGCTTAGATCAGCCTGACTTGCACTCGGTGGGACATCCTTCAGGCTTCTCCATTGGTTCAGGTTGATGGCAGGTCTTCAGTCAGCTCTTCTGGTTGTCATCTTGATATCTTCAGGCTGTGTTGAGAAGTTCCCCCTCGCTGAGTTCCCCCTCAACTGAGCAACCTATTCTACTGAGAGCTAACCTAGCCTGACCTGATCTAAAGGATACTATCCTTGCTGCTTTCAAACCTATTACATGTTGTTTTGGAAAATCATCAAAACTAAAGCATATCCCAACAATTTCCCCCTTTTTGATGATTCCAAAACCTCTAACCAAATGATTTTCTATTACAAGAATAATGTCAGAGTACAAGTAATAGTTTGAAATATGCAGGAATTCCCATAGTTAAAAGCATTTAAGATCTGTTCGGTTGACCATTTTCTTAACAAAACTGGATCAGTGGTCATGTGAACAACCCGTTCTGATACCAATTGATGGTCCCGTTTTCGAAGGGCAAAATGGGAATTCAGGAGCACAAATTTATTTTTTTAAACCTTGCGTTGCGCTCTGAAAGAGATCAGTGAAGGAATACTCAAGTCACTGCGTTGCTGAGAGTCAGAGCTATCAAGTCAGTGATGAGACTTGAAAGCTCAGGCTCTCAACAAGGCAGTGACTCGAGAAACTGAACTCTCGAGTGCGTTGCCTGAACTGGTCAGTGAGATGGAATCTCCCTGACCTGAATGCTTAACCAAAGTTTCCTTTATAACAATGCTCTCAGTGAGCATATTTTCACAACACTTTGGTAAATATTTGAACAATAAACAACGCAAGGTTTAACGTGGTTCAGAGACTCAAGCTCTTACATCCACGGCCTGATTTAACAGGAAATCCACTCAATGGGATTCTTGTTTTTAACGTGCCAAGGTGCACTTACAACTGGACTCACGCCACTCCCTGGGCTGCCTCTCCTCACTTACTACCAACAAACCTGACTAGAGGGTTTTGGTTTCAGTTAGGTTTTCTCCAACTAGGTGAGGTTTTCCCTTTACAATGTGTTAGCCAATAGCTAAGATAGGGAAAACCTCTCTAAGCCTAGAGTTACAAGCTGAACACTCATATGTGTATATTTGAAGACCCTAATGGTCAGTGTTTAAGATGTGAGTAAACCCTCCTTATAACTCCCATGCACGTATGCTACTACTCACACTTTCTCAGCTCGTAGGTGTTTGTTTTCTTTTGATTTTCTTACAATAATCTACCAACACAACACACTCTAACAACAAGCTATGAGCTTGTATTTATAATGGGGATTCAAATGTATCCATTGGAGAGGAAATACATTTGAATCCAGCATTAAATGGTTTCAACCACTTTTCTTGGAATGCGGCCTTTGTCAGTGTCAGAGTTGCTGCCTCGTGTTGATTGGTCCACGTGGCCTGAATTCACGGATCTTTGACTCAGTGGGTTGACCAAGACCCACTGACTTTAGGTGGCTTCCTCCTTCACTGACTCTGATCTTCAGTGGACTGACTCGTCCTCAGTGCAGTTGTCCTTCAGAGACTGTTTGAAGATCACTCCAAGAAGTTTGTCATAAGGCTGGATGACAAACTTCCCTGACCACAGTAGCCTGACTCCTTCAGGCCTACATGGTGCAGCACTGATCCTCCTGATCAGGCTCTTCACTGAGTGGTCCACCAGACTTGGCTTAGATCAGCCTGACTTGCACTCAGTGGGACATCCTTCAGGCTTCTCCATTGGTTCAGGTTGATGGCAGGTCTTCAGTCAGCTCTTCTGGTTGTCATCTTGATATCTTCAGGCTGTGTTGAGAAGTTCCCCCTCGCCGAGTTCCCCCTCAACTGAGCAACCTATTCTACTGAGAGCTAACCTAGCCTGACCTGATCTAAAGGATAGTATCCTGGCTGCTTTCAAACCTATTACATGTTGTTTTGGAAAATCATCAAAACTAAAGCATATCCCAACAATTACTCAAGAGGAACTTATTCCTAACATGGAAGTGAGCTCAATCCTGGGTTACGTGACAGGCTATGCAGAGAGCATTCGAATTGCGCACGAGTTCAAAGCCGTCTCTGTTGTTGAAGAGATCGGCAAGGAGCTCTGCAACTTTGTCGAATTGAACCCTCCAGCCCCGGGTACAACTCTCCAGATCGGCGACCTGCCCGATTATGGGGTCAAGCTTGACTTCATTGGTCCCGAGATCATTATCACCAATCCTCCAGAGGACGAGGAGGAAGAGGAGGGCGATGCTGCCGAGGGCGAGCAAATCCTACCCGCCGATCAAAGTGAGAGGGCTCTCCAAGAGCGAGCTGATGCCGAGGGGCTAATTGTCGAGTTATCCCAAGAGGTCCCAATTGATCCCGCTCTCGCTGGGTCTCCTCTGGAAGATCCCAAAGATGACAACATTCCCCCACCTGCCGGGCAAGGATCTTAGCGGACAGGATTGGTTAGGGCCTTGTACTTTTTCTTTTTTGTTGTTGTTGTTCGTCTTCATTGTAATTTTTGGGCGATCAAGCCTTATCTTCAATGAAACTATTTTGCTCATCTGCTCGTCTTATTTACTTTACATTAATTGTTCTTTGCATTTTTATCTATGCTTCAACAATCTTAATGTAGTTGGGCCTTGTTCCTTAAGAACTTTTTGGCCTTTGAATTTGATGGGCTTTTGGCCTTAGGCTATGTTCATTTAAAAACGAACAGCCTTTAATGGGCTTGGTTGTATAATCAACTTGCGCCTTGAGCTTGCATTTCTGTCTGAACGAACAACTTAACATTGAAATCTTAAAAATTACAAGTATTGAACGCGACCAAAAATATAACCCCGTATCAACTAGGTTGGATTTGCTCGACCAAAACAATGTCAAACCCCCAACCATCAAAAAACATAATTTACACCAGGAGTTAAAAGTTGCTCGACCACTATACATTTTGTCAAGGCATCTTTAAACTCTCAAAAAGGGAATAAAACTATACAAGAGGCCTGCATACTAGATCACGACCAAACTTGACCTAATTCAACTCTGTTCGACCACTTATACTTGGTGAAATTTTCAAAAAATTAGGCAAGTTTTTGGATCCATCTAGTGCCTTTGTTACTTTAGCTCGCCCACTGGACTTAGTAGTTCGCCCATCTCAAACCCATACTCTCATAGGTAAAATTGCTCGCCTACTGAAAGTGTTTCCTTAAGTTAGCTGCATTCCAGGAATATTGGGCCGAGTTGTCATCCAAGTCCTCTATGTTATATGCTCCATTGGGTAACCTGTCCGTTACCCTGTATGGGCCCTCCCAAGTCGGGCCAAATATGCCTGGAGATGGGGCGAACTTTTTTCTTAAAACCAGGTCACCAACTTCGAATTTTCTTATCTTGACTTGGGAATTGTAGTAGCGCTCTGCTCTTTGTTTGTACGTAGCATTTTTTAGCTCGGCATGTAATCTTTTTCCTTCGAGCAGATCAGTTTCTGTTGCTAGAGCAGAGTGGTTTGCTTGTTCATCGAAGCTGGTCATCCTGACTGTGTTGGTCTTTAACTCAATTGGTATCACAGCCTCTGTTCCGAAAGCCATTGCAAAAGGTCTTTCTCCGGTGCTTGACCTGGGAGAAACTCTATATGCCCACAAGACCTTCGGGAGTTCTTCTGACCAACTACTTTTGCTCTCCGCCAATCCTATTTTCAACGTATGCTTGATGATCTTGTTCACAGCTTCAACTTGCCCATTTGACTGGGGATGGTAGGGAGTCGAATAATGTTTCTTGATCCCCCACTTTGTACAGAAGTCTCTCAATTCTTTCCCATCAAACTGTGGACCATTATCCATCACAATTGTTCATGGAATCCCAAAACGACAGACAATGTTCTGCCATATAAAGTTGATCATATTTTGTTGTGTGATCTTTACCATGGCCTTTGCTTCTGCCCATTTCGTATAATAATCGACGGCCACGATGACAAATCGAACATTTCCAACTTCTGCTGGGAACGGACCAAAAATATCAATCCCCCATCTTGCAAATAGCCATGGACTATAAACTGACATGAGCTCCTGTGCCGGGGTATTAATACTTGGAGCAAAAATTTGACATTGGTGGCAAGCTTTGGCTAACTGGATTGCATATTTTCGTAAGGTTGGCAAATAATAACCTTGCCTTATGGTTTTGTAGGTCAAAGCTTGCCCCCCAGCGTGATTTCCACAAGCTCCCGAATGTACGTCCTCCAGAACTGTCCTTCCTTGCCCCCTAGACAAACACTTGAGTAGTGGGACTGAAAATCCTCTTTTGTAAAGCTGTTCATCTACTAGGGTATATCTGGCTGCTTGTTTTGTGATTCTCACAGCTTCAAAGGAGTTGCTCGGAAGTCCTCCGTCTTTCAAGTATTTGGCTATAGGAGTTCTCCAATCATCGTCATTTTACTGTTCAACCACTTGGTTTACCTCGTAGTTCATTGTTGATGGTTGGGATTTTCTGGTAATGACAATGTCTGTTAGATTTGCTGGCTCATCGCTTGTTTTTAGTCTTGCTAGGGCATCGGCTTGTGTGTTATTTGTTCGAGGTATCTGCTGAGTAAATACTTGGTCTAACAGAGATACCAAGTGAGCAACTATTCGTTGATACTCGATCATTTGTTCGTCTCTGGCCTCATATTCACCTCATACTTGGCTTACAATAAGTTGAGAATCCCCAAAGATCTGGAGTCGTCTCACTCCGACGGCTAGTGATAGGTGGAGACCTGCAATGAGGGCCGCGTATTCAGCTTCATTATTGGTGGCCATAAACTCGAATCTGACTGCCGAAGTGAATACTTGCCAGTCGGGACTGATGAGGACTATCCCTGCCCCCGAGGCTAGGTTTGTTGACGAACCGTCTACATAGAGATGTCATAGGTGATCTAGCCCTCTCGTTGGACTTTGAGGGAAGGTTAATTCGACTATAAAGTCGGCTAACATTTGTCCCTTAATTGCGGTTTGAGGTGCATATGTCACACCGAATTGGCTTATCTCAATGGACCATTTCAAAAGACGGCCAGCGGTGTCGGGTCGGTGTAGTATTTGTTTGAGCGGGAAAGTTGTCAGTACTTCGACTTGATGATCGAAGAAGTAAGGTCTTAACTTCCTGACGCTCATGACGAGAGCATATGCCAGCTTTTCGGTTGGTGAGTATTTCACCTCAGCTTCATGTAAGGCCTGGCTGACATAGTAGATTGGCAAGTGAAACTTGCCTTCTGCTCGAACTAGCCCCGAACTTATGGCCGTATCAGATACTGCCAGGTATTAAATATAACTTTTCGCCGGGAATTGGTTTGGACAAAATTTTTACGTCTCCCAGATACTCTTTTAGCTGATCGAAGGTGTTAGTCCCGAAACGAGAAAACAGGTGTATGGGGGGGAATACACCTGTGATTACAAATTAAAACTTCTTGTAAAACTTATCAGGTTACTTAAGACAATAACTCGTCAGTGGACTTGAAGGTCTGCTGAGAGTTACTTAGAGAAAGCCTACTGAGATAATACCTCCACTGAAAGCTCAAGACTTTCAGTTGAACTACTATCTAATTAGCTTTCAGAAGCGGATTAGTGAGCCCTTAGAAAACTCGTTTTACTTTGATAAACTTTGAGATTAACACACACTTAGGAAAGCAGATAAATAAGAACACAAGGTATAAAGTGGTTCAGAGATGAATCTCCTACGTCCACTGTCCTGATCAAACAGGAGAATTCCTTTCACTTGGAATTCCTTGTGTTATAGTGCCAAGGTGCACTGATCAACTAATCCTCTCTTAGGATGATTGATCACTAGGAAATTCCAGGTCCTAGTTCCCAAAACAAACCAGATTTCAGAATGATACAACAATCAGCTTACTAACACCACTTAACACTAGCTCTCAACCTAAACACTGAGTAGGGTTTTGAGTAGGGTTTTGGTTCCAACTATTTTGAGATAATCCTTACAAGTTTAGCTCAAGGCTTAGAATTGGATTATCTCTTTCTAAGATTTGGATATTGCTTTTAAGCTTGGTTACAGAAGGTTTGTTAGACTCTCTACAAATGTGAAACACTTGGGAAACAAAGGTAATTTCGAGTGCTTCTTAGTTGTTATGAATGTAGAGATAGCTTTGATCTTGTGAGTTTCCCGTACTTGGAAATGTGCACGTCCTTCTGTATTTATAGGCTTTCTTGAAAATCTTCCCGTTGGATTTGAATCTTCTCAAGTAAGTCTTCTTGTATCTGATTGGCTCAAACGGCTCTATTTGAAGCTTTAAGTCTTGTCAAGAAATGGCTAAAAGACCATGCCTGTTCACCAACTTTCTGTAGATTGCTAGAGAAGGACTTTTGGTACTTGTCAGGCTGGGGCAGGTCGGTTGTCAGTAAGTACACTAACGTGTCATCTTCTCATTGGACCTTTAGTCTGCATGCCAGGATTCTTGTCTTGCTTTAAGGTGGAACTCCTCTGAGAGATCCTTCTTATTCCTTCATTTATTGTAAGCTTCACTGAAATTTATTTTGTCTTGTTCAAACCAGATTAACTAACAACTTTTAATATGTTTTAGCATTGATAGTTCTTTATCAGTGGACCTTCGTCCTCTCCTGATAGATTTAGTCTTAGTGAGAATGTACTTAGAAAACATTCAAGACTTAGACTCCCTTCTCAGATTACTTAGTCTTCAGCGGACTTCACTTCAGCGGACTTCATCTTCAGCAGACTTCAATCTTAAATACACTCATGTAGTTACTAACTGTACTCAGTTCTTAAGACTTTGAACTGTTTGACTAAGTACTAACTCTACTGAATAATTTACTTACAAAACAACTTAGGAGGGACATTTTGGCATCTAATCAAAACATAAGTCTTATACATTTTCCCAACAATTTCCCCCTTTTTGATTATGCCGGAACCTATCTTAATACATATCTTCTTTCAGATGAGGTTCTACAGATGACATTCAAAGTTCACAGATTTTGTAAGTAAAACATTCAAGTGCATAAGCCTAAATGATAATGAGATATTATCTTGGGCAAAACATCAGTAGAGTTCATTTCATTGAAAAATGATGAAGTACAAATTACATGAAGTCAACTCTAAAAAAGTTTCAAATTTAAACACACCTGGGACTTATAAACAAATGCCCAGCAAAAGATTCAACCTTCTCAGATGGACTCGAAAATAGGTTCAAGTCCATATTGCTTGAAAACTCTAATCTTCAGCTTGTTCTTCCTTTCCATTATCTCCTTCGAATGTCCTCTGAGTCCAAGATGCTCGCACAAGGATGTACACTCTTCAGTGATCCTTTCTCTATCAACAGCACATGTTGCATCTTGAGGAGGCCAGTAGGTGATTGGCTCAGGGGCCTTCAGAGCTTGATCAGGGAAGGCATCATTCCAAGCATCACTGATCTCGGGATAGAGTTTGGGATAGGCATCAAACAACCATGAGTTGAAGACTTCTTGTGCATTGTCCCTTCCTAACTCTCCGCTGACATAGAAGGAATACACAAATTCCCTTTTTGCAGTCTCCCAAGCATCATTGAGCTTCTTAGGAACCCAGGCATCATGATGAGGAAATCTGTTCAGAGATGGTGTGATCTTGTCTTTCTTCAGCTTAGCAGCCCACTTTAGATAACCACTCCTGAATTTCTTAGAAGTAGTTTTGTCAAAAGTGGCTAGCCTCTCCTTTCTTTTTCTCTCAGCAAGCTCTGCAATGGTCTCCATCTTACCAACCACCTTATCTCTTCTTTCTTGTTGTTGAGCTGTCAGCTTTCTTGCTCTTTCATTCATACCTCCAGCCTCTTTAATTAGCTCAGCGAGCTCTGTGACTTTTGTGGGTGCAGACTTGGGAGGTTCAGAAGATAAGGGTTCAGGATTGAGAATAGGAAGTACCTGAACTTCATCAGTAGAGGTTGTGGACTTAGCTGCCAACCTCCCTGAGGTTCTTGTCTTTTTGGCAACCTCTGCTGAGAGAGCATCAGATGCCTTTCTCTTTGCAGTTTCCCCCTTCTTCGCAGCTCTCTCCTCCTTCTCCTTTAGATGCTCCTCTTTGAACTTTGAAAGATCAGCTAAGGAGGTCTCCTTGCCTTTCTTGGATCCTGCTATCTTCTGAGCTTCAGCTTCGACTCTCTTCAAGGTGCTCTTCACCTGTTGGCCTTTCTCAAAGTCAGGGGTTTCAAGGATAATGTTCATTTTGTTCTTAGGATCAGCCTTCATGTCCTTAGCACTTATCCTCTTTTCCCCCTTTCCGGCATTAATCATACATTCAGCTACAGTGATGTTGAGCTTCAGTTGATCATGGGCCAATGCCTTCAGCTCAGTTGAGCAATGGTCTACCTCATCTTCAAGCCTTTCTAAAGTAGCCCCAGCAGTCTGCCCAAATTGAACAAACTGCGCAAGCTTTTCATTGATCAGCACATCAGTCTTCTCTTGTGTTGGGAAGTCTTCAGCTGCCTTCTTCAGTACCTCTCCCAGTTTGACTCCTAGCTCAACATGTTTGGCCTCGAATTCATACATCTTAGAGAAGGCCTCTACTGACGACTTCAGGTTGATGGAGACGTTCTCTACTGAGTCCTTGAGAAATTTGGTTCTGGCCTCTTCTTCAGTCTCCTCCAGCTTCTTCAGGGCTTCCATGATTAACACACTTTGTCCCTCAACTACATCAATCACCATCTACTGAGAGTCTTCAACTTTAAGTGTGAGATTCTGAAGTGATGTAGTTGTGGACTCCATGAGTTCATCAATGTGGTCTGAGAGAATAACCATCTCATCCACCTCCTCTTGTACAATCTCCTGGACCTCCCTTAGCTGAGTTTGAAGAGTTGGAAGGCTTTCTTCTTTGATAGAGTGTACAGCATCACTCAGTGGAGTTAGGTTGACCTCAGCTGAGGGAACTTCGATGGTTTGAGTACCTGCATTGCAAGAAGTGTTAGTTCTAACTCCCTCAACCTCACCACCTAGATCTCCTGATGCCTCTATCTCCATGGGGACTCCCTCCTCCTCACTCTTCTTACTTTTCTCTTCCTCACTTTCTTTTTCAACTGCTATTTTTTCAGCCAATTCACCCTTTACAGGGATGATTGCTCTAATCTCTCCACTCTTCACAGCAGTAATTTCCACCTCTTTTTCTTTTTCACTCTGTTTTTCAACTTCTCCAGTTCCAGACACCTCAGTTTACTCTAAAGCCACCACTGAGGGCTGTTGTGGGAGAGCTTCAGTAGACACCTCTACTGAGCCCTCCTTTGGCAAGTTTTGAGACTCGGTATCCCTTGCCATGGATACATCCTTGGCTGCTTCACCACCACCTTGCTTAGGTGAAGCACCTCCTTCTAATTCAGACTCCACTGCCTTCTCTTCTGCACTCTTCTCCTTCTCCACCTCCTGGTCAGACAAGGTTTCAGCTGGCTTTTCTCCATCAGCAGTCTTTTCTCCCTCCTTCTTTGCCTCTGCAATCTTCTCCAAGACCAGGCTTTCAAAAATCTTCTCATCACAGAGAAGTTTGGTCTTGTGCATCCCAGCGAATTGCAGCACTTCAGCTTCCTCCTTCTTCCACTCCTCTGCATCGCTGCCTCTTACAGCTAGAAGAATTTCACCAAGTCTTCTATCCTTGACTTGGACAATGAGTCTAAGTCTCAAGAACAAGGCTTTGAGTGTGGGGAATTGATCAAGGTCAGGGTATTTAGACTCTAAAGAGTAAGCTACCTCATCCTTGAGAGTATCAAGGAAAGAGTACTCTTCTTCATCGTCTGAAGGAAGGGAAGGAGTAGGGGATCTGCTTTCGGTTGGCTCTTCTGGGATAGACTCCAGTTGAGTCGAATGAAATTCAGGAGGGTTTGGTTCAGATGAGGTTTGAGGTTGAGTTTCAGGTGAGGTTGGGTTTTGGTCAGTAGGGGTTGAGGGGATGGGTTCAGAAGGGTTTGATGGGGTTGTTTCAGTAGAGTTGGAGATGGGTTCAGTGGGGGTTGTTTGGGATCCACTTTTTGGTTGTTGAGAGCCATCAGTGGGGGTTTTGGGTAATGTGGAGATGTGTTTGGTTTTGGCAGGAGTGCGAGGTTTAGTGGTCTTAGGTTTGATGGGGGTGGGTGCGGGGACATCTGAGTCAGACTCAGTTGAGATGATGTTTGGAGATGAGTCAGGGTTACCTGATGAAGATTCATCAGTAGAGTCTGTGACTCTGACTTTCTTTGAGGCACTCTCCTTCTCTGCCTCAGAGGACCTCCTGCTTTCCTTCCTAGAGGCTTTCACTGCCTCGGCCTCTTTGTGCTGGGCCATCTTGTCACCCAGTTTGACCAATCTTCTCTTCAATTTGGTCTTCTTCCCTTCAGCAGGGTTAGCTTCCTCTTCCTCGATTGCCTCTGGGCTCTCCTCAGCAGGCTTGAGCATCCTTGTTTCCAGAGTTTTTCCAGACTTGAATAGGGTCTTCAAGTTACTCCACTTCCTATCCTTTAACCAGTCTACTCCCACATCCACATTCTCAATTAAGTAAGAAGTTTTAGTGGCAAAATTTAGCTTACTTGCCAACTGGGGAGTTTTGTCAGCCTGGAATTTTGAGTGTTCCCTGTTCAAGGCTCTAAAAAAGAACTGCTGCCAATTGTATGGCTTCTCCTTGCTCTCCACTATTGTCTTCATCAACCTGGGCTTTGGCTTGCTCACTTGTTCAGTGCTTCCTTGGTTTCCCAAGATACATTTACCAATAATCTCGCAGAGGACATTGTATGCTGGTAATAGTAGGCTTCTGTTCATCGTGGGACTATACTTCACCTTCTTCTCCATGATGGTGTAGACCCATTCCTCCTCCTTATCCAAGATACAAGTATCTGGATTTGGGCCTTCAGATGGGAGTTCAAATAACTCCTTCAAATTATCTCCGCTTATCCAAATCTCCTTTCGAATTTTCTGGTGCTCAACAACCTCCATATCGTCTCTCATCACCTTCTTCTTTCTTTGCACAAATAGACACGATTTGATTCTTGAGTCTGAGTTGGAGATGTTGTAGAAAAATTCAAGAACTTGCCTATCATAACAGTACTCTGGATGTACTGATAGAAATTTCTCTAAACCAGCAGCTTTGACCATCTCCAAAGCCTCCTTAATGTGAGAGAACTCAGGTCTTGATTCAATTTCTGGGTTGTTGAAAAGGATTATAGGTTCATACCAGAAATTTTCTTTGTTGTTCAGAAATCCTAGGTTAATTTTGGTCATGATTGTAAGTGGGATTTGAGAACAAATGAATTCGCAGAAAAAAAAGTTGGAGAGATAGTAAGTGTTTGCTTGGAAGTGTATTCGAAAAGGTTTACAAGCGAACGTTTTGGGTTTTTATATGAGTGAAGAACGGTGAGATTGAATAAAGAAATCAACGTCTGAGATTGATCAGGTTTGAGATTGATCAGGTTTGAGGCGTCTCAGAATCAGCAGGCATCTGAGGACCTTCATAATTGGTTCCACTTCTAAGCTGGATCGCCTTGCAATGCTCTTTCGGGTTCCCCTCCGGCATAGAAGGATACTTACCCGGCTCTCTATTCAATGACTTTGCAATCTGGCCCATCTGGAACTCTATGGAAGTGAACCTTCGATTGTTTTCTTGTTGAGTTCTAGTCCACTCAACGTTCATCTTCTGGAGCTCTTGATCACGTTGATCACCCTTTTTATGCAACTCTTTCACATCGTACTCCAAGGATGACAACCTCTTACTTCCTTCCTCCACCTTCTGTAGAATCGCTCTCAACATCTCCTCAGTCGATGCACCGCCTTCTCCACCCGGAGGCTTTGAACCTGGGTCAACACCCGGAGGAACTGTAATACCCGCATTCGGGTTAGTATATGAGAAGTTCTCATTCTTCCTCCATGTGTTTTGAGAAGGCTGTTGGCCTCCTTGAAATCCTTGTGTGTTCCTCCATTGATTTTGAGGCGGCTGTGGCCCTGGAGGTACAAATAGCTGACCATAAGAAGGTCTTCCAAACTGATTTCCCCCTTGGTAGCCATTCTGATTGTAATACGGACCTCCCATGTAATTGGCTACCTCTTGCTGTCCACTTGGCTGTTCTACTCTATCATTCTCTGCTGCATGCTCTCCAACCAAATTCTTCCCCAACTCGAGGTTGTTAATCTTTTCCATAATGGCCATCAACAGCCTTCTCGTTCCTTCACCTTCTTTCTCCTCCAACTTGTAAACTCTCTGGAACTCAGGATCCTCGCTCCATGCCCCGACATTCGTGACAATGTTGTCCACAATCTCTCTACATCTCGCTATCCCTTGGTTCAGAAAAGCTCCACTCGCACATGCATCTAAATGGGCTTGGCCAGCCTTGCTGGCTCCACTATAGAAGAACGCCATAATATCTCCCTCATTATACCCATGATGCGGGCACTCGATCAACATATTTGAGTATCTCTCCCACGCTTGGAGTAAATCCTCTCCTTGCTTCTGGCGGAAGGAAGAGATCTCAATTCTCGCTTTAATCGTTCTCGATGGAGGGTAGAATCGCTCGAGGAACAGACGCTCGAGCTTGGCCCATGTAGTTACACCTCCCCGCGGGAGCGTGTTGTCATACCACTCTTTAGTTATTCCCGTAAGTGAGAATGGGAACAGCCTAAGCCTCTTGGCATCTTCAGACATGCCATTATAATTGAATGTGGAGGCTATCATGAGAAAACTCCTCAGGTGAGTGTGAGGATTCTCCTTCCCGATCACCCCCTTGAACTGATTCTCGGTCAGCAGCTTTAGAATTCCCGGGGAAATCGAGAAGTTATTTGCCTCAACAGGAGGCAATGCCACTCCATCATAGTACCGTTGTGGCTGCGCTGCAAACCTCCCTCGAATAGTCATATTGTGATCTACGTTATGAGGAACGTGTTGAGGATTAGCAGCAGGTACTGGTACTTGTTGGGGTGGTGGTGGGTAAACAGGTGGTTGATTGAAAACTGGAGGGTGAGGATACGGGTATGGTGGGTAAGGATAAGGTGGGTAAGGGTAGGGTGGATAGGGTAAGTTGTTTTGTGGTATGTTAGGATTTGGGTAAGCAGGGTTGTTATGAGGATTTTGGACCATGTTATGAGCGGGGCTATTTTGGTTCTGAGTACCCGGGTTTTGGCTCTGGCTTTCTCCTAACAGATCTTGATTCTTACTAGTATTGCCATCAGTACCGTCAACCCGGTTCAATGCCTGATTGAACTCATTCTCGACGTCATCCAACTCATTAGTGATGTCCATCGGTTCTTTCCCTCCGGCAGCGTTCATCCTTCGTAAGAAGGCTCGGTTTCTTCTTGCTATTGTCTCAGGATCTGCAGGTAACCTCTCTTCGCTCGTATTGCCTTGCGAGCGTGTTCTCATAAACCTGAAACACTAACAAGAGAATCAAAACGCAACTGCCGAATATGTACAAAATAATAAAAAAAATAGAAAAGAAAAGTCACTCACTACTAACTACTAGACTATCGACAAGTCCTATTCAAAAAGCATACAACGCCATCCCCGGCAATGGCGCCATTGACTTGAAGCGATGATACTAGCTTTCACTAGTAGCTTCCCGCAAGAGTACGGGTTCACTGTAGTATGGGCAAGTATAGGGACCAAGTATTATCGAACCCAAGGGAAGATATGTATGTGAATAGATCCCTGAAGATCTACGCGTCGTAGCTAATATGAGTGTAATATTATTTTTTGGATTTTTTTGAAAGAATTAATTAAAGCTAATATAAACTAAGTAAACTAAAATACTAAAGAAGACAAATTAACTAAGGTTTGTGTTCAAGTAAGAGAGATGGTGATGCTTAGGATAGGAATCCCTACGTATACTAACGGAGCAGGTACATAATCAAAATAACCGTGACGCGCAAGAAATAACCTAAGTAAAAGAATGCAAGATGAAAGCTCAAGATTTTAAACCCTAATACTTTATCCTAACAATCGACTTCACTAATCCACTAACAAATTAATAGATTGTGCTTAATTGATGAGACCCTAATTTAACTAATGGTGATGCGGCCGTCCTCCATAGCTAAACCGGTAGATTAATTAACCCCTTCTAAACCTTCTCATTAAGACTACTAGTTGTTAAAGAGTGATGCGGTCGTCCTATCCCTAACACGTTCGTACGAAATTCAAAGGAAAAGTTAAGATTGATTTTAAGAATTCATTAATTAAGAGAATTAAAATCTAACGTCACGGATTACCCTAATTACGTACCCACAACCTACTTCTACGAGTTCATCCTACCCCAAGCATGCAAGGGTTCTAGCCTAACATGGTGGTTTGAATAATAAAAGCTATCACAAGAACAATAAACATATGCATAATTGAATTAACGAAAGAAATCAAGAACATAAACGAAAGAACAAATTAAAGTCTCTAAAGAAATCTATATAAATCTGAAAAGCTAGGGTTTATCGTCTCAAAGAATAAAGAAAGAAAGAATTAATCTAATACGTTCAAAAGAAATACTAAAACTAAGAATTCGTAAATTAAAACCTCGATTACAACGTACAAAATTCTTCAAAACTCCTTCCCAAGCTTTCTCCTTGCTCAAAGTATGTAAAAATATGTGTTGGTATGTGTTGATATGCTTGGAAAAAGGTATAAATAGGCTTGGGATCGTATTTGGGTGTTCATGGGCCAAAATACGCGTCAAGATCGAGTATAGGTCGAGTAAAACTACTCAACCTGTTGCAGCTCGAGTGCACTACTCGAGTGCCCGAGTAGTGACTACTCGAGCGACTCTGCTCGAGTACTTTTCGGCAGCTGTACACATGTTCGTAAAATCTTCATATCTCCTCAACCGGGAGTCCGTTTTGGCCGATTCAAAGTCCTACGAACTTCTATTTTCACCCTCTATCCATCTATGAAAACCAAAGAGACAAATTAATCAGTTTAAAGAAATGATACTCAATTGACTCCAAACACTCATAAAAAACACTCAAAACATGGGCAAATCGGGCACCAAAACATAACAATTTCACGCCTAATCAAGCAGCTTGAGTTTTAACTCTGGCGCTTTCAAAAGATTGTTGATGTTGATGTTGATGCAATGCTTTAGAAAATGTCTCCTTCTTCTTGAGCAATTCAACAAGTTCCTTTTCCACCTGCATCAACTTTGCTTGGACGGTCTCTAGCTTGTTGGACTCCTCCTTCTCGTCTTTCTCACAAATGCGAAGGGCATTTGTTGCCTCAGCCAACTGTAAGGCAAGAGTCTCTTTTGCCACTCCCTCGGTAGACTTGGATCTAGCCGCATCGAAGTCATCAGCTTTGCCAAATAAAGTAGTCAAGCTCTTCTCAAGGATAGAAGAATCAACTCGGTCGAATGCCTTGATTTCTTCCATCACGTAAGGCACCTCGTCCTTCATAGAAGACAACGATTCGACAGGAGTGCTCATAAATTTGGCTAAGAAGTCCTTCCATTGGGTTGAGACGTAAGACCGTTTGCGTTTCTCAATAAAAGTTTCTCCTTTAAATACGAAGATAGCACCTGCCATGGGCTTGATAAACTTGATAGGCTTGATGAGCTTGAATGCAGAAAATCCACCAGGAGCTACTGAAGCTGCTACCGAGGAAGATGATTCCCCTTCATCCAAATTGTGTCCTTCGTCTTCAGTGCCAAACATTTCTTGTCTAGTATGAAAAGAATTAGAAATGCAAGATGGTAAGAGACTATGAAGTAAAAGGGAAATGGGAAAGAGAAAATGAAAATAAACCTTCTTCTGAAGAGATGTGTCAGGATCTATTGCAAGTCTCGTGGATTTAGAAGTCTGCTGCATATGCTTCCAGTTGGCATCTTGACCACTTCGACTTTCTCTCGAGTGTCGAGAAGCACTCTTCCTCTTTCTTGGCCCAGCAAGCAATGTTGCAACATATGTTGAGGTTGGAATTGTTTGATCCGGAGAAGTCTTGCATTTATCATGTGAATTGACTTCATCAGCATCAACCACTTTGTTCTGTTGCACAGGAATGGGCTCTGGATTAGTCAAAACTTTCATATGTTTGTCTAAGTATTCACCATGGACTTGGTGCCACCATTTCTTGTACTCCGGTGAAGAAAAACTCCTTGCAGTCTGAGCCGGAGTTGGAAGATACACTCTGGAGTGGGTGCCATGCGAAGTACACCATTTCCAGCAAAAGAAGCCTCTTGTCAAGAAACACTTGTGTGTATCATCTATCTTCGATATCCCCAACACTTCTTGATAGAAACCAAACTGACGGCTAAAACGGTGTGGGTTGTAAGGCTCGATAATGAAATAATCGTCTTGTCGCCTAGGAAGGAAGTTGGAACGCAGAGTTATGAAGTAGCTCCAAGTGCCCCATCTCCCTTCTCCGTTGTCCACATATAAGCACTAGTCACTCCCAATATTGCGCATCAATATAACCTGGTCCCCTTTATGGATTCACTTACGAGCATCTACAGGTTCGTAATATCGAGCGTTGTTTTCGCCATAGTAAAGTATCATGGGAGGCTTACTAAATCTATGGCTGGCCATGTAGTGCATCTTGAAGTATTGGGCTATCCAGGTATAGACAAAGTGAATTGGGAAGGCCCCTCAATCTTCAGACGGGTGTGATCGGCTAGAGATACTGTTCAAGCCTCTGTAAATGCTCGCCATGACTGGAATAGCGAGACTGGCTTCCTTCCCTTTCGCCATTAAGCATGCCATCTTGAAGGTACCCGGCCTTATCAAATCTTCTTCTTCATTGGGAAGAATAAATATGCATAGCCAACATGCTAGAAAGACGGCCAAATACGTCTCTTCCTGGGCAAGTCGGTCAATACTCAATCTCTTGAACGCCGTTAACTCCTCAGGGGTCTATGGTTTATGCTGGGGCACCACGCCAGAAGGATTGTGAGTAGTTTTGGGACATGTGGTCTTCCTCTTCTCGACACGAGTCAGGGAAAGTTGATGTTTTATAGGTTTAACTGACCAGAAACTTATCCATCGAGCAATGGATACTTTGGCTTCACTCTCTCCTCCACAAAGTAAATGATAACTGTGAAGAAGATGCTTGCAACTCTGCGGGAGGAAGAGATCGCCAGTTCTGTCAAATAACTCCAGCGCATCCGGCACCACTTCGTCGAAGATTTGGCCCGTCAAAGAAAGATCTGTCGAGTTATGTATATCCCATAACAAAATCGACATTTCTCCAAAATTTGTGAGCAAAGTGTTGGTGGATGGACACCACTCCTCACAAAAAGCCTTGATGATCTCTGAGTTGCAATCATACGTGAAGAGTGATGTGAAAACGGTGTCATAACTCCGGATGTTCTGGACAGCTCTCTCACACCTGCTTAGGATGTCCTCCGTCCATTCCCAGTATCCCTTGGTGTAGTGGAATTCACCCACAAACTTCAGAGGGCCGATCCATCTTGTCTGATGATCCATGATGGGACGTTCCAAAGTAGGTAAAGGGTCGACTTTGTTTGGAGTAGGCTTCTTGTGATTCGCTGCTTTTAAAACCCAGGTCTTAGACATCTTGCTTGGTGAAACCTCCTTAGACCACTCCTCCAGGCGGAACTCGTTGCTGATATGAGTTATTGGCTCCGCGTATTTTCCAAGGACCGACTTCTCGATGCACAAATGGATGCCCTTGTCGAGAGGTTGATGCTTGTCGTCAAGAATCACAAGGTAGTGCTTGCCAGCGGACGTTGTAGTATTCTTGAAGTGGACCATAATGAAAGATTGAAGAAACGAAGCTGCAAAAATAAATTAAACCGGGGTTAAAAAAAGCGAATTAAAAAAGTGGGGGCAAGAAGTTTAAGTAATTTAATTTAGGCATGAGAGTTTAATTTCAAGTCGAAAATTGCTTAAATAAATTTTATGGGCTGATTTTTTTTTTCTGGATAAAAAAATAATAATTCAAATCTTAAGTCGACCGACTTGTACCGTGTACACTTAATATCAATTTTTAAGTATTTAATTCAAGAATTAATTTAATTAAATTCTTAAAATGAAATTATTAATTTTTATTTGATATTAATATTTATATGCACACGTGTCACAATTTAATTAGGTGAAAATTTAATTTGCTTACAAATGCCCCTTGGTGCTTTGTTCACGGTTGTTTTTGGACTTGATGTGAATGAAGCACGGAAGTCTTTTATGCCCTCATTTGCTTTTGGAGTTTTGAATCATGACTGAACTTAGAGGATGTCTAAGCTGCCTACATACCTCATTAAAGAGGATCAAGTCATAACGTAGTTCGAGAAAAAAAATTGATTTGATTTGGGTGCCATATAGTTTAACTCATGTGGCTAGGAGTCAAAAGGGGAAGCAAACCGAGTTTCCACCATATATTTGTTGATAGGCGAGCAGAATCAGCATTTGGGCGACCAGGATTAACACAAAACACTTGAGGATTAAGGCGAAATTAACTAAAGATTCACCTAAGATATCTGGCAAGCAGAACCTACATGCTACACCAAGGCGGATAGGCGAACAAAACCAGATCAAAAGCTACATGATGAGCTCAATTGGCATCCCGCCGACCAGATCCAACCACAGTGCCAAAATAGCAACTAAGTGAGACAAGAGACCAACAGAGTCAGACTAAAGACTCTTCCAGGACAAGTCCAATAGGACGAGCAACTCTTGACTGCGAGCAAGTCCAATAGATAAGGATAGAATTTAGTTTAGATAAGGTCAACTTGGTCAAAGCCAAGGTGTCACGCATGCAGGCCTGGTAGGCCAAAAGTCACGACACCTCCTGCTAGGCAAATGTCTATAAATACTTAGATTTTTTTAGTTAATAAAATAAGCACAAATTACTATACACGTCTAAACTTCATCTACGAATCTCAAGTAGCTCGTTTATCTTACGATTGAATTTATCACATAAGCTTATAAACGTACTAAACCAAACTTAAACCTAAAATTTCATATTCACTAATTACGTTTAGTGATCAATCACACGTAATTGTTTGATGATCAATTAACCAACGAAAACAGCCACTAATCATCGCTATTAGAAACGATCATCAACAAATTGGTGCTAGAAGGAGGGTTTGAACCTTCGATTCATTGAATACGGGAAGATTACCCCAAGATTGTAGAACAAGTTTGAACTTTTGAAGAAAAAATCCAAGAACACCAAGAACAATACTCGATACCTCTTGTAAATATGCCTCAATCACGAGAAACACAACGCTCACAATATATAACAAGGGATTCACACTCCCGGATGTCCCAAGCTGGTAGGCGAGCAGGGGCGAGCAGAAATGACCAGGAGAATCAGACCAATGTTGCTCGCCAATTGATGCCACCTGAGTGGGACACTTTTGCTCGCAATCCAGACGAATTGACATGCACAATAGCTATGCTCCAGGCTTTACAAAGACAGCAGGCCCAACCTGGCCCTTCTTATGTACGAGCAAGGCATAGCCCCATAAAGACTCGTGAACATGAGAAGGCTAGGGGGGATCATTTAAATGAAGCAGATAGTGCCCAAGCTCGTAAGGCCAAGGGCAAATATAAGCAGCATGTTGAGGCCGCCAGCCAGGGAGGTTCAACTCAGAATCCGGCTGAGGGGGTGAGTTAGGGCACGCGTCAAAGTGCTCTAGAAAGACTAGGTCGCCCCGGTCGAGGAGTCAGGGAAGTTCATCCTACAGCAGGAGTAGCTCGCCTAGACGTTGCACCTGCTCGCCGGTCAATCCATGATAGGCTGACTAGGTCAGCTTTTGGTCGTCTTGGCCCAGATGCAGAGCCCAATCCCAGGAGGCCAACCCAGGGGTTTCCCACGCTGAATGAGGGACTATATCGAATAGATGGTCGCGCACCTCTGCTCGCCAAGCAGCCTCAGGGCCAATGGGGATCCTTTGAAGAGCTTGCCTCTATGAGAAAGGCCATTGAGAGCATGCAAGACCAGCTCGACCAACAGAGAGGATATGGGAACACAACTCTTCCAATCTCTCCTCTATCTTCGGTGATTCTGAAAGCCCCGATTCAGAAAAAGATCCAGTTCCCAGCAAGCATTCAGTATGAGGGCACGGCGGACCCCCGGGTGCATCTGATGAAGTATACCAATTATATGGTATCAATGGGGGCAAGTGATGCAACTCATTGTCGCAACTTTCCTTTAACTTTGGGGGATCGTGACCATAAGTGGTTTTCAGCTTTGCCACCAGCTTCAATCCATTCATCCAGCTAGGCAAAGAATTCTTGTCCCACTTCTCTACGGCTGGGTCTTATCTATCCCAAAGGCATCGGTTGTCTGACTTGAAGCAAACTGATGACGAGTCGGACCGATTGTACTTGGAAAGATTCGACAAGGTCTTACTAGAAGGGGAGTCTGTCAGTGAAGACACCAAGATCGTGGCCGTCCTAGCCGGACATAAGAAGGGTACCGAACTCTGGAAATATGTACACCTTAGATGCCCGAAGACTTATGCTGAATTTCGGGATCGGGCAGGAGTCTTTGTCTCCATGCATGAAGCACTGCAAAAGGACATGAGGGACAAATGAGAACAAAAAGAGGGTGCAAAGAAGCCTGGTGGTGGTTATCGAGCTCCCAAGAACATGAAAGCGTTCACTGAAGGAACGGAGCTGAAGGATAAATTGAACCACATTTTTACTGGATCAATTTATACAATTTACAATAATGTCCGGGACAAAGAATTGCTCACACCTCCCCGTAGGATACATCAAGACACGATCAAGTTAAACCAGAACAAGTATTGTGCTTACCATCAGAGTGTGGGGCACTTCACGAGTGAGTGTCGTGACTTGCTGAAGCAACTTTGGCATTTTTATGAGGAGGGAAAGCTATCCGAGTTCGTGAAGAGACAACCCGGTAAAAGGGACAGAGAT
Organism: Ballota nigra; assembly: GCA_947034835.1. Taxonomy (NCBI): domain Eukaryota; kingdom Viridiplantae; phylum Streptophyta; class Magnoliopsida; order Lamiales; family Lamiaceae; genus Ballota; species Ballota nigra. Next base: position 27,517,640 of record OX344727.1, read on the forward strand.
GAACATTCTGATGAGGAGGACCTAGAACAGGCACCACGTAGGAATCGAGCTGGGTGACCAGCTCAAGTGCCTGCCGGAGGGCCAGTTCCAGACATCCAGATGATGGAACCTGCAGGACCTGTAGGTGGTTATTCTGATGGACGACCACCAGTTTCTAATCGTAAAAGAAAAGCTGAATTGCGGGCAATCGGTCAGGTACAGGAAATGGGAGTCATTCCACCTATCATGCAAACATCGGAATTAACCTTTACCGAAAGGGACTTAGAAGGAATATTGACCCCTCACAACGATTCGCTTGTGATATGTGCTAAGATCATGGAGACTAGAGTACATAGACTGTTGGTGGATACTGGAGCCTACACAAATGTCCTTTTAAAAAAGACGCTTGATCACATGGGAGATTGTGCACGCTACATTAGAGACACAAATCATCGTATTCTGGGATTTGGAAATGCTGTAACGGTCCCGCTGGGGATAGTTACTTTGGCTATGCAACTTGTGACGATCAAAGAGCCCGAGAAAAATATCGCGAGAATGATAGATTTCTTGGTCGTTGATCAAGAGTCGACTTATAACGGGTTTCTTGGCCGACTGTTTTAAATGAATTTAGGGTTGCATGTTCAACCTATCATTATTGCATAAAATTCCCAACAGCAAGTGAGGTTGGCACTATAAGGGGAGACCAAAGAAAAGCTCGTGAGTGTCTCCTACAAATCCAGTCAAGGCAGGGACAAGTATCTATGATGGAAGCATCAACCAGTCAACTCGAGAACGAACCCTCAATTTTGGAAGATATCCCCGGGGCACAAAACGATAAGATGGACATATAGACGACCAACCCTCGCCCATGGGCGATCAGATGCTGCAGAGTGGCGAGCAAACCTTGCCAGAAGAAATGTTACCCCCTGTTGTTGACGGAACATGTCCAAATGATATCCAGAAGGGCCCAGCTGTGGCGACCAAACTCTGCCCGGAGCCCGTCGAAGATTTTGACCCCCGGTTAGGTGTCGAACCCATGAACATCGAATATGAGCAAAGTCCAGAAGGACCAATAGTTGACCCTCGATGGAAGGGGTAAAAACGACGGGCAACTCCAGTTGAAGAATTAGAAGCAATCAAGATTGATCCCGTACGAGATGACCTTGAACTCTACATCGGGCTTCCCGAGCCTCACAGAACCCGCATGAAAGATTTCCTGAAGGCTAACTTGGACGTCTTCGCATGGTCCCATGCTGACATGGTGGGAATTGACCCAAAAGATGCTTGTCACAGGTTGAATATCAACCCAGTCCGAAAACCTGTCTACCAAAAATGACGAAAATATGGATCTGACAAATATCAGGCTTTAAACGAGGAAGTTAAAAAGTTATTGGACAACGATTTAATCAAACAGGCGTTGTGTCCTCAGTGGGTTGCAAATACTGTCTTGGTATGGAAGCTGAATGAAACCTGGAGGCTATGCATAGATTTTACAGATCTTAATGCAGCATGCCCGAAGGACAACTTTCCGCTACCACACATCGATCAACTGGTGGACAGTACTGCCGGGCATGAGATGTTCACATTCATGGATGCCTTTGCAGGTTACCACCAGATTCCAATGCACCCAGATGACCAAGAGAACACGGCCTTCTATACTAACAAAAATCTACTATGCTGGAAAAGGATGTCGTTTGGTCTAATCAATGCTGGAGCAACCTACCAGAGGCTGTTCAATAAAATGTTCGATGAACATATTGGGGAAACGGTGGAGGTCTATGTCGACGACATAGTCGTCAAAAGTACACAGAAGGAAGATCACCTCTATCATCTTTCCCAGGTGTTTGACATACTCCGAAAATACAATATGAAGCTAAATCCAAAGAAAATTAGTTTCAGAGTACATTCCGGGAAGTTCCTGGGCCATCTGGTCAGTAAACGCGGAATCGAAGCTAATCCAACAAAAGTGAAAGCAATCGTCGATATGGAGCCTCCACGTTTCGTTAAAGAAGTGCAAAGGTTAACCGGTTGCCTAGCCGCTTTGAACAGGTTCATATCACGATCGGGAGACAAGTGCCATCCATTTTTTGAAGCTATCAAAAAAGGCAACTTTGCCTGGACGGGGAACTGCCAGAAAGCCTTCTGTTGGGAAAATGTATAAGACTTATGTTTTGATTAGATGCCAAAATGTCCCTCCTAAGTTGTTTTGTAAGTAAATTATTCAGTAGAGTTAGTACTCAGTCAAACAGTTCAAAGTGTTAAGAACTGAGCACAGTTAGTAATTACATGAGTGTATTTAAGATTGAAGTCTGCTGAAGATGAAGTCCGCTGAAGTGAAGTCCGCTGAAGACTAAGTAATCTGAGAAGGGAGTCTAAGTCTTGAATGTTTTCTAAGTACATTCTCACTAAGACTAAATCTATCAGGAGAGGACGAAGGTCCACTGATAAAGAACTATCAATGCTAAAACATATTAAAAGCTGTTAGTTAATCTGGTTGGAACAAGACAAAATAAATTTCAGTGAAGCTTACAATAAATGAAGGAATAAGAAGGATCTCTCAGAGGAGTTCCACCTTAAAGCAAGACAAGAATCTGGGCATGCAGACTAAAGGTCCAATGAGAAGATGACACGTCAGTGTACTTACTGACAGCCGACCTGCCCCAGCCTGACAAGTACCAAAAGTCCTTCTCTAGCAATCTACAGAAAGTTGGTGAACAGGCATGGTCTTTTAGCCATTTCTTGACAAGATTTAAAGCTTCAAATAGAGCCGTTTGAGCCAATCAGATACAAGAAGACTTACTTGAGAAGATTCAAATCCAACGGGAAGATTTTCAAGGAAGCCCATAAATATAGAAGGACGTGCACATTTCCAAGTACGGGAAACTCACAAGATCAAAGCTATCTCTACATTCATAACAACTAAGAAGCACTCGAAATTACCTTTGTTTCCCAAGTGTTTCACATTTGTAGAGAGTCTAACAAACCTTCTGTAACCAAGCTTAAAAGCAATATCCAAATCTTAGAAAGAGATAATCCAATCCTAAGCCTTGAGCTAAACTTGTAAGGATTATCTCAAAATAGTTGGAACCAAAACCCTACTCAAAACCCTACTCAGTGTTTAGGTTGAGAGCTAGTGTTAAGTGGTGTTAGTAAGCTGATTGTTGTATCAGTCTGAAATCTGGTTTGTTTTGGGAACTAGGACCTGGAATTTCCTAGTGATCAATCATCCTAAGAGAGGATTAGTTGATCAGTGCACCTTGGCACTATAACACAAGGAATTCCAAGTGAAAGGAATTCTCATGTTTGATCAGGACAGTGGACGTAGGAGATTCATCTCTGAACCACTTTATACCTTGTGTTCTTATTTATCTGCTTTCCTAAGTGTGTGTTAATCTCAAAGTTTATCAAAGTAAAACGAGTTTTCTAAGGGCTCACTAATCCGCTTCTGAAAGCTAATTAAATAGTAGTTCAACTGAAAGTCTTGAGCTTTCAGTGGAGGTATTATCTCAGTAGGCTTTCTCTAAGTAACTCTCAGCAGACCTTCAAGTCCACTGACGAGTTATTGTCTTAAGTAACCTGATAAGTTTTACAAGAAGTTTTAATTTGTAATCACAGGTGTATTCCCCCCCCCCATACACCTGTTTGCTCGTTTCGGGACCAACAATTGGTATCAGAGCAGTGGTTCAAAAGACCATTGTTCTAAGTATACCTTGTGCTTAAAGGTATTTTTTCAAGGTCACCTGAATTGATCTTTTGATAAACTTGTTTTTATACTATGGCTGACAATGCAGCTAGGGTAGCACCACCAGCAGAAAACAACATGGGAGTTAATCCCTTGAACCATATGTCTCATCACAAGCTTCCACAATTCTCAGTGGAAAACTATGACTTCTGGAAGATCAGAATGAGAGCTCATCTTTCCTGTGTGCATGATGAAATGTTGAGGGTTATTACTAAAGGTCCATTTGTTTTTATGACACCTAACCCTAGAACTACAACTGAAACTATTGCAGATCCTAGAGAAGAATGGCCCAAAGATGAAGATAACTTCAATGCAGATGAGAGGAGGAGAAACAACCTCAACTTCATAGCCATGAACATTCTCTACACCACTATTCCAGATTCTGTAATGGGAAGAGTGATCCACTGCAAGACTGCAAAGGAACTATGAGACACTCTAGCTCTCATGTGTGAAGGAACTGACAAGATAAAGGAGAACAAGCTTTTAGTAGCTGTTCAAAAGTATGAGCAGTTCACCATGGAGTCCACTGAGACCATTGACCAGCTTGATGAGAGGTTCACAGACATCATGAATGAGATAAATTCTCTGGGAAAAGTCTATACCAAGAGAGAGGTTGCCTTAAAGATCCTGAGAGGTCTAACCTCAAGATGGGATGTGTACTCTGTGATGATGCAGAATACCAAGGATCTATCCAGCATGTCTATGCAACAGGTATTCTCTGAACTCAAGGCTTATGAGTTTGATCTGAACAGGAAAAGGGCTCCTGATGAGACCTCAGCTGAGAAGGGAGTAGCCTTCAAAGCTAAGGAGTCTGAGCCAAAATCCCCAAAGCCTCAGAAGAGTACAAAGGCAAGCAAGTCACAAAGCAAGGCTGAGATGCAGGAGGAACTCAGCCTGATGGCTAGGAGGTTTGAACAACTTAACAGCCGCTTTGGCAAATATAAGAGATTTTACAGGGATAACAGGGAAGGTAGAAGTTATCCACAAAAGACTACCAGAGAAGGAGAGAAAAGCTCATCTGAGCTGGAAAAGAAGAAGGAATACAAGAATTACACCAAGGCAGAAGGATCATCATCAAAGACCAGAGAGTCCACTGAGGAAAAGAATGATGATGCCAACAGGTGTTTTCAGTGCAAGAAGATTGGGCACTTTCAATATGACTGTCCTCAACTGAGCACTAAGAAAGAAAGGAAAGACAAGCCAAAAGAGACAGAAGATATGGAGAAAGGAAAGCCATGATGGCTGGGGATGTTGATGAAAATCTGGAGTCACCTGATGAACTGTTCTCAGATAGCAGTGAAGATGACATGTGCCTCATGGCAAGAGAAGAACCAGAGGTACAATCTAAACCATCCATTTCTCTAGAACACACACCTGAGCCAAACTCAGAGTCAACTGAGGAACTCAATCTTCAGTCCGCTTTGGAACAATTGATGATTGATTTCTCAAGGTTGCAAGAAGCAAGTTTCTGTCTCCAAGATGAGAACAAACAACTCTTGAGTGAAAACTCCAAATTAATTGAGTCTGGGAATCAAATAGATCTAAACTCAGCCAAATCTACCATTGAACTGACAAAAGAGGTGGAAACCCTCAGGAGTCAAGGAAATGGTAGAGATCAACTGATAAAAGATCTCAATGAATCTAAGACAAGGTTAACTGAAGAGAACTTAAAATTGGTAAGCCAAATAAAGGATTTTCTCCTGAAAATTGATGTCTTACAAAAAACTGAAGAGACCTTGTTAAAAAGGATTGATGCACTAAACAAACCCTCTCTTGCCATAGAGGAGATTCAAAATTTTCAAATCAATCCTAATAACAAGTGTGGGATAGGCTTTATTCCAAAACCTTCAGAAGGTCCTTTGAGTGTTGCTTCTTCAAGTGGCACAAAGAGAGTTTTTTTCAAGTCTGTGACATTTCGACCACAGACCGTGGATAAAGGAAAAAAACCAGCTGAGATCATTCAAAAGAAAAGTCAATCTAAGCCAAAACCAAATGGAAAGGCTCGGGTGACTTATCAAACTAGATCTCAGCAGAGGTACTATCAGTAGAGGTCTTCACAGATGAAGCAACCTCAGCTGAGAGCACCCAGGCATGAGCAGTCCTCAAGGAATGCCTCATATGGAAGACCTATTCCTTTTGTGCCTAAGGGATAAGGTCCTTCATACCTTTATCAACAAAAACCAAGACTAGGTGCACCCAAGCCAAATAGAAAGAATGTGAAGAAGGTTCCTGTTCCTTCAAAGACTGACACCCATAGAAAGTTTTCTCCCAAGGCACCTAGGGAGATAACAATCTATGTAGATGTTTATGGAAGATAAATTAACCAATCTAAAGTGATTAGAACAGTGAGGCAAATTTGGATTCCGAAAGGTACAGCTAACCTGGTAGGACCCAACACCAAATGGGTACCTAAAGCTTGATCTGTGATTACAGGGCTCAGTGGACCTCAACAAAGGAGAAGCTCTTAAAACATCAGTCTGGTACTTGGACAGTGGATGTTCTAGGCACATGACTGGCAACAAAGATCTCCTGACAGAATTTATTGAGAAAGAAGGTCCACAAGTCACCTTTGGTGACAACTCACAAGGAGCCACTAAAGGTTATGGTACTTTAATCATTGGCTCAGTAAGGGTAAGCAATGTATCCTTTGTCAGTGGACTTAAGCATAATCTTCTGTCCATAAGTCAATTCTGTGATAAGGGATACAGTGTTGAATTTTCATGTAACCTGTGTTTTGTTAAGAATATATCTTCACAATAGGTACTACTAACTGGGTCAAGAAAGGGAAATGTCTATCTTGCAGATTGGAAGTCTTGCACGCCAAATGCATGTCTTATTGCTAAGAGCTCAACTGACACTAATTGGTTATGGCACAAAAGGCTAAGTCATCTGAACTTCAAGATGATGAACAGGATAGCAAGACATGGACTGGTAAAAGGAATGCCAAATGAAGTATACAACAAAGAACATATCTGTAAAGCCTGTCAGGAGGGAAAGCAAGTAAAGGCATCTTTCAAAAGCAAAGTAGCAACCTCTACTGACAGAGTACTTCAACTGTTACATATGGATCTTTTTGGTCCAGTAACCCCTGTAAGTATCAATGGGAGAAAGTATACACTTGTTGTTGTTGATGCAATCTCCAGGTACACATGGGTGATATTCCTTGCAAGCAAAAAAGAGACTCAACTGAGACTGCCAGAGCTCCTGAAGAAAGTTAACAATGAAAAGAGCCTGAACATTGTAAAGATAAGATCAGATAAAGGCACTGAATTCATAAATTCTATTATATCTGATTATTGCAAAGAATTAGGTATTTCACATGAGACATCAGCTGCAAGAACTCCACAACAAAATGGAGTAACTGAAAGAAGAAATAGGACTCTCAAAGAAGCAGCAAGGACAATGTTAGCTGAAGCTCAAGTTCCTAAAAGATTCTGGGCTGAAGCTATTAATACTGCCTGTCACACTCAAAACAGATCCGTGGTAACCAAACATCAAGGAAAAACTCCATATGAGTTATGGAATAACAGAAAGCCACAGGTATCTTACTTTCATATTTTTGGTTGCAAGTGTTTCATTCACAACAATGGGAAAACACAACTAAAAGCTTTTGATAGCAAAGCTGATGAAGGAATTTTCTTAGGATATTCCCAAATCAGTAGAGCTTTCAGAGTTTACAACTGTAGAACTCTTGTTGTGGAAGAAACACCTCATGTAGTGTTTGATGAATCTACTTTTGAGTCCAGAAGTAAGGAGAATGAGGATGTGATTAGCAAAAGACTAACCAGACTGAGTATCAAGTCTAAAGGCTATCCTAATAATTGTGTTGATACATTCATCCCAACCTGGGACAACCTCATTGATCAACAATTCAAAGAGGACACTCAAAATCAGACCACTCCTCAAAGCTCACCTGAGAGCTCTCCTGAAGATGTAACTGTTGGAGTTATACGTGAAAGTATGCTTTTACTTTGTATAACTCGTGTATCAAACACTCGATTTATGAGAATAATTCTTTTATCACATTTGCTTTAGATATAATTGAATGTTGAATTTCTATTGCAAACTGTTCAATATATAGTACATGTTACATTGTAGTTAATGTGGTGATACCCGATCACGGAAGACAACATTAACAGTTTACTTGTAACTAGCACATTTAGTATGTGTTGAAGAGGTCCTACAGCGAGGAGAAATTCTTCTGTTCTGAAAGGTGAAGAATTAGACCTCAGTGGTTGTTGATTTCTTAATCTCCGTCACTTAAATAGGACCGTGTGTGCTTAGTAGTTACTGCTTTGATTCATGTTGGGTGAGAATCATTGTGACTTCGAACTTTGTGTCTTGGGCAGTAATATTAATCATACGACGGTTGCTAAGATTTAATACGGAGAAACGCGTGCGAGTACGGCTCGTGTGATTAGTCCCCTTGGTGGGCTCAGAAGTTTTATTGTACCAAATCTTGCAAGTGAAGAATTAGTTTCTTCGGTACGAATAATAATGTTGAGCTGTCTTTACTCCAAGGTGAAATATATTAATTAATTTAGAGCTATTCAGAAGCTCAATTAATTAATGGACTTGATGATCTTAAACGCGGGAAATAATAACCGGGAGCCCATATTATCGTAATATGGATTAAGATGGATAGTGCAATATTAATTTATTAGTGGTAATAATTAATATTAATGGGCTGAATTATATTGGGGCTCAATATTGAAATTCAGAAGTCCATTAGGAGGTCCAATCTTAATTCTCCTTAAGGCCCCTCAAGTAGCCCAATTAAGTAGCCCAATAATGATAAGGTGATTAAAATAAAAAGAAAATAATATGCTGATTTTTTCCTTTAATTTTCGAAAAATACATGATAAGGAGGAAAAAGATTTTGTTGATTTTCTTGGAAAGATATTATGCAAGATATGTATTCTAAGAATACAAGAATATCTCATATATTCAAGAAGATCCAAATCTTGGATTTTCTCCATGTAAATTTCGAAAGTTTCATATTTATTTAAGGGAGTGAGATTTTTGTGGAATATTTTATTATGGAGAAAAGAATATATGAGATATATTCAAGATTTCTTAGAGATTAAGAAAAGATTTTCTCCCTGCCCATAAAATCTCTACGAATTTCGGTCACCCCCCTTTATAAATAGGAGATGATTATTTCATCTCAATGTACATAATTCCATGTGTTGGAAAAATCAAGAAGCATAGATATTTTTCTTTTTCCTTAGTTTATTAAATTGCTTGAAAGCGTCTCCCACCGGCGATCAAGTAAGGCGAAAGGGAAATACTTGAGAAGGTTTTTGGGTTGATAAAGCGTGTACGAGAGTCCCGTTTTATTCAAAGGCCAAGTTCTACAAGAGGTACGTTAATCACATATTTACTTGTTTATTCCGCCATAGTTAATATGTGAAATTAATTTAGCATGCATGATGATAATTAGTTGTTGGAATTATTATTTGAATTAATTAGGATTAATTCATGATAGTAATAATTGTATTTAAATTCGTATTTAAAATTCATCCCGAATAGATTCCGGGCACCCCTATATTTTCCCAACAACTGGTATCAGAGCCACGGTTTCGGGCTCTGAATTTTAAATTGTAATTTAAATTGTTGAACATTAAATTTGAAATTGGATAGTAGAATTGTTAGATCTTTTTTGCAGGTATCCAATTGTCATGGTTTTTAATGTTGTTAATTTCATGCGTGTGAATTAATTTGGTTTTTAATTCGATTCGTTCGAATTCGTTTTTCTCGTGAGAAAATCCACGAGTAGATTAGTTGTTTTTATTTTGATTCGATCATTGTAATAGACTAGTCTAGATCTAGTATTTATTTTTTTTGTAAAAATAAATTGTAACCGGATCGTGACGAAGAACGAAGAATTAAAAACGGCGTACCCGGACGACGCATGCAAGCGTGGAGCGTGTATGGAGGTAAAATCATGCAAGGGGTGAAGAAAACGAGGACGAACGGCGAAAAAAACGGCGCACGGGGGTGCACGGCGCCGAGCGCACGGCGCGCGCGCGCCTCGGCAGCTCCCTGCAGCGCCTCGGGGCGCCTCGGGTGCGCCTCGGCGCGCCTCCGTGCAGCGCCTCGGGCGCGCCTCGGGTGCGCCTCGGGGCTGCGCTTCGGCGCGCCTCGGGCGCTTTTCCAGCGCTTCTCGGGCCGGGAAGCGCGCGGGCCCACTTCGTGGGCCGACGCGCGCTGTATCTCAGGCCGTGGAATTTTTTTGGTTCGTGTTTTTTTTCCGTGTGATTTTAAACGTCGTCCCGAACCCCAAACGATGCTGTTTTTGAAGAAGTGTTGCTGTTCGAGTGGGAGCACGTCGAGACGAACGTCGGAAAGCAACAAGGACGATTTTTTCGCATCAAGACGTGAAGAAATTAAACCGTGACAATTGGATTCGAGTGCTCCAATGTGTTTAATTTTATTTTGATGGATGTTTTATTTCGCGCACTTATTATTATTTGTTAATATGTGTTTGCATGAATTTAATTGTCCAAGAAAAACCTTACTTTCGAAAATTACTAAGTATGTTTTTATAATCGCAATTTTATTCCGGATATTAAAATTGGATTATTTTGGCCTCCATAATTTATTTATTTGTGAAGTTCTTTTGGAATACATTTCCCCCTCGGATCGGCCAAAAGAACGGATTTCACATGAATAAATTCCGAAAGGATGATTGTGGATTATTACTAGTGGCGGTATTGACCCTCACCACGAGTGGCTTGCTCAAAGCGAAATAATAATCCTGTATTTAATTATGGTTATTACTTAGGCATAGGAAATTGATATTAACTTACTCCCCTCGGAGTCCCTGTCAATTTCTATGTGGTCAAAGTGGGAGCCAACTATTAATTTTGAATTAAGGATTTGTAACTTTTAAGTTTGTGATCCGCTTGAATGTATTTAAATGTATAGACCACCCCTCGTGGCGCATTTAAATTGTTTCGAGATGTTGGCTGATGCATGATTATATTGTTTTAAGGTTTCAATATAATTGATGTGATCGAATTATGTGATAATTTCATATTTTTCTAGATATTGATATGAATGTATGTTTTATTCTCATTTCATCATGTCGCAACCTTTTAATCCACTGTTTAATATACTTATAGTTAATAAACTTTTTGGAGAGAATTATATCGATTGGAAATGTTTTTTTTTTAAATTTGTCCTTACTGCACGAAAACACAATTGGGTTATTTATGTTAATATACCCGGCAAGCCTAATGATAAGTCAAACAATGGGAAGAGGCAGTTTATGATCGGAAGCGTGACAATGAATGAAGTGCATCATCTTGACATTTCTGTCAGAGGATTTGAGGCGCGCTCATGAAGACATTGTATCCGCTGTTGAAATCATGGAACACCTTGAAGAGATGTTTTTACATCAGAATCCCATGACTAATCAGTTCACCAAACATGACTCGGTCAAGTTGGAAATGGTGGAAGGAACGCCCGTGAGGGAGCACGTTCTCGAGATAATGGCATACCTTAACAAGTTGGAAGTACTTGGTGTGGATTTTGATTGATTTCATATACCATTCCCTACCGAGAAGCTTTGAGCAGTTTCATCTGAACTGTCAGATGAATGAACGGACAAGTCGTTTGCCCGAGCTCTTGCAAGCTTTAGTTTCGGTGGAGGTGATAATGGAGCACCAGTCTAGTGCTATGGTGGCTAATGGTTCGTCTACCTCTTTTGGTCCCAAGGGAGGGAAAAAGAGGAAGAGAACCAAAGGCCGGATCCAAGCAAATCCAATTGTTGCGAAAGGCAAATGCAAAGGCAAGCATCGAAGGGAAAGTGTTTTAGTTGCGGTGAGAGAGGACAATGGAGGTCTGCCTGTTCCAAGCCTAAGAGGCTAGGAAAGTTAGGTAATTCACACACCTTAGTCGTCGAAACTTGTGAAGTGGCGTATGCTGTCTATTCGTGGATAGTGGATACGAGAGCTACTGATCACATTTGTTTCATGGGTTTAAGCTAACCCAACGACTTAACGGAAGTGAGATCCCCATCACATCGGGCAATGCTACGAGAGTGGCAGCTGAAGCAGTGGGAGAAGTGCGCCTATCTTGTGAAGATAGAGTTATGGTCTTGAGAGACGTTCCTCATGTTCCTAGTTTAGAAAGAACTCAACCTTCAGTTTCTAAACTGTTTGAATAGATACTCAATTTCTTTTAATAAAGATGTTATTATTGCTTGAAACGATGAGTTTATCCGTTTCGGAACTTTAATGGATGATCTTTATACCATTATTTGGGCACACCACTCACAAAATTGAATCTAATAACACATTGATTACTTCGAGTAATAAAAGAAAGCGTTCTTCGGAGATGAACGAAACACTTCTATGGCATCTTGGACTAGGTCATATTAATCTAAAGTGGATAGAGAGATTGGTGAAAGACGGATCCTTGGAATCATTCCAAGTCGAACCGTTTCCAACTTGTGAATCCTGTTTAGAGGGTAAAATGACCAAGAGGGCATTTGGAGCCAAGGGGAATAGAACTACGGAAGTGTTAGAACTCGTTAATACCATTATGTGTGGTTCAATGACAATCATAACAAGAAGAGGTATGAGTAATTTGATGATTACTCAAGATATGGATACATCTACCTTATGATGCATAGGGAAAGAAGTATCAAGTCTCTACGATTTGTTCGTGGAGGCGAATACCTTAGCAATGAATTCTTGAACTACCTATCGGAAGAAGGGATTGTATCCCTGTTGACCACATCGGGAACCCCTCAATAGAACGGTGTGGCGGAACGAAGGAGCCAGACTCTTTTAGAAATAGTCAGATCCATGATGAGTTATTCGGATTTACCCAAGTCATTTTGGGGTAACGCCTTGGAAACAACGACTTACATTCTAAACTTGGTGCCATCCAAATCGGTTCCTAAAACCCCAAATGGAATTGTGGACCGGGCGCAAGCCCAGTCTAAGACACTTGCGGATTTGGGGTTGTCCGGCATACGTGCTAGACAAGGAAGCCGGTAAATTGGATCCACGTTCAGAATTAAGGTTGTTTAAAGGATATCCAATGGGACGAAATGGTGTATATTCTATAGTCTCAAGGATTAAAAGACCGTGATTAGTTCGCACTTTAAATTCTTGGAGGAAGACTATGTGAACAAAAGAAAGCCCAGAAGTGAGATTACCTTAGACGAGTTAAGATGGCAAACTCCTATACCAAGTATACAAGATGATATACCACACGTCACACCTTCACAACCGGGAACCCCGTCGTAGTGGGAGGATTGCAAGGCAACCCGAGAGATTCATGGGAATTGGAAAATCTTCGGATTTGATTCCCGGCGATGAATCAGATCCATGAACGTACGACGAGGCAATCCAAGACAAAGACGCGGAGGTGTGGCAAACCGCAATGGAAACCGAGGTGGGTTCGATGGATTATAATCAAGTGTGGGAGTTGGTTGATCCACCTAGTGGGGTAGAGCCCATTGGATGCAAGTGGGTGTACAAGAGGAAAAGAGGACCGGACGGAAGGGTAGAGACCTTCAAAGCAAAGCTTGTGGCCTGTGGCCTGTAGCTATGCTTAAGTCCATCCGTATTCTCTTGTCGATCGCTGCGCACTTAGATTACGAGATCTGGCAAATGGATGTCAAGGCAGCTTTCCTTAACGGAAGTCTTGATGGGATCTATATGCAACAGCCCAAAGGTTTCGTTGAAAAAGGCCAAGAGCACCTCGTATGCAAGCTTAAGAGATCCATTTATGGACTTAAGCAAGCGTCGCGTACTTGGAACCAGTATTTTGATCAAGTTATTAAGTCTTACGGGTTTGTGATCAAAATAAGTTCGAAAGTTGTGGGTGTAAAAGGTATGACGGAACTGCGGTGGTATTCTTAGTATTATACGTAGACGATATTCTGCTCATTGGAAACAATGTAAAGGTATTGTCAGACGTAAGGGTATGGCTGTCAAATCAGTTTGATATGAAGGACTTAGGGAAAAGCCGGTCACATCCTTGGGATCAAGTTCACTCGAGATCGCAAGAGGAAGATGTTGGGCTTATCGCAAGTTTCATACAAAGCCACTGTTTTGAAGCATATCAGCGTGCAAGATTCCAAGAAAGGTTTTGTACCTTCTAGGCACGGAATCCATCTATCCAAAGAAATATGCCCTAAGACGCAAGTGGAGATAGATGACATGAAAGACGTTCCGTACGTTTCGGACGTAGGAAGTCTTATGTATGCAATGTTGTGTACGAGACCGGATATCTGCTTTGCCGTGGGCATGATGGCAAGATATCAAAGTAACCCCGGGAAAGCACATTAAATTGCAATTAAATGCGTTCTTTAGTTTCTGAAAAGAACTTAGTATGGAATGCTTATTTAACAATCAGACAATCTAATTCCCATGGGATACACGGACTCAAATTTCCAATCAGACATAGACTCAAGAAAGTCAACCTCGTGTAGTGTGTTTTGCATGGGAGAAGGAGCCATAACATGGAGAAGCGGTTTGCAGAAATGCATCGCAGATTCGACCATGGAAACCGAATAAGTAGCTGCTTGTGAAGCAGCGAAAGAAGCGGTTTGGCTCAAGTACTTCTTAGTGGACTTGGACGCTGTTCCGAATTTGCCCGACAAGATAACTGTCTTTTGTGACAATGTCGGAGCAGTTGCAAATTCAATGGAACCGAGAGCCCACAAGACCAGCAAACACATAGAAAGAGAACACCATCTTATACGAGAAATCGTTAAGAGAGGGGAAAAAGAGGTGGCAAAGATATGCGTCGGGGACAACCTAGTAAATCCATTCACAAAGGGTCTGCCTCTGAATACATTCGAGAGACATGTGAATGGAATGGGAGTCAAGACCATTGCCAATCTGCTTTAAGTATAAGTGGGAGGAATTATTAGGTTAGTGTAGGTTGACATGAGATGTCACGTAGAGCTACTACACTAAGACATGCGTGATGTATACTAAAAGCAGACTTTAAGTATAAGTGGGAGATTGTTGGAGTTATACGTGAAAGTATGCTTTTACTTTGTATAACTCGTGTATCAAACACTCGTTTTATGAGAATAATTCTTTTATCGCATTTGCTTTAGTTATGATTGAATGTTGAATTTCTATTGCAAACCGTTCAATATATAGTACGTGTTACATTGTAGTTAATGTGGTGATACCCGATCACGGAAGACGACATTAACAGTTTACTTGTAACTAAACGTACATTTCACGACCTAGGTGGAATTGAACAATCCGCCGTGAAAGGTCGATGTGTAAGGCTCAAATTGGTCTGTCTTGACCAAGAGATTGCACTAGCACATTTAGTATGTGTTGAAGAGGTCCTACAGCGAGGAGAAATTCTTATGTTCTGAAAGGTGAAGAATTAGACCTCAGTGGTTGTTGATTTCTTAATCTCCGTCACTTAAATAGGACCGTGTGTGCTTAGTAGTTACTGCTTTGATTCATGTTGGGTGAGAATCATTGTGACTTCGAACTTTGTGTCTTGGGCAGTAATATTATTCATACGACGGTTGCTAAGATTTAATACGGAGAAACGCGTGCGAGTACGGCTCGTGTGATTAGTCCCCTTGGTGGGCTCAGAAGTTTTATTGTACCAAATCTTGCAAGTGAAGAATTAGTTTCTTCGGTACGAATAATAATGTTGAGCTGTCTTTACTCCAAGGTGAAATATATTAATTAATTTAGAGCTATTCAGAAGCTTAATTAATTAATGGACTTGATAATCTTAAACGCGGGAAATAATAACGGGAGCCCATATTATCGTAATATGGATTAAGATGGATAGTGCAATATTAATTTATTAGTGGTAATAATTAATATTAATGGGCTGAATTATATTGGGGCTCAATATTGAAATTCAGAAGTCCATTAGGAGGTCCAATCTTAATTCTCCTTAAGACCCCTCAAGTAGCCCAATTAAGTAGCCCAATAATAATAAGGTGATTAAAATAAAAAGAAAATTATATTGCTGATTTTTTCATTAAAATTTCGAAAATTAAGATATTAAGAAAGATTAGATTTTGTTGATTTTCTTGGAAAGATATTATGGAGGATAAGTATTCTTGGAATACAAGATTATCTCATATATTCAAGAAGATCCAAATCTTGGAGTCAATCTTATTAATTTTCGAAAATTTCAAGCCTTAATATGTAGGGTGAGATTTTTGTGGAATATTTTATTTTGGAGAAAAGAATATATGAGATATATTCAAGATTTCTTAGAGTCTAAGAAAAGATTTTCTCCAAGCCCAAATACACTTAAATTTTCGGCCCCTACATATTATAAATAGGGGATGATTATTTCATCCCCAAGTACATAATTCCATGTGTTGGAAAAATCAAGAAGCATAGATATTTTTCTTTTTCCTTAGTTTATTAAATTGCTTGAAAGCGTCTCCCACCGGCGATCAAGTGAGGTGAAAAGGGAAATACTTGAGAAGGCTTTGGGTTGATAGAGCGAGATTACAAGTGTCCCGTATATCCAAAGGCCATTACTACGAGAGGTACGTTAATCGCATATTTACTTATTTATTCCGCCTAGTTAAATATGTGAAATTAATTCAACATGCATGATGATAATTAGTTGTTGGAATTATTATTTGAATTAATTAGGATTAATTCATGCTAGTAATAATTGTATTTAAATTCGTATTTAAATTTCATCCCGAATAGATTCCGGGCACCCCTATTTTCCCAACACACCGGAGCACCCCTTATCTTTGAGTTGAGTTAGTTATTGGGTGCCTTGAGATGCTCCTTGGGCTGATTTTGATTTGTTTTGTTCCTCAATATTTCATGCCTATCAATTCTCTTATGCTTGTTGGTTGCTATCTTTGAGTATGATTTGATGAGTTGATGATTTGAGGTTGAGTTAGGAGTTTTATTGTGTGAGTGTTTGAGTTATAGTTGATTTGAGAGAGAACTCGTATGCTTACAAATTTTCCTTCTGAGTGCTTGTGTGATGATTGTGAGAATTCACTAGGACTAGCATGGATGTGAAAGCCGTGGGATTTGAGCCTTATGAGATTTTGATGCATGAATTAATCTCTTCGCTTGTGAGTGGATCGTCACCTTAGAGGATGTTAGAACTTGTGTGTGCTCTTGCTTCTTGATTGTGTCTAGTTTGATATGCCGAATGTGATCTTAGGCCATCTTTGATTTAATTGAGTCACTTAGCCAAAATTTTCCTTACCAATGACATTGATCCCTTGTTAGCCCCTTTGAGCCTAAAGCCTATTTTATTTGCTAGCACATATGAACACTATTCTAATTCCTAAGCCTTTTTGTCCCAATTTGAGTGGAGAATAGAAAAGTGTGAATGTGAAGGGAGTGAATTGAGTTGAAAAAGGAAAATGTTGTTTGTTGAGTGAATATGAGAAGAAGGAGTGATGAAGTTATGAGATGTGGGAAAAAGAGAAAAAATTTGAGAATGAGCAAAAGAAAAAAAAGTGAGCTCATGTGTTTGTGCGAAAAAAGAGAAAAAAAAATGAAGTGATTGAAAAAAAAATGAAAAGAGTGAGAAAGAAAAAAATTGAAGTATTGAGAGTATGGAATTGAAAGGGTGTTGATTGAACATGTTTGAAGTATTCTGTTCCTAATCTCGAAGTGCCAAAGTTTGATTTTCTATTCTCCAGTCACTTTAGTCACTTTACCCTATATTGTTATCCCACCTGTCCAAAGAGCCTACATTACAACCTTGAGAAAAGTCATTTTTGATTCGGCATTGATTTCTAGAGTATGGTCAGAGTTGAGAGTGCTTACAAGCCTATGGCTGCTGATTTGAGTGATTGATTGATTGAGTGTGCCATTAAACATTATTATACACTTGTGAGGGAGTGAAACACATCGTTGAGTGCACATCCATGTTTGATCTTGATGGTTCTTGCTATTGTTGCATGAGTATGATGAAGGAAAGTGAGTGAGTATATGTGTGATCGATCGTTGAAGCTCGAGTTCATTTGCTTGCACGATTTGATTATTTGACTCATTCTTAACAATTTAACTTGACTTATTATTTCATTGCTTGAGGACAAGCAATATGGTAAGTTTGGGGGGGTTGATTAGGCGTGAAATTGTTATGTTTTGGTGCCCGATTTGCCCATGTTTTGAGTGTTTTTTATGAGTGTTTGGAGTCAATTGAGTATCATTTCTTTAAACTGATTAATTTGTCTCTTTGGTTTTCATAGATGGATAGAGGGTGAAAATAGGAGTTCGTAGGACTTTGAATCGGCCAAAACGGACTCCCGGTTGAGGAGATATGAAGATTTTACGAACATGTGTACAGCTGCCGAAAAGTACTCGAGCAGAGTCGCTCGAGTAGTCACTACTCGGGCACTCGAGTAGTGCACTCGAGCTGCAACAGGTTGATTAGTTTTACTCGACCTATACTCGATCTTGACGCGTATTTTGGCCCATGAACACCCAAATTCGGTCCCAAGCCTATTTATACCTTTTTCCAACACATACCAACACATATTTTTACATACTTTGAGCAAGGAGAAGGCTTGGGGAGGAGTTTTGAAGAATTTTGTACGTTGTAATCGAGGTTTTAATTTACGAATTCTTAGTTTTAGTATTTCTTTTGAACGTATTAGATTAATTCTTTCTTTCTTTATTCTTTGAGACGATAAACCCTAGCTTTTCAGATTTATATAGATTTCTTTAGAGACTTTAATTTGTTCTTTCGTTTATGTTCTTGATTTCTTTCGTTAATTCAATTATGCATATGTTTATTGTTCTTGTGATTGCTTTTATTATTCAAACCACCATGTTAGGCTAGAACCCTTGCATGCTTGGGGTAGGATGAACTCGTAGAAGTAGGTTGTGGGTACGTAATTAGGGTAATCCGTGACGTTAGGTTTTAATTCTCTTAATTAATGAATTCTTAAAATCAATCTTAACTTTTCCTTTGAATTTCGTACGAACGTGTTAGGGATAGGACGACCGCATCACTCTTTAACAACTAGTAGTCTTAATGAGAAGGTTTAGAAGGGGTTAATTAATCTACCGGTTTAGCTATGGAGGACGGCCGCATCACCATTAGTTAAATTAGGGTCTCATCAATTAAGCACAATCTATTAATTTGTTAGTGGATTAGTGAAGTCGATTGTTAGGATAAAGTATTAGGGTTTAAAATCTTGAGCTTTCATCTTGCATTCTTTTACTTAGGTTATTTCTTGCGCGTCACGGTTATTTTGATTATGTACCTGCTCCATTAGTATACGTAGGGATTCCTATCCTAAGCATCACCATCTCTCTTACTTGAACACAAACCTTAGTTAATTTGTCTTCTTTAGTATTTTAGTTTACTTAGTTTATATTAGTTTTAATTAATTCTTTCAAAAAAATCCAAAAAACAACATTACACTCATATTAGCTACGACGCGTAGATCTTCAGGGATCTATTCGCATACATACCTTCCCTTGGGTTCGATAATACTTGGTCCCTATACTTGCTCATACTACAGTGAACCCGTACTCTTGCGGGGAAGCTACTAGTAAAAGCTAGTATCATCGCTTCAAGTCACTGCTAAGAATACCCTCCTTGTTATCGACAACACTCCGGTTTTGGAAGAGACCGTAGCTGAAGAAGTGGTGCAGTCAAGATCGAAGTTGGAAGCAGGCTCGGAGGAGTTGAAGAACTTGGATCCTTTTGCGTAGATTTTGTTTAGGATTCCCCTTATGTTATCCCCTTTTCTTTTTTTATACCAACTTCTTTGGCTTTGAATAAAAACTTGATCAACTTTTGTCTTTACTTTCCATGGTGCTTTCTTTATTTGGCCAATACTAAGGATTGGGCTAAAAAAAAATCGGTTGGACTACTTAATTATTGGCAAACAATAATTTTGTTGGGCCAAATAATTAAAAGAATAGTCCACTTCTTTAACCGAGTGAAAAAGGGCTTTTAATTTTTGGACTCTCCTACAAAGTCTAAAAAATTATTTGGGTCAAATCAAATAAATGAAATTATTTGAACTTTCTTCAAGACAGAAAATGTGAAGAAACGAATTTCGTGCTTAATTCACATCAAGTCCAAAAATGACCGTGAACAAAGCACGAGAGGGCATTTGAAAGCAAATTAAATTTGCACCCAATTAAACGGTGACATGTGTACAAATTAAATATTAATATCAAATTAAATTTACTATTTTATTTTGATAATTTAATTAAATTAATTCTTGAATTAAATAGTTAAATTGATATTAAATGTACACGGTACAAGTCGGTCGAATTAAATGAGTGTACGATACTCATATTGGGTAATAAATACAGTTTATTTACCATAAGACCGAAAATTAAATGATATATCGTCAAAAAGGGAAGCAAACTAAATCAAATCGCAAATCACGCAAATCACGCCAATCAAATGGCATTGACCAACCAGGACGTGCCACATGGCGCGACAGGAAAGGAATGTTTATCAACCTTCACCCTATAAATAGGGTCCTTGTTCATTCATTCATACACACAACCGAAGCGAACAAGCATTTGGACGATCAACAAGCGAATTATCTGCAACCGTTCTTGAAGACTCAAAGCGTTCTTCACCGTTCTTCGTGCAAACCCACCAGAAACAGCTCCTAATCAGAGATTAAGGCTCAGAACCCCTTCGATCCGGCGTTTCCATTCGAAGATTCAAAGAGGCTCCAACAACGTTCTTCAAGGCCTTTGAATATTTAAAGGTGTTCGTCGTCATTCTTCGTCGTTCTTCGTGCAAAACAATCAGAAACAACCTCCAATCAGAGATTAAGGTCCATAACCCCTCCTATTCGGCGTTTTCCTTTGAAGATTTGAAGAAACTCCAAGAACGTTCTTCGCACCCTCTTGAAAATTTGAAGGCGTTCATCCACAAACTAGCGTTCAATCTAAAACCAGACATCCCGATTAAATTCAAGTTGCAAAATATTTTCGTGTTTATTATCATTAATAAAACGAAATTTGCAGTTACAATGTTACTACATGAACAAAATAGAACCAACATGAAACAATAAATATATTAAAGGGATGATAAATAAATTAAAAAATACATACTAGTAACACACATTTGTCTTTACAGTAACACATATTTGACTATATAATAACATAATTTGGGAGCGAAAATTTTGGTATGACCTTGCACGAATCATTTTTGAAAACTTAGTTTAACCCGGCTTGACCGGCTTTGTAACTGCAAATTTTAATTTGGAACGACCAATAACCATGAATATAATGTTTATTTATTTTAAATATATTTTATATGAGTGTTGTTCTTATAAAATATAACTAACAAAAGTTTAGAAAAGTGTATGAGTCAAAAATAAGGGAAATTAAAGTCCGGGTAAAAAGGTGTAGGGAGTTGAAAAATCAGAAAATAAAAAATTAAGGATCTTTCATTTCGTAGAAGAAAACGAAAGGTCAGCATGTCCGTGTTAAAAAAACCAAACAAACCCGACTTTAACTTCATTTCAAATACAAATAGTCTCTCTCTCTCTCTCTCTCTCTCTCTCTCCCCCCTATAAAAAGAAAAGAAAAACAAACCACAAAATTCAAATTCATGAGTTTTACATTTGAAAAACAAAATCTGATGCACTGAATAAAGATGCCAATGGATGGTCAACCATATTCGTCTTCCTCATCGGACAGCTCCCAGTCCCAGTCCCAGGTTTCTTCTTCGAGCACATCGCCGGCCAAAGGATCCAATATGCAGGTTCTCTCAATAGAATGCTTAAAGGGCACCTCCGAGTGGACCGGCGATATGCTGCAAACCGGCGACATAGTGGAGGAGCTCCGAATCGGAAACATGCTTCTCTCTTCGCCATTCAACAACGGCAAATCCGGCGTCCACAAAGTCCTTCACACCTCCTATAAGCAGAAGGAGACCTCCATACGGATCCGGGTCAGGCGAGGCTCCGACAACTTCGCCGAGCTCCAGGCCTGCATCGTTCCCGGGGACCACTTCCTTGGGAAGAAGCAGTATGTTCTACGCGCGATTAATGATCCAAACTACGCCGTTGGATTCGTTGATCGGACGGAGAGCGAGTGCTTCAATTTGCAAGGTCAGAAAATTATGCACATCTCTGCGTTTGACTTTTCGTTTATTAAGCCGACTTGTTTGAATAACTTGGCTTCCATTATGATGAGTACCTCATCTTCTCATAAAAATTAGGAATATATATATGATGACTACCTCATTCTCTTTTAAGAAAATTAGAACAAATTATTATAAACATTTGTAAAGTTGCAAAAAATTAATTAGGCGAACAATATTAATTGTTTTTTTAAAAAGTATCAATTATTTTTATAAAAATATAATTATTTTTTATTAAAATATATTGTTTCACTAAGGAGTATTACGGGCTCTTAGTTTGTCCGAAGCAATTGAAATGAGAATGAAAATGCATTTGATAGTAGTGAGGAATAGTAATGGGTATGATCTTAATTATGGAGTTATTTGGTTTATATATAAATGATTGTTATTATTTTGTTTGATATATATAAAAATTACAATTAAATAATTTTATATTAAAAATATATTATAAACTATTAAATATAATATAATAATATCTACTAATTTAACAGCCTAAACAACCCACCCAACCCCCAAAGCATAAACATCCTCTTAATTTTTCTACTAAAAAATATTAATTACAGACAAGTTTTACTATACACTACACATACTCAATTAATTAAAGATTTTAACCTTTATTGTTGCTACAAAGATAAAAGAGCAAGTTAACGCATAGACGGTCTCATAATTAGATGGAACATAATTTAATAACCCTCTAATATTTTTGAAGTTATGTATTGTAAGTGAATTCTCTCACATAATTTTTTATCTATGATTAAATAAGATGAAATAAAATGTATGTGAAGTATATTAAGATACAATTAGAAATAGCCATGTTCTAGAACTTTCATGATATGAACCCTGTTTTGTTAGGTGACAATCCATTGGGGGTTTTAGTTTGGTTATGTGTCGGAATTGTCCAGTCATCAAGTGTATTTATGCAGATTGGTTTTACAAGCCGTTGATCTTAGAACGCAAAAGTCTCGTGTTGGGAATGAAAAAAAAAGTCTTAATTAACATTTATTTAACATGGTTGCAAATTATCCTATATTATGATGTTCTTTTACTTGAGTTGAATCCAGACGTGGGAAATCAAATTGCGATAGTGGTGCCGGTCT
The DNA here is from genome assembly GCA_947034835.1 of Ballota nigra. NCBI lineage: Eukaryota > Viridiplantae > Streptophyta > Magnoliopsida > Lamiales > Lamiaceae > Ballota > Ballota nigra. The sequence goes on from OX344727.1 coordinate 27,540,536, forward strand.
ACGAAACTTGTGTTTCATTAGCTCATATAATATTCCCCCAATTTGAGGCATGCCATAAAGTATGAAAAAATTGTGAGGTCGATCCTCTAAGTTTAATTACGATTTAAGGATAGCCTTCTAATTGTAAACTTCGTTGAATTTTGATTATTTTTAATACCAAAAATTGTAGGTGTTGCACTAAATGTGCTGTGTGATATCATTATCTGTCGACCAAATTTAATTATTAAATTTCTCAAACTTCCCCATAAACTTATGTCCGAGATGATAACTAGGGGAAGAAAACAACATATTAATTTTCAAGTGTATTTTTAAATTATATTATTTATTTCATTAAAAATTATTGCTATCAAATTAATACATTTCAATAAAAATACTAATACTATAAATCAGTTTACTATGAAACTTAATTATTCACCCTGTACTTTGCCTTAGAAAGTGAATACTTTAAACAAATAGTTGGATTAATTCTATTTATTCTATTCTGGGATGTTTGTTCTAGCTAATTAGCTCAACTCTCCTATTTCCTTTGCTTCGCTCTGTTTTTTTTTTTTTTTTTTTTTTTTGCCTTGTCCATCGCGTGGTCACTATATATATTTGTGTAGGTCTCTTGTGAACTCGAGTACACGTAAACTATTTTTTTAAATGTCATTATTATGTATATATATTGTGGTTGTTATGCATATCCACTATTACATAAAAAAATACTTAATTTTTAAATTTTAATAATATATATACGTAATAGTGATAATGAATATGCAAAACAGTAATAATACATATATATATATAACAATGATACAAAGAGAAATCAAACTTAGGTGATCTTTTTCCTTCTAGCTCGTAAAATAATTGGATTTGTATCTTTTAGTATATTACTTCTGAATTTTGGTGATAGATAGATAGATATTATATTTTTCACCTTTCTTAATGATATGTCTCATTTTCTCTCTCCAAAGTTCATAAAATAATGTAGATGAGAATTAAGGAATCGATTAAATTGAATATATGACATGCTTTGTTACAATGTGCATATATATATATATATATATATATATATAATTTTTTTTTTTTTTTTGGAGTGAGGGGTCAATGTTCCAAGAGTCGTGTTTGTTCAAATTTTAGTAAATGATGAAGAAATGGGCAATGCATGTATGGCATGGAAAATTCTAAAAGGATGAATAAACCAAGAGAGGCCAAAGTAGAAAACTATTACATGTCGAATATTTTGACTTGAACTTTCGTCCGATAATAATAAAGGCGTGGTATGGTTTAGGTTTGTTGAAAAGCATAGACTATACAATTTAACTTGGTCAACAATTTTTCATATAAATACGGTGGATGTCATTTTCTTTTAAGGCTGTGATACCAGTTGCACATTAATTTATATAGACTCCCAAGTCCCAACTACTATATTCATTTGTTGGTCGCACTAAATTCACACACGTAAATAATGTCAGTATATATATTAACTTCAAACTTGTACGGAGTTGGTTCTTAATTAATTTGAGCGGAAATTGTTTTTATAACATCCCAACTTTTTGGATGTATTTGTGATTGCATTTTGGATGTCACGCTGGTTTCATATATATATATATATAAAAAAAAAATTAAATGTGTTTAATTTCAGTAGTTAGTTAATTAAATTCACAAATCATGATTTTTGTGATTAATAGATAAACAATGTCATGATACTCACGCTAATTAAAGCAAAATGTGAGATATCAGGACCAAAACTAAAGATAGACGACTAAACAAAATTTACTACAATCGAAATAAATTTCTTATTTGTATGGGATTTCATGTTAGAACTTAATCATTCTACTCCATGTGCTAACTGGTTTTTGTTATATTGATGCCATTTAATCGTAGTATCTACAAGTGAAATTAAATTTCAAGATTAAATAAAGTTGGTGACATCAATCTGATGTCACTAATTTAATTATGATCATATATGTATTTATAAGAGAGTTAATATCAAATTGCAACGTGTAACAATTTACATGTAATATTGGCTTTTTATTAAATTGGAACTTGTACTATTAACTTGTGGTTGCATTTTGGATGTCACGCAGACAACTTCCTGACATAAAATAAAAAGTGTTTAATATCAGTAGTTAGTTAATTAAATTCACAATTCATGATTTTTGTGATTGGTAGACAAACAATGTCATGATACTTACACTAATTAAAGTTATTAAAAGGTATTAATTATTTTCACTAAATAATATTAGTTGTTTTCACTAAAGAGTGTTAAATATTTACGCTTAAAAATCTTAGTTGTTCAGTGAAAACAAACTAAAACCCTTTAGTAAAAACAACTAATACCCTTCAGTAAAACAACTAATATCCTTCAATGATTCATGTATGAACCAATTTTACTCACTCTTAAAGCAAAATGTGAAAATATCATCCAAAACTAAAGATGGACAACTAAACAAATTTGACTACAATCGAAATAAATTTCTTATTTGTATGGCATCTCACGTTACAACTTCATCATTCTACTCCATGCATGTGCTGATTGGTTTTTTTTTTTTTATTGATGCCATTTAGTCGTAGTATTTACAAGAGAAATTAAATTTCAAGATTAAAAAAAGTTGGTGTCACTAATTTAGTTATAAACATATATGTATTTATAAAATTGAAATCTGTATTATTAAAATTTAAATGGGGAAAATAATTATAACAAAAAAAAAAGTATACACAATAGGATGTGATAAAGTTGAGCGGTATTAAGAATGATGCTCTAGGAATCGCAAAGATCTAATACTTTTTTTTTACTGTTTTTGTGTCTCTGTGATCTGCATCATAATTGTGACTCGATACATATACATTTCCTTAAATGTGGGAGAATATTTTCGTAATTTGAAATTAATTTTGATTTTTTAAAATTTAACTTAACTTGATGGACTTTGAAAAAAGGACAAAATATAGAGGGATAATGGTTTATACATAAACCTTGGAAGGATATTAATTGTTTTTATTGAAAAGTACTAATTATTTTTATTGAAGAGTATTAGTTATCTTCACTGAAGAGTCTTGGTTGTTTACTAAAAATAAGCTAAGACTCTTCAGTGATGACAATTAATATTTTTCAGTGAAAATATGTAATACTTTTTAGTGGAAATAGGTAATACTATTAAAAAATTTAGGTATGAATTAATTTCACATTATACTTACTCTTAAAAAAAAAAAAAGATTTAAAATTGGATTCAAAATATTTGAAAGTTCCAATACTGAGAAAATTGAGACAAATTCGAATTTGGTAGTGCAGCTTCAAGGAGCTCAAGAATGGTGAGCGCCTTAGAGAGAAGTCCGGTGCAGGACGGTTACGTGTCGTATCCCTGGGAGCGAAGGATGCAGGAGATGCTTTCGATTCCCAACTCCAGCAGCTTTTATTCCCTTCTGTTGTTGCCAAAAGCATCGGACAAAGGTGGGTCCCGTTACAACGACCTGGAGGACACCCTTGCACGTGCCCACGCATGGATTAATGCTTCTCAAGCATCCGGAGTTCCTATTGTGTTCATGAACATTCAGACCGAATCTCTTCTCACCAAAGTAGGTACATAACTAAATTTTATTAATGCAATGCAATGCAAACACATTTAAATGAGTGAATATAATTGTGTAGATCTCTGGAGACACGGCTTCTTCGACAGTAAACGCGGGATCCCTGTCGGACTTGTCGAATATAGCCAACACCAGCCTATATGGTTTCGAGGACTACCACGGGGTAGACATCGGTGTTGTGAGAGGGGTCCGTTTATGGTTCTCGCCGCTCGCTGGGGAGATTCCTTTTGACATCAAAATCAAGGACACCGACACAAGGCTCGGTTTTGCTATTAGTAGAACACACGAGGTACCTCAATCTTAATTATCAACCTGTTTCACTAATTATTTATTTTTGAAAGTGTGTGACTTATAACATCTTTGAGAATTTATAATTTTAATATAATATTCCTTATATTGAAGTAGAGGTTCAATTATTTCTTTTAGTATTTTTCTACCGAAAAAATAAAAATTATATTTTCAAATTTAATTGTTATATCTCTATAAATAGATCAAAATATAATTTGTACCCCTAAATTCAGAATCTTGAATCCGCCATTGGAGAGGGGTTAAGGAAATAATTGGGAAATTCCAATTTATTTTTTGACATTTTATAAGTTATTAAATACTTATTTTATGATCTGTTAAACATCTTATTTTGTGAAATACTGATAGTGTTTATAAGCTGTTTCAAAGAGTTGAGTTAAACATGTAGGTTCTTAAAATAAAGAATTTTATATTGAAATGCAACAGGGATTCATCTATATATCGTCAGTGATGGAAAGCGAGAAAGAGTCACCCGCAGGTCGATCGGGGCTGAGCAATCTGTACAAGCAGGCATTGGCCTCATCCCGGCTGCTGGTAGTGTCCCGAATATCGAACCAGAAGGTACTTCCTTGGATGGTTTCTCCCACGGGCGCAATCAGATGTTTCGACACTGTTTCACTCAGCCAAAAACTCTCCCTCCACCGCCACACCGGCCTCCCCATTCTCTTCCACCTCTTTATGTGGGACTCTTCTACAAACCTAGGTGCCAGAGCCTCTCCCCCGACTCCCACTCAGATGCCGTCTCCGCCCTCACACGATTCCCACGACGCCAGCGAACGGAATACTGCTGGGGAGTTCTCCTTCAGGCTACATGATTTTGCTCTTACAAATAATTGGGTTTGAATTTCATCATCTTTTTTTTTTATCTCCTCGTGTACATAAACGGGTGGGGGTGTTTATTTACTACTCAATCTTTAGGTATGGCTTGATGTGCTATTTTAATGTAATTGTTTACCATACAGGGCTCATGGGTTTTTTTTTTTTTTTTTCCTTTTTTGATTGAGGTTCAGAAACTTAACTTATTTTGTATCAACTTGAATTTTTTACTTACTGGACCAGTATATGAGGATAGCCATTGAATAAATATATGCACTCGTGTAATCATAGCCGATAATTGCAAGGACTGGCGGGGCCATGCCTCACCTTTTCTTTTTCCTTTTTATATGTGTCAATATTTATTCTCGATACAATATAAGAGTGTTTGGTGAAACTATAAAAAAATGAGTGCTTAAGCACGAACATATTTGATTTTATGCCCACGGTGGGCGCAAACTTATTATTAGGTTTTAAAGGCTCAATTTGACTTATTGTACTTTAAAGATTCAATTTGATATTGTTTTTTTTTATCAATAAAAGATAGAATTTTATTCCTCCAGCATAGAGTTTACATGAGTATAAGAAATACCCGTAATCACATACTACTCCCAGGCATGATACATCGTAGCAGCAAACCAACAACTGCACAAAGTATATATTAACTAAGCTTCTAGCATTAGTAATGGATTTTCAGCCCAAACATGAAAGTTAATAAATTTGCCTCTTTTCTCCTTTTCCACTATTTAGATCCCGATTCATACTTTCAACACCTCCAAAATCTTGTTCACTGATGCTTCCTCCTGTTGAAAAATCTTCGTGTTTCTTCCTTTTCAAATTAGCCAAATAATACCTATCTATAAACAAACCGCGACCGCTTTCCCCTCCTAGTGATCTCAGGATAAAATAGTAAATTCTTGCTCCCTTTTGAACGAGTGATCATATACTAAAGGAGCACCTGAAGAAAGAAAGAAATGCACGTGAAATCGAACAAAAAACGATACGAAAAAAATGAATAGACACAAGCTGCAAAAATTTGCTGCTACAGTGTCAAAATTGCTGAAATTTTGCAATTGACACACGAAATGATGGGAGCTACAAATAAAAAAAATAACAACTAAAACACCAAAATACTTAGAAAAATAACAAAAATGAAATAAATCTTAAAAATCACAAAAGTAAATAAACACTCTTTCAAAAAAAAAAACTAAACAAATAATTATCACAATTAAAATTTAATTAATTAAAAGACTCCAACTCATGGTTCATTCGCCACTTCATTTTGACTGTGTCAATTAAACATATCATTCGTTCAGCTTTACCCACAGATTAATGATCCTCAATAAGCAAAAAAAATTATTTACCTATTTTATCCCTTAATGTTATTCAATTGAATAAACTTTTTGTTAGAAAAATTAGGTAAATGTGCGGTGTGTATAGACGAAGATGACTCAATTGTAGACACAGACTTAAACTGAAAGTCGAGGCACGAGTTTCACTCGTTCTCCGTAAGACGATATTGCCCCGCACCCAGTGCAATACAGTTTCATGGCAATCGCCCCCAAGATACAACGACTTTAGGGTCTTCCGCCCTCTGCACTACGAAACGGAAACTATCGGCGAACGGACTCGGATACCCGAAACTTTCTTGACACGACTCTAATGCAAGACTACTAACGTTAATATGCATATGCACTTGTATGATATTGACTTTGAATGGATGAAATCAACTTTTCACGAATGAATGCAAACGACAAATGTGGGGGGTCTATTTATAGATTTCCAAGGATCGTAAGTAATAGTTGCGACTCTTCACTATAAACATTATTTTTCCAAAAGTCATAACTCTTGGAAATAAACAACTATTCACCAAAAGGTATTAAAGACATGACCTTTGAAATAAACAACTATTAAAGACACAACCTTTGAACTAGTTTTATCAAAAGACATGACACTTCATGTCTATAAGTCGCAATCCTTCACTATTACCTTTAAAAATACATTCATCAATGTATTTATCCACATATTAAATGACATTAATTTCTCATTCACCTTAAATTTGGTTTTGAGAAATCGAACCAACCAAATTCATTTACGCAAAATGGATAATTCAATTGTCACTTAATATTTAATAAATATGGTCAAAAATCAATATTTTTCAACACTTTTCAATGAACCTTTCTAATTTGACAGTCTAGGTAAAATCTAAATTTAATTTGGCAGAAGCATTAAAAGCGCTAGGATAGAGGTCAAACAAATCCTCATATATGCTAGCTCAATATGAAAGAATTCGATATATATATCACCCTAGCAAATATTATTAGTTGCACTAATAATTACAGAATACGGCCTATAATCTAGCAAACATGCACGAATAAATTAAACTAGGTGATCAAATTAAGTTAATTGTTCTAACATGTAAACAATTAAAATAAATTATATAAATAATCTGGAGTAAAATATCACGAATAATAAGAGATCAATTAACAATAATAAAAAGTACAAGTTTAGAAATCCTAAAATTGAAATAGAAGGTTTTAGCCTTCCATAATTCAATTGGCAATAGCAAAAATAAACGACAAAGTATTATATGAAAATTGTTCATGATAAGCTTATCATGAAACAATTTTAAAGTTTCATTAATCTCATCGTGAGTATCATTAATCTCATCAGGGGTATCATTAGTCTGAGTTTAAGAAAATTGTTTTAAATTTTTTTGAACCCAAACTAATGATATCCCTGACATGTTTAATGATACTCCTGATAAGATTAATGATACTCTAAAACTATTTCATGTTAAGATTATTATGAAGCGTTTTCATATAAAATCTACTCTAATTCAAAGGTCGAATAAAAATATAAAAAAAAACATCGAAACAAACTTGGGAAAGAAAACTCTTCTTCGTGTGCTGCCTTCTTGCTCACATCCATACTCTTAAGCCTAGGGTCTTCATAACTCACGTTCAACCTTAATCTCTTAAATAGAATTAAGTAGATGAGTGCCCGCGTATTACGCGGAGTTCTCACAAAAAATAATTTGTTTATAGTGAATATATTCCAATAATATATATGTATAAAATTATGAATTAATTTCTTATTAATTCACTGCATTTAGGCCCAATCTCATTTTAATTACAATTTTCAATATTCTCTTTGACTCTCTAGGATGGTTTCCTTGGTCGATTTTTCATCCAAGCACTAATGCACTCTCAAGCTTTTTTTTTTTTTTTTTGCCTTCTAAAAATACAATTCATATATCGGATTGAAACAACTAAGATGTGATGTTGATTAAGTTGAGATTGAGCCTAAAGATTGTGAATTAATATAGAATTAACCCTAAACTTATTAAAATATTTTTCGATATTATTTTTAAAGCTCTATTTTTTTTCAAATATATTAAATCTACAAATTATTTAAATATATTGTACGATATAAATATGCCGTTTATTGTACATGTACAAAATAAGTCATTTCCGTACATGCATATATATATGTCATTAAATTATATAATATAAAATAAAATAATAAGCATTTTAGAATTAAAAATAATGTTGACAATATAAATCATTTTGAGCTTTAATATGACTTACTATTTAAAAATATATAAATATTATGTTAAATAAAATAGATATTCAAAATATGTGCATATTTATAAATATGTGCAATGTCCAAATATTACATTTTTTTTAATTAGAGACAATATTAATACTCAAACATAATGATACATGTTAAACACAATTAAGTCGATAAAAAAATTATATATCAAATTTGATTTTAAATAAATAAATTTTCGAAAATTATAATTTTGGTTTACTGTGTTTTCTAAACAATATAAGATTTGCCAATTAAAGGTTGAAATTTAAAAAAAATAATTAATTATTTAATTGATAGTATAAATAAAAAATATTGAATATACTTAAATTCTATCTTTTAATTTTTCAAAAATTAAAATTATCTAAATAGAAAATCCTCAAATATAATGAGATAATAAAAATAATTCAATTAAACATTAAAATTCACATAATTAAAATTTAATAAATTTAATAATAATACGTAGAATTAAATACTTTATTAACATAATTTTTTTAAATATAGGATATCATCAAATATAGTTAAATACAATAGATTTGCTCTTTGAAGCTATTCATAACATAGTTTAATTGGTAAACATCTTATACTCTACTTAGGATGTGTAGAGTTCAAGTCCTTATAAATGCATTTTTTTATTAGACTTTTATTAATAAAGTCAAGACGACACATAAAATTCATAATACCACATGTATAGCTCCATAATTATGTCACATAAGATTCATAAAGTCACATGTATAGCTCTCATAATTATGCCACATAGGTGGAAATGACATGTAAATTATTTTTATCTAAAAAATTCACAAAATGACATGTAAGCAAAATGAATGAGAGAATGACATGTGGATAATTGGAACTCTCTTTTAGTAATTTTAGGCCCCGTTTGGTAGGTCTCATGAGAAAAGGAGGTAAGACGGGCCTTGAGAAAAGGTTTATGGATGAAGTTGAGATATGTTTTATTTATTGTGTATGATAGGAGTGTAGTGAATTTAATTTTGTTGTTTGGTAGGAAAATATAATTTACAAGATAAATATGTAATTACTTTTTTACCCTTTATCAAAAAGGACCAATCACCGTTGAGAACCACCATTATATGAAGAAATCAACTGCCAAGTTGGAACATCAAAAATACAAATCACAATTTCACAATTGAGAACCACCATTAATGCTGAGAATGAAGAAATAAACTACTCAATTAAAATCAACTCTACTCAATTAGACCATCCAAAGGCCCAACCATAAAATCATCACCAACCCATTACCACCACTCAATTTCCCAGACTGTGGAAAAGGAAACAAGATTTAAAGCCCAGACCTTTTCCGCATTTCTTGATTCCCTTCATTCCAATAAAAAAAAAATTGGAGCGAGCAAGAAAATTAACAAGCAGAACTATTCTCAGGCGGCTCGTTTCCGACTCAAAGCATCAGCCTTGTGCAAATCTTCAAGGTAAATTTTTTTGATGCAGAAATAAAGAAATTACTCAATCATAGACACAATTTAAAACACCAAAAATCAATTGCCCCTAAAGAATTTCAAAGTAATTGAAGAAGTTAGATACAAAGAACCCTAATTGAAGAACAAGGATGGGAGAAATTAATTCGCCCAGTACCGGTGAGAAAGAGGGACAACGGTTTCTTTCCCTTTTCCTTGAACACACAACCAAGAGGCGGAATAACAGCGATGGTGGTGTTAATAAACACACAGAGGGTGAGAGAGATGTAAGCACAAATTTAAATTTATGCATGGATCTTGAAACTTCATGATTTTCACATCCATAAATCAATAAATCATAAATTAAATAATCAGAGTACTAACTTTGAGCAACAATAATTGTTGGGATATTTTAGTTTTGATGATTTTCCAAAACAACATGTAATAGGTTTGAAAGCAGTCAGGATAGTATCTTTTAGTTTCAGGTCAGGCTAGGTTGTTTCTCAGGAGAACAGGTTATCAGTGGAGGAAGAACTCATCTGAAGGGGGAACTCAGCTGAGGGAAGAACTCTACTGAGGGGGAACTTAGTGAGGGAGAACTCACTGACAGAGCCTGAGGAAGTCAAGATGACATCACAAGGAGAACAGTCTGAAGCCATGTCAGAAGACCTGAACCTGAAGAGAAGCCTGAAGGAAGTCCCACTGAGTATAAACCTGACTTTCTAAGCTGGTCAGTGGACTACTCAGTGAAGAGCATGATTGAGAGGATCAGTGCTGTGCCTAGTAGGGCCTGAAGGAGTCAGGCTACTGAGGCTGGGAAGCTTGACAAATAGCCTTATGTCAACTCCCCTGAGTGGACTTCAAGTCTACTGAAGGAAGTCCACTGAGAAGACTTAAAGTCCAATGATGGTTCCTAAGAGGACTTCAAGTCTACTAAAGAAAGGTATCCTGAGAGGATTACAAGTCAGCTGAAGACAAGCCGCCTGAAGTCAGGACTACCCTGATCAAGTACCCTGAAGAAAAGAGCCGTTGGACTCAGTCCACGTGGACCAATCAAGTCAAGGCAGCGAATCTGACAAAAGCTGACAAGGCCATACTTCACTGAAAAGGAGAATTTCACTCCAGAGATAGTCTGGATTTGAATGTTACTTTCTCCAACGGTAACATTCAAATCCAAACTATAAATACAAACTCAGGCTTCATTTGAAAGAGAGCTGGTGGTGCGAGAGTGGTGCAAGTCATGAGGGAGTCATAAGGGTGCACCATCTCCATCAAGAACACTGACCTGAGTTTTTCATAGTCATATTTGAGTGTTCCAGTTTGTATACTCGAGCCTATCATATACATCCTAAGCTTAGAGAGATTTTCCCAACCTTAGCTCAAAGGCTAACACCATGTAAGGGAAAACCTCACCTAGTTGGAGAGAACCAAACCAAACTAAACCCTTTCCAGAATAGTGTTAGGTGTTGCAGTGAGGTGAGGAGAGGCAGTCCCTGAGTGAACAGGGATGTGAGGCCAGTTCGAGAGGCAGCTCCGCGGAGGGGTGTGAGTCCAGTTGTGAGTGCACCTTGGCACGTTAAAAACAAGAATCCCGGGTAGTGGATTTCCTGTTAAATCAGGCAGTGGATGTAGGAGCTTGAGCCTCCGAACCACTTTACATTGTTGTGTTCTTTATTGCTTTACTGACTTGCATAACATCAGTGTTAAAACAAAAAATTTCTCCTAATTTCCCATATTGTCCTTGTTTGTGAATGAAAAAACGGGACCAACAATAATAATTCTCTAATAGAATTATATTTCTCTCTCTTGGCCTCCATAAATCACAGGACATAAAACTTAAATGATAGAATTAAATTACTATTCGTTGGAATAATCTATGTCTTTTAAAGGAAGAGAGAGGAGTAGTTTCTTATTCTCCAAGAATTAGTTTCTTACCTTTCAAGAAACTTATTCTCCAAGAAACTGTTCATAAGGTAACTTAATCACACGGTCTATCAACGTGAAGATTTGTTATGATCTTTTCCTAATTGACCAAATCAAATATTATTTAAACCTTAATAATTATATATTTAAGTTAATAATTAAATATCTAATTAATTCATTATGTGGCACGTGGGCCACAAAATCTTACATTCTCCCACTTCGCCCATATGGCAGAATACATCTTCATTGTTTAAATAATAACATAATGTGCACATCACATGATATCTTTATTGGTCAAATCATGATGTCATTATTATGTATATACTAATACGAGTCATGGCGATTCTACATCATTTACTCGACATAGTCCCTTCCGTGTACCACAATGTTAGTTTTCTACTTAATATGACTCATAAATAGAAAATAGTAGATCATTTAAACGTCTCGATTAGAGACCAAATCCTATTAAACTTTATGTCAACCATTCATGTATACGTTAATGACAAAATAGGATACTATTCAGTATCAGAAACAAAACATAAAAGAGCTCAAAGGGTCAAATACATATCATAGATTCATTAAGGTTTTCAATAATGTCCATTCTTTCGACATGTCCAATAAATGTCCTTGGAGGTTGTTTTTTCGTTAATGAATCATCAATCGACACCTTTTATTTTTGAACTTCTTCTTTGACGACAAAATACTTCAATCTCATATGCTTAACATATTTGGAATACTTGTCATTCTTAGAGAAGAATAATGCTACATAATTATCACAATAAGTTTTCAGCGGCTTGGCAATACTGTCGACTATTCCAAGTCCTGAAATAAGATTATGTAGTCAATTCCTTGAATTGTGACTTACAAAAAAATATGCCACAAATTCAACTTTAATTCAGCAATTACAGAGTGCTTCACATTCTTTATTGTGATTGCTCCTCCGTCTAATAGGAGTAAACAATTAACATGGACTTTCGGATGTCAGCACATCCATCATAGTCTGAATCTGAATATCTAATCACCTCTAGATGATCAAATTTCCAATAAATAAATATAATGAATATCTTTCATTTGTTCACGTTCCAATTCATTATTTGGACATTACCTAAGGCTTAAATTGTCTCCCTTCTGGATTGGAACGATTTTTGCTGAACATTTTTCATCCTAAATCTCTCGAGAACTTTATTTATGAGTATCTTTTTTAGATAGCCTTAACATTCATGTGATCTATCCCGAAGTATTTTAATTCCGATCACATAAGTTGTCTCTCTCATATTTTTTATTTCAAAGTTCTTAGAGATATATTTCTTGGTTTTATACATGATACCAAGATTATTCGTTAAATCAATACACAAAATAAAAATTAACTTGCTTCCACTGACCTTAAGATATATACACCGATTAAACAGTGATTTTCTTAAATTTAAAGGAAGCAATGACATTGTTGCACTTGAGATACCATTGATGGGAAGTTTGCTTAAGTCCGTATATTGATTTTTGTACATTTACACACCCTATGTTCATTTACTTCAATAGAAATAAACCTTCAGGTTGATCCATACATTTTGTTCACTAAATTCTCATTCAAAAGTCGTTATAACATTAATTTGATGTAACTCTAAATCATAATGAGTCACCAAAGTCATAAAAATTCTCAGGATTCCTTACGAGAATTCTTGTTTTTAACGTGCCAAGGTGCACTCACAACTGGACTCACACCCCTCCGCGGAGCTGCCTCTCGAACTGGCCTCACATCCCTCTTCACTCAGGGACTGCCTCTCCTCACCTCACTGCAACACCTAACACTATTCTGGAAAGGGTTTAGTTTGGTTTGGTTCTCTCCAACTAGGTGAGGTTTTCTCTTACATGGTGTTAGCCTTTGAGCTAAGGTTGGGAAAATCTCTCTAAGCTTAGGATGTATATGATAGGCTCGAGTATACAAACTGGAACACTCAAATATGACTATGAAAAACTCAGGTCAGTGTTCTTGATGGAGATGGTGCACCCTTATGACTCCCTCATGACTTGCACCACTCTCGCACCACCAGCTCTCTTTCAAATGAAGCTTGAGTTTGTATTTATAGTTTGGATTTGAATGTTACCGTTGGAGAAAGTAACATTCAAATCCAGACTATCTCTGGAGTGAAATTCTCCTTTTCAGTGAAGTATGGCCTTGTCAGCTTTTGTCAGATTCGCTGCCTTGACTTGATTGGTCCACGTGGACTGAGTCCAACGGCTCTTTTCTTCAGGGTACTTGATCAGGGTAGTCCTGACTTCAGGCGGCTTGTCTTCAGCTGACTTGTAATCCTCTCAGGATACCTTTCTTTAGTAGACTTGAAGTCCTCTTAGGAACCATCATTGGACTTTAAGTCTTCTCAGTGGACTTCCTTCAGTAGACTTGAAGTCCACTCAGGGGAGTTGACATAAGGCTATTTGTCAAGCTTCCCAGCCTCAGTAGCCTGACTCCTTCAGGCCCTACTAGGCACAGCACTGATCCTCTCAATCATGCTCTTCACTGAGTAGTCCACTGACCAGCTTAGAAAGTCAGGTTTATACTCAGTGGGACTTCCTTCAGGCTTCTCTTCAGGTTCAGGTCTTCTGACATGGCTTCAGACTGTTCTCCTTGTGATGTCATCTTGACTTCCTCAGGCTCTGTCAGTGAGTTCTCCCTCACTAAGTTCCCCCTCAGTAGAGTTCTTCCCTCAGCTGAGTTCCCCCTTCAGATGAGTTCTTCCTCCACTGATAACCTGTTCTCCTGAGAAACAACCTAGCCTGACCTGAAACTAAAAGATACTATCCTGACTGCTTTCAAACCTATTACATGTTGTTTTGGAAAATCATCAAAACTAAAATATCCCAACAGACGATGTTGAGAATGTCTCTTTATAATCAATGCCACTTTTCTGAGTAAAATCTTTGGTAATAAGTCTAACTTTATATCTTTTGAAATTGTCGTTTGAGTCTCTTTGGTCTTAAAGACCCATTTACATCCCACATTATTGCAACTGTTGGTCCCAAAAATATTATTAGCGGAAAACGTTTTATACTTAATTTTAAAAAAAATTCTTTTTAAAATGCTAAAATTAATTATGCAGAAATTATAAATAAAAATAGTAAATAAAAGAGACACGAGAATTTTTATAGTGGTTCGAATATAACGGATCCTACGTCCACTCTCCCTTTCACCAAAGGGGTCTCACTCACCAACCAACTTACTTACTGGAATTGGGAAGTACCAGCTCCTTCGTGCAACTTACAACAACCTTTCAATGAAGTGAATTGGTTGAGTAATATTCCAACTAAAACTCCTAAAAGAGTAGATATAATACTTGTATGAACAAGGTGAGTGTATGATGTGTTCGTGTGTTTCTCTATCTTTTGTGCTCTCTTTCCTGTCTTTCTTATATTGAACTCATCACCATGCACTCCTATTTATAGGTGTCAAATAACTAGCCGTTGGAAGCTAGAAATTCAAACATCTATAAATTAAGGAATATAATCAATCATTTTGATTGATTATATGGTTGATTGGTTAACTCCTTCTTTGATTGATTCTTCTTTGATCTACAACCAATCTTTCTTGATATCAGTTGACTTGCCTTTCTTGATTCTTCTTATCTTTGTATCTCAAGATCTTCTTGGTAGAGTAGTCTAGTAGAGCTCATCTGGTAGAGTAGTCTGGTAGAGCTTATCTGGTAGAGCTCATCTGGTAGAGTAGTCTGGTAGAGCTAATCTGGTAGAGTAGTTTGTTACACCTCTTCTTGTCCATCTCATCTGGTCCTCTACCTCATCTGGTCTTCTACCTCATCTGGTCCTCTACCCATCTGGTCCTCTACCTCATCTGGTCATCTACTCATCTTGTCCTCTACCTCATCTTGTCCGGACCTCCTCTTGTCCAAGACTTCTCTTGTCCAAGACTCATCTTGTCCAAGGCTCCTCTTGTCCAAGACTCTTCTTGTCCAAGACTCCTCTTGTCCAAGTCTCATCTTATCCAAGACTTCTCTTGTGCAAGACTCTTCTTGTCCAAGACTCATCTTGTCCAAGACCCCTCTTGTGCAAGACTCCTCTTGTGCAAGACTCATCTTGTCCAAGACTCATCTTGTCCAAGACTCATCTTGTCCAAGACTCATCTTGTCCAAGACTCCTCTTGTGCAAGACTCCTCTTGTCTGGGACTCCTCTTGTGTGGAACTCCTCTTGTCCGGGACTCCTCTTGTCTGGGACTCCTCTTGTCTGGAACTCCTCTTTTAAAAAATTGGATCTGTCCTGGTGATCACCAAAAAGCTTTTCAAAGCAGTGGTCTAGGACACACTGCTCTGATACCACTTGTTGGTCCCAAAAATATTATTAGCGGAAAGCGTTTTATACTTAATTTTAAGAAAAATCCTTTTTAAAGTGCTAAAATTAATTATGCAGAAATTATAAATAAAAATAGTAAATAAAAGAGACACGAGAATTTTTATAGTGGTTCGAATATAACGATCCTACGTCCACTCTCCCTTTCACCAAAGGGGTCTCACTCACTAACCAACTTACTTACTCACTGGAATTGGGAAGTACCAGCTCCTTCGTACAACTTACAACAACCTTTCAATGTAGTGAATATGTTGAGTAATATTCCAACCAGAACTCCTAAAAGAGTAGATATAATACTTGTATGAACAAGGTGAGTGTATGATGTGTTCGTGTGTTTCTCTATCTTTTGTGCTCTCTTGCCCGTCTTTCTTGTATTGAACTCATCACCATGCACTCCTATTTATAGGTGCAAATAACTAGCCGTTGGAAGCTAGAAATTCAAACATCTATAAATTAAGGAATATAATCAATCATTTTGATTGATTATATGGTTGATTGGTTGACTCCTTCTTTGATTGATTCTTCATTGATCTACAATAAATCTTCTTTGATATCAGTTGACTTCCCTTTCTTGATTCTTCTTATCTTTGGATCACAATATCTTCTTGGTAGAGTAGTCTGGTAGAGCTTATCTGGTAGAGTAGTCTGGTAGAGCTTATCTGGTAGAGCTCATCTGGTAGAGCTCATCTAGTAGAGCTCATCTAGTAGAGCTCATCTGGTAGAGTAGTCTGGTAGAGCTCATCTGGTAGAGTAGTCTGGTACACCTCTTCTTGTCCATCCATCTGGTCCTCTACCTCATCTAGTCCTCTACTCATCTTGTCCTCTAGTCCTCTACCTCATCTGGTCCCGGCCTCATCTTGTCCAGAGCTCATCTTGTCCGGACCTCCTCTTGTCCAAGACTCCTCTTGTCCAAGGCTCCTCTTGTCCAAGGCTCCTCTTGTCCAAGACTCCTCTTGTCCAAGTCTCATCTTGTCCAAGACTCCTCTTGTCCAAGACTCCTCTTGTCCAAGACTCCTCTTGTCCAAGACTCATCTTGTCCAAGACTCATCTTGTCCAAGTCTCCTCTTGTCCAAGACTCCTCTTGTGCAAGACTCCTCTTGTGCAAGACCCCTCTTGTCCAAGACCCCTCTTGTCCAAGACCCCTCTTGTCCAAGACTAATCTTGTCCAAAACTTCTCTTGTCCAAGACTTCTCTTGTCCAAGACTCATCTTGTCCAAGACTTCTCTTGTCCAAGACTCATCTTGTCCAAGACTCCTCTTGTCCAAGACTCCTCTTGTCTGGGACTCCTCTTATCTGGAACTCCCCTTGTCCGGAACTCCTCTTATCCGGGACTCCTCTTGTCTGGGACTCCTCTTGTCTGGAACTCCTCTTGTCCGGGACTCCTCTTGTTTGGAACTTCTCTTGTCTGGAACTCCTCTTGTCTGGAACTCCTCTTGTCCGGGACTCTTCTTGTTTGGGACTCCTTTTGTCTGGAACTCATCTTGTCCAAGACTCATCTTGTCCAAGACTTCTCTTGTCCAAGACTCATCTTGTCCAAGACTCCTCTTGTGCAAGACTCCTCTTGTCTGGGACTCCTCTTGTTTGGAACTCCTCTTGTCCGAAACTCCTCTTGTCTGGAACTCCTCTTGTCCGGGACCCCTCTTGTCTGAGACTTCTCTTGTCTGGAACTCCTCTTGTCTGGAACTCCTCTTGTCCGGGACTCCTCTTGTCTGAGACTCCTCTTGTCTAGAACTACTCTTGTCCGGAACTCCTCTTGTCTGGGACTTCTCTTGTCTGGAACTCCTCTTGTCCGGGACTCCTCTTGTCTTGTCTAATTCTCTTCCCCCTTAGCCTAAGACCTATTCTAGTCCTAGACTAGTTACCAGTTCTTATTTTAACATCTTCAAAATATCTAATTTGTATCCCAACAATTTCCCCCTTTTTGATGATGTTAAAACTAAAAGAACTGAATTTAAACAAGACAAGTGAAAATAGAAATCTTAAGATGAGAAGTCTAATCAAGCAGGGTCAACTGTTCTTCCCCCCAAAATATGCTCAACTGATATTTGGGGCAAAATATCAGCTGGTCTTCTTGTATATCTGCAGACAATCAAGTTTTTGGTACCCTTTTGGGTCCAGTGGGGTTAGCACAATATTTAGGAAGCCACAAGAATAGATCATCCCTTTTTGAATTAGGTGATCTTATATTTCTTCCATACATATCCACAAAAACACACTGAACACAAGAAGCTTTGACATGGTTATTTCTTCTAGAGGCTCTTCTTCTCTTATGAGCTTGTCCAGTAGAAGGAATAACTTGTCTTAATGCAACAGTCTTGAAATTTTGTTGATATGGATAAGTATTGCTAGAACCATCAAAGGTTCCAGCTGGTCTGACAGATGACTTGAAAGTCTTCTGCAGGTGAGTAGGAGTCATCTGGTTCTGCCTCTTTTGAGAAGATCTAGACTGTCTTCTACTCTCCTGACCTTGCTGAGGTATTTTAAAATTTCTCCTCTTCCTTTTGCGTTTTTGAGATTTAGAACTCATATGCCTGTTAGGTTGAGTTGCCTGGTCAGATGACCTCTTACCCTTATCAATAAAATTACTAGAATTTTCTTCTTTCTGAACATGTGAGGATTCAGGTTTGGAATTACCAAGACCTGTCTTAACATGCTCTTTTTGAGATGAGGCAGCTATGTATGACACAGCATTGTGTGCTGTAGTCAGCTACTCCAGTCTCAGCTTGAGCTTATCCTCACTATCTTTTACAATTTTATTTTGATGGAAGAGTTCATCGAACTTAACTTACAGGAGAGTATATTCATTATCTTTCTCAATGTTTTCAACAAGCAGCTTTTCTATCAGCTTAGTTTGTTCATCACATCTGGTTTTCAAGTCAGTGGACTCTTCTACCAGTGTTTGAACCTGTTCAGCTGGTAGATTAGCTGATTTGTCAAAATATTTTTAAAGCTTTGGATTTTCTGCTTTCAACTTTGTGTTCTCATCTTCCAGTATTTGACAAAGTTGTACAGATTTTTGGAGATCTAATAGGAATGTTTGCGTATAAGACTCCTCTGATTGTTCAGAAAAAGAAGAATAACAAGAAGACGAGGTAGTTCGATTACATACCTCATTTGTCACAAGACATATCTCTTCACTTGGTCCAAAATTTGATGATGAACCAGAAGTGGATACTTCTTCTTCCTCAGCTGTGAAACTTCTTTTGGAGTGACTCCTAGTGTATCTTTTACTACTTTTCTTCGAACCCATTTCTGCAAGAAATTGTTAGCAAAAAAAATATTTGGGTTTTTTAAAAAATTGGATCTGTCCTGGTGATCACCAAAAAGCTTTTCAAAGCAGTGGTCTAGGACACACTGCTCTGATACCACTTGTTGGTCCCAAAAATATTATTAGCGGAAAGCGTTTTATACTTAATTTTAAGAAAAATCCTTTTTAAAGTGCTAAAATTAATTATGCAGAAATTATAAATAAAAATAGTAAATAAAAGAGACACGAGAATTTTTATAGTGGTTCGAATATAACGATCCTACGTCCACTCTCCCTTTCACCAAAGGGGTCTCACTCACTAACCAACTTACTTACTCACTGGAATTGGGAAGTACCAGCTCCTTCGTACAACTTATAACAACCTTTCAATGTAGTGAATAGGTTGAGTAATATTCCAACCAGAACTCCTAAAAGAGTAGATATAATACTTGTATGAACAAGGTGAGTGTATGATGTGTTCGTGTGTTTCTCTATCTTTTGTGCTCTCTTGCCCGTCTTTCTTGTATTGAACTCATCACCATGCACTCCTATTTATAGGTGTCAAATAACTAGCCGTTGGAAGCTAGAAATTCAAACATCTATAAATTAAGGAATATAATCAATCATTTTGATTGATTATATGGTTGATTGGTTGACTCATTCTTTGATTGATTCTTCCTTGATCTACAATCAATCTTCTTTGATATCAGTTGACTTCCCTTTCTTGATTCTTCTTATCTTTGGATCACAATATCTTCTTGGTAGAGTAGTCTGGTAGAGCTTATCTGGTAGAGTAGTCTGGTAGAGCTTATCTGGTAGAGCTCATCTGGTAGAGCTCATCTAGTAGAGCTCATCTGGTAGAGTAGTCTGGTAGAGCTCATCTGGTAGAGTAGTCTGGTACACCTCTTCTTGTCCATCCATCTGGTCCTCTACCTCATCTAGTCCTCTACTCATCTTGTCCTCTAGTCCTCTACCTCATCTGGTCCCGGCCTCATCTTGTCCAGAGCTCATCTTGTCCGGACCTCCTCTTGTCCAAGACTCCTCTTGTCCAAGGCTCCTCTTGTCCAAGGCTCCTCTTGTCCAAGACTCCTCTTGTCCAAGTCTCATCTTGTCCAAGACTCCTCTTGTCCAAGACTCCTCTTGTCCAAGACTCCTCTTGTCCAAGACTCATCTTGTCCAAGACTCATCTTGTCCAAGTCTCCTCTTGTCCAAGACTCCTCTTGTGCAAGACTCCTCTTGTGCAAGACCACTCTTGTCCAAGACCCCTCTTGTCCAAGACCCCTCTTGTCCAAGACTAATCTTGTCCAAGACTTCTCTTGTCCAAGACTCATCTTGTCCAAGACTTCTCTTGTCCAAGACTCATCTTGTCCAAGACTCCTCTTGTCTGGGACTCCTCTTATCTGGAACTCCCCTTGTCCGGAACTCCTCTTATCCGGGACTCCTCTTGTCTGGGACTCCTCTTGTCTGGAACTCCTCTTGTCCGGGACTCCTCTTGTCTGGGACTTCTCTTGTCTGGAACTCCTCTTGTCTGGAACTCCTCTTGTCCGGGACTCTTCTTGTTTGGGACTCCTCTTGTCTGGAACTCCTCTTGTCCGGGACTCCTCTTGTCTGGGACTTCTCTTGTCTGGAACTCCTCTTGTCCGGGACTCCTCTTGTCTTGTCTAATTCCCTTCCCCCTTAGCCTAAGACCTATTCTAGTTCTAGACTAGTTACCAGTTCTTATTTTAACATCTTCAAAACATCTAATCTATATCCCAACAACAACTTTTTGGCAATTCGATAAGATCCCAAACTTCATTATGATCCATTGATTTAAACTCTTCTTTCAAGCATCTAACCACTTAATAGAAATATTATTTTCCATGGCTTATGAAAATGAAACTGGATCATTATCATTAACTCTTATGTCAAATTCTGCTCCTTATAGGTAAACCATATACTCTTCAGAAATAACAGAGTTTCTTTATCTCTCAAAACTTCTTAATGTTATTTCTTTTGGTTCATCTACTAAAGGTTCATTGAAAACAGGTCCACTGATAGCATGTTCATTATTGAGAGTGTTGTCGTTTATATGTTGTTCTTGTAAGTTGTCTGGTAGTTCAACAACAAGAACAACAACATGAGAAGAAGTATTGGGTAGAGAATTATCAACCCTTGCTTCTTTAATGACCACCCTTTTGTGGATCTATACTACCACTATTTTCACTATTCTCAATGAACCTAACATTTCCAGTTTCAACAATCCTTGTACTATGATTAGGACAGTAAAACCTATACCCTTTATAATTTCCTGGATAACCGAAACCACTTATGGTTCTTGGATCCAATTCATTCTAATGTGGATTGTAAATTCTTAATTTTGTTGAGCAACCCCAAACCTGCAGGTGCCTTAAATTAGGTTTCCTACCCGTCCACAATTCAAAAGGAGTCTTAGGAGCTGCTTTTCTAGGAACCTTATTTAACACATACAACAGTTTTCAATGCATACATCCACAATGAAATGGGTAAGGAGGAATTACTTAACATACTCCTAATCATATCCATTAGAGTACAATTACGTCTTTCTGCTACACCATATTGTTGTGGTGTAACTGGCATAGTGCATTGAGCACAAATACCATATTTTTCAAGGAATTTATCGAACAAATATGGAAATTATCATGATTAAAAAAATTTACCACCTCTGTCAGATCTAATGATTTTCACCTTCCTATCCAATTGTCTTCCAACCTCATTAATAAATACTTTTAAAATATTTATAGATTGAAAATTTTCTTGTAATAGACAGAGATATTCATAATGTGAAAATTCATTAATAAAGGTGATAAAATATTTTGCATTCAAAAGAAGGCACATAAAGGACCTACGTATATTGGTGTGTATCATTTCAAGAAGTAGTGTGCTTCTTGTGGTTTCTTTCTCTGTGTGTGTTGTTTGCTTTCCTTTAATACAATCCACACAAATACCAAGATCAGTAAATCTAAATCATGAAGGATTTCATTCTTTACTAATCTTTGTAATCGTTTTTTTTTTTAGATTTTTCCTCAAACATTTATGCCCAAGAAAGCAAGACTTTCTTTGACAAAGCCACATTTAGTTCCAATATTATAATGCATGGTAAAAAAGTTCTCAACAAAGATAATTAAGCTTAAACCTATAAAAGTCATAATTAAGGATATCGAAGCCGGTAAGCAGATTTTGTTTAAACAAAGTTAAATTTCTATTTCCAAATTTCAAACGATATCCAACATAATCAAGTTTGAAAAAGAAAAATAAATTAAGGAAAATAGAAGGAGCATAAAAGTTTCAAACAAATCTAAGTGATATCCGGTATCCAAAATCAAACTATAAATTCCAATGACTTCTGTAAAAACTAATAATCGATTACCCATATAGAATTTATGATTCGGGTTGTAACGAATCCCTGCATCATTTTTTGAAACATTGTTGGTATAGTCAGAACCAAGCAACCACATATTTATAGGAACTCTGGCCAAATTAGATTCGAAAGATATTAAGACATTAAGTATATATATTTATTTTTTTTTGAATGAGGCCTTATGTTTCTGACAATTCTCTTAAAATGTCCAGACTTCTTACAAAATTGACACTAGATATTGTCATTTTCCTTTGGACATAGGACTCGTTTATCTTAAGCGGCTCTTGCCCCTTTCTTATGGCTTTCTTACAAACTTCTTGATATCAATTCATTGACATGTTCATTAATGCTACGAGAACCATCAAACTTTATGGTGGTTGACGTATCAGTTAATATCACATTAAGAGAGTCATCAGCAATCTGAGGCATTCTTTCATAATTGCTAAAATTATTTGGCACTTCCAATTTAAGGAATGGTTGACTTAATATTGTCAGCTACATTCATTCGCATAAACATAAGACTTAGTTTGTTCGATTTACCTAAGCTTCATAGGAAAATCTTTCATCAGCATTGCTAATATCACCAATAATAGGCTTTTGGATCATAATTCAAAATAACAAGGTGAAATAAGTTTAGTCTATTCAACAAACTAAGTGAGCGAATGAAGAACGACAGTAAGAATAATTTAATTAATTCACATTAATGTTGTAATATACTTAAAACAGATTCAGGATCGAATAAGAATAAATGTACAATGATGTTCACCTTTGGGTGATACACCAATACACAATCATAAACATAATGATGCTTGAAATATTTCATAATTTGATAATTGTATATGGTCATCTTAATTCTTTTGTTATCTTTGGAAATACAAAAGATATCACATAATATACCAATTATCACATTTATTTTCATAATTTATAAGGACAAGTGAATAACCTTTGGGTGACTCTTAATGCCTTATAATTATGAAATTTAATTACCTATAAATTATTTAAATCAAGCATCACCTTATTATGGATAATTAAAATTAATTATTCGATTTTAAATTTATTAATCTTTCTGGTCAGACCACTTTGGTGATTAGCAAACCAACGTTAAATAAATTAAAATCACATAATAATGATCATAATTATTTAATAAGATTAACATAAAATATTCCATTACATAAAACACATAAAATGGGATGTAAAATCTTATTATGTAGTCGTAAAGATTAAGCAGAATTTGTAAAATCAATTTCATCATAAACTTTAGCCAAACTCATAGTTAAAACTGGTGGACAACCGTCCAGATAAATAATAGATTTTGACTCCTTTATATTTTGTAATATTTAATTAATTATTATCATATCACATACACATAATTATAAATTTGCATAAATATGAGTTGTATTTCACAACCATTATCAATTTACTTAAATGCTCCGGAACTCATTAGGAAGCTTATCATGAAGATATGATAAAATCATGGTTAACATTAGGAAGGACAATTATCTAATTAATATTATAAATTAATTCAAGTAATTAGTAATATTAGTACAAACCACGAATATTAATTATTACCCTTATATAGTGGAAGCAAAAAATGTCTATGTGGCACCTCACATCCACTCCCATTTCTCTATCCTTTACTCCTCATTGAGTCAAGGTGTGCAACTAATCGTGGCCATCTATTTGATATTTATTCATTTATTTTTTACCGTTCAAAGTTTCCTCTTTTCCTATAAATATGACTCTTTCATCCTCATTTTTCATTCGTATTCATTTCCGTCCTTGATATTCGATAAGTTCTTATTTCTTTGAGTAGGTTTAGTTTGTTCTTTTCCATTTTCCCATCATTGTGCTCTCATTGTTCGAGTATTCGTCGTTTGATAATTTTGTCGTCGGTGTTCTCATGTTGTTCGAGTGCTTTTGTGGTCGAGGAGTGATTCGGATTCGGACGATTTCATTTTTTCCATCATTGTCTTAATTTGTGTAGAATATTGGTTTTGATCACATGAAATATAGTGACGATTTTCCTTGTATCGTTGTTCTATCGGTTTAAATAATATTCCACTCATTCTATCTAATTTTTTCCATTGTTTTGTCAAACTTTGTTGCATCCGAATATATTGTTTGGTGTGCTTCGCTTAACCTAATATCTATTGTGGATTTATATAAGACAATAACTATGATCGACAATATGGTTTGGTATTTTTAATAGATGGGTAAAATTTTGTGCGAGTAGATTATGTATTATCGTGATTGATTTATGATGGTATCTTTGTTCGATCATTCTCTAACTTGCGATTGTAGAGTAGATACAATTTCAACGCCTACGAAATATCTTCCAATTTTTTGTTCGTTCATGTTGTTCAGTTGACCACGCACAAATTAATGTTAATTATTATTTTTAATTCTCATAAGTATCATTAAATTTTAATTATTAATACAATTCTATATAGGGAAAATTATTTATGGTGCTGAGTAATTTTCTTAAATTTATATTCTTGTATATTTTCTAACATAACAAATTTGGTCCTGTATTTAGGATAAATTTGGCCAACCATTTACGTAATTCTATAATAGCGAACACTATTGATTGTCTAGACGATAGGATATGAGTTTGGGTGAGATGAATGTCGTCGTGTAGATGATACGTGTTTCTTATTTCAGGAAATCAATTTCCCGTCAAGCACGGTTTGTGCGTTTGTTACAAATCTCTGGACTTTATAATAGACTGGTTATTGGTGGTTTTTGTTTGTTACTTTGACTAATTATAAAAAAAAATGAAGGTAGTCAAATTAGGGGGTGGATGCGTATTTGTTAGGCTTAATCACTTGATCACCATTGTTCCTCAGTTACAAAACGCCTTGGTCCATTTAAAATATAGAAAGTTGTCGGCCATCTTTATGAATTGAAGGCAGAGTAGATTAATTATGTTAATATTATGGTGCTCTTTTTATAACATTTGTTAATCATCGTTGATTCGTCCTACATTTCTCCACTGTAGTTTATTGTTATAAATTCTAATTAAATATTGTAATGTGGTTTTACTTTGACTAATTGTTTTACCCTTACCTAATTTAAGGTGTCTATCTAGATTTATGATAATTTGTCTTACAATTTTTTTAATTGGGACAACTTTCTGATAGTTTGAATATGGTCCTATAGTGTACTGAATTTGTCTTTAGATGATGAGTCCTAAATAAATCTTGATACAATTTCAACGCCTATGAAATATCTTCCAATTTTTTGTTCATTCATGTAGTTCAGTTGACCGCGCACAAATTAATGTTACTTATTGTGTTTAATTCTCATAAGTATCATTAAATTTTAATTATTAATACAATTCTATATAGGGAAAATTATTTATGGTGCTAAGTAATTTTCTTAAATTTATATTCTTGTATATTTCCTAATTTAACAAATTTGGTCATGTATTTAGGATAAATTTGGCCAACCATTTATGTAATTCTATAGTAGCGAACATTATTGATCGTCTAGATGATAGGATATGAGTTTGGGTGAGATGAATGTCGTCGTGTAGATGATAGGTGTTTCTTATTTTAGGAAATCAATTGCCCGTCAAGCACGGTTTGTGCGTTTGTTACAAATCTCTGGACTTTATAATAGACTGGTTATTGGTGGTTGTTGTTTGTTACTTTGACTAATTATAAAAAAAAAATGAAGGTAGTCAAATTGGGGGTGGATGTGTATTTGTTAGGCTTAATCACTTGATCACCATTGTTCCTCAGTTAAAAAATGCATTGGTCCATTTAAAATATAGAAAGTTGTCGGCCATCTTTGTGAATTGAAGGCAGAGTGGATTAATTATGTTAATATTCTGGTGCTCTTCTTGTAACATTTGTTAATCATCGTTGATTCATCCTACATTTCTCCACTGTAGTTTATTGTTATAAATTCTAATTAAATATTGTAATGTGGTTTTACTTTGACTAATTGTTTTAAACTTACCTAATTTAAGGTGTCTATCTAGATTTATGATAATTTGTCTTACAATTTTTTTAATTGGGACAACTTTCTGATAGTTTGAATATGGTCCTATAGTGTATTGAATTTGTCTTTAGACGATGATTCCTAAATAAATCTTATTTTATATGGTTGTTGTATATATTTGCTGGGCTTGGGAAGATTTAATTGGATTTATTGGGCCTTGGCGAACTGATACTACTTCACTGGAGTTTAGAGCTAGACCCAATTTAACTTATTGGACTTTAGAGATTCAATTTGATTTATTAGGTTTTAAAGGCTCAGTTTGACTTATTGTACTTTAAAGATCCAATTTGATATTATTATTTTTTTATCAATAAAAGATAGAAATTTATTCCTCCAGTATAGAGTTTACATGGGTATAATAAATACCCGTAATCACATATTACTCCCAGGCATGATACATCGTAGCAGCAAACCAACAACTGCACAAAGTATATATTAACTAAGCTTCTAGCATTAGTAATGGATTTTCAGCCCAAACATGTAAGTTGATAAATTTGCCTCTTTTCTCATTTTCCACTATTTAGCTCCTGATTCATACTTTCAGCACCTCCAAAATCTTGTTCACTGATGCTTCCTCCTGTTGAAAAATCTTCGCGTTTCTTCCTTTTCAAATTAGCCAAATAATACCCATCTATAAACAAACCGCGACCGCTTTCCCCTCCTAGTGATCTAAGGATAAAATAGTAAATTCTTGCTCCATTTTGAACGAGTGATCGTATACTAAAGGAGCACCTGAAGAAAGAAAGAAATGCACGTGAAATCGAACAAAAAACGATACGAAAAAAATGAATAGACACAAGCTGCAAAAATTTGCTGCTACAGTGTCAAAATTGCTGAAATTTTGCAATTGACACACAAAATGATGGGAGCTACAAATAAAAAAAAATAACAACTAAAACACCAAAATACTTAGAAAAATAACAAAAATGAAAAAAAAAATCTTAAAAATCACAAAAGTAAATAAACACTCTTTCAAAAAAAAAACTAAACAAATAATTATCACAATTAAAATTTAATTAATTAAAAGACTCCAACTCATGGTTCATTCGCCACTTGATTTTGACTGTGTCAATTAAACATATTATTCGTTCAGCTTTACCCACAGATTAATGATCCTCAATAAGCAAAAAAAATTATTTACCTATTTTATCCCTTAATGTTATTCAATTGAATAAACTTTTGGGTGGAAAAATTAGGTAAATGTGTGGTATGTATAGATGAAGATGGCTCAATTGTAGACACAGACTTAAACTAAAAGTCGAGACACGAGTTTAACTCATTCTCCGTAAGACCATATGGCCCCGCACCCAGTGCAATACAGTTTCATGGCAATCGCCCCCAAGATACAACGACTTTAGAGTCTTCTGCCCGCTGCACTACGAAATGGAAACTATCGGCGAACAGACTCGGATACCCGAAACTTTCTTGACACGACTCTAAAGCAAGACTACTAACGTTAATATGCATATGCACTTGTAAGATATTGACTTCGAATGGATGAAATCAACTTTTCACGAATGAATGCAAGCGACAAATGTGGGGGGGGGTCTATTTATAGATTTCCAAGGGTCGTAGGTAATAGTTGCGACTATTCACTATAAACATTATTTTTTCAAAAGTCATAACTCTTGGAAATAAACAACTATTCACCAAAAGGTATATCTCTTAAAGACACAACCTTTGAAATAGTTTTATCAAAAGACATGACACTTCATGTCTATAAGTCGCAATCCTTCACTATTACCTTTAAAAATACATTCATCAATGTATTTATCCACATATTAAATGACATTAATTTCTCATTCACCTTAAATTTGGTTTTGAGAAATTGAACCAACCAAGTTCATTTACGCAAAATGGATAATTCACTTGTCACTTAATATTTAATAAATATGGTCAAAAGTCAATATTTTTCAACACTTTTCAATGAACCTTTCTAATTTGACAATTTAGGTAAAATCTAAATTTAATTTGGCAGAAGCATTAAAAGCTCTAGGATAGAGGTCAAACAAATCCTCATATATGCTAGCTCAATATGAAAGAATTCGATATATATATCACCCTAGCAAATATTATTAGTTGCACTAATAATTACAGAATACGGCCTATAATCTAGCAAACATACACGAATAAATTAGTCTAGGTGATCAAGCTAAGTTAATTGTTTTAACATGTAAACAATTAAAATAAATGATATAAATAATATGGAGTAAAATATCACGAATAATAAGAGATCAATTAACAATAATAAAAAATACAAGTTTAGAAATCCTAAAATTGAAATAGAATGTTTTAGCCTTCCATAATTCCATTGGCATAGCAAAAATAAACGACAAAGTATTATATGAAAATTGTTCATGATAAGCTTATCATGAAATAATTTTAAAGTTTCATTAATCTCATCGTGAGTATTATTAATCTCATCAGGGGTATCATTAGTCTGAGTTTAAGAAAATTGTTTTAAATTTTTTTGAACCCAGACTAATGATATCCCTGACAGGTTTAATGATACTCCTGATAAGATTAATGATATTCTAAAAATATTTCATGTTAAGATTATTATGAAGTGTTTTCATATAAAATCTACTCTAATTCAAAGGTCGAATAAAAATATAAAAAAAACATCGAAACAAACTTGGGAAAGAAAACTCTTTTTCGCTTGCTGCCTTCTTGCTCACATCCATACTCTTAAGCCTAGGGTCTTCATAACTCACGTCCAACCTTAATCTCTTAAATAGAATTAACTAGATGAGTGCCCGCGTATTACGCGGAGTTCTCACAAAAAATAATTGTTTATATATTTTATATACTTAAATAAATTTGTTCATCGTAAAATAATATGATTATATTATATAGTGAATATATTCCAATAATATATATGTATAAAATTATGAATTAATTTCTTATTAATTTACGGCATTTAGGCCCAATCTCATTTTAATTACAATTTTCAATATTCTCTTTGACTCTCTAGGATGGTTTCCTTGGTCGATTTTTCACCCAAGCACTAATGCACTCTCTTGCTTTTTATTTTTTGCCTTCTAGAAATACAATTCATATATCGGATTGAAACAACTAAAGATGTGATGTTGATTAAATTGAGATTGAGCCTAAAGATTGTGAATTAATATAGAATTAACCATAAACTTATTAATATTTTTCGATATTATTTTTAAAGCTCTATTTTTTTCAAATATATTAAATCTACAAATTATTTAAATATATTGTATGATATAAATATGCCGTTTATTGTACATGTACAAAATAAGTCATTTTCGTACATGCATATATATATATATATATATATATATATATATATATATATATATATGTCATTAAATTATATAATATAAAATAAAATAATAAGCATTTTAGAATAAAAAATAATGTTGACAATATAAATCATTTTGAGCTTTAATATGACTTACTATTTAAAAATATATAAATATTATGTTAAATAAAATAGATATTCAAAATATGTGCATATTTATAAATATGTGCAATGTCCAAATATTACATTTTTTTAATTAGAGACAATATTAATACGCAAACATAATGATACATGTTAAACACAATTAAGCCAATAAAAAAATTATACATCAAATTTGATTTAAAATAAATAAATTTTAGAAAATTATAATTTTGGTTTACTATGTTTTCTAAACAATATAAGATTTGCCAATTAAATGTTGAAATTTAAAAAAATTAATTAATTATTTAATTGATAGTATAAATCAAAATTATTGAATATACTTAAATTCTATCTTTTAATTTTTCAAAAATTAAAATTATCTAAACAGGAAATCCTCAAATATAATGAGATAATAAAAATAATTCAATTAAACATTAAAATTTTACATAATTAAAATTTAATAATAATACGTAGAATTAAATACTTTATTAACATAATTTTTTTTAAATATAGGATATCATCAAATATAGTTAAATACAATAGATTTGTTCTTTGAAGCTATTCATAACATAATTTAATTGGTAAACATCTTATACTCTACTTAGGAGGTGTAGAGTTCAAATCCTTATAAATGCATTTTTTTTATTAGACTTTTATTAATAAAGTCAAGACGACACATAAAATTCATAATACCATATGTATAGCTCCATAATTATGCCACATAAGATTCATAAAGTCACATGTATAGCTCCCATAATTATGTCACATAGGTGGAAATGACATGTAAATTATTTTTATCTAAAAAATTCACAAAATGACATGTAAGCAAAATGAAAGAGAGAATGACATGTGGATAGTTGGAACTCCCTTTTAGTAATATAAGTCCCCGTTTGGTAGGTCTCATGAGAAAAGGAGGTAAGACGGGCATTGAGAAAAGGTTTATGGATGAAGTTGAGATATGTTTTATTTATTGTGTTTGATAGGAGTGTAGTGAATTTAATTTTGTTTGTTTGGTAGGAAAATATAATTTACAAGATAAACATGTAATTACTTTTTTACCCTTTATCAAAAAGGACCAATCGCCGTTGAGAACCACCATTATATGAAGAAATCAACTGCCCAGTTGGAACATCAAAAGTACAAATCACAATTTCACAATTGAGAACCACCATTAATGCTGAGAATGAAGAAATAAACTACTCAATTACAATCAACTCTACTCAATTAGACCATCCAAAGGTCCAACCATAAAATCATCACCAACCCATTACCACCACTCAATTTCCCAGATTGTGGAAAAGGGAACAAGATTTAAGGCCCAGACCCTTTCCGCATTTCTTGATTTCCTTCATTCCAATAAAAAAAATTGGAGCGAGCAAGAAAATTAACCAGCAGAACTATTCTCAGGCTGCTCGTTTCCGACTCAAGCATCAGCCCTTGTGCAAATCTTCAAGGTAAAATTTTTTGATGTAGAAATAAAGAAATTACTCAATCATAGACACAATTTAAAACACCAAAAATCAATTGCCCCTAAAGAATTTCAAAGTAATTGAAGAAGATAGATACAAAGAACCCTAATTGAAGAAAAAGGATGGGAGAAATGAATTCGCCCAGTACCGGTGAGAAAGAGGGACAACGATTTCTTCCCCTTTTCCTTGAACACACAACAAAGAGCGGAATAACGGCGATGGGGGGGTGTTAATAAACACACAGAGGGGGAGAGAGATGTAAGCACAAATTTAAATTTATGCATGGATCTTGAAACTTCATGATTTTCACATCCATAAATCAATAAATCATAAATTAAATAATCAGAGTACTAACTTTGAGCAACAATAATAATTCTTCTAACGGAATTATATTTCTCTCTCTTGGCCTCTGTTGATAGACGACCAGGCGAGCAACAGTGTTTAGAGGTTTAATTGATTAATCATACAAATTAGATGAAAGCGACCAGCAGAGATTAAGAAAGCCTCAAACACCAGGCGACCAAGAGTGACATCACACGGATGTCAGGCGACCAGCACATCAAAGAAGTAAGATGAGCAAATAATTAAAATAAAGCAATGACAAGATACACCATCTAGGCGACCAAGCGAGCAAGAATAGCCCACGAAGATTAGCTCAAAATCCCACTAGTTTAAGTATTACTTTAAAGGCAAAAAAGTGTATTAAACACTTGTCATTGTATAAAGTGTAATAGTTTAGGAATAAGACAAGTGGCTAAACACTTGTCAAAGCCAAAATCAAAGGGCTAAGAGAGTGACACCTCCTACTTGCTTGTAAAGTCTATAAATACCCCTTCATGAAGGTGTAAAAAGGGAGTTCAAATATTCAAAAGAAGACCAAGTTCTTGCAATTTCATTTCTTAATCCCTTCTTACACAAAATCATCACTTGTAATCTTGTTTGATTACCTTCTTGAGTATTAAACAGCCACTAATTATCTAATTCGAATCAAGGTCATCAACAATTGGTGCTAGAAGAAGGGCCCGAACCTCCGTTTGATCGAAGATTTGAAGAATTCGATAAGAGAGTCACCGGAATCTGCAAAATCAACATCGGATTCTGGCCAAAGTCACCGGAAACTGGAAAAAATCACCGGAAATCTGGAAATTAAAGAGGTAATTCAACACTTGTGAAGAAGTTGTTCATATTTAAGAATTAGAATGCATGCATGTGTGAATTAGGGTTTGTTAAAATAACCAAGTTCACAACATACAAGGCTAGCTATTCTTAAATTGGCAAAAATAAACACAAGATCTTCGTCACCGGAATATTCAATCGAAAATGGCGGGATCACAAGAAAGACAATCTTCAAGTGCACATCCATCACGAAGATCGCGGATGCGAGTATCATCTATGGGTGACCATGCACGCACCGTACGAGCCATGTCCAACAGAAACGTGCAGGTTACTATCGACACCCTTCCCCCGGAGGTGGAAGCCTTAGCCAAAAATCCGGAGAAACTCGCAAAAACAATTGTCGTTCTAGAATCGATTCAAAGACAATAAGAAAGAGCGGAACCGTCAAGAGCGCTGGAGACGACCAGGCGGTCAGCCGAGCAGGAATGTAGAAGGCACGAAGATGCATGGAATGACGAGGTGGACAGCGCCCAAGCCCGGCGGAATAAAGGCAAAGCCCCAATTAGCGAGAGGTTAGGAAGCAAAGGAGAATCCACACTGGGGGAAAGGCCAGAGATGAGCAAAGGCACGACAAGAAGTACGGGGCACAATTACGATGGAAAAACAGAGCGCAGGGAAGAGCACAGGGAGATCACACCACCAAGGAGCGAGCAGCGGCTGCGCACTGATGCTTGCCCATCTGTCCATGATCGACTTCGGCGATCAGCCTTTGGGCGGCTGGGCCCCAATGGGGCCAGCAACGTCGCTAGGCGACCAATACAGGAGAAACGTTCCGTTGAAGAGGGACTGCATCAAGATGAAGTCATTGGGCTTGATCGTGACGAACAGCTGTTGGAGTTATACGTGAAAATATGCTTTTACTTTGTATAACTCGTGTATCAAACACTCATTTTATGAGAATAATTCTTTTATCACATTTGCTTTAGTTATGATTGAATGTTGAATTTCTATTGCAAATCGTTCAATATATAGTACATGTTACATTGTAGTTAATATGGTGATACCCGATCACGGAAGACAATATTAACAGTTTACTTGTAACTAAACGTACATTTTCACGACCTAGGTGGAATTGAACAATCCGCCGTGAAAGGTCGATGTGTAAGGCTCAGATTGGTCTGTCTTGACTAAGAGATTGCACTAGCACATTTAGTATGTGTTGAAGAGGTCCTACAGCGAGGAGAAATTCTTCTGTTCTGAAAGGTGAAGAATTAGACCTCAGTGGTTGTTGATTTCTTAATCTCCGTCACTTAAATAGGACCGTGTGTGCTTAATAGTTACTGCTTTGATTCATGTTGGGTAAGAATCATTGCGACTTCGAACTTTGTGTCTTGGGCAGTAATATTAATCATACGACGGTTGCTAAGATTTAATACGGAGAAACGCGTGCGAGTACGGCTCGTGTGATTAGTCCCCTTGGTGGGCTCAGAAGTTTTATTGTACCAAATCGTGCAAGTGAAGAATTAGTTTCTTCGGTACGAATAATAATGTTGAGCTGTCTTTACTCCAAGGTGAAATATATTAATTAATTTAGAGCTATTCAGAAGCTTAATTAATTAATGGACTTGATAATCTTAAACGCGGAAAATAATAACCGGGAGCCCATGTTATCGTAATATGGATTAAGATGGATAGTGCAATATTAATTTATTAGTGGTAATAATTAATATTAATGGGCTGAATTATATTGGGGTTCAATATTGAAATTCAAAAGTCCATTAGGAGGTCCAATCTTAATTCTCCTTAAGGCCCCTCAAGTAGCCCATTAAGTAGCCCAATAATGATAAGGTGATTAAAATAAAAAGATAATATCATGCTGATTTTTATTGATATTTTTGAAAATATGTCCTATTTAGGAGAGAAAAGATTTTGTTGATTTTCTTGGAAAGATATTATGGAAGATATGTATTTTTGAAATACAAGAATATCTCATATATTCAAGAAGATCCAAATCTTTGGATTTCTTCTATAGTTTTCGAAAACATCATGAATAAAATAGGAGAGTGAGATTTTTGTGGAATATTTTATTATGGAGAAAAGAATATATGAGATATATTCAAGATTTCTTAGAGTCTAAGAAAAGATTTTCTCAAGGCCCAAAATACCCACAAAAATTCGGTCACCCTTATTATAAATAGGGGATGATTATTTCATCCCCAAGTACATAATTCCATGTGTTGGAAAAATCAAGAAGCATAGATATTTTTCTTTTTTCTTAGTTTATTAAATTACTTGAAAGCGTCTCCCACCGGCGATCAAGTGAGGTGAAAAGGGAAATACTTGAGAAGACTTTGGGTTGATAAAGCGAGATTACAATTGTCCTGTATATCCAAAGGCCAATACTACAAGAGGTACGTTAATCGCATATTTACTTGTTTATTCCGCCTAGTTAATATGTGAAATTAATTTAACATGCATGATGATAATTAGTTGTTGGAATTATTATTTGAATTAATTAGGATTAATTCATGCTAGTAATAATTGTATTTAAATTCGTATTTAAATTTCATCCCGAATAGATTCCGGGCACCCCTATTTTCCCAACAACTGGTATCAGAGCCACGGTTTTGGGCTCTGAATTTTAAATTGGAATTTAAATTGTTAAACATTAAATTGAAAGTGGATAGTAGAATTGTTAGATCTTTTTTGCAGGTATCCAATTGTCATGGTTTTAATGTTGTTAATTTCATGCGTGTAAATTAATTGTTTTTTAATTTGATTCGTTCGAATTCGTTTTTCTCGTGAGAAAATCCACGAGTAGATTAGTTGTTTTTATTTTGATTCGATCATTGTAATAGACTAGTCTAGATCTAGTATTTTTTTTTTGTAAAAATAAATTGTAACCGGATCGTGACGAAGAACGAAGAATTAAAAACGGCGTACCCGGACGACACATACAAGCGTGGCGCGTGTATGGACGTAAAATCATGCAAGGGGTGAAGAAAACGAGGACAAACGGCGAAAAAAACGGTGCACGGGGGTGCACGGCGCACGCCGTGCGCGCGCCTCGGGCGCGGGCTGCAGCGCCTCGGGTGCGCCTCGGCGCGCCTCCGTGCAGCGCCTCGGGTGCGCCTCGGCGCGCTTCGGGCACTGCTTCGGCGCCTTTTGGGCCGAGAGGCGCGTGGGCACACTTCGTGGGCCAACGCGCGCCGTATCTCGGGCCGTGGAATTTTTTCGGTTCGTGTTTTTTCCGTGTGATTTTAAACGTCGTCCCGAACCCCAAACGATGTTGTTTTTGAAGAAGTGTTGCTGTTCGAGTGGGAGCACGTCGAGACGAACGTCGGAAAGCAACAAGGACGATTTTTCGCATCAAGACGTAAAGAAATTAAACCGTGACAATTGGATTTGAGTGCTCCAATGTGTTTAATTTTGTTTTGATGGATGTTTTATTTCGTGCACCTATTATTATTTGTTAATATGTGTTTGCATGAATTTAATTGTCCAAGAAAAACCTTACTTTCGAAAATTACTAAGTATGTTTTTATAATCGCAATTTTATTCCGGATATTAAAATTGGATTATTTTGACCTCCATAATTTATTTATTTGTGAAGTTCTTTTGGAATACATTTCCCCCTCGGATCGGCCAAAAGAACGGATTTCACATGAATAAATTTCAAAAGGATGATTGTGGATTATTACTAGTGGCGGTATTGACCCTCACCACGAGTGGCTTGCTCAAAGCAAAATAATAATCCTGTATTTAATTATGGTTATTACTTAGGCATAGGAAATTGATATTATTAACTTACTCCCCTCGGAGTCCCTGTCAGTTTCTATGTGGTCAAAGTGGGAGCCAACTATTAATTTTGAATTAAGGATTTGTAGCTTTTAAGTTTGTAATCCGCTTGAATGTGTTTAAATGTATAGACCACCCCTCGTGGCGCATTTAAATTGTTTCGAGATGTTGGCTGATGCATGATTATATTGTTTTAAGGTTTCAATATAATTGATGTGATCGAATTATGTGATAATTTCGTATTTTTCTAGATATTAATATGAATGTATGTTTTATTCTCATTTCATCATGTCGCAACCCTTTAATCCACTGTTTAATATACTTAAAGTTAATAAAGTTTTTGGAGAGAATTATATCGATTGGAAATATTTTTTTTAAAATTTGTCCTTACTGCACGAAAACATAATTGGGTTATTTACGTTAATATACCCGGCAAGCCTAATGATAAGTCAAGCAATGGGAAAAGGAAGTTTATGATTGGAAGCGTGACAATGAACACATGAAGTGCATCATCTTGACATCTCTGACTGAGGATTTGAGGCTTGTCCATTGAGACATTGTATCCGCTGTTGAAATTATGGAACACCTTGAAGAGATGTCTTCACATCAAACCCATGACTAATCAGTTCACCAAACATGACTCGGTCAAGTTGGAAATGGTGGAGGGAACGCCCGTGAGGGAGCACGTTCTCAAGATAATGGCATACCTTAACAAGTTGGAAGTACTTGGTGCGGATTTTGATTGATTTTATATACCATTCTCTACCGAGAAGCTTTGAGCAGTTTTGTCTGAACTGTCAGATGAATGAACGGACAAATCGTTTGCCCGAGCTCTTGCAAGCTTTAGTTTCGGTGGAGGTGAAAATGGAGCACCAGTCTAGTGCTATGGTGGCTAATGGTCCGTCTACCTCTTTTGGTCCCAAGGGAGGGAAAAAGAGGAAGAGAACCAAAGGTCGGATCCAAGCAAATCTAATTGTTGCGAAAGACAAATGTAAAGGCTAGCATCGAAGGGGAAGTGTTTTAGTTGCGGTGAGAGAGGACAATGGAGGTCTGCCTGTTCCAAGCCTAAGAGGCTAGGAAAGTTAGGTAATTCACACACCTTAGTCGTCGAAACTTGTGAAGTGGCGTATGCTGTCTATTCGTGGATAGTGGATACGAGAGCTACTGATCACATTTGTTTCATGGGTTTAAGCTAACCCGACGACTTAACGAAAGTGAGATCCCCATCACATCGGGCAATGCTACGAGAGTGGCAGCTGAAGCAGTGGGAGAAGTGCGTCTATCTTGTGAAGATAGAGTTATGGTCTTGAGAGACGTTCCTCATGTTCCTAGTTTAGAAAGAACTCAACCTTCAGTTTCTAAACTGTTTGAATAGATACTCAGTTTCTTTTAATAAGGATGTTATTATTGCTTGAAACGATGAGTTTATCTGTTCCGGAACTTCAATGGATGATCTTTATACCATTATTTGGGCACACCACTCACAAAATTGAATCTAATAACACATCGATTATTTCGAGTAATAAAAGAAAGCGTTCTTCGGAGATGAACGAAACACTTCTATGGCATCTTAGACTAGGTCATGTTAATCTAAAGCGGATAGAGAGATTGGTGAAAGACGGATCCTTGGAATTATTCCAAGTCGAACCGTTTTCCAACTTGTGAATCCTGTTTAGAGGGTAAAATGACCAAGAGGGCATTTGGAGACAAGGGGAATAGAACCACGGAAGTGTTAGAACTCGTTCATACCGATATGTGTGGTTCAATGACGATCATAGCAAGAAGGGGTATGAGTAAATTGTCTTTTTCAATGATTACTCGAGATATGGATACATCTACCTTATGATGCACAGGGAAAGAAGTATCAAGTTTCTACGATTTGATCGTAGAAGCGAATACCTTAGCGATGAATTCTTGAACTAGCTATCAGACGAAGGGATTGTATCCCTGTTGACCGCACCGGGAACCCCTCAATTGAACGGTGTGGCGGAACGAAGGAGCCAGACTCTTTTAGAAATAGTCAGATCCATGATGAGTTATTCGGATTTACCCAAGTCGTTTTGGGGTAACGCCTTGGAAACAACGACTTACATTCTAAACTTGGTGCCATCCAAATTGGTTCCTAAAACCCAAATGGAATTGTGGACCGGGCGCAAGCCCAGTCTAAGACACTTGCAGATTTGGGGTTGTCCGGCATACGTGCTAGACGAGGAAGCCGGTAAATTGGATCCACGTTCGGAATTAAGGTTGTTTATAGGATATCCCATGGGAACGAAAGGGTGTATGTTCTATAGTCTCAAGGATTAAAAGACCGTGATTAGTTCGCACTTTAAATTCTTGGAGGAAGACTATATGAACAAAAGAAAGCCCAGAAGTGAGATTACCTTAGACGAGTTAAGAGGGCGAACTCCAATACCAAGTATACAAGATGATATACCACACGTCATACCTTCACAACCGGAACCCCGTCGTAGTGGGAGGATTGCAAGGCAACCCGAGAGATTCATGGGAATTGGAGAATCTTCGGATTTGATTCTCGGCGATGAATTAGACCCATGAACGTACGACGAGGCAATCCAAGACAAAGACGCGTAGGCGTGGCAAACCGTAATGGAAACCGAGGTGGGTTCGATGGATTATAATCAAGTGTGGGAGTTGGTTGATCCACCTAGTGGGGTAGAGCCCATTGGATGCAAGTGGGTGTACAAGAGGAAAAGAGGACCGGACGGAAGGGTAGAGACCTTCAAAGCAAGGCTTGTGGCTTGTGGCCTATAAGTCCATCCGTATTCTCTTGTCGATTGCTGCGCACTTAGATTACGAGATCTGGCAAATGGATGTCAAGACAGCTTTCCTTAACGAAAGTCTTGATGGGATCTATATGCAACAGCCCAAAGGTTTCGTTGAAAAAGGCCAAGAGCACCTCGTATGCAAGCTTAAGAGACCCATTTATGGACTTAAGCAAGCGTCGCGTACTTGGAACCAGTGTTTTGATCAAGTTATTGAGTCTTATGGGTTTGTGATCAAAACAAGTTCGAAAGTTGTGTGTATAAAAGGTGTGACGGAACTGCGGTGGTATTCTTAGTATTATACGTAGACGATATTCTGCTCATTGGAAACAATGTAAAGGTATTGTCAGACGTAAGGGTATGGCTGTCAAATCAGTTTGATATGAAGGACTTAGGGAAAGCCGGTCACATCCTTGGGATCAAGTTCACTCGAGATCGCAAGAGGAGGATGTTGGGTTTATCGCAAGTTTCATACAAAGCCACTGTTTTGAAGCATTTCAGCATGCAAGATTCCAAGAAAGGTTTTGTACCTTTTAGGCACGGAATCCATCTATCTAAAGAAATATGCCCTAAGACGCAAGTGGAGATAGATGACATGAAAGACGTTTTGTACGTTTCGGACGTAGGAAGTCTTATGTATGCAATGTCGTGTACGAGACCGGATATCTGCTTTGCCGTGGGCATGATGGCAAGATATCAAAGTAACCCCGGGAAAGCACATTAGATTGCAATTAAATGCGTTCTTTAGTTTCTGAAAAGAACTTGGTATGGAATGCTGATTTAACAATCAGACAATCTAATTCTCATGGGATACACGGACTCAAATTTCCAATCAGACATAGACTCCAAAATAACTACCTCGGGTAGTGTGTTTTACATGGGAGAAGGAGTCATGACATGGAGAAGCGATTTGCAGAAATGCATCGCCGATTCGACCATGGAAGCCGAATAAGTAGTTGCTAGTGAAGTAGCGAAAGAAGCGGTTTGGCTCAAGTACTTCTTAGTGGACTTGGACGTTGTTCCGAATTTGCCCGACAAGATAACTGTCTTTTGTGACAATGCCGGAGCAGTTGCAAATTCAAGGGAACCGAGAACCCACAAGGCCAGCAAACACATTGAAAGAAAACACCATCTTATACGAGAAATCGTTAAGAGAGGAGATAAAGAGATGGCAATGATAAATGTCGAAGGACAACCTAGTACATCCATTCACAAAGGGTCTGCCTCTGAGTACATTCGAGAGACATGTGGATGGAATGGGAGTCAAGACTATTGTCAATCTGCTTTAAGTATAAGTGGGAGGAATTATTAGGTTAGTGTAGGTTGACATGAGATGTCAGGGAGAGCTACTACACTAAGACATGCGTGATGTATACTAAAAGCAAACTTTAAGTATAAGTGGGAGATTGTTGGAGTTATACGTGAAAGTATGCTTTTACTTTGTATAACTCGTGTATCAAACACTCGTTTTATGAGAATAATTCTTTTATCACATTTGCTTTAGTTATGATTGAAAGTTGAATTTCTATTGCAAACCGTTCAATATATAGTACATGTTACATTGTAGTTAATGTGGTGATACCCGATCACGGAAGACAACATTAACAGTTTACTTGTAACTAAACGTACATTTTCACGACCTAGGTGGAATTGAACAATCCGCCGTGAAAGGTCGATGTGTAAGGCTCAGATTGGTCTGTCTTGACTAAGAGATTGCACTAGCACATTTAGTATGTGTTGAAGAGGTCCTACAGCGAGGAGAAATTCTTCTGTTCTGAAAGGTGAAGAATTAGACCTCAGTGGTTGTTGATTTCTTAATCTCCGTCACTTAATTAGGAATGTGTGTGCTTAATAGTTACTGCTTTGATTCATGTTGGGTGAGAATCATTGCGAATTCGAACTTTGTGTCTTGGGCAGTAATATTAATCATACGACGGTTGCTAAGATTTAATACGGAGAAACGCGTGCGAGTACGGCTCGTGTGATTAGTCCCCTTGGTGGTCTCAGAAGTTTTATTGTACCAAATCTTGCAAGTGAAGAATTAGTTTCTTCGGTACGAATAATAATGTTGAGCTGTCTTTACTCCAAGGTGAAATATATTAATTAATTTAGAGCTATTCAGAAGCTTAATTAATTAATGGACTTGATAATCTTAAACGCGGGAAATAATAACCGGAGCCCATGTTATCGTAATATGGATTAAGATGGATAGTGCAATATTAATTTATTAGTGGTAATAATTAATATTAATGGGCTGAATTATATTGGGGCTCAATATTGAAATTCAGAAGTCCATTAGGAGGTCCAATCTTAATTCTCCTTAAGGCCCCTCAAGTAGCCCATTAAGTAGCCCAATAATGATAAGGTGATTAAAATAAAAAGATAATATCATGCTGATTTTTATTGATATTTTCGAAAATATGGCCTATTTAGGAGAGAAAAGATTTTGTTGATTTTCTTGGAAAGATATTATGGAAGATATGTATTTTTGAAATACAAGAATATCTCATATATTCAAGAAGATCCAAATCTTTGGATTTCTTCTATAGTTTTCGAAAACATCATGAATAAAATAGGAGAGTGAGATTTTTGTTGAATATTTTATTATGGAGAAAAGAATATATGAGATATATTCAAGATTTCTTAGAGTCTAAGAAAAGATTTTCCCAAGGCCCAAAATACCCACAAAAATTCGGTCACCCTTATTATAAATAGGGGATGATTATTTCATCCCCAAGTACATAATTCCATGTGTTGGAAAAATCAAGAAGCATAGATATTTTTCTTTTTCCTTAGTTTATTAAATTACTTGAAATCGTCTCCCATCGGCGATCAAGTGAGGTGAAAAGGGAAATACTTGAGAAGGCTTTGGGTTGATAAAGCGAGATTACAATTGTCCCGTATATCCAAAGGCCAATACTACAAGAGGTACGTTAATCGCATATTTACTTGTTTATTCCGCCTAGTTAATATGTGAAATTAATTTAACATGCATGATGATAATTAGTTGTTGGAATTATTATTTGAATTAATTAGGATTAATTCATGCTAGTAATAATTGTATTTAAATTCGTATTTAAATTTCATCCCGAATAGATTCCGGGCACCCCTATTTTCCCAACAACAGCCTCCCAATGGTGGAGCATCTCCGAACGAGTTGCAAGCCCTCAAGAAGGCGATCGAGGAAATGCAAAGACAGTTATATTCTCAAAAGGGCATTGGCTCGACGATCTTGCCATCATTGTCGTTGTCACCAACAATCCTGAACGCACCGGTTTAGAAGAAAATACAGTTCCCGGCTGTCAGTCTATACGAAGGAAGTTCGGATCTCATGGTTCACTTGGCAAAATACTCTGATTTTATGATATCCATGAGGGCCTCGGATACTACACGGTGCCGTAACTTCCCACTCACATTGGGAGATGGCCCCCATCGTTGGTTTTCGGCACTTGCCCCAGGATCCATCAACTCCTTCACACAGTTGAGCAAGGAATTTCTATCACATTTCTCCACGGTCGGATCGTTCTTAACTCAGAGGCACCACTTGGCCGACATCAAGCAAGGAGATGACGAATCG
This sequence comes from Ballota nigra, assembly GCA_947034835.1. Taxonomy (NCBI): domain Eukaryota; kingdom Viridiplantae; phylum Streptophyta; class Magnoliopsida; order Lamiales; family Lamiaceae; genus Ballota; species Ballota nigra. Next base: position 27,583,309 of record OX344727.1, read on the forward strand.
GATAGGAAATTCCTAGAAAGATTTGACAAAATACTGTTGGAAGGAGAGATGGTCAGCGAAGATACTAAGATGGTAGCAGTAATGGCGGGCTTAAAAAAAGGAACAGATTTATGGAAGGAAATACATCTCGCCTGCCCAAAAACGTACGCAGAGTTTAGACATCGGGCAGGCATACATGTATCCATGCAAGAAGCACTGCAGAAAGAATTGGGTGATAAAAGCGATCCCAAGAAAGCTGGAAAGAAATCCACGGGAAGTGATTACAAGGCCCCAAAAACATGAAAGCTTTCAATGAAGGGGCAGAGCTGAAAGAAAGGTTGAATCAGGTGTTCGCTACATCGACAGAGGTCGTGTATAACAATGTTAAAGACAGAGATATGCTTTCGTAACCAAGGAAAATCCGACAAGAACGCGGAAAGCTGAATCCGAATAAATACTGCGCCTACCACCAGAACATCGGACATTTTACTAGTGAATGTCGAGACTTATTGAAACAACTTTGGAGGTTCTATGAAGAAGGCAAACTTTCTGAATTTATGAAGAATGAACTAGGGAAGAGACCCAGAGCGGTTGGTCTACCTAGCTCGGATGACGAGGACAGTGACGACCAGCCGAGCAAGATGACCAAGAAAGGAAGAAAGGTTCCAACAGCCCCGGCAGAGCCAATACGAGAAATCCTTATGCTTGAAGCAAGTGGACCTGTTGGGGGATGCTCGGACGGAAGGCCTTCAATCTCAAAGAGGAAGAGGAAAGTAGAGTTGAGAGCGGTAGCTCAAGTAAGAGAAGTGGGAGTCAATCAAGCCACCAAGAAGACGGGGGACTTGGTGTTTTCAGAAAAAGACTTGGATGGAGTGCTCACCCCGCACAACGACTCATTGATCATGTGTGTTAACATCATGGGAACCCGAGTACACCGGTTGCTCGTGGATACCGGTTCATATACAAACATTCTGTTCAAAAGTACATTAGATCAGATAGGAGATTGTCCGGAGTATGTAAAAGATTGTAATCATAAGATAGTGGGATTCGGAGATGCTGTAACCGTTCCCCTAGGAGTAGTAACGTTGTCAGTTGAACTTGTATCGACCTAGAATCCTGACAGGAGATTGACTAGAATGGTAGAATTCCTAGTGGTAGACCAATAATCTTCCTATAATGGATTTCTCGGTCGACCTTTTATTCATGAATTCAAAGCAGTTGTTTCGACGTACTACTATTGTGTCAAATTTCCAACATCAAAAGGGTCAAGTACGGTAAAAGGAGATCAAAAGAGAGCTCGTGAATGCCTCCTACAGTTACTGCCCAAAGACAATCAAGTATCAGTAATAGGCGAACAGTCGAGCAGCAGCGTCGAAGGTGAACCATCCATACTTGTTGAAATCATGGAATCCATCGATACGGAGATGATGGAAGTAGACGACCAGTAGGAAAGCGAACAAGAGATCCAGAACGACCAACAAAGACAAAAGGCTGAACCTTGCCCAAACAATGTGGAAGACCTTGAACCACGGCTAGGAGCAGAGCCGATGATGGTGGAAGATGAACTCAACTTGGAAGGGCCCATCATTGATCCTCGATGGAAAAGTCAAAAAAAGGAGAGCAACGCCAGTTGAAGAGTTGGAAGCAATCAGAGTTGACCCGAGCCGAGACGATCTAGAACTCTTCATTGGATCTGAGCTCCCAGAGCCTTACAGATCCAGGATGAAGGAATTCTTAAAATCTAATCTCGATGTATTCGCATGGTCACACGCCGATATGGTAGGCATCAGTCCTGAGCATGCCTGCCATAAGCTAAATATTGACCCAACCAAAAAACCAGTGAAGCAAAAAAGAAGGAAGTTTGGGCCCGATAAGTAAGAAGCGTTGGATGTAGAAGTAAAGAAGTTATTGGACAATAATCTTATCAAAGAGGCACTGTACCCTAGATGGGTAGCAAATCCGGTGTTGGTGAAAAAAACAAATGGCACGTGGAGATTATGTATTTACTTCACAGACTTGAATGTTGCGTGCCCTAAGGACAACTTTCCATTGCCACACATTGACCAATTGGTGGACAATACAGCTGGAAGAGGATGGCATTCGGGTTAATCAACACGGGAGCCACATATCAACGACTCGTCAACAAAATGTTCGATAAACATATTGGCAGAACAATGGAGGTATATGTGGACAACATAGTGGTGAAAAGCCCGAAGAAGGAGGATCATTTGGAACACCTAGCACATGCATTCGAGATACTCCGGGCATACAACATCAAGTTAAATCCAAAGAAAAGCAGCTTCGGAGTCCATTTAGGCAAGTTTCTCGGACATCTTGTTAGCCAGCGGGGCATTGAAGCAAATCCATCAAAGGTGAAGGCCATTCTGGACATGCAGCCACCAAGATCCGTCAAGGAAGTGCAACGGCTTACCGGATGCTTGGCAGCCCTGAACAGATTTATTTCAAGATCCAGAGATAAATGCCGACCTTTCTTCGATGCTATAAGAAAAGGTGGATTCCAATGGACGGATCATTGTCAACAGGTATTTGAGCAGCTAAAGGAATATCTCAGCGATACCAAAATCTTGTCAAAGCCTGTTCCAGGAGAAAAATTATATCTTTATCCGGCAGTTTCAGAGGTGGCCATCAGTTCAGTTCTGGTTCGTGCAGAAGGAAAGTTCCATTTACCCATATACTACGTAAGCCAAGCATTGCACGAGGCAGAAACTAAATATTCCCCGATGGAAAAGCTGGCATACGCGCTGGTTATGAGCGTCAGGAAACTACGACCATACTTCTTCGATCACCAGGTAGAAATCCTGACGACTTTCCCATTAAGGCAAATCTTGCAAAGACCAGACACTGCTGGTCGCCTACTCAAATGGTCTCTCGAAATAAGCCAATTTGGGATATATTATGCACCTCGAACAGCGATCAAAGGACAAGCATTAGCCGATTTCATCGTCGAGCTAACCTTCCCTCAAGATCCGACGAGAGGTCATAATCACCCGTGGCATATGTACATAGATGGATCATCCACCAACACAGCATCGGGAGCCAGAATAGTACTAATCAGCCCAGATAGACAAATCTTCACCTCGGCAGTGCGATTCAATTTTATGGCAACAAACAATGAAGCTGAGTATGAGGCATTGATAGTCGGACTTCGTCTAGCATTGGCAGTCAGGGTTAGAAGATTGCAAATATATGGAGACTCACAGCTGATAGTCAACCAAGTCCGGGGAGAGTATGAGGCGAAAGATGAAAACATGGCATTATACTAGAAAATCGTAGCCCATTTGGCGTCCATGTTTGAGCAAATTTACATCGAACAAGTACCTCGGGAGAGAAATGCTCAAGCAGATGTACTTGCTCGTTTGGCTACCAGCACGGGCTCGGCAGTGTTGTCAGAAGTCACCATCACGAAAATATGTCAACCTTGAACACATGACTACAAAGCCAATCAGGTGAATGAAGAATATGAAGAAGATGACTGGAGAACACCCATAATCAAATATCTTCGTGATGGTGAAGTTCCAGGGGATCCTCAGGAAGCAGCCAAGACGACCAGGCGAGCAGCAAGGTTTACAATCATGGATAATCAACTCTACAAGAGAGGATTCTCACTCTCGTTATTGAAATGCTTGATAAGAGAGCAAGGCCAAGAGGTTTTACGAGAAATTCATCAAGGCGTTTGTGGAAATCACGTTGGGGACGTGCGTTGGCTTACAAGACAGTAAGACAGGGATACTACTGGCCCACACTACTGCAAGATGCTATCAAAGTCGCAAAAACTTATCACAGATGTCAGATATTCGAACCCAATATTCACAAGCCGCCAACCGAGATGATAGCAGTCAATAGTCCATGGCCATTCGCGAAATGGGGAATCGATATCATAGGGCCTTTCCCAACTGGAAAAGGGAATGTAAAGTTCACAGTGGTGGCCGTAGATTATTACATAAAGTGGGCTGAAGCGGAGGCGCTCGTAAAAATTACGCAAGAAAAGATGATCAACTTCATATGGAAAAATATCGTGTGCCGATTCGGAGTCCCACAGGCAATTTTGACTGATAACGGGCGACAGTTTGAAGGAAAGAAAATAAGAAACTTCTGTGAGAAATGGGAAATCAAGAAGCATCTTTCAACCCCATATCATCCACAATCCAATGGCCAAGTAGAAGCAGTCAACAAAATAATCAAACACATATTGAAGATCCGATTGGTGGACAAAAAAGGAAAATGATCAGAAGAGCTACCAGAAGTGCTATGGGAATATCGAGTATCATATAGGACAAGTACGGGAGAAACTCCATTCACCATGGCATTCAGTGTTGAAGCAGTAATACCCGTAGAATTGAAGGTACCAACAGAGTGAACAACAATGTTCGACGAACAGGCGAACAACAAGGTTTTAGCTGCAGAGATGGATTTGGTTGACGAAAACAGAGTTTCGGCAGAAATGAAGAACGCAATATACAAGAGAAGGATTGCAAAGCATTACAATTCACAAGTAAAAGTTAGGGAATTCAAGATTGGAGATCTCGTACTTAAAAAAGTTTTAGGACCACCACCAGGAGTATTCGGACCGACTTGGGAGGGCCCATACAGAATAACTCAGAAATGGAACAACGACGCTTATGACTTAGAAGACATGAAAGGCAACTTGGTCCAATACTCCTGGAATGCAGCTTTATTAAAAAAGTATTATCAATAGGCAAAAATTGTAAGGAAAATGTAAAATTTAGATTAATTCAAAATTTTATGTTATTTGTATAAGTACAATTGTATGTTAAAATCTTTTTTCAAAAGATGTATATGAAGCATGTATTGTAAAAAGTAATTTGCTAATTCGTTCACTCCACAAAGCAAGTTTGCTCGCTAAAAAACACGAGGGGAGGGGCGAGCAACAGGGTTAAAAGAAAGCAGACCCAAAGGCCAAATCCGCATAAGGATAATAAGGCCCAAAATTTATGGGCGACCATCAAAGAAACATCTAAGGCCACGTTCATTAAGGACTCATAAGGCCCAATTGTTGGGATATTTAGTTTTGATGATTTTCCAAAACGACTTGTAATAGGATGTGTGCGGTCAGGATTGTCTTGTAAAGGTTCAGGTTAGGATAGTTTGTTTTCAGTTTACAGGTACTCTGTTGAGGGGGAACTCAGCGGACTCATAAACCTGAAGAAGTCAGAAGCCATCCAAGAGGAAACAAACTCAAGTCCCCTGAAGACCTGAAGACCGTCCTGAAGGAAGGCCCACTGAGTATAAACCTGACTTTCTAAGCTGGTCAGTGGACTACTCAGTGAAGAGCATGGTCATGAGGATCAGTGTTGTGCCGAGTAGATCCTGAAGGAGTCAGGCTACTGAGGAATGAGAGGCTGACAATTTGCCTTATGTCAACTCTCCTGAGTAGACTTAAAGTCCAATGAAGGAAGTCTACTGAGAAAGTCTACTGAGAAACTCTCCTGAGTAGACTTAAAGTCCAATGAAGGAAGTCCAGTGAGTAGACTTCAAGTCCAATGAAAGTTCCTAAGAAGACCTCAAGTCTACTGAAGAAAAGTATCCTAAGAGGACTTCAAGTCAGCTGAAGAGAAGTCACCTGAAGTCAGGACTACCCTGATCAAGTACCCTGAACAAAAGAGCCGTTGGACTCAGTCCACGTGGACCAATCAAGTCAAGGCAGCAAATCTGACAAAAGCTGACAAAGGCCATACTTTACTGAAAAGGAGAATTTCACTCCAGAGATAGTCTGGATTTGAATGTTACTCTCTCCAACGGTAACATTCAAATCCACACTATAAATACAAACTCAAGCTTCATTTGTGGATAAGCAAGGAGCTGATGTGAGAGTGGTGCGTTTCAAGGGAGGCATAAGGAGGCACCATCTCCATCAAGAACACTGACCTGAGTTCTTCATAGTCATATTTGAGTGTTCCAGTTTGTATACTCGAGCTCATCATATACATCCTAAGCTTAGAGAGATTTTCCCAACCTTAGCTTAAAGGCTAAAACCATGTAAGGTAAAATCTCACCTAGTTGGAGAGAACCAAACCAAACTAAACCCTTTCCAGAATAGTGTTAGGTGTTGCAGTGAGGTGAGGAGAGGCAATCCCTGAGTGAAGAGGGATGTGAGGCCAGTTCGAGAGGCAGCTCCGCGGAGGGGTGTGAGTCCAGTTGTGAGTGCACCTTGGCACATTAAAAACAAGAATCCCGGGTAGTGGATTTCCTGTTAAATCAGGCAGTGGATGTAGGAGCTTGAGCCTCCGAACCACTTTACATTGTTGTGTTCTTTATTGCTTTACTGACTTGCATAACATCAGTGTTAAAACAAAAATTTCTCCTAATTTCCCATATTGTCTTTGTTTGTGAATGGAAAAACGGGACCAACAATTGGTATCAAAGCGGGTTGTTCACATGACCACTGATCCAGATTTGTTAAGAAAAATGGTCAACCGAACAGATCTTAAATATTTTAAAACTATGGGAATTTCTTTTTTTTAAACTATTACTTGTGCTCTAACCTCATTCTTGTAATAGAAAATCTTTTTGTTAGAAGTTTTGGAATCATCAAAAGGGGGAAATTGTTGGGATATTTAGTTTTGATGATTTTCCAAAACGACTTGTAATAGGATGTGTGCGGTCAGGATTGTCTTGTAAAGGTTCAGGTTAGGATAGTTTGTTTTCAGTTTACAGGTACTCCGTTGAGGGGGAACTCAGCGGACTCATAAACCTGGAGAAGTCAGAAGCCATCCAAGAGGAAACAAACTCAAGTCCCCTGAAGACCTGAAGACCGTCCTGAAGGAAGTCCCACTGAGTATAAACCTGACTTTCTAAGCTGGTCAGTGGACTACTCAGTGAAGAGCATGGTCATGAGGATCAGTGTTGTGTCGAGTAGATCCTGAAGGAGTCAGGCTACTGAGGAATGAGAGGCTGACAATTTGCCTTATGTCAACTCTCCTGAGTAGACTTAAAGCCCAATGAAGGAAGTCTACTGAGAAAGTCTACTGAGAAACTCTCCTGAGTAGACTTAAAGTCCAATGAAGGAAGTCCAGTGAGTAGACTTCAAGTCCAATGAAAGTTCCTAAGAAGACCTCAAGTCTACTGAAGAAAAGTATCCTAAGAGGACTTCAAGTCAGCTGAAGAGGAGTCACCTGAAGTCAGGACTACCCTGATCAAGTACCCTGAACAAAAGAGCCGTTGGACTCAGTCCACGTGGACCAATCAAGTCAAGGCAGCAAATCTGACAAAAGCTGACAAAGGCCATACTTTACTGAAAAGGAGAATTTCACTCCAGAGATAGTCTGGATTTGAATGTTACTCTCTCCAACGGTAACATTCAAATCCACACTATAAATACAAACTCAAGCTTCATTTGTGGATAAGCAAGGAGCTGATGTGAGAGTGGTGCGTTTCAAGGGAGGCATAAGGAGGCACCATCTTCATCAAGAACACTGACCTGAGTTCTTCATAGTCATATTTGAGTGTTCCAGTTTGTAAACTCGAGCTCATCATATACATCCTAAGCTTAGAGAGATTTTCCCAACCTTAGCTTAAAGGCTAAAACCATGTAAGGGAAAATCTCACCTAGTTGGAGAGAACCAAACCAAACTAAACCCTTTCCAGAATAGTGTTAGGTGTTGCAGTGAGGTGAGGAGAGGTAGTCCCTGAGTGAAGAGGGATGTGAGGCCAGTTCGAGAGGCAGCTCCGCGGAGGGGTGTGAGTCCAGTTGTGAGTGCACCTTGGCACGTTAAAAATAAGAATCCCGGGTAGTGGATTTCCTGTTAAATCAGGCAGTGGATGTAGGAGCTTGAGCCTCCGAACCACTTTACATTGTTGTGTTCTTTATTGCTTTACTGACTTGCATAACATCAGTGTTAAAACAAAAATTTCTCCTAATTTCCCATATTGTCTTTATTTGTGAATGGAAAAATGGGACCAACACCAATTATTCTAGGCTAAGTCTGTTTAAGGACAAAAGCCCACATCAGCCGATCAGACGATCACCAGGTACAAAGATATCTTAAAAAAGAAAAACAGTTGTTTGCAAAGATTATATAAAGCTTGAAAGCGAACAACAGTGTCAACAGCGAACAAGCGAGAAGGAAAAAGGCACAATAAAAAAAAGAGATAGACAATGTTTCCAAATTTATCTTCCATTTAAAAAAAAAAAGGGATTACAAGCAAGGGGAAGGAAAGTACAAATTAGCCCTAACAAAAGCTAAAGGAAAAATAAAAGCAAGAAATCTTCAAGCTTGGGGGGCCGGAGGAGCATCTGTGGTCGCCGGATCAGTCGGTGCCGCATCAGAAGTGGGAGCAGTCGTGGCCGCTGCAGCTGAGGTGCCCGCTCCATCAATAGGAGTTAGGGGAAGAGAATGGAGGCCATCAAAGATCTCTGCTTCTCTGCTCGGTTCCTCGCCCGAGAACTGGGGAGGGATGATTTGAACACCTTCCCCAAAGATGTCCAAGGAGATTCTCATCTCCCCAAGATCAGCCACCGGAAGCGAGAACCCAACACCAATGGGGTTGTCCTTAACATAGCCAATGAAGTCAAACATCCAGGTTGTGGTCCAGGGCGAACTTCACTGACCTTATGCTCTCGGCGTAGGCACATACATACCCCAAGTTGGTATTGTCGGCCATGTCTTGAGCATATAGGTCGTAGGCGACCCGGCCAATTTTTTCCCGTTGAAGACGAGCGACCTCAGCCTGAAGCTCTTCGATTTGGGTGGCCATCACGGTCTTCTCACCCTCCAACACTTTGTTTCGCTCGTAGGCGACCCCCAGTTCAAGAGACAGCTTCTCTGACTGATTTATGGCGAATTGCTCGCTATGCACAGAAGCGTTGTACATTTGTTCCAGGTTTGCCACCGCTTTGGCATGCTCGGCTTTCTCTTGGGCAAGCTCATCATCTTTCTTCTTCAAAGCGGCCGCCTTCTCAGCCTCAAAGCCTTCAATCTTGCGACCAAGGCTGTGATTTGTTCTCTCCAGTAGAACAATCTGGTCAAGGAGCCTCTGGGCCATCACAACTTGATGGCTAGCATTATAGGCGACCAGCCAAGCATTGTTGCTAGCAGTTTGATCCTGGACAATTTCCTCGCAGGTCTTAGTCCAAGAGCGAGGGACCATCTCAGTCGCCCGACGAACATGAGAGTCTGGGATATCAAGGTACGGGGGTGGAGTCTTCACACAACTAAGTTGATGAAGTACCTCTGACCGCCCAGGGTGCTCCTCAGGTTTATACCTAGAGAAAGAAAAAGCTTCAAAGTTAGAAAGCATCACAAAATGGAGACCATCACGGATGCAGTTTGGAGACTTACTCCCTCAACTTCACGGGGTCATACCCCAAGTACGAGCGATCATTGGATGCTCGCTTCTTCTTCAACATGCCGGCCACAGCCTGCTACTCGCTCACAACCTCTACAGAGGAAGGTTTGGAAGCCGAAGATTGAGGGGCCCTGCTGCTCGCCTCGCTCACTGACTTGGCGCGCTTTGATGATCGCTCAGCAGTTTCCCCTTCACGGGTATCCTCCCGCGGGACCTTCTTTGATTTCTCCTTCTCCACACCACGGGGAGGAGCGGGCACTTTGGAAGCTCCTTTAGAGCGACCAGTCGTGTCTCATGGGCGAGCATGAGCAGCAGTTTCTCCCCCAGCCCGGAGACGCATAAGGGACAGTGGTGGATCTTGTCTCTTCCTGATCGGCTCCTCGGCGGCCATTTGCTTTACTCTGGCGGCAAGAAAGTGATAAGATTTTGGGATGGTCGGTACGGCAACAGTCACCCGTTGATCTGTTTAAAAGAAAAAATAAATAAGAGAAGTATTAATTACAGGCGATCAGGCGTGCAATAAAGTAAAATAAGTAAGAATGGTTACCTTCGGGGATCTCTGCTTGGGCCTCTAGGTGATGAGGACTTGTGAAGAGTTGGGCAATTTTCTGACAATGAGTCTTCGAAAGATGAAGAATGTCACGATCAGTGGGATTCTGGAGAACTATCACGGCCAACGTATACAGGAACTCCTCACTCAGGCCTGGATTACCCCACTTTAAAACTCTTGGACCTGCAAAACAGCAAAAAAGAAAAAATTAAAATTAGTCCCCAACGCAGTCCCAAGAAGGAAATGAGAGAGCCTACGTTTGACTACGCCAAATCTTTCAGGGAAGTTAATGCGCGCTTGGCCGCCTGAGAAATCCATCGATGCTCGCCAATCGCCCCCGATAAAAAAGAATTGGTTATGCCAACTCTTGACTTTGTTGGGAACTCCTTCAATGAGTTTTACTCCCATCCTCGCCTTAACATAGTACCAGCCTATGCCTTCTTCTTTACAAGCTGAGATGACCAGGGCGTAATGGATTTCGGCCGTACTAAGTTTATTCTTGTACCCTTCGAGGCCGAAAAGAGTCATCAGAGCAAGCAAATTACTCCACCCATTGGGAATAATTTGGGTGATCGCCAGGTCAATGTTCTCCAGGAAGCGACCAATAATGGGATGAAGCAGCAATGGGAACCCCGTGTTGAGTATATCCAGGTTGATCGTTGTACAACCCGGTGGTGGGCGATCAGCAGTTTCTCCTTTCTTGGGGGCATACAAGAAGATGTTGTAAGGAATCTTATAATGAGACCTGATGCTATCTAGGTCATCCTCAGTAACTATGCTGGAGATCCTGCTCGCTGTGTAAATACTCTACTGGGCGGCCATAATAACACGAGAACGAATGGGGAAGGTTTTGGAGTAGCGATCAACATACTCTCTCCATTCGTTTTGGCGAACAACACCTTCGGGTATCTGAGACCGGGAGTCACTCTGGAGGTAGGGAAACCTATCTCCTCAAGAAACTCCCAAGTTACGGCCAGTCGTGGTTGCTCCACCTCGGGTTGGTCGCTCTCAGCTTCAATTTCAGCGGCCACCTCATCCGAATCTTCCCCTAAATCCGAGGAAGCACCTTCTTCTGCATCTGGGCGACCAGCAGAGTTTTGAACCTCTTCGTCGCCAGAATGTTCCTAGGCATGGGCTTCAATGGAGCGAACAACAGAGGATACCTCGGAACCCGTTTCCTCATCCACAAACAAAGTTCTTAGGTTTCGAGCAAGAGCTTGACGAATCAACCGGCGAGGAACAGGGGAGGTTTCTTCCATAGGGCGTTTTCTGGGATTACGTTCAAAAATCTCGATTGAAGTAGTTTCGCTCGAAGAGGAGGCCATTCGAAAAGTTATTTTCAAAAAAATGACGAAAACGGTAAAGAATTTTGAAGAAAAATAAAAGTAAAACTTTGGAGGTGGAGATGACGGAAAACAGCGGCGCTGGGAAAGAACACGACGATGCTCGAGGGCGTGAACGGCGGCGGAAGATATTTCCAAAGAAAAATAAGCAAAAATAAAAAGTAAAAACAAGACAAAGAGTAATAATCTGTAATTACCTTGATGATTCACGTGGAAAATGGCAAAGATTCAGACAACAAATGAGAGAAAATCGAAATAAAGCTTGGAAGAAAGCTTCAATGGCGAAAGTAGAAGAGGATTTCGAAAAAATGAAAAAGTGAATGAGGATGGGTATTTATAAGGACCAAAAACGGGGGTCAAAATGAAATTTTCGAAAAATTTCGTAGGCCCCTACTCGCAAATAAAAATACGCGTGGGCGGTTAGTGACGTCATCACCACCCACGACGTTGCGAATTCCGAGAGATCTCGGGAATCCAATCGTCACACACGGATGGGATGCCTTCTTGGTCGCCCCATTAACTGAATGATCGCCAGTTTTCCCGCCTAAAGAAATTCAAAAATTTGTTGCTCGCTTCAAGCACGGAGTCATCATCCTATCAAAATTATGCCTTGTCCTCCACCAGTCAACAAATTTCCTAATAAAGAACAAGTCAGGGGGCAATGTTGATAGACGACCAGGCGAGAAACAGTGTTTAGAGGTTTAAGTGATTAATCGTGCAAATTAGATAAAAGCAACCAACAGAGATTAAGAAAGCCTCAAACACCAGGCGACCAAGAGTGACGTCACACGGATGTCAGGCGACCAGCACAGCAAAGAAGCAAGATGAGCAAATAATTAAAATAAAGCAATGACAAGATACACCATCTAGGCGACCAAGCGAGCAAGAATAGCCCACGAAGATTAGCTCAAAATCCCACTAGTTTAAGCAAACAAGTGTACTAAACACTTGTCATTGTATAAAGTGTAATAGTTTAGGAATAAGACAAGTGGCTAAACACTTGTCAAAGCCAAAATCAAAGGGCTAAGAGAGTGACACCTCCTACTTGCTTGTAAAGTCTATAAATACCCCTTCATGAAGGTGTAAAAAGGGAGTTCAAATATTCAAAAGAAGACCAAGTTCTTGCAATTTCATTTCTTAATCCCTTCTTACACAAAATCATCACTTGTAATCTTGTTTGATGACCTTCTTGAGTATTAAACAGCCACTAATTATCTAATTGGAATCGAGGTCAACAACAGCCTCCATAAATCACAGGACATAAAACTTAAGTGATAGAATTAAATTACTATTCGTAGGAATAATCTGTGTCTTTTATAGGCAGAGAGAGGAGTAGTTTCTTATTCTCCAAGAATTAGTTTCTTACCTTTCAATAAACTTATTCTCCAAGAAACTGTTCATAAGGCAACTTAATCACACGGTCTATCAACGTGAAGATTTGTTATGATATTTTCCTAATTGACCAAATCAAATATTATTTAAACCTTAATATTATATATTTAAGTTAATAATTAAATATCTAATTAATTCATTATGTGGCACGTGGGCCACAAAATCTTACATTCTCCCACTTGGCCCATGTGGCAGAATACATCTTCATGGTTTAAATAATAATATAATGTACACATCACATGATATCTTTATTGGTCAAATCATGATGTCATTATTATGTATATACTAACACGAGTCATGGCGGTTCTACATCATTTACTCGACATAGTCCCTCAATGTTAGTTTTCTACTTAATATGACTCATAAATAGAAAATAGTAGATCATTTAAACGTCTCGATTAGAGACCAAATCCTATTAAACTTTATGTCAACCATTCATGTATACGTTAATGACAAAATAAGATACTATTCAGTATCAGAAACAAAACATAAAAGAGCTCAAAGGGTTAAATACATATCATAGATTCATTAAGGTTTTCAATAATGCCCATTCTTTCGACATGTCCAATAAATGTCCTTGGAGGCAGTTCTTTCGTTAATGAATCATCAATCAACACCTTTTATTTCTGAACTTCTTCTTTGACGAAAAAATACTTCAATCCCATATGTTTAACATATTTGGAATACTTGTCATTCTTAGAGAAGAATAATGCTACATAATTATCACAATAAGTTTTCAGCGGCTTGGCAATACTGTCGACTATTCCAAGTCCTGAAATAAGATTATGTAGTCAATTCCTTGAATTGTGACTTACAAAAAAATATGCCACAAATTCAACTTTAATTCAGCAATTACAGACTACTTCACATTCTTTATTGTGATTGCTCCTCCGCCTAATAGGAGTAAACAATTAACATGGACTTTCGGATGTCAACACATCCATCATAATCTGAATCTGAATATCTAATCACCTCTAGATGATCAAATTTCTAATAAATAAACATAAAGAATATCTTTCATTTGTTCACGTTCCAATTCATTATTTGGACATTGCCTGAGGCTTAAATTGTCTCCCTTCTGGATTGGAACGATTTTTGCTGAACACTTTTTCATCCTAAATCTCTCGAGAACTTTATTTATGAGTATCTTTTTTAGATAGCCTTAACATTCATGTGATCTATCCCGAAGTATTTTCATTCCGATCACATAGGTTGTCTCTCTCATATTTTTTATTTCAAAGTTCTTAGAGATATATTTCTTGGTTTTATACATGATACCAAGATTATTCGTTAAATAAAAATTAACTTGCTCCCACTGATCTTAAGATATATACACCGATTAAACAGTGATTTTCTTAAATCTAAAGGAAGCAATGACATCGTTGCACTTGAGATACCATTGATGGGAAGTTTGCTTAAGTCCGTATATTGATTTTTGTACATTTACACACCCAATGTTCATTTACTTCAATGGAAATAAACCTTCAGGTTGATCCATACATTTTGTTTACTATATTCCCATTCAAAAGTCGTTATAACATTAATTTGATGCAACTCTAAATCCTAATGAGTCACCAAAGTAATAAAAATTCTCAGGATTCCTTACGAGACGATGTTGAGAATGTCTCTTTATAATCAATGCCACTTTTCTGAGTAAAATCTTTGGCAATAAGTCTAACTTTATATCTTTCGAAATTGTCGTTTGAGTCTCTTTGGTCTTAAAGACCCATTTACATCCAACTCTATTGCAACCTTTTGGCAATTCGATAAGATACCAAACTTCATTATGATCCATTGATTTAAACTCTTCTTTCAAGCATCTAACTGTTGGAGTTATACGTGAAAGTATGCTTTTACTTTGTATAACTCGTGTATCAAACACTCGTTTTATGAGAATAATTCGTTTATCACATTTGCTTTAGTTATGATTGAATGTTGAATTTCTATTGCAAACCGTTCAATATATAGTATATGTTACATTGTAGTTAATGTGGTGATACCCGATCACGGAAGACAACATTAACTGTTTACTTGTAACTAATCGTACATTTTCACGACCTAGGTGGAATTGAACAATCCACCGTGAAAGGTCGATGTGTAAGGCTCAGATTGGTCTGTCTAGACTAAGAGATTGCACTAGCACATTTAGTATGTGTTGAAGAGGACCTACAGCGAGGATAAATTCTTCTATTCTGAAAGGTGAAGAATTAGACCTCAGTGGTTGTTGATTTCTTAATCTCCGTCACTTAAATAGGACCGTGTGTGCTTAATGGTTACTGCTTTGATTCATGTTGGGTGAGAATCATTGTGACTTCGAACTTTGTATCTTGGGCAGTAATATTAATCATACGACGGTTGCTAAGATTTAGTACGGAGAAACGCGTGCGAGTACGGCTCGTGTGATTAGTCCCCTTGGTGGGATCAGAAGTTTTATCGTACCAAATCTTGCAAGTGAAGAATCAGTTTCTTCGGTACGGATAATAATGTTGAGCTGTCTTTACTCCAAGGTGAAATATATTAATTAATTTAGAGCTATTCAGAAGCTTGATTAATTAATGGACTTGATAATCTTAAACGCGGGAAATAATAACCGGGAGCCTATATTATCGTAATATAGATTAAGATGGATAGTGCAATATTAATTTATTAGTGGTAATAATTAATATTAATGGACTGATTTATATTGGGGCTCAGTATTGAAATTCAGAAGTCCATTAGGAGGTCCGATCTTAATTCTCCTTAAAGGCCCCTCAAGTAGCCCATTAAGTAGCCCAATAATGATAAGGTGATTAAAATAAAAAGAAAATATATTGCTGATTTTATCCATTAATTTTCGAAAATTGTGTATTTAAGAGAGATTAGATTTTGTTGATTTTCTTGGAAAGATATTATGGAAGATATGTATTCTTGGAATACAAGAATATCTCATATATTCAAGAAGATCCAAATCTTGGGATTTCCTCTTAATTATTTTCGAAAATTACACCTATTTAGGAGGGTGAGATTTTTGTGGAATATTTTATTTTGGAGAAAAGAATATATGGGATATATTCAAGATTTCTTAGAGGCTAAGAAAAGATTTTCTCCAAGCCCATATTCTACTAGTAAATTTCGGCCCCTACCCTCTATAAATAGGGGATGATTATTTCATCCCCAAGTACATAATTCCATGTGTTGGAAAAATCAAGAGCATAGATATTTTTCTTTTTCCTTAGTTATTTAAATTGCTCGATAGCATCTCCCACCGGTGATCGAACAAGGCGAAGGGAAATACTTGAGAAGACTTTTGGGTTGGTAAAGCGTGAACGTATTCGTCCCGTTTATTCAAAGGCCAAGTCTACAAGAGGTATGTAAGTCACATAAATTCTTGTTTATTCCGCCTAGACTTTATGTGAATTAATTCAACATGCATGATGATAAATTAGTTGTTGGAATTATTATTTGAATTAATTAGGATTAATTCATGCTAGTAATAATTGTATTTAAATTCGTATTTAAATTTCATCCCGAATAGATTCCGGGCACCCCTATTTTCCAATAATTGGTATCAGAGCCACGGTTTCGGGCTCTGATCTTTAAATTGGAATTTAAATTGTTAAACATTAAATTGAAATTGGATAGTAGAATTGCTAGATCTTTTTTGCAGGTATCCAATTGTCATGGTTTTAATGTTGTTAATTTAATGCGTGTGAATTAATTGGTTTTTAATTCGATTCGTTCGAATTCATTTTTCTCGTGAGAAAATCCACGAGTAGATTAGTTGTTTTTATTTTGATTCGATCATTGTAATAGACTAGTCTAGATCTAGTATTTATTTTTTTGAAAAATAAATTGTAACCGGATCGTGACGAAGAATGAAGAATTAAAGACGGAGTACCCGGACAACGCATGCGTGCGCGGTGCATGCATGGACGTAAAATTGTGTAAGGGGTGAAGAAAACGAGAACGAACGTCGAAACCCGGCGCGCGACGGGTGGCCGGCAGCGCGCATGAGCGCGCGCGCGCCTCGGGCGCGGCCTGCAGCACCTCGGCGCCTCGGGTGCGGCGCCTCAGCGCCTCGGCGCCTCAGGTGCGGCGCCTCAGCGCCTCGGCTGCTCGGCCGAGAGATGCACGGGCCCACTTTGTGGGCCGACGCGCGTCGTATCTCGGGCCGTGGAATTTTTCGGTTCGTCCCTTTTCTTTCGTGTGATTATAAACGTCATCCCGAACCCCAAACGATGCTGTTTTGATGAAATGTTGTTGTTCGAGTGGGAGCATGTCGAGACGAACGTCGGAAAGCAACAAGGACGATTTTTCGCATCAAGACGTGAAGACATTAAACCGTGACAATTGGATTTAAGTGCAACAATGTGTTTAATTTTGTTTTGATGGATGTTTTATTTCGTGCACTTATTATTATTTGTTAATATGTGTTTGCATGAATTTAATTGTCCAAGCAAAACCTTACTTTCGAAAATTACTAAGTATGTCCTTATAATCGCAATTTTATTCCGAATATTAAAATTGGATTATTTTGGCCTCCATAATTTATTCATTTGTGAAGTTCTTTTGGAATACATTTCCCCCTCGGATCGGCCAAAAGAACGAATTTCACATGAATGAATTCAGAAAGGATGATTGCGGATTATTACTAGTGGCGGTATTGACCCTCACCACGAGTGGCTTGCTCAAAGCGAAATAATAATCCTGTATTTAATTATGGTTATTACTTAGGCATAGGAAATTGATATTAACTTACTCCCCTCGGAGTCCCTGTCAGTTTCTATGTGGTCAAAGTGGGAGCCAACTATTAATTTTGAATTAAGGATTTGTAACTTTCAAGTTTGTGATCCGCTTGAATGTATTTAAATGTATAGACCACCCCTCGTGGCGCATTTAAATTGTTTCGAGATGTTGGCTGATGCATGATTATATTGTTTTAAGGTTTCAATATAATTAATGTGATCAAATTATGTGATAATTTCGTATTTTTCTAGATATTGATATGAATGTATGTTTTATTCTCAATTCATCATGTCGCAACCTTTTAATCCACTGTTTAGTATACTTAAAGATAACAAACTTGTTGGTGAGAACTATGTTGATTGGAAACGTAACCTTGATATTGTCCTAACCGCTCAACACCACAAGTGGGTACTTACTACTCCTAAGCCCCAAGAGCCTACCGAAGATGCCACGAAAGCGGTCAAGAAAGAGCATAAGAGTTGGTTTGACTCCGATGAGATGGCTAGGTGTACTATTCTGGCTTCAATGTCAGATGTGTTGCAACACCAACACCAACACATGGAGACCGCCTCTGAGATAATGCACAATCTTGAAGCGATGTTTCAACATCAGAATCGTACGGCTAGGCAAATCACCATGCGAAAGATGCTTTCGTTGAAGATGGTGGAAGGTACGCCCGTAAGGGATCACGTTATCAAGATGATGGGTTATCTCAATAAGTTGGAAGTACTTGGTGCGGAATTTGACCTCCCTACTAAGGTCGATTTTGTTCTCCATTCTCTGCCAAAGAGCTTTGAGCAGTTTCAGTTGAATTATCAAATGAATGACCGGGCAAATAGTTTGCCCGAGCTCTTGCAAGCTTTGGTGTCGGCAGAGACTCTAATGGATCACCAAACCGTTGCTATGGTGGCAAACGGTCCGTCTTCCTCTTCGGGTCCCAAGGGAGGGAAGAAGAGGAAGAGGACGAAAGGCCAAACCCAAGCAAATCCAACCGTTGCGAAACCAAGGCAAAGGGAGAAGGAGGTGGAAAGTAATACGAATAATGATTGACCAAATCATTATTTGACCGTGTAATTAGTATCTCTAATTATTTGATTTGATTTTGTATCTTATTTGATTCCCACTATTTATGGGAAAGTTGTAACCGGTGATATTCAAATCTTTTCTCTCTTATGTATTCTTAAGATTCTCACATGGTATCAGCTTAAACACGATCCTAAACCCTAAAAAAATTTCTTCCGCCTACTCTCTTGCCGATCCTTTCTTCTCTCTGTTATCATGGCTGCATCTTCTTCCTCCACCGATCCGATTCCGATAACCACCATGATTAACATGGTTCCGATCAAGTTAACCTCTGCTAACTATCTTATGTGGCGCCGGCAGGCCACTCACATGGCAAAATGTTTCGACCTTTTCGGTCATCTTGATAATTCTTCTCCTGCACCGACTCCTTCTATCACTTCGGCTGCGGGTCAGACGTCCGTAAATCCTGCGTATGCTTCTTGGAAACTCAAAGACAAAAAGCTTCTCAGTGTCCTTTTCACCTCCCTATCAGAGGACGCCGCCTCTGAAATTCTGGATTGCACTACTGCTCGTGAGGATTGGGTCACGTTGGAGGCTGTCTTCTCCTCTGCCTCTCGCTCCCATCAATTGAGAGAGGAGCTTCTCTCTCTACGTCGCGGCGATCTCTCCGTCGATGACTACGGTCGAAAATTCAAGTTTCTTTGCGACCAACTTTCTGCGATTGGCCGTCCGGTGGACGCCTCCGACCAAAGTCATTGGTTCCTTCGAGGTTTGGGTCTTCAGTTTGCTGGCTTCGCTGATACGAGGCTCTCGCTCTCGCCAATCCCGCCGCTTCGTGATCTGGTGCATCAGGCGGTGCAATTCAGTCTGATGCTCAAATCCATGGAAGGCTCTCCTGCCCCACAGGCGGCCTTCACCGCCGATCGCCAACCCAAAACTCAATCTGGTAAAAATCATAATTCCTCTAACCAAAGTTTTTCCCGTAATCAGGCTGGCCGATAGATAAACTTCTCCAACAAACACTCTTCTGGACATAATAATGGTGGACATGGGGGTGGTTATAATTCTGGTGGAGGCAATGGAGGTGGCTATCGCCGCCCTCCCCGATGTCAAATTTGCAGGGATGAGCATTATGCGGATAAATGCCCACAATTTATCAATGCTCGAAATGCTGCTGCCTCCCGTTCCGCAAATTTGGCTCAGGCTTTTAATTCGACTTGCAACGTGTCGGATCCTATCTCTGATTGGTACTTGGATTCTGGAGCATTTGCACATATGACGAGTCAGACTTCTGCCTTGGATACTTTTGAGCCTTATTCTGGTAACGGATCTGTAATTGTTGGAAATGGAAATTCTTTACATATTTCACATATTGGTACTTCTACTATTTCTCCTACTGTTAAGTTATTGGATGTTTTGGTTGTGCCACATATAACCAAGAATTTACTTTCTATCAGTAAGTTGACATCTGATTATCCCGTTGATGTCATATTTTCTGACAAGTTCTTTGCAATTCAGAATTGAGTGACAAGGCAAATTCTGGCTCAGGGAAGGTGTGATAGGGGTCTTTATTCCATAGATCGCGGTGTTCCAGCTTTGGTGGCTGCTATTCGGGATAAGTCTTTAAAAGCTAGTTTTAGTTTGTGGCATTTACGACTGGGGCATGTCCCAATTTCTGTTATTTCACATTTACAAAAATTGGGTTTTTTATCTGTCACGTCTATTTTGCCGGATCCTAACGTTTGCTCCTCTTGTCAGTTGGCAAAGAGCAAACGCTTACCTTTCAAGTTAAATGATAAACGTGCTAGTAGTGTTCTTGAATTAATTCATTGTGATTTATGGGGGCCTGCGCCAATTTCTACGTTTGATGGATTTAGATACTATGTTGTGTTTATGGATGATCATTCTCGGTTTTCATGGATTTATCCACTTCGAGCCAAGTCTGATTTTTACTTAACTTTGGTTCGCTTTCACAAGTTTGTCTGCAATCAATTTTCTAGCACTGTTAAAATTTTTCAAAGTGATGGTGGCACTGAGTTTCTTAACACACGTGTTCATGATTTTATGCATTTACATGGCATTCATCACAGGGTTTCTTGTCCCTACACTCCTCAGCAGAATGGTAGAGCGGAACGTAAGCATCGTCACATCACTGAAGCGGGTCTCTCAATAATGTTTTATGCACACGTTCCGGCATCCTTTTGGTTTGATGCATTCGCGACGGCGGTTCATATAATTAATCGGCTTCCTTCATCTATTTTGCATAATGTTTCTCCCTTTGAGCAGCTGTTTGGGTCCTCTCCAAACTATGCAAATTTCAAGCCGTTCGGCTGTCGCGTGTATCCTTATTTAAGGGATTATACAGCTCACAAACTCGAGCCTCGAAGCCATCCATGTATCTTCTTGGGATACAGTAGTATACACAAGGGATTCCGCTGTTTCGATCCAGACTCTTCCCGTGTGTTTACGACTCGTCATGCTCAGTTCGACGAGTTGCACTTTCCATTTTCTCAGGCTCCGTCCTCTACCCAGGTTACTGATTTGGAGCTCTCCAGCTTCGTCGACGTCTCCACACCACCGTCTGTGGTGCCATCTTCTTCGCCGGTTTCGACTGCTTCTGCCCCAGTATGTCGAGCTCCTCCCCGACTGCCTATTTTGGATGATCCGGCTGAGCTCTCGCCTTCACAGCCTGGGGTTGAGCCGCTTCCGGATCCTCAGTCGCCATTGCCCGCACCACCTACTGCACCGATGCCTCCTGCGTCGCCGACTAACCAGTTGCCACTGCCCGAGCCTCCTCATGCACCGATGCCTCCTCCATCGACGGCTCCCCAGCCCCATCCGATGGTCACTCGTGCACGGGCTGGAATTTTCAATCCTCGTTATCCAGTTAACTTGGTCTCTACTGCCCTCTTATCGGCTCTTATTGCGTCATCTGAGCCTCGTGGCTTCAAATCCGCCATTAAGCATCCTCAGTGGCTCGCTGCGATGCAAGAAGAAATTGATGCCCTACGCTCAAATGAAACCTGGGATTTGGTCCCACGACCTCTTGGTACGAATATTGTTGGCTCCAAGTGGGTGTTTCGTACCAAGTATCATGCTGATGGTTCTATTGAGCGTCATAAAGCTCGTCTGGTTGCTCAGGGCTTTACGCAAATTCCGAGCACAGATTTTCATCACACCTTTAGCCCAGTGGTTAAAGCAGCTATTGTTCGTGTTGTTCTGGCTCTCTCCGTTCAGCAGAATTGGCCTCTTCATCAGCTTGATGTCAAAAAAGCTTTTCTGAATGGCGTTTTGCAGAAACCTGTCTTTATGTCACAACCTCCAGGGTTCGTGGATCCTCAATTTCCTGATCACGTATGTCGTCTGAAGAAGGCTTTGTATGGTCTTCGTCAGGCCCCATTGGCATGGTTTCAGCGCTTCAGCTCGTTTCTCTTCGGTCTGGGTTTCAAATTGAGCCGCTCTGACTCTTTTTTGTTTCATTTCCATCACGGTAATATTGTTCTCTATCTTCTTTTTTATGTCGATGATATCGTTATTACTGGGAATGACCCAACTGCTATTCAAAATTTTATCTCTCGGACTCATCGTGAATTTGCTATCAAGGATCTTGGTAAACTTAACTATTTTCTTGGTCTTGAGGTTTCCTACCCTTCGACTGGTTTATTTGTTGGACAGGCTAAATATGCTCACGACATTCTTCAGCGAGCAGACTTGGTTGATTCTAAGCCTGTTTCCACACCATTAGCAGCAGGAGAATCTCTAGTCAGTACTGGTTCTCCGTTCCATGATCCTACATTGTACAGGTCTTTAGTTGGTGCTCTTCAGTATCTTACCATCACTCGTCCGGATCTCTCGTATGTTGTTAGTTCTATTAGCCAGTTTCTTCAGTCGCCTACTGAGGACCACTTTTTTGCTGTCAAACGTATTCTTCGTTATGTTAAAGGCACTGTGCATTTTGGGCTTTCTTTTACAAAATGTCCAGACTCGTCCATTCTTGCCTACTCTGATGCAGATTGGGCTCGTTGTCCTGAAACTCGACGTTCCACCTACGGCTATTCTATTTTTCTTGGAGAAAATCTTGTTTCCTGGAGTGCCAAGAAGCAACCTACCATTTCTCGTTCAAGTTGTGAGTCTGAATACCGTGCTATGGAAAATGCAGCGGAAGAGGTTGTTTGGGTTACGAATCTACTTCGTGAGCTTCATGCATTACCATTGTCTCGTCCCTCCTTGCTATGCGACAACAAGAGTGCACTTTTTCTGAGTCAGAATCCAATGGCTCATAAACGTGCAAAGCATATCGATCTTGACTACCACTTTGTTCGTGAGCTTGTTTCATCTGGCAAACTCATCACCAACTTTGTTCCATCTCATCTTCAGTTAGCGGACATCTTCACCAAGAGCCTTCCTCGTCCTGCTTTCGAGTTCCTTCGTTCCAAGCTCTGCGTTTGTCTTCACCCCACGCAGTGCTTGATGGGGGGTAATACGAATAATGATTGACCAAATCATTATTTGACCGTGTAATTAGTATCTCTAATTATTTGATTTGATTTTGTATCTTATTTGATTCCCACTATTTATGGGAAAGTTGTAACCGGTGATATTCAAATCTTTTCTCTCTTATGTATTCTTAAGATTCTCACAGAAAGAAAGCTGCTAAGGGTAAGTGCTTCAATTGTGGTGAGAAGGGACATTGGAGGGCGACCTGTTCTAAGCCTAAGAAGGCGGGAAAGAAAGGTAAGTCTCATGCTTTAGTCGTTGAAACATATGTTGCGGCGTATGCTGCCCACGTTTAGGTAGTGGATACCGGGGCAACTGATCATATTTGTTTCACTCTTCAAGGGTTTCAGCTAACCCGGCGACTTAGCAAGAATGAGATCACAATCACTTTGCGGGATGCTACGAGAGTGGCAGCCGAAGCAGTGGGAGTCGTGCACCTATCTTTTGAAGATAGAGTTTTAATTTTAAGAGATGTTTTATACATTCCGAACTTTAGGAAGAATTTAATTTCAGTTTCTAAGTTATTTTTTGATGGATATTCAGTTACTTTTAATAAAGTTGTTACTGTTTCTTTTAAGAATGATATTATTTGTCATGGAACGTTGGTAAACAATCTCTATACGATTAAGTGTGCACACCACTCAAATAATGAATCTAATAACACGTCGATCATTTCGAGCAATAAAAGAAAGCGTTCTTCGGAGATGAACGAAACACTTCTATGGCATCTAAGACTAGGTCATATTAATCTAAAGCGGATAGAGAGATTGGTGAAAGACGGATCCTTGGAATCACTCCAAGTCGAGTCGTTTCCAACTTGTGAATCCTGTTTAGAGGGTAAGATGACCAAGAGGGCATTTGGAGCCAAGGGGAATAGAGTCACGGAAGTGTTAGAACTCGTTCATACCGATGTGTGTGGTCCAATGACGATCAAAGCAAGAATGGGGTATGAGTATTTCGTCACCTTCATTGACGATTACTCAAGATATGGGTACATTTACCTTATGCGGCATAAGTCTGAAACTTTTGATAAGTTCAAAGAGTTTAAGGCCGAAGTCGAGAAACATAGGGAAAAGAGTATCAAGTTTCTACGATCAGATCGTGGAAGCGAATACCTCAGCGATGAATTCTTGAACTACTTATCGGACAAAGGGATCGTATCCCAGTTAACCGCACCGGGAACCCCTCAACAGAACGGTGTGGCGGAATGAAGAAACCGGACTCTTTTAGAGATGGTCAGATCCATGATGAGTTATTCGGATTTACCCAAGTCGTTTTGGGGTAGTGCCTTGGAAACGGCGGCTTACATTCTAAACTTGGTGCCATCCAAATCGGTTCCTAAACCCCAATGGAATTGTGGACCGGGCGCAAGCCCAGTCTAAGACATTTGCAGATTTGGGGTTGTCCGGCATACGTGCTAGACAAAGAAGCCGGTAAGTTAGATCCACGTTCGGAATTAAGGCTGTTTATAGGATACCCTGCGGGAACGAAAGGGTGTATGTTCTATAGTCCCAAGGATCAAAAGACCGTGATTAGTACACACTTTAAATTCTTGGAGGAAGACTATATGAACAATCGGAAGCCTAAAAGTGAAATTACCTTAGAAGAATTGAGAGGTCAAACCTCGATACCAAATATACAAGATGATGTACCACACGTCACATCTTCACAACCGGAACCCCGTCGTAGTGGGAGGGTTCCTAGGTAACCCGAGAGATTTATGGGGATAGGAGAATCTTTGAATTTGGTTCCCGGTGTTGAATCAGACCCATGGACATACGACGAGGCAATCCAAGATAAAGACGCAGAGTCGTGGCAAACGGCAATGGAAGCCGAGATGGGTTCGATGGATCATAATCAAGTGTGGGAGTTGGTCGAGCCACCCAATGGGGTAGAACCCATTGGATGCAAGTGGGTGTACAAGAGGAAAAGAGGACCGGACGGAAGGGTAGAGACCTTCAAGGCGAGGCTTGTGGCCATAGGGTATACTCAGAAAGAAGGGATCGATTATGAGGAAACCTTTTCGCCTGTAGCTATGCTTAAGTCCGTCCATATTCTCTTGTCGATCGCTGCGTACCTAGATTACGAGATCTGGCAAATGGATGTCAAGACGGCCTTCCTTAACGGAAGTCTTGATGGGATAGATATCTATATGCAACAGCCCAAAGGCTTCATTGAAAAAGGCCAAGAGAATCTCGTATGCAAGCTCAAGAGATCCATTTATGGACTTAAGCAAGCATCGCGTACTTGGAACCAGTATTTTGATCAAGTGATTAAGTCTTATGGGTTTGATCAAAACGAGTTCAAAAATTGTGTGTATAAGAAACGTGATGGAACTGCAGTGGTATTCTTAGTATTATACGTAGACGATATTCTGCTCATTGGAAACAATGTAAAGGTATTGTCAGACGTAAAGGTATGGCTATCAAAAAAAATTTGATATGAAGGACTTAGGGGAAGCCGGTCACATCCTTGGGATCAAGATCACTCGCGATCGCAAGAAGAGGATATTGGGCTTATCGCAGGCTTCATACATTGACACTGTTTTGAAGCATTTCAGCATGCAAGATTCCAAGAAAGGTTTTGTACCTTTTAGACACGGAATCCATCTATCGAAAGAAATGAGCCCTAAGACGCAAGCGGAGATAGATGACATGAAAGGTGTTCCGTACGCTTCAGCCGTAGGAAGCCTAATGTATGCAATGCTGTGTACGAGACCGGATATCTGCTTTGTCGTGGGCATGGTAGCAAGATATCAAAGTAGTCCCGGGAAAGACCATTGGACTGTCGTAAAGTGCATCTTGAGGTATCTGAAAAGAACTCGTGAGCGGATGCTGATTTACCAGTGAGATAGTCTAGTACCCGTAGGATACACGGACTCGGGTTTCCAATCAGACATAGACTCAAGAAAGTCAACCTCGGGTAGTGTGTTTTGCATGGGAGGAGGAGTCATTTCATGGAGAAGCGTTAAGCAGAAATGCATCGCCGATTCGACCATGGAAGCCGAGTATGTAGCTGCTTGTGAAGCAGCGAAATAGGCAGTTTGGCTCAAGAACTTCTTAGTGGACTTAGACGTTGTTCCGAATTTGTCCGACAAGATAACTGTCTTTTGTGACAATGCCGGAGCAGTTGCAAATTCAAAGGAACCGAGAGCCCACAAGGCCAGCAAACACATAGAAAGAAAATATCATCTTATACGAGAAATCGTTAAGAGATGAGATATAGAGGTGGCAAAGATAGCGTCGGGTGACAACCTAGCGGATCCATTCACAAAGGGTCTGCCTCAGAGTACATTCGAGAGACATGTGGA
Source organism: Ballota nigra (assembly GCA_947034835.1). NCBI lineage: Eukaryota > Viridiplantae > Streptophyta > Magnoliopsida > Lamiales > Lamiaceae > Ballota > Ballota nigra. The sequence continues at coordinate 27,609,455 of OX344727.1, forward strand.
TGGAATGGGAGTCAAGACTATTGTCAATCTGCTTTAAGTATAAGTGGGAGGAATTATTAGGTTAGTGTAGGTTGACATGAGATGTCACGTAGAGCTACTACACTAAGACATGCGTGATGTATACTAAAAGCAGACTTTAAGTATAAGTGGGAGATTGTTGGAGTTATACGTGAAAGTTTGCTTTTACTTTGTATAACTCGTGTATCAAACACTCGTTTTATGAGAATAATTCTTTTATCACATTTGCTTTAGTTATGATTGAATGTTGAATTTCTATTGCAAACCGTTCAATATATAGTATATGTTACATTGTAGTTAATGTGGTGATACCCTATCACGGAAGACAACATTAACAGTTTACTTGTAACTAATCGTACATTTTCACGACCTAGGTGGAATTGAACAATCCACCGTGAAAGGTCGATGTGTAAGGCTCAGATTGGTCTGTCTTGACTAAGAGATTGCACTAGCACATTTAGTATGTGTTGAAGAGGACCTACATCGAGGATAAATTCTTCTATTCTGAAAGGTGAAGAATTAGACCTCAGTGGTTGTTGATTTCTTAATCCCCGTCACTTAAATAGGACCGTGTGTGCTTAATGGTTACTGCTTTGATTCATGTTGGGTGAGAATCATTGTGACTTCGAACTTTGTATCTTGGGCAGTAATATTAATCATACGACGGTTGCTAAGATTTAATACGGAGAAACGCGTGCGAGTACGGCTCGTGTGATTAGTCCCCTTGGTGGGCTCAGAAGTTTTATCGTACCAAATCTTGCAAGTGAAGAATCAGTTTCTTCGGTACGGATAATAATGTTGAGCTGTCTTTACTCCAAGGTGAAATATATTAATTAATTTAGAGCTATTCAGAAGCTTGATTAATTAATGGACTTGATAATCTTAAACGCGGGAAATAATAACCGGGAGCCCATATTATCGTAATATGGATTAAGATGGATAGTGCAATATTAATTTATTAGTGGTAATAATTAATATTAATGGACTGAATTATATTGGGGCTCAGTATTGAAATTCAGAAGTCCATTAGGAGGTCCGATCTTAATTCTCCTTAAAGGCCCCTCAAGTAGCCCATTAAGTAGCCCAATAATGATAAGGTGATTAAAATAAAAAGAAAATATATTGCTGATTTTATCCATTAATTTTCAAAAATTGTGTATTTAAGAGAGATTAGATTTTGTTGATTTTCTTGGAAAGATGTTATGGAAGATATGTATTCTTGAAATACAAGAATATCTCATATATTCAAGAAGATCCAAATCTTGGAATTTTGTCTTAATTATTTTTGAAAATTACACCTATTTAGGAGGGTGAGATTTTTGTGGAATATTTTATTTTGGAGAAAAGAATATATGGGATATATTCAAGATTTCTTAGAGGCTAAGAAAAGATTTTCTCCAAGCCCATATTCTACTAGTAAATTTCGGCCCCTACCCTCTATAAATAGGGGATGATTATTTCATCCCCAAGTACATAATTCCATGTGTTGGAAAAATCAAGAGCATAGATATTTTTCTTTTTCCTTAGTTATTTAAATTGTTCGATAGCATCTCCCACCGGTGATCGAACAAGGCGAAGGAAAATACTTGAGAAGACTTTTGGGTTGGTAAAGCGTGAACGTATTCGTTCCGTTTATTCAAAGGCCAAGTCTACAAGAGGTACGTAAGTCACATAAATTCTTGTTTATTCCGCCTAGGCTTTATGTGAATTAATTCAACATGCATGATGATAAATTAGTTGTTGAAATTATTATTTGAATTAATTAGGATTAATTCATGCTAGTAATAATTGTATTTAAATTCGTATTTAAATTTCATCCCGAATAGATTCCGGGCACCCCTCTTTTCCCAACACTAACCACTTAATAGAAATATTATTTTCCATGGCTTGTGAAAATGAAACTGGATCATTATCATTAACTCTTATGTCAAATTCTGCTCCTTATAGGTAAACCATATACTCTTCAGAAATAACAGAGTTTCTTTATCTCTCAAAACTTCTTAATTTTATTTCTTTGGGTTCATCTACTAAAGGTTCTTTGAAAACAGGTCCACTGATAGCATGTTCATTATTGAGAGTGTTGTCGTGTATATGTTGTTCTTGTAAGTTGACTGGTAGTTCAATAACAAGAACAACAACATGAGAAGAAGTATTGGGTAGAGAATTATCAACCCTTGCTTCTTTAATGACCACCCTTTCGTGGATCTATACTCCCACTATTTTCACTATTCTCAATGAACCTAACATTTCCAGTTTCAACAATCCTCGTACTATGATTAGAACAGTAAAACCTATACCCTTTACAATTTCCTGGATAACCGAAACCACTTATGGTTCTTGGATCCAATTCATTCTAATGTAGATTGTAAATTCTTAATTCTGTTGAGCAACCCCAAACCTGCAGGTGCCTTAAATTAGGTTTCCTACTCGTCCACAGTTCAAAAGGAGTCTTAGGAACCTTATTTAACACATATAACAGTTTTCAATGCATACATCCACAATGAAATGGATAAGGAGGAATTACTTAACATACTCCTAATCATATTCATTAGAGTACAATTACGTCTTTTTGCTACACCATACTGTTGTGGTGTAACTGGCATAGTGCATTGAGCACAAATACCATGTTTTTCACGGAATTTATCGAACAAATATGGAAATTATACTGATTCAAAATATTTACCACCTCTGTCAAATCTAATAATTTTCACCTTCCTATCCAATTGTCTTCCAACCTCATTAATAAATACTTTTAAAATATTTATAGATTGAAAATTTTCTTGTAATAGACAGAGATAATCATAATGTGAAAATTCATTAATAAAGGTGATAAAATATTTTGCATTCAAAAGAAGGCACATAAAGGACCTACATATATTGGTGTGTATCATTTCAAGAAGTCGTGTGCTTCTTGTGGCTTCTTTCTCTGTGTGTGTTGTTTGCTTTCCTTTAATACAATCCACACAAATACCAAGATCAGTAAATCTAAATCATATAGGATTTCATTCTTTACTAATCTTTGTAATCGTTTTTTTTTTTTTTTTTAGATTTTTCCCCAAATGTTTATGCCCAAGAAAGCAAGACTTTCTTTGACAAAGCCACATTTAGTTCCAATATTATAATGCATGGTAAAAAAGTTCTCAACAAAGATAATTAAGCTTAAACCTATAAAAGTCATAATTAAGGATATCGAAGCCGGTAAGCAGATTTTGTTTAAACAAAGTTAAATTTCTATTTCCAAATTTCAAACGATATCCAACATAATCAAGTTTGAAAAAGAAAAATAAATTAAGGAAAATAGAAGGAGCATAAAAGTTTCAAACAAATCTAAGTGATATTCGGTATCCAAAATCAAACTATAAATTCCAATGACTTCTGTAAAAACTAATAATCGATTACCCATATAGAATTTATGATTCGGGTTGTAACGAATCCCTGCATCATTTTTTGAAACATTGTTGGTATAGTCAGAACCAAGCAACCACATATTTATAGGAACTCTGGCCAAATTAGATTCGAAAGATATTAAGACATTAAGTATATATATTTATTTTTTTTGAATGAGGCCTTATGTTTCTGACAATTCTCTTAAAATGTCCAGACTTCTTACAAAATTGACACTAGATATTGTCATTTTCCTTTGGACATAGGACTCGTTTATCTTAAGCGGCTCTTGCCCCTTTCTTATGGCTTTCTTACAAACTTCTTGATATCAATTCATTGACATGTTCATTAATGCTACGAGAACCATCAAACTTTATGGTGGTTGACGTATCAGTTAATATATCACATTAAGAGAGTCATCAGCAATCTGAGACGTTCTTTCATAATTGCTAAAATTATTTGGCGCTTCCAATTTAAGGAATGGTTGACTTAATAATGTCAGCTACATTCATTCGCACAAACATAAGACTTAGTTTGTTCGATTTACCTAAGCATCATAGGAAACTCTTTCATTAGCATTGCTAAAATCACCAATAACAGGCTTTTGGATCATAATCCAAAACAACAATGTGAAATAAGTTTAGTCTATTCAACAAACTATATGAGCGAATGAAGAACGGCAGTAAGAATAATTTAATTAATTCACATTAATGTTGTAATATACTTAAAACAGATTCAGGATTGAATAACAATAAATGTACAATGATGTTCACCTTTGGGTGATACACCAATACACAATCATAAACATAATGATGCTTGAAATATTTCATAATTTGATAATTGTATATGGTCATCTTAATTCTTTTGTTATCTTTGAATATACAAAAAATATCGCATAAAATACCAATTATCACATTTATTTTCATAATTTATAAGGACAAGTGAATAACCTTTGGGTGACTCTTAGTGCCTTATAATTATGAAATTTAATTACCCATAAATTATTTAAATCAAGCATCACCTTATTATGGATAATTAAAATTAATTATACGATTTCAAATTTATTAATCTTTCTGGTCATACCACTTTGGTGATTAGCAAACCAACGTTAAATAAATTAAAATCACATAATAATAATCATCATTATTTGATAAGATTAACATAAAATATTCCATTACATAAAACACATAAAATGGGATGTAAAATCTTATTATGTAGTCGTAAAGATTAAGCAGAATTTGTAAAATCAATTTCATCATAAACTTTAGCCAAACTCATAGTTAAAACTGGTGGACAACCGTCCAGATAAATAATAGATTTTGACTCCTTTATATTTTGTAATATTTAATTAATTATTATCATATCACATACACATAATTATAAATTTGCATAAATATGAGTTGTATTTCACAACCATTATCAATTTACTTAAATGCTCCAGAACTCATTAGGAAATTTATCATGAAGATATGATAAAATCATGGTTAACATTAGGAAGGACAGTTATCAAATTACTATTACAAATTAATTCAAGTAATTAGTAACATTAGTACAAACCACGAATATCAATACCCTTATATAGTGGAAGCAAAAAATGTCTATGTGGCACCTCCCATCCACTCTCATTTCTCTATCCTTTACTCCTCATTGAGTCAAGGTGTGCAACTAATTGTGGCCATCTATTTGATATTTATTCATTTCATCTTGATCGTTCAAAGTTTCCTCTTTTTCTATAAATATGACTCTTTCATCCTCATTTTTCATTCGTATTCATTTTCGTCCTTGATATTCGATAGTTCTTATTTCTTTGAGCAGGTTTTGTTTGTTCTTTTCCATTTTCCCATCATTGTGCTCCCGTTGTTCAAGTATTCATCGTTTAATATTTTTGTCGTCGGTGTTCTCATGTTGTTCGAGTGCTTTTGTGGTCGAGGAGTGATTCGGATTCGGACGATTTTATTTTTACCATCGTTGTATTAATTTGTGTAGAATATTTGTTTTGACCACACGAAATATAGTGCCGATTTTCCTTGTATTGTTGTTCTATCGGTTTAAATAATATTCCACTCATTCTATCTAATTTTTTTCGATTGTTTTGTCAAACTTTGTTGCATCCGAATAGATTGTTTTGTGTGCTTCGCTTAACCTAATATCTATTGTGGATTTATATAAGACAATAACTATGATCGACAATATGGTTTGGTGTTTTTAATAGATGGGTAAAATTTTGTGCGAGTAGATTATGTATTATCGTGATTGATTTATGATGGTATCTTTGTTCGATCATTTTCTAACTTGTGATTGTAGAGTAGATACAATTTCAACGCCTGCGAAATATCTTTCAATTTTTTGTTCGTTCATGTCGTTCAGTTGACCGCGCACAAATTAATGTTAATTATTGTGTTTAATTCTCATAAGTATCATTAAATTTTAATTATTAGTACAATTCTATATAGGGAAAATTATTTATGGTGCTGAGTAATTTTCTTAAATTTATATTCTTGTATATTTCCTAACATAACAAATTTGGTCCTGTATTTAGGATAAATTTGGCCAACCATTTACGTAATTCTATAGTAGCGAACATTATTGATTATCTAGACGATAGGATATGAGTTTGGGTGAGATGAATGTCGTCGTGTAGATGATACGTGTTTCTTATTTCAGGAAATCAATTTCCCATCAAGCACGGTTTGTGCGTTTGTTACAAATCTCTGGACTTTATAATAGACTGGTTATTGGTGGTTGTTGTTTGTTACTTTGACTAATTATAAAAAAAATGAAGGTAGTCAAATTAGAGGGTGGATGCGTATTTGTTAGGCTTAATCACTTGATCACCATTGTTCCTCAGTTACAAAACGCCTTGGTCCATTTAAAATATAGAAAGTTGTAGGCCATCTTTGTGAATTGAAGGCAAAGTAGATTAATTATGTTAATATTTTGGTGCTCTTTTTGTAACATTTGTTAATCATCGTTGATTCGTCCTACATTTCTCCACTGTAGTTTATTGTTATAAATTCTAATTAAATATTGTAATGTGGTTTTACTTTGACTAATTATTTTAAACTTACCTAATTTAAGGTGTCTATCTAGATTTATGATAATTTGTCTTACAATTTTTTTAATTGGGACAACTTTCTGATAGTTTGAATATGGTCCTATAGTGTACTGAATTTGTCTTTAGATGATGAGTCCTAAATAAATCTTATTTTATGTGGTTGTTGTATATGGGATAGGAAATCGAGTACAATTATGTTGTCTAATTGTGTGTTGACTTGCTAATTTTAAGTTAGTTGGATTATATTTTGATTTTAACTATGGAAATTATAATACTCTATTATGGTCCATAAATTTTGATTAAACCTTATAATGAGGTTTTACTTTGACTTAATGTTTTAAATTTGCCTATATTAGGGTGCCTATTTAATTTTAAAACATCTTTCCATTTTTTTAATTGGAGAAACTTTGTGAGCTTGTGAATTGGTCCTGTATTGTATGAGAATTGGCTTTAAGTCAAGTATCTTAATCAAGTTCGATCATGACATTCTTAGTTCTTACATTGCCATCACATAGTACGTATATACATTAAAAAAAATAACAACCAAAAGCCAAATTAACCTCTTGTCCAATTTCATTTCATTTTGATAAGCTAGATAAATATATGACTGTTTAGTTTTAATGAATCAATGAATTGATGTAAAAAAAAATGCTATTAAGATAAGCTCATCGTATATATGGTTATTGAAGTCGTATGAACATCAAATTGAAAAGGAGAAGTTAGAATAAACGTTTACATTATTTATTATTTAATATACATAAATGGATTTTATTTTATTTAATACATACTAAAGAGTGATCGTTTTCATCGTCTTAAAAACCATCATCTTAATACAAATAACTATTTTCAAAGCTTTAAGTTTTTTCGTATTGCAAGTTTAGGTCCCAAATTGCATAAATTTAATGATCTTGAAATTTTTTGTGTGGCCCTTTAAGATTCCTAACTACAAATAATATATTTTCAGATGAAAATGATTTCCCACCCCCCATAGATATATATTTAAGTGATGAGTCCTAAATAAATCTTCTTTCATGTGGTTGTTGCATATTGGATAGGTAATTGACTACAATTATGTTGTCTAATTGTGTGTTGACTTGCTAATTTTAAGTTAGTTTGGAAATGAAAAATTGATTTTAACTATGTAAATATTAATACCTCTTTATTGTCCATAAATTTTGATGAAACCTTGTGATGAGGTTTTACTCTGACTTATTGTTTCACATTTTCCTATATTGGGGTGCCTATCTAATTTTATGATATCTTTCCATTTTCCTAATTGGAGAAACTTTGCGAGATTGTAAATTTGGTCCTACATTGTATGGAAATTGGCTTTAAGTGAAGAATTCTAATTAGAACTTCTTTTGTGTGGTTGTTTAAATTAGGCTATGAGTTTGTGGACAACCATATTGTCTAAATGGGTGTTGGCTTGCTAAATTTAGGTTGATTGGATTGTATTTTGGTTATCACTAGACATTATGTTCCATAAATATTTATTAAACCTTATAATGAGGTTTTAATTTCACTAATTGTTTCAAACTTATCTATGTTAGTGTGTATATCTAGATTTATAATAAATTGTCTTGCCATTTTTTTATAAATAATGCAGCTTTATGATATTGTGTACTTGGTCCTATGGTGTATGGGAATTGTCCTTAAGTGTTTAGTCCTAATTAAGCCTTTTTTTTTTGTGGTCCAACGTGGTCCATTGCACTTTTTAAACGTGTTCCTAATTTTTCACTCTTTAAAAAAATAAGTATTAATTAATCTATTTAAAATTTTAAATAAGTTCATACTTATTTGCACCTGCAATCTTCAGTTGATCTTATTTGTTACGTTGGGACAAGTTTGCCTAATAGGGTCAATTATGGAATTCAAATACATGTTATATACTTCAATTTGAGTGTGTATAAGAATTTGTGTAAGAAACAAAATTGTAAAGTATAATTTGGCCAGGTCATGAATGATGGGTCTCAAGTGGGTGCTTCCAAAACTAAAAAATCGATTGTGTAAGACCTGCCCAGTAGTGATAAGTCCAGTACATTCCTGTTAAGAGATAAACGAATAGCCAATTTCTCTTGCACTTTTAATTTTTTTTATTTTTTCATTCTAGGACGGAGTCCTTGTAACTGAGCTCGCCAATTTGTATAAAAATTTCTCCGTCATTCTACTACTTAAGTAAAATAAAAATGATAGAATAGGTTTCATTTTTTTAAGATATAGCATTGGTAGTTTAATTCGTTAGTATGATAAATTTTGTGGGGTTGTTTGGTTATTCTTCCACTATTAATAACTCGGTCCTATATCTTTATGTAATTATTTGTCTCCCCTGGTGTTAAATATTGTTACTAGCAAAACCCTTCAGTCTTGTGTGATTTGCTTTAACGTTGAATTATATAGGAAAAATTTTGCAAAACGTCCATGATATGTGACACAGTGGGTCGACGGTTGACAAAAAATTGACAAAAAAATCAGCAATACATAAAATTATAGGACTAAAGAAGAGTCTTTAAGGGGCACTTGGAAAAGAGTCCATTTTTTTAATCCAAAATACAAAAGGGCGTATAACGCATTAAGTGTATTTTGGTGCATTAACTGCACATGATTTTATTTTTGATTTATTTTAACGTGTAGCTTCATATAATTTCGAATTTGGTACTAAATAATACAATGACTTGCTATTAAATTGGTTGCAATATTTTTTTTTATGTAGGGGAAGTAACATTTGGCATAATTTATGTCATAATTTTTTGGTTTTAGATGGATAGTGACTATTATGTAGCCTTTTTAATTTATTTTGTTTCTATTTTTTTGGATGGGTATTTAATATTTTTTAAAATATTTACATATGTGTTTTTTTTTTTTTTTGGCTATATATACATGGCCATGTATTCTTGTATACCCATTGTCATTGAATTGCAATATATTCTTTTATTTACCAACATGGTTACACCATTGCTATTGTTTTCCCTATTCGAGATGTGTTCCTTGATTGTGCATGTAAAAGTTTTGCAAACGTGGGTGACTTTTGGAGGAGAAAACATGAATATAATGACGATGGATTCTCAAGTTATCTATAATTTTTTTTTTAGTTATTGCTCTACCTTTGGTGTTGATATTTGAACTATTTTATTTGTAATTGTGTTTAACTATTATTGGTATTATTGTTTTTTTTTTTTTTACTTAATTCAGGGAACGCGAATATATTGTTACGTTCCATATTTTTTGGTTGTGAGATTCGAAGGAGTTGTTATTGAGGGCAATGAATATTACATCAAGTATTTTGGTGTTCTCCCAAATGATATGCTTATTAAATATACAAGGAATATATATACGTTGGAGTTCACTGACTTGACGGAGATACGTGAATGCTTTGCACCAACCATTACTAATTCATCTTTCAGTTTTATTGATTTTAAGGACATGCTGTCTAATGATGCCTATAATTCATTGTTGCTTGGTAAGCTGACTTGAAGCGAATATACTAACTTCTACTAGTAGCTTCCCCGCAAGAGTACGGGTTCACTGTAGTATTGGCAAGTATAATGACCAAGTATTATCGAACCCACGAGATGGAGTGTATGCGAACAGATCCCTGAAGATCTACGCGTCGTAGCTAATATGAGTGTAATGTTTTTGGGTTTTTTGAAAGATTAATTAAAAGACTAAAATTATCCTAGGAATGCAAAAAGCAAAATTAAACTAAGAATCGAAGGGTTGTTTTCAAATGAGAGATGGTGATGCTCAGGATAGGAATCCCTACGTATACTAACGGAGCAGGTACATAATCAAAATAACCGTGACGCGCAAGAAATAACCTAAGTAAAAGAATGCAAGATGAAAGCTCAAGATTTTAAACCCTAATACTTTATCCTAACAAACGACTTCACTAATCCACTATCAAGTTAATAGATTGTGCTTAATTAATGAGACTCTAATTTAACTAAGGTGATGCGGTCGTCCTCCTTCGCTAAACTGGTAGATGAATTAATCTTTTCTAAACCCTCTAGTTAAGTCTACTCGTTGTTAAAGAGTGATATGGTCGTCCTCTCTCTAACACTTTTCGAACGAAATTCAAAAGTAAAGTTAAGATTAATTTTATGAATTCATTAATCAAGAGAATTAAAACCTAACGTCACAAGTTATCCTAATTACATACCCACCACCTACTTCTACAAGTTCATCCTACCTCAAGCATGCAAGGGTTTTAGCTAGACATAGGTTTTACGTAAATAATAGCAATTGAATAAGTAACGAACATGAACATGATAATTAAGACGAAGAAGAGATCAAACATAAACTAGGGTTTAAAGAAATAGAAGAATAAACGGAAATTTAATTAATAAAAACAAAGTATGAAGTGTTTAACGTAATCGAATTACTGAAAAGAAACTAAGAAACGAAAAGAAACTAAGAATTCGTACGAAAACCTTAACAAAATGTAAACGTAAAGCTTGCTTCTCTCCTTCCTCTCCAAAAACGAACTCTAAAATCAAAATCGTTAATATCGTAGTTAATTCCCTCTTTATAGACAAGGGAAATTTTACCCTAGTGAAACCCCTCGTTAAAAATTGGCTATTGTTAAATCCCTCTTTAATACCGAGGGTTTAATTTCCCTCTTTATTTCTCCTCTTTCAATAAGATTTTTTGTAGTGTGAATGTATTTTATTTTCAAAAGAAAAAAGAAAACAAAAATATTGTTTGGTGAGGGTAAGTGTCCGCGCTATTGACTAAGGTTATTTTTAACCTCGCCATTAGCGAGGCTTAGCCTAGGTCAATATCTGATTTATTTTCGTGCTTTAGCAATGGATAGTGAGGGATAACCCTAGTGAAATGGCAACTATATTTTGACACTCGCTAATGCTCGCAAAATGACATGGGGGTCCCTCGCTGAACTTTTGAAAGAATGACTTCAGACCATGTCTCTAAAACAGGCTCAAAACTCTAAATGAGTCAAAACATAACATACATCGTGAAAACCAAGGGTTTTGCCTCCAAACCGCCCCCCCCCCCCCCCCACCGAGGGGAGCATCTGCCCCGAACCCCCGACTAGCTCTGCTAAGGTGTTTAAGGCATCCCAACAAATGTCCACCTTAACTTGACTCCTCTCATAGATCAGATGAATCAGATGCACTATTAAAAGTACTCAGACGTACGATCGACTCCCCATACTAAGATTTACCCCCAAGATGGGGCAGTGATTAGGCGTGAAATTGTCATGATTCGTCACTCGAAATGCCCTAGTTTTGAGTGTTTTTTATGAGTATTTGGAGTCAATTGAGTATCATTTTCATAAACTAATGAATTTGTCTCTTTGGTTTTCATAGATGGAAAGAGGGTGAAAAGAGGAGTTCGTAGGACTTTGAATCGGCCAAAACGGACTCCCGGTTGAGGAGATATGAAGATTTTACGAACAAGTGTACTGCTGCTGAAAAGTGTTCGAGCACCACTGCTCGAGCGCCTCCGCTCGACCACCTGATCCGCTCGACCACCTATGCTCGAGCGCCTCCGCTCAAGCTCGTCAGCTCGAGCGCCCCAAACTTGCAGAGTATTTTCTTTGCTCGACCACCTATGCTCGAGCGCCTCCGCTCGAGTGGGTCAGCTCGAGCGCCTCCGAGAGCAAAATTTCAAAATTCGTTTTTCGGCCCATTGACTCCCGTTTCAGCTCGATCCTTATATATATTCTTCCGAACACATTTTTGGAAGGGAATCCACGAAATACATCACTTTTAGACTTAGTTTTTAGAGAGAGAAAGAGGAGAAGGAACGAGCAAGTTTACTTTACGTTTGGTTTAGGTTTTTCATACGAATTCTTCGTTTATTTTGTTTCTTAGTTTCTTTTCGTTAGCTTGGTAACTTTTAACGCTTTAAACTTCATTTTTATCAATTAAATTTCAGTTCTTAGTATTTTTAATTCTTTAAAACCCTAGTTCATGTTTCATATTTTCTTTGTTGAATTAATCATGTTTATGTTCGTTGTTTCTTCTACTGCTTTTGTTTACGTTAAAACCATGTCTAGCTAAAACCCTCGCATGCTTGGGGTAGGATGAACTCGTAGAAGTAGGTTGTGGGTACGTAATTAGGATAACTTGTGACGTTAGGTTTTAATTCTCTTGATTAATGAATGCTTAAAATTAATCTCAACTTTGCTTTTGAATTTCGTTCGAAAAGTGTTAGAGAGAGGACGACCGCATCACTCTTTAACAACGAGTAGACTTAACTAGAGGGTTTAGAAAGGGTTAATTCATCTGCCAGTTTAGCGAAGGAGGACGACCGCATCACCTTAATTAAATTAGGGTCTCATTAATTAAGCACGATTTATTAACTTGTAGTGGATTAGTGAAGTCGAGTGTTAGGGTAAAGTATTAGGGTTTAGAATCTTGAGCTTTCACCTTGCATTCTTTTACTTAGGTTATTTCTTGCGCGTCACAGTTATTTTGATTATGTACCTGCTCCATTAGTATACGTAGGGATTCCTATCCTAAGCATCACCACCTCTTATTTGAAAACAACCAGTAGTTAATTCGTCTTCTTAAATTCTTTAGTTTAATTAGTTTATTTCAGTCTTTTAATTAATCTCTAAAAAACCAAAAAAACATTACACTCATATTAGCTACGACGCGTAGATCTTCAGGGATCTATTCGCATACACTCCATCCCTTGGGTTGGATACTACTTGGTCCCTATACTCGCCCATACTACAGTGAACCCGTCCACTTGCGGGTAAGCGACTAGTAGAAGTTAGTGTAATTCGCTTTAAGTCAGGCAGCTAATAGCTTATAACATTTAACAAGTCCAAACAGTGTTGAAACTTGTTAATTGGAACTGGCTTGGTGAACATATCAGCAAGGTTGTCTCACTTTAAAAAAAATGTTATTTGACGTCAATATCTTTTGTTCACTCATGATGAACCCGATCTTTAGCTAAACATATCGAATTCAGACTCTCACAAAATACAAATGCATAATCATATGATGTAGACCAGGATCACTAACCTAATCTTTCAACCAGATTCCCTCTTTGGTTGTTTTCGTTAAAGTCATATTCCCTGTTTCAGTAGTAAACAAAGTAACGGTAGGATGTAAAGTAGTCTTCCAACTAACAATAGAACCACAAAAAGTGAAAACATAACCGGTCATGGACCTCCTACTATCCATATCTTCTATATAATCAGAATCACACTATTTAGCAACTAAATAGTTAGTCCCACTTCCAAACATGAGACTAACATTAGATGTACCTCAAAGGTATCAGAAAAACCTCTTCTTAGTCTGCCAATGTTCCTTACCAGGTTGAGCCAAAAACTTGCTAACAACACTAACAACATGTGCAAGATCAGGTTTAATACAGACCATAACATACATACAACTCCCTACTACACTAGCATAGAGAACTCGAGACATGTACACATTCTCCTCAGCAAATTTAGGGGCAAAAGCAATAAACAAATGAATATTTGCAGCACTCGGAGTATTAATAGGTTTGGTTGTAGACAAATCAAACCTTAATAATATCTTCTGAATGTAATATTTCTGAGAAAGAAAAAACTTATTCTGACTTCTATGCCTAAAAATCTCCATGCCCAATATCTTCTGAGCAGCACCCAAATCTTTCATCTCAAACTCAGCACTGAGAAGACTCTTCAACTTCCGAATATCAGACTTGTTCGTAACAAAAATCAATATATCATCTACATACATAATCAAGTATATGAATGAATCATCCTTCCAGCCTGTTGTGATACATACAACTATCATGCGGACTCTTGTTGTAGCCAAGATGTATCATGTAATTATCAAATCTCTTATATCACTGCCTCGGAGATTGCTTTAGCCCATATAAGGACTTCTTCAACTTGCAAATATAATCTTCTTTCCCTGGAACTTGGAAACCATGTGACTGAGTCATGTATAACTCATTATCCATCTCTCCATGTAGAAATACTATTTTTACATCAAGTTATTCAAGCTCAAGATCCTAATGGGCAACCATTTGTAATAGTATAATGGAAGTGTGTCTGACCACAGGTGAGCAAATATCTCATCGTAGTCTACTCCCTCTCTCTGAGTGAACCATCTAACAATGACTTTGACCTTATACATGATGCCCTCAGTGGGTGACACCTTTCATTTTTCTTGAAAATCCATTTACAAGTAACAATTTTCTCTCTGGAGGCCGTTTCACTAAATCTCAAGTCATATTCTTATGAAGTGACTCCATCTCATCTCCCATGGTAGCAAGCCATTGGGCAGCCTCTATACATGTAACAACTTCTTTGTAGGTGGATGGCTCATAAGAATCCACCTCTTCAGCTACCTGCAATGCATAACCCACCATATCCTTATATTCATACATCTTTGGAGCTTCAACTCTAATCCTTCTATTTTGATCAAGAGCTATACTGTACGGCCTAACTTCAAACGGGTTGAGTTTCTGGTGGTGAAATATTTTTTTAGCTCGGTGTCAGAATGTGAGTGTTCTTCTACATCTTCTTTCTGTGACTAACTCCACTCCACCTATTTGTCAACACTATCATTTCCTGACACAACAATAGACTTCACAGTGGGGTTAAACATAGAATTTTCATCAAAAGTAATTTTTCTGCTAAGTATAATTTTACTCTCAAATGGAGATCAAATTATGTACCCCTTAACACTATCCCCCTAACCCATAAAAACTCTTTTATTCGTTCTTGGCTTCAATTTACCCTCATTCGCATGATAATAAACAGTACATCCAAAACCTCGCAAAATAGAGTAATAAGCAGACTTACCATACCACGCCTCATAAAGTGTTTTGAGGTTGATACATGTGTGAGGTCAACATTTTATCAGGTTACATGATGTGCTCACTACTTTAGACCAAAATCTTCGAGATAATCCAACATTAGAGAGCATGCATCGAGCTCTCTAGAAGTGTCTGACTCATGCGCTCTACTACACCATTGTGTTGTGGTGTATCCCTTACTGTATGATATCTTGCAATCCCTTCATTCTTGCAAAATTTAGCAAATTCAGAATAACAGAACTCCAAACCATTATCAGTTTGCAGTCTTTTGATTTTCTTCCGAGATTGACTTTCCACCAAGGTCTTCCACTTCTTAAAACTCTTGAAAGCTTAACTCTTATACTTCATCATACTGACACAAGTCATGCTTGAGTGGTCATCAATCATTGACACAATATATATATATATATGGTCTCCTAGAGATTTAACATGCGAAGGACAAATAATCAAGAGTTTCTTTTGTTTTATGAACTTCTTTAGGAAACTTGATGCGATGTAGCTTCCTAAAAACACAGTGTTCGCAGAATTCAAGACTAATGACCTTGTGGCCACCAAGAAAATCTTCTTTCGGCAAAATCTGCAGCCCCCTTCCACTCATGTGTCAATGTCTCATATGCCATAACTTAGTTATGTCATCCTTGGGAACCTCAGATGATGCAACAGTAGTAAAAGCAGAAAACATTGAACCCTGCAGAAAATACAAAGTCCCCATTCACACCTTTTAGAACCACATCAGTACCCTTGTAGACATACAAAGCTCCACCTTCACCTCTGAAACCAAAACCCTTACTGTCTAATAGACTCGATATCAGATTCTTCGTCATGAGTGGAACATGCTTAACGTCGTTCAATGTGCAAAATCTACCATCATGTGTCTATAACTTGATTGAGTCTATTCTAACCGTCTTGCAGACAAAATTGTTGGCCATAGAAATATTACATTCATCTACCGGTTTGTATGGTGTGAACCACTCTCTGCGCGGGCATATATGGTAGGATGACAATCAAGAACCCACACATCAGTGTGATGTGTTTGTTCATCAGCAATTAGGGCTACATCGTCCTCAGAGTTGGTGTCATCTTTTTCAGCAACAATATCTCTTGTTTTATTTTTCTGTCTCTGCTTCTTCTGCAGACAATTGGTTTTCTAATGCCCTAACTTCTTACATTAGTTACAAATATCATCTTGTTTAGGACCATTAGAGCTTGATTTCTTCTTGAATTTCTTTTCCCCCAAATTTCCAAGACCCTTACTCCCATTCACACTGGCTACTAACCCAGTGACCTGATTATTTGTATATGTATCAGCCGCCTTATTGCGCAACTCTCTGGTATGCTGAGATGATTGGACATCTTCCAGAGACATAGTGTCTTTCCAAATAATAGAAGACTGCACAAAGAAAAACTAATAGAATTAACGCAGTATTCTCATCATCAACTTTAACATCAATATTCAAATCTAATAAAATTGTGTTTAATTGATCTAAGTGTTCTCAAAGTGACTGACCTTCGTGCATGCACAAACTGAACAGACATTGCTTCAGCATCAACATATAGGTTAGCAACTTTGTCATATACACACTCTCCACTTTCAGTCATAGGCCAGCCGCAGTATCATCCTCTGTGACCTCGGTAATGACATCATCTGCAAGGCACAACATAATCAACGAGTGTGTCTTATCCTCCAGATTGGTTATCTCTGCCTCTTCCATGGCAACCGACTTGCCATTGACAACTTTCGACGTCATCATTGGTGCCCATACCCTTGTTGTCTCAATAGAGCTCGCATCTTGATCTACCATTCTTCCCCGTGAATTTGTCAATTTTCACGTCTACCCTAGACATCACTCTCACCAGATCGTGGAAACCGTATCCAGCTATAAATACAAATTTGTTATAACAAAATGCGAAAAAAAATCATAAATGTAAAGTAAAGCGAAACAGATTTACGTGGTTCTCCAATGTTGTGTTGGCTACATCCACGACCAAAAGAGAGGATTTGTATTGTTATGAAATCACAGTGTCTTTAGAGTATAGAATGATGTAGGTAAAATAATAAGGATATTTATAAACCTCTAACAGACTGAACCTCGAAAGCAGGGGATTCAGGACATTCCAACATAAATGTTTAGTGTTTTGCTTTATTTTACCCTTGCTAAAAGTTGTTTCTTAATGGAACTATTTTTTAATGTAAATTTATCATTCAGCTTTTTTAACACACCCTAAAATGCAAGAATTTACCGTTGTTTAAATAGAAAATGGAAGCATTACAGTGTGAAATTATAATGTGGGTGTATGTATATATAGGTCTGATTTCTTAAATGAAAAGAAGAGGGAATAATGATCTCAACCGTCTTTAGTTCGGTAGTTAAACCCATCATTGTTATTGCCCTCTCTCTCACTCACTCCCCTTCATTTTAAAACATGCAACCTTTTACAATAATAGCAGTGGGCGCACGCCTCTTACACACAGTATAAATTAGTCTCCGTGGGACCCCCGACTAAACTAACACTGGGACCCACTACTTACCTTTCTGTTGGTCAAAACCAATCAATTTTTAAACTGTAACTAATTATCATAATTGCCACAACAAATAGAATCAATTCTTTGTTACCAAAAGGCGTTTAACTAATTAATATCATAATACACTTTAGACATATATGGGGTGCAAAATAAAGTTAACTGTGCCGAGAATTTACTACAAAGTAGTCATTTAAATAAATATAAGGTATAGAATAAAAATGGTTCATACACTAAAGTTATCACTTTGAACTATTTTTTAAAATATGAGTTATTTTAGTAAAGGTTATTTGTTATTTATATTAAAGGGTATCCGTTTAGAAGGGTATAATTTTTTTTCAATAAAAAGTATGAATTGAAGAGCATAAAAGTTACGAATTATTTTATTTAAGAGTATTAGTTATTTTTATTGAAAAATATAAATTATTTTATAAAAAAAAATTAAGTATGAACAAATTTTTACACTACACTGCACATACTCTTAAATAAACAATCTCATGTGCATAACACATGATAAAATTCATTATTAACATGTCAACTCAGAAGACTAAGCTATTTAACTTTTTCACAACTTGATTATGAGAAAAAATATATGCCAATTATCAATGCCTACGAAACAATATTTAACAAAAATTATGTGTTTGATAATATATATCTATATATTTAACAATTTTTAATATACATCAGTTGCAACATGTACTTTTAAATGTTTTATTTTCATTGTACAATATTGATTTTATGCATTTAACAATATTAGTTGTTTTGATTGCATAATATTAAATGATCAATATTAATTATATTATTGGATGATATTTGTTGTACTCTAATCATAGGGTGCAGTTGTTGCACACAAAATGTTAGTACTTTTTTTCCAAATATTCAAATAACAATACAATTTTTTTAGAAAATGAATAAAGTATTAGGAGTGGTTGGGATAATAAGTAAACTAATTAACACGAATAGTTTTTGCAGCAAAATCTAATTAAATTTCTCCAACAAACAGTAGGACCCAGCCGAGATTTTGTGCCATCCTTCCAATTAATTCTCTATAGATAAATGAAAAAATTCCATATAATCTAAAAGTCCGAACTTATAAAGATTAGATGTAGAATTAATATATTCTTTTAAAACAAAGTATAGAGTGAAAATGGTTCGTACATGAACCATTCAAGGGTATTAGTTGCTTCCACTAAAGAGTATTAGTTGTTTTAACTGATGTGTATTAGTTGTTTTGATTGAAAAATATTAGTTATTTATTGAAAACAAACTAAGACTTTTCAGTGAAAATAACTAATACTCTTAAGTGAAAGCAATTAATACTATTTAGTGAAAATAACTAATATTTTTCAATGATTCATATATGAACCAATTTCACTCTATACATACTCAATTTTCCTCAACAATCTCACTCACCCATGGGTTGAACTCTCAACTTTCCTTCAATGAGGAGAGGTCCACTGAATGAGTGGATAATTTGATATGAGTGGAATTGCTTTGAGGGGGAATCGAACCTAGAATTTTAGAAAAAAAAAAATTAATCTAAAAGTTTGAATTTATGGAGAAGTGTACAATTAATTCGTTTATTTAATAACATGTATATCCCAGTTAATTAATTCCCACCCTCCAGGCTTCAATCCTCACTCTCTCTTTCTCTCTCTAATTAAGACCTTAAAGAAAAGGTATGAAAGACAAACTGCGGGTAGCTGCATGGTGAGGTGAGTTATAGTAGCTCCTAAAGTAGAAACATATTGATAGCTAGAATAGTATTATGTCTGGACTGGGGGTATAAATAAATATATGAAATTATAGAGAATGAGAGTAGAGATATTCGAGATGAAGGAGAGTAGCAGAAAGCAAGGGGCAGCGTCGCCGTGCGCGGCATGCAAGCTTCTGCGACGGAGATGCGCGGAGGACTGCGTGTTTGCGCCCTACTTTCCGGCGGAGGAGCCACACAAGTTTGCCAGCGTCCATAAGGTCTTTGGTGCTAGCAATGTTAACAAGATGCTCCAGGTTCCCTTCCCTTTCTTTCTTTCCTTTTTCCAACACTCCTTAATTACATTATTTCATTCACTTCATATATAATATACTTTAAATGGAATTAATTTTAGATTTTAAAATTTTGTATTTCTTTTTTTTTTTTTTTTTAATTTGATATGAAAATGTTGAAATACTTTTAATAAGAGTAGGTTTTATATGGATATGTTCACGATAAGCTTATTATGAAACTGTTTTAGAGTATCGAATATTTGACTAGGAGTATCGATAATTTCACCAGGATTATCATTAATTTGGGTTCAAGATAATTTACAACAATTACAACATAATATCACCGACCTAGATTAATGATACTCGTGGTGAAAGTATCGATACTCTTGATCAAATATTCAATATTTTAATATAGTTTCATAATAAGCTTATCATAAACTAATTTCATATAATACTTTACCATTTAATAATTGTTCAAACATTAAAACATTTTTCGGTTTCTTAATTCATGTGAAACTATACAAATTATTTATATTTTAATGAAAAAGCTATAAGGTCGATGTTAAAAGTCATTACTATTAAACTTGTGACTTATTTGGGTGAGTGTATATGATTCTTATGAGTAACTGTGTAGATCATTTCCAAGCTGCGCATTTTACATATTCTCCTTGTGCAAGTTTAATTGAGGGTTACTTACTAAGGGGTATAAACTCTTCCTATAAATATGAAATTTATATAATCCATCCACATAATATTAATTTAGTGATACTATTGCACTAATAAATTAATATTGCATGTAAAATAATGTGGGTATTAAGAGAAATGGTATTATTGAATTAAATGATATAATATCATCAACTCCGTACTTTAAGTGACTTATAAAGAAAAAGTTGACAAGCTTAGGAAATTTCAAATTAAATTGATTACAATTTATTTATATTTATCATCATCTTAACATGTCAATATATAAAATAATATCATATGGGTTTATTTCATAGAATGAGAATATTACATAAATTTAGTGAATTAATATTGAACAATAGTACGCAAACGAAAAGATTACAAGTGCTATCTTTTTATAAATATAGTGTGAAGTCCACCAACACTCTCAACAAAGCAAAATATTATATACCAATTTCTATTCTGGGTACATATATCACCATTCTGATGGCTGTTAAAACATGGCAAAAAAGTTTCTGCAAGTTTGTCAAAAAGTTCTGTCATTTTCAATTATTATAATGCTATTGGTCAAGAATTTTACAACCCCTTTTCTTTTTTCAAAGATGGGAATGTTTTTGTTCTTTAAATTTTCTAGATACTGTATACTTTTAATTTCTTAATGTACTAATAATTTAAGATAAAAATGTATATTCAAATGCACCTGACCCGGTGCACTGTGCATGTAATTTAATTGTATTCTTAAGTAATACTATAAGTAGTTGTTTTACTGATTGAAAAATATTAATTGTTCTAGAAAATATTGATTATATCACCGTATTTTTCATTTTACTAATGGAAAAATATTGATATCTATATATATATAAAAATAGAAGTGAGGAGAGAGAAAAAATTATCATTATTGGAGCAAGTGAAGTCTACTTGCTTTGTAGTGCAATGGTGAATCTCACTCTCCATTAAAGAGAGTGAATTAACTTTATCTTTTTTTTTTTTGAATCAATAGTTTCAAAGTTCTTTAAGCTATTAATTTTAAATCTATTTTCAACACACTATATATCAAATTAATTATCTTTTGAACATTATTATTTAATATATACTGCACATATAAAATGAAAAGTAATATTTAAAATATTTATTTTATTTTTGTTAAAGTGTTTTTTTTATTGACTCTAACTATATATGATGAATTGAATTTAAATAATTTTATTTAGACTACATAAGTTTTGTTAAATATCTATATATATATAAAAATAGAAGTGAGGAGAGAGAAAAAATTATCATTATTGGAGCAAGTGAAGTCTACTTGCTTTGTAGTGCAATGGTGAATCTCACTCTCCATTAAAGAGAGTGAATTAACTTTATCTTTTTTTTTTTTAATCAATAGTTTCAAAGTTCTTTAAGCTATTAATTTTAAATCTATTTTCAACACACTATATATCAAATTAATTATCTTTTGAACATTATTATTTAATATATACTGCACATATAAAATGAAAAGTAATATTTAAAATATTTATTTTATTTTTGTTAAAGTGTTTTTTTTATTGACTCTAACTATATATGATGAATTGAATTTAAATAATTTTATTTAGACTACATAAGTTTTGTTAAATATTAAAATAATTTTATGAATTTTAGTATTTATTGTGAATTTGGTACATAAGTGAAAATTGTATGATTAATTAAATAATTATAATGCTCACATATATACAATATAATCTTTACATATTAATTGTATTATAGATTAAATAAATTTAATTTAAACTTTTAATATAAGTCATTATACAATCTCGCATTTAAAATTTATAATATTCAATCCGTGCATCGCACGGGAGAAACACTAGTTCTTCATAAAATAATTAATGTTTTACATTAAAATATTAATTAAATTATGTTACTCACAATTTAATATATGAGTATATTGCAATAATTATTTTATCTTACTATAAATTCAATAATTAACATGTATTGTATATATAATACTGGTAACATATAAATATACGAGTATCATCTTAGAAACATCATACCTCGTTTTCCAAGAGTTTTCTCACTTACTAATGCGTTTAATTATTTCCATCTTTTGTACATCAATTTTATCGTATACTTTGTGCATAATTAATATTTTTTATTAAAAAATTAATGCTGATACACTAGTAATATAATTAATATCATTTAAAAATATATTTGACGTACACATATGCATGTGATGCGCATATACGTATAATTAAGACTTACATGCATGTCAAGATAATGATTACTATCATCTATTTTACATCTTCGTGTTAACCTGGATGCCAGGATAATGATATAATCAAACTGCTTCCCACGAATTGACTTGTTAAGTAAGTTTGAGTAAACAAAATTATGTTATAGTCTTGTACGTTTAAAGGCAGAAGAATGATAAATGTTGACCATTAGGAAACTCCAATCTATTCCGCTTTTTAGAACCGGAGTTTTGACTAATAAAGCAAATTGCCCCCCATTCCAAAGCATATGTAATTGCGCTTTGCGGACCCTCATTTAATCGTCTTAGAAGAAATGACCTTAGAATGTGGCTAAGCATGACGTCACTCAAACCAAGTTAAAAACTTCGAGATAGAGTTAAATTCGGTCTCATTATTTATTACGATTTGGTTCGAAATAATATGATTTACAAATTTAATTCCAATTTTTTTTAACCAAAATTTGCCAGAAACGAGAAAAAATGTTGTTTTCTGGGAGTTTTAAAAAATAAAAGATAATTTTGTAACATTAGAAATTTGATATTGTTGGTAAAAGTATTTTAACGCGGAATATTAATAATGGTAATAGGCTTTAAAAATAATTCAAAATTATATTTTCTTAAACAAATCAACATTTCCATTTGAGAAGAAATCTCACATGTGCGGCGCATGACGTGTTTCCGGTTAATTTTGGGAGAATAATTGTATAATTTGGAATTATAATTGTACATCACACTTTCTTCCAACCAAATAAAAAAAAAAAGTGAAGTTGAAATTAAAATGTAATTATTTTAGTTAAATGTCAAGTGTTATATGAAAAAATGTGGGGGTGGATAATGAAAATTGAAAAAGGGAGATTACAATTTACATGCAGGAATTAGCAGAGCATCAAAGAGGGGATGCAGTGAGTTCGATGGTGTACGAAGCAAACGCGCGTGTTAGGGATCCGGTTTATGGATGTGTGGGGGCAATTTCGTCTTTACAGCACCAAATTGATGCGTTGCAAACTCAGCTGGCACTCGCACAGGCAGAAGTCGTTCACATGCGAATGCGCCAGTTTTCGTCTTCAAACTCGCCGGAAACTTCTTCTCCCTCCACCACAAGATCTCATCACCACCCAAAGTCCACCTACAACATGGACCACTCCTTCTGGCCTAATTAATTTATTATTATATATATTCACACTCTACCCCTCTAGTTATCTCTTAATTAATTTGGCTTTCTCTTTCTTTTTTTTTTACATATATATACATGAATACATCGATCATTACATATTGTAAATGTCAAAACATATATATAATTATTGGGTATAGTAATTATGCATTTGGGCGTTCACAATTTAAACGATGTTTGTTTCGTCTCCATTAATGTTGTTTATGGACTTCATATTTTGTCCACTGTGGTCCCATTGCCTCCAGTATATAATTGTTCTGTCCTTCACTCCTTGAAACAGGTGTGATCATTTCTCGAACCGATTGTAATTAAAAAGAAAAAATTAATTGCAAATAAAATCACATCAATTTCGCAAATTGAAATCTAAACATATTAATGATTAATTATGTATTGTCACTCGAATTAAACTAAACATTTTAATACAATTAATTTTCATTGTCAGGTAAGTGAAACATCATTTTAGGACAATAAAAAATTTGTTTGTTAGTTCAAATTGCAACCAAATGTTAAGTTGGGGTTTTATTTGCAAAGATTCAAAAGTTTAAATTAGCTTGCAATTTGTGAAAGGTTGTGATTTTATTTGCAATTAACCCAAATATATATATATATATATATATATATATATATATATATATACTTGTATTATTGATGGCCTCATAATATTACTCATTTTTATAAGGTATAGTATTCTTGTATGCATCAAGTGTATCGTGCAATTCAAGTGTATTTTTAAAAAGTTATTTCAACTATTATTGAAAAGTTATATTTGTTATTACTGAGAAACGCGTTTAATAAGGGGTATTTTTTTAGGAATAACAGGAAATAGTAGAAGTATTTTTTAAAAAATACACTTGAGTTGCAAGCACTATAAAAAAAATTACCTACAGCATATTCCAACAACAACAAAAAATTGTAGTGAAATAACCTACGACTTGCCTACAAAATTTTCTAATCATTTAAACACCTTCAACCATCAACCTAGCAATTTGCCTACGAAATGAAATTCCTAGTTATTAACTGTCTACAAGCAATTTGCCTACAAAATTTTACCACAAACAATTTGTATACGAAAATTTCGTAGGCAAATTCTTTGTAGGTAAGGAATAAAAATGTCTATATAATTAGAAAATTTTGTAGACAATTTTATAGGCAGTCCCTACTTTGAAATTTTTTGTTGAAAATTTTGTAGTCATATTAACAATTTTAGTAGGTAATATTATATCTTATAGTGGTGGTGCACTTGGTGCACATGAGACTTACTTTTTTATAATTTTCAATTTTATAAAATATCATAACCATTTAGAATAATATATTTCATTAAAATGGTCTCACACAACACATTCTTATTTAATTTAATGCTTCATTTATTAAAAATTGCAACAAGCCATATATATAAAATCTATATCTCCAGTAATTAGATGAGTTCAGAATATTTACTTTGTCAAAATCAACTTCACCGTGAATGAGTAACTAATACATTGAGTAAACATATCCATCATAAAAATGAGTCTAATCAAGGTTAAGTTTATTCCAAACTCTTTTAAAGTTGTATTTGGATAAAGTATTTGAACTATAGATTATAAATCCACAGTCTAAATCAAACCTACTTATTTGGTTAAAATATTTGAATGAATGGATTTCAAATACTTAGCTTTAATTCTAGTTCAAATTGAAGAAATTTTAAATATTTAGCAAAATCATGTCATTTGAAATTCATAGATTTATATATTCATTCATTTTTAAATGTCTTGAATTTCAAATGACTCTATTCAAACACGACCTAATTGAAATAAGAATGAAAATATTTTTTTCTCTTTTTGCCTCCAGATATGTCGAAGGAAGAATTGTCTGACGGTTATATAATTTTGGTGACTCAAAGAAGGTAAAATGGAGAAACAAGTGGTGGTTTGTATTTGAAAATGTGGAGTTGCCTTTTATGGAAGGCGCAGAACGAGTGCATTTTTTAAGTGGAGCAATGTCGGATGGAGAGATTGTCGTGGAAACTCAAGGTAATAATTGGAATTGGTTGAAGAGATAGAAAGAGTGGAGCCAAGATTCTAGTTCCTTTTTACGTTCTTGTTTTTAAATTTCTTGGTGTAAGTTCATACTTCTATTGTCTACATGTAACTGGTAAGACTTGGGTAATTAGTGACTTTTTAAGTTTCCTGATAAAAAAAATAGCAATATATATTTAAAAAATAGCATCAATTACCTTCAAAGTGCTCCTGTTTTACTTAAAAAGTAGTACTTTTTTTCTCGCCAAACAAGACACATGCTATAACACAATCTCGTACAATTTTGTGTGCATATACTCTATACCCGTGCCAACTTGCTGCAATGAACCAGATTCATTACACAATACTGTCTAGCTAATAATGTTCAGCAGCTCGAACAAAATGTGAGTGCAAAGAAGAGAGGACCGGACCAAAAATTACTAGTAGATCTCTTGTGAGAGTGTCATGGTGAAACTGATTACCTCTCATAAGTTTCTGTCAATAACTAAAACCTAGTGATTACGAAGCCGGGGAGTTCTCTTCATTGCTCCACCAAAAGCTAACGGAAAAACTTGAGGTGAGAGAACGCACGTAGTGCCACCACTTGGGAGGGATGTATAGCATTTCGCCTTCCTCTAGTATGCAATCCACAAATTCCAAATCAACTACCTTCGGAAACTCCTCCTCATCAATATTATCGAGATCAACCTTCAATTGTCGCAAAAAAGGAAAAGAAAAACAAATACATTATTCAGAAGCAAAGATAGGGAATGGAAATGAGAAAAGCCAAATATAGGAAATTCAGTCCTGAAGCGGTAATAAACTGTTTGAGATTTATTAGTACAAAATTGTGTAACATCTACTGATACACCTCTTAGAAGAATGACATAAGAAAAGAAAAAAAAAAAAAAAAGAGCTACAGAAGGGTGATAACAATTGTTAATTACACCTCTTAAGTGTTATTCATTTAGAAGATAATGTCCGAAAATGCTTAGACAATTATGTTACAGAAATCCCATAGACTACCAAAAAATCCAGTTAGCCATAATGAATCATACGGTTATCATATCAAGGAAAAGTAATCCAGAGAAAAGAAAATTCTTATTTTCTCTATGATCTTCTATCATGTATCCATTTGCATGAAACTTGGATGAAGTACAGTTTAGTTTACGTTAATAAATGCAAGAACAATGCAAATTGTCATTAAACTGAAGAGGATAAAGTAGGAATAGTATCAAAAATAACTAGTGCCACACTCCACAGACCATAATAAATTGAATAAAATTTACTGATGACAAGCAACACTACTGAAAATAATGCATATTGTCATATTTTACTCATTAGAACTAATGTAAGATGAAAGAACTACCTGGCTGGAATTGCAAAGCATGGTCTCCGAATGAGGGTAAAGCTCTTCTGATAAAGAAGCAGGGTAGAGTCTGATATACTTTTTTCCAACAACCTGAAAATGAACAAGCCCAACAGTACTGCTCATGAGAAAGAGAAAGGAACAGCACAATAAGCTAATATAGGCTCATCTGCCAGTCTCAAACTGTTTAGTAGTGGTGTTCATTAAGTTCAAAAACTATGCATGGATTTAACTATAGCTCTTTTAGATGCAAAATTAACATTATTGTTATATTATAAATTTGAACCCTTTTACAAATACGGAAATAGGGTCAAGGATAGGGTCAAGCTTAACCAATTTATGTGTCCATGATCTGAACTATAATATATACACACACACACACATACATATATACACACCCTATACCCCTCCCTTGAGCGCATGTTAGCATGTCAGGAACATGACACCTTTATTTGACTTCCACAAGTTCTCATACGAAGGGTAACCAATCTTGTATACACATATACATAGTACATACACATCATATATGTAAGAATATGGGAGCCTTTAGGTGATTGCATTAGTAAGTGACCTACCCCACTGAGTAACACCCCTTAAATTATAGGCCACGAACACCTAATGCAATACATATCACGTATCTATTTACATTACAAATACCATTACACAAAACATTGTTAACATGGTTATTGAGAAACTAATAAACCACAGGTCACATGTGTTAGGTGGCAATCTCCTAAAACAGACACATATTACATGCACATGCAGAGTAAGTCCAAGATCCTCACGGCATTATATCACACCTGGGCAAGTATATTATGGTGCGGATCATGATGCAATGGGGTTACTGTCCCAGGTGGACCAAACCAAGCATTAAGCGACCTCATCTCTCCTCCACCAGCAAAACAGTAGTCAGGTATAACAATATCCTTCTTTAGTTCTTGTATCTGGCATTTAGATTCCACAACTGTTAGAAGAGTGTGCTTAACACATTCTAAAGTATACTTAATACCTCAAATTGCAGTTCCTACAGTAAAAGCAATGTGCATACTTGATCAAACAATTGGTGCTGGGCTAAATATGTCGTGTTTGCAGAAGAACAGTCCCCAGATTGAATCCTATCCAGAAACTCAGAAAATGGGATCAACTCTTGCTTCCAATCTGGGGATAAGTAGTGTTTTCCCACCTGTAGAGGATTTTTCACAGCATAAATATTCCAGCATAAGAACAGAAGAAAACTATTATATGGGGAGAAGCAAGAGCGGAAAGGGGACAACGGGTTGCTCGCACACAAGACATCAATTCTACGTGTTTTTCTTTTCCTAAGCTAAGGCCTTTTTTTATTTTCATTTGGAAAAATATTACCTCTCCCAATTCATTCCCCAAAATCAAAACCAAACACTATCATGTTTCCCCATGCATATTCTTCCTAATACATTACAGTTTTCAAACACTCATTCAAATTCTTCTACAATCTCATAAAAAATAGATTGAAAGCCATCTATACATTGTTGAAAATAGCCAAACTCAAAAATCAATGCAGGAAATGTTCATTACAATAAGGGAATTTGTCTTACATGCACAAAAGAGAGAACACAAACAAGAAGCCCCTACCCGAGTATAGTAAAAATAATCGCCAGGAAAAAGAACTGGAGAATACCTCAACTGGAATTGTACGAAAGCCTGCAACATTTTTAAGGTAATTAATGTCATTCCATCTGTCCTTGGCTGGCCAATGGTTCATAGAATCCCTAATTATCACTGGAGAACCAGCGACAAAATGTTCCAGCAAGAATCCTTCCAATGAAAGCCTACACTTTTTCCCCACCAATTTACTCGAAAGTGACTTGGCAGGTAATGACCTAACTGCCTGTGTTGAAATTCAAGATAAAAGAGAGTGACGTCAGTGTTTGTGAGCCATTAAACTTTCAGGGGAAAAAATGATGAGCATTTTGGATTCCAAATAGCTTCTCCTTAGATAAAAGTACGTGGAAACTACTTGTGGTTCCAAAGGCCAACAAAGCGTGGTTGCATTTGCATACAAGTTTGTAAAATTATAATGATATTTTTATCACTTAGTTCTTGCATTGGCACAACATAGGAAGAATCTCTTCACCATATCTACTATGTATCTCGAACAAAGAATCCTTCCTTGAAAATTTGTTATAACAGAGTTCAAGTGGTTAAATGTGATTCTTATTTTAAACCCAGCATAATTGCATTAAGGCCGGAGAGGAAAAGCTCTAGGAAAACAATAATTTGAAATCAAAACCATCACTGGCATCTAGACTAACAATTGGCAACAAAAGAATTGCACTTGCCTCAAATGCATTTGAAGATTTACTAAATAAAGCCCTGTTATTCTCGTCTTTGTCGAGGGTATTATGGGTGGGGTTCAGTTATGAATAAAATGATTGTTTACGATGGAGTAATAAACAAAAGGGAAAATTAACTTAATGTGCTGTAATAAATTAATTAGCCTTGCACTCGGGTAACTCCATGGCAAGATGTTGTGTCCCACAGCAAAGCAAAGCAAAGCAAAGAGTCCATCAACACAATCTTCAATGCGAATAGAAAGAAAATATTTAAAAGGCGAGGCGTGAAAAGAACATAGCAAAAATCTCCAACAGGTTGTCGATTTCAGTTTTACTGCGAAAATTAAACATTGCAGTTAATTTGTCAGAATGAAAAATTGAGAAAGAGGGAGAAACGAACCTCACCTCCGCCAAGTTGAAATCCGTATACCACTTGTGCCCTTCTCCATCGCTGATCTCCACTGCTCTCAAAGCAGCGCTGACTCTCCGAATGCACAAATTCAAGTCATCTCTGAGAGTCGAACCGCCCATGATGAGGCCCATATCGAGCGCTCTGAGAGCGAGCTTAAACTCGCCGGAGGAATAATGGTGCTTGGCCACGTGGAGGCAGGCCATTGCATAGGCGTCGCGCCAGATGGGAACGACGGAATGCCAGGGACCGGAGTGGAGCTGTTCCCAGGCCAGCTCCCTGGAGGCCTCGGCGGCTCGACTGTCGCCGGCGGCCGCACGGGTGGCCATGGAGGTGAAGGCGTAGCCGCCTTCCTCTGTTATTCGGTGCAACAGAGAAGCAATATTGGAGTCGAGAGCTGGGGTTTTGAGGGTTGCGTCGTCGGCGGACATGGGTGGCGATTGGTGTGATTGGAAAGTTGTAAAGACGAGCGACTGATGAGAGAGAGAGAGATATTCTGGTTCTTTTAAAAGTGAAGGAAGGAAAGGGAAGGTGAGTAAATATCTAGGTGGAAAGATCAATGGCTCTCTGATATTTTGAGCGAATTCCACTTGGCAAATAAATTGTTGAAAAAAAATAAAATCATGTTCGATTACAACTATGAATTTTTAAAAGGGTGATGCTATATAGGCAGAATCAGCCCAGGGCAGAAGGGGGTATTATTGGTAATCTATATGTAAATAGGGGTATTAACGGAAATGCATATGATAGTTTGAAATTAATTTAGCCTTGGAAAAATCAAAACTCAATTTCTGTCTTCTCTCTCTATTTTCAAATTTGAAATTTGAAAATGTCTTCTATCTTCTCTCTCCACTTAATTATTCGTAACTTCCAAGATAGTGGAGATCCCAAATTTTTTCAATTATCCTTAAAAAAAAATATCAAATTCAAATTCATTATAATATTATTTAGATTCAAAATTTTAAAAAAATCGTATTTTAGATTCAATATTTTTTATTTCATATTTTTGGCTTTTCAAATTCAAAAACTTTCGTATTTTAAGATTTTCATATTCAATATTATTTTTCTTGTTTTAGACTTTTCATATTCAACTTTTTTTTCTTATTTCTTCGTCTCATTCTCAAAATATTATTTTCACTTTCTTCCATCTCATCCTCTAAAAAAATTGGTGAAAACCAGATCATATATTAAATTTGAATAAAATTTCACTCATCCGATATTTATCTATATATATTAAATTTGAATAAAATTTTAGTTTTACTTGAATATATATTATACACACTTGGATTTTGAAAAGAAATATTAAATTTGATTATATATTAAATTTGAATATATATTATACACACTTGAATATATATTATACACACTTTATAATATCATTATTGAACTATACTAAGGTACCAATAAGCAAAAGTTGATTAAAATTTATTTATTAATATTTCAATAAAAGTTGATTACTTATATTTTAATAAATTCCTATATTTTGTAATATAAAAGATATTACATAAATCTATTACTTAATATCTAATACGTCAAATACTTAATATCTGCAATTAAAATCTAAAAAAATATACATAATATCTATTAATTAATATCTATTACTTAATACATATTTATATAGTATATATTACTTAATATGTGATATGTACGTAATATACATATTATCTAAACAAAATATCTATACATAATTGATAGTTTTATTATATAGTATATATTATATTTATACGTAATTGATAGTATAATCAATTGATTATGTATAAACCCTACCGCATTATAAATAGAATTGGTTTACATGGGAATTTTAATTCTAAGGGCTGAATACCGAAAAAAATCCCCATCCTCATGTTTATAAGTATTACTAAGAGTTTTTCAATCTACTACTAATATTTTTTCAATGTATTACTAATAGTGTTAGGGTTTAGGGTTAGGGTTTAGGGTTTATAAGAGTTTTTCAATGTATTACTAATATTTTTTCAATGTATTATTAATAGTGTTTATAAGTATTACTAAGATTTTTTCAATGTATTACTAATAGTTTTTCAATGTATTACTAATATTTTTTCAATGTATTACTAAGAGTTTTTCAATGTATTTCTAATAGTGTTTCAATGTATTACTAATAGTGTTAGTGTTTAGGGTGTAGGGTTAGGGGTTTAGTGTTAAAGTTTAGGGTTTAGGGTTAGGGGTTTAGTGTTAGGGTTTAGGGTTAGGGTTTAGGGTTTATAAGAGTTTTACAATGTATTACTAATAGTTTTTCAATGTATTACTAATAGTGTTTATAAGTATTACTAAGAGTTTTTCAATGTATTATTAATAGTTTTTCAATGTATTACTAAATATTTTTCAATGTATTACTAATAGTGTTTATAAGTATTACTAAGAGTTTTTCAATGTATTTCTAATAGTGTTTTAATGTATTACTAATAGTGTTAGTGTTTAGGGTTAGAGGTTTAGTGTTAGAGTTTAGGGTTTAGGGTTAAGGGTTTAGTGTTAGGGTTTAGGGTTTATAATAGTTTTTCAATGTATTACTAATAGTTTTTCAACGTATTATTAAGAGTTTTATAATGTATTACTAATAGTTTTTCAATGTATTATTAATAGTGTTTATAAGTATTACTAAGAGTTTTTCAATGTATTACTAATAGTTTTTCAATGTATTTCTAATAGTGTTTAAATGTATTACTAATAGTTTTTCAATGTATTACTAATAGTTTTTCAATGTATTACTAATAGTTTTTCAATGTATTACTAATAGTTTTTCAACGTATTATTAAGAGTTTTATAGTGTATTACTAATATTTTTTCAATGTATTATTAATAGTGTTTATAAGTATTACTAAGAGTTTTTCAATCTACTACTAATATTTTTTAATGTATTACTAATAGTGCTTATAAATATTACTAAGAGTTTTTCAATGTATTGCTATTAGTTTTTCAATGTATTTCTAATAGTGTTTCAATGTATTACTAATAGTTTTTCAATGTATTACTAATAGTATTTCAATGTATTACTAAGAGTTTTTCAATGTATTACTAATATTTTTTCAATGTATTACTAATAGTTTTTCAATGTACTACTAATAGCGTTTATAAGTATTACTAAGAGTTTTTCAATCTACTACTAATATTTTTTCAATGTATTACTAATAGTGTTTATAAGTATTACTAAGAGTTTTTCAATGTATTACTAATATTTTTTCAATGTATTACTAAGAGTTTTTCAATGTACTATTAATAGTGTTTATAAGTATTACTAAGAGATTTTCAATCTACTACTAATATTTTTTCAATGTATTACTAATAGTGTTTATAAGTATTACTAAGAGTTTTTCAATGTATTACTAATAGTTTTTCAATGTATTTCTAACAGTGTTTCAGTGTATTACTAATAGTTTTTCAATGTATTACTAATAGTTTTTCAATGTATTACTATTAGTTTTTCAATGTATTAGTAATAGTGTTTATTAGTATTACTAAGAGTTTTTCAATGTATTACTAATAGTTTTTCAATGTATTTTTAATAGTATTTTAATGTATTACTAATAATGTTTATAAGTATAACTAAGAGTTTTTCAATGTATTACTAATATTTTTTCAATGTATTACTAATAGTTTTTCAATGTACTACTAATAGTGTTTATAAGTATTACTAAGAGTTTTAGGGTTAGGGGTTTAGTGTTAGAGTTTAAGGTTTAGGGTTAGGGGTTTAGTGTTAGGGTTTAGGGTTAGAGTTTAGGGTTAGGATTTAGGGTTTATAAGAGTTTTTCAATGTATTACTAATAGTTTTTCAACGTATTATTAAGAGTTTTATAATGTATTACTAATATTTTTTCAATGTATTATTAATAATATTTATAAGTATTACTTAGAGTTTTTCAATGTATTACTAAGAGTTATTCAATTTATCACTAATAGTTTTTATTTCCGAAAAATTTAAATTCATTCCTTACAAACTCTTAAAAATTATTAATATTTTTTTTCCGAAAAATTTAAATTCAATCCTTAAAAAAATATCAAATTCAAATTCATTATAATATTATTTAGAATCAAAATTCAAAATAATTCGCATTTTAGATTCAATATTTTTTATTTCGTATTTTTGGCTTTTCAAATTCAAAAAATTTCGTATATATATTAAATTTGAATAAAATTTTAGTTTTACTTGAATATATATTATTATACACACTTGGATTTTGAAAAGAAATATTTAATTTGATTATATATTAAATTTGAATATATATTATACACACTTAATAATATCATTATTGTACTATACTAATGTACCAATAAGCAAAAGTTGATTAAAATTTATTTATTAATATTTCAATAAAATTTATATACTAACCGTACCAATATACTATATTTTATCTTAAATATAAAGAATTTTCAAATTGTAATTATATTTTTGTATTCGTTATAATACATGACACAATATGCTTTAAAATTGATCTTAAAGTTGTAGTACGTGAATTTTTAAAATTGATTTAAAATTGTTGTACACGACGCAATATACATAAGTTTTAATGTTTTGGTTAATAATTTAATTATGTATAATACAAGAAAATTAATTCTCCTTGAATAATTCAAACTTACCGCTGAAATTTTTAATAGAATTTGTATCTTTTAATTGGAATAGTTCAAACTAACCGTACCAATAAAGCAGGAAAAGATAATATAATTTATTAATATAATTGAATTTTATTTAAAATAAAATTTGAAATAGAATAGCAATAAAAAATAGTCCGAAATACTATATAATATAATTTGAAATTTATTTATATAATTACTATTAAAAAAATTGTTCGAAATTTTAGTTTCGTTTTAAATCTGATTAAGAAAAAATTATTGACTAAGTCTTACATAATAATGGAAGAGTAATTCTATCATTAATTATATTCTGTCACTAATGCGCATGCATATGGAGTGGAGGGAAAATAGGGAGGGAAGTTAGTGGAGGGAAATTAGTAGAGGGAAGTTAGTGATGGAGAGAAATTAGTGGAGGGAAGTTAGTGATGGAGGGAAATTAAGCGCCTAAAACTAATAGTATTTATCTAATTTAATTATTATTTTTTGGGTTCTGCCCTGGGCTGATTCTGCCCATTTAGCATCACCCTTTTTAAAATTTCTGCGACAACTAATTTATTGTTATAAATTAATAAATGATGTAAAATTTTTGAGTTACTCTATACATGGTGTAAATTTTTGGCGATAGTAACACTACGTGGTAGCAGAAGCTGAAAAAACACGTTACACGCTACATCAAATGTTAAATCTAGAAGAAGAAAAACATTAATTTCAAAACATCATTTTATAAAATATTTTTCAAACACTTTTAATAATAGTGAAAGATAGTTAAAAAAATATTGTTTTCTAATATTTGTACAAATTTGTATGTTATGAAACATTTTTTCTACATAAACAAAAAAATATCAACATTTATGATTCATTTTTAAATGTGTTTGATCAATATTTTATAAAAGAACTTTTTAAAATATTAAAAATAATAATTTTTTGCAGATTTGACATTTGATATGGCGTGTGACGCGTTTTTTGTATTGGCTCCGACTGCCACGTATGCTTACATATCGCTGAAAATTTACACAATATATCGAATTGCAATAATAAATTTAGTTGTGCATCGAATTGCAAACTTTAAAAGTTCATGTTATAATTTGATAAATATTATAAAGTTCGTGATTTTTTTGCAGATAACCTTTTCATAAATGATAAAAATAACATTTCACAAAATATAATTTTTAAAGTGATTTTCGTGTGCATTTAATTTCATGTATTTAAATTTTGATTTCAATTTCAAATCAATTTTGACTTTTCAAAACTCAATTTTGACTTAATGAGCTTTGAAAAGTCAAAATTGATTTTAAATTGAAAAATCCAAGTGCATGTTATATATGTTATAAAATAAAGAGCGTAAAGCAGGAATACCAATTTGTTTACCCAGTTCGTCAATAATGACTACGTCAAGGGGTGTACCAAGCCAGGAGTTTTTCACTATGTTTCTGTGTATATACAATACTGAGTACATGGATATATTTATAATAATAGAAAACCCTAAAAGCCTATTACGTTACTTGACCCATAAGTAATGTCCACGTCAAATCTTCTGGATTTGGCATATCAAATCTTCTAAATTTACAATAATATACATACAAAAATTTGCGTAACTTTCAAATTCACATAATATTGTTGTAAAAAAAATAGCGCAAACATAAACACCGATTTGTTTATCTAGTTCGTCTTGAATGACTACATCTAGGGTCATAGCAAGTCAGGAGTTTTACACTATATTTTTTGTGTATTTACATGTGTGTTTTTCAATACTGAGTATAGGTATATATATATATATATATATATATATATATATATATATATATCAATATATCAAAACACTAAAGTCAATCAGGTTACTTGGCTCATAAGTAATGTCCACATCAAATCTTCTAGATTTACAACACTCCCCCTTGGACATTACGATGTGAAGTCCATGTCTCGTCAAAAACTCCATAGGCTAGGTTGCCAGAATAAAAATATTCGACTGAGGAAAGAGTACAACTATTGATCTTCTGGATCCAATCTTATGGATTGATTCGATGTTGTTACTCCCCTTGAAGACAACAACTTTCTAAGTTTTCACATCCTAATACGATAAAAATACTTATCAAAAGTAGAGGTAGGTAGGGACTTAGTGAACTGGTCTGCTGGATTGTCACTAGATCGCACCTGTTGTATGGTAATTTCGTCACTCTTCTGGAGTTCGTATGGAAAGAAGAATTTTGGAGAAATATATTACGTTAAGTTCCTCTTAACGTACCCGTTGCTCATTTGTGCAATACAAATTGTTGGGACAATGTCAGTTTTGAGTTGATCTCAAAGACTCTGAAAAGATGATTTACCTAAGTGTGTAATAGTCAGGTTAGTCTTGATAGGATTAGAACCGTTAGAGTATTTTATATTCACATGTACTCAGTGAGAGGAGAACTCACTGATGACAATCAAGACAAAAGTCTGAAGAACGCAAGAGCACCATCACTAAACTTATGTTAGTCTTTCTAAACTGGCTGAATAAGTGTCAGGATGAAGAGCATGATATTGAGATCATTGCTAATTCACGGACCTGAAGGAGTCAGGCTACTTGAGTATTTGGAAAAGACTTGGAGTAGGATACAAGCAAGAAAAATGAATGTCAGCGATGAGCTATGTACGAAGATGAGAACAAATGAACTCAGAAAGGATAAGACTGAATTGAAGAATGAGTTCTGACATTCTCACCTACCTGATGACGTGGACCAATCAGGGGAGGACAACACACGTACAGACGGACCTGACATCAAGTCTGACCATTCCTGCAGTTTTCAACGGACATGCATTTAATGCACTTACCTAATCCATGCAACTAGGCGGCTGCATGAGGATTATGACCGTTTGAAATATCCTACAAGAAAGATAATTTGAAGGCTATCTTCCAACTTATAGTTTTTCAATTCACCTATAAATACAGAAGATCTTGCCCCAAACAAGGTTACGGAAAATTTTGAAGCCAAGAAATTACTCAAGACTCTCAAGCAATCAAAGCATTCATAGAAGCACTCAAAACCCCATAAATTTCTCAAGTGTTTCTACTCAGTCTAGAGTCATTCTGTATTCCAATTGAGCTTTCATATACATATCTTAAGCTTAAAGTGATAATCCAATCCTTAGCATAACTTTATCTTGTAAGGATTATCACAACCTAGTTGGAACCCAAACTGAAACCAAAACCTTAAGCTGAGTCAGTGTTAGGTTTGTTGGTTGAGGTTAGAAAGTGGATAGGAGAAGGAGGACTAGAACGCGAATTCTAGGGATCAGTAAGGCTGGTCATTATGCACATTGGCACGTTAAAAACAAGCTAATCCATTAAGAGATTCTCCTGTCCAATCAGGACAGTGAATGTAGGAGCTTGAGTCTCTGAATCACGTTAAATCGCTCTGAGTTCTTTACTGCTTTGATATTGTGCTCATTGTTATCATTATTCATTCATTGCATACTTTGTCAGTGTTGAATCAATCAGCCTGGCCTTTGAACTCATTGTACTTCCCTTCTAACCACGTCTTCTTAAGAAAGAAAAAATCAGTTTTCAGAAAGCAACATAATAAGTCTATAAACTTTCAGGGTTCACACATTTCCGCACTCAAGCATAAATAGATAGTTAGTCAACTGACGTGCTTCAGAGCTGTAAGTAGGTGTATTATCTATTCAGTGTCTAACAGTAAGACTCTGAGTTAAGGGGACTCAGTTTGAAAAAGAAGAAAAATGTGTATACGTGTATTCCCTTCCCCCCCCCATACACGTATCACTCAGACTTGTTCGGGACCAACACAAACTGCGTTGTCTTCATAGATGACAGTGGGGAATGTATCATTTAATGGATCTCCATGAGATCATAGTATCACCACAAAGAAAAATATAACCAGACTGAGATATCATAGAATATGTTTAACACCATTCTAATGTCTTCTTGTTGGAGAAGTGTTATATCTCGCAAACAAATTTACCGCAAGTGCGATATCCGGTCTGGTGTAATTTGCGAGATAAAGTATGCACCAAATAGCGCTTAGATTAGGAACTTTCGGTCCTAGAGTATCCACTGTATCTTCTTTGGGCCTAAATGGGTCCTTATCCACTTCAAGGAATCAAACTACCATAGGTGTACTAAGTTGATGAGATTAATCCATGTAGGATCTCTCAAATTACATTTTCAAGTAGGTTGACTGGTGTATAAAATTCGTTCGTCCTTTAGGGAGATATCATATTCATTTTTCCTTCAGGGAAATGCTTGAATTAATTTTCCTTCAGGGAAATGCTCAAAATCATTTTTCCTTCAGGGAAAAACTCATTGTATAAATATTTCTTCTTCGGGAAGAACTCATGAGTCGATTATACCACATTAAACCCGACTGTTTTAGGTCATTTAATGACCTCTGCAGTTTTATATTATACATACTGCGATTTTTATTATTCCTCATCTGGGGAATCTTAAATCCATCAGAGATTTTCATTTCAATATGGACATTCAATGGTCCATATAATTATGCGGTTACAAGGTCCATCAACTGTATTTCTAAATTCATATTTGCTGTCAGGAATATATAGTGGTGTAACTTTATATTATTCATATCAGGAGAATGTATTATCAAAATCAATACCGGGTCTCTGCAAAAACCCATTGAGCTAATAATCTCGATCACCACCTTGTAATTCTCATTTGATTTTGTACAATTACTCACTAATATCCAACGGGGATAACACTTCGGGTGTACGTACGATAAAGCCAAATAGTTTTCTTTCGTTTAGCGAGCCTAGCTCTGCCACATTTTGCTTCTTTCCATTGCACCCAAATTAAAAGTTTTTGGTAAACTCTATATAGTGATGTAAAATCCTTAGTAAGACAGAAGTCCTTATTGGACCAATATGTTTAAACGTTGAAGAAGATTTATAAGACATCAACGACTAAAATAAATAAGAATGTGCTAGGTAGAAGTGTTGTCTCTCGGCTCAGACTTGAATATTGATAGGTCCTCAAATTTTAGGTCGTTTTTTTGCATAAAATGTGGGAATGCTATATGTATTGTTGTTGTAATGTCATGTGGTCTGTTGGTGGATCTTTTTGTTAATTGTACGGCTAGATGGTTCCGAACTGTGGACTCGGATGGTCCAGGTTACGTCGACCCTCGGTCCAAGACATGTTCAGCTACGGGGTATTGACCAAATGGTACCCATTGTACGGTAGTAATATCTCATGGTAGCTTTCAGGTTACGAACTATAGGTCGTATGAAAGTATGAAAGAAGTATGAGACAAGTACGAGAGAGGTATATGAGCGGAGTATGAGAGAAGCATGTGAGGATGAGAGAAGCAATGAACATAATGTGTAAGATAACTTTAGGATACTACTAAACTACATGACAGCGTACGAGTTACCCACTGAGATTTATATCTCAGCCCAACTATTTAAACATTTTCAGGTTATGATGGCGAGGCCCAGGACCTGCAGTAGTCATGTCACTCTCTACACTTCTACCAATGTTTAATGCTTAACTATTTTTATAGTAAGACTTTCGCTGCTATGATTAACGTACTTTGACTAAGTTATGTAACTTAATTTCTTCTGGATTTATGCATGCTTAACTATGACTATTTTGGGTAAGTAAATTATGTGATCACTTTAATTTAACTAAGTAATCACAAATAGTTTATTTATCTGTCAGATTTATTTAATTAATTATTCATTAAAAATAGTTTATTTTTTTATTTCACTAAGTAACATCACAAATTAGGAGTTCAAGTTTCACAAAAATTGCATTTTCGAATTTGTGGCATTACAAATATAAATGACATTTTCATCAAAATATATTGACACATCAGCTTATACCTGTAAAAAAAAATTGAGGTGCAGAAGTCGAAAAATGCTATCGGGCGGATCTTGGCTGCCTAGCACCTAGGGCGCCTAGGCACCGCCTAGTTTTTTGTTTTTTTTTAGATTATAATTTTAATTGAAATTTTCAACATGCAAAATCACAACAATTAACATAAAGTCATAGTTATAAATTACAAAATAAGAACTCAAAATAAATATTTCATCAATGGATTTATAATAACCAAATTAAGTGGTACGATGATTTGATGGTTGCTCATCTCCATAAACGTGATCATCATCATCATCATCTCACACACGAGTCACGACTGAAATGCATTTTGAATATCATTGATTGTGATCTTTTAGTTTTAATTATATATATAAAAAAAATAACTGCCTAGCCTGACTTGCCGCCTAGGCAGCGCCTAGACCCCCGAAACAATTTTTTAGGCAGATTTAGGGTAAATTGTGACGGTCGGCGGCCGCCCAGGCCCATTTTTACAACATTGATTGTAGCCGATTATGGGACATTGTTGCCAAGTTTTGAAAACATAATTAGCATTTTCACAAAGTGGAAAATATTAAGGACATTTTTATTCTTACTACCAACATACAAGACATTTTTGTCAATTGCAGAAGAAATATGTTGTCCTCACATATTGATGAATACTTATAGAATATTCACCTATTATAGACATTTTAAACTATTGAAAATTCAATGGTGATACTCCAAGAAAGACGTAAAGAGAATATGAGATTGAAGATTTTTTGTATACTATATCCCGTATCTCACCAGAAGAGATAATATATATGGATTTGGATAATACTAGTTGCAGAATAGGTTTTATATGAAAATGGTTCATGATAACTGTTTTAAGTAAAATTAATCTCATTAGGAGAATCATTAATTCGGGTCAGTGGTATTATATTGTAATTATTGTAAATTTTCTTGAACCCAAATTAATGATAATCCTGATGAGATTAATGAGACTTTAAAATGGTTACATGATAAGGTTATCATAAACTATTTTCATATAATACTTTGTCATACGAGATACTCCACTAATCAGTTAATATTTTGATTTGGTCTTAATATGTGACAATCTATCTATCAATACTTTTATATAGACCAACCTTTCTTTGCCTATGTGGCAAGCCTACTTGGTCTCATATCTCTATTTTTCCTCATCTCCTCAATTCGTTTTCATACTTTTCATCCAGGCCGTCCGTTTTTTTATTGGTGTAATCCTGTTCGTCCGTTGTTATTTTCTTATTCTATAAATTGGTTGAGAACCTAATCACAAAATCACCATTCTACATCTCTGTCTTTGTTTTCCATTCACAAGGGTGTGATCGGAAAAATGTTAGTCCACCGGAACCCTTCAAAATCTTCGTCATAGGATTCCATTTCATGTCCGTGTGATTGGAAAAATGTTAGACCATTGAAGATCCTGCGTTCGGAAATTTAGTTCAACCTCACCCGTATTACCTATTTGTAAGGATGATTTTGTTACAGCCTTGAAGAGACGGATCGTTCTTGCTATTAATTTGATAGTATGCATGATTCTTAATTTTTATATATTGTTAGGACCGCATTATTGCTATATTACATTTTATCGGTTATTGATTATGTAGATTTTGATTCATTCGTATCGATTATTTTTCCCATGTTTTGTATCTATAATAAAGATTTATTTGTTTCCCAATTTGTAATGTTCCCGTTCTTTATTTGTTTTTGTTAATTTTCAATTCACTTTGGTACTATTACTCATCCAATATTCGGAGATAATTTTGACATCGAACAACTTTTTATTCCTCATTCTTTAATTATAATACTCTCTATTGCAAAGATCTGAACTTTAAATTGTTTTAATCATGCGGCTTAAAGGATAGGATTAAAGCTACATTTTCTTACGTGTAAATGGGAAGAAGTTAAGGGCATAATTAAGATATAAATTATGTTAATATATGTAATGTGTAATCTTAAGGGTGGAATTAAGGTATGAATTAATGTGATATTAATTGTGTTAATGTGTAGTTTTTAATGTGTAATTAAGTTGTGAACTATATGTGAAAGTGAAATGGGAAGAAGTTAATGGCATAATTAAGATATAAATTATGTTAATATATGTAATGTGTAATCTTAAGGGAGGAATTAAGGTATAAATTAATGTGATATTAATTGTGTTAATGTGTAGTTTTTAATGTGTAATTAAGTTGTGAACTATATGTGAATGTGAAATGGAAAGAAGTTAAGGGCATAATTAAGATATAAATTATTTCAATATATGTAATGTGTAATCTTAAGGACGGAATTAAGATATGAATTAATGTGATATTAATTGTGTTAATGTGTAATTAAGTTATGAACTATATGTGAATTAGAAATGGGAAGAAGTTAAGGGCATAATTAAGATATAAATTATGTTAATATATGTAATGTGTAATCTTAAGGGAAGAATTAAGATATGAATTAATGTGATATTAATTGTGTTAATGTGTAGTTTTTAATGTGTAATTAACTTATTAACTATATGTAAATGTGAAATGGGAAGAAGTTAAGGACATAATTAAGATATAAAGTGTGTTAATATATATAATGTGTAATCTTAAGGGTGGAATTAAGATATGAATTAATGTGATATTAATTGTGTTAATGTGTAGTTTTTAATGTGTAATTAAGTTACGAACAATATGTTAATGTGAAATGGGAAGAAGTTAAGGGCATAATTAAGATATAAATTATGTAAATATATGTAATGTGTAATCTTAAGAGCGGAATTAAGATATGAATTAATGTGATATTAATTGTGTTAATGTGTAATTAAGTTATGAACTATATGTTAATGTGAAGTGGGAAGAAGTTAAGGGCATAATTAAGATATAAATTATGTTAATATATGTAATGTGTAATCTTTAAGGGCAGAATTAAGATATGAATTAATGTGATATTAATTGTGTTAATGTGTAGTTTTTAACTTGTAATTAAGTTATGAACTATATGTGAATGTGAAATTGTCGAGAGGGTATACATTTAGAGAACATTTATATTTTTGAAATTTATATCGTTGACTATTTTCATTGTCGAATTTGCAGAGTTAGGAGGATGTTTAATTATTTTGGTCTATGTATTGTTACGTAAATTGATCAGTTTCGGAAACCGTATGCTGTCATGCTTAAAATCAATTGTTTTGGAGAAAAACACATTATTCTTGACTTACTATCATTGACTTTGTCACATCGAATGAATTTGCAAGGTTAAGGGAATTCTTAAATTTATTTGGTCGAATTTACAAGTTTGGTAGGCGGGTTTGCCGTGCTTAATAT
Source organism: Ballota nigra (assembly GCA_947034835.1). Classification (NCBI taxonomy): domain Eukaryota; kingdom Viridiplantae; phylum Streptophyta; class Magnoliopsida; order Lamiales; family Lamiaceae; genus Ballota; species Ballota nigra. The sequence continues at coordinate 27,653,097 of OX344727.1, forward strand.
TTCGGTCAAAATTAAGTCCATTAATTTCTTTGTCTTTTCTTTTTAATGGATTTTTTTATTTAAATACCTTTATTAACTTATGATTTGTTTATTATATTTATTATTTCATTCTCTATTTATTATTTTTCTAAAATTGATCTGTTTTGGAAACCAAATGTTGCATCAATTGTTATGGAGATATGCACATGATTATTGATTTACTACCATTGACTTTGTCTCATTCATTGAATTAGCAAGGTTAGGGAAATTTTTAATGTATTTGGTCGAATTTGCAAGTTAGGTATACAGGGTTGACGTGCTTATTATTTTGGTCAAAATTAAGTTCATTAATTTTTTTGTCTTCTCTTTTTAATGGATTTCTTTTACTTAAATACCTTTGTTAACTTATAATTTGCATATTATATTTATTATTATTTTTAATCTCTATTTATTGTTAGTGTAAAATTGATTTGCTTTGGAAACCATATGTTGACATGCTTATAATCAATTGTTATGGAGAAATGCATATGATTCTTGATTTACTACCATTGAATTTGTCGCATTCAATGAATTTGCAAGGTTAGGGGAATTTTTAATTTAGTTGGTCGAATTTGCAAGTTTAGGTAGGCGGGATTAGCATGCTTAGTATTTCGGGCAAAATTAAGTCCATTAATTTATTTGTCTTCCTTTTTTTATGGAATTTTTATTTTTAAATTAAACACCTTTATTAACTTGTGTTTTGCCTATTATATTTATTATGATTTTAATTCTCTATATATTGCTTGTGTAAAATTGATCATTTAAAGTGATCAGGTTGTCTAAGCTTAATATTTCAGCCAATATTAAGTCCCTTAATTTATTGTTTTCTTCCTTCCTCTCTTTGCAAGGTTTTTGGGTTTTTTTTTTTTTAAATTCGAATTGATTAATTAACTTATGATTGTGGTTTAATTATATATGGCCCAATAAAGTTATATACACCCAATCGTTGTCGAATGACACTCATTTTATTAATTCTATTGATACCTTATGGAGGAGTTTTAATTTTTGTTTATTTTTTATTGTTGAATGATAAATGTATATGATTTTTTTTTTACTACCATTGACTTTGTTGCATTGAATCAATTTGCAAGGTTAGGAATTTTTTTTTAATTAATTTGGTCGAGTTAGGAAGTTTAGATAGGCGGGGTTGCCATGCTTGATATTTCGGTCAAAATTAAGTCCATTAATTTCTTTGTCTTTCGTTTTTTATAGATTTTTTTAAAAAAAATTAAATATCTTTATTAACTTATAATTTGTCTATTATATTTATTATGATTTTCATTCTCTATATATTGTTTGTGTAAAATTGATCATTTAAGGTAGGCTTGGTCTCCATGTTTATTATTTCGGTCAAACTTAAGTCCATTAATTTTTTTGTCTTCATTTTTTATGAATTTTTTTTAAAATTAAATAGTTTTATTAACTTATGTTTTGCCTATTATATTTATTATAATTTTCATTCTCTATATATTGTTTCTCTAAAATTGTTCATTTAAGGTAGGTAGAGTAGCCATGCTTAATATTTTGGTAAAAAATAAGTCCCTTAATTTATTGTTTTGTTCCTTTCTATCTCAGCATGTTTGCAGATTTTTTTTTAAAGTTGAATTCTTTAATTAATTTATGATTGTGTTTTAGTTATATATGGCCTAATAAAATTTTATACACCCAATCATTGCCAAGTAAGACTCATTTTCTTAATTCTATAATTACTTTATGAAGGAGTTATGATTTTTGGGACATTTTTTATTTTTTTATTTATTATTGTTGATTGATAATAGTACATGATTCTTGATTAATTTGGTCTAATAGCAAGTTTAGGTAGGCGAGGTTGTCATGCTTTGTATTTCAGGCAAAATTAAGTCCATTAATTTCTTTGTCTTCCATTTTTTATGGATTTTTTTAAAAATTAAATACCTTTATTAACTCATTAAATTTTGACTAATATGCAAGATCAACTGCAGAATGTATATGATGCCTTCAATTCAATACAAGGCATGATACGTATTTTGTAGATTAAATGTTATCAATAAACATATACTGAAGAGTATTTGCATTAATTTAATTTTTTTATTAATTTATACGTATCATATTAATCAAAATTTAATATTTTACGTAGGAGTCAGATTGTTAATGTCTCAAGATATACAATATTAGATGGGAATTCAGAGATATAATATTAGATGGGAATTCTAATAAGAATGAAGGTACTGTTTATTCTAAATAGATGAGAATAGAGAGTTATATGTAAATGGGATGAAACGCAGGATTGGGGATAGGGATAAACTTAATGTTTAATGGTGTTTTATTTATCTGATACAATATAAGATCTTTTTTTAATTGTTACATAAGATGAATATATTATTCACTGGAAAAAATGTTTATCAAGTTTACAGTATTGTTATGATGTATCAGGTAATAGAATAAAGAATACAATTTTTTGTAAGTTATATGACGAAATCCAAAATTTCAATGTTAACAGGACTCTTCAGCGTGAAATATATTATAGATTTTCTCAATTATGTGGTTGAATATTGATGATGGATTTTTTTATGATGATGAATATATTGATGATCTACTCCAAAGGCTTACATTACAAAAATCGAAGTTATTAGCATGGATGGAACGTAACAAGATTGATGTTGAGGTCAAGAATCTTACATACATTGACTTTCCTTCAAAGTATGTCTGGGTTGGAAAAAATAAACTAGGGAGAGGAGAAGCAATGATAGGTCTGCTTTGGGAAGTTTATATAATGTTCCACTTGGTACATGTGAACAATTTTACTTGAGAATTTTATTACCTCATTATAAGGGTCCAGAGTCTCACGAGGAAATACGAACAATAAAATGTTATTTATCTCACTTTCAAGGATGTTTTCTATTCACTAGGTAGAGAATATGTTGATGGAATAATTGTTTACAAAGAAATTTAAAAAAAAAATTATAATAATTACTATGATATTGAGTATTGTTTATATGGAAAATAAATTTATGCATACTCTTTTAGTATAAAAAAAAAAAACAATTCTTTTTTATTTATATTACATAAAAATCTTTTGAAAATTTAATTTAAGCCCGTGAAATTCGCGGGACTATAACTAGTACATATATAATAACAAAATTTTCTACCATAAATAGAAACTATCTTTTCACTGCCAAAAAATATCTTTCTAATTTTGTTTTAAAATATTAAATCAATTTTTTTTTATTGTCAATTAAATTATTATGATCAATCCATGTGAATATTTCAAAAGACTTACCTTAAAATCTTAAAAGTCTCTTTGGAAATTAATTTAATTCAGTCACTCATCATTTTCAACATGTGTAAAATTGCTACCTTAAATCCTACTTTCATTCATCTCATTTTTTTTTTTTTTTTTTTTGATCAAAGATGATTGTTTTGTAGCAGGTAACAATTCGATCTATATCAACAATATCACTTTTTTCCGGCATAAACCAAATTAAACCTCAATTTTCCAATTGCAGATATTCAACGTGCACCAATCTTCAAATTCGTGATGTGAAGCGACTGACAAAAATATACATATATCATTATTTTATTTAAAATGTGCAATTTTTTTTATAGATGGTGCATCGGACAAATAATGAAACTAGTTTTCCAATAATAAGTCATATCGTAGACTTGTAGGAGTCGTTGAAGAAGAATATTAGATGGATTTAGGTGAAATAACACATTACTGGGTGACCAAGTTAAGTACTGGCAGGACAAATGTGATGATGAAATAAAAATAAAAATGATTAATGAATTAGAGCATGAGGTCCGATCTTGCAGGCAGCCTCTTGAAGAAATTAGTAGACAGGTGTGGAGTGTTGGCCCGGAGCTTGGGATGCCTGAGCACGTACAACCCCAACAGCAGCACCACAATCTGAAAAGGCGTGATGTACAACACCAATGCAGCACACAGGCAGAATGCCAGGAACAAAGCCGACGCTCTCGGGTCCCGCCAGCTCACCACAGACCCAACCCGCTCTCCCTGCATCGCCAAGTCCCCCACCACACTCTGTATCCTCCCCCCGATGCTTCTCAGACGGTCGTACCGCATCCTCACCGTATCCGACGACTTGCACGTGGGGAACGTGTCGAACTCCTCGTCCAGCTCGTCGAACCCCATCGCGTCCGCATGCGAGAGGCGAATGTCCATGTGGGGAGGGTGCCTCGGCTTCCGCCTGTAGTTCCACACGCCGATGAAGAAAAGGTAGAGAAACAGAGTGGGGAAAATGAGGTCTGGATAGAGGAGGAGGATCAGAAAGAGTATGTGTATGAGAATGGTTGTGAGGGGATTCTTCCAGTGGCAGATTTGATCGAACCACTTGGCAACGGCGATCACGCCGCTCATGAGGCTCATTATCCGTACAAAGTTGGCTTTCGCCTTCCGTACGCTCCATATGTGGGACCCCACGTCCAGCATGTACTCGACTACTTCTCGGTTCAACGGGGGCTCCGACCTTCTCAGCCGCAGCGACACTATCTGGATCGCCTGGTGCCGTAAAGCGTCTACCTGGAGGACGGATAGAGGGTGGATATAATGCATTTTGGGCAGCAATGGATGAGAGTATTTGTGAAGCATATTGATGTACGATGTGCACGAAAACCTCACGGCCAAATGGACTTCCCCCATCTTCTTAACGCCGGACGGCTTCAGCACGATCAGAGGATACGAGTGCGTGTAAACGCGCTCGGTCTCGAGCGTGGACAGCCTGATCCGAACCTTGCCGATGCTGGTGTCTTTCCCGCCTTGGAAATGGCCGTTGTCCAACACCGCGATTGTGATGACAGTACATGGATCGAAAACTTCCCACGTGTACTGCTCGTTCCACTTGGGGGACCCGCTGTCGATGATGGTCCTTGTACGCACCCATTTGGGTCCGTACTTGGCCACGCAATAGGCGTCCGTGGTTCCCCGCCCGTCTCTCGACTTCATGGGCGGCAAACCCGTGGCGCCTATAATCCCGAGCTCCAGAAGTCCGATGCCCGATTTCCAGAGCAACTTGGAGCTCGGTCTATAATCGCTGCTATAGTAAGTGGACTCGTCCAGCACGTGATAACCGCCATCCAAGCTCAGCCTCAAATGAATCTTGCTCGAAAATTTTGCCTCCTTTTTCGTTCCTTCGACCAACGAATGCTTCTCGAGATTGTGCCACTTAGCAGGCACGGCCTTGTTGTCGAGCCGCCTATGAACAGAGTTCAATAGTATCATACATCTCCCCAACATCTCATCCTTGTTATCCACGCTGATCACCAACGGCTCATCGAACGGCTCCGCAACCACAAAGACCAAGTCCTCATTCCAAGAAGGGTTCACACTTTTCACCAAAGAAATCTTAGTTCTCAAAGCCTGGTTTCCAAGAATGGCCTTCACGCAGACCTCAGGGGGTTTGCTCTTATCACTAGGGAGCAAATCCTGGCACTGAATAACATTGACTCGGAGGTACCACAGCCGAGGCGAAAGGTACACCTTCCCCCGAATCCTCGACACCCCCTCACTAGCAACGGTGGCCGCATCGGAATGCCAAGCATCGGAGAAAGCCTCGTCAGCTTGAGTGCCCTTCCAGAGAGCAAGCATGATCTCCCCCTTGTTCAGCTTCTCACCCCTCTTGTCCTCCAGCCTGTACCACTGTGGGGCCAGGGGGCTATCTGGCGGGACCCTTCTCGGGATATCGAGGACTTCGAACGCAGCTCTACCGATGAAATCATCCTTCACGACGTCCTTATCCTTCACCACAATCTCCAAGTAGGAGGACTGCAGCTGCTCCTGGGAAAAGGCGAATACGAGATTCCATTCCGGATTGGCCTTCTTCTCGAAATGCTTCGTGACTCCCTTGTAGTTTCCGAGCTTAACTTCGACGTAGGGATCGCAGCCACCCGTGACGTCTTTGCCGGGGAGTTCCTTGGCTTTGACGATGCGGACGTACAAGTATTCCATCTGCTCAACGAGGTCGTAGGTGTAAACGACCTTATCGCCCCCGCTCATCACCCCTGTGCCAGCTATTTTAGGAGCTGTTTGCTTCAGTGCAAACTCTTCAAACTTCTCCATGTCTCTTGTTCTGATCTGTCAAGGAAAATTAATGTATAATATACTAGTTTTGGTTTTGTTGCAAAGCTTATCGAAATCATTCGCTTTCCATGGCCAATTGTACACAAATTTTAAAAGGCTTCAAATTAGGAATTTGGTAACATCTTAACCTTTATAAATTTCTCCAAGATGTTAGATCACAACGTTTTCTAGATTGTACCTGAAGCTTATTCCCTGCGAAAAAAGAAAAAAAAAAAAGAATACATGGAAATAAACACGAAAGCAGTTAGTCTTGGTGTTTTGTTTCACATATGTCAAACGAAATTCATACCGGTTTCATAGCTCAAATTTAAATCAAAACGTGTTGTTTGAAAAGATCAATATTTGAATTGGTTGCTTGCGTCAAGTGGTTACGAGAGTAGGTTTGAGTTGCTGCAACCATCCTGGAAAATCTCTCATCACTTCCATTACTTATAAAGTACTACAAAAGTTGGCATCTCAATTTTTTTGTTAATACCTATTCAACCTGTCTTAATTTGTGACATTGATTTACCTTTTTTTTTTTTAGCAAATTTAATTTTCTCTCAAACTAGCTCACATTATAATTAATTACTCAAACAGTGAGGTTTTAATAGCAATTTAGAGAGATCCCAATATACGTACGTAACTCTAATCTATCTAAATCACGGAGTTTATTTGGCAACTTAAGTTAACAACTGAATTTGTTTAATAATTTTGGCACAGTACTTAACCCCTTTCTTTTTATTACAAGTACATGGAGAGATCTTGTTTGTTGAACCAAATAAACCACACGTGCAAACAAATGTGTTGACTGCTTCGCTGCTCTTCTATGTTTTCTTTCGAATTCCCATTTTTTTCTATCTTTTATTCTTGTGTGGTGTTGCCGCAAATTCTTTTTTTTTTTTTTAACTTGATGCTTTCAAGTGGAGGGAGAATGGTAAGAGTGGTGCCATATTTTGGTTCCTAAAAGACCAACATTGACTACATACTTGATTTTCTTGTTTGGAATGGTATCATGCGAAAGAGAATGTAAATTAAATATTTTATAAATTTATCCACTAATCTTATCCATTTTAATATTTAGTTAGTTAAAGAATTATGACCATATCACCCAACACGGTGACCCAATACTAAGTTTTTAATGAAAGTCAAAATCAATTGTATTACTACTTGATAGATGTATTGGTGTGGTTGCTCTATGCCTAAACACAAAATATCGAGCCATGAACGAAGAAGGGCATAAGAGGAGAGCCTACTGGCTAGTTATTGTGAAGCCCAATTCTTGACTCCAAGGGCCTCTACCCTCCTTCTACAACGATCATTTTGTTTGTTTGTATTCAAACAAAAAACTAGGTGTCATGGGTATAATTTTGTTCTTTTTATTCACATCTCAGATCTATGGATATATTCATTCATATTTCATAAAGGAACCGAATGAAACCAAAGTTTCATGTTCGGTCTTGAATCAGTGTGTGACCAATTATTCTAGTACTGGAGATATTATCTAACTGCCTCTTATCTTAGTCAAGACAGAAACCTCTTGAACATTAATACAGAGTTAAATCGCAACTTTAGAACTAATGTACATTAAAAGTGCATACAAAACATTTCAAAGCATTAAACACATGAATGCCCATTCCAATCTCTTACACACACTAGCAAGTCCAGCTTAATCGAAAACGCATACTTACTGGGGAGAGATGGAGCCGATGGCCGAGTTTATGACCAAAAAAATCCTCTATATTCCAGCTTTCCTGTTATAAGAAATCCTAACTAATAAGATCTCATGAATTAGTGGCTTTAGGAATGTTGAGGTCCTTGAATATGCGGCTATCCACTCCCACCCCCATCGCATTCAGACCGTTGTCTACATAAATTACAGCTCCGGTAATGGCAGAAGCGAGAGGTGATGCTAGAAAGGCTGCTGTGTTTCCTACCTCATCTGTCAAAATATATATATTTGAGACGACGAGAAAAAGAAAAAGCAAATGAAACAACTCCCCTGAAGCATAGAGCTTAGCGTTGTAATTATGGTTTACCTGCTGATAATTCTTTCTGCAAAGGAGCATTTTCTAGGGAGTAATCGATCATCATATCAATAAATCCGATAGCTTTTGCAGCACAGCTTCTTAACGGACCTAAGTTTTTGCATTGAAAAAAGATAAGACTGAGTACTGAAAAAAGGTTGCTAACGGGACTGGTTACTTAATAATAATAAAACATCCTTGGAAACTTGAAACACCCCAAGACGAATATGCTCCGAGCATGGCAAAGACTATATAAAATCCAAGGCAACAAAAGGTGAAAGTACATGCTTCGTTTATCAGACATAAAAAAGAGATGAGAAAGAAATGCAATTTTAAGTGAGTAGGTTTTCACGCAAATTTTTGCAACTCATAGAAATTACCGATAATTTGATTTCGTCAATAATGAATAAAAGCAACAAACACCATTTAGTATTTGCTATGACTGCCATCAGATTACTAACTCAAATGATTGCTTTCGTATCAGGTTAAGTGCACACATTACTTAATTTTTAATGGTTCCAAGATAAACACCGTATGACTTGTCAAAGAAAAGGATAAACACCATATGAATACAGTCTCAACCTCATAAAGATAGCCATGAGAATTTAGAAAGCCCATTCTTATATATGAACATTATAACCAACTTAATTTCTTTAGCTGCCAAAAATCAAATACAAGAAGCTGTCTTCTTCAACATTATTTTAATATATAATAGACGAACCTAGGTTTCAGATACATGTTTACTCAACTGTAGTAGATTTTATGAATGATCCTATACACAAGTAATTAAATTCAAGTAGAAGAAGGCTGTGAAAGAAAACATACCAGCAGATATGGTATTCACCCTAACTTTATGCTTCCTTCCTGCTTCAAATGCCAGCACCTGATTCAATCAACAAATTAACCACCCGAAGAGAGAAAAACCAAATCCAGAATAAATACATATTAAATGAAACTACAGTAATCTCTGATAGTATTACCTTCGTATCACTCTCTAGTGCAGCCTTTGCTGAGCTCATGCCACCTCCATAACTGTTTCATTCACAAATTAAAAGTTATCGCCAGTCTCTATAGGAATATTAAATTTCAAACATCATAAATGTGTCAAAACAGAAGTACCCAGGGATGATTCTCTCAGATGCGATATATGTTAGAGAGATTGATGAACCACCTGAGGAAAAATCCATAACTAAACTTTAGCAATTCTCTTACGAAAATGATGAAAATTGAAAATTTTGAAGTTGTGGATTAGTCAATTAAAAAGATAAAAAGACAAGGAAAAAGATAGTTGAACAACACATGCCTGGGTTTATAAATGGAAGGAAATGCTTCAGTAAGGACACATAAGAATAACTAGATGCAGATAATGCTGCAAGATATCCCTTTCTTGAGGTTTCCAGCAGAGGTTTGGTTACCTAGTATAACATGGTTTTGTTAAAGCAAAAAATATCAAGTGGGCCACTTAAACAACTCTTATTGAAGACTGTATACCTCTGGCGCATTAGCAAGTGAGTGCACAAGAATGTCAATGCTGCCAAAATCTTGTTTCACACATTTTGCAACTTCCTGTGAGATATTACAAAAGCATTAAAGAGAAGTTCCTCCCAATCTGAATATTTAATTAGCCACATCCAGTATGGAACTCAAATTTGAATAGTTCACAAGTGGACACAATATGCTCCAGCTCCTCTAACAACTTGGGTTAATCATTTTTCGCAAACAGGTACAAGCACAAACTAGTTCTTTAGTAATCGGAAAACCCATAAATGTTGGTCATTCTTATTCAATTGCTTGGCCTTTCTTTGCTCCAACAGTATGTTGACTAGTTTTTGTTACCAAGTCAGAATTCTAAGATATCCCAAAGAAGTGAAAAACTCAAGATGATAACATAAACTAACAAAAAACAGCAAACTTCTAAGAAGTGAGCAAATTACTGAGGCCAACAATGAAACTGTAGATGAAGGGTAGAGACTGAATAGTTCTCATTTTAAAGACAAAACGCAATCTGCAGAATTACACACGTACCATATAATAAGCAGGATATTCTTTAGGATTGTGGAATTCAAAAATTGGTACCAAAACAAAGTGTGTATCTCAACAATTTTCTCATTCTAACATACATGAGATAAATTTTTGCTGATCTCTGTTCATGACAACAATATTACACCTCTCGAGCTTGGCATTGTACGAGAAGGACCTAACCGTTTAACATTGGATTTCCATGGACAGAAAATGAAAATATTTTAAATCTAAACTTGTAATCGTACCTTAACGATCCAATTACTGGATCCAGCATAACGTTTGTTTGATTTTATCTGCATAATCAAAACAAGTTTACGAACAGCTTATGGCATTTGGAAAATATGTAATACAAAAAGTGGAGTTAATTAAGAAATTACATCTTCAGGAACATCTTCTAGAGTGTCAAAAACGGCATCTAATGCATAAACTTTAGTGATCTCCATTAGGGAGCCATCAGGTAGCCTGAAAACAAGATCTTCATAAGCAAAGGATAGCACAAGAATAATAAATAAATGACGAAGAACAATATTAATATCATACACACGAGATTCATCAAATTTCCCACGCCGAAGACTTGTTTCAAAAATGTTCAATGCCTGCAGCGTGAATTCGTTCCTCAGTCACACAGAAAAAATTGAGGTAGGGAAATTAAAGAATTTCACTTATGTGCCAAGGAGAATGTCAGCTCCTGCAGCAGCTAGTGATTTTGCAATAGCCCAACCATATCCATTGTCATCCGCTACACCAGCAATGAATGCCTTCTTACCTACAATTACAAACAAAAGCCATCAACCACAAAACCCTAATGTAAATAAATTAGTGGATTTGAGAATCCATCCCTTCATCCAAACATATCTTCTGTTTATGACTTCATTTTCTAGACCAATAATGGTGAAAATATAAATAAAAAACGATGGGGAGAATAAAACGAAATTGCCACATATGTGCTGAAAAGCTTAAATTAATTAGTGTTGAGATGATAAATACCTTTCAAATTGATAGAGAGCCCTGATTCAGGAGCAGGTTGAGATATTGCTTTAGTTGTTGTTTTGCTAAATTTAGGAGGAGAGGATGTGAACGTACGGTGGAAATGGTGGGCAGAAGATATACTGGAAACGCTGGATAGTTTAGGCCATGGTGCTTTTAAACAAGTAATGCCGGAATTTGCTTTAAGAATGGTTTTAGCTGAGAAATAACAAGGGTTTGTTGCTGTGATGTGCAAGCTTGAAACAGCAGCTACCGCCATTTTCAATCCGGAAACGAAAAACACGACCACTACCACTACCACTACCACTACTGTTGATTAAGATAGAAAGGCGCCATCTAAAAACTAAAAAGGGGGTGTTTGTTCAAAAATAGCCTAGTCAAATTCTCCATTTTAAAAAATAGTCTTACTTAACCAATTTATTTAAAAGTGGTTTTTTTAATAAATAATATAAAATTATACTACTTTATATATTTATCAAATTACTATATATTCATCACATTTTTTCATCTACACCTTTTATATTTATTCATCTTTTTCTCATTTCTTCTTACACTGATCATGTAAAAGTTGGATTGAAGATAAAAACATGTCTATAACATATTTTTATTTATTTAGTTTGTTGTATTTGTTATTTTATAGTTAGTGAACTATTTTTATTAGAGTTTTTAAGGTGGACAATTTTTTTTAACTATTTGTAGACCATAGTCGCATGAGTTGTCCAAATTGTTCAGTTGTCCAGTTGTTTAACTTTTTTAAATTACATATTCCCATCGTCCCAGTTTTATTTTTTTGTTTGACTTTACACAAAGTTTAATACGAGAGTTGAATTGTACTCCCTCCGTCCCATCATTATTTGCACACTAACTTTATTTTCGTGTTTTAGCGAGCGAGCGAGTTGTTTATTAGTATTTGAAATGATAAAGTAACTTTTAAAGTAGGGTTTGATAGATCTATCTCTCATCTATTATAAAATGACTTAAAAATTGTTTTATCATTTTAAATACTAATAAAAAACTCACTCGCTAAAACACAAGAAAACAGTAAAAGTGCAAATAATGGTGGGACGGATGGAGTAGTATTATAAATTAATAAAATAGTTTTTTTGTGAGGTGGGGTTTAAAAAGGTGAATGCACTTTATTCTATTTTGGAAAATGAGAAAATAAAATTGGGACATACCTTTTTGGCAAATGGAAAAATAAATCTGATACGGAGGGATTAGTTGTTCAGTTGTTTAGATTATTTAGTTGCTTAATTATTATTTAGTTATTTTAATTGTTCGATTATTTGAATTATTTAGTTGTTTACGTTGTTTAAATTTTTAATATTACATAGTTTGGTTCGGTTGTTTAAATTATTTAATTGTTTCAGTTGTTCAAATGTTTAATTTATTTAGTTGTTAAATTGTTTAAATTATTTAAATTATTTAGTTGCTTAATTGTTCAGTTGTTTAAATTATTTAGTTGTTTAGTTATTCATTAGTGTAATTTGTTTAATTATTATAATTGTTCATTAATGTAAATTGTTTCAGTTGTTCATTAGTTCAAGTAGTTTAAATTGTTCTTTAGTGCAAGTTGTTTGTCCTTAAATGCAAGTTGTTTAGTTGTTAAAGTGACGTAGTTGTTCTTTCTTTTTCTTTTTCTTCCATTAATGTATGATGTTAGGGTTCTAAATTTTTTATGTCATTAAGTTCTTTTCTAATAGTTAATTTTTCTTATTTAATTGTAGGTATAGATTCACCTCCATTTTGGGTCAATGTAATTTATTTTGGCGAGTTAAATGATGAAAATGATCAATGAGAATGGAAAATGAGCGAGGGTGATCGTGGTGCCAATGTAGAAGAGCTTCCAACATCTTCAAATATGACATTTGAGGAGCTCCAATCAGAAGTACTAAGTTATTTTAAGGCTGTAAATTCAAAATCAATGTTTTCACTTGAAATAAATAAATACTTATTGAGTTGAACATTTGCGTGAACAAACTTAATCGCATTACCGCACCAGATATTTGAATAACCCAGTTGTATTTAACAACCAAATACTGAACAAATCGATTGTATATCGCTAGAAAATAAGTTTTCTTTTTTAATGGTAGAAACTCAAAATCAATGTTTTCACTTAAAATAAATATTTACTTATTGATTTGAACATTTACATGAACAAACTTAATCGCATTACTACACTGGAAATTAATAAAGTATTAGAAGACCTTTGGATATGAAATATAAAACGAAGACCCAAAATCCTCAATTAGGAAAAATTAACGAAAGAAAAGTGATATGATCAATATGCTCTGTCTTTTGAAATCTAAGGCAAACCTAAGTGATATCTACAAATGCTCTTACGTTAAATATATAAAATATTACTTGAAAAGTAAAAGATTATTGAAGTGCAAACAAAATTATGCTAGGTTGAGTACGAGGATTTTCGGGTGAAAGCAAAAGGTGATTTTTACGAAAAGGAAAGTGTCTGAGGTGAGTGGTTTTTACTGCATTACCTGGAATATTATATGGTCTATTGGTATCATAATTTTTTTAACTTTAGGGTCGAGTTGCATGGTTATTACATGATGTATGGTATCTCAAATAATATGTAATGGTCTGGCTTGTGTAGCTAGGCGACATGATGCCTTCGGGAGAGCCTACATACTATATGATGAATAATGTTTGACGGTCAGACATGTGTGGCTCGGTGCTAGGAATGTTATGAATTATGTTGATGGTCTGGCCTGTGGCTTGGCGCCAGGAATGTTATGAATGATGTTGACCGCCTGTGTGGCTCCTCGCCAGGAACTGATGAATGATGTTTGTTTTGTGTCAAACTTTTTATAAAGATCCTTGCAAGATAATTTTAAAAGTAAATAAATGGTCACCGCATTTTATAACGAAAATGATATATTTTCGCTGTCTATGTGAAGTTGTTATTGGTGGTTTTAAACAAAAGAAAATTTTTAGTTCGAATTTTTTGTCACTAAGTGACGACTCGGATTGCTGGAATATCGAATTCACTTTGGAGAATTGGGGCGTTACAGACGAGAGACATCTCCATCAACCCTGACGACTTCCAAACTTCAAAACAAGTGGAGTCTGTAATCGAACAACTCTCCCACAAGGCCAAGGAGATGAGACGTGACCTCAACGTCCAAGCCACTCCCCTTGGTCCACGGAGATAAAATCCTCCTCGGGCAAGCCACGCTAAGAGGAGGATCCAAGAAATTCAGGATGAAAGCTTCGACGAAGCTCCTCAGACTACGAGGTCCAGGGGGTCGAGTTCTTGCTCCGTCTTCAGCCGCCTAGGAAGCAAAACCATGGCACCATTCGCCTTTCCCGAGTTGAAAACAGAGACCTACACTAGGTCTTTAAGATACCCGGTCCTGATAAGGGCAGTCCCGACCGAGATGGGGGGAAGATGCCAAAGCCTGAACTTAGACAAGTCGAGGGAACATATAGCTCCCCGGCTGGACAATATGAACGCCGCATCTCGGTACACAAGCGCCTGGGCCCCGAGGTCACCCTTCGCCTGAGGGTGGTTAAGGAGCCGTGATTGCGGCACTCCAGAAGCGCCTAAACGACATGGAGAACAAGATAAAGACGAAGGACTCCCCGTCTAAGCGATGTACCTTAGGGAATGAGCCCATTTCCCTCAACATTGAGAGCGCCTTCGTCCAGACTAAGGTCACTCCCCCTCAAGCTCCCTCTTATGAGGGGAGGATGGATCCGGAAACCCACCTCAACAAATACCGGATCTACATGACGGGCCAAGGTGCATCTGACGCCACGAAGTGTCGTCAATTCCCCCTAACCTTAGGGGAGTTGACCCACAAGTCGTACATCAACCTGCCCTCGCGCTCCATCCAGAGCTTCACTGATATGAGCGACAAATTCATTACCTATTTTGCGGCCAAAATTGGTAGGTCCAATTATCGACGTAGCTTGATAAATATCAAACAAGCAGAAAATTAGTTTGATGAGGCATGCATCGACCATGTGTCGACGAGATCAGCCTAACCGGTGAGCCCGTCAGTGACGTGTTAGTGTTAGTGTCCTAGAGACAATCCATCAAAAGGACATAATATTAAGATAATATTCAGATTTTATTTAATATTTGATAGTTTAATATTAAATGTATGACGTTACACTTATCTGAATATGATGTTTAATTGTTTGCATATATTCTTATTTGTGTTCCCGTGAATCACTGATGTCATTAAGTGAGTGAGAACTCAGATAACCTAATTATGATTCTCAAATAGCTCTGATCAAGGATCATCAAGAATGGAATATTGATGATGCAATTGAGGTTGATGTGCGATCTGCATCATACTCTTAGAGAGTGTAGTAAGATCTCACTTACTACGAGATACCGGGTATCTCATGATGGATGCACAGATACCTTAGAGGGTATTGGTATACCCATTCGAGAAACCGTTTGATGTACTTCCAAATAATGTGTCTACGGTGTCTCGATTAGTGGGAGTGATGTGATACTCCTTTGACTTGAGGTCAATACGCACGACATGTGTGGAGTGATGAACTTTGACTATGACCGACGCTTGCACCCTTCCACAGGTAGATATGACATGGATTGGGTTTATCATGAAATGCATGTGTGTGGTAGTTAAGTCAAGATTATGATTCATTCCTCAATGTGGATTTAGAGAGAATATTCATCTTCTCATCATAATAGGATCTAAGTCGTCGGCCGACGCACATCAGCTTAGACTTTGTGGCTAAGTGTGATATACTTGATCAATTAGTGATTGGAGAAAATATGATTAAGTTATTTGAATAGACACTTCATCATGTTCAAGGCTTAATCGGTTATTCTCGAATGAAAGGAAGATATCACAATAACCCACAGTATTACAGGTAGTTGCAGATTTCCTCGCAACGTACCTCGTATATTGAGAATGTCTGATTTATTATCTAGGGTTCAATTAAGACCGTTAGTTTGACTAATCGCTCGATATACGAGGGCATATGGGTCACACAACAAGTAATGGCAATTTACCAATTATAGTTGGTTGATTAAATATTGTATTAGATATAATATTTAATTTATGGAGAATATAATAATAACTATATTTGAAATTAATTATTATTATAATTTAATTTAATTGGATTTAATTAAATATGAAATCCCAATAATAATATTTGAAATATTATTATACAAGAATAATAGATATGGTAAAGATATTATTCGTAGGAACATATTTAGGGAAATATAATCTGTAGAGATTATATTACGGGCTAGACCCGATATCTTGCTTAGGAATTAAGCCAAGTTAATCCCTATAAATATGTATCCTATGGGAATTCAGAAAACATACAAGAAATATAATTTCTCCATAAAATCTCCAGTCGGAATTTTCCTAGCAAATTCGTCTTGAGATTCAACGCTGACATATCGGTGCGGGTTGGTAGAAAGTCGTAACGTGAATACCATAGTGGAGGATTCTGCGTACAAATCGTTGTAAGGATTTATATAATGTTATTTATCCTTTATATCTTGTGTTATACAACCATATGCGGATTTGTTGTTGGTGAATCGTATCTTCTGCTGCGCCGAACATGGTGTTCATGCCTCTAAAACCCAACATGATGATCTCGCACTCCACACCACCCTCAACGACTTCGCAGCCCTCTTCCCCATGTTATGACTCATATCCAAACGTCTCCCCACCACCTATGCTGAGTTCCGCAGTAGGTGACTTTAACCGCACTTTACTAGCTTTTACTAGTAGTTACCCCACAAGCGTATGGATTCACTGTAGTATCAACAAGTATATTGACCAAGTATATCGTACCCACGGGATAGTATGTATGCGAATAGAGCCCTGAAGATCTACGCGTCGTAATTAATATGAGTGAATGTTTTTGGATTTTTGGAATATTAAATCTAAGCTATATTATTCTACTTATGCAAAAAGAAAGAATTTAACTAATTAACTAAGGGTTGTTTTCAAATATAAGAAGGTGATGCTCAGGATAGGAGTCCCTACGTATACTAACGGAGTTGGTACGGTAACGAGAATAATTGTGATGTGCAAGTAATAATCCTAAGTATAAGATTTAAAGACTAAAATCTCAAGAATTAAACCCTAATACCTTGTCCTATCAATCGACTTCACGAATACACTAAACAAGTTAATGGATTGTGCTTAATTAATGAGACTCTAATTTAACTAAGGTGATGCGGTCGTCCTCCCTAGATAAACCGGTAGATGAATAAACCCCTTCTAAACCCTCTCGTTAAGCCTATTCGTTATTAAAGAGTGATAAGATCGTCCTCTCTCTAACAATTTTCGTACTCAATTCAAAGATAATTCTAGAATTTATTTTAAGCGTTCATTAATTAAGAGAATCAAAACTAAACATCACGAGTTACCCTAATTACGTACCAACGTCCTACTTCTGCGAGTTCATCCTACCCCAAGCATACAAGGGTTTTAGCCTAACATGGTTTTAACGATAGCAAAAACAATTAAACAAGCAATGAACATCAAAATGACAAATTGAAGTGAAAAACTAATAAGCATAAACTAGGGTTTTGAAGAAAGAATTTAAATCTAAGAACGAAAATCGAATTAAGAAGAAGTCAAAGTCTCACGTAACAAGTATCGAAGAAAAAAAGGAAGAAATCCAAAATCAAACTCTAACTATGAATTCGTAATGTTAAAACCTCAATTAAAAGTAAAATATGCTTGCTTGAACTCCCAGTGCTCTTCTCCCTCCAAAAACTATCTCTATGTGAGTAGTGGTACCCAAAAACGTGTTCGGAATGGGTATAAATAGGACACGGGTCGATTCGGGAGCTCACGAGCCGAATTCCACGATTACTCGAGTACTTAGTTCTCGAGTAGGTTCCACTCGAGTACTCCAATCTTCTAGAGCCGAAAAAGTACTCGACCTCCCTCGCTCGAGTAGTAGTACTCGACCGACATTAGCTCGAGTGCAGTACTCGACCACTCGAGTACTAAGTACTCGACCAGTGCCTACTCGAGTGCAGTACTCGAGCACTCGAGCTCTAGTACTCGACCAGTGCTCACTTGAGTACTTTCACTAACACTTTTGCTCGCTCGAACTAATATTTTTCGTATTTCTTCCATATCTTCTCATCCGGGCATCCGTTTGAGTCGATTCAAAGTCCTACGAACTCCATTCTTCGCCCTCTATCCATCTATGAGCATTAAAAAGGAAAATTCAGTAGTTCATGAAAATAGTACTCAATTGACTCTAAATACTCACCGAAATCAATCAAAATACGGGCAAATCGAGCTATAAAACCTAACAATTTCACGCCTAATCAACCCCCCCAAACTTACCATGTTGCTTGTCCTCAAGCAACGAAATAATAAGTCAAGTGAAATTGTTAAGAATGAATTATAAAATCAAATCATGCAAGTAATAGAGCTCAAGTTTCAAAGATCGTTCACTCACATACCAACTCACCCCCCTTCATCATACTCATGCATAAACAATAAGAACCACCAAAATCAAACATGAATGTGCACTCAACGATGTGTTTCACTCCCTCACAAGTGTATAACAGTATTAAGGGACACACTCAATCAATCACACATATCAGCAGTCATAGGCTTGTAAGCACTCTCAACTTCGATCATAAACTAGAATCCATGCCAAATCAAAAAGGACTTTATCAAGGTTGTAAAGTAGGCTCTTTGGATAGGTGGGGTAACTATGTGGGATAAGTGACTCAAGTGAATGGAGAATAGAAAATCAAATTTCAGTACTTTGAGACGAGGAACAGAATACTTCAATCATCTTCATGCAATACACTTTCAATTCCACTACTCTCAACACCTCAAATTTTTTTCAACTCTTTTCACTTTTTCAATCACTTCACTCCTTTTTTCTCTCTCTTTTTTTCACTACACACGAGCTCATATTTCCTTTGCTCATTCTAAAATTCTTGGTCTTCCCCGCAACTCAAAGCATTATTACACCTTTTCTCATAATCATTCAACCAAAAACATTTATGCATTCTCATCTCAACTCGGTCCCTTCTCATTCACAACTTTTCCTATTCTCCACTCAAATTGGGACAAAAAGAGTTTAAGAATTTGGATAAGTACAAATGTGTTAGCAAATAAATAGGCTAAGGCTCAAACGGGCTAACAAGGGATAAGTATCATTGGTAGGCTTATTTTGGCTAAGTGACTCAATAAATCAAAGATGGCCTAAAATCACTTTCGGCATATCAAACTAGACATAATCAAGAAGTGAGAGCACCCACAAGTTCTAACATCTTCTAATGTGACGATCCACTCACAAACGAAGAGATCAATATAATGTATTTTAATCTCTAAAAGGCTCAAATCTCACGGCTTTCACATCCATGTTAGTCCTAGTGAATTCTCACTCTCATCACACAAGTATTCAAAAGGAAAATTTGTAAGTATACTAGTTCCCTCTCAAATCAACTTTCACCACTACACTCACATAATAAAATCTCTAACTCAACTTCACAACTCACCCTTCTCATCAAATCATACTCAAGCAGCAATCAATAAGTTAGGAAAATCCATAAGTACGAAATCATCAGTAATGCATCACAAAGTCACAGCTCAAGGAGTTAAGAATTAGTTACAGACCCAAATTCAGAATAACATCAACATCAAACATCAATTTCTCACACCCAAAAGCACAAACGAAATGAAGAGAAAATAAAAAAAGAGAAAAGAGACTGGGGGAATCCCCATGATCATCATGCATCTGGAGACGGTGGTGGACGGTAGCTCGGGTGATCTGTTCCTAAATTCGAGACAAAAAGTGCCTCCATCCATCTCCTCAAATCTAAGACCCCAGATCGGACCTCTTGGAACTCCCCTCGCATACTCGAAGCTTCCGTGTACCACTGATCTTGAGTCGTGCAAATCTGCTTAATATCGGTACGCAATGCCTGAATATCAGCTTCCATTCCTTGCCACTGTAGCTGAGTTGGGTACCATGGCTCAGGAGTAGACACTTCGGGTGTCTCAACCTCCATCTCTTAAGGTCCTTGACCTCCTCCACCAACGTCAACCTCCTCTTCATCAGCAGTGTTGCCTCCTTGCTCGTACTCCTCCTCTTCCTCCTCATCTAGATCTTGAACTCCGATGGTTCCGGCTCCACTCGACCCTGCTGCACTCTTATACTTCTTCTTGGGCCTCTGATCCCATAAACCATTGCTCTCCAATCTCGCCTTGAACTTCTCCATCACCTTCACGTGATTCGGCCCATCCATCCTTATGTTTTCCTTCTTCAAACCCTTCAAGGTTACCAACTTTTCATTAGGCAATGGAAAGAGCTCATCCTCTCGGAGCCTCATGCAATATTTATCGAGCCAATGCTCACACATCCAAGTGTGATACATATAGTTGAAATCAAGATCACTTCCCACAGCAGGGCTGGCCACCGGCTCGATCTCCATGCTCTCCAAGATCACACAAATGAGGCCCCCGCCTCGAATCCTCGAAGTCTTCGTCCCACACTTATACGGAGCCTCAATCTGCAACTCGAGGAAGTCTCTACCAAAGTCGTACTGCTTATGATGAAGCAAGCACCACAATCCATACAATTCCCTCGTAGTCACCATGCCCGTTTTAGACCGAGCATAGATTGTGTTCCCCAAGATTCTCTCAATGTACCGGATAACAGGATTCCGGATGGACGAAGCTCGGGCATTCTTGGAAGAGTACTTTCCAGCAAACCCTCCGGTGATAAGCTGCCAAAACTCATTAGATTTATACTAACTCGATCTGCGGCTGGTATCCCCTGGTTGCGGTAAGTGCAGGGCCATATTCACCGCCCCCACCTCATAAGCGTACCAACGGTTCCTGATCATGAACTTGAAGGTACCATCGCTCTGCATCTTCACAAAAGCCAAGAATTGCTCCACCAAGTCTGCGTGAGTCTTCATAGAAATCAGGATCTCGTAGAACTCTTTCATATTGCTCCTCTAAAAAATCCTCTTAACCTCTTCTTCAATTCCCAAGTTTTTTATAAACTCGATGCTGGGTCGCCGGGTCTTCTCAACTTTTCCGGCAACCAAATTCCATCAATAGGCATGAGCGTACCATTTCTCTCCATACGTCAAGTTATCCCAACGAGAGGGCATCAATCCCTTCCTCGTCAACTCAGCGGTCAGAGCAAGTAACTCATCACCCTCAACCAATCTATCTTCAAATTTCTTTGGACGAGCCATTAGCCTAATGCATCAAAACAATTCACCAAAATAACTCATGAATATCAAAGAAAACACGAATCAACTCAAATAGCTACTCAACCTCAAATTCATTCAATTGTGTACAAGGTTTCACACACGGGTGATATCATCATCTCAAAGCAATTTCACAATTCTCACATTCTTTCAAAATTCAACAAGATACTTAAAGCACAAGTCTATCATGAAGTAACATCACATGTTCATGCAATTTACATGCTCAAGACTCAATTCATCATTCACACTACTCAATTCAATCTACAACATCCCAATATTCCGAATTTCACAATACCCATGTCAATTCCTACTTTCTCTCTCTAGAAATTCACCAAATTCACTCATGCAATTCCAAAATTGAAGCTTGAATTCGTAAACCCATAGCATTGAGACATCATTTATCATCAAAGAAGCAAAAATCGACAAGTAATGTGAAAATCCCAAATTCTTCTCAAGAGCACATGAACCCTAATTCTTACCTACTCAATTCATGCTAAGTCAAAGCCTAAACTAAGAATAGAATGAAGAAAATGAGAGAATACGTACCTTTTGATGAAGAACCGAAGGAACTTGTGGAAGAACCAAGTGAAAATTGAAGAACTGGGTGCAAAAAGGGGGAGAGTTCAAACACTTGCAGCAATTTTGCCCCTTCTTGTGTGTGTTAATGTGTGTGAAATGTGGTGAAAGTATTTTTAAAGGGTAAAAAAAACCGATTTAGGGCTTGAAAACCCGAAGTACTCGAGTTGGACCCGTGCTCGAGTACTTAGTACTCGAGTAGGTTCCACTTGAGTACTCAAATCTTCCAGAGTCGAAAAAGTACTCAACCTCCCTCGCTCGAGTAGTAGTACTCAACCGGTATTAGATCGAGTGTAGTACTCGACCACTCGAGTACTAAGTACTCAACCAGTGCCCACTCGAGAGCAGTACTCGAGCACTCGAGTACTAGTACTCGACCAGTGCCTACTCGAGTATTTTCACTTCCAGAACTCGAATTTCAACTTTTCCAACCCGATTTTCGAAAATTTACGACCAACACGAATACTAACCTGGAAAACTCCTCGATTTAAGCCCGATTGCTCATTCAAACAAGGATTCGGGGTCTCTTCCAACGTGTTTTTCAACGAGCCAACTCACACACATGAACTCACACTCAATTCGATTCAACCATCCTCATGCATTCATATTTTCGAAAAATTTAACCACCAATTTTTCATTCGAATTTTGTGAATACTCGAAGTACGAATACACACCCCCCAAACTTTGTTCTTGCTACGCAATAATAAAGTTTGAAAAGAATGAGTACGAACGAGTACGTGCACTAAATTCTCATGAACTTCAATCACTATCAATGCATATACAAATTTCACCCCCCCCCCAAACTTCGACTTCGTAAAGAGGTCTATGTTTGGGGTTCAGGTTACCTCATACACCAACAATCGAATGCTTTACTACTCGACACATCTCCATCTTCACGAATTACTTCACCTTAGGCTCAATTACATAAATCAAGCACCACGAGCCAAGCCTACACCAAAAATCTCTTCCCGACGAGGTTAGTACTAACAATTCACACAACGATAAACAGCAAAATAAAAAAATATAAAAGCAAGTAAAAATGGGTTGTCTCCCACTTAGCGCTATTTTTAAGGTCCTAATATCGGACAGAGGTCGAAGGAGCTCACGGGACTTGAGACTCAAAGTTACCTCCCTTATTCTCATAAGAGAAGTTGTAGAATTTCTTTACTCGATGCCCGTTTATCATGAACACATTCACGTCCTCCTTCTCCACTTCAAGATATCCACTCTTGTAGACCTTTCTCACCACATAAGGATCATTCCACTTGGATTTAAGCTTTCCACCAAACAACTTCATCCTCGAATTAAACACGAGAACTTGATCTCCAACTTGGAACTCCTTCTTCCTAAATCGAGCATCGTGCCATCTTTTTATCTTCTCCTTAAAAATTCTGGCACTCCCATGGGTATTTTCTCGAAACTCCTCCAACTCATGCAATTAAAGTAGTCTCTTCTCACCCACCATAGCACTATCGAAATTCAGCTTTTTGATCGCCCAATACGCTTTGTGCTCAAGCTCAACCGGCAGGGGACATGCCTTCCCAAAAACTAGTTGGTAAGGAGACATACCCAAGGGAGTCTTAAAAGCTGTCCTATATGCCCAAAGTGCATCATCGAGCTTTAAAGTCCAATCCTTCCTACTCACACTCACCGTATTCTCAAGAATTTCCTTGATTTAGCGATTCGATACCTCCGCGAGACCATTAGATTGAGGGTGATATGCAGTTAAGATACGGTGACTAACCTCATACTTTGACAGCAACTTCTCCATCAACTTGTTCATGAAGTGACTCCCCCCCATCACTAATCAAAGCTCTCGGGACTCCATATCTTGTAAAAATGTTCTTCCTCAAGAAGTCGATCACAACACGAGAGTCATTCACTCTTGTAGGGATAGCTTCAATCCACTTCGAGGCGTAATCGATGCACACGAGAATATACAAGAATCCATTGCTAGGAGAAAATGGACCCATGAAATCAATCCCCCATACATCGAATACCTCTACCTCCATAAATACGTGCAGCAGCATCTCATCCCTCTTGGTAATAGAGCCAAAATGTTGGCACTTCTTACACCTGTTCACCCATTCTATGCAATCTTTTAAGAGAGTAGGCCAAAAAATCCGGCTTGAAGCACCTTCCTACCGGTTTTCTCTCCTCCTAAATGTCCTCCACATGGCAAGGCATGACAATGCCTAATAATATCATTCCACTCCTTCTCGGGTACACACCGTCTAAGCACATGATCGATCACCCCTCTTGAACAAGTATGGATCATCCCAAATAAACCCCCATGCTTTCTTCAAGAATTCTTTTCGGTGCAACAAATCCATCTCCACCGGCAACTCTCCACTTGCTAAGTAATTAGCATAGTCGACAAACTACGGTGTATTTCCTTCAACTCAATACACCGGAACATCTCCTAATCCAAACAGTTTCTCGTCTAGAAATTCATCTTTCACCTCTCGATCTTCCACCGTGTTCTCCTTGGTAAGCTCCAACCTCGAAAGGTGATCGTCTATCATGTTCTCACTCCCCTTCTTGTCCCGAATCTCAACATTATATTCATGGAGTAGTAGGATCCAACGAATGAGACGGGGTTTTGCATCCTTCTTGCTTATGAGATACCGAATCGCTGTGTGGTCCGTGTATATAATTATTTTCGTACCTACTAGGTTGGGCCAAAATTTATCAAAAGCATACACGACTGCCAACAGCTCCTTTTCGGTCGTAGTGTAGTTCACTTGAGCAGAATTCAATATTTTCGAGGCATAGTAAATAGCGTGAAAATGTTGTTGGGTTTTAGAGGCACGAACACCATGTTCAGCGCAACGGAAGAACACGATTCACCAACAACGAATCTGAAACATAGTTGTATAACATAAAACATATAGGATAAATAACGATATATAAATCCTTACAGCAATTTGTACGCGAAATCCTCAACTATGCTATCCACGTAACGGCTTTATACCAACCTGCATCGATATGCCTGCGTTGAATCTCGAGACGAATTTGCTAAGAAAATTCTGACTAGAGATTTTATGGAGAAATTATATTTCTTGTGTCACTATCTGAATTCCCATATGACACATATTTATAGGGATTATCTTAGCTTAATTTCTAAGCAAGATGATATGCTTGGCCCGCATAATATAATCTCTACGGATTATATTTCCCTAGATATGTTCCTACGAATAATATATTTACCATATCTATTATTCTTGTATAATAATATTCCAAATATTATTATTGGGATTTCATATTTAATTAAATCCAATTTAATTAAATAATAATAATAATTAATTCCAAATATAATTATTATTATTATATTCTCCATAAATTAAATATTATATCCAATACAATATTTAATCAACCAACTATAATTGGTAAATTATCATTACTTGTTGTGTGACCCATATGCCCTCGTATATTGAGCGATTAGTCAAACTAACGGTCTTAATTGAACCCTAGATAATAAATCAGACATTTTCAATATACGAAGTACGTTGCGAGGAAATCTGCAACTACCTGTAATATTGTAGGCTATTGTGATATCTTCCTTTCATTCGCGAATACCTGATTAAGTCTTGAACATGATGAAGTGTCTATTCAAATAACTTAATCATATTATCTCCAATCACTAATTTATCAAGTATATCACACTTAGCCACAAAGTCTAAGTTGATGCGTGTCGGCCGACGACTTAGATCCAATTATGATGAGAAGACGAGTATTCTCTCTAAATCTACATTGAGGAATGAATCCTATTCTTGGCTCAACTACCACGCACATGCATTTCATGATAAACCCAATCCATGTCATATCTACCCGTAGAAGGGTGCAAGCATCGGTCATGGTCAAAGTTCATCACTCCACACATGTCGTGCGTATTGACCTCAAGTCAGAGGAGTATCACATCACTCCCACTAACCAAGACACATGTAGACACATTATGTGGAATTACATCAAACGGTTTCTCGGATGGGTATACCAATACCCTCTAAGGTATATGTGCATCCATCATGAGATAACTGGTATCTCGCAGTAAGTGAGATCTTACTACACTCTCTAAGAGTATGATGCAGATCACACATCAATCTCAATTGCATCATCAATATCCCATTCTTGATGATCTTTGATTGGGGCTATTTGAGAATCATACTTAAGTCATCCGAGTTCTCACTCACTCAATGACAGTAGTGATTCATGGGAACACAAATAAGAATATATGCAAACAATCAAACATCATATTTAGATAAGTGTAACGCTATACATTTAATATTAAACCAATAATAATATTAAACCAAATCTGAATATTATCTTAGTATTATGTCCTTTCGATGGATTGTCTCTAGGACACTAACATTAACAAATGTTTCTCTCGAATTTGCCCCAAAGAAACCCCCATCGCATAGTCACTTGCATCACACATGAGTACAAAAGGGCTAGACCAATCAGGGGTCACGTGTATCGGGGCATTCACCAACGCTTATTTCAACCTGTTAAAAGCCACTAAACACTCATTAGTAAACTCAAAGACAACTTCTTTCTCAAGAAGCCACGAAAGGGGTTTAGCAATTTGTGAAAAGTCTTTTATGAAACGTCTATAGAATCCCACATGGCCTAGAAATGATCGAATCCCCTTCTCGGTCGAAGGTGGAGAAAGCTTCTCAATAGCAATCACTTTCGCTTTGTCAACATGGATATCTTTCGAGGACACATGATGTCCAAGAACAATACCCTCCTTCACCATAAAGTGACACTTCTCCCAATTCAGCACTAAGTCCGTCTCTTCACACCTACTCAACACAACTTCAAGATTGATTAGACATTTATCAAATGACTCCCCGTAGACGGATAAGTCGTCCATGAAAACTTTCATAATCCTCTCAATCAACCCATGAAAAATAACCATCATACACCTTTGAAAGGTGGCGGGTGCATTACACAACGCAAACGACATTCTCCTGAAAGCAAAAGTCCCATAGTAGCAGGTGAAGGTGGTTTTCTCTTGATCCTCGAGGGCTATCATGATTTGATTATACCCCGAATACCCATCTAAGAAACAATAATACTCAAAACTACCTAGTCTATCTATCATTTGATCAAGGAACGGTAGAGGAAAGTGATCCTTACACGTTGCCTTGTTCAACTCTCTATAATCAACACATACACGCCATCCCGTCACTAATCTAGTGGCTACCAATTCATTAGACTCAGTTTTAATCACTGTGGTACCCCCCTTCTTAGCAACTAACCCAAGGACTATCAAAAATAGCGAATATCATGTCACTATCTAGCAGCTTCAAAACCTCCTTATGTATTACCTCTTGTATCACCGTATTCACTCTATGCTGATTTTGAACTATAGTCTTTGTACCCTCTTCCAATCTAATCCTATGCATGTAAATAGATGGACTAATACCCTATCATCAAGATGCCAGAGTTCTTCAAGCAGATTCAGAATGAGCAGAACCAGAGCATTGTGAGGATCAGAAGTGACAAAGGGACAGAGTTTTTGAATTCACACATTGCAGAGTATTGCAAGGAACATGAGATTTTTCATGAGACGTCTGCTGCCAGAACACCCCAACAGAATGGAGTAGCAGAAAGAAGGAATAGAACCCTCGAGGAAGCTGCAAGGACTCTTCTAGCAAAATACAACACACCACAGAGATTTTGGGCAGAAGCCATCAACACAGCTTGTTTCACCCAGAACAGATGCCTCATTCCCCAGAGACACAGTAAGGCACCTTATGAGATATGGAAAGGCAAAACCTTATCTGTTTCATTCTTTCATGTCTTTGGATGTAAGTGCTTCATCCATGACAATGGGAAATCCAAATTAAAAAAATTTGATGCTAAAGTGGAAGATGGAATATTCTTAGGATATTCCAGCACCATCAAGGTATTCAGAGTCTTTAATAGGAATTCTCTTTGTGTGGAAGAAACACCTCATGTTGTTTTTTATGAATCTACTCTTGAGTGCAAGGTGGACTTAAGAAATATGTCTTCAGAAGAGACACAGAATCAGACTACTCCCAGAATCATCAAAGTCAAGCCACTTGTCCTTGATTCAGAGTCAGATTCAGACTCAGATGGTGATCCATCTTCTGGTTCTCTGGAGCAGAAGCCTCCACAAGGAGTAGAACCAGAAGAGGTTGGAACTCATGTAGGGGAAAGCTCTCCTGTAGTTGGTGATAATCACCAATGTACTGCAGCAGATGGTCAATCAGGGAAGTCTAAGGGAAGAAAAACTCTGGTTGATCACCCCAACGAGTTGATTATAGAAGATCCAACTAAGGGTATCCAGACTAGGAGAACTCTTAACTTAACTGTTTTATTCAGTTGCTATGTGTCTTTGATTGAGCCCAAGAACATCAGAGAAGCACTGAAAGATTCAAATTGGATTGTAGCAATGCAAGAAGAGTTGAATCAATTCACCAGATAGGATGTTTGGGAGCTAGTAGACAGACCAAGGCATCAAAATGTGATAGGCACTAAATGGGTTTTCAAGAATAAGAAAGATGAGAATGATGTCATTACTAGAAACAAGGCAAGGCTAGTGGCCCAGGGCTATTCTCAGTCTGGAGGAATAGACTATGATGAGACTTTTGCTCCTGTTGCCAGACTAGAAGCCATTAGATTATTTTTAGCATATGCAACTCACATGAAGTTCAAAGTATACCAGATGGATGTGAAATCTGTCTTTCTTAATGGGATTCTCATTGAGGAAGTATATGTGGAATAGCCTCCTGGTCTTGAACAAGGTGACAAGGTGTATAAGCTTAAGAAGGCTCTTTATAGGCTTAAGCAGGCACCTAGAGCATGGTATGACACTCTTTCTCAATTTCTTCTGGACAATGGTTTTACTAAAGGCAAGATTGATAGGACCTTGTTTAGGAAAGAGGAAGGAAAGGACATCCTTCTGGTCCAGATATATGTTGATGACATTATATTTGTATCTCCTAACAAGAAGCTGTGTGAGAAGTTTGGTGAACTTATGCAGAGTCAGTTCGAAATGTCTATGATAGGTGAGATGAATTATTTCTTAGGCATGCAGGTAAAGCAGACAGAGAAGGGGATCTTTATTAATCAATCTAAGTACACCAGAAACATGTTAGAGAAATTTGGAGTAGGATCTAGCAGAGCTGCCAAGATTCCTATGATGATAAATTTTAACATGGATCCAGATGAGTCTGGAGAGAGTGTGGACCAGACTCAGTACAGAGCTCTTATTGGTTCTCTTCTATACTTGACTGCCAGCAGACCAGATATTACTTTTGCAGTGGGCGTGTGTGCCAGATTTCAAGCTAATCCTAAGAAAAGTCACCTGGAAGCAGCAAGAAAGATATTGAAGTATCTTAAAGGAACAGTTAATTTGAGGTTATGGTATCATGTAGATGACAATATAGAATTAAGTGGATATTCAGATTCAGATTATGGTGGGTGTAGAATAGATAGAAAGTCTACAAGTGGAACATGCCAATTTTTAGGGAATAAGTTGGTATCTTGGTTTTCAAAGAAGCAGACTTCAGTTGCTACATCAACTACAGAAGCAGAGTACATGGCCGTAGGTAGCAGTTGTTCACAACTACTCTGGATCAGTCAGCAGCTTAGGGACTACCAGATTAGGACCAAGGATATTCCAATCTTCTGTGATAGCAACAGTGTTATTGCAATAACTCAGAATCCAGTTCTTCACACCAGATGCAAGCATGTTGTTATAAGGTACCATTTTATCAGAGACCATGTTGAGAAGGGAGATATAAGGATGGAAAAGATTGCAACAGAGAAGCAGAGAGCAGATATTCTCACTAAGCCTCTAGCAGAGACCAGATTCAGAGAGTTAGCCTTTGAGCTAGGATTGTTGGATCCAGAGACAGATTTGGTTTAGGGGGAACAGAAAAGTATCATTTATCTTTTTGGAACATTTCATTATTTTATATACTAACTTGTCTCCAGATTAGATATACCAGAGAGGTCACATCTCCAGGCAAGCTGTGTGCCAGACGAAGTAATTATAAAACACCAGGAAAACCCTACCAGATAAGGTGTGACACCATATCACTTGTGGTATCATCTGGTTACAATACCAGATGACAGGTAAGGATTTACTTGTCTGCCTCTGATCATTGGGACACACTTTTCAAATTAATAAATACACCCAAAACGTTTCATATTCAGAGTGTATTTAATTTTTGGGTCGTGGGCCTAGGCAATCATTTCACTTTTTCTCTTGACTGCCACAAAACCCCTCGAATCCAGTCCCAATGACCATGCCACGCACACAATTAAATATGTAACTTGCCTATTTTAATCTTGGCCGTCAGATTTAATTAAAGTGCAAAATGTCAATCAATTTTCAAATTGATTTTGTCCCCCAAATTTATTTTAAATCCACGCGTTCACACCTCAATTAATTCCAAATCCACGCGTATATTTCCTTTATAAATCAAAATCTTTTCATTCTGTCTTCTCACAATTTCAAATTTCTAAAACCCTAACTCTCTTTCTCTGCAAAGTATTATATCTCTCTCTTCCTCTTCTCTCTTTACAGAAATGACGTCCAAATGCAACTTTGATCCCGTGTACGTTTATTCAAAGCTGAAGACGGAGATGGCTGTTGATTTCTATTCCACGCGTAACTGTGCCGCGTTGGAAATCTTGGATCTTCTTTGTAATTCTGGCGTTGAAGATCTCATCTCTGCGATTCCAAAGGATTCACGCACCTTGGATCACTATGCCGCTCAATTCCTGGTGCGGATGAAGATTTTTTATGATGAGATTATCTCTAAGATTGGCAATGAAAAAGTGGTTCTTAAGAAGGCTGATTGTAGCAAGTTGTTTGGGGATCTCTCGATGACTGGAGTGGACCCATTAAAGTACAAGGAGAGCGAGGCTTTGGAGTCGTTCAGACTTTTTGCAAGGTCCTCTTGCAAGAATCTAACGAAAGGATTTCTGGATAAGCATTTATGTCAAAAGTACAAGGTACTTTTTGATATTGTGGTAAAGGTGTTGATGTGTGAAAATCACAGCACGGATGCCATTTTCACGGGTAGGATCTGCGTGATGAGAGCAATTTATGATGGAGTAGAGTTCAACTGGACCGAATTTCTGGAATGTGTTGAAGAAAAACAAGGCAAAGGTCCAGAAGGAAGCGTGCCCAGATGATCCTGAGGAAATGCAGTATTTCTTCAATGCTAATGTCTCTTTGGGAACAAAGCTAACACTTATTCTAGATCATCTGCTGCCAGAGAAGGTGTCGAAAGCGAGTGGTTGCAAGAAGTTCAACAAGTCCAAGATCCTTTTCAACAAGGATGGACCTCTGCACGGACACCTTGACTTAGATGGAGAATGAGTCATCCCTGCACAGCCTCTTCAAGTTATTCCTTCCCCTGTGAAGGGCAAGAAAACGAGAAAGAAGAAGTCTGGAGCCCCTGCTCCAACTAATGTGGTGATATTTGGCTTATCGGAGGATGACCAGATCCCTATTTCTGCTGCCTTGAAGAAGCAGAAGAGTGGTGAGGCTGAATCTGTCTCCTCACCAAAGGCTAAAAAAGTTGGTCCTACAAAGAAGAGGACCAGACAAGAGGATGAAGGAGCTAGCAAGCCTTCTGCTGGAAAATTGAAGAAGCGGAAGAAGAAAGAGATGAAATCTCTTCTGGTGGATGAGCCATCAGAAGATGATGAAGAGGTGGAAGAAGTGGCTCCCTCAAGAAGAAGTCAAGAGCCAAGAGGGCAATCTTGCAAGATGATTCAGTCTCCAGCTCTTCTCTGGGGGATGCTCTGGAGCAAGCCATTGAGGAGGCTTCTCTGATCGTGGAGGAGGCTGCAGAGACTGTGATTCCGGCTGGTGTTGACCCAGCCGAGGTAAATCCTTCTCCCGTTTCTCTTGTAAACCTTGTTTCTCCTTCTATCTCTCCCCCAGAAACCCAAACACAAACTCCTCCCCCTGTATCTGGTTCACATTCTACTCAACCAGAGCAGCTTATCCCAGACACTCCCCCTTATACTTCCACTACCATTCCTACACAAACACCCTCTCCCCCTCACTCTAAATCACCTCTACCCACAGATCCTTCACCCCCACATACAGCCGTTGTACCAGAGGTTTCCATTCCCTCTTCTGGTACAAAACATCCATCTTCCTCTACCTTCACCCAACCTCAATCCCAACCCTCTACTTCATTCTCTCCACCACCACAAACTCATACACAAACAGATGTTCCTCTCCCCCCATCCTCTCAAACTAGCCAAATTCCCTCTTCTTCCATGGCATTGGGATTCTCTGCACCTCATGGATCTCCTGCTAGTTCATCTGGCGATGAAAGTGAAGGCAAGGATGCTTCACTTGAGCCTCCATCATCCTCCTTTGCCAGGGGCCCCATCCCTTTCTCTTTTAATAATGCAGACATGGGGCCTATCAGGCAAAGCATGAGTAAGGGAGCTCAACTTTGGTTGCATGAGCATTTCCCTCTCATGCTGGACCATCTACCTCTTTTGGCAGACCTCGCCGATGGCAAGGTGTGGAGCACGGCTAGAGAAGAGGACGTTGAAGACTTCATGGATCTGGTGGAAGATATGGGTGCTTCAAATTTTGCTAAGTGGGAGATTGATTTGAAGAAGAATCTGAATCTCCAGCACCCCTCAGAGTTGGTTGAAGTTAACTCTGCTCGAGTTATCATTCGTACTCTCCTCATCCAGAGAGGAGTTATGATCTCTCCTGAGGGCCCTTCTTACTCTTTTAGCCCTCACTTCTCCTTCCCGCCAGAGCTCTATTCCGAGGAGGAAGACTTTGATGTTACTCCTGCGATGATAAAGAAGATGAGACTCTTCTTTAATGAGCAGATTCAACAAGTCGGGCATTTCTGCAAAGCTATGCAACATCTTGGCCCAGACTTGATCGAGCACCAGATTAAGGAGGAAAGAAAGAAGCTGCTCGAGCAGATCAAATCAACTTTCTCTTCTGCCAAAGCTGCTTTTAAAAGAAATGGCCTCTTCTTGAAGCTGGATATCATTGACAGCCAGAAACAGCTCCAGGAGTATGTGCTGGACCAGTTGCGTCCTGTCTCTGTGCTAAAGGCAGAAATGGCCACTCAAATGATTGAGACTGCTAAGATGAAGGACTCTCTGCAGGAGATGTTAAACAAGCAGGAGCGTCTGGTGGCTGAAGCTCAGTCATATCTTGAAGAAGCCAAGAAGTTGAAAGAGATGAACTCTGCCAGGGAAGAATTGCCTGTTCTAGTCAAGAAGATCGTGGAGCCTTTCCTTGATGAAGTTAAAAGGGGGGAAGAGATGGCCAGAACTGACTTGGCAAAAGGTACAAATGAAACTCATTTCAACCATTCTGGTCGTCTGGACCTGTTGGAAAGTACTCTGGCTCAGGCAGAGCTCAATAAGAAGAAGAAGGATGAGCTGAGATCACTCGCAGTGGCCAAACAACTCACTGCAGAAGAAGAAAATCTGGAGACTGAATTAGATCCAGTGACTGTCCCTGGCCCTGCCAAGAACAAGTTAAGAAGGGTGAAAAAGACCTTCTTAGAAGAAGTTGTTGAAGAAGCTGAGAAAAGATTCAGAGAAGAGACAGAAGAAGAGAAGGTTGCAAGAATAAGAAAGAACATTGATGAAGAACAGAGAAGACGATTTGAGAGAAGGAAAAACAAGAAGGCTAAAGAAGCTGGTCTTCCTGCTCCGAGTAGAAGTGCCAGTGGAAGTGCAAGGAAGAAGAAGCCTGTTGTGGAAGTGATGGATATCCTGCCTCTCAGGACAGAAGGATCTTTTGGTTCGACTGTGCCTGTTCCCTTGATTAACCAGTGGAAGGATGCGAAAACTCTCTGGTTCATCCAGCTCTACATCCACAAGCCTCCACCAGAAGATGAAGAGTTAATTAACAGGACATTCCACTCCTGGATGAAGTCTTACGATCCTGTTCTCTACAAGCAACTGATGGACTCTACCATCCAGTTCAATCTGATAGTGACTGCTCCAAAATTTCACTACCTCAACACTCCTATGAACTGAGACCAAATTGATTGGGGAGAAATGAAGAAGTTGTTCAAGACCAAGGTTCTCAAGGACTTCACCCCATCCTGTTCTGCAGAGCTAAGAGATGTTCAAGATCGCTTCCTGGATTGGTTTCTTGTGCCAAAGGATGACAGAAGATATGTATAAGTACAGATATTGCCTTGTAATCTGTAATCTCATCAGTTCTTACTATTAATGAAATATCTCATCTCTTCTGTTTAAAAGACAACTTCTTGTTGTCTGAAATTGTTTGCCTGATAAGACCTATTCTAAGGTCTTATCTTATTTGTTTTTCTTGTTTTTTCTGGTATTTGATCAGTTTTGGTTAGTGTTTTAACTTTATCAAAAAGGGGGAAATTGTTAGGATAAAAATTGTTAGTTTTGATGAGTTAAACAAAAGAGAAGATGTAAAAGGACCATCTGGACCTGTTAGCCAGATGAGGAAATAGATTAGGACTTAGTCTAGGGGGAACTGTCAGACCAGAAGACTTCACCAGAAGAGTCACCAGAAGACTTCGTCAGAAGACTTCACCAGAGGACTCCACCAGAAGACTTCACCAGAGGACTCCACCAGAAGACTTCACCAGAGAAGATCAAGAACAGAGGCAGAAGACCTTCCCCAGACCAGACGAGTCTGGTGAACCAAAAGATGCTCAGAATCATCTCTAGTTTCTACTGAGTATTCTGGTTCTTAACCGACTCTGGACCAGAGGACCTCGAGGTCACTTGGTGTCTGGTTCAGCCTACTCTGGAAGATTCAGAGTTGTGCTTTGGAAGCTTATGACCGTTGGGAATTCAAATCAAGTCAACTATGATCGGATTGGAAAGTCAAATTGAAGATATCAATCCAAGGATCTCACAAACCCAATCAATCAATTAGGGAATTGATTGATTGAAGCTTCCTTATATAGAGATTTGATTAGATTAGCTCTAAAAACGGCTAAACCCTAATCACCTCAATAAATACAAGAGTGCATCATTGAAGAAAAGCCTTAGAGATACACGCGCACAAAGCTCATATTCAGTCCTTCATACTCACCAAGCATTTAGCACTCTTATTGTTCTTATTCATATTTACTCTTAAGGAGTATCGTTGTTGGAATACTCAACCTGTTCATCTTGATATATAAGGTTGCAGTTAAGCTTTAAATCGAAGTTAGATCTAAAGATTGTAAGAAGGATCTGGTACTTCTCAATTCCAGAAAGTCGGTAAGTTGGTTGGTTGGTTAGTAAGGCCCCTTTGATAAAAGGTAGAGTGGACGTAGGATTTTAACATCCGAACCACTATATATCGTGTGTTCTTTACTGCTTTCATTTTATTTCAACTTTCACTTGAGCTCTTAGTAAAAAGATTTTGAAAAAGAGTTTGTATTTAAGATTCCGCATTCTTTCTAAAACTGACTAGTGGGACCAACAATAATCTTCACATTCGCCACATCAAGCACCATCCCGGCTAGGGTTGTAAATGAATAAAATATTTTTGGTTCGATTCGGTATTCATATTCGAATTTTGTTATTCGTATTCGTAATTTTGTTATTCGAATTCGAATATAAATATTCGATTCGATTAGTAATCAAATACAAATATAAGTATCAAGTATTCGATTCGATATTCGTAAATATTCGAAACAATATTTAAATAATAAGTATTTATATTTATATTTATATTCATATAAAATATATACTTATTAATTAGTTGTTAAATGTTTTATCTCTAAATCCTAAATCTAATAAATATAATTAGTAGAAGCTGACACCATACATATTTAGCCCATAATTAATTTATCTTCTTAAGGCCCAATTTATTCAGCCCATCATGTTATAAGGAGTATAAATTACTTGAAACCCTAACTAGACATTAAATCACACGCACAAAAAAGCAAAAGTTTTCCCATGCGGCTGCAAACCCTCTCCTCTCTCTCAAAAAGAGGAAAAGAGGACGATGAGCCAGTTGTCTCTCCCAAAAAGAGGACATCGAACTGTCACTCCTTAACACCATAGATATACCTTCTTGTTTTTTATTACAATTGTGGAGTAAGATGAATTTTGTAGGATTTTGTTTTCGGTATCTAGCATATGTAGAGAAACTCGGAAATACAGATCGTGAATATCCACAATCACGAAGATCCTACTTATGTTTGTTTATCTATTTTGTGAATATAATGTAATAGATGTTTTGTTAGATTTGTGAATAGTTTCTTCATAGATGTTTTGTTAGATCTGTGCATATAATTTGTATTTTGAATATCTTCTTAGATTTTTTTGTTAGATTTGTACATATTATTTGTATTTTGGAT
This sequence comes from Ballota nigra, assembly GCA_947034835.1. Classification (NCBI taxonomy): domain Eukaryota; kingdom Viridiplantae; phylum Streptophyta; class Magnoliopsida; order Lamiales; family Lamiaceae; genus Ballota; species Ballota nigra. The sequence continues at coordinate 27,689,328 of OX344727.1, forward strand.
AAACAATCTGCTTATCAGTTCGTTTTCTCATTTCACTTTTATTCATCTGATCTTTATTTCTATTTCCCCTTCAAAGAATTTTATGCTTTTATATGACTAAGAGCATTTGTAGTCTGGCTTGTGGCTTGTATGGACGAATGAAGGAAAAAAATCAAATTAAAAAAAATTAATTAATTAAAAAAATTCGAATCGAATTCGAATCAATTTAATACTAATCGAATACTAATCGAATACAGTGATATTCGCTTCGATTCGATTCGTTTACAACCCTAATCCCGGTTGTGGCTAGAAACGGTCTCCCTAAAATCAGCGGCACATGCTCTTCCTCCTCTATATCGAGTACCACGAAGTCAGTGGAAAAAACGTAATTCTCCACCGTCACTAGAACACCTTCCACCACTCCTTGAGGTCTAGTGATAGACCTATCATCAAGTTGGAGAGTCATCAATGTGGGTTGAAGCTCACCCCTATCCAACTTCTTGAACAACGACAGAGGCATCAAATTAATGCTCGCCCCTAGATCACACAAAGCTCATTTCTTAATTCCGTTCCCGATATCGCATAAGATGGTAAAGCTTCTGGGATCCTTCAACTTGGGAGGAAGCGCCTTGTGCACCATAGCACTCACCTCGTGGTTAAGTGCACTAGCTCGGGTCCATCAACTCTACGTCTCTTCGCTATCAAGTCCTTCAGGAACTTGGCGTAGTTAGGCATATGTTCCAAAGCATCATAAAAAGGAATGTTAATATGTAGCTTTTTAAATACATCAAGGAATTTAGCAAACTTCTCATCTAGTTTCTTCTTCATAAAACGATGTGGATATGGGACAGGTATCACAGATTTAGGTACCCCCCCCCCCCCATTCATCTCTCTCAATCTCTTTTACATTCTTCCTTGCTTCCTTTTCCCTCTTCCACTTTGGAACTCTCTCTATCTCCTCAATGCCTTCTTCTTCAGGCTCTTTGCTCTTATCCTCTTCTATCTCATCCTTCTTCTCAATTTCTACCTCAACTTGCTCATCCCCATCTTTCTTGTGTTCTTTACCCTTTATCTCAATCTCTCCTTGAGGCATCTCTGAGTCAGCAGGCATCCCAGGACCATCATATTTGGTTCCACTTCTCAACTCAATAGCCTTGCATTGCTCCTTCAGGTTTGTCTCGGGCATTGAGGGATATTTATCCGGCTCTCTCGTTTGGAACTTTGCAATTTGGCTAATTTGATACTCAATTGAAGTAAACCGGCGGTTGTTTTCCTGCTGAGCTCTATTCAGGTCAATGTCTCTCTTTTGGAGTTCCTAATCACACCGATCTCCTTTCTTGTGCAACTCCTTCACATCGTACTCCAATGAAGATAATCTCTTACTCCCTTCTTCCACCTTCTGAAGTATTGCTCGTAACATCTATTTGGCTGAGGCACCTCCTTCACCACCTGGGGGCTTAGAACCTGGATTTACACCTGGAGGTACGGTTATCCCGGCCTTGGGATTAGCATATGAAAAATTCTCGTTCTTCCTCCATTGATTTTGATTCGAAGGCTGACCCCCTTGGTAGCCTTGGTTATTCCTCCATTAGTTCATAGGAGGTTGTGGACCTGGTAGTACAAAAGGTTGACCATAGAGAGGTATTCTTTGTTGATTACCGTCTTGCTGGAACCCGCCTTGGTTGTAATTAGGTCTTCCCATATAGTTGGCCTCCTCTTGCTAGCTTACTTGTTGGTCCACCTTCTCACTCATTCCATTATTCCCTTCAATTAGATTTTGCCTTACCTCGAGATTGCTGATCTTTTCCATCATAGCCATGAGTAGCTTTCTCGTACCTTCACTCTCTTCCATCTGATATGCCCTCTGAAATTCGTGATTCTCGTTCCATTGCCATGCATTCTTGACAATATTTTCAACTATCTCCCTACAGCGGGCTGCACTACAATTTAAGAACGCTCCACTCGCACATGCATCAAGATGATCTTGAGCTGCCTTGCTGGCTCCACAATAGAAGTAAGCCATTATATCACCCTCGTTGTACCCGTGCTGTGGGCACTCAACCAGCATATTTGAGAACCTCTCCCAAGACTGACTCAATTCTTCTCCTGACTTCTGCTTGAAAGATGAGATCTCCTTCCTTGCTTTAATAGTTCTCGATGGAGGATAAAATCGCTTGAGGAACAGACGCTCGAGCTTGGCCCACGTGGTTACACCTCCCCTTGGGAGTGTGTTATCATACCACTCCTTCGCAATTCCAGCTAGAGAAAACTGGAACAACCTAAGTTTCTTGGCATCTTCAGACATGCCATTATGATTGAAGGTCGAGGCTATCATAAGAAAATTCCTCAAGTGTGTGTGAGGATTATCCTTTCCTACCTCCCCCTTGAATTGACTCTCCACTAACATCTTCAGGATCCCTGGGGAGATAGAAAAGTTGTTGGCCTCAACTGGTGGCATAGCAACACCATCATAATACCTTAGAGGTTGTGCCTCAAACCTTCCTCTGATTGCTACACCTGGGTCAACGACCTGAGGTACCTGCTGAGGATCAATAGGAGACAGTGGGATCTGTGGAATTGGAGGTGGGTTGTAAGTAGGTTGTGGAGGGTAATACGGTGGATACGGGTATGGTGCAAAAGGGAAAGGGTATGGGTAAGGTGGGTTGTTTGGTTGGTAGACAGGATTATTAAAAAGGTTGTTCGAGTTATGAACTTGATGTTGGTTAGGGGCTGAATTTGTTGTACTTTGTGGATTCGGGTTTTGGTTCTGATTATCCCCTATTAGTACTTGCTTGTTACTGCTCTCAACTCCCTCAACCCATTCCACAATATCATTATACTTCTCTGTTTCCCTATCCAGCTCCTTCCCCAAGTCCATGTTATCGTTTCCTCCACCGATAGTGTTCATCCTTATTTTGGAAGGCTCAATTTCTTCTGGTTATCGTCTCAGGATCAAGGTGTGTTCTATCTTTGCTCGTTTCTCCCTTCGAGCACATTTACATAAACCTGAAACACCAAAAGAACGATCAAAACGCAACTGCCTAATGATTGAGAATAACACAAAAATAAAAAATAGTCACTACTAACTACTAAGCTATCTCCAAGTCCTACTCAATGGCCATACATCGCCATCCCCAGCAACAACGCCATTGACTTTAACCGCACTTAACAAGCTTTTACTAATAGTTACCCCAGAAGTGTATGGGTTCACTGTAGTATCAGCAAGTATAGGGACCAAGTATATCGTACCCACGGGATAGTGTGTATGCGAATAGAGCTCTGAAGATCTACGCGTCGTAATTAATATGAGTTAATGTTTTTGGATTTTTAGAATATTAAATCTAAGCTATATTATTCTACTTATGCAAAAAGAAAGAATTTAACTAATTAATTAAGGGTTGTTTTCAAATATAAGAAGGTGATGCTCAGGATAGGAGTCCCTACGTATACTAACGGAGTTGGTATGGTAACGAGAATAATTGTGATGTGCAAGTAATAATCCTAAGTATAAGATTTAAAGACTAAAAGCTCAAGAATTAAACCCTAATACTTTGTCATATCAATCGACTTCACGAATACACTAAACAAGTTAATGGATTGTTCTTAATTAATGAGACTCTAATTTAACTAAGGTGATGAGGTTGTCCTCCCTAGATAAACCGGTAGATGAATAAACCCCTTCTAAACCCTCTCGTTAAGCCTATTCGTTATTAAGGAGTGATAAGATCGTCCTCTCTCTAACAATTTTCGTACTCAATACAAAGATACTTCTAGAATTTATTTTAAGCATTCATTAATTAAGAGAATCAAAACTAAACATCACGAGTTACCCTAATTACGTATCAACGTCCTACTTCTACGAGTTCATCCTACCCCAAGCATACAAGGGTTTTAGTCTAACATGATTTTAACGATAGCAAAAAAAATTAAACAAGCAACGAACATCAACATGACAAATTGAAGTGAAAAACTAATAATCATAAACTAGGGTTTTGAAGAAAGAATTTAAATCTAAGAACGAAAATTGAATTAAGAAGAAGTCAAAGTCTCACGTAACAAGTATCGAAGAAAGAAAGGAAGAAATCCAAAACCAAACTCTAACTATGAATTCGTAATGTTAAAACCTCAATTAAAAGTAAAATATGTTTGCTCAAACTCTCGGTGCTCTTCTCTCTCAAAAAACTATCTCTATGTGTGTAGTGGTACCCAAAAACGTGCTCGGAATGGGTATAAATTGGCAACGGGTCGATTCGGGAGCTCACGAGCCGAATTCCACGATTACTCGAGTACTTAGTACGATAGTAGGTTCCACTCGAGTACTTCAATCTTCCAGAGCCGAAAAAGTACTCGACCTCCCTCGCTCGAGTAGTAGTACTTGACCGGCATTAGCTCGAGTGCAGTACTCGACCAGTGCTCACTTGAGTACTTTCACTGACACTTTTGCTCGCTCGAACTAATACTTTTCGTATTTCTTCCATATCTTCTCATCCGGGCATCCGTTTGAGTCGATTCAAAGTCCTACGAACTCCATTCTTTGCCCTCTATCCATCTTTGAGCATCAAAGAGGTAAATTCATTAGTTCATGAAAATAGTACTCAATTGACTCTAAATACTCATCGAAATCAATCAAAACACGGGCAAATCGAGCTATAAAACCTAACAATTTCACGCCTAATCAACCCCCCCCCCAAACTTACCGTGTTGTTTGTCCTTAAGCAATGAAATAATAAGTCGGGTGAAATTGTTAAGAATGAATTATAGAACTAAATCATGCAAGTAATAGAGCTCAAGTTTCAAAGATCGTTTACTCGCATTCCAACTCACCCCCTTCATCATACTCATGCATAAACAATAAGAACCACCAAAATCAAACATGGATGTGCACTCAATGATGTGTTTCACTCCCTCAAAAGTGTATAACAGTATTAAGGGACACACTCAATCAATCAATCACACATATCAGCATCCATAGGCTTGTAAGCACTCTCAACTTCGATCATAAACTAGAATCCATGCCGAATCAAAAAGGACTTTATCAAGGTTGTAACGTAGGCTCTTTGGATAGGTGGGGTAACTATGTGGGATAAGTGACTCAAGTGAATGGAGAATAGAAAATCAAATTTCAGTACTTTGAGACGAGGAACAGAATACTTCAATCATCTTCATGCAATACACTTTCAATTCCACTACCACGACAAAGAAGTGAAGATCACTAGGCAGTTAGATTTTGTAATTGTCGACCAGCCAACTATATATAATGGCTTCTTAGGCCGTCCCTTCCTAGAGACTTTTGAGGCGGTGACCTTCCCCGTTATTGAGGGTCTAGTTGGTACAGTAAAAGGGGGCCAAAAAACGGTAAAAAGATATTTAAACTACTCGTGGTCCTTTTTTAATTTCGCATCTAGTTCTCACATTCTTGTAATCACCGAAGAACCAGACATCGGCACCACAAAAGACCAAGCAGTCAAGAAGCAATAAAAAATTATCTTCGACCTCGTCGATATAATCGTCGACCCTTTGGAACCAAGAATCAATTTCGAACTTATCCAAGTCAAGATGGATCTGTGAGGCAAGAATAAGGATCCTAGAGAGACTACTCCCATAGAGGAGCTTGAATGAGTCTTCATAGATCCAGCTCGACCAGGCCTCGAAGTGACCATTGTTCAGGAATGTCGACAGATTTAAAGGTCGAGATCCTCGATTTCCTAAAGAATAGCAATGATGTCTTTGCAAGGGGCTATCGTGACATGGTCTGCATCGATCCAAAACATGTCTACCACCATTGGAAGATCAACCCTAAGAAGAATCCCGTCCACCAAAAGAGGAGGAGTTTGGCCCGGAAAAGTATGAAGCCCTGGCCGTCGAGGTTAAGAAACTGTTTGACAATATGTTCATCGAGCTGGCCAAAGGCAAACCGCAATGGATCTCGAACGCCATACTGGCAAAAAAGTAAACGATACTTGGAGGCTATGCAATAATTTTACATGCAGCATGTCCAAAAGATAATTTCCCCAATTTCGCACATTGATTATTTGGTTGACAGCACGACCGGCCACGAGCTAATGTCATTCATGGACGTCTTTACCAGCTACCACCAAATTCCAATGGACGTGGATGACATCAAACATACATTCTTCCTCACAAAAAAATATATATACTCTTGGACAAGGATGTCATTCGGACTCAAAAATGTCGGGACAACATACCATAGGTTAGTAAATACCATGGTTGCCGACCAGATAAGTAAAACGATAAAGGTCTATATTGCCGACATTGTGGTTAAAAGTGTGGATAAAGAGGACCATTTGAAGGACCTCGCTGAGGCATTCACGGTCTTGAGGGATTACTATATGAAATTAAACCCTAAGAAATACAACTTTGGCATCGGCTCAGGGAAGTTCCTCGGCCATATCGTCAGCCAGAGGGCATCGAAGTCAAGCCCACCAAAATCAAAGTCATCCTCAACATGCAAGAGTCGGGGAGCATCAAGCAAGTCCAGATGTTGATGCCTTGACGGGATGCTTGGCCTCGTTGAATAGATTCATCTCCAGGCTAGGAGATAAATGTACGTCATTCTTCTCCACCATACGAAAGAAAAAGTTCACCTGGAACAAAAAGAAAGCCAGATTGCGTTCCAGAAGCTAAAGGAATACATGTCCAACCTAATGTTATTTGCGAAGTTCATTCCCAGCGAGAAGCTCTTCCTCTACCCCGCCGCCTCGAACAACGCATTCAGCGTTGTGTTGGTCCGGGCCTAGGGACAGGAGCATCTGCCGATCTATTATGTGAGCCAAGTTTTGCATGACGCCGAGATCAGGTACTCACCCTTGGAGAATATAGCATATGCTTTAGTCATGAGTGTGAGGAAACTAAGACTATACTTTTTCGACCATTAAGTCGTGGTACTCACGACCCTACCTCTTCGGCAAGTACTCCATCGGCCAGATACTAGTGGTCGTCTCATAAAATAGTCAATTGAAGTGTCCCAATATGGAGTCTCATAATGCCCTGCGAATTGTCATCAAGGGTTAAGCCTTAGCCAACTTCGTTGTAGGGCTCACGTATTATCCACTTTTTCCAAGGTGAATCGCCCCCCATGGAAGCTCTATGTGGAGTGCTCCTCGATGAGTTCATGTGCCGGGACTGGGATCATCTTGACGGGACCAGATGGTCAATGTTTCACCAACTCCGTTAGGTTCTCTTTACTTGCCACTAACAATGAAGCTGAGTATGAAGCACGAAAAAGTAAATATCTTCATAGACTCACTTTTAGTGGTAAATCAATTGACGGGAGAATACAAGGTTTGAGGCGAACAAATGATAAAATATCAAGAGCATGTCATCGAGCAATGCAAGAAATTCCACCAAGTCTACATCGAACAAATTTCGAGGGAACCAAATTCGCAAGCTGACGCATTATCAAAGCTCGCAACCAAGAAAAATCCATATAAATAGAATAAAAAAGGGATTAAAGTTTTTGCAGTCCTATAACTTGACCTAAATTTGATTTTGGTCCACATCAATTATCTATTTTGATATTGGTCCTGTAAATTTTAAAATATTTTGAGATTGGTCCTTTTACCGGTAATAGTGGGTTGTTCAGCAGGTCACCGCCACGTGGATTATTTATTTACGTTTCCCTTTTGTTTTGTGTAGTACGTGGCTTTTTTATTTTCTTGAAACATAAGAAATGGGCTTGGGAAACGGGTGTTGGGTTAATGATGGGTTGGAGTCCCTTTTTCATCAATTTATTTTATTATGTTTTTTATTGGAATTTAGTAAATTTTTATTTTTATATTTTTAATCCTCCCTCAATTTAATATTTTAGCAAAATTAGATTAAATATTGTTAAAAATTAACAAATATTCTTTTGGTTCCGTAATTACTTTCACACTTATTTTATTGGAATGCCCCACAACTACTTTCACACAAAAATAAAATAAAATTATTCCTTACAAAAATCAATAAAATATAAAATTATCATTATTTTATTCAACCGTACACTTAAATTCTTCAAGAATCTTAAAAAAAAAACATGTCACTCTCAAGTGTAAAAGAAAAGGTGCAACGGATGGAATATTTTTTTAAGAAAACTGTCTAATTATTTTAAACAAAGAATGAACAAATAAAGAAAACAAAAACTTAAAAAGATAATTATCCTACGATTCAAAATTAGAAAAAAAGAAAAATATATGCCCCAATCAATTCCATAATAATTAGTCAATACTCAAATATCATTCCCCATTTAAAAAAATGAATTCAAAATAAGAAAATCAGCTTCGCTTTTGTTCATCTCCTTCTCCATCCTTCTCTGGTTTGTTCTTCAATGTGTTTTCAGCGAATTCTATTTTTAATTTTTTAATTTGCCCAAATCGGATTACAGAGGAGTGTGATAGGAGGAGAGAAAAGATGTGGATCATGGGCCATCAGATCTAAAAGAAAAAATTGGAATATTGGATATGAGGCGCGAGTTTGATTCTGCCACCAATCACTCTGCAATAGTGCGATTCTCCGTTTATCGCCGCAACCACCGCCACAAGACGCCACTCTCCGCTCCGCCGATGTTATTGTTGATAGGCGAACAATTCTAACGATTTGGTGAACAGGATCTAAAGACTAAACAAAGATTAAAAAGCGAAACGACTAAGCCAGAAATGACCAACAAGCGACCGTCGAAGAAGGATACACAAACCAATTTGGGTAGTGTATCATATGATGAGCAAACACTCTGACGAACAGCTTGCTGGCGAACAAGTCCTGGACCCGGGTCTGATCTGAACAGCACACCAAGCCACCGATGACGAACAACAATCCTTGAAGGTGGTGCACTAACCAATTTAAGGAGTGCATAACACCCTTCCATATACTGTGACGAACAGGTCCTGGGCGAACAATATTATACATAAAGGTCCAGTGGCTAGCCTTAGAAGAATAAACTAGCGAACAACTTATAAACTATCCAGCCAGGAGACGAACAACAAATATAGAAGATATACAAGTGTTGAATCACTAGACAGACAATGACGAACAACTATGAATCCGTGATAAGGCAAAATACAAGACTTTGTAACTAAGTTTCAGCTTAGATAAGGTCAAATATGGTCAAAAGGATACATGCAAGTTTGGTAGTCCAAGGGTCATGTACACCACCTACTTGGTGGGCAGTATAAATAAGTTGTTCTCCAGCAATAAAAATAAGTTCAAATTCACAAATACTTCAAATACACACACTCAAACACCTAAACATGCACACATACGAAATAAATACGAATTCGATATTCGTATTTACGATTTTATAACCCGATCTTTCGTTTTTACTATAAAAGGTAGTAATCAATCACACGTTTTTGTTTGGTGATCCCAAAACCAGTTAAAAACAGTCATTAATCCACGTGATTAGAACCGATCACCAACAGCTACGTCTCCACCATCGCATGCATCGGATCTAATTATTAGTTTTTCATTCTTAATGCAGAAGATATTGGAATCGATGTTTAGAAATTGGACATTGTAATTTATGAGGTCCAAAACAGCGAACGTTGATATAAAGTTGTAAATATTTTAAAATATTTTGAGGTCAATTTCTGGAATTCCTAGGTATGATAGATCGAATGGGTCTGTTCTTTTTTTTTTTTAAATTCTAAAATATCAATGATCGAATTTCTGGAGTTTCTGGTAGGATGTGGAATTTTTGAATTTCTTCAATTTACTGGGATTGATTCCTTAAGAATAAGAGAAGGGAATATGAAAGGATAAATATGAACATTAATTAAGGAGTGTTGAGGAAGAAAATGAACAATCATTGATGAGAACCCGACCCGATTCAACTTCACACGCCCAATATTTATATGTTTAACCTTAGAAATAATAAATAAATAAATTGACCCAACTTTACACAATCATCATATAATATGTTAAATTTTATCCACAAGGCATGTAAAATAAAAATAAAAACAAAAATTATTATCCTATGTGGCCGTGACCTGCTAATCAACCTACTGTTACCGGTAAAAGGACCAAAATCAAAATATTTTGAAATTTATGGGACTAACATCAAAATGGGTAATTTATGTGGACCAAAATCAAATCGATGTGAAGTTAGGGGACTGCAAAAATATTAATCCCAATAAAAAAAATTAAAAGTCATATAAGACAATGACTTCTCATTTATAAGACAATCAAAATTAATAATGACATATTTGATTCGTAAAACGTTGTGTGAATACAAATGAGATCATTCCATGCGTAGTAAAAAAAAAAATTGTGTCATGACTTTATGAAAAGTATCATTTAAAAAGTAGTCAAGCTCCAATAACTAACATATACAACAATAGATTTTTATTTTTATTTGATTTTTTGAAAAATTATTATCCTTTTGAAATTAATAAAGTTTTGAATTTAGTCTAAATTGAACCTAGAAAATTTATTATTTTAGAAAGCTTATTAATTTATAGAGTATTAATTTATGGAGATGGGAAAATGTCATTTTCTTTTTATGTAGATTCGGAGCAATTGGTGGACTCCTTTGCTGAGATCCAACGTTTAGCAAGTTGCCTTCCTTTCATGTTTTATTTGCTCGTTGACATAGTGCAATAAGCGCTGCTCCCGACTTTGCTAAGCCTCTGTTTTATTTACTTTTATTAAGATCACTTTAATGAACACACAGAAAAGAGTCGCAGATGGTGGGAAGATGTCCGTTGATTCCCCTCGTTAAAACCCGAGCGTATTGAAGCAATTTCAGACCATCAATGGATTGGAGTTTGGAGTTGTACATGATGGGAAACAGCCATACCCAGGTGCCAATTACTACACAAAAGTTGGCAAATGGTGGTGCAAAATGCCAACGAAAATAATCTCTACTAAATTATTGTCATCATTTTCTACTAAAATTAAATGGTACAAACTAAAATTTGATGCTACATCTCCCCGCGCCACCGCATAATTACCACGATCAAACTGCCTTCCAGAAAAAAAAAAATGAAAAAAATGAATGACCATTCTGTGTTTTCACTATAAAAATCTCATTTCGAAATATACTTGCAGAAGTCCATTAAATAAAAAAAATAAAAAAATCGATGATAACAAAATAATAGGTAAGAAAAAATTACCAGCAGAAGAATAGGTGTCATTGCAGCTACTCCTTGTTTCTAGAGGATTTGTCTTTGCGATGTCCACCAAGAATACGTGAAATCTGAAGCCCTCTACTGAAGGCTTGATTGAACAGCATTCGAGTTTGGAATTCTGAGACGAACGGGAACCACGCAAGAAAAGCCACAGGTGTGAAGAGAAGCAAACCCATCAAAATTTCATAGCCTCGAGCTAATGTTCTCACTGACCCCCAGAATCCGAATCTATGAACCACCGGCTTACATGCTTGTGCAATCTGGAACCAAAACTCGTCAATTTTTGTAGCATGTTTGATAAATAAATAATAAAATATGCATCAGCAGTTTACAAATAGTTTGATAAAAGAATAGCAAGTGGATATGGAGGAGTAATGTTTGCTAACCAGAAGTAAGCCCCAACCAGTAGGCATGAAGGCAAGTATGCAGACCAGAATATCTCTCGGTGACATGTGGGCGAGGGCTATCAAAATTACCAGGATAGCGATGAACGTCACAAATATCAAACCCTTGATAAGACGGAATACTAGTTGAAAATTCGCACTAAATTTCCTCCGTCCAACTGAAATTGTCTGATAAACAGAGTGAGAAAACTCATCAGATACAAATCATCTGTCAAGAACTGCTAAAGTGGTATATGCCCCAAATGACACCATTGAAGCTTAGGATGTCTTTCGTACAAAATTTTGCTGAGTGACCCTATTTGAAGCTTAGGATACCTTCAGGAAATATTGAGGACATGACTTCATTTCAGGTAGTTATATTTTCCCCTTAAACTATGTCATTTTCTAATATAGGAAAGGGGTCATTTGCAAGTACCAACATTTGACAAAAAAACACACTGGACATCTAGTGAAGATGGCAACAACACTTTTATCAACTTTTTCTACAAACCAGTTAGGGTTGCGCAAATAGGTATACGAAGTACACGGTCTATTTCAACTAAAAAAATCAATAATGTTCTTACCTTCATGACAAAAAGAATCAGAAAGATCACCAGCCATGATATGCCATATACCTGTAACACATTTAAGTAATTATTAAAAACTCAAACACATTACCATACTCAGGAATCTTCAGGACAGAGCAGGCAACGTACCAGAACACTTTTGGATTCCCTTGCGATGTGCAAGTGATATACGAGGCCATACTGATAAATGAAAAACCTTAAGGCTAATAATATCTCCGCAACGATACCACGTTTCCCAGAATGACGAAGATGATCTTGTTCCTCCTCCCACCATGATTCCCAACTTTTCTCAGGAGGAACACCAATGCCTCCTCTGTTACCGATCCACTTATTCCAATCAGTCCAATCATCAACTATCTTTTGCCACTCAAAACCAGAAGGATTGAAGAGAAAGGGAGCAAAAAGCCAGGTGCCCACCATAAACCACATAGGAACAGTTATTAAGATATATGAAAGAGCTCCTCTATAGGCCTGGCCAAATATTTGATAAACAAGAAGCAATATCATTAGCTCCAGCCCCTTAACAAAGTGGCTACGCGAGTACAGCCGGTAGTTATCAGCAAATTTAGCATGGAACACAACAAACCCACGACCTGTGCCCCTATATTTTGCACCTCCATGGAGTAACGTCCTCCCATAATAATGGGTTTTAGTTCCAAGTGAAAAGGTGAAAAATACAGGTGCTAATTGCAGTTGCATTAATATGAATTCACTTAATGCTGTTCGGAAGCCATTTTCTAATCCAATTTCCATCACCATAGGAAGAGCCATCAGAAATCCAATTTGCACAAAGGACTGAGAGGCCAGAGCAATTTCTAAAGACTTATTATCTCGAATTCCAGGCTGCGCGCTTAGTCCCTTTTCAAGACCACTAAGAACAAGATAGAGGCGACCATAAAGAAATACATACACAGTCAGAACAGTAATCTGTCAGAAGAAACACAACATGGTTAGAAATTTTAAAGGGCTTAAGAAATACAACTGTTAGACAATTCATCTATCACATCACATACCAAAGTACTAATGTAGAAACCAATGGTGGTGAAATAGCATGAAAGCATTCGAAAGAAGTCAAACCGATGCCCCAGCCTATACAAATCACGACTCAACGTTTGTTCTCCATTTCCATTGGCAATCTTTGCCTCAAATAAAGAAATTTGGTTAAGGCCCACATCTCTCCCTTTACCAACTTGTATGTACTCATGATGAGTTACATTGCCTTCACGAAGTGTAGAATTGAAGCCTGCAAAGTTGCACAGGATCAAGCAACTATCATCATCCATTTAAAAGAGTTATAAAAAAAAATTAACAATTAATTTATAAGCATACCAGCAAATATGTCCTCACTAAGGTTGATAATCTTGGAGGCCTTGCTCACCCCACCTCTAGTAAGGTGAAACAGTCTATCAAAAACATCAGGATGTCCGTAGTGAAACCGAACCCTGAAGGAACAAGAAGTTACTCAGTCAACTTAGAAAGATGATAGTAAAACAAATACTTAAGAATGGCTGGTTAGAAAAGGAATTCTTGAGACATGTAACCTAAGTGAACTGTGTATTAAGTGAAATCCCGCGGTAAGCTCAAAATAAAGCAAATGTACTGGCCATACAATATACCAACTGAACTTCATAAGACAGTGTAGTGCCTAACACAACTATTCACCCAGATTAAAGAATTTTCAGCACAAAAGGCAAGGATTGTGCACAGAAGGCAGTGAATACACAATTGCCTCGATGTGAGACGCAGCACTCACTGATCACTGTATTACTTGGTTGACCTGGTGCACTTGCCAGATTATACATTGATTCGCAACCACCAAATTCCATGCATCATTAGCACTAAAGTTCAACTCGTCTTTGCAAAAAGAAATAGAAATAACAGCAACCTTATATATGCGCGCACACACACCAAAAGGGATGCACTTCTAGCTGTTAACCTCACTTTCAATTGATCCAGGTATCAGGCTAATTACATGGAACCTAAGATGTAGCTTCATCTAATTATTTAGATTTTAATGTATGCAAGGGCCCATCTTTGAGCATGTAACAGAAACGGACAACTAAAGGTGGCATGCAGAAAGGCATAAGAATAAAAAATTTATAAGCTGGGCATACATACCGATATATCTACATGAGATAATCACTTACCAGATGAAAAGTTTCAGGTAATGCAACAGGAAAACTTACTTAAGAGGGTTAGCCAGTAGTCTCTGACCAATAGTAACAAAGCTCGTCTCTTGATTAGACATAAACCAAGCAAGAGAAGAAACACTGCATCGCGTAGTAAAAGAATTTTGGGTTACATTAAGGCAGGAGTATATAGGCATGTATTATTGTTCAGGACATGCTAATTATGTGAAATGGCCTACCTTCCAGTGAAAATATGCTCCCTCAGACCAAGAATTGATGGATGTCTCAGGTCATGCCTTTTAAGAAATTCTTGGAGTAAGTTTCTCATTTTCAAAGCTTCTTCCATGTAGTTATCCTAAGTTGGATAATAATGTCAGGGCACAAAAGTGAGAAATTAGAAGGCATTGAACAAAGAGTAGTTTACCTGATTCATATCAATTGTCTGTAAGCCTTCTCCGCGCGTGAAAATTATGGCATGATTCTGATTTTCTGGCTTTCCTTCACCCAGTATAGCAGGGCCTGGAAGTTTTATACGGTAGATGATCTGTGAATAGAAATCCATAAATTAATAATCATAGTCACAAAATATGTTCGGTTGTAAACCTCAATTGCTGCAAGAAAAGTTCCATAGAGGATCTTCATAGTGCAAGAAAAGTTCCATAGAGGATCTTCATAGTGCAAGAAAAACAGACTAAAATCAAATATGCCAGAGAAAAAGTAAAACAAGTCCTGAAAACAAATTGAAATCTGCTTCAAGTGACTCCCCCTCGAATAAAAATGTCTACCTGCACCATATGTTAATTTAATCGCTGAAAACTGAGTATGATTGTAGCTAGAGACCCAATTAGTCAGGTTAAAAATAAATAAAAATTATATATATATATCTGATCTCATCCATCAAGGTCTCCCCCCTAATAAATAAAATTAAAAGAAATAAATATTATATATATATATATATATATATATATATATATATATATGACCTCATCTATCAAGGTCTCCCCCCTAATAATTATCTATATGGACTCATCAATTCCCTCTCTTTATACTTTAATATATTTAAATCATAATTCACATCATCATGTCACCCCTAGATTTCAGTTTTTAAAGTCACTTAAAACCCAAAACAAGCATCACCTAAGGGATTTGAAATTCACCCAAATTAGAGTGGACTTCAAATCAACCCAAAACGTAAAAAGAAAAATGAAAGGGAAATGGTTTCAGATACACAAATATTTCTAACTGTTTAAGCTATCTATTATTTTCATCTGGTAACTTCTAATTAATCTCACATTACCTGATCCAGATTCTGTCCTGGCTCTGAAGTTTTTGACTTTGGCAAAGCAGCCTTCACTAAAGTGGAGTAATATACTTTGTCATTAACCTTCTTTGTTTTGTCTTTACTGGGTTCTTCAACTTCATCGATATATGCTACTCGGAGAGATGGATACCTGTCAAGAGAAATGCAATAAGGTGATGCCATCCAGACCACAATAGCCTTTAAAGCTCTATGATACTTACGTTGCCATAAGTCTCAATATATCTTGCGCTCGAGGATCTCCAGATCGTTTCTGGATGCCATATAATTGGCAGGAGACAACATATGTGAACTTCATATCTGCCACAGCTTGACATTGAGTCCACAGTGACCTCTCTCCCTTCATCTGATCTTCATTCAACTCAATGGCCTTATAGCCTTCCATTAAATCTGTTCAAATTAAGAAATATAGCTGCTTACAGTACAGCACTACAATAGTTTGCATGAAAACATCATAGAGCTGGCAGTGCCAGAAACTGAACACTCGAATAGTTTGTACTGACAAGAAACTGAACAATTTTTCTCATTCAAAGTAGCCAATGCACAAGATACAGTACCTTCATGCTTGGCCATATCAAGGAAAGCCTGAAGTTCAAGAGCTTTGCGGTAATACATCATTCCTCTAACTGCCACAATTTAGAAAATGCATCAGTCCACAAAAATATTGTTTCAGAAAAAAAAGAGGTATAATGACCTACTAACATGATCTAATTTTGATTGAAACTAAATCAATAAGTTGAATGCCCATTAACATTATCATTGAGGAATGGAAGAGTTTTATGTCAGTCAGACCACATCTTCACGACTCTTTTGCTTTTTCTATTTCTATCAATTATCAAAGAAACTTAGCAGCATCACATGTTTAATGCTTAAGTCTCTTTACATACAAGGTGTGGTATAAACATAACAGAACCCATAAAATTACCAACCTCAAATAAAAAATACTTGGGGCAGCAAACCATCAAATACTACCCCATCCCCCACACCGGGGAAAAAAAGAATCACAAAACCCACCACAGAAAAATAATAAAGAAAATGGATTGAACGTTGAAACGAGATACTACAACTCACAATAAGCTGAGAACTTATTTGTTTATACTTTATACCAGATCAGGTCAAAGAGTTGCCCTTATATTATGCCCCAAGCAGAAAACAAAATTAACGGAATGCTGAGAATTTAAATTGTTCATACCAGTTCTGGTCAATGTTTGGCCTCTATATGATGCCCAATGGCGCAATTGTTCTTCTGATTCATCCGACACTCTAAGTTCTTCTTCACCAAGACAATCAAGGCGCTCCAGAAAGTTGTTCCATTCATCTGCACGATATTAGTTAAGGTTGATAGAGAAGGAGAAATGTAATATCTCTCGCAGCATCCAAATCACAAACCTGGGAAAATTTTCTGCAAGTAAAAGAGAATGGAAACACCATCTTCATTTGGCACTTCTAGCTCAGGTAATGAGAAAAGAACCTCCTCCGTGTAATAAGGAGTCAAAACCCTATATGTTGGAATAATAAAAAGTTATATACACATCATAGATACATGATCTTCTCTAACCAAACTTATAGCACCAATGAAAATATAGGACTCACGAGAAAGACAGCATATTGCGGACTTTAGGAGCTGAAGGCATGTCCATAAACAAGGAATTAGAGAAGAAGGAAATGCGCCTTCTGGCTTCTAAATTTGATGGTACATCCATTGCAGATTCCTTCACCGTCAGTAACAAGTACAACCTCTTGATCTGTGGTGAAGTAAAAAATAAATAAGTTAAACAAGTACAGATGACAAAAGTTTCAGTAGTAGATGTCAATTCAACTTTATATACCTTCTCTTTCCAAGCTTCAGATTCGGGAGCTGGAAATTTAATGGCACCAGCTGATGCAAATAACTGATATTGTATTCCTTCATGTCCCGCTCCACCATGAATTGAATCTAACAAGCTAAGTAAAGCAAATGGAATAAAATAAGAACATTCCATCTATGCCTCAAAATCTGACACTTTTATGGTGAAAGAGCATTACTTGGATACATGATCTTCCATTATATCTCGGGTCACAACTTCTAACATGTCCTGGAAAAGGATGACAATTTGATCCCTGTCCTCAGGCTTATTGTCCAACTGCAAAATGGCCAATTGAGTAACAAGTTTATGCATCACTAAATCAATAAAAACAGTAAATTATAATGGAGAAAAGAGAAATACCTACCAAGTATTTTACAAGTTTAACAAAAAGATCATACAGATTTGGAAGAGCATTCAGCTTGTATTCAGTTAACAGATCATCCTCCACTATATGCTTGTCAACTTCAGAAAATATATACTCAATCACCCTGAATACATAAGATAATTAGACAAAGTGAAGCAAATGCAGATGAGCTCAAACAGAAAATCTATCATATCTATAAACTTACTCTTTCTCACGTTTGCCGTGAACTAAAAAGTTAACAATGTTTCGGAATGAAGCATAGCACTCGCAGACAGCAGAATACATGTAATCATCAGACTTGATCCGCTTTTTCAGTTCACTATCCTTGCCCCTACTATCTTTAGCCATATCCACTGCTATTGGTATCTACATGATCCAACAAAACCAGTTACCCAGAGGGAAAATGCTTTTCAAATAACTGATCACTTCTATTAGCCAGAGATGGATAAGAAACCAAAAATGACATCTAATTCTCACATCAAACTTTTATCCCCTTCAGAATGGTTACGCTTAATTTAATGAACATCACATATCTACGCCAAATAATACCAGCCCTCGAAGGAAATTCTAAAACAGGGTTGAAGATTTTCACACCTTCAAAAAATAGAGTAATCGTGGAATCAAAAATTAAATAATGATGGATATAACTGTGAGAGATAGAGAGATACACTATTCTTGATATACTGAATCAATTGTCTACCTTAATTAATGTGTTGTGTTTTAATTGTGGTTCACATGCCTATTACATTACACCTCTGTATAGGTGAAATTGTATTTGGAATATAAACAAAGGTCAGCTATAGAAATGACAATGGTCTAGTTTTGTTATGACGTGCTGTTTGCACGAAAGAATACATGCTCAGAAAAATACTGCATGCTAATAAATAATCCATTCACTAATTAACCATGTAAAAAGCCACAACAATAACAATAAACTACATGAGGCTTTTGTTAGTTATCATTAATTCTCGACACAATTCTTTTAATTGGAGTCTCATCTGCTTATGAAGCCTCCCTCGGCCACCCCTGCTTGACCAGCGAAAACCATCTACAACTACTTGCTCCGCTCATCATTGAGGGACCCCCCTACTCTGTGTGAAGTTTGTTGCTTGCACACTATTTTCTGTTTGTTCACTGTTACGATCTAGTGTTGCCTTCTACTGTTTACCAGGTGTGTGTGCTCTGCCTCTGTTGTACCAGTTCTGGATACTTGTGTTTGCCCACCTTTGGGTATAACTTGTCTTTACTATTGCTTCCTCTGATTATCATCCCTCTTTGGACTTGTTAAAAAATCATTTTTGTGGACTTGTTAGTTGGGCATAGCTGATATATATGATCATGCTTCAAGGGGAGTGTTGAAGATCATATTATTATTTTATTTCCTCGTTTAGTTGATTAATGTAAATTAGGTAGATCTTTATTACACTTTCCTAGTTTTGGGTGTAATCCAAGATCTTGTTTCCACCATATACATTGGACCCTGGTATATTAATTAGTAATAGCACGCTAAATCTATACTTTACCATCTCGTTTGCAATCATCATAGAATATTGACTGAGAAAGAAAAGCAGACAAGGAAAATTAGGATAACTAACCAAATAAAAACCCACGAGGTTAGACCATTTTACTAGAAAAACCTATTGTATATTTTTAACACGAACAGAACACCCTTAAGTACCATAAATAAGGTTTGTATTTGAATAACTAATATATCCTCGATAATTTAAACGTGTAATGCAAAAAACAAATCCGTATACATCTATTTGAGAGTTTTTTGTCCAATGACTCCATAGTTATTCAACGCCACGTGTCAACTCTCGTATAACTCTTACGTCATTTGTCATCTCCTTAGCTATCATATATCCATGTGCCGCCTTCTCAAAACACTCATTTCTATCTCACATCGGTTTGCATCGAAAATAAAAGCTAATGTTAGCCTATAAAAAGGCATTAGACACTTGCTTAATTTTGTCAACTTCCTAGTATCTCTCTGTAATTGAGGAAATAGGAAATGTGAAGTAGTGAATTATGTGTTTTGAAGATTTTGATTTATTTAAGCCTTTGGTTATATTGTATCATTTCTCTTCATCTCTTTATATATGAGGAAGTCCAATAAATAGGATACCTGAACAAGGGATATTACTGTATTGCAAAAAATATGCTATTATATCAATTAACTAATTAATTTGTGAAAAAAACTATTATCCATTGACTTATTATTTTCTAAAAATATGATGAATTTTTGTATACATATTTCCTTTTTTGGGAAAAGAAACAGACCTTTATTTCAAAGGACAAAAAGTGAGGGATGAGAAATCCTTCAGGATAGTACAACTAGATGACTTTGCAACAGCTTACAAAGCCACACTCCAACAACTCACTAAGTCAGAAACTAAAAGACCACTGAACAGTTTGTGATAGAAACCCTAAGGCTAACTCTATACCCCATACATCCTCAGTAGATTCATGAACTATCTTAAAAAAATTATCTTATTTCTTTCGAGCCAAATAGACCAAAAAATCTCCCGGAGCTATAGTCCTCCACAACATTTTACACTTGCTAAAAAGACATCCCACATACATTTTACTTAATAAGGAAAAATAAATTGTAATTTATATATATATATATATATATATATATACAGATCATGAATTTACAATAATAATTCTTCTGAAGGATTAAGTGCATTGTTCATTGTTTTACTATTTATTGAGATGTATGTATTAAACAATTATGGTGAGGTATTAACAAAATCCATAGGTAATCTCTAAGCACTCATTTTTACCCACCTCTTTTGTGCATCAAAGATGACAGTTAAACTTTAGGCCTTTGATTGTTATTGTACCGATTTCACTTATATTTATTTATTTAAAAAGTCATTTATAGAGAAATCTAAACTTGTGCAAACAAGAGAATTAAATGTATTCAATAATTTTGATGTATTATATCAATTAATTAATTAATTAAATTATGGTAATTTTAATTAAGTGAATATTTTAAATATCCATCAACTTATTCTTATTTTGTTGAAAAAAAAAGGCTGATACATTTTATTTATTAAGAATAAACTGTTATATTATTTTAAATACATTTTTACACATTCTTATTCTTATACATTTTCTTACTGCATTTTTATTATGGAATTCTATCAATACATATTTCCACATATAAAAAAAAAATATATTACAACCTTCTTCCCAAAGTTAATTTCTACTTTATTGTTTGTCACCCTAACTAAATTTTAATTAATAAATGTGAATTAGTATGTGTAAAGTAATAATATGAGATGTAAGTATACAAGTGTGGGAAAGATATAATTGCAAAAAAGAAATTGTTATATTTTAATTTATGGAAATACCGATTGAGCAAGGGGATGGGTAATTTCGGCAAGTTGCAATTAAGTTTGGAACAGAAAGAGTGAAACTTATTGCATATATATCAATTATAATCAATGATATTTTTCTGCAAGAAAACATAAATTAGTGTTTATAATTATTTAAATATACTATATACTACTAGTATTTAAATATACTATATACTACTAGTATTAACTATTACGAACACTCCCGAGTAATACACAGGGATCTATGCTTGTGTCATCTATATATACAGTTGTTTATAAGTAGTTCAAACCTAAAGGGCTGACTTTAAAATTTGCCCAGCAAATACTTTGTCCCTTATGCTTGGTATCTATGGTTAAGCATTTCCCTAAGGGCTTGTTTGTTTTGGGATTTAGGTGGGCGTGTGAAGTCATGACTTTACATCCACAAGATGTAAAGTCTTTAATGATAATAAAAGTGTGTGTTTGTTTTGGGATTTTAGTAGGGTGAGATTTTACTTTATGTCCAATCATGTGTAAGAGAAAAGTAGGAAAGAGAGTGTAAGTGAGAGAAAAGTGATGTGTGGGTAATGATTGAGTGAGAGAAAAGTGATAAAGTGAATTGTATTGGGATGAGTAATAGTAGGTATTTATAGGTGTGGATGAAGAATGGGATGTAAAAACTGGATGTTACATCTCTAACTAGAATGGGACGGGGGCCGGAAAGTTCTAGTCCTGTCCGGGTGAATCCCAAAACAAACAAGGCCTAAAGGAAACAATCTAAATTAAAAATTGACTTATGTTCAGCTTGGAGGGGAAAAAATCTAAATTAAAAAGGAAACAATGGTCTAAAGGAAACCTTGCTAGCAAGCAAAAACGGAGGCCACTGCATCAGCTCCAAATCACGATCAGCCCAATATGGAACAAGCAACAGATCCATTTCCCTAACAACATAAAGCAAGTTTAGAAATCATATTTTCATAAATAACATGTCTCATGATTGTACCACAATATTGGGAAAGAAACAATGAATTTACAATACGATTATCTCATAGCATCAATTCAGAAGATCACCTATTACTTATTAGATCCTCCTCCCTGAAACTTGTTATTATTTTGTTCCACAACTGAGCAAACCTCGCAGCTTCTTTTTCCTTACTGGACGGAATCTGAGAATGATATTGAGATAAATAAAGTAGATTCACGTCATATTCTTGCATAAGCCAATATATTACTTATTAGTGACGGAAATGAAAAAAGAAGTAAAAAATATATTACCATATCAAATTTGCGGGAAAAGGTGGCCTTCAGTCCTTTCCTTTTTGTTGGCTCAGTTTTCTCATCTGGAATTAAACATGCATTGAAGGCACCAGGCAATGACTGGAACCGGGATCTCAGCATTCCTAGAGTCCGAATCTGAAGCAAAAGGAAAAGGAAAGAAAGGACAAAGGTCAAGCCCAAATAAGAAAAATAAATCCACATAAAACTACAAGCATTTAGCAATGTTAAACCCATATAAAATATTCAGTTCTTGTAAAAATTCCATAGCTAGACCTGTACTAAACACTGGCACGCGTTTTCTCGAAAAACCAATAACGACAAAATAATTCAAAACCCTTGGGTGATGAGCAACTTGGCAGTTTTCCAACATATGAATACTCTCAACTTCTAACCATATATTTTCTTTAAGGAGAGGGATGAATTTTTTCCCCTGAAGCAAAATGCTTGTTATATTCAGCAAGAAATATATCCCTAACCTATAACCGATAATTCCTTCAAGTTTTCATTTTTCATAACCTAATTAAAGGAAAAGCTAAAACATTCAGCTTGACAGTTCTTTGCTGATGTCATAAGTATATACACTGAATCAACACTCCTCTTACCTCTCCAAGTCGACGGAATGCACCATATATACCTCCAAACAACGTAGAGAATATAGCATACCATATCTGGGTATCCATGAAATAAACCTGGAAAGGGAGAATCCACAAATTACAATATCCAAATTAGAAAAAGGCAACACTATAAAGTTTGGAGGTTTATTTGAAAGGTCAAACAAAGTACTGAAAATAATGCATGATACATACAAGAATAACTGGAGCCCATAGTGCAATCACGACACCTATATTGTTCTTTGCTGCAAAACATGACATCGATCCAATAATTAGTAAGAATATCATAGTCAAACTATTCTATCTATTTATTCTTGCATTGTGCATGAAATAACTAGCTCAAGATCACAGTCATACTGATTACCTTGGGGGAAAAACTCATGCCACTGGTAAGTTGATATATGAACATCCATAATAGCTTTTGTTGGACCCACTAAAGGTTTAATCTGGAACAGAATGGTTTTGCCAGAATATAAGTCAATGGTATCATGTAGATTGATTATGATAAAACAATAAACAGCCTACATAGTTTAACTAGCAAATAGAGATTTTCCTCCCTTGATTGATTTATAAATGAACGAACAATAATAAGATATGCTTAAAGTTACAAATGCTGTAAAACCTATAACAAAATATCACAGCATTAGCAGCGTGATGTAATTAGCACCAGCGACGTGGAAATTAGTGGGCCATTATGTGAAGGCAGGTACATAGAAACAGATAAAATAAAGAAGTGGGTACGGCAGACACCTCAATATAGAAGCTAAAAGCCAACTTTGTAATGATAAGAAGCACCCAGAATAATGTGTACCTGATAACAAAAAGGATAATGATTAAGTATCACATAAGTCAATTTCGCACAACCAAATATATTATTCATTTGATGTCCTACTTAAAGAGAGAGAAGGTGCTTTCATGCATTCCCCTTCCAACATAAAGCCGAGGCTGTAAGATATACAAATTGAAACAGGAATTAATATGAAAACATAAGGATCTTTAAAAAATAGAAGGTGCACACAAAAAACCTATTGCGTACCTGTGACCACCACATCATTAGCATCACAATCTTGTAATTCGAGCTTTCAAGGAATCGACGAATGAAAGGAAAAAGAAAGAGTAATATAGCAAGCATATTTGGTGACATGTAGACAACTACAGCCAAGATAAATAACGACTGAGAACTTGAGCCATTGCCAAACCAACTTTTGATAGTTTGAGCAAAGCCAGGTGGATTCTCCCACGTATAAGCATAAGTAACAGGCAGAATAACCACCCATGCAGCAGCACACACAGCCTTAAGAATATAACGTAGCTTGACATGGAAGGACATGCTCCTTCTAGCTTTCCAACTCAGAATTACATCAAGGATGGCTGCGATTAACAATCATATGGACATTACAAGAGAGAGCAAATGATTTCTGGTAGATGGAAATATATAAGTAGAAAATCAATATCATAATGAAAGATGGATTGTACATAAAGAAAATGACCAAGGTCCAAGATATTGAGAAAATCCAGGCCAAGTCGATACATTTTTCCCAAGCAGTAGTTGATATGTTATCATGGGCAATCTAGAGTAGCCAAAGTTATTCCAAAAGAAAGAAAAATACATTTCATCCATTCATTAGTTTGATCAATTCCAGAAACAATTTATTTCAGTATTGGGTAGTAATACGTCATAGTATGAGTTAGATTCTTGTCAGAATCTTTTAAGTATCAACAAGCGAGAAGATTATGTGCATCAAAATCAAGAATGTACTATAAATCCAGAAAATTGTTCAAAAGTAGAAAGAGGTCATAACTGCCCACTGCATAAAAAAGGAGAAAGCCAAAACATACCTTGACCAAGTTTCAATATTGCAGCAGTTAAAAATACACTTAGTACTTTCTTGAACACCTTGGGTTTAAATGTCGAACTTGGCTGACCAGTACCATTCCAAGCAACGATGATCATAGCCTTGATCCGTGATAGCAGGAAACAATGTCAACATCAAAGAGCAAATGAAACGTAAAAAGGGTAATGACTGCATGAAAAAGGTGGCAAGTTCAAAGAATTACACCTGCAAGCACAATATGAAGAAACTCCACATTCTGTTGAAACTTCTAAAGATATGCCAAAAAGATCGGATCTCAACAAAATCAACTTTCCCCACCCAACGATCTCTCGTAGGCCTAGATTCCTAATTCACAGAAAGATACATATAGATGTTGTCAAGAAAATTATAAGGGGGTATCTTCTGCAGAAAATATAGAAACTATGCAATTAACTATTAATGTATGCACAAGAACTGCTAAATCAATCAAGTGATAATGACGAACATCAGAAGAGCACATATGCTAGAGAAAAATTAGGTACTCAATTTTATTAAACAGAAGTAAATAAGGGACGACACCCACTGTGCCCCCCCCCCCCCCCCCCCATACAGAGGATTCAGTCCTGCCTAGCAGATATGTCTATTTTAATAATACTACTATCCTAACACAATAGCTAGAAACTTTAATTATGGTAATGCGCTAAACAAGGTAATGATTATATTCTGAATTAGATACTGAAAATTCCAATCAATAAAGATCTTCCCATTTGCAAAGCCTCCGGATTCCTTTTTTCGTTATCAATCAAATATCTTTCATTGCGTGCAAGTAAGGTGTCCATTCCCTTTGCCTCGGTTATCTGTTATTCATATCACTGCCGCCAGCCAAAGAAACAACCTAGTCCACAAGGCTGGATTGAGGAAATTGGCCTAGAAATGTAGAGTCTGCCCACGTCCTTTTGGCTTGCCCTGCAATTTTACTATGATTTTTACAGAGTTGTGTGTGCATCGTATGTCCAAGATGCCTTGCGGAGTGAATCCTTCCTTATTGATTCCTAGTTCAACCAAGACGAAGCACTGGAAATGTTGTGCTGCATAAGCCATTGAAACCAGTGCAAGGCAGAGCCATCAAAACTCAGTTACAAGGACTGGTCTGATTGACCATGAATGTTGCTCTGCGTGAGCATTCCATCCAATGGGATCAGAGTCATCAAAGGAGGAGGGGAGGGAATGGGAGGGGAGGTTGTTTGGAAGGAGGGTGTGGCCATCAATCATCATTCTGTTTGATTCTGCCAATGGTTCATGAATTTGTAAAACTGAAATTGGCTCTGATATTTTGGCAATGGTTTTACCAAATTTGTGAAATTGAAATCAGCTCTGGTATTTTGGCGACGCCTTTTTTGATTCTTGTTAGTCTTTCATCCATGTGGGTATGAAGATTGGGAACCTTACAAATCAAGATGGCCTGACCATTCTCGAATGATTCAATCCTCGACTTCAAGCTTGCACAAGGTGGATCCGGCAGGTCGGATCGATGGGGGGGAGGACTCCCCATAGGATATAACCTGCCTAGCATATTAAATTATAATAATTCTACTAAGTTTTCTCCTAATGCAAAAGCTAGACACATTATTTATACTAATATGCTAAGGTAATAACATTCCAAGTAAGATATTGGTAAATGATAATTCTAATCAAATTAACCAATCAAAGATTCAAGATCTTCCCATTTGCATAGCTTCAACTGATTCCTTTTTCATTATTGTTGGGCAAGTAATATAAATGGATTAATTCCACACCTCTCTATAAAGTCGGGCTTTTAGATGAGAATGAATTCTTTCATGGTACCAGAGCCAAAATGAAACTGGATGCAAACTTGTTTATCTCAGAAAATAAGGCATGTCCATGAACAATACCATGGCTGTCAGTTCTTTATTTTCATGGATAGACCTCTATAGAAGAAAAGTTAGAAGATGGAACCACAATCATTTTCCTTTAAAGAAGCATAAGCCAATCAGAGACATGATTGAACTCTGAGGCCTATAATACAGCCCACATCGGCAAAGTCAAACATTCCAACACATGCAAGGGTTAGATGAAAATGCCAATACCATTCTTACCCCGTTTTTTTCATCCTGAAGTGGATTAACAAGCTTACAGAAAAAATCAGCATCAGCACGCATAGGCCATCCTAAGCGGAAACAGTCCACAGACCTACAATTTTTTATAAAATCAAGTAAAACATCTGAAAGATAGGCAGGCATATTCATGAAATTAATGAATAAAATATTACCAAAAGTACTCATTCAGATCATCATAATTTCTCCACTGTGAATGTTTTGATTTTGCTATTTTGCTTCTAGCCGCTTCCTGGAAAACAAAAGTATTAATTTGATTCTTTCATCACATAGCAAAACAAAATGGGTAAGAAACTAATCCAATCCATACTATACCTGAGCAATCACTTCATAAATTGGAGTGACAACCTTTTTAAGAAAAGCCTCTTCCTCTCCTCCATAAGCTGGTTTCACATTTTCACCAGTCATTGGACTAACATTTCCAGCAAGCATACCATAGAGTTCAAAGGCCATCTACAAAGACATATCCTGTCGTGATTACTAATATCCAGTTTGGAAAAGAATATATTCCTTTCATATATCAAGATGGTGCTAAAATATTCAATTTAGATAAGAATTCAGCAACAAATATCAGAGTGTTATCATAAACAGAACCGATGAATGAAGTGAACCATAGAGACAGATAAAGAAATAGCATTATAGTACACAATCAAGAACCAAAAAATAGCTGTGAAAGATAAAACAAGACATTAAACATTAAAAGATTTTATAAAAAAGAAAACATACCAAAATATGAGCATCATTAAAAGGTATAAAACAGTAAAGAACAACCAAATTATCTTTGTTTTTTAGAATTTGTACCATATTTACGAATAAATATGAAATTCAAAATCATATAGGACATCATGAGTTCATGAAAGGGTATTATATTATGTTCTTGGTTTCATTTTTCCATTGTCCCAAATTATCAATTATTATCTTCAATATAAACATATAAATACAACGTTTTTTTAACAGACCCACATTTAGTTCAATATGTTTATGATATGAAGTCTAAAGTTGAAATTGTTTTCCATAGCCACAACAAAATAACATTGGCATTTTTCCCAAAGAATAGAAGAAACAAAAGAAGACTCCCAAAAATAAATCACCTCTATTTTTCCAACAAAACATCCCAGCAAAGTTTATTCTTTCACATTTTACTATCCCATTACCTGATACATTTTTCAACTACAATCTCTCCATAATGGCAAGAAATAAAGTCAAACACACCCCATAACATTTTCTCTCCTTTCCAATGTATATTTCCCCAGCACTCATGTTTCCTGTAGTTGTGTAGTGGGCTAGTGGCTTCAATCAAAACATTAGTTTCTCTTGGCATGGCTTAGTGAGCTTAAAGTTTCAAATTCATCTACATGGCATGTCTGACTGGGGCATTTTCAACTAGGGATCAACTACAATTTGTATGAGTATCCCAAATAAAATGAAAGGAGCAAAATACCAGCTCTAAATTATTAATATGATATGTGATGGGGTTAGATTAATAGCAATGCCAATTGACAAGGAAGGTGCAACTAATAAAATAAGAACAAAATCAATATCTAATAACACAAAGCACATAGAAGTTATTTATGAAAACATCATTATTAATATCATTCTATTGGAACATAAAATAAACGAAATGTACAATCAAAGACCTAGATCGATTTTATTTTATGGTTTATCTGTGTTGATTTATCTAAAGTAACAAACAGAAACACTGATGTACTTTTATGTAAACAATACGCTGGGCATCAACATTACTGCCACTGAATTAGCAATAAAAGGGTACCCCAAAAGTTGCACAGGATATCACTACTATGCTAGTCTTAAGCTAACACAAATCACAGAAATCATTCATCTCAGCTTTAACCTAGTCAGGGAGATTAGGAGAATAAGCATCTTAAAAGCATACGTGATGGTAGATGTAGCAGAGGCACTCTGGCATAAATCTTAAATTGGCAGCTTCTCCCCATATTAGAAGATAGAGCCCCATATATAGCAATTTACGTTGTTGCACTTCCTGTTGTATCGTGGGTAGCCTGCAATTAAATACAAGTCAATATAATCAACTACTGCAAACAATGATCAACTATCTACCTGTGTAGAAAAGGAACAAGTTATATTTCAGTCAAGTTCTTTTGTAGACAAGTAACAGATCAACATAGCTCTCCTCAAAGCCAGCGATTAGGAAAAGATGTCTTTTTTCTCAATTTCGTAGACTTACTGGAATTATATGATTAGATTTATTCGCAAATATATAAAGCTAACTACTCAGTTCTATGTTTAGAATTTCAGGAAATACAGGCACTCTATAAAAGCTTTGACTCTGCTGTTGTGTCGCTAAATGCCCTAGTTCTGCAGTAACTAATTCTGCACAATATAGAGAAGTTAATTTGTTTGATAGAGCTTTATTCCTAGAGTACATTACTAGAGTTTCATTAAACCCTCATATTGGATCCAATCAAACCATTCATCATCCACTATAGATGTAAACTTAGAATCATCAGTCCAATCACGTGTCTCTAAAAGTTCATCTATTGAAATTCATACGAGGTAGTGACACTTGAGACTTATTTGTTTTCTAACTTGATTGACACTAAAATGTTATAGCCGCAAGGTGTAGAGAAGTGTACTCATGTTTGACTCTTAACTACTCCCTCCGTCCGCAAATATTGGTCCTGTTAGTTTGCACAATTTTTAATGTGATATGCCAGAGGGTATTATGGGGTATTGATTACTGTATTCATAAACGGACCTCACAATATCGCATACCAATTTTTGCGGACGGAGGTAGTACACTCATAGGTTTTAAAGGCGCACCAAGGCGCGCGCGCCTCTTGTCCTTTATTTTTCCTGTACACTACAATTTACATGGCCACATCTTGTCATGTATGACCCCAAGGAATCAGGCCTAAGTCTAACTGAGTTTAGGATTACCATGTCAAGATAGAGAGTAGAATATCACTGTCTATGTGATGTGACAGTGTTTTGAATTTGAAACGTACCAGAGGCT
Organism: Ballota nigra; assembly: GCA_947034835.1. Taxonomy (NCBI): domain Eukaryota; kingdom Viridiplantae; phylum Streptophyta; class Magnoliopsida; order Lamiales; family Lamiaceae; genus Ballota; species Ballota nigra. Next base: position 27,719,214 of record OX344727.1, read on the forward strand.
ACTTTTGCGATCCAAATACTTGCACCACTTCTTGTAATTCTTGAAAATCTTCTTCATCACTTCATCTAGAGCACGCTCATCCAACTAAAAACAGATAAGATTGTTATACAATTGCCATTACCACGAGAATATGAGATAAAGCTAATTCCAACCCCACCCCCACCCCCCACCCCTCTCCCCACACTCAAAACAAAGAAAACAATAGACATACTAGTAAAAAATACATTCCCAGTTTAAGTGAAATGACTCTAGGTTCAGAGTAGCTTCAATTGAGATTGTGATTCAACTTTTTTCCACCATACGTTCATAAGACAAAGGCAAACTTAATCTCTGTACTCTCAAGCATATCAGCAGAGACTAAGGCAAAAAATCCAGAAACAGATCCTTTTAAGTCCACCATAAAGTAGCTACCCTTGGGTTGTGGACTGTTCGTGTTTTAGGTGTCTGCTTGTGACTTTGACTCATTGATTAATGCATTTAGGATGGTTGTGTAGTTATCATGTTTATTGGCAAGGCACATAATAGTATCAGAGACACCCTTGCAGAATCATGGAATTTGGCTTGTATTGGGAGCGATGATGGAGGTAGATCGCGTATTTAAATGTACAAGTTTCTAAAGAGATATTTTGCAGTAATTCCTACCAAGATAATCTGGACATGACACTTTTTACTCAGTTAACAGGTTCCAGTATGAGCAACAATCCATGTTTACATAACAAAATATATACATTACAATTTACCAATGAGACTACAACCCTTTTCTAAATTAAAATATGAGTAGAGAGGACAATGTCGAAGACCGTTTTTCCAGATCATGTAGCTATTTTCCATCAGCCCGCAGTAACAAAATACATTAGCAGAAGAAATAAGAGTTTTGCACGATTTTTATGTATCAGAGAAGATGCTGTTATAAGCATATGCAAGACAGTAGCTTCCCATCAAAAGTCTTAAAAGAACACTGCCCCCCACAACTTCTGAAAGAAAAGTAGGAGAAGCATCTACTTACACAATATTTGAATTCATGCAAGAGCAAATAAAAGCAATTCACAAAGCCTTATCAAGGAAAATAACATTAAGTTCCAGAAGATAAACCTTGGGTTGTTGATCTGGCTTCGGAAATTGCCGTATATGAACATTTGCAAGTAGCAAAATCAAATGCTCCCTCTGATTTGCCACATTATCTTTCTGCAAATTAACCAGCAGTCAATAGCAATGGATACATGGGGGATTGAGGACAGCATTTTAACGAAGGAGCAAAGGCTACATGCGTCATTTGAATATTTGATGCATAAAATAAGCAGCATGGCAAGAGGAGAAGATGTTAATAGAAGTTAGGCGACTTAACCTGGAAACCAAACATAGATTGAAGCCAATCAAGAATATCTTCATCTTTTTTCTTCTTATAATCCTTCGGCCAAGGAAGACCTCTGGTATTCCTGAGCGCATGTACAGCAGCTTGAATCTGCAGATTATTATGTCAGGCAATATAATAAGCAACAGGAGATAAATAAATAAATAATACGAGACTTGTAAAATTATGAACCTCTGGATATTTCATAATTGCTTGATTTGCACTATCAGGATCTAGAGGTAGAATATTATAAGGGACATAGATTTCTGTCTTCTCTGCAACTTTATCGTGTGTTTCCAATATCTGTAAGTACAGTATATAAATCAAAGAAGTATTCAGATTCAACAGGAAAGAACCAAGACAATATACACTGCTTCTGCTCATTGCTGCTCAAGAAAGCAAGGGGGAAAAGAAATTTAAAAATAGAAAAAAAATTAAGTAAATAAATTGTTAAACATAATCCACTTACCTCACGATCAACTTCCACAGACTGTGTCTGATTAACAGCCTTCAAAACTTCAAAGAGAACATTAGCTGTTTGGTATGCTTTTGTGAGCTGTGCACTGAACATTTTCAGAAGTTAAGGGCAAAAGAAAAACAAAAGTCATCCTCTGTAGAAACAAGAAATATGTTACAATATCTGCACCAGGAAAGGAAGATGATGAATAATTGTCAGAATCTCACCGATCGGCTTTGTCAGCAGCATTTTGCAAAGCTTGAATATACTTTTTGTAATAATGCTGATAAAAGCTCTGCATTTCACGCGCATCACTTTTTTTTACTCTTCCCATCAAGGTGGGATCATTTTCCTGAAATAGCATTCATGAATAAAGTGATTGTGAATATGATATGCATAGCAAGAAGGTAAATGCATGATAAAAATATATACATATATATTTCTTTAATGAAAACAAAGACAATTTAAGCAACAGACACAGAATGAAAAAGGAGATTTTTCCTGACATTTGTCTTGTGGGTCAAAATCAAATAAAGGAGAAATCTCCAGCAAACATTGGAAACACCATATACAGCGAACTACTCCATGCCTACTAATTATATATATACAAAAAATAAGCACCAAAAAGAGCTAAACTTCAAGTATAGTAGCTTTTTATAGAGTATCTAACAGATACCAGTGCCACAATATGCGGAAAACTTAACAAGCGCAAATCTAACAAGCATAAAAAGAAATCAGTTACAACTTATAAAACAGATATGCGACCTAATAAGTGTATTTTTCGTAGCATAGAGATCTGAAAGCAGTTATCATAAGCTTGATCACATTGACTAGCTTATAGGTGCAACGAGAAATTCACAAGCGTGCAAATATACAATAGAAGGTGTCTCATAATTCACAAGCGTGCAAATATACAATAGAAGGTGTCTCATACTTACCCTTTCTAATCGTTGCAAGAGAGCTGTTTTAAATTGACGAACACCACGACCACTTGAAGTAGGGTCCAACCTATGAGCCTTTTCAAAAGCATAAAATCTACCTGCATGATTAAAGACTTGGTGTAAGAATACTTCAAGCAAATGACAAATGACTCGAGGAATAAACTTCATAACATTTCAAGCTCAGGTAGAATATTTAACAGCACCAGGAACTATAATAGGAGAATAAGTGAGATAGTTGACACGTGTGTATCAAAAAATCTTAGATTAGATTCTTTGAAAAAAAAGCACATTGAGTAGCTTCCAAAGACTGCATTTAAGCAGCGAAAAAGACATATATACATAAATACATATGTATAACAATAACTACATGTTTTAGGTAATTGAAAACGGTCAAACTCGCAATTGGCAAAAGAGCCTGTGAGAAATGTTAAACACTGGGAATTGCTAATTTCCGCAATTAATTACTGCAGACCTCAAATTAATGCATTTATTGAGATTCCACCCACAGGATATTGTTATAAAGAGAAAACACCATTACTAACAGAAGCCAAACTTCACAAGATCCACTGCATGAACCCTTGGTTTTCCCCTTTCCGATAGATGTAAGGAGTAATATGCAGAATTCACTAGCAATTAATCTGAAATTACCAGCATAAACACACAAAAATTCATATCCACGGGATATTGCTCTCTGCTTTTCTACAGTAAAGAATAAGACAAATGCCAACTAGACACCCTCGTCCAGTCAGCAATAACATATTTCTCTGACACGTAACATTAACCTTAGTAATGGAATATTGCAATCAAAATAAAATTCCATAAAGCACAATGTATGACTAGCACAACAATATACACATAAGTATGAAATACATTATCATTCTAGGCTTACATAGATATGCAACACGAGGGTTGCTAGGCTCAACTTCATTGGCAACACGTAGAATGGGGGCGATTTCTACTAGAGATGAAGGAACTACTTCACTGTCAAAAATAGACTCTCCAAGATTCCCCACCGTCTGAGTCCGGGTGATCCGCCGTTGAAGCTGCGGATTCTGCTGTGACGGTCCTCCTCGTGATGTCATGTTTGTATAGCCTTTCTTCAACCAAGTGTGACACTAAAGAGATGCCCTTGGAGAGTGAACTTATGACAACACTCGTCCAACTCCCTAAACCTTCAAACTTTCACTGAAGAAAGATATATACAAAATCGATGGTAAGACGTTGCAATCATTATCCTCACTGACACAATCGAAGTATAGAAAATAACATGAAATAGCAGGTCTATATACACCGACAATGAGCTGGCTTGCTGAATAATACAGAAATAGTGAAATACCGATGTGCATTCTCATATTTAGCTACCAAAAAGTGGAACATTCCCAAAAATCGTTAGATGCAAAACAAAAAATTAATGTAACGGCGCTATCTTCTAAGATAATGCATAAACGTTTGGGCATTGCTAACACAAGACGAGTGCAGCTCATTTTTCTGGAAATTCATCTCACGTCATTACACGTAGCGTATCCAAAACTAAAAAGATATCAAACTATTCAGAGACCGGCTTTTTAAAAGTTTGTAGAAAATTACCACCACATAGGAAACGATCCTACTTTAAGATATAAACACATGCCCCTCAGCAAAAGCAGATCAAGAATGCATCAGCAATGGCGCTGCCCGAAGCCTCAGGAATCAGAAAATGGATACAGAAACATTCCAAAGAAAGCTATTAAAGTTAAAAATCTCTCTCTGCCTTCGTTACTTGCTTCCTCTGCTAAAAATCTCGAGATGGAGAGTGCTCGGCAGAGCAGAAATAATGCCGGAAATAGCAATGCAGCAACCCTAGGAGAGAGAAGCGGAGACAGGAAAGCAGGGAGGTGGGAGTGCAGTGGCTTTCAGCAAGGAAGAAAGTAAGAGAGAGAGAGAGAGAGGAGGCAACGGAAAGTGAATTGAAAGTTTGGGACTATTATGAATTTATGAAAGGGGTTGGTGGGGCCTGTACCATGGGATCTGGTTTCCTGTGCTTCCGGTTCTACCCTTGATATTGAATTTTATTTTGAATCCACCCCTAGCCTAGGTATATCACTGCTGTGGTTTGGTCTAGAGCTCTTAATTGGTGCTCCGCTCGATACCCGACCAACGTTCGGAGTAGACTGGATGTTTTTTTTTTTTGGATTAGACTGGATTTAAAAATTTAAATTTGAAGGCTTAAAAGGTCTTTTTATATGGCTCTATGGGTCATGTTCATTCTAATGGGAATCATTTATTAAATATGTTGTTGGTTCATGATTGTAAAGTCTAGTGCTATAAATTTTCCTTTCTTTATGTAACTTTGTTTTAAAAAATATTGTTTATTATTAATATATTATGAATCACATGTTAATTTTTGTGTAAAGTAAAGAGTATTTGTTTAAAAAAAATATTTGTATTAATATAAAAAAATGTTATTTTTACTTTTTAAGATATAAGAAAGACATCAAATAAAATAAAATAAATTATAGTACAATTGAGAGAAATATTAATTCATTAACAAAACAAAACTATATGTGCTTAAAATTATACTCCATCTTTCCCTTAAAATATTTCACTCTTTTTTTGGCACAATGTTTAAAAAATGTATAATGAGTAAAATGTCAATATAATTTTGTAAAGTTTTATTACTTCATTTGACCAACAACAATTTGCACTCTAAGGTCACGTTTGTTTTCGTCTTGAGGTGGATGGGGGAAATCCGGATGGGGAAAAAAGGTCGATGGGCGAAATCCTGTGAATAGTAATCATTTGTTTGTTTTGTGTTGGATGTAGTAGGGGTGGATGGGGTTTTATGTCAAATCAATAATGATGATGTATTATTATATTATTATTTAGTAAAGAGGTAATGATTGAATGATTGTGTTGAATTGTAATATAAAATAATTAATATTATTATGTATAATTATATAATTATTTAATTATATTATATTATTTGAATTGAATTGAATTAAAACACAAACCAATTGAATTAATAAAATGATATTAACGTTGTTAAAATTATAAGAAATTAATTATCTGACACGAAAATGTCAATTAATACCAATTTAATTTGATTTTATTGAAATCATACATTTTTTATTTTTTTAAAACATAATAAACAAATTGAATTCTTAAAACAATTCAACAACACCATACATATATTTAATATACTAAAGACATGCATCATCATATTACATGTGGTGAAATTTGAACATTCTCATCGTTAATTCATAATATTATTTTTATTCATTTTCAAATTTTGTGTCTAATAATGAATTTTAAAACGAAATAAATAACCAATGTTTTAATGGATATATATTCAATACATTTTTTTATAAGAAGCAGTTATTCTATTTTTAAAATGTAATTTTTCTCCTATTGTTAATCTTCATTCATTATAAGAATATAAAAAATTATCTACGAAATATTCGATTATGCTTTTCGATAAAAATAATTTTGTTCTTACGTAGTGGGGATTGTCTGTGACGTGCCTACAAATGAATTTTATATTAATTTAAAGTAAATTTTAATATTTATAGTCATGTTTTGTCTTTTGCTAAGTCAAAAAAAAAATATTTCCAATTTATTTATATGGTAGACATAATTAATGAATGAAGATAGCAATTAATTTCACGCATATTTACTATTAATATATTTTTATTGAATTTTTTTGTAAACAATTAAAATAAATAATATACTAATTTAATTGATGGTGTATTATAAAGTAGAAGATAGAGATTAATAAAATATATATTTTATGTGAAAAAATAGAGATGATGTGATAGATATTGGGTTATGTGAAAATAGGGGTATAGATGTATAATAGGGGTGGATGTGTATTTGGATGGGGGATGGGATGTGCAAATCCGAAAATTGGCCGGGACGGGGGGAAGCTCATCCCCCATCCGGACTTCGTAAGCTGAAAACAAACACACCCTAAGGGATTGGACATTTTTTAAGAAATGTGTGTTTTTTTAATAAAGTTGTGACATATAGGTAAATATGTGTATATATTTGTGAGTGTGCACGCAAATCAATGTTAACTTTTTTTATAATGTGCAAATTGTTGTGGGACAAATCAAAATTGCAAGTATGCAAATTGATATGGGACGGAGGGATTAGTAAAGTAAAAAATAAAAGGTTGGACTACGTGTAAAAGGTAATGACATTTTGTGAATATTGAGAGGATAGAATTTAAGGAAAAATTTCATTTTTTTAGGTTGTGCAAAGTGTTCAGGTACAAATCAAAAAGAAAAGTATGCAAAGTGTTAGGGGATAAAGAGAGTTTATATCTATTAAATTTAATAATTTTATTTCATTTAATTAAATTAGTTTAATTACATATTTCTAATACTTTTAATAAATATTTCTTCCGTCCCACAACACATTGTGGCAACCTTTGAGCACAAAGTTTAAAAAAATTATGTTATGAGTAGAGTGTTGAGGGGTAATATTTTAAACTTATATATATAAAGTAATGAAATTAATTGAATTGAATATATGTGTGAGTCATAAAAGTAATGATATTTTGTGTAAATATATTAATATTACGAGGGTGTGATTTGAGTATTAAGTATTAAGTATCTACATAAAACTATAAATTAAAGTCAAAATTCTAGAGAAAAACTCGTACTAGAACGTGTCATGCATCTCATTTTGTGAGACAAAGCCTCGTTTAAGTCCATTAGATTTTTTTCCATAATTGTCCATTGATAAATTAATAAATAAATATTAATCGCGCCCATTAGCCCAAAATTAAAAAGTGATTAGAATTTAGTAAAAATTGATAGTCTTAGATAGAAGTGAAGGTCAATTTTAGGAAAAACATCATTACTATTTTATTAAAATCTTATCACTTTTTGAAAAGTGATACTTTTTTATTAAGTGAAAAATGATTTGGCTAATTTTAATTAACATTATCACTCTTTTATTAAAATCTTATTAAGTGAAAAGTGGTTATATCTATAAGTATTATACACAGTTTTGATGTTGAGATTTTGACTAATTTTATCTATTTCTTGTGTCTTTTTTGTGACACCCTCAATTTTCTTAGTCAATTATTTATTGAGAACCACTAATGCTTGAAGTATTCTACCGTATAATATATATAAAATAGGTAATTATCATAATTTTGTGGGTTATGAGTTGATTTTGATCAAAACTCGTGGATTTTAGGCGGGCCAAATCGGGTCAGGGTGGTTTTACAAAAATATAATTGCATTAAGGCAGAAGTTAAAAACTCGTTCACATGTGTGTTACTATAAAATGTAAGTATATATTATTGTAAGGACAAATGTGTTCATAGTTCTTAATTACAACAACAAATATTTGTCATTTTATTTGTTCTTATAGTAATTATAAGGACAAATATTTGTTGCTTAATCTATTATTTTTCATTTTAAATCTTTTTTTACACCAATATTGTTTTTGTTAATATAGTAAGACTTTGTAAAGAGTGTGTGTGTAGTGTTTTTACAAAGTGTTGTGAATAATATTGGAACATATAAGACAACATACGTACAGTTGAAGACTTGAAAGCAGATTGCAAACTGAATCCAAAACTTTTCATATACTATGAATAGTATACGAGTGCCTCATGACAAAACTTCACTATAAAAAATAGTGATACAAACAATAAAATAAGATTTAAATTTGAGACCTAAAAACAAGGTGAAGTATACAATACATACCACCAAAACATCATCCTTATATCTATGATACTAACCTACCCTCAGGCCTAACATACACTATAGAGAATACAAATGTTGAGAAGAATGTTATAACATTGTGTTGGTCACAAATGAGTCTTTAATACTTCTATGGGAGGAATATAAGTATGTTAAATCTTTTCCAAAAAGATCTCTTAAAACATTGATTCAACTAGCATGAGGATGATACTGAAAGCCAGTTCATTAAGGAGTTCAAGATAGAAACCAAAGAAGCTCAATATGGAGTGTTCAGTGAGGCTATATTCAGATAACAAATCTATTAAGGCCCTATTTGATAAGGAAGAAAAGGTCCAGAAAAAAAATGGAATTTGATGTTTGTTAGGTAAGATGAATTTTACCTGATGTCCGGACTTTATCATGGTCGGGATGATTTTTCCTGCAATTTCACTTTGGCTCCTCTACAAAGGTATCACAAATTACCCCTTAGAAATGTTTTCTGAATCCAAGCGAAATCAAGAAAAGAAATTAAAATCCCAAATTTAACCCTTATCTATCAAACTCAACCCAGAAGCTCTTATTTCTTCCCCAATCTTAATCTAGCAAGACACCATATTCTACACTCTCTTACTTAATTTTGCAACCAAGAAAAAAAAAATTAAAACAGAGAAATCAGCCAAGGATTAGTTGTAAGCATAAATTTAACTATGCATGGATTTTGAAACTTCATGATTTTCACATCCATAAATCTATAAATCATGAATTAAATAATTAGAGTACTAATCTTGAGCAACAATAATAATTCTTCTGATAAAATTTTATTTCTCTCTCTTGACCACTCTTAATCACAAAACGCAAAACTTAAAATGATAGAATTAATTGTAGGAATAATCTGTGTCGTTTATAGGCAGAGAGAGGAGTAGTTTCTTATTCCCCAAGAATTAGTTTCTTATCTTTCAAGAAACTTATTCTCCAAAAAACTGCTCATAAGGTAACTTAATCATACGGTCTATCAACGTGAGAGATTCATTCTGATTTTTTTAATTGACCAAATCAAATATTATTTAAGCCTTAATATTAAATATTTAAGTTAATAATTAAATATCTAATTAATTCATTATGTGGCACGTGGGCCACAAAATCTTACATTCTCCCACTTGGTCCATGTGGCAGAATACATCTTCATGGTTTAAATAATATTATAGTGTGTACGTCATATGATATCTATATTGGTCATATCATAATGTCAATATTTTTTTTATCGGTAAATGTTAGTTGTTAGTAGTCAGATTAGTTCACCAAGCCCCCAAATACTCCAAGAAATCTCCAAGCCACCTTATAACTCCCATAATTCATTCCCAGAGGGAATCGAACCCGGGCCACTCACTAGAATGAGGACCCCGGTGGCCAGGTGGGCTAAGCCACCTGGTTATCATAATGTCAATATTAAGTATATACTAAATGAGTCATGTCAGTTCCACATCATTTACTCGACATGATTCCTTCCATGTACCACAATGTTAATTTTCTACTTAATATGACTCATAAATATAAAATAATAAATCAATTCATCCTATTAAACTTTTTGTTAATAATTAATATATACACTAATAACAAAATATGATATTGTTCAATATCATAAACAAACGTAAAGGATCTCAAAGTGTCAAATACATATTATAGATTCATTAAGATTTTCATTAATACTCGTTCTTTCGACATGTCCAGTAAATATCTTCGTAGACAGTTCTTTAGTTAATGAATCATCAATCAACACTTTTGTTTCTGAACTTCTTCTTTGATGATAAAATACTTCATTTTCATAGCATATTTGGAATACTTGTCATTCTTAGAGAAAAATACTGCTACAATATTATAATGTGAAGGGTTTTCCTAGGTTATCAAATGTGTTATATGTTGATGGTCTTCTTGCAAACTTGATTAATATAGTTAGTTATGTGATGATAACTTGCATGTTGAATTGATAAGAATTTGTAACGCCCCATTTTCAGAATGCAAGCCCTTGTGGCTTCAAACGCTCCAATCTTGGGTTGTTACTTAGTAATCGAAAAACCGAGATTAAAATTTCTTTTTAAAAAAGATAAGTGTAAATGAAATACTTTGCAGCAGAAGATCATGAATAAACTTAACATAAACGAAACAAGTCTTTATTATTATAAAGTGAGTCGTGGATAAGAGTATAAGCTGCATACAATATTCATCGGGTAATCTTTAAAGGGTTTGTCACTCGGCATCATAATAAAAATAAAAAGTATTGTCATGTTTGTTTAAACATACATATGTATGTATGTATATATATATATATATATATATATATATATATATATGTTAGCGTCATATTATGTTGGGAAACTCTGTATCACTACTGTAGCTCCAATCCCTCTTTTTCATAATCTAGAAAAAAATGTTTTTGGGTGTGAGGTAAAAATCTTAGTGCATAACTTGTACGCTCTTATACAGATTTGACATGATCTTGAAACAGTTGAATATTTTAGCCCATCCCGATTTAAGTAATAAAATTGGTTTAAGTATCTTCTAATATATTGCTTGCAATTTCGTACTAGATAACTTACGTTAGTCGTACACTCCTGAGTACATTAAAGCAGTATTTCCCCCTTGGACGAGACTTCTTATTAATCTTATATTAGTGTAACTTGTTCGAGATTTATATTTGATTAGTTTGCTTCATAAATATACCAACAATTTGTATAACATTATTGACTAATACAGATTGTGGCACCCATCTTTTAACTTTTAAAGACAAAGTTACAAACTTCTTGAAATAATTTTCGGGACTTAGGGAAAGTAGGCACGTCCGAGCTCTGACTCGGGCCGCACTTCACCTAGCACGATTTTCTTACCTCTCTAGTGATCATTTGTTCTTTACTTAATATTTAATTCATATAAGGTGCTTTAGTGAAATTTTGGTAACACGTGTTAATTTTTTATAAATGTTCTTTCGTTTGGTTAATCTATTTAAGGTTTTCTATAAGACTTTCTTTTGTTTAGGGAAATTTTAGTAACACATATTAATTTTTTTTACTTTTACTTCTTTCTTAACTTATAAAAATAGGCAGCTAATCATGAAGTTTAATAAGTTTAACGAGGGCATTGAACTTTGTTCCTTTAATGTTCTTTAGAAAATAAATATTATTTTGACAATAAATTACTTATACTTTTAAATTATAAGTCTTAGCACGTTTGCAATTTAAAACAAGTACACAAAAAAAAATCACATAATTAGCATATTTGTATATAAACATGAAAATAATAACATTACACATTCAATTAACCACAACCGTTCATTAGAGTAAGTCTTTCATAAAAAAGATCGATTAAACATTTTATAACTTTAAAAATGTTTTAAGATAATTACTTAAGTATGAAGATAATTAACAAAATTAATCATATAAATATGTATCAGCCTCTAGGATATTATTTTTTACTCAAACGGCTTGTTCGAATTAGGTTTTTTCGAAACCTTTCAATTTTAGTCCTTAAACTTTTCATATACTCTAACAATTTCATTAAAAAAATACTTAAACTTTTACAATAAAATATGGAAACTTCCAGAATATCAATTAAACATGCATATAATAAGATTATATTGGTAATTTTTTAAATAAAATAAACTTAAACGTGAATTAAATAAAAAAATATTAAAAATAGCCTAGTAACATCGCAGTTGTTTATAATTATTTAGAGACTTCTAAAACTTATGAATTTCAACATGGTAACACATAAATATATATATATATATATATACACACATATATAAGAATGTAACTTTTTGAAAACCTTAAAAGAATCTGTAAAAAGTTATATTTTAGTTTTTTTTTTCGAAATACGGACAGTGGTTCATTGCATTTTATTCTATTTTCGAACATTCATTTCTCCAAGATATAAGACTCATGGATACCAATTTTTGCAGGCTTATACTACTCCATTCCAGGTTTAACAACATATTTTTAGTTTGATTTTATCAAAATTAGAAGTAGAAGATAATTGGGCTCAAAGTAGCTAAGTCGATCATTTTCAAATCATTCTTAACATGCTTCTAGATTGCTCCGGTTTCTATCCAATCCAAACAAAAATAGAAAAAAATACATTTAAGGAGTTATAAAAAATATATATTTCAGCATGGTGACAATATTATACGTGATTTACAATAATAATTTTTTTACTTCTCAAAGAAAGACCAAGTAAATATATTTTTCAAGTCAAAACATCAGAAAGGTTCATTCTGGACACATCAAGTTCAAAATTCTACTTTTTAGGGGTGACCTCCGAAAATAACCAAATTTTAACATGATACAATAGACTTCAAGTATAACATGCATAATAGTTTTCATAATTTTTTGTGTATTATAAGTATAGGAATTGGATTTGCAAACATGGGTGTTACAATTTCGTTTTATTTCGTGTAGTTCAACTTTAAGATTTTATTTCTCTTTCAATTCAACTCTGATGATCATGAAATTTATGAAGTTTGTAGTTCATCATCAAAGGATCATATGGTAAGAATTTTATAAGTTTCCCATGGCTAAAAATATAATAACAAAAGCTAACAAATTACTATTCACAGTTTCAATCGTGAAAAATGTATTAACTTTCAAAGCTCATAGCTCCTTCATCTTAAGTTCAATTACCATAAATTTAGAAATGATCAAGCATAATTAATTTCATAATTTTCTGGACAATGAAATATGAAAAACAAAATAAAGATTTAGAACATAAACACATAGGGATGAACATAAGGGTAACCTTTGTAGTTTTCTTCTTAGTATAGAGTCTTGGGCGAAATTTCTTGATTAATACCAATTGACTTGAGCTATAGGATGATGGAAGGAGGTTTCTTGGTTTGTATGAGAGCTTGAAGAATTTCTATGGTGGAAGAGGCGAGATTGTCGAGAGAAAGAGAAAAGAAGAGGACGGAGAGAGTTTGCTTGGCCTTTCTTATGTTTTTTTTTTTTTTTGTGGGAGAAGAGTGTGTGTATATGTAGAGGGAGATGAGAGAGTCTGAGAGTAAGGAGGAGAAGAGAGGCAAGTGGTTGAATTAGAACCATATCCAAGTTTTTGTAAACTTCACTACAGCTTAGTGTCATTACAAGATTGAACTTTGATGATTTGAAGGATGGATTCACATCCGGAATTCCTAATCCTAGGTTGTTGGCATGTGCTCATCTCTAACTCAGCGTAATATACGTGCTACAGAAGAAAGACGATATTGCAGCAAAGCATCTTCTTCAAGTGTTCTGTGATTCACCCTTCCAAGCAAGGACAACTTTGCTGCCCAATTTGTGGGACCACGTGTTTCTTCCTCATCTCTCACAGTTGAAGCTTTGAATATGTTCTATTTTTAGGTTTTCTATTTATGTATTTTATAGCTCTAAATAATAGTTGTTTTAGTTTGTTGATGTCTTTTGTTAAGAACAACTTGTTTCTTTTGAATTTGTTTGGCCTAAGCATTGGATATATGCTTAGTGAAAATTTAGTTTTTATTAATTAGTGTTCTGGCAAACTAATACCTGTTTTTAGATATTCATGTGTCATTGTCTATTACACACATATTACTGAAGATTTTAATCAGGTGTGTTGTAGTAGAAATGTCAAATTGGGGAAGATTGTTAATGTTATGCTAATGTTATCATAAATATTGATACAACATTCTGGATAACATAACATAATTTGTCCTTTCTCCTAACTCTAACTCCTTTATTATATGTTATGCTTAATGTTGTGGACGCGGGTTGAAATATTGGGACAATGTCCATTTTGGACTAGATTCCAAAGCCCTGAAAAAATAAATTTGCTTAAGTGTTTTAGTCAGGATGTAGTTTGGTTAGGACTAGAAGAGTTTTATTTCACAGGTACTCAGTCAAGGGGGAACTCAACTAAAGGATATCCAGCCTGAAGAAACCTGAAGAACACAACAGTAGTACCATTACTGACTTGAGGTTAATTCTTCTAAGCTGGTTAACTATTAGTCAAAATGAAGAGCTTGATCCTGAGATCAATGCTAACTCAGTAGAACCTGAAGAAGTCAGGCTACTTAGAGTATTTGAGGAGTCTTGGAGTAGCAGCCAAGCATCAGATAAAAAGAATGCCAGGGATACCGTAAAGCTACAACAAGTATCCTTTAAGTAGATGAGAACATAACATAACACTAAAAGAACAAGCCTGAACTGAAGAATGAACTTTTGACATTTTCACCTATCTGAAGACATGGACCGATTAGGTATCGACAACTCATGTATGGACCTAACATAGAGCCCGATCACGTCTACAATTTTCAATGGACAGACATTTAATGAATAATACCCTAAAGCATGCAAGTATAGAAAATGCTCGTTGCATCTTCTACAAACGGACGTTAGGAAGTTATCTCCTGCAACTGATAGTTTTTCCCAATAGTCTATAAATATAGAAGACCTTGCCCCAATCAAGGTTATGGGAAATTTTGAAGCCAAGAAATTAATCAAACTCTCAAGCATGCAAGCATTCAAGAAGCACTAAAAAAACCTTAAATTTCCCAAGTGTTTCTTCAGTTGTTAGAGTCATTCTGTATTCACGAGCTTATTAGATATATCTTAAGCTTAGAGTGATAATACATCCTTAGTATAACTCTGCTTTGTAAGATTAGAGTGATAATTCATTCTTAGTGATAGGTTGTTGGTGAAGTTGGTGTAAGAGGACTTGAACTTGAAGAATGTTAGGGGTCAGGATCCTAAGAGAGAAGTCTGATCATCAGTGCACCTTGGCATGTTAAAAATAGGTTAATTCCTGTTAAGAAATTCGCATGTTCAATCAGGATCATAGACGTAGGAGCTTAAGTGTTTGAACCACATTAAACTTTGTGTTCTTTAATGCTTTGTATATTGCTCTTATAACTGTCATATTTTACTGTGCATAAAACATATTTTCTTAGGATTGAACCAATCATCCTGACTGCATAAATCAGTGCACAATCATCTTAACACGCCTTCTTAAAGTAATTCATGAAAAATAATTTTTATTGAAATCTTAAATGAGTATAAAACATTAGGGCTATCACTTCCACTCTCAGGCTTATTTAGATAGCTATCCAACCGATAAACTTCAGAGATGTTAGTAAGTGTGTTATCTGACTCTAGCCCCACTGAGCACTCTACACTAATTTTCCTTGAATCCTGATTTGAAGTCTTTAATAAACTAATTCTCAAGATTACCCTCAGGCTAGTTGAATCAGTGAAGAAGAGATCTTCATTTGGAAAAAGATTTAATATACGTGTATCCCCATAGATGTATTCTAGACTCATTCCAGACCAACAAATGGTATCAGAGAAGTGGTTCAAAGGACCATTGTTTTGAGTATCAACAACATCTAAGGAGAAACTTTTGGGGATCATACAAATAAATCTAGTGATTTTCTGAAGAAACTGCATCATGAACACTCGCATGCTTGAAGCATCTTTACCTGAATTTTTTGTTTCTAAATATGATCATTGGATATTTAGAATTCTTGCACATCTTGGTGCCATCCATGATCAAATGCCCATGTGATCAAGCATGGTCCGATCTAGGTTCTAATTCCCAACACTAGAGGCTCAAGATATCCAAACGTGCCCATTGGAGATCTAGTGCCAAAGCCTAGGGATAAGCTTAACGCTGACCAAATCAAGTAGATTAGACTTGATAATGTGGCAAGGAACACCATCCTACATATGGTGCCATTCGAGGAGTTAAGGAGATTGATGAACCCGAAGACAACAAATAAGGTATGGGATGAGCTAGTAATGATGTGCGAGGGATCTGAGAAGATCAAAGAAAACTAGAGGAATATTGTCATTCAGAAATTTAAAAGCTTCGAGATGCTAACTGATGAGACCGTTGACCATATGGAGTCTAGATTAATCAAGATGATAAATGAGTCACTGACGTTGGGAAAGGAAATTCCAAAGAGAGAGACAGCTTCAAAGATCCTGAATTCTCTACCTGAAATGTGAGACAATAGTGCAGTGATGCAAATGGCGGCCGCCTAGGCGCTTGTCAGCTCCTACCGCCAACGATTAGTGTAAAACGGTCACATCTGGCGGTAATCTTATTTGGCGCCGCCTAGGCGGCCTCGGCGGCGCCAAGGTATTTAATTTTTTTTAATACCTTTAAAATTTAAATTTAAAATGGATTGTTGGAGGTGGATTGGTTGATGATGGTGTTGTTGAGGGAGGCATTGGCTCGAGCTCGGGCACATCTTCACTAGGACTTCATGATGAGACAGAAGGTGTTTCTCGAAAAAGTGCCCGACTTTGAGAACTTGATGAGGATGATTTCTCATCCGATGATGAAGAAGTGAATGTTGATGTTGAGTTTGAGTCTGACGATGAAGACCGTGTGCATGGAGATGAGCCACTTTTGTCTTCACAAGTTCCCCTTACTTGACTTATTAGTTACTCCCTCCGTCCCAAACTCGTTTGCTACATTGCCAAAAAGGTCCGTCCCATACTCATTTGCTACATCTATTTTTGGCAAAAAAGTAACAATACTTTTTAATATTATATTCTTCATACACTAATAATCAAAACATCTACTTTATCACTTTATCACTTTATCATCACTTTATCACTTTAAATACTAATAAACAATTCTTTTCTTAATAACCGTGCAAACAGTAAACAGGAACTTGAGTTTGGGACGGAGGGAGTATTACTTATTACATTTTGTTGGACATTGAACTTGTTGAACTTTTCTAATTATTTGTGATAGTTTTTTAAGTTGGACATTTGTTATTTGTGGTAGTTTATTAACATTAGTTTATTTAGAAATGTGGAACTTTACTTTGATTAAAATAAAAAAAAATAAAAAAAATAAAAAAAAAATTCTTGGCGGCCGCCTAGGCGGCCTCGGCGCTTGGCGGCCATATACCGCCTGCCGAGCGCCAAACGTCATCTGCACCCTTGCAATAGTGTCATAATGCTAAAAAACACTCAAGATGTGAGTAACATCACTTCAGTACAACTTTTCTTTGAGCTGAAAGCCCTTAAGTTTGATCTGAACAAAAGGAGAAAGAAGCCAACAGTTGCCAACAGTTTGATCTCCAAGTCCTACTCAAAGAGCATACATCGCGTTCCCTGACAACGGCGCCATTGCTTGAACCGAACTTTACTAGTTTTTACTAGAAGTTACCCCACAAGAGTATGGGATCCCTGTAGTATTGGCAAGTACAGGGACCAAGTAGAATCGAACCCAAGGGAAGGTAAGTATGCGAATAGAGCCCTGGAGATCTACGCGTCGTAGTTAATATGAGTGTATGTTTTTGGATTTTTTTAAGAATTATTATAAACTAAAATTATACTACTTATGCTAAAGAACAAATTAAATTAATAAACTAAGGGTTGTATGCAAATATGAGATGGTGATGCTCAGGATAGGAGTCCCTATGTATACTAACGGGTTTGGTATAATAATTACAATAACAGTGATGTGCAAGAAATAACCTAAGTGAAATATTGTAACATTAAAAGCTCAAGAATTAAACCCTAATACTTTATCCTATCAATCAACTTCACGAATCCACTAAACAAGTTAATAGATTGTGCTTAATTA
Source organism: Ballota nigra (assembly GCA_947034835.1). Classification (NCBI taxonomy): domain Eukaryota; kingdom Viridiplantae; phylum Streptophyta; class Magnoliopsida; order Lamiales; family Lamiaceae; genus Ballota; species Ballota nigra. The sequence goes on from OX344727.1 coordinate 27,737,241, forward strand.
AAGAGATCCTAATTTAACTAAGGTGATGCGGTCGTCCTCCCTAGATAAACCGGTAGATGAATTAACCTCTTCTAAACCCTCTTGTTAAGCCTACTAGTTGTTAAAGAGTGATAAGGTCATCCTCTCTCTAACAATTTTCGTACAAAATTCAAAGGTAAATCTGAGATTTATTTTAAGCGTTCATTAATTAAGAGAATTAAAACTAAACATCACAAGCTACCCTAATTATGTACCATCGTCCTACTTCTACGAGTTCATCCTACCCCAAGCATACAAGGGTTTTAGCCTAGCATGGTTTTAACGATAACAAAAGTAATCAAACAAGCAACGAACGAAAATATTATTAATCTAATTAAATAACTCAAGAACATAAACAAGGGTTTAAGAAATAACTGAAGTCTACGAATAAAATTGAATTAAAAGGAAAATAATAAGTCTCAAGTATCAAGTTTCAAAGAACGAAAGATCAAAATAATCAAATCCAAAACTAAACTACGAATTCGTAATGTAAAAACCTCGATCAAAAGTAAACTATGCTTGCTCGAACTCTTGATGCTCTTATCTATCTCAAATCTATCTCTATGTGTGTAGTGGTTGAGTGGTTCTCAAAATCGTGCTTGAAACGGATACTTATAGGCCATGGATCGATTCAAAAGTTAACGGGACAAAACGGATAACTATAACCAAATCTTGCAAAATCTCGAGTTGAAACTAGAAAGTGCTCGAGTTTCTCAGCTCGAGGGGGGTTCCTCGAGTGCTGGAGCTCTAATGGAATAACAGGTCGAGGGGGTCCCTCGAGTGCTGTTGCTCGAATAGTTTTCGACTGTTGTACACTTGTTTGTAAAATCTTCATATCTTCTCAACTGGGAGTCTGTTTTGGTCGATTCAAAGTCCTACGAACTCCTCTTTTCGCCCTCTATCCAACTATGGACACCAAAGAGACAAATTAATGAGTTTATGAAAATGATGCTCAAATGACTCTAAACACTCATAAAAAACACTCAAAACATGTGCAAATCGGGAACCAAAACATAACAATTTCACGCCTAATCAACCCCCCTCCCCAAACTTACCATATTGCTTGTCCTCAAGAAATGAAATCATAAGTCAAGTAAAATTGTTAAGAATGAATCAAAGTACCAAATCATGCAAGTAATAGAACTTCAAGCATCAAAGATCGATCACCCACACACTAACTCACCCCCTTCATCATACTCATGCACGAACAATAAGAAACACCAAGATCAAACATGGATGTGCACTCAACGATGTGTTTCACTCCCTCACAAGTGTTTATCAATAATAAGAGACTCACTCAATCAATCAATCACACCTATCAGCAGCCATAGGTTTGTAAGCACTCTCAACTTCGACCATACTCTAGAATCCATGCTGAATAAAAAAGGACTTTATCAAGGTCGTAATGTAGGCTCTTTGGATGGGTAGGATAACTATATGGGATAAGTGACTCAAGTGAATGAAGAACATAAAATTCAACTTTAGTACTTCGAGATGAGGAACAGAATACTTCAAACATCTTCATGCAATACACTTTCAATTCCACTACTCTCAACATTTCAATTTTTTTCTAACTCGTTTCACTTTGTTCAATCACTTCACTTTTTCTTTTTCTTTTCACACTATATATGAGCTCATATTTTCTTTTGCTCATTCTCAAATTTTGTTCTTTCCCACAACTCAAAATCTCATTACACCTTCTTCTCAAATACACTCAAGTATAAACATTTCTGCATTCTCATCTCAACTCGATCCCTTCTCATTCACACTTTTCTTATTCTCGACTCAAATTGGGACAACAAGAGTTTAAGAATTTGGATAAGTTTAAATGTGCTAGAAAATAAAATAGGCTAAGGCACAAACGGGCTAAAAGGGATAAATGTCATTGGTAGGGAAAATTTAGGCTAATTTACTCAATCAAATCAAAGATGGCCTAATATCACTTTCTGCACTTCAAATTAGACACAATCGAGAAGCGAGAGCACACACAAGTTCTAGCACCCTCTAAGGTGACGATCCACTCACAAACAAAGAGATCAATATAATGGAATTTTAATCTCTCAAAGGCTCAAATCTCACGGCTTTCACATCCATGCTAGTCCTAGTGAATTCTCACTCTTGTCACACAAGTACTCAAAAGGAAGATTTGTAAGCATACGAGTTCCCTCTCAAATCAACTCTAACTCCTACACTCACACAATTCAAACTCTAACTCAACTTCACAACTCACCAACTCATACTCACACTCAAAGATAGCAATCAACAAGCATAAGAGAATTGATAGGCATGAAATATGTAGTAGCACCCAGTCAGTTCACAATATAAGACAACTCAAGGCGTATCTCAAGGCACCATATATATACTAGCTCAACTCAAAGAAAGGGCTTGCTCATGTGCAATGTAACCATAAAACATATAAAAAAACTCCACCCCCCAAACTTCGACCTTGTGAAGCGGTCTAAGTTCGGGGTGGTGGTTACCTCATCCAAATAATTCAGTTTCTCTCAACAACTTGGCACACTCCCTTGTCTCGAGTTGCTCCTCTTGAATAACTCAATGATACCTTTACTCCCTCAAATACCTGCACTCAAAATACTCAAGAACGAGGTTAAAACATACGTCTCAAAACAAAACACAAAAAGGAAAAGAAATGCTCAAAAGCAAATAAAAATGGGTTGCCTCCCACTCAATGCTATTTTTAAAGTCCTCATGCCGGACCCAGCTCAAAGGAGCTTATGGGACATGATACTCAAAATTACCTCCCTTACTCTCATAAGAGTGGTGGTTGAATTTCTTTCCTTGATGCCCCTTCTCCTTCAATCCCCTCTCAACCTCAAGGCATCCACTATTCAATACCTTCTTCACCTTTGGGGGTTGTGTCAACGTCTTCTTCACTCTCCAAGGAGGTGAAAATCAACCAACTTGCTGATTTTTTTTCTTCTTCACATTCGCTCCTATTTTTTCTTCTACTTTGGCCACATCTACCCCTTTCAATTCTTCACTCTCTTCCTCCATAGGGTACTGCATGGCCTCATATAGAGAAATCTTCACCTCTTGATCATCAACTTTCAATGTGATCTTCTCATTTGCCACATCTAACACCATCCCGACCGTAGCTAAGAACGGTCTTCCAAGATCAAGGGCACGCGCTCATCTTCCTCCATGTCTAGCACCACAAAATTGGCTGGAAAATAAGGTTTCCAACTTTTACGAGGACGTCTTCAACTACACCTTGAGGTCGAGTAATAGACCGGTCAGCGAGTTGAAGCGTCATCATTGTCGACTGAAGTTCTCCACCATCCAACTTCTTGAATAATGATAAGGGCATAAGATTGATGCTCGCTCCAAGATCGCACAATGCTCCCTTCTTGACTCCATTCCCGATATCACATAAAATTGTGAAACTACCGTGATCCTTCAACTTCGGGGGAAGCGCTTTGTGCACTAATGCACTCACTTCATGGTTCAACTGCACAAGCTTGGGCTCATCAACTCTCCTCCTCTTAGCTATCAAGTCCTTCAGGAACTTGGCATAGTTGGGCATCTGTTCCAAAGCATCATAAAAAGGTATGTTAATATGCAGCTTTTTAAACACATCAAGGAATTTAGCAAATTTCTCATCGAATCTTTTTTCATAAAACGTTGCGGATATGAGACGGGTATCACAGATTTGGGTACCCCCCATTCATCTTGCTCAGTCTTTTTTACATTCTTCCTTGCTTCTCTGGCCTTTTTCCACTTTGGGACTCTTTCAACCTCCTCAAGTTATTTGCCCTTCTGGGACTCATCTATATCAATTCCTTCCTCAACTTCTACATCAATTGTCTCATCTCCATCTTTCTTATGTTCTTTACCTTCTATCTCAATCTCTCATTGGGGCATCTCTGAGTCAGCATGCATCTGAGGACCATCATATTTGGTACCACTTCTAAGCTGGATCGCCTTGCACTACTCTTTTGGGTTTGTCTCGGGCACAGATGGGTACTTGCCCTGCTCTCTAACCAACGATTTTGCAATCTGGCTTATCTGAAACTCTATGGAAGTGAACCGCCTAATATTCTCTTGTTGAGTTCTATTGAGATTTACATCTCTCTTCTGGAGTTCTTGATCCATCTAATCAATCTTTTTACTCATCTCCTTCATATCATACTCCAGTGAGGATAATCTTTTACTTCGCTCTTCCACCTTTTGGAGTATAGCTCTCAACATCTCATCTGTTGAGGTACTTCCTTCCCCTCCTGGGAGTTTTGAGCCAGGGTCGATATTTGGAGGTACAATTATCCCCACTCTCGGGTTACTGTAGGACAAGTTATCATTATTCCTCCATTGATTCTGATTGGTCTGAGGACCTCCTTGGTATCCATGAGTACTCTTCCATTGATTCTGAGGAGGTTGTGGACCCGGTGGTACAAACGGTTGACTGTAAGCAGGCCACCCCTGATAATTTCCACCTTGATAACCATTCTGATTGTAATTAAGGCCTCCCATATAGTTGGCCACCTCTTGTGGGTATCCTGGCTGATCCATTTTCTCACTCACTCAAGTATTCCCTCAGACCAGATTTTGCCCAACCTCGAGATTGATGGTCTTCTCCATCATAGCTGACTTGAAGCCGAAAATACTAACTTTCTACTAGTAATTTCCCCGCAAGCGTACGGGTTCACTATAGTATAAGTAAGTATAGCGACCAAGTATTATCGATCCCAAGGGAAGGAGTGTATGCGAACAGATCCCTGAAGATCTACGCGTCGTAGCTAATATGAGTGTATGTTTTTTTGGGTTTTTTTGAAAAGAAAATAAATTATAATCTAAACTAAATTACTTTATAAATGCAAAAAGGAAAATTAAGTTACAAACGAGAAACTGTGTTTTCAAATAGGAGATGATGATGCTCAGGATAGGAATTCCTACGTATACTAATGGAGCAGGTACATAATCAAAATAACCGTGATGCACAAGAAATAACCTAAGTAAAAGATTGTAAGATGAAAGCTCAAGAATTAAAACCCTAATACTTTATCCTAACAATCGACTTCACTAGTTCACTAACAAGTTAATAGATAGTGCTTAATTAACGAGACCCTAATTTAAACTAAGGTGATGTGGTCGTCATCCTTAGATAAACCGGTAGATTAATTAACTCTTTCTAAACCCTCTCATTAAGTCTACTAATTATTAAAGAGTGATAAGATCGTCCTCTCTCGAACACTTTTCGAACTAAAGTCAAAGGTAAAGTTAAGATTGATTTTAAGAATTTATTAATTAAGAGAATTAAAACTAAACGTCAAGAATTACCCTAATTGCATACCCACAACCTACTTCTACGAGTTCATCCTACCCCAATCATGCAAGGGTTTTAGCTAGACATGGTTTTTACGGAAACAAAAACAATCGAAGAAGTAACGAATATGAACATAACGATTTTAATGAATAAATTATCTAACATTAACTAGGGTTGTAAATAAATAAATGCTAAGAATTCAAATTAAATTAATAAATCGAAGTCTCAAGTATTAAAAAATAAAGGTCTAAAAGAAAAGAACGAAAGATCAAAACCGAACTATGAATTCGTAAGAAAAACCTCGAAAACGTAAAAGTAAAGCTTGCTCGTCTCTTCCTCTCTTTCTCGCGCCAAAAACTAACTCTAAACTTAATCTGGTATCAAGTGGTATGTCGTGGTGTGTAAAAACGTGTTCGGAAGGGGTATAAATAGGCAACGGGTCGAATCGGGAGTTAATGGGCCAAAAACCACGCAAGCTCGAGCACTGCTCGTGCACTAAGTGCACGAGCATAATCCCATCGTGCGCGAAAATCTTCCAGAGAGCCAAAAGTGCTCGACCACTCGAGCGTGCACGACCTTCTCCTTGCTCGAGCACATTGCATGAGTACTCGTGCACTAGGTGCACGACCCAGTATTGCTCGAGCGTTATATTCGACTACAAGTGCACTAGGTGCACGAGTTCTCCTCGCTTGTGCACTCCAATGATACTTTTGCTCCCTTCGATGAAGTAGGCACCACATTGCATATAACTCCTAAGAAGTCACAGTGCCCGTTTCAGTCCTAGCATAGATGGTGTTCCCCAACATTCTCTCAAGGTATTAGATCACAGGGTTCCTGATTGAAGAAGCTCGAGACGTCCTCGCAGAGTACTTTCCAGCCAACCCTCCGGTGATTTACTGCCAGAATTCATCAGCTTTGTACCTTCCCGATCAGGTGTTCCGTTCATTTGGTTGGGGTAAGTGCAGGGCTGTGTTCACCATCCCTATCTCATAGGCGTGCCACTCATTCCGTATCATGAACCAGAAAGTGCCATCCCCCTGCATCTTCACCGAAGCTAAGAACTGCTCCACTAAGTCTTGGTGCGTCTTCATAGAGATCTAGATTTCGTAAAATTACTGCATATTGTTCTTCTCGAAAATTCTCTTGATCTCGTCTTCGATCCCCAACTGCCTCATGAACTCAACGCAGGATCGCCTCGTCTTCTCCACTTTCCCAGTAACCAGATTCCAGCGGTAGGCGTAAGCAAACCATCTATCTCCATATGTTAAATTGTCCCAACGAGAGGGCATCAATCCCTTCCTCGTTAATTCCGCAGTCAGAGCCAACAACTCATCCCCCTCAACGAACCGATCCTCGTACTTCTTTGGAGGAGCCATTACCTAAAGCATCATATCAATTCACCAAACTAAATTCATGACTATCTAAGAAAATCTCAATCAAGTCAAACACCCTTTTCAAGCTCAAATTTCATCAATGGTGTTCAAGTTTCACACACGAGTGATAACATGATAACAATTCAATTTACTTTTCATACTCTTTCACCATTCACAAGAATTCCAAGACATAAGTCTATCATGAAGTAACATCACATATTCATGCAATTTACATGCTCAAGACTCAATTCATCACTCACCCTCAACAATTTCAATTCAAAATCTCCAAAAATTCCAAATTTCATAATACCCATGTCAATTCCCACTCTCTCTCTCTAGAAATTCACCAAATTCACTCATGCAATTTCAAAATTGAAGCTTGAATTCGTAAACCCATAGCATTGAGACAACAATTATCATCATAGAAGCAAAAACCAACAAGTATCATGAAAATCCCCAATTCCTATCAAGAACATATGAACCCTAACTCTCACATAATCAATTCATGCTAAATCGAATCCAAAACTAAGAATAGAATGAAGAGAATGATAGAATACTTACCTTTTGTTGAAGAACCGGGTGAATTTGTGCAAACACGAACAAAAATTGAAGATTTTAGGGCAAATAAAGGTCAATTCGTAGCTCCAACCGATTTTTGCCCCCAAGTGTGTGAAATGTGTGTGAAAAGTGTGAAAAAAGTATTTATAGTGTAGAAAAATTCGGACTATGGCTTAAAAAAACGAAGGTGCGATCGCTCGTGCACTATTCATGCACTAGTGCACGAGTAGTTTTTGATCGAGCACCAGAAATGAACAGAACCAAAAAAGCGCTCGAGTGCTTGAGCTCGTGAACTAGGTGCACGACGTGAATCCACTCGTGCACGGTGCACGAGTACTCGTGCACAGAGTGCACGACCCACATCCACTCGTGCACTATACACGACCAACTCGAGCACAAAGTGCACGAGTAAGGGTGCTCGATCACTAACACTTCCCAAACTCGAATTTCACCCTTTTCGAACCAAATTCCTACGTATACTAACGGATCAGGTACATAATCAAAATAACCGTAACGCACAAGAAATAACCTAAATAAAAGATTGTAAGATGAAAGCTCAAGAATTAAAACCCTAATACTTTATCCTAACAATCGACTTCACTAATCCACTAACAAGTTAATAGATAATGCTTAATTAACGAGACCCTAATTTAAACTAAGGTAATGCGGTCGTCCTCCTTAGATAAACCGGTAGATTAATTAACCCTTTCTAAACCCTCTCATTAAGTCTACTAATTATTAAAGAGTGATGAGATCGTCCTCTCTCGAACACTTTTCGAACTAAAGTCAAAGGTAAAGCTAAGATTGATTTTAAGAATTCATTAATTAAGAGAATTAAAACTAAACATCATGAATTACCCTAATTACATACCCACAACCTACTTCCACGAGTTCATCCTACCACAAGCATGCAAGGGTTTTAGCTAGACATGGTTTTTACGGAAACAAAAACAATCGAAGAAGTAACGAATATGAACATAACGATTTTAACGAATAAATTATCTAACATTAACTAGGGTTGTAAATAAATAAATGCTAAGAACTCAAATTAAATTAATAAATCGAAGTCTCAAGTATTAAAAAACAAAGGTCTAAAAGAAAAGAACAAAAGATCAAAACCGAACTATGAATTCGTAAGAAAAACCTCGAAAACGTAAAAGTAAATCTTGCTCGTCAGTTCCTCTCTTCCTCGCTCCAAAAACTAACTCTAAACGTAATTTGGTATCAAGTGGTATGTCATGGTGTGTAAAAACGTATTCGAAAGAGGTATAAATAGGCAACGGGTCGAATCGGGAGTTAATGGGCCAAAAACCACGCAAGCTCGAGAACTGCTCGTGCACTAAGTGCACGAGCACAATCCCATCGTGCACAAAAATCTTCCAGAGAGCCAAAAGTGCTCGACCACTTCAGCTCGTGCACTAGGTGAACGACCTGTCCTTGCTCGAGCACACAGCACGAGTACCCATGCACTAGGTGCACGGCCCAGTGTTGCTCGAGCGCTATACTCGACTACTCGTGCACTAGGTGCACGAGTTCTCCTCGCTTGTGCACTCCAATGATACTTTTGCTCCCTCGAACTAATATTTTTCGTATTTCTTCGATATCTTCTCATCTGGGCATCCGTTTGAGTCGATTCAAAGTCCTACGAACTCCTCTTTTCACCCTCTATCCATCTATAAGCATCAAAGAGACAAATTCATTAGTTTATGAAAATGATACTCAAATGACTCCAAATACTCAACAAAATCGACCAAAACTGGGGCATTTCTAACTACGAATCATGATAATTTCAGCCCAATCAACCCCCCCAAACTTTCCATATTGCTTGTCCTCAAGCAATGAAATAATAAGTCAAGTGAAATTGTTAGGAATGAGTCAAAGAATCAAATCATGCAACTAAGTAAACTCGAGCTTCAAAGATCAATCACACGTATACTCACTCACCTTCCTTCATCATACTCATGCAACAACAACAAGAAACACCAAGATCAAACATGGATGTGCACTCAACGATGTGTTTCACTCCCTCACAAGTGTATATCAAGAATAAGGGACTCACTCAAACAATCAATCACACATATCGACAGTCATAGGCTTGTAAGCACTCTCAACTCCGACCATACTCTAAAAATCAATGCCGAATCAAAAAGGATTTTTCTCAAGGTTGTAATGTAGGCTCTTTGGACAGGTGGGATAACAATATGGGTAAGTGACTCAAGTGAATGGAGAATAGAAAATTAAACTTTGGTACTTCGAGATTAGGAACAAAATACTTCAAACATTTTCAATCAACACACATTCAATTCCAATACTCTCAACACTTCAATTTTTTTTTCTTTTTCGCACAAACACATGAGCTCATTTTTTTTTACTTTGCTCATTCTCATTTTTTTCTTTCCCACAACTCTTTTTCTTCATCACACCTTCTTCTCATAATCACTCAAGCAATCACAATTCTCCTTTTTCAACTCAAATCAATCCCTTCACATTCACACTTTTCCTATTCTCCACTCAAATTTGGACAGAAAGGATTAGGAACTTGGAATAGTGTTTCAATGTGCTAGCAAATGAAATAGACTTAAGGCTCAAAGGGGCTAACAAGGGACAAATATCAATGGTAAGGAATTTTTTTTGGCTAAGTGACTCAATCAAAACAAAGATGGCCTAAGATCACATTCGACATATCAAACTAGACACAATCAAGAAGCAAGAGCACACACAAGTTCTAGCATCCTCTAATGTGATGATCCACTCACAAACGAAGAGATCAATTTATGCATCAAAATCTCAAAAGTCTCAAATCTCAAGGCTTTCACATCCATGATAGTCTTAGTGAATTCTCACTCTCATCACACAAGTACTCAAAAGAAAAGTTTGCAAGCATACGAGTTCTCTCTCAAATCAACTCTAACTCATACACTCACACAATAGAACTCCTAACTCATCCTCACACCTTAACTCTACTCACTGAGTCATACTCAAGAATCATCAATAAGCAAGTGATAAGAGTAAATAAGCGTGAACTAAATCAATCATCAATCAATTCAAAACAAATCATACCCCAGTAATTTAAAGTGCTTCCAATACAATCCCATAACTCATCCAAACACTCAAACAAGTTCACACTCCAAAAGCAATGAATAAGAAAAGAAAAAGAAAAAGAAAATGATAAGAAAAAGGGAGCAGAAACTGGGAGAATCCCCATGATCCTCAAGCATCCGGAGGCGGTAGCGGGCGGTAGCTCGGGTGATCCGATCCTAAATAGGTGATAATGAGTGCCTCCATCCATCTCCTCAAATCCGAAACTTCTGATCGGACCTCTTGAAACTCCCCTCGTATGCTCGTAGCGTCCGTGTACCACTGATTTTGCGTTGTGCGAAGATTCATAACTTTGGTTCGCAAATCTTGAATATCAGTCCTCATCCCATCCCACTGAATTTGGGTGGGGTACCACGGCTCGGGAGTGGACACTTCAGGTGCCTCCATCTCAATCTCTTGAGGTTCTTGACCTCCTCCACCAACATCGACCTCTTCTTCCTCAGGTGTGTTCCCTCCTTCTTCATATTCGTCCTCTTCCTCTTCATCTAGGTCCCGAACTCCACTAGATCCAGCCCCACTTGTTCCTGCTGCACCTCTATGCCTCTTCTTTGGCCTTTGATCCCATAATACGCATCTCTCTAACCTGGCCTTGAATTTTTTCATTACCCTTTTGTGGTTCGAACCATCCATCTGTATATTCTCCTTCTCCATACCTCTCAAGGTCACCAACTTCTCATTGGGCATCGGGAATAGCTCGACATCTCGAAGTCTCATGCAGTATTTCCCACTCCAATGCTCGCACATCCACGTGTTATACATATGCTCAAAGTCGATGTCTCTTCCCTCGCAAAGAGCTGTCATCGGTCTGATGTCCAGGCTCTCCAAGAATACACAAATGAGGCCTCCACCTCGTATCCTAGAAGTCTTCATCCCACACTTGTATGGGGCCTCAACCTGTATCTCGAGAAAATCCTTTCCACAGTCGTGCTCCCTTCGATGAAGTAGGCACCACATTCCATATAACTCCTTAGAAGTCACAGTGCCCGTTTCAGACCTAGCATAGATGATGTTCCCCAAGATTCTCTCAAGGTATTGGATCACAGGATTCCTGATTGAAGAAGCTTGAGACGTCCTTGCAGAGTACTTTCCAGCCAACCCTCCGGTGATTTGCTGCCAGAATTCATCAACTTTGTACCTTCCCGATCTGGTGTTCCGTTCATTTGGTTGGGGTAAGTGCAGGACTATGTTCACCATCCCTATCTCATAGGCGTGCCACTCGTTCCGTATCATGAACCGGAAAGTGCCATCCCTCTACATCTTCACCGAAGCTAAGAACTGCTCCACTAAACTAAGAACACATGGAGGAAGAATGAGAATTTCTCATATGCTAATCCAAATACCAGAATTATAGTTCCTCCAGGTGTTGATCCAGGTTCGAAACCCCCGGGTAGAGAAGACGGTGCCTCAACTGAGGAGATGTTGAGAGCTATCCTTCAGAAGGTGGAGGAAGGTAGCAAGAGATTGTCCTCATTGGAGTACGATGTGAAGGAGTTGCATAAGAAAAGTGATCAGCGTGATCAAGAACTCCAAAAGAGAGACATAGATTGGAATAGGGCTCAACAAGAGAACAACCGTAGGTTTACTTCTATTGAGTATCAAATTAGTCAAATTGCAAAGTCTCAGATGAGAGAGCCGGGCAAGTATCCTTCAATGCCCGAGGGTAACCCAAAGGAATATTATAAGGCTATTGAGTTGAGAAGTGGGACCAAATATGATGGTCCTGAGATGTTTGCTGATTCTGAGACGCCCCAAGGAGAGGTTGAGATAGAAGAAAAAAAGCCTGAGGTAGATAGAGATGAGATTGAGGAGATGGGAGTTGAGAAAGGGGTTGAAGGTGAAGGTATTCAGAAGAGTAAAGATATGGATGAGACCCAGAAGGGAAAAGACCTTGAGGAAGGCATTGAGGAGATTGAGAGAGTTCCTAAGTGGAAGAAGGCAAATGAAGCAAGGGAGAAAGTGAAAGAGACCGAGCGTGATGAATGAGGGGTACCCAAATCTGTGATACATGTCCCATATCCACAGCGGTTCATGAAAAAGAAATTAGATAAAAAGTTTACAAAATTCCTTGATGTTTTTAAAAAGTTACATATTAACATTCCTTTTTATGATGCTTTGGAACAGATGCCTAACTACGCCAAGTTCCTGAAGGACTTGATAGCGAAGAGACAGAGAGTGGATAGACCCGAGCTAGTGCACTTAAACCACGAGGTGAGTGCTATGGTGCACAAAGCGCTTCCTCCCAAGATGAAGGATCCCGGTAGTTTTACCATTCTATGTGATATCGGGAACGGGATCAAGAAAGGAGCTTTGTGTGATCTCGGAGCGAGCATTAATTTGATGCCCCTTTCGTTGTTCAAGAAGTTGGAAGGGGGTGAGCTTCAACCCACGATGATGACGCTCTAGCTTGCTGATAGGTCTATCACTAGACCTCAAGGAGTAGTGGAGGATGTTCTAGTGACGGTGGCGAATCACGTTTTTCCCGCCGACTTCGTGGTACTCGATATGGAGGAGGATGAGCATGTACCGCTGATTTTAGGGAGACCGTTTCTAGCTACAGCCGGGATGGTACTTGACGTAGCTAATGGGAAGATTACGGTCAAGGTTGATGACCAAGAAGTGAAGATAGCTATTTACGAAGCTATGAAATACCCCATGGGAGATGAGAGCTGCCACTTCATTGACATCACAGACACTTATGTTGAAGACACACTTATAGACCCTTGTTCTTTCTATGTTCATCAGTTTGATTATCCTATTCTTGACGATATATCTTATGATTCTTATGATCTTGATTATTTTGACAGCTTGAAAGACAATGAAGATGTCAAGTTCTTGGAGATGAAGAAAGTAGAGGATGAGGATGACTTGAAAGCCGAGGAGTCGACTTTCGAGAAGATGTTCGATAAGGCGCCACCATTGATGGCGAAAAAGGAGCTGAAACCACTCCCTGATCATCTCGAGTACACCTACTTGGATGAGACCGATAAGTATCCGGTAATTGTATCTGCCATTTTATCTGATGATCAACTTGAGAGACTTTTAGTAGTGCTTCGTAAGCACAAATCTGCTATAGGATGGTCGATCACGGATATTAAGGGAATTAACCCTTCCATTTGCATGCATAGGATTAGATTAGAAGAGGGTAGAAAACCGGTAGTGCAAAACCAACGTAGAGTTAATCCGGTAATTCAATAGGTGATACATAAGGAGGTTTTGAAGTTGTTAGATAGCAACATGATCTTTGCGATTTCTGATAGTCCATGGGTGAGTCCGTTACACATAGTTTCTAAGAAGGAGGGTACCACGGTGATCAAGACTGAGTCTAATGTATTGGTAGCCATTAGATTAGTGACGGGATGGCGTGTGTGTGTTGACTATAGGGAGTTGAACAAGGCAACGTGTAAGGATCACTTTCCTTTACTGTTCCTTGATCAGATGATTGATAGATTAGGTAGTTTTGAGTATTACTGTTTCTTAGATGGGTATTCGGGGTATAATCAGATCATGATAGCCCCCGAGGATCAAGAGAAAACCACTTTCACCTGCTATTATGGGACTTTTACTTTTAGGAGGATGCCATTTGGGTTGTGTAATGCACCCACCACATTTCAAAGGTGTATGATGACTATTTTTCATGGTTTGATTGAAAAGATTATGGAGGTTTTCATGGACGACTTCTCCGTCTACGGGGAGTTGTTTGATAAATTTTTAATCAATATTGAAGTTGTTTTGAGCAGGTGTGAAGAGACGGACTTGGTGATTAATTGGGAGATGTGTCACTTCATGGTGAGAGAGGGTATTGTTCTTGGACATCATGTGTCCTCGAAAGGTATCCAGGTTGACAAGGCGAAAGTGATTGCTATTGAGAAGCTTCCACCCCTTTCGACCGAGAAGGAGATTCGGTCATTTTTAGGACATGGTGTGTAAGGGATTCTATAGACGTTTCATAAAAGACTTTTCACAAATTGCTAAACCTCTTTCGCGGCTTCTTGAAAAAGAAGTCGTCTTTGAGTTTACTAATAAGTGTTTAGTGGCTTTTAACAGGTTGAAAGAAGTGTTGGTGAATGCCCCAATACTTGTGACCCCGGATTGGACTAGTCCGTTTGTGCTTATGTGTGATGCTAGTGACTTTGCGATGGGGGTTGCTTTGGGGCAGATTCGGGAGAAGCATTTTCACGCTATATACTATGCCTCGAAGATTCTGAATTCTGCTCAAGTGAATTACACGACAACCGAAAAGGAGCTGTTAGCGGTCGTGTATGCTTTTGATAAATTTTGACCTTACCTCGTAGGGACGAAAACAATAGTATATACGGACCACACAGCGATTCGGTACCTTATGAGTAAGAATGATGCAAAGCCCCGTCTCATTCGTTGGATCTTGTTACTCCAGGAGTTCGATGTCGAAATTCGAGACAAGAAGGGATGTGAGAATGTGATAGTCGATCACCTTTCGCGGTTGGAGCTTACAAAGGAAAACACCGTGGAAGATCGAGAGGTAAATGATTAATTTTCGGACGAGAAGCTGTTTGGTTTAGGAGATATTCCGGTATATCGAGTTGAAGGGAAAACGTCGTGGTTTGCAGATTATGCTAATTATTTAGCAAGTGGAGAGTTACCGGCGGAGACGGACTCGGTGCACCGGAAGGCATTTTTGAAGAAAGTTCGGGAATTTATTTGGGACGATCCCTACTTGTTCAAAAGAGGGATAGATCATGTGTTGAGAAGGTGTGTGCCAGAGGAGGAGTGGAGTGATATCATAAGACATTGTCACGCCTTACCATATAGAGGACATTTGGGTGGAGAGAAGACCGGAAGGAAGGTGCTTCAATCTAGTTTTTATTGGCAACTCTCTTGAAGGATTGCATGGAATGGGTTAAGAGGTGTGATAAGGGCCAACGATTTGGCTCTATCACTAAGAGGGACGAGATGCCGCTGCACGTGTTCATGGAAGCCGAGGTATTTGACGTATGGGGGATTGATTTCATGGGTCCATTTCCTCCTAACAATGGATTTTTGTACATTCTCGTGTGCGTCGATTACGTCTCAAAGTGGATTGAAGCTATCCCGACTAGAGTGAATGATTCCCGAGTGGTGATTGAGTTCTTGAGGAAGAACATTTTTGCTAGATATGGAGTTCCAAGAGCTTTGATTAGTGATGGGGGGAGTCACTTCGTGAACAAGTGGAAGGAGAAGTTGCTGTCAAAATATGAGGTAAGTCATCGAGTCTCTACTGCTTATCATCCTCAATCTAACGGTCTTGCAGAGGTATCGAATCGTCAAATCAAGGAGATCTTTGAGAAGACGGTGAACATTAGTAGGAAGGATTGGGCAATGAAGCTTGATGATGCACTTTGGGCGTATAGGACAGCCTTCAAAACTCCTCTTGGTATGTCTCCTTACCAATTAGTTTTTGGAAATGCATGTCACTTGCCCTTGGAGTTGGAGCACAAGGCATATTGGGCGATCAAGAAGCTGAATTTTGATAGTGCATTGGTTGGTGAGAAGAGATTACTCCAGTTGCATGAGTTGGAGGAGTTTCGAGATAGTGCCTACGAGAATGCCCGAATTTTCAAGGAGAAGACCAAGAAGTGGCATGATGCTCGATTGAGGAAAAAGGAGTTCAAAGTGGGTGATAAAGTCCTCGTATTCAATTCGAGGATGAAGCTGTTTGGTGGAAAGCTCAAGTCCAAGTGGAACGGGCCATATATAGTGAGGGAAATGCATAAGAGTGGATTCCTTGAAGTCGAGAAGGAGGATGTACATAGATTCATGGTGAACGGGCATCGAGTAAAGAAATTCTTCAACTTCTCTTATGAGAATAAGGGAGGTATTTTAGATTCTCAAGTCCCGTGAGCTCCTTCGAGCTCGGTCCGGCAATAGGACCTTAAAACTAGCACTTAATGGGAGACAACCCATTTTTACTTGCTTTTATGTGTTTTGTTTATTTTGTGGTTTGGTGAATCGTAAGTGTTAACCTCGTTTGTCAAGAATTTTTTGGTGTAGGCTTGTGTCGTGGTGCTTAATTCGAGCAAGTGAGCTTAAGGAAAATAATTCATGAAGTTGGAGATGTTTCGAGTAATAAAACATTCGATTGATGGAGTTTGAGGTAAACCGAACCCCAAACGTAGACCTCTTTGCGAAGTTGAAGTTGGGGGGGGGGTGATGTTTCTTTTCGTTCATTACTTTACATTGATAGTGATTTAAGTTCATGAGAATTTAGTGTACTTACTCGTACGTACTCATTCTTTTCTAACTTTATTATTGCGTAGCAAGAACAAAGTTTTGGGGGGTGTGTATTCGTACTTTGAGTTCGTACACAAAATTCTAATGAAAAATTGGTCAAATTTTTCGAAAATATCGATGCATGAGGGTAGTTGGACTGAATTAAGTAGTAGTGCATAAGTTCGACGTGAGTTGGCGTGGTGAATTGCACGTTTGGAAGAGACCCCAACTCCTCGGTCGAATGAGCGATCAGGCTTAAATTGAGGAGTTTTCCAGGTTAGTACTCATTTTGGTCGTAAATTCTTGCAATTTGGTTCGAAATGGGTGAAATTCGAGTTTGGGAAGTGTTAGTGATCGAACACCCTTAGTCGTGCACTTTGTGCTCGAGTTGGTCGTGTATAGTGCACGAGTGGATGTGGGTCGTGCACTATGTGCACGAGTGGATTCAAGTGGTGCACCTAGTGCATGAGCTCAAGCACTCGAGCGCTTTTTCGGTTCTGTTCATTTCTGGTGCTCGATCAAAAACTACTCGTGCACTAGTGCACGAATAGTGCACGAGCCATCGCACCTTCATTTTTTTTAAGCCCTAGTCCGAATTTTTCCACACTATAAATACTTTTTTCACACTTTTCACACACATTTCACACACTTGGGGGGCGAAAATCGGCTGGAGCTATGAATTGACCTTTATTTGCCCTCAAATCTTCAATTTTCCCTTCGTGTTTGCACGAATTCACCCGGTTCTTCAACAAAAGGTAAGTATTCTATCATTCTCTTCATTCTATTCTTAGTTTTGGATTCGATTTAGCATGAATTGATTATGTGAGAGTTAGGGTTCATATGTTCTTGATAGGAATTGGGGATTTTCATTATACTTGTTGGTTTTTACTTCTATGATGATAATTGTTGTCTCAATGCTATGGGTTTACGAATTCAAGCTTCAATTTTGAAATTGCATGAGTGTATTTGGTGAATTTCTAGAGAGAGAGAGAGTAGGAATTGACATGGGTATTATGAAATTTGGAATTTTTGGAGATTTTGAATTGAAATTGTTGAGGGTGAATGATGAATTGAGTCTTGAGCATGTAAATTGCATGAATATGTGATGTTACTTCATGATAGACTTATGTTTTGGAATTCTTGTGAATGGTGAAAGAGTATATGAAAAGTAAATTGAATTGTTATCATGTTATCACCCGTGTGTGAAACTTGAACACCATTGATGAAATTTGAGCTTGAAAAGGGTGTTTGACTTGATTGAGATTTTCTTAGATAGTCATGAATTTAGTTTGGTGAATTGATGTGATGCTTTAGGTAATGGCTCCTCCAAAGAAGTACGAGGATCGGTTCGTTGAGGGGGATGAGTTGTTGGCTCTGACTGCGGAATTAACGAGGAAAGGATTGATGCCCTCTCATTGGGACAATTTAACATATGAAGATAGATGGTTTGCTCACGCCTACCGCTGGAATCTGGTTGCTGGGAAAGTGGAGAAGACGAGGCGACCCTGCGTTGAGTTCATGAGGCAGTTGGGGATCGAAGACGAGATCAAGAGAATTTTCGAGAAGAACAATATGCAGCAATTTTACGAAATCTAGGTCTCCATGAAGACGCACCAAGACTTAGTGGAGCAGTTCTTAGCTTCGGTGAAGATGCAAGGGGATGGCACTTTCCGGTTCATGATACGGAATGAGTGGCACGCCTATGAGATAGGGATGGTGAACACAGCCCTGCACTCACCCCAACCAAATGAACGGAACACCAGATCGGGAAGGTACAAAGCTGATGAATTCTGGCAGCAAATCACCGGAGGGTTGGCTGGAAAGTACTCTGCGAGGACGTCTCGAGCTTCTGCAATCAGGAACCCTGTGATCCGATACCTTGAGAGAATCTTGGGGAACACCATCTATGCTAGGACTGAAACGGGCACTGTGACTTCTAAGGAGTTATATGGAATGTGGTGCCTACTTCATCGAAGGGAGCAAAAGTATTATTGGAGTGCACAAGTGAGGAGAACTCGTGCACCTAGTGCACGAGTAGTCGAGTATAACGCTCGAGCAATATTGGGTCGTGCACCTAGTGCACAAGTACTCATGCAGTGTGCTCGAGCAAGGACAGGTCGTGCACCTAGTGCACGAGCTCGAGTGGTCGAGCACTTTTGGCTCTCTGGAAGATTTTCGCGCACGATGGGATTATGCTCGTGCACTTAGTGCACGAGCAGTGCTCGAGCTTGCGTGGTTTTTGGCCCATTAACTCCCGATTCGACCCGTTGCCTATTTATACCCCTTCCGAACATGTTTTTACACACCATGACATACCACTTGATACCAGCTTAAGTTTAGAGTTAGTTTTTGGAGCGAGAAAGAGAGGAAGAGACGAGCAAGCTTTACTTTTACGTCTTCGAGGTTTTTCTTACGAATTTATAGTTCGGTTTTGATCTTTTATTCTTTTCTTTTAGACCTTTGTTTTTTAATACTTGAGACTTCGATTTATTAATTTAATTTGAGTTCTTAGCATTTATTTATTTACAACCCTAGTTAATGTTAGATAATTTATTCGTTAAAATCATTATGTTCATATTCGTTACTTCTTCGATTGTTTTTGTTTCCTTAAAAACCATGTCTAGCTAAAATCCTTGCATGCTTGGGGTAGGATGAACTCGTAGAAGTAGGTTGTGGGTATGCAATTAGGGTAATTCATGACGTTTAATTTTAATTCTCTTAATTAATGAATTCTTAAAATCAATCTTAACTTTACCTTTGACTTTAGTTCGAAAAGTGTTCGAGAGAGGACAATCTTATCACTCTTTAACAATTAGTAGACTTAATGAGAGGGTTTAGAAAGGGTTAATTAATCTACCGATTTATCTAAGGAGGACGACCGCATCACCTTAGTTTAAATTAGGGTCTCATTAATTAAGCATTATCTATTAACTTGTTAGTGAATTAGTGAAGTCGATTGTTAGGATAAAGTATTAGGGTTTTAATTCTTGAGCTTTCATTTTACAATCTTTTACTTAGGTTATTTCTTGTGCATCACAGTTATTTTGATTATGTACCTGCTCCATTAGTATACGTAGGAATTCCTATCCTGAGCATCATCATCTCCTATTTGAAAACACATTTTCTCGTTTGTAACTTAATTTTCCTTTTTGCATTTATAAAGTAATTTAGTTTAGATTATAATTTATTTTCTTTTCAAAAAAACCCAAACAAACATACACTCATATTAGCTACGACGCGTAGATCTTCAGGGATCTGTTCGCATACACTCTTTCCCTTGGGATCCATAATACTTGGTCGCTATACTTACTTATACTATAGTGAACCCGTACGCTTGCGGGAAAACTACTAGTAGAAAGTTAGTATTTTCGGCTTCAAGTCAATATCCATGAGCAACTTTCTCGTTCCTTCACTCTCCTCAACCTGATGCACTCTCTTGAATTCCTGATCCTCGTCCCACTGCCCGATATTCTTAACTATGTCCTCAACTCTCTGTCTGCACTCGGTTGCGCTTCAATTCAAGAACGTTCCATTAGCATATGCATCTAAATGGTCTTGAGCAGCTTTACATGCCCCACAATAGAAATAAGCCATAATCTCTCCATCGTTGTACCCGTGCTGCGGGTACTTAATAAGTATGTTGGAGAATCTCTCCCAAGCTTGACTCAACTCCTCTCCTGGCTTCTGCTTGAATGAGGATATCTCCTTCCTCGCCTTCACCGTTCTGGACGGAGGATAAAATCGCTCAAGGAACAGACGCTCAAGCTCGGCCCATGTAGTTACACTACCCCGTGGAAGTGTGTTATCATACCACTCCTTATCTATTCCAGTCAGAGAAAACTGGAACAATCTTAGCCTCTTGGCATCTTCAGACATGCCATTTTGGCTAAAGGTAGAGGCTATCATCAGGAAATTCCTCAAGTGAGTGTGGGGATTATCCTTCCCTACTTCTCCTCTAAACTGATTCTCAGTAAGCATCTTTAAAATCATGGGAGCAATAGAAAAGTTATTTGCTTCGACTGGTGGCATTGCTACTCCATCATAATATCTTTGAGGTTGTGCCTCAAACCATCCTCTGATTGTCGTGTCAGGCTCAACGTTCTGAGGAACGTACTGAGGATATACTGGTGGTAGAGGGACTTGTGGAATAGAAGGTGGGTTATAAGTAGGTTGTGGAGGGTAGTATGGTGGATATGGATATGGAGGGTATGGGTTATTGTGTTGGTAGACAGGGTTGTTAAATGGGTTGTTTGAGTTTTGCTGATTTTGGTTGATGACTTGATCTTGGTTTGGTGCGGGATTGTTTTGGTTATGTGGGTTTGGGTTTTGGTTGGTTCCTTCCCTTTGGAGTGCTAGCTTTGGACTATTGACTCCCTCAGCTCCCTCAACCCTTTTCACATTCTGATTAAGCCCTTCTGTCTCAAGACCCAAGTCTCCGCTTAAATCCAAAGTCATATCATCATCTCCTGCGGTACTCATCCTTCTCTGGAAGGCTCGATTCCTTCTGGCTATAGTCTCAGGGTCTAACTTTGTTCGATCCTCGCTCGTTTCTCCCTTTGAGCGTGTTTTCATATACCTAAGTACTCAACAAGAAAGATTAAACGAACCAGAATACAAATAAATAAAAACAGAAAATAAAAGCACTCGCTACTAACTACTAAACTATCTCCAAGTCCTACTCAATGAGCATACATCGCGTTCCCCGACAACGGCGCCATTGACTTGAACCGAACTTTACTAGCTTTTACTAGAAGTTACCCCATAAGAGTATGAGATCCTTGTAGTATTGACAAGTATAGGGACCAAGTAGAATCGAACCCAAGGGAAGGTAAGTATGCGAATAGAGCCCTGGAGATCTACGCGTCGTAGTTAATATGAGTGTATGTTTTTGGATATTTTAAGAATTAGTATAAACTAAAATTATACTACTTATGCTAAAGAACGAATTAAATTAATAAACTAAGGGTTGTATGCAAATATGAGATGGTGATGCTCAAGATAGGAGTCCCTACGTATACTAACGGAGTTGGTACAATAATTACAATAACAGTGATGTGCAAGAAATAACCTAAGTACAAGATTGTAACATTAAAAGCTCAAGAATGAAACTCTAATACTTTATCCTATCAATCAACTTTACGAATCCACTAAACAAGTTAATAGATTGTGCTTAATTAAAGAGATCTTAATTTAACTAAGGTGATGCGGTCGTCCTCCCTAGATAAACCGGTAGATGAATTAACCTCTTCTAAACCCTCTCGTTAAGACTACTAGTTGTTAAAGAGTGATAAGGTTGTCCTCTCTCTAACAATTTTCGTACGAAATTCAAAGGTAAATCTGAGATTTATTTTAAGCGTTCATTAATTAAGAGAATTAAAACTAAACATCACAAGCTACCCTAATTATGTACCATCGTCCTACTTCTACGAGTTCATCCTACCCCAAGCATACAAGAGTTTTAGCCTAACATGGTTTTAACGATAACAAAAGTAATCAAACAAGCAACGAACGAAAACATCATTAATCTAATTAAATAACTTAAGAACCTAAACAAGGGTTTAAGAAATAACTGAAGTCTAAGAATAAAATTGAATTAAAAGGAAAATAATAAGTCTCATGTATCAAGTTTCAAAGAACGAAAGATCAAAATAATCAAATCCAAAACTAAACTACGAATTCGTAATGTAAAAACCTCGATCAAAAGTAAACTATGCTTGCTCGAACTCTTGGTGCTCTTATCTCTCTCAAATCTATCTCTATGTGTGTAGTGGTTGAGTGGTGCTCAAAATCGTGCTTGAAACGGATATATATAGATCATGGGTCGATTCGGAAGTTAACGGGCCGAAAACGGATAACTATAACCAAATCTTGCAAAATCTCGAGTTGAAACTAGAAAGTGCTCGAGTTTCTCAGCTCGAGGGGGGTCCCTCGAGTGCTGGAGCTCTAATGGAATAATAGGTCGAGGGGGGTCCCTCGAGTGCTGTTGCTCGAATGGTTTTCGGCTGTTGTACACTTGTTCGTAAAATCTTCATATCTTCTCAACCGGGAGTCCGTTTTGATCGATTCAAAGTCCTACGAACTCCTCTTTTCGCTCTCTATACAACTATGAACACTAAATAGACAAATTAATGAGTTTATTAAAATGATGCTCAAAGAACTCTAAACACTCATAAAAAATACTCAAAACATGGGCAAATCGGGCACCAAAATATAACAATTTCACGCCTAATCAAATAGCAAGGATAAATGTTTAGTAATAATAAAAGTAATCTATATATGTATATATATATAAATACAATAGTCACTGTAAATAGTAACTTGATATTTTCCCGCCTAAATCACTTGATAATTTAAGAAATATAATAAAATATTATGTTAGTGAGTTCCTGTATTGATAACCCAATAATACACTATTACTTTTTAGTGCATATCTATGCAAACTATAATTACGTTCACAAATATCAAGGTTCTTACAAATAACCAAATACTACACAAAAATATAGGAACAATGACATAATTTTTTTTTCACCCAACTATTTTATTTTGAAAATGAAGATATAGTTCTAGATTTGTTTCAAATACTTTTTTCATGTTCACTTTACATAAATGATAAAATAGGTATATGTTCTATTAACTTTGTATAGTTAATTATGAAATCTATGTTTCACTATTAGTGTTTATTTTGTATTTCAGAAATAACTATGTTTCTTTCTTTAATTAGAACTTCTCGCAATAAAATTATCCCTTAATAAACCTCTAATTAAGTATATGGATAAGAAATAGCAAAATAACAATACACTTTTTGTAAAAGGTAAATAAGCTACAGTAAAAGTCAATAAAACTGAAGAAACAAGCTCAATTTTGAACGTAGTGTGTCCGCAAGTTATAATAAGGATGTTGAGCTATGTACACATGTTATATTAAAATTGTTTCTTAAACAAAAATATTATCATTGAAAAGGAATTTTCTTATATACATAAAAAACAAGATTTAGACTTTCCTATAAAAACTTAGGAATAAAATGAAGAGTATGTATATGGTGAAATTGGTTTATATATGAATCACTGAAGGGTATTAGTTGCTTTCAATGAAGAGTATTAGTTGTTCTTACTGAAAAGTATTACTGGTTTACACTGAAGAGTCTTAATTCATTTTCACTGAACAATTAAGTCTTTTTAGTGTAAATCAGTAATACTCTTCAGTAAATACAACTAATACTCTTAAATGAAAACAACTAATACCCTTCAGTGTTTCATGTATGAACCAGCTTCACTCTTTACTTTGTCTAAAATGAAATATAAATAGTATAGAGATATGGAAAGTCTCATAAAAAATGGGATTTTAAGTAAAAAAAAAAAATCAATGCGTGGTACATAATATAAATTTAATCTACATTCCTATTATAATTTGTATATTTTTAAATTTTTATCAATGCGTAATCCGTGCAACGCAGGGAGAATTGCTAGTTTTTCAAAAATACACTTGAATTGTACTTGGTGCATATAAGACTACGCCTTTTATTTATTATTTGAAAAAATATGTGTTCATTCTGAAGAAAATAAAATTAATTGAGGAAGGGGTATCTCTTTAGTTTATGACAGGCAGAGTATTATATGAAAATAATTTATGATAAGTTTATCATGAAATAATTTTAGAGTATCAATAATCTCATCAAAATTATCATTAATTTAGATTAGTGGGAGTATTATATTATAATTATTATAAATTTTCTCGAACCCAAATTAATAATTATCCTAATAACTTTTTGATATTTTAAAATAATTCTATGAACCATTTTTTTATATAAAAACTACCCGGACAATATTGCACCTCATCCTCATGTAATTAAAGTTGCATCGACGAATCCAAAGGTAGGGTCTAAAAAGAGCAATACAATAAAATAGTGATTTGTGACAAAGGGCGGCAGTCCTTTATGGCCTGCAAGTCTGCAGGCTGAGGATGACACATTAATAACATTCTTCCACGCAACATTTTCTCATTAATTAGTTATTAAAATCACTAAAGCCTCATGCAAGGTACTGTCACGCCGGACGACATATAAAACGGTAACATCCCATAATTAAAATATAGTAGTATTAATTTAATCCATTTAACAATTAATTGAATTTTTCTTTCTCCTTCCGAATTCATTAATTAATTTTAATCGTCTTCTCAGGTCACGTTTCTAATACTTTGAATTAATCCAATTCCTTGGTTTTAAAAATAAGGATTTAATTTAAAATGAGAAATTGACTCCTAAATACATAGTTTTAACAAATTTTATTTAGTCAAATATTTCCAACTTCACTTGAGGTACAAATATTATTGAACTAAAATTATATTAAAAGTTGAGCTTACGTAGCTTGAGTAATTTAAAATTTAAATTTTGCTTTTCACAACAATATTTTGTTTAAGTTTATACTCCTCAACAATTCACTTTGATTTTAGTTCAATAACTTAAAATTTTAATTTTAGAAAACCACCACTATAACATAGAGTATAAAATAATTAATTCTCTTTTTACACTTCAATATGTTTAACCACAATTCACATTATTCAATCACTCTATTATAATAATAATATACTAATACAATTTACTTCACTTTTACATTTTAATTTGATATAAAATTAAATCTTATCTTATTAAATAATTCAAAACAAACACACACACAACTTACTATTTAGGGGTGTTGATGACCTTTTCTAACTAAGAAGATTAATGGCTGTTTTTCATCTAATGAAGATCATCAAACAAGAATCAAGATCATGGAATTAAACTAAGTAATGCTTAAGAAATAATTTGGCAAGAGTTTTGCTAGTTTATTGAATTGTTCTCCCCTTTTCATGCATATGAAGGGAGTATTTATAGACATACAAAGAGGACATGTGTCACCATCTTGGTGGTTTAACCATTGGATCTTTGCCAAGTGTTAGGACACTTGTACAACATCTACACTATTGCTCATTGGATGGGTGCCAAGTGTTAGGACACTTGGACCATATCTAAGCTAGTGACTCTTGGAATTCCCCATGTTGTACTTGGTCTTTGGCACTATTGAGATGCTCTCGACGGTGACCGGCTGCTCGCTTGTACGTCTTCGTTGGATGTCGTGATCCTTTGCGTTCTGAGCTGTTCGCTCCTTGCTTGGGCTTATTTTACAATGTTGCTCATTTCATTATGAAGTTGTTCGCCCGAATTGATCTTGGTTTGCACCGCTCGCACAGCTGTTCTTTGTAAGGCTGCTCGCCCCAATCCTGCTTGCCGCATTAGTGCTTTTCTGCAAATCTGTTCGCTCCACGAATCTGCTAGTTCCTTTACAAAGCTGTTCGCCCCACGAAGCTGCTAGCTCCTTTGCAAAGATGTTCGCCCCACGAAGCTGCTAGCTCCTTTGATTTATTATCCTACTACTAAGTCTTAACAATTTCTTTTGTTTATTAATTACTTACTTGTTCGCCACCCAACAAGGGGCAATTGTATTAAGGTTAGTTTTTCAGGTGTAAATAGCATTGAAGTTAGTTACTTTTTTAAAATTGCATTTGAGTTAACTTTTTTAAAATATACTACTACTTTTCATCATTTTTACTTTTCATTATTTTTTGATTTGACATCTACTTTTCCACTTTTTCTTCCAATTTTTTTAAATTTATCAGATTTTATGTTTAATTTTTTGTATAAAAAACTACAGACATTTTTTTTATTTACGTTTCTGTATTTAATAATTATTCTCGCAAATTTATAGTACAAAAGATAATAATATAGTACAAATTTATGCAATAGTATAAACTTTTAATTTTACAAATGAATTATTTGTACCATAGTGTAAGATATAATACCATAATACAAATTTATAATTGGTAGTACAAGAGTGTGGACATTAGTGCAAATAAATTATTTTACTATGGTATTAAACATTAATACCATAATTTACATTATTATTAATAAACAAACTCTCTTCTTCTTCTGTTCTCTTCTTCCCTTCTCTTCTTTCTCCAATTTCTTCAATTTCACCATCAACTTCCGACACACTAAAGACAGTTTAACCTCCCAATGGAGAAAATATAAAACACAGGTAAACATTAGGAGTGGAAAAGAAACGAAGAGACACGAATCTGTGCGAGGCAACATTAGAAAACCCACAAAATCAATACCTTGAAGAGGGAATCACCAGAATCGGAGATTGTAATAGAAGAAGCAGGAGGAGAACGACTGTCACCGGAAATAGCTACAGTAGGCGGTGATGGAAGGAGTGACTGCATGGGAATTCCAAATCCCCCATTTACAAAAACCCTAAATCTAGAACTTACTTGCTTCAAAATCAGAGCAAATCGGGAACTCGGAGCGCCGATTGAGGCGGTGGCGGCTTCGATTGGTGATAGGGGATGGGCGAGCGGCGCGCGGTGTTGATGATGATTGAGGCAGCGACGCTACGGAGGCGACGGTGCTATGTGCAGTGGTCGATTAGCGGCGGCAGCGGTTGGCGGCTTCGGTTAGCGGAGTTTGTGTGGTGGCGTCGGGCTGGGCACTGTTGCCGGGAGGTTGTGAGACGGTACTCGTCGCCGGAGCAGTGAGGAGGTGGGCGGCATTTTTAGGAGAGAAGTGAGAGAACATTTTTGATGGGAGAGAGAAGGAAATATCAATATGAGATAGGGTAGGAGAGAGATAAGGGGTGGGGGATGAGTTCAAAAAGTTAACCCCTTTGCTATTTTAAAAAGGGGGCTTAACCACAGTGCAATTTTACATCAAAATACTACACTACACTGCTATTTTCCCTACTATTTAAAGATAATTGCATAGAGAATTACAACATTTAAGTTGTTAATTATAGCATATCTATTTAAATTTGCTATTCAATATACCAAGCATATTTGGGCGTCACTAGTATTTTGACTTGACAGTTAAAACCACCATAAAAGCAACGGAGATGCCAAATATGCGGAAATCATTTTTTTAAAAATAATTTCAGACGTTTTTATTAACAAAACTCAAACTAAATAACCATAAATTGAAGAGAGAGACGTAAAATAATTTTTTTCTACATACTTGGCGTCAATATGGAATATACGTGGCTTTCACGACGATTTTGGTTGTCATGTCAATATTTTATAATAATATATTTTCAAACCTCTTCAAAATGACCTTATTCTTAGGTTGATATGACATGTCTCAAATCTCTCCATTAAAAGTTGGTTAAACTTTTAATCTCGACCATTTGTTCTATATCATTAAATCTAAACCATTAATTTATATCTGCATAATTAATGAAAATAAATATTTTTTTTCCATTTTCTTATTTAGTTATTTTTGGAATTTATTATAAATCATATTTTTTCCCAAGCTTAATGTAATTAAATATGGTCTACTTATTGAATGAATCTAAATTTATCATTTTTAAGTTTGAGTTAGTATATATAGTATAATATAATGTTCGATTATTTTTTCCTAAAATAAAAGGTATATAGTTATATATTCCAAATAATATTCTTATGTGATATATTCTTATTATGGACAAGATATAATACTGCATTTTTTTAATTATAAATAAGAACATATTGTATTTCATTTTTTAACATCAAAGTTTCATTTGCACCACTCTTTTGCTGAGATTTCTCCCATCAATTGTTGGTTAGTTATATATTTATTGTTATTAGTATATTTATTTTATAATTAAATTCGTCATTTTAAGTGCTCACAATTTGATTAGATTTATATATTAATATCAATATGAATGTAATAATGATTGTTGATTTATGCTCTACATCGTTCAGTTTAAATATTCTTCATGTGCAAAAATAATATATTTAACTATACCATATATTTTTATCTGAATAATTATGATGGTTTAATTGTTGTAATTTAAATCTCATTTTAGATTTCAAGAGTATGACACCTCAACTTTCTCTGATTTCTAATATCAAGAGTGAGAGCCAAAATTGACCGTTAAAGTTAGGATTGAAAAAGTTGGACAATATTTTTTAATGATTTTAATAGAGACAAGTTCTACATGGAACTCATTTTGATCGATGAACAGGTATTGTAACGTTAAATTTATTTCAAATTTTGTATTGTTTCTTATATAAATTAATTTCTTACCATATACTCCCAATAACTAATAATGTTGATTAATTTATAAATTATTCAATATTGAAATGGAAATTGATTATTATTAAATTATTAATCTAAGTAATGTTATTCCATAATTATTATTAATTTATGTGAATTTTGATGTTTTTTTTTAATTATTTAGTTTGTAGGTTATACCTATAGGGTTTAGTGAAGGGCACTGGCCACAGCTAAATAAACCCCATAATTTATTGTATATATCCCAAAAAAATTTAGACAAAAATACTCTTATATTAAATGTCTACAGAAAATAAATTTTTTTTTTTTTCAGTACGCGAAATTCGCGTGGGTACACCCTAGTTTGTAATATAGGAAAAATTATCAGGTATATCAAATTGCAACACTTAATTACTTTGTGTTTTGAATAGCAAAGTTTAAAATAAAAAAATTTATACAACGAATCCTACTCCCTCCATCCATAAAATATAATCATGTTGTTTTATGCACGGTAATTAAAAAAATTGATATAATATGTAAAAAATAAGAATATTGTGTCATATCAAGTACAAAATAAATTATTTTAAAAATGTTATGTGTGTATGTTGAAAAGTATAGATAAAATTTATTATTTCCATTTTAGGCAACATGACTATTCTTCGTGGACAGCCAAATAAAACAACTAAAACTAAATTGATACTAAAACTATTTATTAGACTTTCGAAAATTAATTTTCAAAAGTTAGATGAACCCAAAACAAACATTACTCTATGTAATAATATTTGTTTGTGAGCCTCTTACATTTGTCACTTTGGCAGTTGGCCTTTCTCGTGTGTCAGCATCTTTTCTCTCTCTCATTTGTTTTTAATTTCTCTCAAGTGAAGTTTTCCATTTATCAATCTCAGTAAGGTTTTATGTTGCATGTTATTTCTGGGTCTCCAAATTCCAAACTTAGTTTACTTTTCTTGTTATAATCTTGGAGGAAAGGGCTCTCTTGAAAACAAGAACTTAATACTATACCAGAGGTAATGAGTTTATACTAGTACTGCATTTTTTTCAATTTCCCCACTCCTAAGGCAATAAAAATAGTTCATGATAAATTTATCATAAAACTGTTTTAAAGTATCGTATATTAATCATGCATATTATTAATTTGAATTAGTGGTATTATATTGTAATTAATATAAATTTTCTTAAACCCGAATTAATAATACTCTTGATGAAATTATCTATATTTTTTTATCAAATATTTAATACTTTAAAACAGTAAAAAGAATAAACACACCGTAACCCATTTTCACATATATATATATATTTTCAATTATTATGTAAAACTTTGGTGGGTCTTAAGGAGTGTTAAAGGTTGATCAAGAACAATTTCTGTGAGCAGTTGAGTGTTTTTTTTAAGCTTTTTTTTTTACCTGACCATTTCTTGTAGGTGTGTTAACAATTTGAACGCCAATTGTGTAATACTTTGTAGAATAAAGCTAAATATTATGTCCTTTTTAACTAGTTGTAAAGGTGAGTGTAACTCGATCTGTAGCGTGTAAAATTGGAATGGGGCATCGAGTTTTCTTGTGAAACTTGTTCATGGTATGGAACTGATACCATTAAATGCATTCGCTGATATCATAACAATTTTCACTGTAATTTGAGTTTACAAGTTTCATGGTATTAGTGAATGAATGCAATGGTATCAGTGAATATATCTAATGGTATCAATTTCATATTGAATTTGTTAGTTTTGGGGGGGTGTTAATGTGTTTGTTTTTGTAGGTTGAAAGTGAGTGCATTTGAGGTTTGAGATTGAATTAAAATGGCAATGTCACTGGAGGATCTTCTAGCTAAGGAAGGTTTCAAGAGAAGAAAAGAGAAAATAAAGCCGGCCAGGACTTCATCTGCATTAGAAAGAAGTAGCATACCTCTTTACTTGCAGCAGCCCAAACACGAAACTGGTTCTTCGAATGCTGTGAAACCAAGAGTTGACTTCTCAACAAGTAGTAGCTTTGATGGGAGAAAGCCAAGGGATAATCTTAGCACTCATGGGAAACTACATTTGGATTCTGATAAAAGAAGAGGCCGTCAAGACTCATGGGATGCTAACAGATATAGCGTTGCTTCATCTAAAGATATACGAGCTTCTGAGATAGTTGAGGTGGGAACAAACTCAAACGACGTTTATACTCGAAATGCAGATGAAAAAGGCGGGAAACATAGGAATAATAACTCATTTAAACATTCTAATCCTCCCTATCTTGATAACAGATCAAACCGAAGTTCTAAGAAGAAAGATAAGCTTGAAGAAGCTCTTGCCGTTCCTGCTCTTGAAGAAGCTGCAGTTAAAGCTGTTATTTCAATCTTGAGTGGATATGCTAAGCGTTTCGTTGATGACGAGGATTTCAGGACGTCTCTCCATCACAAAACTTTCACTTGCCTTAACTTGTTTGGATTAGACGAAGGGCAGAATAGTCAAAGCAAGGTCACAGGAAATCTTGAACGAGCAATAGAGACAGTCGAAAGGGTTATAGATGATCCCACACACTTGAAGGAATTGAAAAAGGCTTCACTTCAGCTTAGTGTCATTACTGGATTGAACTCCGATGATTTGAAGGATGGATTCACGTCCGGAATTCCTAACGCCAGGTTGTCGGCATGTGCTCATCTCTACCTCAGTGTAATATACGTGCTACAGAAGAAAGACGACATTGCAGCAAAGCATCTTCTTCAAGTGTTGTGTGATTCACCCTTCCAGGCAAGGACAACTTTGCTGCCCGATTTGTGGGACCATGTGTTTCTTCCTCATCTCTCGCAGTTGAAGCTTTGGTACGAGAAACAAACTTATTCTCTAGCAGATTCAAAGCTTCTTGACAAGGTTTATAACGAGAGTCTAGACTCGGGAACTTATCAATTTGCAATGTACTATAAAGATTGGATAATGGATGGGGTCGAAGCACCTTCCGTCCCTTTGATCAGAATTCCTTTTTTCCCTAATCGGAAGGGGCATACAAGTAGTCATGCCTCACCTCAGTCAATGGTGAGTAAACAGTTGTATGATGAAGTATTTAGGCATTCACTTAAAGGAGGGACTGACTTGATGGTAAATGAAGAAGAAGGAAATTTGGGAAGTAGAAGCTCCGATAGTCCAGCTACAGAAGACAAACAACTAATATTATACACTCAACCAAATAAAAGTGCTCAACATTCCGGAGAATCTCCCTCTGTAAGTGTTTAATTCAAGGCTCTTATCACTTTCAGATTTATGTCTGCACTCGGGTTTTTCGTTGCTTGATTAGGCAAATAAATGTTGCGGGAACTTGAACTTTTACTTGTGGTTGCTTCAAGCTGGAATGGGTAATTTATACTTTCCAACAAAATATTTGGATTAAGATAACTTTGTTAGGATTCTTAAAAAAATAAAACACTGAGCCTTTAATCACAGATAATTGTGTGCTAGCATGTAGGTTGTTTTGAACAAAATGCTTAGGCATTGTTTTTGTTAGATTACTATTTTTGCTTTGTATAACAAATGAAGTTTACTTCTGTTTTTTTATATTCTCTTAACTTGGGAAGACATATGATCATGACAGGTTCTCAATAACTTTTGAAATTTATGTAGGACAATTATACAAAGAGTTCACTGGGACAAACAAATCTTCAACTAAACTCGGGAGCAAATATTAATGCAGAAATGAAGGAGAACCCTAAAGGAAAAGCTTTTATATGTAGCATCCCTGAAGATTTTATATGTAGTCTAACAGGGCTTCTTTTTAAAGATCCAGTAACTCTTGAGACGGGCCAAACCTTTGAGCGTGAAGCTATTACATGCTGGTTCGATAAAGGATGCATATCTTGTCCCGTTACAAGAAAAGCTTTACAAAATAAGGTTGTGCCTGCTACCAATCTCATTTTGAAGCGCGTTATTGACAAATGGAAGACCGATCACATCGATCATCTATTGGCTGAACTGTCTGGATGTGCAAATGAAAATGCACAAGAGGGTGACAACGTGATCATTTGTGTGTTGGGTCAACTTCTCCCAGCTTTCAGTGAAGACGAGAGAGTAACGAATAGTAGACGAGTTATATCTTGTGGAGGACTTCAGTTTCTTGTGAGAAGACTTCTCTATGCCAACACTTGGGAGAAGACTTTTATCTTGTCAATTTTATGTTGTTGTATTGAAGCTGATGGGAGCTGTAGAAATGGCATTGCTGGAAGCATAAACCTGTCGAATATACTACGATTACTTCATAATGAGCACCTAAAGTTGACAACAATTACAGTGTTGTTGTTGATTGAACTAATTTGCTTCAACAGGTACATACTCATCATGAATAAATTTCTCTACTATATCAGATTTATACATACTAAATTCGGGTTCGTAGTCTTTCTTACAAGATTCTTTTTATGTGCATGATTTATTAAATATCAGGAGGAGCAGAGCTAAGTCTTTTCTTGAAGGCCTCCTTGATGATGAGATCATAAACGCAATGGATCATTTGAGCACGTATCTCCAGACTTGCCCATTGGAACAAACACCTCTTGCTGCTGTTCTGATTCTGAATCTTGATCTTCTGGTACGTGGGCCAAAAATGAACTTATTCCATACAATTTAGAATAATATTTGAATCACGTCGTGTTTGTTTACATGTTTAGAGAAGTCTACTTACCATTTATTTCCTTTTGATGTGTGTGAAAATTTGTCTCATTTTCTAAATGTTACACTTCATTTCTTTTTTATGGATGGACTCTTTTCTAAAGATTGGTGAAAATAATAATAGTTTTCGTGTTTTATTTTTTATATAAATAAAACAACGAGTGTTTGGCTGTTTTCGTCGTAGTGACTTCCTCTCCGTTCAAACTTTTAAATGAAAACATACTTAAAAAACTAAGACTATCAAGTAAAATATAGATATGCTGTGAATTTTGATGTGGATCTTTAGTAACATAAGACGATTAAAGAAAAATCATATCTTAAAATTTGTTACAATCTAATTTTGACTTGAAAAGCAGTCGGAACGACGCATCAGCAAAGTATATAGACAAGAGGCTATTGATGCCCTCACAGTTGCTCTAAATCAAAGCATAACTGATGAAAAAGTTGAGAAGAAGTGTTGCAGAGCGCTCCTAATCCTTGGAGGCATCTTCTCGTCATCGGGAAAACTTATGACTGAGGATTGGATCTTAAAGCTAGCTGGCTTTCTGAACGGTCCTGATGCCGACGATGAATCCTTCTCCAATGATATATCAGTTGATGGAATAGTGAATGCGGTATGCTTGCTTCCACTATAAAAGTATTATATCATTGTTGGATTTTTATTGTTTTTGACAAAATTTAGGTTATTGAAGGTGGATACTGTGATTGAAGTCGAAGAAGAAGAAAGTGCGAGGGAGAATTGGTTAGTGAGTTTATCAGCTTCGCTTGTTGAGGATGGGAATACAATGTTTTTGAATGGTGTTTGCAAGTGTGTGAGTTTAGGGAAGTCGGATTTGGTGAGGGTGTGTTTGACTACGGTGGCTTGGTTGAGCTTTTCGCTTGCTTCGTTGGACAATAAGGCATTTCAAATTCGTGCCTTGTCGGCTCTCGTTTCTGCGCTGAAACAATGCCTAGAATTTGGGGAGCTAGTCGAGCACAAGATTCTTGCTTCACTGTCCCTTTATAATTTCACTACAATTCCGGGTTAGTATTAATGTTGTGTTCTGTTGAAACTTTCAAGTGTAGGTTTTATATGAAAATGGTTTATAATAAGTGTATCATGAAACCGTTTTAAAGTATCAGATATTTGATCAGGAGTATCATTAATTTTAGTTCAAGAAATTTACAACAATTACAATATAATACCATTCATCCAAATTAATGATACTCTTAATGAGATTATCGATGCTCCTGGTCAAATTTCAATACTTTAAAACAGTTTCATAATAAGTTTATCATGAACTATTTTCATTCACTCTCAGTGGGATTGTGTTTGATGTGTGTTTTATGTGTGTAGAATGTAGGAGGATATTGATGATGAAGATTGGGGAAGAGATGGGGTCATGTTTAGATAAGCTGGGAGTGGTTACATGGACAGCTAAAGAGTTGCATACCATCATCATATCTGAGCAAAAAATGTCTTGATATTCACACTTCAGTGATGACTTGTAATTATTTTGTCATCAATTATATTTTAGACATAAATTAATGTTGTTACTTGTTAAAATGAAAACAATTTAGCTTAGTTTACCTTATGAATTGTATAATTATATAGTAAGGAACCTTAGTCATGATTTCATTTCATTTGAGAAACTCTTTTGAGAAGAGCTAAAAGATAGACATCTTTTCAATTTTGTAGCTGTGAGGATATTTAGGATTTTGTTGTTCAAAATACAACAATAATATTTTGATGTTACCTCATTTTTCTCTATACTTTGCTGGGCTGTTAATCACTCCCATATAGTATCTTTTTACTATATTTCAATAAAAAAAGTATTATAATTGCATTATTTTAGGTAGTATTTATGTCTTTTTTTTAAGAAAATTTTGTGTCCACCTTTGTTTTTCTTTCTTATGTGCGTATTTTCTGTTAATTAAGACTTGGTTCTTCCTCAGTGTTAAGTTCGGGACAATTCAGAGAGATTTGCAGTTAGTACTTTTCTTGATTTTTTTTCTTTTAGAAAGTATTTTCTTATTTGTTATTCTCACTAATTGGGAATCATGCTTTTGGTTTATGATTTAGGTTGTTATTTTTAGGTTGATTCTTTAGTGGACGTCTTGGAAATCACTGGTTTATGTATTTTCATATGAATTCTTGGTTTGATTTTGGAATGTGTTTAGATTTTGATGCTGAGCTAAAACGAAATTATGATTTTGTAATTGAGCTAGTTAAGGATTTTGCCCTGATTTTCTTTCATATTTGGGGGAAAAATTATGTAGCTATAAATCTGCTCTTAGATACAGTTTTTATTTCATATTTCTAGGTGTACTTATAAAGGGGTTTACGGCTAAAGAAGGGTGATATAGTAAAAAAAACGCGGATTAGTAACCGACATAGCGACCAATTTTTTGTCGCAAAAACGAGACTAACGATAGATTTCTAACAAAAAAAAGTCGGTCGCTAATCTGAGACCGCCAAGGCGGTCGTTAAATATTAGAGACCGCCGCCGGTTAGTCGTTGATCTGACCGGGTCTGACCCGGTTGGGTCAATTTTTGCGACTGCGTGAAGACGTTGCTAATATTTTTTATAAATAAAATTAATTATTTACACTAATATTTTTTATAAATAAAATTAATTATTTAATTTGAAATTTGTAATTAGTGCCACCGACCTCCGGGTGACCCGGAGAAGACGTGGACCACTAGGACACTTGCAATTATTGTTCATTTGTATGCATTCAATTGTATATAACTTCAAACTAACTCCCGTTTTTTTTAATTCATCAAATTAATTCTTTTTTGTTTCTAATTCATTTATATGTATATATTTACTAACATTTTTTTTAATTTTGTAAATTTAATTTTTTAGACTAATATAAATTATTATTATTTTCGTTTTTCATGTATTTAATTGTATATAAGTTCAAATTGACTCCCTTTTTTTTAAATTCATCAAATTAATTACTTTTTGTTTCTAATTCATTTATATGTATATATTTACTATTTTTTTTATTTTGTAAATTTTCATACATTATATGTAAATCTTGATTCATACAAATTATTTATTAAAGTATAATAAAAATATAAATTAACTAAATTCACTGAAATATTGTTAAAAAAACATTAATAAACATAAATTAAATAGAATTCACAAAAAAATACAAATTAAATAAATCATTTTTTAATTCCTCTCTCTCTTTCTCTTCTCTCTCTCTTCATCTTCTTCTGAATGAATCATTGTTCCAGTGATACATCAGACCATCCCAGATCAAACGCCTGTCTGACGCTCAGCCCAATTCCACCCGCTGCCCAGGCTCCCATCGCGTAGATAATATTTTTGTACCGCTCTTGCACTTTCGCGCAGAACAAGTCGTACGTAACACTATCGTGGGCAGAGTCCCAAACGCACCGCCTCTGCAATTAAATTAAAAATAGAATATTAACAAATAAATTCAAAATTCAAAATTAAAATCATAATAAATACAATTTTTATACCTTGAACTCATCAAAGTGCTCCATCCTCTTTTGCTCGGGCACTAGCCTCCACGAGTAGGCACCATACTCAAACGGGATCATCCTAATGACCTCTGAGACGCGAGCGCTAGTCTCATGAACTGGAAGCAGCTTGTGACAACAAATTAAAAATTCAAGTTAATATTAATATAATTAAAAGTATATATAATTCATTAAAAATACTTACTTGTTGTCGACCGAGATAACAGTGAGACAATTATCTTGAGGGTTCATCTGTAATAATTATAAATTTAACACATTATATCATGTTATATATCAATCAACTAAATTAATTCATACCTACGTATATATACCAATCAACTAAATTAATTCATACCTACGTATATATATCAATCAACTAATTAAATTCATACCTACGCATATATATCAATCAACTAAATTAATTCATACCTACGTATATATATCAATCAACTAAATTAATTCATACCTACATATATATATATATATATATATATCAATCAACTAAATTAATTCATACTGTTGATGACCTTTTTGTAATCAATGATGATTAGTGGCTGTTTTTGCTAAGTAAGATCATGGAACAAGAATCAAGAAGTAAATTTGCAAGAGTTTAGTGT
This sequence comes from Ballota nigra, assembly GCA_947034835.1. NCBI lineage: Eukaryota > Viridiplantae > Streptophyta > Magnoliopsida > Lamiales > Lamiaceae > Ballota > Ballota nigra. Next base: position 27,774,599 of record OX344727.1, read on the forward strand.
ATTTTTTGAATTAATTTTTTCCCCTTTTCTCATGCAAATGAAGGGGTATTTATAGATATACAAAGATGCAATGTGTCACCATCTTGGTGGTTTAACCATTGGATCTTTGCCAAGTGTTAGGACTTTTGTACAACATTTAAACTATTACCCATTGGATGGGTGCCAAGTGTTAGGACACTTGGACCATATTTAAGCTATTGACTGTTGGAGTTCCCAATGTTGTACTTGACCTTTGTGACTACTCAGCTGCTCTCCATGGTGACCCGTTGCTCGCTTGTACATCTTTATGGGGTGTTACGGGTTCTTGCACTTCAAGTTGTTCGCTACTTGTTTGTGATTGGTACACAGTTGCTCGCTTCTTTACAAATCTGTTCACCTAAACCACTCGTCGGTTTTGGGTCTCTTGCATAGCTGTTCGCCAAAATCGTCTTTTTCTTAGAACATCCTACCCAGTTGTTCGCTCGACGGAGATGCTAGCTAACCTCTTAACATTATAACATTGAGCAATGATAAATTGTTTATTGATTACTTAGTTGTTCGCCCTCCTACAAAATTGCTCGCCCACCAACAATGCCCCCTAGCTTGGTCTCATGTTGGGCAGAGATTGATCAACTGAGACCAAGCTATGATTTTTATTCTCCGAACTGAGCGAGCAAAAAGGAATGTGGCTGTCTATATGGGCGAGCATCCTTGCACAAGGTTTTTATCGGGCGAGCAATCGAACATAAAAACCCTAAACCGCGACCAATGGCGCTCGCTTTTTCCTACCATGACGGTTGGATTCCTGAGGCGCGGGAGCCGAGGCATCGCGTCAGGCGTGCGCGGTTCCCTATTTGCATATAGGGGCCTATAACATTTTCAGAAAATTGTATTTTCGCCCCGTCTTTATTCCTATAAATAGGTGGTGGTTTTTTCTTTCTTCTTCTTTACGATTTTTCGAATTTCCGCCATTGACAAACACTCCCAAGCTTTTCCCTTTGCGATTCTTGTGCCCAAATCTATCCGTATATCTTCCAGATTCTAATTTTTTAAGGTAATTTGTTGTTCATTTTCCTTAATCTTGTTTTCTTTTTCAATTTCGCATTCTCTCTCTTTTTCTTTTTCATTCTCTGCAACTACAATTGCCGCCGCTGTCGTGACTCTCTCAATTTCGACCGTGAATTACAGCCGCGCCGTTGACCCAGAACAGTGCTGCCGTCGTGATTTCTCCGTCGGCAGTTCTTTCCCCAAAATTATTTAATTTTTTTTTTCTTTCATTGTTATTTTGAATGGACTCTCCCCCTTCAAGTTCCTCCCGATCCGGACCTGGGCGAAACCCGGGAAAAAGACCCGTAAATCTGGTTTCCCCTCGTAGATCTGTTCGCCAGGCTTTGGCGAACAACCCGCGTACGTTGTTAGTGGATGAGAACACGGACTCCGACGCGAGCTCTGTTGTTCGCTCAGTTGAAGAGTATGTCGTTGATCGCTCAGGTGATCAAGAGGGAATTTACCCGGTTGCTCGCGAGCCTGGCACGTCTTCCGAACTTGGAGAAGATTCCTCGGAAGTGGCCGCAGAAATAGAGGGCTCTTATAGCCACAGAGGTGAGCAGTCTGATGTCGTTAACGAGCAACGAGGACCTACTCTTACTTGGGAATTTTTTAGGGAGATTAACTTCCCTATGCCTGAATCTGCACTAGAATCTTGGATTCCTGAGGGAGTTGCTCGCAATAATGAATGGTCGGACTATGCTGCTCACTACTCAGAAACTTTCCCCATTCCGTCAAGGGTGATAATGAAGACACGTGAGAGTGAGTTTGTGGCGAGCAAAATTGCTAGCGTCACTACCGAGGACGACTTGGCGAGCATCCGTGCAACATACAAAATACCTTATGATATTTTTATTTACGCATCGAAGAAAGGAGAGACTGCTGATCGCCCACCTCCCGGCTGCACGGCGATTAATCTAGATGTTCTTAATACGGGCTTCCCACTTCCTGTGCACCAACTAATTGGTCGCTTCTTGGCTGATGTGAATTTGGCGATCACCCAAATCACCCTTAACAGTTGGAGCAATCTTTTAGCCTTCATGACCCTCTTCGGTCTTGAGGGTTATAAGAACAGAATAAGCACGTTGGAGCTTCACTATGCCCTGTCTATCTCAGCCCAGAGCGGGGATGGTATTGGATGGTACTACGTCAAGGCGAGGAGTGGAGTGAAACTCATTGAAGGGGTTCCAAACAAAGTTAGGGGTTGACACGGCCAATTCTTCTTTATTGGTGGGGACTGGCGAGCAACTGAGGGCTTTACTGGTGGTCGGGCGCACATCATGTCACCTGAAGGCTTCAGAAACATCAAACGTAGGCCTGGTTTTGTCTTACTGTATCTCAAGTAGGACTAATTTTAATCTCTTCCTTGTTGTTTTGCAGGTCCAAGAATTTTGAAGTGGGGACATCCTGATCTCAGCGACGAGTACCTTTTCACACTTGCTATCATTTCTCTTCGCGACGCTGCTAGTCGCGACTTGGCTCACCTCTCAAAAGACCATTGTCGCAAGCTCGCTGGTTTGATTACAAGACCCCACCATCTTGAAGCCCAGGCGGCCATTCCTGAAGGTAATTTTATATACTATTTTTATTTGTTGCTTATCCTTCTTGCTCGCCTAATCTTGTTTTCTTCTTTTAGAGCAACAAGTTACTGTTGTCGTTCCATCTGTCCCTGAATCATACTACTTGCTCGCCGATCGCATTAAACAAATGGCGGATGCATCAAGGAGAAAGATGGACCCTCCACTCGCGATTCTCCGTCTACGAGTAGGAGAGGATCCTACTGCTCGCCCCCGCGCCGGAGCTGCTCGCGGCAAGCAAGGAACCAAAGTTCCCTCCTCTCCCCGAGATACAAGGAGGGAGAAAAAGAGAGAGAAAGAGCGAGAGAGGGAGAGGAAGATGGCGCCGCGGGGAGACGGTGTTCGCGGGGGCCGTGGGGATGATCGCGCCTCGAAGCGCTCAAAAGCTGGTGGTGAGGCGAGCAACATTGCGCCAAGATCTCCTACCTCAAAGTCCGCATCTTTGGAAATTGTGGACGAGCAACAAGTGGTCGCCAACCTGGTGGCGACCAAGAGGGGGGATAACCCCAAAGGCATCTCTTACCTGGGCTGGGACCCAGTTAAGATCAAAGAGTAAGCTCTCTTTTCATTTCTTTATTCGCTTATTTCACATTCTTGTTCGCGTGTTAACGTCTGTGATCTTCTTTGCCGTGTAGGTACAATCCGGCTCTCTACCCCGGCCGTGGGACGACACTTCATCATTTTTCCGTTGTGAAAAATGCACCATCCATGCTCCACGATATTCCTGATGTCCATGTGCGCCGAGCTATAGAGGCAGTTCCAAGAGCCTGGACCAAGCCGGCTAACACTCTCGTCGATGGCCAAACGGCAAGCGACAATGCTCGCCTGATGGCATACAATGCTAGCCACCAACTGATCCAGTCTCAAATGTTGCTCGACCAGATTACTGAGCTTGAGCGAACAAATCGCGATTTGGGTCGTCGCGTGGAGATGATGGATGAGGAGAGAGCCACTGCTATCAAACAATGCAAGGCTGACCATGCCCAAGAGATGGCTCTGATGGAGCAGAAAATGGAGGCCACCTTGGCTAGCGAGAAGAGGCTCTTGATCGCTCTGAAAAAATATTGCTCGAGGTGAAGACTGCTGACCTTCGAGCGGAGAGAGATGAGAAGGAGCGAGCAGACTTGGCTGCTTGCCTGTTGGTCGCCGAGGAGCAGATAAAGAGGCTGGAGGACGAGCGAAGGGATATGATTGATTATGAAGTCCACGAGCAGGAGGTGTTGGACAAAACCAACTTTGGGTACATTTGTGCCTTTGCTGAATGTTTAAGGTCCGTCCACTTCGCCCATGATCATAACCAAGATATCTGTGGTGCGGTAAAGACAGACTTCATTGAATATGTGAAGAATTACCCTCCTGCACCAGGCTCGACGCTGTTCGTTGCTGACCTGGCCGCCTTGGGCTTCCCTCTGGACATTTTTGGCGAGGAGGTCAACATTGTGCCCCCTACTTATGGTGGCCAACCAGAGGCATCCCCTGCGGCGACCAATGATGTTTTTGAGGGGTTGCCTTCACTTCCTCTGACACCAATTGATGGTGCTGGCACTTCAGCTATCCCGGGCGAGCAGCCGAGCACTGTGGTGACCAGTACTGCTGATGCTCCTCCCCCTCAATCTTGAAGATTTCGTTAGCTTACAATAGGATACACATCCTTTTTTTTGTACTTATCACTACTATTGTAAACATCTTTGACTTAATGAAATGAAAGTTTTTGCTAATTTACAAATTTATGCCTCTCTATCTTACTCAGTTGCTCGCTTACTGCTTTTACATATGACTTAGTTTCTAAATGTCCCTTTTTTCTTAAGGTAAACACTTAGTTTTTAAGTTGGTCAATTGGTTCTCATAGAACTTGACCTTCAATTGTTTGGGCCTTTTTGGTCGCTCGTGAACTTGGCCTCATTTTTTGCGCTTATTAAGTTCTGGGCGAGCAGCTGGGTAGTTTAGTGAAATATGCATGACTGTTCGCCTAATGAGAACTTTACAATACACAAACAATTGCCCGCCTAATGGTACACAATTGTTCGCCTAAATATGTACAATCTTACCCAAAAAACTTCAAATTTATAAAAATTTACAAGGAATTTACAAAAGATTTACATGGTAAAACTTCTGACTTACAGGACTTTATTGATAGTACTTTTTGAGTAAAGTTGCGTTCCAGGAGTATTGGGACGACTTGCCTTCCATGTCTTCAAGGTCATATGTGCCGTTGTGCCACTTATTTGTCACTTTGTACGGGCCCTCCCAAGTCGGGCCGAATACTCTTGGTTGTGGTGCCAGAACTTTTCAAAGTACTAAATCTCCGATTTCGAAATCTCTTATTTTTACTTGAGAATTATAGTACTTTGCTGCTCTTCTCTTGTAGATCGCATTCTTCATTTCTGCTGTTATTCTTTTTTCTTCAAGCAAGTCCAACTCTGTTGCTAGTGCAGAGTTGTTCGCCTCTTCGTCGAACGTAGCTGTTCGTTCTGTTGGGACTTTCAGCTCAACCGGTATTACAACTTCTGTCCCGAATGCCATTGTGAATGGTGTTTCACCCGTGCTCGTTCTGTGGGACACTCGATATGCCCACAACACCTCCGGTAATTCTTCAGACCACTTCCCTTGTTTGTCGGCTAAGCGGATTTTCAAAATATGTTTAATTATTTTGTTCACTGCTTCTACTTGGCCGTTCGACCGGGGGTGATACTGTGTTGAAAAATATTTCTTCATTCCCAACTTTTTACAAAAATCTCTTATCTTTTTCCCCTTGAACTGTTTTCCGTTATCTGTCACGATTGCCTGAGGCACCCCAAAGCGGCAAACAATGTTTCTCCATATGAAGTTAATCATTTTTTCTTGTGTAATTTGCATGAGTGCTTCTGCCTTAACCCATTTCGTATAATAGTCTACTGCCACCACTGCGAATCGAACACTCCCTTTTCCTGGCGGAAAAGGTCCGATGAGGTCAATTCCCTATTTCGCAAATGGCCACGGGCTATTGACTGAAATCAATTCGTGCTGGGGCTGGTGGATGCTTGGGGCGAACAACTGGCACCTGTGACAAGTTCGGGCAATTTTGATTGCATCCTGGAGGAGGGTCGGCCAGTAATATCCCTGTCTTACGGTCTTGCATGCCAATGCCCGTCCTCCAGCGTGATTTTCGCATACGCCTTCATGTATTTCTTTCAACACTGCTTGCCCTTGCCCCCTAGCCAAACATTTCAGGAGTGGGAGTGAGAACCTTCTTTTGTACAACTGTTCATCCATCATGGTGTATCTTGCTGCTCTCCTGACCAACTTGTTAGCCTCCAACGGATTGTCTGGCTTTTCATCATTTTGCTGATATTTGATGATCGGTGTTCTCCAGTCATCCTCCTGCAACTTTTCATCAACTTGACAGATTTTGTAATCCTCGGTTGATGGGTTGGATATCCTTGTCAATGTAACCTCAGACAACTCCGTTGGTTCGGAGCTAGTTGCCAGCCGAGCAAGCGCACCTGCTTGTACATTATTGTCTCTTGGTACCTGTTCGATGTATATTTGTTCAAACATGGAGGCCAGGTGAGCGACAATTTTCTGATATAAAACCATGTCCTCGTCCTTTGCCTCGTACTCTCCTCGAACTTGATTGACGATCAATTGTGAATCTCCAAAAAAATATAATTTTCTCACACCAACTGCTAATGCTAGCCGTAATCCAGCTATCAATGCCTCGTATTCTGCTTCATTGTTTGTTGCCATGAACTCAAAACGAATGGCTGAAGCGAAGACCTGCCTGTCCGGGCTTATCAAAACTATTCCTGCCCCTGACGCCGTGTTAGTAGATGATCTGTCAACATACATGTGCCAGGGATGGTCATGTCCTCTCATCGGATCTTGGGGAAAAGTCAGCTCGACTATGAAGTCTGCTAAGGCTTGCCCCTTGATCGCTGTTCGAGGAGCATATGAAATTCCGAACTGACTAATTTCCAATGACCACTTTAAAAGGCGACCAGCTGTGTCGGGTCTGTGCAGTATCTATTTGAGTGGGAATGTTGTCAATACTTTAACCTGGTGGTCGAAAAAGTATGAGCAAAGTTTCCTGACACTCATTACTAGCGCGTATGCCAGCTTCTCTGTTGGCGAATATCTGAGCTCTGCTTCGTGTAAAGCTCGACTTACGTAATAGATGGGCAGGTGGAATTTTCCTTCTGCTCGAACGAGCACTGAGCTGATTGCAACTTCTGAAGCTGCTAGATACAGGTATAACTTCTCCTCTGGGATTGGTTTGACAAGAATTTTCGTATCGCTGAGGTATTCTTTCAGCTGTTCGAACGCTCGTTGACAAGCATTTGTCCATTGAAACTTTCCCTTCTTGATTGCCTCGAAGAATGGCCTACACTTATCTCCGGATCTTGAGACGAACCTGTTCAAAGCTGCTAGGCACCCGGTTAGCCGTTGGACTTCTTTTACTGATCTGGGTGGCTGCATTTCCATGATCGTTTTCACCTTCACTGGATTTGCTTCGATTCCTCGCTAACTGACTAGATGTCCCAAGAATTTCCAGGAATGGACTCCAAAACTGCTCTTCTTGGGGTTTAGTTTCATGTTGTAGGTCCGAAGTATTTCAAATGTTTGGGTCAGGTGCTGCAAGTGATCTTCCTTCTTTGGACTTTTAACAACAATATCATACACTTCCATTGTCTTCCCGATGTGCTCATCGAACATCTTGTTGACCAACCTCTGGTACGTGGCTCCGGCATTAATCAACCCAAATGGCATCCTTTTCCAGCATAACAAATTTTTGTTGGTATAAAATGCTGTGTGCTCCTGATCGTCCAGATGCATTGCAATCTGGTGATATCCTGCAAATGCATCCATGAATGTGAGGAGCTCATGTCCAGCTATGCTATCAACCAGTTGGTTGATATGTGGCAACGGGAAATTGTCCTTTGGGCAGACGACATTTAGGTTAGTAAAATCAATGCACAATCTCCACGCTCCGCTTGCTTTTTTGACTAACACTGGGTTTGCCACCCATTGTGGGTACAAGGCCTGTCTGATCAGATCATTGTCCAACAACTTCTTGACCTCCATGTCAAGCGCTTCGTACTTGTCGGGTCCAAACTTCCTCCTCTTTTGAAGGATCGGCTTTTTCCTCGGGCCGATGTTGAGTCTGTGACAGGTATGCTCAGGGCTAATGCCTACCATATCTGCATGCGACCATGCGAACACATCGAGATTTGCTTTAAGAAACTCCGTTATTTTGGATCTGTATGGCTCCGGGAGCTCAGATCCTATGAAGAGTTCTAAGCTCTCTTGGTTCGGGTCGACCTTTATTGCCTCTAACTCTTCAATCGGGGTAGCTCTCCGTTTTTGGCCTTTCCATCGAGGGTTAATAATGGGCCTTTCCAAGTTTGATTCGTCCTCGGCTTACATCGACTCCGTGCCTAGTCGTGGTTCAATGTCTTCCACAGCAATGTTGACTGTAGTTGCGTGCTCTTCTCTGTTGTTGGTTGTTGCGGCTTCATTTCTCATCTCGCTTGATTGCTCGTCTCTGCACATCTGTTCGTTATTGCACAACTGTTCGTCACTGCACAGCTGCTCGTCTACTTCCATCATCTATGTATCAATAGAGTCCATGGTTTCGTTGGGAGTAGATGGTTTGCTTTCACCACATCTGCTTGGCTGTTAGTCCGTCACGCTAACTCCATGATCCTTTGGTTGTATTTGTAAGAGGCATGCACGAGCTTTCTTTTGATCTCCTTTAACTGTGCCTTCACCTTTTGAAGTAGGAAATTTTACACAGTAATAGTACGTCGAAACAACAACCTTAAATTCACGTAAAAAAGGATGGCCGAGGAATCCGTTATAGGAAGATTGTTGATCTACGACTAGGAAATCTACCATCCTATTCAGTTTCCTTTCAGGATCCTCGATCGATACAAGTTCGACTGCCAGTGTAATCATTCCTAGAGGGACGGTCACAACATTTCCGAATCCCACAATTCTATGATCACAATCTTTTATGTATTCGACGCATTCTCCTAGCTAATCCACCGTGCTTTTGAATAGGATGTTTGTGTAAGAGCCAGTGTCGACAAGCAGACGGTGTACTTTCTCCCATGATGTTAGCGCAGATGACTAGTGAGTCATTATGGGGGGGGGGGGGGGGTTGAGCACCCCATCTAAGTCTTTTTCTGAAAAGGTTAGGTCTCCAGTTCGCTTGGTTGATGGATTTACACCAATTTCCATCACTTGTGTTACCGCTCTTAACTCCACTTTCTTCTTTCTTTTCGACATAGGTGGTCTCCCATCAGAACAGCCGCCTACTGGTCCAGTTGGTTCCAACATTAAGATCTCTGGTATTGGTCTTGCAGGGACTGCGGGGAATTTTCTTCCTTTCTTACCCGTCCTGCTTGGTTGCTCGTCGCTATCTTCATCGTCTGAGCTGGACGATATTGCTGCTCTCGGCCTTTTGCCTGGTTCATTTTTCACGAACTCAGATAGCTTTCTTTCTTCATAGAACCTCCACAACTGCTTTAACAAATCTCGACATTCACTTGTGAAGTGGCCGATGCTCTGATGATATGTGCAGTATTTGTTCGGGTTCAATTTTCCTCTTTCCTGCCTTATCTTTCGTGGTTCCGACAACATCTCTTTGTCTTTAACGTTGTTGTACACAGCGTCCACAGACATGGTAAGGACTTGATTCAACTTCTCTTTTAACTCAGCTCCCTCGTTGAACGATTTCATGTTCTTTGGAGCCTTGTAGTCATTTCCTCCAAACTTCTTGCCAAAATTCTTCGGGTCGGCTTTATCTCCCATTTCTTTGTGTAGGGCCTCTTGCATGGACACGTGAATTCCCGCCTTATGTCTAAATTCCGTGTACATCTTTGGACAAATCAGATGCATCTCTTTCCATAGATCTGTTCCTTTCTTCAATCCTGCCATTACTGCTACTATCTTCATATCTTCGCTCACCATCTCGCCCTCCAGTAGAACTTTATCAAATCTTTCCAGAAATTGTTTATCCGACTCCTCATCTCCTTGCCTAATGTCTGCCAACCGATGTCTGTGGGTCAAATAAGATCCGACAGTTGAGAAATGGGATAGAAACTCCTTGCATAGTTGGGCAAAAGAGCTGATGGAGCCGGGGGCCATTGCTGAAAACCACCTATGGGGGCCATCACCAAGGGTGAGTGGAAAATTTCGACACTGTGTGGCATCAGTTGCCCCCAGCGAGATCATGAAGCCCGAAAACTTTGTCAATAAAGCAAGTAATTTGAATATATTGTCACGAAGAAATGGAGATTTAGAAAACTCTAGTGCAATCGTATTATTTTAACACTATGTACTTTTTTTTATTTAATTCGCATCAATTCATTACTGTAAGACTTTAAAAATATAAGATAATATTTTATTAATTATTTTATTGTACCCCAAATTCAAAATTCTGGATCCACCCCTATTTATAGAAATAATATCTCCATTCTAACTATCATTCATATATTCAAATTGTCATTGAAATTACTCATAAATAATTACTTTATTTACAAATTGATCACATGATGCATGCCATTACTTTATCTATTTTTTCTTATAATGTGTACATGAGATCAAATTTTGTAGGCGGAGGTACTATTTCTTGAGTTGTTTCCACTACTATTGCAAGAATCACAAATATGGGGAAAAAAAAATATAGTAGTAATTAATTAATACTCTCTTAGCAAAAATTAGAATTGAGAATACCCCTAAGAGAATAGCTAACAAAAATAAAAAGGAATCATACTCTTTAAAGAAAAGCTCAGGGTCTCGCTTTATCTTTATTCCTAAAAAAAGATAGTAACCCCATAAAATAAAATATAATAAAAGGGCATTCTAAAATATAATTATTAAGAAAAGTTCAAACTCTATCCATCACCACATCTTCTTGATCCGTTAGCTTCATTATCATCATCATCATCATCTTCATCTTCATTTTGATTTGTATCTCCAACTTTGGAACATTTATACCACTTGGCACAAGCTATATAGATGAAAAAATCAAGAGCAGATAACACGAGGATGAGAAAATAAAATCTATCCATATGGCCTTGGTTGAGATCCTCAGGAATCCATCCATGCTTACCATTTGTAGTTGTGATTTTCATGACAATGCTGACAAGCAAGGTGCTGACGAAATTACCGAGTGATATAGAAGCCATGCACAATGAACTTCCAAAGCTTTTTATGCCATCTGGTGCCTGCCCATTGAAAAACTCTAGCTGTCCCACATACATGAATACTTCTGATGCCCCCACCAATGCGTACTGTGGCACTTGCCAGAATATACTGAGGGTGCTCACTTTGTGTCCGGGGATTATTCTTCTCAGTCTTTCCACTTCAGTTAAACCTGCTGCCACCATTGATAACATTCCGATGATTAGCCCCACCCCCATGCGCTGGAGCTGTGTCAGCCCTCCGGGGATGCCGCTCAGCTTCCCTGCCACTGGGACTAGAATCTTGCGGTATATTCCAGTGCATAAGAGAACACTGAGGATGTCAAAAACAGACATGCTAGCAGCGGGGATATGGAAGTTCCCGACGTAGGAACGCATCACGGCTCCTTGCTCCACAAAGAGTGAGGCCATTTGCGTGAAGATTACGGAGTATATTATCGTGCAGACCCAGATTGGCAGCATTCGAATTATACATTTCGCCTCCTCCACTTGTGTCACGGAGCAAAGTCTCCACCTATTCACAGGGCCACACCTGTCTCCTTCTGTTATAATTGCTGCCTTGTCGAGACACCTAAAACAATATTAATCTTAAACATTAATTAATTAATTTTAACACGATAATATAATAACTCGCTAATTCAATTAATTTACATGAACTCATTTGTATGTACGATCTTTCGACTTCCTTTGATTGCAGACTCACATCCTTGGACTTCGTACAAAGTTTCCCCCTCCTTGAGGCTCACATTCCATTTCCTGGCTGTAGCGCAAAACACTTGTGCTACACGTGGTATAGGATTTCCAGAGGGTTGAATATACTCATAGCCGCCGGATCCAGCCAAGAACACCACCAACCCCACCACAGCTGACGCGGTGGCCAGCCAAAATCCCAAGCTCCATTCACCTTTGTCTTCATAGTACACCAGTATGGTGTTTGAAAATAAGGAACCCACATTCAGGGCAAAGTAGAAGTAGCTAAAGAAAGCAGATTTTGAATCCTTGTCTTCCTCCTTGAATTGATCGGCTCCAAAGGTGGCAACGGTAGGTTGGTGCCCTCCATACCCCAAAGCCACCAAATATATGGCCAAGTAGAAAACACCCGTGCCCAATGAAGTATTGACGTCACACTCTACTTTTCCGTCCCCACAGCCTTTAGGGTGGAGCAACATCAACCATGATGATATGGACAACAAGACCAAACCCTACAGTACATAATCAATATATTAATTTTTTATTTTGTAAGAAAATAATAATACAAAATTTTATAATAATCCCAGTTACAAGACAACTCAAACTCAAATTGGGATACAAATTAATAATTATTTAATTACCAGAAGAAGCACGAGTTGGGAAAGGGCACATGCAAAATAACGGCCCAAGTATGAATCACTGAGGAAGGCTCCAATTAAGGAGCACAAGTAAACTGTTCCAGTCCACATGCTCACATTGTTGGCAGCAGCAGCATTGTCTTGCCTTAAAACTCGAGTTAGGAATAAAACCAAGTTCACTCCCACTCCAAAGAAAGATAACGTTGCAAACGCTTGATTCGCTGCACCATTAAATTAACACGCACGTAATCTTACTGAAATTAATTTTTATTTTATTTTTTATGAATATATGTCCTTACCTAATAAAAGAAATGCTGACATCCAACCACCTACATTCTTTCGAATAACCTTTTTGCAATTGTCTTCGATATTAGTAAGTTGCAATTCTCCGTTTTCAACTCCCTATATAACAAACCATGAAGTGAAAATATGATATAATATATAACATGTTTAAAAGTTTCTCACAAAAAAAAAAAAAAAAAATTATTTATTTATATGATATACTAACCCTTGTTACAGTCTCCATGATCAAAGTAAGACAGACAATTGGAGTGAGTCAAAACTTCGTCTGCATTAGAAATAAAAAGCATGTTTAAAAAGACATGAACTCAGCCAAAACATGTTTAACTAGTCTTCCAAATTAAACAAAAACTACTAATGAAATGTATGGGTAGAAGTTAAATTTAAACAATTTTGAGAAAAATAAGGAATAAAACCCTAACAATTTAATTAGTAAATGTATAATACTTGATTTTGTAAAAATAGCTTGCATGAGATACAATACTACTAGATAATGCATAGTAAAACAATGAAGAACAACATATATGGTGCATGCCTTGTAACTTGTAAGTATACAATTGTTGAATAAGATTAAGGTTTTAATAATAAGTTGTGATGCTACATAAAGAAAGTAAAATTTGAGGTAGTATACGAGCTTAAGCGTATATGCACAATATATATAATGTATGGGTCATTTTCCAAATCATCTTTTACTGAAAATTAAATTAGTAGAAATTCACGAGATAAATACTAGTGGGTGTGAGGTCACCATATACTTGATTTAATTGACACACCCCAAAAATATACAGTATATTAGTGGATTGATAGAATAATGTAATAACGATTGATACATACAGTACATTTTGGGCTAACATATCAGTTTCTCTTTTCATGAAAACTTATCAAAGTTTTAGGTCATCCACAATGTATAGGAGTGTAGGGCCGGATCTAGAAATTAATGATGGATGGGTTAGAATTTTATTTTTTTTAATTATAAAATTTTATATAACAAAAGAATTAAAATCTGTACATGTATTATCTTGTGTAAGGATATAATTCAATAGGAAAAAATGTTAAAAATCTAAAGTGATAGCACGTCAGCATATAATCATATAAAATTTAAAATAGAGTTAGAACTTAAATTAATCATGGTGTATGTTTGGGTTATACTGGTTTAGTTTATGCTTTATGTTAATAGTTTAATAAATGGATTGAAAATGATACATAAAATTTTAAAAAGTAATAGGATTTGAGACTTTGGTAAATGAATCGATTTACTTCTGATGAAACAAGTTGGATATGTTTGGAACTTCCTATTTAATTTTGGGGAAAGTATATGGTGAAATTGATTAACAAATGAAGGATACAAGATGTCAAAGTATAAGTTAATATGTATGTATTGTTTCACTAAAATATATTAGTTGTTTTCACTAAAAGGTATAGTTGTCCTATTAAAAAAATATTATAAAGTAATTTATGTATAAACAAGTTTCACAATATAATAATTAAGAATAGATATATATGATTGAGTTTATTTTAAATTGAATTAAAATGGCTTGAGCTAAAAGTTGAACTACAATTAAAACAATTGTAAACATTAATACATAATATGAAATTCTCATGTGCTGGAGATAGTGCAAAGTTGCAAACACAACATAGATCCGCTCATGCATGAGTGTATAATAACAATTCTTTTTATTTGGCACACTGTACCGGTGTGTAATCTTAATTTAATTTTGACCCATTTAAAAACATATCAGACATTAAGTAAAAAATGTGTACACCAATTGTACACAAAAAAATTGCCATTTTTCATTAATTAATAATTTCCCCCTATAATTTTAACCTATAGTATGCTCTAAAAAAGAAAAAGAAAAACATTGAAAATTATCTAAAACATCAAATAATTAAAAAAAAACTATTTTAAAACATGAAATAATTAATTGAGATGGCAGGGGAGTAATAATTTTTTATAAGTTACTTATTATTTTATACTATTATTAAAGGTATGCTTGGTGGGGTTATTAACCCCACATGCAACTCTTCATTAGTTTAATGCCATAAACAACAGAATCTGTATGCTCAACCTGACATAATAAGGTGACCCGGTAATGTTATGTGTAGTACATACATATAATAAAACGTAAAAGTACTTCGAACTATCACATTTTATTTTAAAAGACCTTTATTTATTTTTGTTTTAAAAAGTTTTTGAATTATTAATTTTTGGTAATAAATATTCAAGAATTTCGCTAAATTATTTTAATAGTTTTCACTAAAATATGACAAATCAACCAAATTTAATGTTATTATGATAGTTAAAAATGTGTTTTTAATAGATTTTCAGTAGGTGTCTTATGAAACACAAATTATATGCACTTTAAGGGCTTTTTTAAACAAAAAAATAGTTTAGGGGCCTAATGAAACAAAAATGTATAGTTTATTAGGGGTTTTAAAAAAAAAAATTTGGATAGTTTGGGGGTCTTTTAATACATTATGCCACCATAAAAATTGTGTATGTAATCGAGAATATTCTCTTAGATATATTCTAGATATAACAAATCAGCTCAAATAATTTGAATTGATATAAATATAAATATATATATATATATATATTCTGTATTTTTTTTTTTTTAATCTTTTATGATCTTGTAAATCCGAGTGGAAGTACATTAATGTATTATATATCAGTTCTCTTTTCTTTACCGTATGTTATAATGGAGGATTTGACACGCACTACTAAAATAACAACGTGAGTACATTGCTAATAATTTGATGTTATTATAGTACAATAACAGTGAGAACCAAAAAATTGTAATAACAAGGTGATCTCTTTACTGTGCCTACATAAAATAAAGTTTAATTAGTTTGCAATAAATTAATTAATATAAGTAAATGGTTACCTTTTTCTGAACTTGACGAGAGATAAAACAAGGAGCTCCGGTATGCCAGATTCCGGCGAGACGGACGGCGTATCAACAGCTGGCCGGAAAACCACTCGATAGCCTATTGTCATTTATGGTCAAAACAAAACTGAAAGATATATATATGGCTCTAGATATTAACTTATTTTATCAATTTGATTATGTGAGAATTCACTGTAATTTTTGGAATGAAGAAGTGGTATAGAGATAGTGGAACTAGAGACAATTTTCTGTTTAATAACTAAGCGTTAACATTTGTGTATATATATATATATAGATTTAGGGTTTGTAACAAAATATATATCTAACTAACTTGACCATTTCAAATTTGAGTATATCTTAATTTAGATTCTGGGTTTGTAACCTCCACAATCAAGTTTTCCAATCAGTAATACAATGCAGGTTTTTTTTTTATATATTAATCGATTTTTCAATGTTTTCTCCTCTTACTTTTCAAATTAATAATGTTATTAATATTCATAATTATATTGGTGACTTTGTGAGATAAATTTATTTTTAATTAAAATAGGAAGGATAAAATTTAATATATGTCTAGACGTGTGTAGATGTTACGATAAAATAACATGTACATATAAAACGAAAGTTTAATTAAAATTAACTCTTAAAGTAGATATATTTTTATAAAAACAATTATTTTACGCCAAAATAATTAAATAAGCTCGGCACAAGATAAGTTGGAGAAGTCCAACCAAATTACTGAAAAATCGAGATCTGTTACTGAACATTTCAATATCCAATTTCTATTTTCGTTTCCTTTCCTTTACTTTTATTTGTTTTTGTTTCTAATTTTAAAAAAATTAAGAGATTTTCAAATTAATAAAAAATCGATAACCAAAATATCGACCTTAAAAACCAACCAAACCATTTCAGTCATGCATGGTTAGATAATGAAAATGGTATAAATTGAGCATGATAAAATAACACTTTAATAGAGAAAATGTTATTTATGTTGTCTCATCTCATGAAATGGTCTTTTTATCGTAATAAAATAGCCAAAATTTTACTATATTTTTAAAATATAAAACCAGTTTTTTTATAATTTATTTATGAGTACATATATTATGAAACTTGTTCATATATAAACCATGTACTTTATAATACTTTTTAGTAAAATCATTTATACTCTTTAGAAAAAATAACTAATACCTATGTGAAACAATTCATATCCTTTAACTTATACTCTTTACTGAAAACAATTTGTACCCTTGAAAATTAATACCGTTTAATGAAAACAATAATACTTTTTAGTGAAAATAACCTATATCTTTCAAAGTGTTTCATGCACCAGTTTCACTCAATACTTTCCCTTTAGTTCTCGTAAGCATTCAAGTACATAACATGTACTTGAATTTTGAGTCCAGTTATCGATTTTGACTTTCCAAAGCTCATTGGACATGAAAATACTTGATTCAAAATTGATTTGAAATTTAACTCAAAATGCAAGTGTATGTTATGTATTTGAGTGCACTCAAAAATCAATATTGCCTTTATATATTGCTTAGTCTTGTGTGCACCAAGTGTACCGTGCAACTCTAGTATAATTTAAAAAGGTTACACGTTATTACTGAAAAATCACACCTATTATTATCGCAAAGTAATTTTTTTAAAATATACTTTTCAATACTAACATGTGTAACTTTAATAGGTGCGATTTTTTAAAAATGTACTTGAGTTACACGATGCATCTGGTGCATAAGAGACTTACTCTTATTTATACATTAGTTTTATTTTAGTGCGATTTTCTATAATTCAAATTTTTAATAGTCGCGGCTAAACAAACCCTCGATATTATTGTACATACGCCGAAATATTTAAGACAAGAATACTCCTACACTAAATGTCTATATTACTCATACACAAATATTGTTTAACATTTATGCATTAATCTTTCATTTTATTTACTTTTTCATCATCCTCTTCAAAAAAAAAAAAAAACACTAAATCCCTTAGATCATTGTCATTGAAATTAAAACAAAAATAAATTTTAGTTTATATATAGATCTATGAATTTTGCCTCCGTCTTTTTTTTCTTTTGCTACTCTCTCGAATAAAAGTAGTCTTCGTTGAACGATTTTTTCGTCACACTTTTCTTATTTCTATATAAATTATAATCAAAAGGTATAATGATCAATGCACTAATCGCCAGCAAGATGCATTGACATTTTCTTTATTTTTACCTATGTATGTATGTATGATGCTAATTACCGCAGGACCAATTAATAAGTACCTTGTTAGATTTAGCCACAAACACTACGCATTCATAGAACACTGCCATAATGAGAGTATATTGAACTTTGTATACGAAAATGAGAAGTATGTTCATTCAATGATCAATGAGTGTTGGATACAAGAGTTTTATAGTAAGTGTATGATCTAGAATCTTCCATAACAACCT
This sequence comes from Ballota nigra, assembly GCA_947034835.1. NCBI lineage: Eukaryota > Viridiplantae > Streptophyta > Magnoliopsida > Lamiales > Lamiaceae > Ballota > Ballota nigra. The sequence continues at coordinate 27,792,335 of OX344727.1, forward strand.
AACTAACAAGAAGGTAAAAGGTAAGGCTGAGACGGTTGCAACTAGAGGCGGTTGCGTGTGAGCTGTGAGCTGCAGATGGAAACCGTTAGTTTGTTAGGATGACATGTATGCATGCATGCATGCATTAGTTTGTTAGGATGACATGTATGCATGCATGCATGCATGTATGTAGAGAAAATCCAACACCCCCCCTCAAGATGGAGCATGAGAAACAAGCTGCATCTTGGAACGAAAACGAGCAAAAGACGGACCAGGAAGAGCTTTAGTAAAAGCATCCGCAAGCTGGAGATCAGTGGGAACATGATGAAGGCTAAGGAGGCCACTTTTGTAAAGATCACGTACAATATGACAATCAATGTCGATGTGCTTTGTCCGCTCGTGGAAGACCGGGTTCTCAACAATATGAATAGCAGATTTACTATCACACCAAAGCTTCAGAGGAAAAGAGAGTGAGATCAAGAAGTCTGAAGCAAGAAAGGACACCCACTGTAGTTCTAAGGCAGTAGTTGCAAGGGCTCTATATTCGGCTTCGGCAGAGGATCTTGAGACCGTATTCTGTTTCTTTGTCTTCCAAGAAATGAGTGAAGAACCTAGGTACACACAGTAACCAGTAAGAGAGCGTCTAGTATCAAGGCATGAGCCCCAATCAGCATCACTATATGCATGGATGGATAAGGGCATGTGAGAGGAGTAGAAGAGTTTCAAGTTCAAAGTACCACTGAGATATCTAACTACTTGTAGAGCAGCATCCCAATGAGAGGATCTTGGTTCATTCACGAATTGACTTAATTGTTGAACCGAATATGTGATGTCAGGCCTGGTGAAATTAAGATACAAGAGCCGTCCAACGAGCCTTCTATATTGCTCAGGATTTTGAAGTAAAGAACCACTTGAAGAAGAGAGGTGAACACCAGGTAGTGAAGGCAAAGCTGAAGCTTTACAAGTATCAAGTCCAGTATCAGAAATGAGATCTAAGATGTACTTGTGTTGAGAAAGATAAGTTCCATCACCCCCTCTGGCAATCTCTACACCTAAGAAATACTTGGCAAAGCCAAGGTCCTTGATGGTGAACATAGAATGGAGATGAGATTTGAGTAACTTAATCTGATCCAGAGAAGATCCAGTTATGAGAACATCATCAACATAAACTAGTAACCCCAGAAAGAAATCATCAGCCTGAAGAGTGAAGAGGCAATGATCAAAGGCAGACTGCTTGAAACCATAGGCTAGCAAAGTTTTACAAAATTCAGTGTTCCATTCCCTTGATGCCTGTTTTAATCCATACAGACTCTTTTTAAGTTTACAAACCTGGCCTGGAGAGGCTTTGGAATACCCAGGAGGTGGAACCATGTACACTTCATCATTCAAGTATCCATGTAGGAATGCATTGTTAATGTCTAGTTGGCATAGAGGCCATCCCTTTCCTGTAGCAAATGCAATAAGAAATCTGATAGTGACCACTTTTGCCACTGGAGAGAAGCTGTCTTCATAGTCAACACCATAAACCTGATGATAACCTTTGGCTACTAAACGTGCTTTGTATCTATCAATACTACCATCTGGCTTCAGCTTTAACTTATAAACCCATTTACATCCAATGGGAGTTTTATGTGCAGGACACTCCATCAAATCCCATGTTTCATTGAGTTCTAGAGCATTGAGCTCTTCTGTCATAGCCTTCTCCCAGTTTGGATCCCCTAAAGCCTGATAATAGGTACTTGGTTCCTTGGATTGATGAACATTAGTGAGAAAGCAAAGGTATTCAGAGGAAAAGGAAGGAATAACAGGAGAAAGATTATCAGTATAAAGGTGAGGGGTAGAGGAATCTGTACCTGAGACCTGTTGCTCAGCAAATGAAGCACTACTGGAAGTTGTACATGTAGACACATAATCATTCAACCAGGAAGGAGAGGTAATGATTCTTGTTTTAGTAGAACGGGTAGAAGGTGTAATTGCAGAAGGTACAAATGGAGAATTAGGAGAGGTGGATGGTACTGGAGCAGGTGTGAAAGTATCTGGAGTAGTGAAAGTATCTGGAGTATGTGATGTATCAAGAGGAGTAGATGGATCTAGGACAAAAGGAAAGATGTGTTCAAAGAAGTGATCATCTCTTGAAACAAACACAGAGTGATCAGAAAGATTGTACAATTTATAACCTTTGTGACCAGCTGTGTATCCAAGAAAGACAGACTTGATTGCTCTAGGTGTAAACTTTGTTTTTGAAGGATGTGTGTCAGTGGCAAAAGCAAGGCATCCAAATGTCCTTAAAGTGTTATAAGAGGTAGGCTCATTATGTAATTTGGTATAAGGTGTGGACCAGTTTAACAAAGGTGAAGGCAACTTGTTAATGATATGGGCTGCATGTAGAATGGAATAGGGCCAGAAAGAAAGGGGTAATTTGGATTTAAACATTAATGCCCTGGCAATGTTCAGCAATTGTCTGTGTTTTCTTTCCACAATGCCATTTTGTTGTGGGGTGTAAATGCAAGTTTTCTGGTGCAACATTCCCATCTGTGACAGCATTGATTGACAGTCATTACTTAAGAACTCTGTGCCATTATCAGTTTGGATGGCTTTTGGTTTAATATTGTACTGAGTTTGCACCATAACAAGAAAGTCTTTTAATACAGGAATGGCTTTACTTTTGTGAGTAAGGAGAAATACCCAAACTGCTCTTGAGAAATCATCCACAAGGGTAAGGAAATAAGGGGTATCTGTCAGTGAAGGATGGTGAAAAGGTCCCCATATATCTATATGTATCAGATCAAATGGGGCTGTGGTATGAATATCATGGTTGGGAAAAGACATTCTTGTTTGCTTTGCCTCATGACACACAGTACAAGGTGAGAGAACATAAGTCTTATCTTGTTTATTCAAAGGAAGTGAATCAATGTGCTTTATTACATCAAAAGAAGCATGGCCTAGCCGTTTATGCCAAACATCTAAAGTAACTAACCCAGCAATGACAGGTTTACAAGAAGGAAACATATCTGTGGTAGGCTGAAAGATGTACAGTCTTCCCAGTAGTTCTCCAGCTGCTAAAACAACCTTAGTCTCAGGGTCCTGTAGACAACAAGAATTAGAAGTGAAAATACACCTGAGATTAGTCATATTAAGGATATAAGGTACAGATAGGAGGTTGTATTTGAAGGCTGGTATATACAGTACATCAACAAGTGTCAATGTACCAGTAAGGTGTACAGATCCTGTCTGGAAAACCTGTTGTGTGCTTCCATCAGGAAGTAGGACAGAAATGGGTGATTGCAAGGTAGATAATGGTTGAACAAAAGCATTTATGTCAAAGCACATGTGCCTACTAGCACCAGTGTCAAAAATCCAAGTCCCCTTTACCTTGTTATCAAGCATAGTTGAACCAGACAATTCAGTGATAGACGTACCTGCATACTCAACAAAATGAGCATGTTCATGAGTCTGCTTCCCTGACTTAGTTAGGTATTTTGCCACTTCTTGTTGAATTATTGCTGTAATGTCTGGTGCAGCAGCAGATGAAGAGTCCTCACAGCCATAATTTGCTACTGCCTTTCTTTCTTCTAACTTTTTGTTAAACCATTCTGGATATCCATGCAATTTAAAGCAAGTTGAAACATCATGTCTCCTCCTTCCACAGTGTGAACAAACCAAATGATCCTTTTCTTCCTTGTTTCTGTATTCTGATCTTCCTTTGTTCTCATACCTTGTCTTAGAGTACATGACTGATTGTATGAGTGGTGTACTATTTTGTGTGTTTTCCTCAGTGCTTCCACCATTAAGAATCTGTCTCTGCTGTTCAATCCTTGTTACAATAGAATAAGCCTTGTTCAGTGAAGGCAGGGGATCCATCATCATAACTTGATTCACTGTGTTCTCATAGCTATCATTCAGTCCCATAAGAAATTGAGTAAGTTTCATTCGAGTGTCCTTCTCATGAAGCTGTCCATCTAAGTCACAGTTGCAATTTCCACAAGTACAACCCACAACTTGATCAAAATCATCTAACTCATCCCATATTTCTTTCATCTTCCCATAGAAAACAACAATCGAGTCATGTCCTTGCCTAAGAGTGTTTATCCTTCTCTGTAATTGAAAGAACTTTGTGCCATTTGCAGACCTAAATCTCTCACAAATATCATTCCACAATGTGTATGCAGATTTAGCAGAGACAAAAGTATTATACAGTTCTTTGCTAATCGAACTCAAAAGCCAACCAACAACTAGGCAATCCACCTTTCTCCACATCTCATATTCATGTGTATTCTTAGCAGGTATCTCAATGCTACCATCAATAAAACCTATCTTAGATTTAGCTCCCAATGCAATCAACATAGATTTCTTCCAAGTCATGAAATTAGATCCGCTCAAAGGTTGAGAAACGAGTACTAGACCTGGATGTTCTGATCCATGCACGGTATAAGCATGAGAAATCGTTCTGCTTCTTTCCTCCTCATCTTCTCTGTCATTTGTAAATGCATTCTGCCACATGTTGGGCGGCGCCGCCGCTGGATTGTTGCGTCCTCGTGCCATGGATCAGACCAGCTCTGATACCATGTTAGATTTAGCCACAAACACTACGCATTCATAGAACACTGCCATAATGAGAGTATATTGAACTTTGTATACGAAAATGAGAAGTATGTTCATTCAATGATCAATGAGTGTTGGATACAAGAGTTTTATAGTAAGTGTATGATCTAGAATCTTCCATAACAACCTAACTAACAAGAAGGTAAAAGGTAAGGCTGAGGCGGTTGCAACTAGAGGCGGTTGCGTGTGAGCTGTGAGGTTGCGTGTGAGCTGTGAGCTGCAGATGGAAACCGTTAGTTTGTTAGGATGACATGTATGCATGCATGCATGCATTAGTTTGTTAGGATGACATGCATGCATGCATGCATGCATGCATGTATGTAGAGAAAATCCAACATACCTTTAAGTAATTTTACAATGAAGGACAACTTTTATTTTTAGAAAATATTTCACGCCCTTCCTCTTTTGTTTGGATGACTGCGTGTGCACAAAGTGAGTTTTTTGTTTGGTGAGTTTTTTTTATTTTTTATTATTTAAATAAGAGTATAATGATCTAAGTTTAGGCTGCATATAGTAATTTAAAAATAAAATATTTTTTAATGAGATATAAATAGTTATTGGGGTGTTTTTAGTAATATTGTAGGTTTATTTAGGCGTTGCCTTTTTTAATTGTAAAAATGTTAATTTTCTTTTTTGATTTTACTTTGGATTTGATCTGTCGATTAATCGTTCTACTCATACCAAATTGAAAGGTAGAAAACTAGACATGTCGAGAATATAGTGGACAATAAGCAGAAGTTGATATCAGGTGAAACCTCACGACAAGGACCGGTCCATATTACACTATTTGCAACGACTTATCAAATCAAACTTAGAAAAAGTCTCAATTGGGGACGCAACTCTAGATAAGTTGTCTTCCACTTTGGAATAATTCTTCCCCCTTCTTATTGAATTTATTGATAGCAAATCATCTTAAATCAGAAAGATTACAGAAGGTTTTGGGGAGAGATTTTAGGGAGAATTTGTAGCCTAGAGAGTTGGAATACAAAGCAAAAAAATAATAAAACTTTGACCCTTTCCACAAATTTTATTAAGAGACTGAGGAGCACATGTAGTGGGTGTTTAAGCTAGCTTAGAAGCTCTTTAAAATAATTTATAAAATATTTAAAAATTTATAAATACCAACAATTTATAAGTTACTTAAATTTTTTATAAATTATATTAGCCAAACATTTTAACAATTTTTTTTTTCTTGATGGGTCATTTTAACAACTTATAAACTACTTAAAAAATTACATATTTTAAACTCTTAACATAACTTATAAAATATTAGAGCTTACAAGGTGTTTCAAATAAACAAAAAAATGGGCTCTTAAAGATGCGTAATGAAGCACCCACATCCGTAAAATATTAACACAGTTAAATTTTAAAGAAAAGGGAGATAAAACTCGTGGGGCTTAAACAAGACAACAATAATAACACGCTTTCACGCGCGCCTATGTAACTATAAGGAAACATAAATATATTTATCTCTACAGTAATACATATTTATCTTTATAATAATATTTATGAGGTATTGAAAATGTGTTACTAAATAAATACAACTATATCATTACATGGAGACACGTGTGTTACTATATGAACAAAATTAATATAAAATGCGAAAATCATTGATTTAGAAATATGAATAACATAATTAGAAAACACAAAATCCCTGATAGCACCTGTTGAGTTCATTTGCAGCATCTTTCTTTAGTGCAGAGTTCCTTCTTGAGTTAGGTTCCCTGCGTCTGGATGAAGATCCTTCGGGTCTATTTAAGTATCTTTGATCATGAGCACATCTCTAGTCCACCTCCTCACGATCACGTCTCTAGTCAGAATTTCGTCGATCTTCATACCTCCTCAACTATTCTGACTATTCCTTTTCCTGTCTCTAGTATACTTTTTGTATCTGTCAAACCTTGAGTTCAGTTTTTCAAATCTCCTGACCATCATACTGTACTACTCAACTATTTCTTCTTTCGTCATCTCCATCAGGATTTGGGTAGAGAACCAACAAGTTCAAATCTTGCTTTGAAAACCACATTTTTTCAGGGACTCTCTCTTTTTCTTTAGTGATAGCTGTCTTCTTCTTTCTCCGGTTTAGATCATACTCCAGTGCTTTTCAATTCAGAGAAGAGCTATACTGAAGTTATGTTGCTCATATCCTGAGTGTTCTTCAGCATGATAACACCATTGTCCAATCTCTCAATAAGAAAGTTCAGGATTTTTGAAGCAACTTCTCTCCTAGGAATTTCCTTTCCTAAGATTAGTAAATCATTTATCATCTTGATAAATCTGGACTCCATCTGGTCAATGGTCTCATCAGGTAACATCTCAAAGCTCCCAATTTTTTTAATAACAATGTTCCTCTTGTTCTCCTTAATCTTCTCAAATCCATCCCACATCCAGGCTAGCTCATCCCATACCTCCTTAGCAGCCTTCAGATGCATCAGTCTTCCTGACTCCTCGAATGGAACAGTGTGTAGAATGACATTCCTTGTTATGTTGTCAAGTCCAATCTGCTTGATCTGGTCTGCAGTGAGATCATCCCTGGGCTTTGGTACATGATCTCCAATGGGCACGCCTAGATATCCTGAGCCTCTGATGTTCTGCACTGTGAACTGGAAAGACCATTCCTGATCATGAGGTGCATCTGGTCATGGATGACATTAAGATGCGCAAGTAACCTGAACTTCCAATAATCATAGTTAGGAACAGTAAATCAAGGTAATGAAGCTCCGAGCCTACGTGAAGTCATGATGCAAAATTTTCAGAAAATCACTAGATTTATTCAGATGACCACCAAAAGTTTCTCCTCAGAAACTATTGATATTCAAAGTCAGTGGTCTTTTGAACCACTGCTCTAATACCACTTTTTTTTTTATCCCGGACGAGCCTAGAACACGTGTATGGAGGGGAATACATGTATGCCAAATCTTTTGCAAAAATAAGATCTCATTTACACTGATTCAACTAGCCTGAGAATAACCTTGATTGTCAGTCTATTAGAGCCTTTGAAATATAGTTCATAGAAACTCAGTGTAGAGTGCTCAGTGAGGGCACAATCAGATAACACACCTACCAACAGCTCTGAAACTTATCAATTGGATAACTTCCTAATTAAGTATGAGTGCAGAAGTGTGTGCCCTAAGGTTTTGAACTTGTTTTAGATTTTCTAAAAGATGCTTTTCCTGAGTTACTTTAAGAAGTCCTGATTAAGGGAATGTGCACAAATTTATGCAGTCAAGATGATTGATCCAATCCTGAGAAATATAACATATATAAGAGAGGTAAATAAATCAATAAAGAATAAAAAGTTAGCGTGGTTCAGAGGCTCAATATCCTACGTCCACGATCCTGATTGAACAAGAGAATCTCTTAAACAAAGATTAACTTGTTTTTAACGTGCCAAGGTGCACCAATGATCAGTCTCCGCTCTTAGGATTCTGATCCCTAGAATTACTTTGAGTTCTAGTCTCTTTACACCAATTTCACCAACTTTCCATCACTGACAAAGCTCTAGGGTTTGGTTAAGTATTCTGGGTTGCCACTATTTGTGATAATCTTTACAAGACAATGTTAATCTAAGGATGGATTATCACTTTAAGTTTGAGATATGTATGTTAAGCTCTTGAATACAAAATGACTCTAAAACTGAAGAAACACTTGGGAAATTTAAGATTTTACGAGTGCTTCTTGAATGCTTGAGAGTCTAGATAATTTTCTACTTTAAAATTTTTCATAACCTTGTTTGGGGTAGGTCTTCCATATTTATAGACGATTTGGAAAACTATTAGTTGGAAGAGATAACTTCCTAATGTCCGTTTGTAAGAGGTGCAACAGACATTTTCTGTATTTGATTGAAATCATTTGCATGCATTAAGGTATGTGTATTAAATGCATGTCCGTTGTAATTTCCAGACTTGTTCAGGTCTAGTGTCAGGTCCATACATGCGTTGTCATTGGTCCACGTCTTTAGGTAGGTGAGAATGTTAAAATTCATTCAGACCTGTCGTTTCAGAGTTTAGTTTTATCTCCATCTACTTGAAGTACATAATGCAACTTTGTCATCTCCCAGCTGACATTCCTTTTGTATGATGCTTGACTCCTACTCCAAGTCTTCTCAAATGGCTCGAAGTAGTCTCACTCCTTCAGGTTCTAGTGAGTCAGACTTGATCTCAGGATCAGGCTCTTCATCAGGACTTATAGTAAAAAAACTTAAGGGACCAACTATAGGTCAGTGATGGTGCTCCTCGTGCCTTCAAGATTACTGCCTCATTTGTCATCAGTTGAGTTCCCCCTTAACCGAGTACCTGTAAAGATAAAGTATAACTCTAATCCTTACAAGACTAATCCTGATTTACAAACTTAGACATATTCATCTTTTCAGGGTTTTGAGATCTAATTCAAAACATAGATTATCCCAACAAAGTTGTTCCTGAACTGACCAACACTAGGTGAAATAGAAATGGGAACCACTAGTACGGAGCTTATATCTAAGTTGGTCAGTTGAATAATCAAATGAAAAACTAAGTCCTATATGGCTCAACTGAGTCTCGAAGCCATTGATAAAGAGTGTCAATTGGCTGAGACAAATGGTACTCTTGGTGTGGAGACCGAATGATTGCAGATAAGAAGAATATCAGTTGAGCTGGAACACTAAAGTCTTAAAGTGCATGAAGACAAAACACCATTACTGGAGAGTCAATCAACTAATGATTTATTGATAAACTAACCTATGCATTAAAGTGACTGATGTGAAGTCGATATCATAGTATAGAAATTTGTCAACTAACAACTGAATACTATTGTAAAAGTACAAATTGCATTTAAGCGGACATCCTTAAAGCGAAAAGAATATGACAACCTATGAATGAGTATTTGTTGCAAGCCCTAAAATGGACAACAAGAAGATCTTCCAGTCCAACAGGAAATTTCAAAAGTAAAAGAAATTGCTAAAAAATGTAGAACTCAAAGCATTCAAGAAGCACTCAAAAGTGGATAAATATCAAATTATTTCTGCCATTGTATTCTACATTTTGTATTACATCTAAACTCACAAGAAACATCCAAGATTAAATAATAATACTGACTTGAAACGAATATACTAACTTTCTACTAGTAGCTTCCCCGCAAGAGTACGGGTTCACTGTAGTATGAGTAAGTATAATGACCAAGTATATCGAACCCAAGGGATGAAGTGTATGCAAATAGATCCCTGAAGATCTACGCGTCGTAGTTAATATGAGTGAAACGTTTTTGGATTTTTGAGAAGAAATTAATTAAAATAAACTAATCTATCCTACGAATGCAAACAAAAAATTAAACTAAGAATTTAAGCTGTGTTTTCTAATAAGAGATGGTGATGCTCAGGATAGGAATCCCTACGTATACTAACGGAGCAGGTACATAATCAAAATAACCGTGACGCGCAAGAAATAACCTAAGTAAAAGAATGCAAGATGAAAGCTCAAGATTTTAACCCTAATACTTTATCCTAACACTCGACTTCACTAATACACTAACAAGTTAATAGATTGTGCTTAATTAATGAGACCCTAATTTAACTAAGGTGATGCGGTCGTCCTCCTTCGCTAAACTGGTAGATGAATAAACCCTTTCTAAACTCTCTCGTTAAGTCTACTCGTTGTTAAAGAGTGATAAGGTCGTCCTATCTCTAACACTTTTCGATCGAAATTCAAAGGCAAAGTTAAGACTAATTTTAAGAATTTATTAATTAAGAGAATTAAAACCTAACGTTACGAGTTACCCTAATTACGTACCCACAACCTACTTCTACAAGTTCATCCTACCCCAAGCATGCAAGGGTTTTAGCTAGACATGAGTTTTACGTAAACAAGAACAATTGAATAAGTAACGAACATGAACATGATAATTATAACGATGAAAAGATCAATCATAAACTAGGGTTTCAAGAAATAAAGGAATAACTTAAATTAAGTCAATAAAACGAGTCTCAACGTGTTCAAGAACAAAGATATGAAGAAACGAAACTAAAAAGTAAACTCGTGACGTGAATTCGTAAGAAAACCTCAAAAACGTAAAATAAACTTGCTCGTTCCTTCTTCTCCAAAAATTAACTCTCTAAACGTCAAAATCTATCAAGTGGTATGTGGTGATTTAAAGTTGTGTGTAAAAACGTCATCGGAAGGGGTATATATAGGCAATGGGTCGAGTCGGGAACGTATGGGCCGAAAAATCACCCGAGCTCGTGCACTGCTCGTGCACTAGTGCACGAGCACATCCCACTCGAGCATTCCAATCTTCCAGAACCAAAATAGTGCACGACCACACGAGCTCGTGCACTAGTGCACGACCAGCGATTGCTCGTGCGCAGTGCACGAGTGCTCGTGCACTAGTGCACGAGTTGCACCTTCTCGAGCGCCTTGCATGGCCGCTCGTGCACCCTTGCACGAGTACTCCTTGCTTGTGCACTCCAATGATACTTTTGCTCCCCCGAACTAATATTTTTCGTATTTCTTCGATATCTTCTCATCCAGGCATCCGTTTGAGTCGATTCAAAGTCCTACGAACTCCTCTTTTCACCCTCTATCCATCTATGAGCATCAGAGAGACAAATTCATTAGTTTATGAAAATGATCCTCAAATGACTCTAAATACTCATATAAATCAACCAAAACATGGGCATTTCAAGTGACGAATCATGAAAATTTCACGCCTAATCAAATACCTCCTTAGTATTGTGCTCACTTTGTATAGGATTACCTATGTAGTTGATATATAAAAATTTAACTCTAAACTCGATAGAATTAAATGAAGACTTGTTGATGAGGTTGTTTGCAATATTATCGCTAAGCTAATTTGTAATCAGTCTTAAACATTATATGAGATTGAGGAATATGACTTGTGTTAATCTCAAGGACGAAAGTTCGTAAGAGAGAAATTTTCAGTAGTGTGTCTTGATTAGGGATGAAAATAGGTCGAGTCAAGTTAGATTTCTTGTTGGACGGCCCAAGTCTGATAAATAGGTGTTAGGCCTATAATATGTAAGTTACCTATGATATGTTTTTTTAGTAATCTCAAATATGGCATTTTTTAAGAAGCGGGTCAAACTTGAAAGTTTGTTTAAAACTTTTAAGATTTATTTTACCTTGAATATCAATTTTAAAAATAATTTTATTTTTCTATAATTTTAAGATTTGATTATTTTGTTATACTTTTAACGAGATCCAGTATTTACTGATTTTTTAGTTTATTTAACCGAATGATTCGTTTAAGTATATATTATATTATATTATTAATTATATAATTTTTATTGATATAAAAATAGTTAATAAATATATAATATTTATTGGATAATATATACATAATCTTAAACAAGCTGACATGTTGAGCTTAAAATACTCTTGTAAAGGCCTAAGCATGGACTGTTAATAAAATGGCTTTTAGAAAAAGTCTGAGTCTAACTTGATTATTAAAAAGACCGAGTCGAGGCATTTTTCAATGGTTTTAGATTTCTTTACTTAAAATTGAATACACATTTTTATTAAATAAATAAATAGTTACTAAATTCAAACATTTGTTTAAAAATATGAAATTTTGGTTTTAAAAGTTGAAAATAAATTAAAAACCTTTTATCATTTTTCGAAATAAAATTCTAAAATTATGTTAATTTAATATGAAAATTAAATAAATAATAAAGAACAAATCCGGAATAAAATAGTTTTATTTTTCAATATTTAATAAAAATGAGAGGGTCTTGGGTGCAAGAATGCACCGTGCAATACATGCCTAATTGGAGATCTCAAAATTTGCGGGTCAAACAACGGGTCAAAGCGCGTCGTCCTTAAAATAAATCCACGCCGAAGTAGTTATATATTATTAAGAGCAAAACTTTGTTTAATTATTTGTATAGTCTGGTGGTTTTGCTTGTTCCTTAAAAGTTAAAGGTCAAAGGTTTAATTCTAAGTGGGGACATTATTTTTTTGGTTCTCTCTTTTACTCTTTTTTTTATATGCTACTACATTAACAAAAATATGTTACCATTTTAATTTATTCTTTTAATTTGTTTTTTTTTCCACATTTTTATATACTATTACATGAACCAAAATGTGTCGCTCGCAGAAACATAATAAGTCACTATATGAAAAAGAAAATAATTTAGGGTTTTCTTTTCTTTTACCTAAGTTTTTTGTTCATGTAGTGATATATTAAGTGGCTATGAGTATCACTCTTGTTCTAATGTAGTAACACAAAAAAAATAATATGGAAAAAAGAAAAGAAAAACATCAAAATCGATATTTTATTCATAGTAACACATTTTGTATCCACAAGTATCATATATTTTTGTTCATTTGTAACACATAAAATTTGTGATACTATGTATCAAAATTAATTTTTGGATCAGTATCACACTTTTGTTCATATAGCAATAAACTTTTGTTCATATAATAACACAAATTTTTTATTGTGGTGAATGTAGTAACACATTTTTGTTTATATAGTAACACAAAAAAATTAATTTTTGTTAATGTAGTAGCACACTGTTGTTCATATAGTAACACAAAAAGATTGATTGTCGTTAATATAGTAGCACACTTTTTGTTCATATAGTAACACAAAAAAATTATGGTGGTGAATGTTGTAACACACTTTTGTACATATAATAACACACAAAAATTAATTTTTGTTAATATAGTAGCACACTTTTGTTCATATAATAACATGAAAAAATTGACTCTCATTAATATAGTAACACACTTTTGTTCATATAGTAATACAAACAAATTGATTGTCGTTATTGTAGCATATTTTGTATCTATCAATTCAACTTTTGTTCATATAGTAACACAAAATACTTGTACAAAAATAGTATAATTTTTATTTAATTGTGATTAAAAAAAATAGCATAAGTGAAAAAAAGAAGTAAAAACATATGTAGAAACGAGAGATTTGAACTTGTGACCTTCCCAATTTGAATATAGACTAGTACAATTTGAATATGATGACTCAGAGCATTATTTTTATTAATGGGCGATCCCTTTGATTCGCCTTTAACCCACAAATTCCTTACTTTTGCAGCGTGCGATACTGCATAGAAGTTTTCGTGAATAAAAATTTAGAAAAAATAAATTATGAATTCGTTATATCTGAAATAACTAAAAAAATATATTTTCTTTATCCAATATAAGTCGGCCTCCTACTTTTTTGTTTTGGTCGTCCAATTAATATAAGTAGGTCACTTTCTTAAAAATCATTAGTTTACATTATCAATTTACAATGCTCTTTACTTTTACATGCAATATTTTTACTTTCTTAAAACTCGTGCAAAAAAATAAGTCTACTAAAATTGGACAAAATGAAGTATATAGAAAATTTGAAAATCGTTATTGAAAAACCATTTAAGAAAATTAAATTATAAAATATTTTAATAATATAATAATTAATAGATAAGTAAACCTATTCAAAATAAACAATCAAAATTTTCCCAAAAAAAAAATCTATAGAAAATCTACATGCCAAATCTAAGAGAAGACTGACACATTAAAATACAGAGAAACCAAGAAACATAACAAATACTCCCTCCGATTCATTTTATATTGTCCGTATTACAATAAAAGGAAGATTTTTTTTCCACTTTCTCAATCTCTTTCCCAAGATGGCAAAAAAGTACACATTTATTTTAACTTTTCCCCTTAAAAAGTTGAAAGGACCATTTTACCCTTACTTTATATCCACAAATACTATTAAACAACTCCTTTATTAAAATCCAGCCACTTTGAAGTGGAAAACAAAAATGAATCGGAGGGAGTATATAAAAATTTGGAATAGTGATTCCTTCCATTGCCTCATGTGTTTTTGTATATCATGTGTTGAGGAACTTTATTTTTATATATTTGGAAAAAGTATCATCATTTATTTTTATCTTCTTACTATTATCTTATAAATTCCAATAAAAATAATAATAATAATATTATTTAATAATATAAATATGAATAATATAATTATATTAAATTAAAAGTAATAATAATAATAATATATTGATTTAAAAAATAAAATAATAATATATTAATTTTCAACGATAATAATATATTCTGTTAGGATATTTTTGTCCTGAAAATCTCTTTGTTTTGATTTTGATGATGTCAAACATATACTATCATTGTATTGTATGGATGTTAATATTTCAGGTATGAAGATTAGAAGAACTTAGGAATTTTTCTATGTTTACAGCTGAAGAGATTGAAGAGTCCACGGCTGAAGAATTGAAGAATCTAAGTCTACAGCTGAAGAGTTCTCACCAACTGCAAAGATAAGAGTTTATAGCTGAAGACTTATGTTAATCAAGTTTAATTAAGTGTAGTACTATATGTACACTCACTTACATAGCTTGAAAAACACCAGAGGAATAAGGAGGTTTATCCATAGCCAGTAGACACAAGTTGCATAGTGTTTAGTTGACTAAACTAACAACTAACACTACAAGACAACATGTAATACAAAAGGACTATGCAAAATGACAATAAGCCTTAAATGAGCTGAAGTCAAAGCTAGAGGTGAAGTCAATTCAAATTCAGATCCCTCCAACAGCTAAGGAGATCCCCAAGACTCTTATAAATAGGAGATACAACCCCAGAGGACAAAAACACTCGAGCTTTCAAGCATACTACTCAAAGCAAACCTACAACTATCTCAAAGTCTACAGTCTTTAAAGTATTAGAACTTTTAGGACTATGTTGCTAAGTTACTAAGTTGTTCCTCACAAAATTTATCCATGGTAATTCTACCTTGTGTAGAAGATTTTTTTTGTGAGCTTGTTTAGGTGTTCTTAGTGAGAAAAGATTCTGAGTGAAACCTGTATTCCCACTTAAGTTTAGACATAGTCTGAGTGAGGAGTCTAGTTCTTAGGGGGAACATCATTAGATCTAAGTGATTGATCTTAGTGATATTTGACACATGAGGGTGTAACAGAGGATGTAGGAGGATTACACCACCTCTGAACCACTATATATCTTGTCTTACTTACATTCTGTCATTTACATTATCTTGCTTATATTCTGTTGATTATGTTATATTTGTGTTTGATTTCATATATGTTACATTCATCATTTCATTGATTTTCAAAGTTAAAAAGTGCATAAGTTAGTAAAGACTGAGAAAGCTACTGCTGTAGATTCCCAGAATCACTCAGCTAAAAACTTTGAATCTCTAACTGATTTTTCATAATCACACACGCACTCTGATATTCCGCTGCATTAAGGTGTCTCAAAACACTCTCTAAAGTGTGAGATTACCTCTCTAAAAAATTTATTTTGTGATAAGTTTTAAAATCCATACAAACTTAACTTTCATTAAAGTCTACAACTGCAAACTTTTTTTTCAACTCCCCCCTCCCCTCTAGACTTTCACCACTTTTGGGACCAACATATTCTGACAACATAAATAATAATAAAATAATTATTGATTATATATCTAATAAAATATAAATAATAATATTGTTTAATTATATAAATAATAGTATATAGTAAAATTATTATTTAAATAATGGTAAAATAAAAATTAATAATAATAATATTACTAAAAAGTCATATAATAATTATTAAAATCAATAATACAATTATTTTTTATACTTACAAGTATTATTAAAAATAATATATATATATATATATATATATATATATATATATATATATATATATATATAAATTTCAACAATCAATAATAATATTATTATAAAATAATTATTCCCACAACTAATAATAGTTTTAAATAGATTCACACAATAGTTACATTTCATTCATAGGTCATACCAATCACAGAAATATCATTTAACTAGAGTGTACCCACGCGAATTTTGCGTACTGAAAAAATATATTATATTTATTTTCTATAGATATTTAATATAAGAATATTTTTATTTAAAAAATTTCGAGATATATACAATAAATTATGGAGTTTGTTTAACTGTGACCCGTGCCCTTCACTAAACCCTATAGGTATATCCTACAAACTAAATAATTAAAAAAAAATCAAAATTCACATAAATTAATAACATTTATGGAATAACATTACTTAGACTAATAATTTAATAATAATCAATTTCCATTTCAATATTGAATAATTTATAAATTAATCAACATTATTAGTTATTGGGAGTATACGGTAAGAAATTAATTTATATAAGAAACAATACAAAATTTGAAATAAACTTTAACGTTACAAATACTTGTTCATCGATCAAAATGAGTTCCAAGTAGAACTTGTCTCTATTAAAATTATTAAAAAATACTGTCCAACTTTTTCAATCCTAACTTTAACTGTCAATTTTTTGTTCTCACTCTTGATATTAGAAATCAGAGAAAATTGAGGTGTCATACTCTTGAAATCTAAAATGAGATTTAAATTACAACAATTAAACCATCATAATTATTCAAGTAAAAATATATGGTATAGTTAAATATATTATTTTTGCACATGAATAATATTTAAACTGAACGATGTAGAACATAAATCAACAATCATTATTACATTCATATTGATATTGATATTTAAATCTAATCAAATTGTGAGCACTTAAAATGATGAATTTAATTATAAAATAAGTATACTAATAACAATAGATATATAACTAACCAACAATTGATGGGAGAAATCTCAGCAAAAGAGTGGAACAAATGAAACTTTGATGTGAAAAAATGAAATACAATATGCTCTTATTTATAAAAAAAAAAAAAATACATGCAATATTATATCTTGTCCATAATAAGAATATATCACATAAGAATATTTTTTGGAATATATAACTATATACCTTTTATTTTAGGAAAAAATAATCGAACATTATATTATATTATATATACTAACTCAAACTTAGAAATGATAAATTTAGATTCATTCAATAAATAGATCATATTTAATTACATTATGGTTTGAAAAAAATATGATTTATAATAAATTCTAAAAATCACTAAATAAGAAAATAGAAAAAATATCTATTTGCATTAGTTATGCAGATATAAATTAATGGTTTAGATTTAATGATATAGATAGAAGGGTCGAGATTAAAAGTTTAACCAACTTTTAATGAGAGCAGTATTTCAAAATGGAGAGATTTGAGACATGTCACGTCAACCTAAGAATAAGGTGGTGTTGACACATCATCTTGGAGAAGTTTGAAAATATATTATTATAAGATTCACATTTTCATTCCATTAATGGGTTCATTTTATTCCGCAATAATTTTATTCAATCATCCCACTGGGGTAACATTTTTTTTTCCACTGCCGAATTTAGATTATTATTATTATTTTCAAAACGGTGAATTGAAGAAAAGATGTTTATTCAAGTTTTCGTTGATGTTGTTTTTATTTATTATTATCCTGAATCTTTTACAATTTTACTTTTCTATTTGTGTTATTTAGTGATGTGCTTTTTATTTGTTTTATTTAATGATGTGTAATCATATATATATGTGTGTGTGATTTTGTTTTTTTTTTTTTTTTTCTGGAAGGAGATTGGATCAAAATTTGACAATTAATTAACTTACGCAATGAAATTGGAATATATATATATATATTTTCTTGGGACGGAAAATAGGCTGTGAATATATTATGGGACCATTTTTTTTCCTCCAAAGAGAGCTTTTTTCAACAGGATTTTGATAAAAGGACGCAAGTAATATTTTTGAAGAAGGGGTAAAATTAAACCCGTGCTGTTGGGGAGGGGTAGTCTATTGATAAGGTAATTCAATTTTGTTGAGCAGTTAGATAGGTTGACAAAGAATTGTTGGTAAAGGATTTGAAAAAAAAAAAAAAAAAAACAGAGAGCGCTGCCACACAGTATTAATTTTGAGCAACACTTCTCGTGAAAAATCGAGATTCCTCAAATGAAACGAAAGGCTCTCTTTGCCTCGTGATGAAGAGAGCGAGGTCCTTAAATTTCACGAGCTTCTCATCTCCCTACAAATACCCTCCTCCCTCCCTTTGCTCCCCAAAAACATGCAGCATTCACCATGGAACTCAAAACTCATCTTTTCCTCTCCATCTTTTCATTATACTCCCTCTCTTCACATTCACATTCACACTATGACTATCTCCAAACCTACATTGTCCAGCTCCACCCACACGCTCCATCCCGTTCGCTTTTCAACTCCACTCGTCATTGGCACCTTTCCTTCCTCGACCAAGCCCAACATTCGTCCTCCCGCCTCTTGTACTCCTATTCCTCCGCCATCGAAGGCTTCGCCGCGCAGCTCTCTCCCTCCGAGGTCGACTCGTTAGCCAAGTCCCACCAAGTCATTGCGGTCAGGCCTGATCGACGCCTTCCCATTCACACCACTTACTCCCACACCTTCCTCGGCCTAAGTCCCCCACGAGCCGGTGGCGCTTGGGTCAAATCTAAGTTTGGCCAAGGATCAATCATCGGCGTGCTCGACACCGGAGTTTGGCCGGAGAGCCCCAGCTTCGACGATCGCGGAATGCCCCCCGTGCCCCCCAAATGGAAAGGAATGTGCCAACAAGGACAGGACTTCGATGCTTCGAATTGCAATAGAAAGCTCATCGGTGCTAGGTACTTCAGCAAAGGACACCGCGTGGCCTCGCTGACGTCGTCCCCTGAGTACCTATCCCCTCGGGATTCCCACGGTCACGGGTCCCACACCGCTTCCACCGCCGCCGGAGCTCCGGTGGGGATGGCGAACGTGCTCGGGAACGGAGGCGGTGAGGCCATCGGAATGGCCCCCGGTGCGCACATCGCTGTATACAAAGTGTGCTGGTTCAGCGGCTGTTACAGCTCCGACATTCTTGCGGCGATGGATGTCGCCATTAGAGATGGAGTCGACGTGCTCTCCCTCTCCTTGGGTGGCTTTCCGGTGCCCCTCTACGAGGACACCATCGCCATCGGGAGTTTCCGAGCTATGGAACATGGAATATCAGTGGTATGTGCTGCAGGGAACAATGGCCCAATACCGAATTCAGTTGCCAATGAGGCTCCCTGGATTGCCACCATTGGTGCCAGCACACTCAACAGAAGGTTTCCAGCTGTAGTTCGACTCGGTAATGGGAAATTCCTGTACGGAGAATCCATGTACCCCGGGAAAGGAGTTGCAGCAGCTGAGAAAGAGCTGGAGCTGGTGTACGTGACGGGTGGCAACGGGGGAAGCGAATTCTGCATGAAAGGGTCTCTGCCACGCGCCAAGATTAAGGGTAAGATGGTGATTTGTGACCGCGGTGTGAACGGGAGAGCTGAGAAAGGGCAGATAGTAAAGGAAGCTGGCGGCGCCGCCATGATTCTGACGAACACGGAGATAAATTTGGAGGAAGATTCAGTCGATGTTCATCTTCTTCCAGCAACACTAGTAGGTTCCGACGAGTCATATCAGCTGAAAAGCTATATAAACTCGACGACTAGACCTAAAGCACGAATCATATTCGGAGGAACTGTGATTGGAAACTACAGAGCGCCTGCAGTGGCACAGTTTTCATCACGAGGACCGAGTTTCACCGACCCTTCAATCCTGAAACCGGACATGATTGCTCCGGGAGTTAACATCATCGCTGCATGGCCACAGAATCTCGGCCCGAGCGCCCTTCCAGAAGATTCAAGACGAGTAAACTTCACAGTTATGTCGGGGACTTCCATGGCATGTCCCCATGTGAGTGGACTCACTGCTCTGATTCACTCAGCCTATCCAACGTGGTCACCTGCTGCAATCAAATCTGCACTCATGACAACTGCAGATATGCATGATGATATGGGAAAACCGATAATGGACGGAGTTAAACCTGCCGAGCTCTTTGCAATAGGAGCAGGGCAAGTGAATCCCGAAAGAGCCATGAACCCAGGGCTGATATACGATATCCATCCAGACGAACACGTTACTCATCTGTGCACTCTTGGATACAAGAGATCGGAAATACTCAGCATTACTCACAGGAACGCGAGTTGTCACGACGTTTTGAGGAGAAACAGGGGTTTCAGCCTCAATTACCCGTCGTTTTCTGTGATTTTCAGAAAAGGAGAAACGAGAAAGATGGTGAAGAGACGGTTAACAAATGTGGGGAGCCCGAATTCCATCTACTCACTGGAAGTGAAGGCTCCTGAGGGAGTTGGTATGAGAGTTAGACCACGCCGCCTGGTATTTAAACATGTAAACCAAACTCTGAGTTACAGAGTTTGGTTTATATCAAAGAAGAGAAACCGGAGGAAGTTTGGACAAGGGAATTTGATGTGGGTGAACCGAAGCAGTAACAACAGGGTTCGGAGTCCCATCTCAGTAACATGGTCATCAACTAGTTGAAGAGATTACTATTTATTATTGTTGTAATGCAAACTCTAGTTCAATTTGGAATTTGTGATTTTGGAGAAAAATTACAAAATCAGATGCAAAATCCTCCATATCTATGGTATCATCAAGTATCAACTGAAAATTACCTTCACAATATCTCTCAAGTAAATAATTGCATTTCACCTAATTACAGCAACATGGATCAGACAAAACATAATAATCGAAAATGGTACCGAGGAAGAAGATATGCACAGGCTCATTTCTTAACAAATGACAATCCACTTGCATTGGCGTATCGCTCCATGAATCTCATGAACCTGTCCCACTCTCGTGGAGTTCGCATGATGTATTTGGCCTCAATCCCAGCAGGCTTCCCGTTCACAAATTTTGCGTTCACATCAACTGATTGAAGCACTCCTTCCTCATCGATCATGTAGAAACCGGTGATATCCCCAACGACGCTAGATGAGTCAAAAACCGATGGCTCGGAGAATGTGAATATGGCCATTCCGTTAGTTCCATCTCTCGATTTGGTTAGCCTCACATCCGGGACTGTTTGCTCGTCGGTGCCTTGAATGAACTGAATCGTCGGTTTCACCATCATAACACTGAGCTTCCGCATTTTGTGATTCTGGCTGTGTTTAGGCAAACTCGAGGAGCGTAGTACGGGTAACGATTGGCCATTGAATGATGAGCTTGCACTAGAGTGTATAGCTCCAACGGACAAACCTAACATAACAAAAATCCATGTTTAGTAATTTGATCATTTGAGCAAAGGTGATAATTAGTAAGTTATCTCAAAAAATAACATGGACAGAGAAACAAGTTTGATCAAAGTTTATCAACAGCATAAAAATTGCTTTATATCCGTCCTATTAATGTTGGAATTCTCTCAGAATACAGAATTTATTGAACCATTAAACAGAAACCAATCTCTGTTGGCTCCCTTGAAAAGAAATTAACCATTGAAACTTCTTCAATTCTGGGGATTATTTTTAAAGCCTAAATATTTAAACCCGGAAAATAACCAACAAACTATTTAAAAATATTGGCTCGCAATCACTAAAAACAAATTCTTGGTTTATGCTAAATGAGTTGTGAGAAGCTACCAATCTTACTCACTTACCCGTCCCTTATTATCTGTCCTATTTTATCTATTCATACAAATCAATTTTTGCATTTATTAGGGTGTCAAAAAAAAAATTACACTCTTATTTATTCCTCCTATTTATTACAAGATGTTGATTACTTCTATTATTTATTAGGGGCTTTTTTGAAAAAAATAGCTAAAATATGCAATGGTATTGATAAAATGACACTCAGAAAGGGACACACTTTTGAATAAAATGGGACAGTTAATAAGGGACAGCGAGTAATTCATTAATTTTGGTCATATCATGAGAGACTATGTGATCATTAAAAGCCTAATTGAAATCAAAATTAGTGCTATACGCAAACCACATACGGAGCAAAATGAGTTAAACTCGGTTCACATTTGTTTTTTGACTAATAACACAGATTAGGTATCATAATTTTCTCAATTCAACTTGATAATAAAATTGGTAAGTATACCTTCAAATTTAAGATTGTTAACCTTATATTGCAATGTCATAATGAATCCAAAGTCAAACACTTATGTTTCAACCGAATCGCCAAATACCAGAACACATTTCCCAAATAAGAGGAATATGAAGGTCTTTACAATATTAATTAGAGATGAAAAAAAGGGCACCTGGAAGAGAGTGGGAAGAACGCGAGACTGGAGAAGAGAAAGCCAGGGACTGGAGTGCGGCCATAGTGAGAGAAAGAAAGAGAGAGAGATAAAGAGAGAGAGAGAGAAATTGGGAGATGATAAAATGGGTTTGGAGAGTGAAGTTGGGTGGTGTGTAATGAGGAGAGCCATTCACTTGGAAACATTCTTAGCCTTTTCATCAACTGGATAATTCTGTGTAATAGCCCGCCAAATGTATATTTTCAGTTTCACACGGACTCATTTTTGGTCAAAAGACTCAAAACATGGGTAGGTTTGGATCCGATACCATTTTTTTTTTAAGAAAGAATTTCATCCAAATTTTAGGTTATGTATTCATTTTAAAAGTGTCTCAATTCAAGTCTCAATTTTTTCTTTTTTCTCAATTTAAGGTTTATTTTAATTTTTTTTGTCTCAATTCAAAACCCAACAAACAATTATTTTTCAAATTAAATTCATACATTATAAAAAAAAAATTTAGAGACATTCGTTATAAATAAAAATAACTTTATTAATTAATTTTTTTTAATTAATATAAGGTACATTTCTATTTTTTTTTTTATCATTGTGCATTGATTTAGTTTGAAAATTTAATTTATTATTTACAAAAAATGATAACTAGCATTTTGAAATTAAATTAAAACTAATATTTTATCATATACGATGGAAAAATATTATATGGATAAATGCTAGTTTTAATTTTAAAATGCTAGTTGTCTTATTTTCTAAAACACTAAACTAATACATGATGATAAAAATTAGAAATATATATTATATTAAAAACAGTTACTAATATTTTTTTTAATAATGATTTTTTTATAACAAGTTTCTCTAATTTTTTTGCATATTGTATGAACTTTATTTAAAAAATAATTGTTTGTTGGATCTTGAATTGAGACATAAGAATTTAAAACAAACCTTAAATTGAGAAAAAGGTAATAATTGAGACACTTTTAAAATGAATACTTATTTTGAGACATAATCTAAAATTTGAGTCTTCGTATGAAAGTTTTCCTGGCAAATAAATATTAATACTATTATATATATATATATATATATATATATATATATATATATATATATATATATAAGTGCATTTATATTAAAAAAAATAATGTATTTGTTGGAAAAATAGGGGTGCCCGGAATCTATTCGGGATGAATTTTAAATACGAATTTAAATACAATTATTACTAGCATGAATTAATCCTAATTAATTCAAATAATAATTCCAACAACTAATTATCATCATGCATGTTGAATTAATTTCACATATTTAATTAAGCGGAATAAACAATTAAATATGCGATTAACGTACCTCTTGTAGAATTGGCCTTTGAATAAACGGGACAATCACGATCTCGCTTTATCAACCCAAAAACCTTCTCAAGTATTTCCCTTTCGCCTTACTTGATCACCGGTGGGAGATGCTTTCAAGTAATTTAATAAACTAAGGAAAAAGAAAAATATCTATGCTCTTGATTTTTCCAACACATGGAATTATGTACTTGGAGATGAAATAATCATCTCCTATTTATAAGAGGTTTTGATCGAAAATTTAGAGATTAATGGGCTTGGAGAAAATCTTTTCTTAATCTCTAAGAAATCTTGAATATATCTCATATATTCTTTTCTCCAAGATAAAATATTCCACAAAAATCTCACACCCCTAAATAAATATGCAATTTTCGAGAACTTCATAGATGAAATCCAAGATTTGGATCTTCTTGAATATATGAGATATTCTTGTATTCCTAGAATACATATCTTCCATAATATCTTTTCAAGAAAATCAACAAAATCTAATTTCTCCTACACATGCATTTTTCGAAAATTAAGAGAGAAAAATCAGCAATATTATTTTCTTTTTATTTTAATCACCTTATCATTATTGGGCTACTTAATGGGCTACTTGAGGGGCCTTAAGGAGAATTAAGATTGGACCTCCTAATGGACTTCTGAATTTCAATATTGAGCCCCAATATAATTCAGCCCATTAATATTAATTATTACCACTAATAAATTAATATTGCACTATCCATCTTAATCCATATTACGATAATATGGGCTCCCGGTTATTATTTCCCGCGTTTAAGATTATCAAGTCCATTAATTAATTGAGCTTCTGAATAGCTCTAAATTAATTAATATATTTCACCTTGGAGTAAAGACAGCTCAACATTATTATTCGTACCGAAGAAACTAATTCTTCACTTGCAAGATTTGGTACAATAAAACTTCTGAGCCCACCAAGGGGACTAATCACACGAGCCGTACTCGCACGCGTTTCTCCGTATTAAATCTTAGCAACCGTCGTATGATTAATATTACTGCCCAAGACACAAAGTTCGAAGTCACAATGATTCTCACCCAACATG
The DNA here is from genome assembly GCA_947034835.1 of Ballota nigra. Taxonomy (NCBI): domain Eukaryota; kingdom Viridiplantae; phylum Streptophyta; class Magnoliopsida; order Lamiales; family Lamiaceae; genus Ballota; species Ballota nigra. Next base: position 27,817,292 of record OX344727.1, read on the forward strand.
AATCAAAGCAGTAACTACTAAGCACACACAGTCCTATTTAAGTGACGGAGATTAAGAAATCAACAACCACTGAGGTCTAATTCTTCACCTTTCAGAACAGAAGAATTTCTCCTCGCTGTAGGACCTCTTCAACACATACTAAATGTGCTAGTGCAATCTCTTGATCAAGACAGACCAATCTGAGCCTTACACATCGACCTTTCACGGTGGATTGTTCAATTCCACCTAGGCCGTGAAAATGTACGTTTAGTTACAAGTAAACTGTTAATGTCGTCTTCCGTGATCGGGTATCACCACATTAACTACTATGTAACACGTACTATATATTGAACGGTTTGCAATAGAAATTCAACATTCAATCATAACTAAAGCAAATGCGATAAAAGAATTATTCTCATAAACGAGTGTTTGATACACGAGTTATACAAAGTAAAAGCATACTTTCACGTATAACTCCAACAGTATTGTTATAGGATATGCAAAAAATAAACATGAATACAAATTTGTTGATTCAATTCACCAAGAATGATTATGTTTGGAGGCGATATCATGTCAGGAGATTTTCACTATTTTTTGTGCATGAAACTCTTTGTATATGTTACATTCTAGGGTTTCATGAGTACCTGGAACATAATGAAATGACTAAATTATTCATTCATCAATTACTTTTGATGCAGACACGTAATGTATTTTTCTTTCAACACTTCCCCTTGTACCAAATCAAAAGAGTTGATGGTCCATGAATGTTGCCTCGCTAAAAAGTATTGCCAGTAACAAAAACCCAATGTGAAAATAAACCTTGGTCGAAAGAAAAAAGAGTGGCAATGCATCTATATTGAGACTCTCTTTGAAGTCTACACCTCTCACCTGATACAAACATTTATTACGTGAACTCATAAAGTCTACACATCCCAATTCATTTAAAAATATTCTCAATTGCGTTGGACAATGATTATATAAATATATCAGACACATTTTCGTTAGAGCTTATTGAAGTTACTTGAATCTTGAGCACATATAGTTGTTAAAATTGCCTAGTTCCATCTATTCGATGCAAGTAACACTGTCATCATATATAGATGTGGGCTCTTCGGTGGTAGAACTCAAGTCACTGCTTCTTTGAATATGTATGATGATCGACCTTTACCAAAGACACAAAAGAACTGCTTTATGTAAGACAATAATCTCTCGTAGTTTGAAGAGGCAGCTATAAGTGTTTGTTTTGATAATCTCCAAGATATCGTTATAGTGGTAAATACATAGCTAGTTTAGGAACATCCTTTATGTGGATCATAAAGATATTCAACACCAACATCTCAAAATAATACATTGTTTGGTGTATAGTTGTAGGGGTGTCTTCAACATTTTCTTAAGAGTTACAATTTCATATGTGGTCACTTTCAACATTTTCTGTGATGAAATAGCATGCACGTGTCAATGGTTCCTTTTAAGTGTCACAATACATTTTCAACACTATACCAATGAATTCGTGTTGCTCTTAGACTAAATCTTGCCAACACATTCACTGAGAAAGTAATATTTGGTCGAGTGTATTGGGTTTAATACAATAATGTGCGTGTTTCACTTAAAACGACTCTAAGCCAAGCTTCTCCCGTGAGTCACAAAGATCTAAGTAAGGAGGGAGTTCTAGTAACTAGCTTGAAGTGGCAGCTTCCAATAGCTTTTCGTCATATCCCTTAGACGAAATATAGTTTTCTTTAATCCAAACTTAGACCGATCATGAGAATGTTAACCATATTGAATCGCCTGAACATCTTCTGGACATATGTAGACTGGTGGACAAGTATCCCGCACACTTAGTGTTCTAATTCAAACCCTAGACAAAACTAAGTTTGTCAAGATCCTCTAAAATTCCGATTTCAAATAATTTGTAGTTTCTCTTATTTCATTAAGAGTACCTGTTAAACAGTCAACATTAACTGTTATAATCTCAAATTTAGTAATTATAATAAATATATTTTAAAGTTTTTTTTTTATGTTGTGCTAGAGGTGGGTGGGGGTGGGGTGTTTCCAGGATGAGGTGGAGGTGGTTAGGAAAATAAGTTGGGAAATTCCAACTTAATTTTTTACAGCTTATAAGTTGTTAGGAGCTTATTTTATGATCTTATAAGTTATTAAACATCTTATATTGCCAAACACTTTGGGAGTTGTTATAAGTTGTTTTAAATAACTTATAAGCTCAGCCAGACGGGCTCCAAATAAAAGGAGGCATTATGCGTGAACAACCTTCTTGGAAAATGAGAAATTCATAAATAGATAAGTCAAAATCAGGAGTATTTATTAACTGGGTAAAATTCTTGTTTTGAATCTGGAATCGTGAACTTAACATTTGTGCGATGGTCCTTGTCTTCTATATAGTGGGTCTCTTGTTCTTTAGATACCCTATACCTCTTATGATTGATTGTTACTTTATGCTTGCATAATAATTTGATTTGGTACCACCATTAACACTAGGGGTATTAATACCTCCTTGACATCCTCCTGTGGGAGGGCCACGTGGTGCATCATTCCCATGTTGGTAGGAATTAGTATGTCATGTCTTGTTTTCTATGGGGTTATTTCCAATTTTTAATTGACCAAAATTAACCTCGAATTTTTTCTTTATTCCAACAGGCCTAATATTATAGTTCGTAGGAATCAGGTCATATCTATCGGCTAATAGAAACATATTAATCAACTTAATAAATGTGATCATTGTTATTTTATCACATTCAAGCATATAGTCATTTTCTAGTATGAGTGTTGAAGTAGAGAAAATTGTGAGATTTTTCATGTCGTATCATCTTCCGTGATTGTTTTCAATAAAAAATAAAGTGTGCTTTAAAGAACAACATATCCTTATATAAATTCATTTACCCTTTTATAGTCAAGTAAGCAGATTTCATTCCCCTGGTCAGTTCTGGAAACAAAGTATCATGTATGCTTCCAAAACACAACTTTAGGGTCTCCTATATTTTTTTTTGGATGTTTTCAATAGAAACTACTTTCAGCGTAAAATGAGGTCGATATGTAACCTTACAAATATTAGGGTGTTAGTTTTGACCTTATCAGATGGTTCTTTGTCGTTGTGGTCAGAAGATGGTTTGATTGTGGAAATATAATACTTCCCTAAAAGGTTTGTTTCCACATTGAAAATCCAACGATGATACTCAATTCCTTGAGTCCAATATTTTTATAAACAAGTGGGAATATTTATTAATTTTGCAAGCATATGAATTTACGATAATTAATTAATTTTTTAAGAATGTGAATTAGATTTTGAGACCATGAATCACATATTTTTTTATGCTTTGTGAAAATACTTTTATCACATTAATTTATGCTCATAAATATCATTCATGAATTTTCTTTATCAGGGATGTTTACAATTACAAACATGTATTTATACAAATAAATAATCATATAGCAATCAACATGTACACTATATGGATTTTCAGTGAAATCATAATTCCTACAACAAATAATTCATGTCTATTATACGACAAACAATTCTACTTGTTGAAATTTAAAAGGGATTACCATAGAGGAACTCTACTGTCAGGAGTTCCTAAACGCCTAATGATAAACTCAGCTCGCATCGAGCCGCATACTCAATGCGAGGTTCAGGAGCATAAAGAGCTTCATGGCTCATAGACAGGGACAATTACATCGGCTTTAGACATGTCTCCAACGAATAGGGCAACCAAACAAGTACATCAACTGTTATCGAGTTCAAAATAAAATTCAACACAAAAATGAGTTAGCCAAACAGTAAGCATTGTTCTTTTTTGCCTGTGAATTCGGGTCCGCCTTTTAAATTTGCAAATTCAATTCTCCATCTAAATATATATTCATCCATATTATGCATTTATATATCTAAAACAATCACATTGCTATTTTTAATCATGTACTCATTCTTTCCCACTTTTCTTATATTTAATAATTCTCTCTCATACTTTTCTTAAACTTAGTTACTATTTTACTAGCTAACAACAATAAAATTAATACTCCCTCCTTCCCGGAGCACATTGTGGTACTTTTGTAGGCACACAGATTAAGAAAAAGATATAATAAGTGCACTTTTATGTATTTTATATGAGTGTTGTGAGAGTAAAGTTTAATGAATACTTTTCTTTTTTTGTCACACAAACTTTTTGTGGACAAACCAAAATAGAAAGTATGCAATGTCTTCAAGGACGGAGGGAGTATATCATCACTCAAAAGTATTGATTTGACATAAAGTTACATCACACACACTCCTCCATCCTAACATAAATTTACTATTTACTTTGTTTCTTCATCCACTTTATTTCTACGTTCGAATTTATCAAATCCCACTCAAGCCGAAAGAGTATGATAAAAAAAAATTTACGTCCTCTGTCCTGGAACACAAGATATAATAAGTACATTTTTTTATATATTATATGAGCTTTGTGAGAGTAAAGTTTAATGAATATTTTTTTATTTTTAGACATGCAAATTTTTTGTGGGATAAATTAAATTAGAAAATATGCAATGTCTTTTAGAACGGAGAGAGAAATAACCACTTTACTCATTATCCACATTACGTAGTTCTCGAGATTTTCAACAATTGTCATAAATGTTGCCAATAACGTAAAATTTGCTGTGAAATAAAAAAAGTACTTTGTATTCCTTCCGCTCTCTATTAATTTTCGTATGTAGAGTGACACACTTTTTTAAGAAAACAACTATATTGATATTTTGGACAAATGAATGAAAAATATTTTGAAATAAAGTGAGTAGAGTGAGAGTGTTTTATTTCCATTTTTAAAATGTGAAAGTTATTGTAAAACATCCAAAAAATTATAAATATTAATAAGGGAAGAAGGGAGCACACAATATTGTTAATGAAATGATTCTCTAAATTTATCTTATACTCCCTCCATCCAAAACTCATTTTCCCGGTTATTGTATGCACGAATTTAAGAAAATAGTTGTTTATAGTATTTAAAGTGATAAAGTGAAAAATGATAAAGTAATACTTTTGGTTATTAGTGTATGAAGAATATAATACTAAAAAGTATTGTTACTTTTTTGCTAAAAATAGATGTAGCAAACGAGTATGGAACATACTTTTTTAGCAATGTAATAAACGAGTTTGGGACTGAGGGAATAGTCACTGTTACCAGTAGTTCAGTGTACAAACAGTTGCCAAGGAATTAATCATTTTATGTCGAACATAAAAGTAGGCCAGAGAATTGCGTTAGCTTACATATCTCCCAAGGGAAAAACGAGAGAACTGAAAATAAACCTTTTCTTCTTAGAATTTGATGCTTTGTTGTGAGCAAGAATGAAAAAATCCGAAAATTTGTTCGGTATATCCATTTTTTGTGGTCACCCAAATTAATATTTGGAATGATGATATTTTTATAATATTCGTAAAAAATTGATAAATATCAATACGCAAAATTAATTTCAACTATATTTTTGTGCAAATTGAGCATAATATCGAAAGAAAATCGAGAAATATTGAGAAAATATCCATAGTTTTGATAAATATCACAAATGTAAAATTTGGTCAAATTCTATTATAAATTTTATGTATTTTAAAAATTTGTTATTAAATTTTTATAATTTTTTAAATTTACTGATATCAATATTCAATATTGATATATCTATCGATATCCCCAGAAATTTAAGGCCTCGATATATCCACATATACTAATATTTTCAACCTTGGTTGTGAGAACCAAATAAAGAATCAAATTCATGATAACCCATTTATAAATGCAATACGAAATGATACTCCAGGAAACATCACCAAGCATCCAATCTCATTTGTCCTCGGAGTATAGATATTTTTCTACCCATACTTCATTAGTTAACCCCAAAATATTTGTTGGACAATTTTTCTCTAAAAATTATCATTCAAACACACGGTTTGAACATTATTCAATTTTTAGGTATTTTTGTAGGGGTGAACTGAAAATTTGAATGGTGAAATGAACTGTGTGGTGAACAATTAAATTTTTAAGGGTCAGTCCAATGTATGATGAACCATCCAAGAGTATGTATAGAGTGAAATTGATTGAAGGGTATTAGTTATTTTCACTAAAGGGTATTAGTTGTTTCCTCTGAAGGGTATTAGTTGTTTATTGAAAATGAACTAGGACTTTTCAGTAAAAATAACTAATACTCTTCAATTAAAATAACTAATATTTTTTAGTAAAAATAACTAATACCTTTTAATAATTCATATATAAACTATTTTCACTCAGGTCTTACATCTAATATATCCGGATCAAGAAAAGCTAAGACTTGTAAGAACTTCTCCTTTTTCCGAACTAATAAAATCTTAAATTAATACCGCCAGACAATTTTGCATTAGTAATTACTAACCAACTATATAATTTACCTATTAATTTATATGTAAATAGCATGAAACTGGAAAATCAGTAATAACTAAATGTTGAGAACTGTGGGATGCATATTGTTTTAGAAAACCTTTCACAATTTGTTGAGAATAGAATATATCAATTCTTTATCAGTAATAACAAGAAGAAGAAACCAAGCATGTATGATGTATCCTACTATCCTTTACTTTTTTCTGAAACAATGTATCCCACTAATATTAGTGATGTTATTCGAGCCGAGCGAGCTCGAGTACTTGATACTCGAGCTCGGCTCGAGCTCTTATCGCGTCGAGCCGAGCTCGGCTAGTTAACATTAACGAGTAGTAATACGAGCTCAGCTCGACTCCTTAACGAGTCTAACGAGCCTATCGAACCTAATGAAATATAAAAAAAAGTATACTTATCGAGCCTAACGAGCCGAGTTCGACTTGGCTCGTTAAGCAATCAAGTATTTTTCGAGCTCGAGATCATTTAGTCCAACGAGTCGAGCCGAGTCGAGCCTTAACGAGCTGAGCCGAGCTCAAGAGCAACTTGTTTCGTTTAACAGCTCTACCCACTATCCGACTTTGATCAATCCAATAAGAAAGATGTAAACTAGGAAAACAACAACTAGTAGAAAAAAAATGTATATACTTAAAATCTTAAGTTGAGGTGCACACTGGTTCTGCATATAATATTCCAAGGTGCCATATTGCCCATCTTTTGCCACACATTACATAAAACTATAAACATCAACGAACATATAAACTAAAAATTTACAGTAGCTACTGAATGAAACAAAAACACCAGTGCAAAAACATGGCCAACATTGTGACAGTTTGTTTATGGTCAAGTTAACATGGGCAAGAGAGAACAAGAAGTCAAATAAGGTGCCTTTTTTATAATTCAAGTTAAAAAAACACCGGGCAGCTGTAGTGCCATTATTATCTCCAATAGAATGTTTGATAACTCCTCTCTTTCCTTCACACTTGCAACACTAACCTTTTCGGGATTAGGGAATATGAACTTCTCTAACAATGAATCTTATATTCTATCTGCTTCGGATGGATTGACTCTAAGTGGATCATAGCCTGTAATATTCAAATCCAAATAACATATGAATAAGAAGGTAAATCCAACAACAATAGAGGGGCATATTTCTTTTCCCTTTAGGGAAGGAATAGAAGAGTAGATGGAAAGGAAACCAAAAGAAAAGAAAAACAGAAAGAATAGAAACCTCCAGAAGCAGTTTTTGACAATGGAATAGCGAGAATCTCTCTTGCTTTATCGACATTGCCAGAAACCTTATGTCAAAAATGTAAAACTTAATGAGATGTAACATGCCCACTGCATTACACAAAATCTTTAATTATACTTGCAACAAAAATAAACATGAAATAAATGATGATTTAAATCATCTCAAGATGCAAACAACAGCTCGTACATGTTGGACAATTCTTCAAAAAATATAGCACATCTTTTAGCATTCATCGAGAAACCAAATATATTTGAAAAGTGAGTTTTAATATTTAAAAAATTAGAACTATTTCCATACTCCAAACTTGAAAATTGTTTCAATATTCTAATTTAATCCCTTGAACAAACACTAGATATAAAAAAGAAAAAGCAGCACGGTGCAAAACATTAACCATGTACAACAATGAATTACAGCTAGAAATATAAATCATACCAAATATACAAAGTGAGAATACTGGGCAAACAACATAGGCAAAGTCTATGACAACTCCTTCCTTTCTCAATTGCAATTGCCTGCTCATACAAGGAATAAGCATTTTCTGAATTTCCTGAAAACGAGAGACTACAATTACAAACTGATATAACTTTGTTAATCTGTATCCTGAAAAATCTTAGTCGGGCAGTCTTACAAGTTGGTGCTCCATGTTTGCATGCTTGATTAGAAGCCCATGTGAAATTTTAGCGTGCACATATTGATAAGCAGCCCGGGATTCAGAAATTTCACCACGCTATTTTTTAAGTTGAGCAGCAGGAAAATGAATCTCTGGTTGTCTCTGTTCAAATATTCATAATTAAACCACAATAAAATGGCAACTACAAATGGGACTCTCACTGAATATACAAATTAAACCACTAGTACATAAAGCAACAATTAACTGAAAGATACCAAATATTCCTTCAATTATCAAGCCCAAGCAAGTAAACACTGGAGATGGCCGACAAAGTCGAATAATTGTATAGTGTATCAAGGCAGTAATTATTATTGCATTACCTGTTATGCTAATATGTAATTAACTTGTTCTACAGGTATCCAACCATTTCCCTTTAGATTAACATGAACTGGCACATAGTTTTCTATATAAACCCTACGAAATCATTTTGCTTCTATTACAAACATAAAAACAAAAGATAAGAATAGCAAGAAATCTAGTAAAACAATAGCTTTACCAATATTAGATTCCCATCCTGCATTGAGAGTTTGAGGTAAATTAAAGCAAAAGGATACGAAACATTCAGAGTTACATAATGCCATCTTGAATAATAGAAGCAAGATATGGGCAATAAGTATATTCCATATAAAAGCATGTATAAAAAAAACTACATTACACTGTACAAATATATCACAAAAGAATAAAATATAAATAAAAATCTCATATAACTCTCGGCATTCTTTTTTTTGTATCAAATCTACAAAAGGATCATCAATATCATGATGGGCTTACTCTTGGAGGATTTGTGTTGAATGTTTCAGCTCGTGTTCTGAAAACATATAGTTGCGGAAAGAGCACAAGGCTACCATCTTTCATCCCCAATCCAGTTGTTCTTCTCCTTTGGTCCTGAAGGACCTTCTTCTCCATATAGCTCCAAGGGCAACTTGCTCAGAATATTGTTCATTGAATTTCTAACTGTTGGAGGCAAACGTTTGATAATTTTATCCAACTCTATTTTCGAATCATACACAATACTGGGGCCCCACTTCCTCATATACTGTAACCAACAAGGTTCTTTGACAACTCCATTTCCAAGATACTCAGCTGCAACGATTTCATACTGCTTGCTCGAGTCAACATAATATTCACTACGAGCAGCATCATTCCTCACCCCAATCCCAAGCTTTGAAGAACCCTGAATGTAGTTTCCTGGATGAGAATAGCTAGCATGACCACTCTTTGATGAATAAACAATGGCTTTATTTCCAGCGATAAACTCCAAATCATAAGCATCTACCCATTCACCTCCACTATGCTGAGAAAAATATATGCTCCAAAGCTCACCCGTGAAATTACTAATCCGAAGAGTGAAGTGCTCCCAGTCACCCACATGCTGACCAACCTTGCTAAGAGCAATATTCACCATCCCCACCTTCAACGTGCCAGGCCCGTTAAAAGGGCAAAAAACCCACATCACAATATCCGTGAAAGTCCCACCTAAAGCCGGTTTAATATGTAGGTAAAGCTTTGCACTTTCTAAGTTTCCATGCTTGACGTTTTCCCTACTATCATCACAGGGCAAATCTATCCAATACTTCCCATCATTTGTGCCTCCACTAGGAAGATTGGATCCCTCACTATCAATGGCATGTCCGTCAGAGGTACTGCTGCTGTACAACAATGCTCCATTTCTGAAGAACCATGAAACAGAAGATGGAAGATAAACCTCATTAGGGTGGAAGAACAACGTGGGTCCGTAATGCTTAACAAGTGCATGAATTTGATACATATTGGGCATCGCGTGCAATTTAGGATCCAAATTCTTCAAGCAAGCTATATTAAGCTCTTCCCCTGAACTCGAGGAGATAGTGCAATAAAAAGTACCAGCATGAACACCTCTACGAAACATTCCCCGATGTAGAGGCCTCGTATTCCAAACAGCAAGCGTTTCTTCTGAAAACTTAGAATCCATTTCTGCTATCAGGTGATAAGCTTCACATGCATCGGTTAGGTCAGTACGAACACATCTAACCATCCCCAATTCTGGTTTCCTCGACTCATTAGTCACCACAAAGCCCAAAGCTCTATAACCCTCTGGTGGTTGTGGTAACCACATGTAACCACATCCATCAAAGTTATCATCATCACCATCATACGAACTCCATACTAATGAATAATCCACCGGAGTCAAAAGAGCTGGATTACACCCAGAACTGTGGTCATTTTTCCGACTCACCTCCCGGGCAACGAGAAGGAACCCTCGTAAAGGATTTTTATTGGATTGACAGTTGTGACCAAGACAAAAGAATCCATCAGGGATACCAACTGGTTTATAAAAGCTAACTCCATGTTTCCCATTGCTACCCCAAATGAAATCCAACTTACTTATTTGGCACACCTCTAATTCTCCTAATTTAATTTTCAATGTACCAAATCCTGAACCTGTATATTCAAAATTCCATTACCACAAAGGAGAATACCGATGGAATTAGGAGGAAAACTGCAATGCTTGTATAAGAATCTAACTGAAATCCCCCAATTTTTTGTTTTCTAAACATATAAAAGCAACATTACCACCACACGTAAGCAAATAATACAATATCTAAGCATCATTCATCTCGTACCTTGGGGCCATTCGGGCAGGGGCTCGGGCAGAAAGAAATGATCGGGCGACTGCACGAGATCAGTGACTCTGGTCCAAGATAGACATTTACATCGCATCATATTCTCAATCCTCCCTCGCAACAGATAATTGAAAATAAAAATCAAGCAGTGTTGAAGAATTGTGAGAATTCTGATTAAAACGTTTCGATCATCCAACACCATAACGTTTAGCGCTAGTCGTTTCTCGTTCCCTCTCCTCTCCTGGCGCTCTTTGCTTCCATGAATTTTGGCTATTTATAGCGAATGAATCTCTCATAAACTTTTCAAAAAGTATGATCCGTGCCGTGGTAACAAACTTTAGATTTTCGAATAACTTTACGCATAATAAAATCGTTAATACTAAAAGCTCAAGACATAATGCATCAAAAGTCTCTAAACGATTACGTATTATTTTGAACAACCCCTACTATTTATGTTTTTAAATATTTCTAAATTATTAAATTTTATTTTGAAAGACTCTTAAATTATTTTTTAATTTTATTTCATAAGGTATATAATTATTTTGACAATTTGATTAGAACACAATTTTTTTTTTAATTCGATCTTAACAAAATTAAAATTGGTTGATTCATTATTTTTTAATGGAAAACATTAAACAAACTCAACAAAATTAGTAGTTTAGCTACCCAAGAATATCATGAAATAAAAATTGATAGTTTAGAGATGACAAATGAAAAGTTAAAATTAAAAAGAGAGAGACAAAGGGTTTTTTTTTTTTTTTGGGCGTGCATGTCATAGGCCTTCACTTAGATGGACTTGAATTTATTTTTTGGCGTAGCTGTTAACATCCACGAAAATACTTTGTTCACCCAATATTAAGTTAATCTATCATATATTTTACTTATTCTTTTATTTTGCTTAATGTACCCCTTAAACTTTACAACTATAACTTTAATATAATATTTAGATCATTCGCTAAATATACACACTCACCAATTTAAAAAAAATATATCAACGCTTTCATTTTTTTTATAAGTACCCCACAAATTAACCACCATCACCATCTCCATGATTTATATTTTAATGATTATACCCTTTTTTTTCCTCTTTAATGTGTAATTGTGTGTGAAGGGGTAGAAAAATTTGCATGAATTATAAGATTTTTGGTGGGTGTTGAAAACATGAGTGTTTAATATATTTAATATTTATTTTTTTATAAAGGGTATATGGGTATTTTTATTGAACGTATTCTTGTTAAAAAAAAAGGTGGGCGAATAAAGTATTTTTATGTGTGTGATAATGACGCCCTTAACTCTTATAATTTTTTTTACACTAATTGGGAAATGCATAAAATCTATTTATAATCTATATATCTATATATAATAATGCTAACCGACCTACATCTAAATTTTTTTTTAATTTTCATGTCAAAATTATTGTTAAATTGAGTAATATTAGTTTTAAATCTTTGGTATATATTTTTAAAATATTTTATTATAAATATTGGCAAATAACTATTTAAAAAATATATTGGATGTATTTTTAGAATATAATTTATAATAAATATTGAGAAAAACTATAAAAATATGTTGAGCATATCTTTGAGTATAAAAGATATTTCAATTTTTTTAAAATAATAGCTATTAAATATTTTGTGAATGGTCAATGTATAGAAATAATTCGATATATAGTTCGTATAAGATATTTTTTTTGTAGAAGTTATTAAAATAAATATTTATTAATCTGAAAATAAAAAATAAGACCACTCTTTGATTTTTGGCTAAGTATAGAGTGAAAATGATTCATACACTAACCATTTTAAGTGTATTAATTGTTTTTGCTGAAGGGTATTAGTTCTGGATGGTTGACAAAATATAGAGTGAAAATGGTTTATACATGAACTATTTGAAGTGTATTAGTTATTTTCACTACAGTTGTTTTCACTGAAAGATATTAGTTGAAAGATACGAAGAGTATTAGTTGTTTAACTAAAGGGTAGTAGCTGATTACACTGAAGGGTATTGGTGGTTATACTATTAAATATTCAAAGTAGTTTATGTATGAACCAATTTCACTTTATGCATACTCTTTATTTTTATTTTTATTTTTGTGGAAGAGAGGTTATCTAAATTAATTATTTCGAAGAAAGATTATAGTAGACATATAACAATTATTATATCAATATATTCTATTGGGCAAACCACCAAATACATATGAGCATTAAACAACTAAAATGTATTAGTGGTTATACTAAAAAAATTGCAAAGTGATTTATATATGAACCAATTTCACTCTATACATACTCTTAATTTTTTGTAGAAGAGAGATTATCTGGATTAATTACTTCAAGAAAAAAAATTATAGTATACATATAACAATTAATATACCAATATATTCTATTAGGCAAACCACCAAATACATTTGAGCATATCTATCATATTAGAATAAGTATGGGAGATATATTTGGGTTTATTAATTAACATACAAACAATGCATAAGTTAATGCATTTTACCGTCTACAAAGCAAAGAAATAGTAAGATCTCCAACGAACTCTATATTTCACACTATTTTTACCTCTAGATTCGGGATGATAATATGAACAATACATTCCAATTGAAGACAGAGCGAAACTCTGTGTGGAGTGACCCAACATAGGAATGGATAGAAATTGAGGGCGTCGAACCTCAAATCTAGATTAAATCAGGAGGATATAGAATAATGTTAGTAATAATTTATTTATTAAAATATTTTTGAAATGTATACATTCTTAAATTGCATAGTTATTTTTGTGCATGCATTTATCTCAATATTGTAAAAATAAATCTTAAAAATTAATATGTACGAGTAACCGTATGAAATGAAAGACTTCATCAAAATTAATTTTTTTAATTGAGAAAATAACGAAGTGAAATAGCTCCATTGATAATTTTACATATGTTTCGTTCAAAGGTACACCTGAAGAATATTGTGGACGATCTAAATTATTTGAAGGACAGAGTTATATATACTTGCACCAACACTAGAATAACTTGAAGTGTTATGTTGTGTCAAATCATGATTTGAATTTGAATGTTGAGATTCCAATTATGTTACCCAAAAAATATAGATCTTTCAAGAGGACTATGTAACGAAAGTAGATTAACTCTAATAAGACTAGATGACAATGTTCTGAAAGGTACATACATAACCAGAAGCATTCAGATGAGATGGTGTCAATCCCTAAACTTTCCCTGACTCCATTCAACTCGAGACTTTCATTCAAGTTTCAGAAGAGACATTTCACATTAGCTGTCTCATATGAAATGTCAATAGTACTCAATGACAAATCGCTCATAGTGTTGACATATTCTTGAAGAACCAGTTTTCAGTCACAGTCAGTCATACGTGAATATTTTTAGAGTCATTAATCACAATAATTTGAAGATTTTGATGTGTAGTGAATGACGATGAACATTCATTAGAAATGAAAAAAATGTATATTTTAGAGAGATGTTTTGAAATTTATAGTCATTTCATTTTTTTTAAACCTTGTTTAATATGGACTATAACCAAGATTTCTTATTGCGTTAGTCATAAAAAAAATTGAGTATGTATAGAGTGAAATTTGTTTATACATGAATTATTGAAGGATATTAGTTATTTTCACTAAAGAGTATTAGTTGTTTTTACTGAAGAATATTAGTTACTTTCACTGAAGAGTCTTAGTTTTTTTTCATTAAATAACTAATATTCTTTAGTGGAAACAAATAATACTTTTTAGATAAAACAACTAATACCCTTCAATAGGTTTATGGATGATCCATTTTCACCCTATACCTTGTTAAAAAAATTATATGGTGAAATACAAATAATATTAAGATTGTCTCTTATAAATAAAATATAATATTTATTACACTTTATTTTCACAAAAGTTTCTCGACTTATACATTACGTTCTCTTTAAGAAAATAAACCTTCAAATAAAAGAATAATATTATCTATTTGAAATGAAAAATACTTTAATATAAATATATATACTATTAAACCTAAACAAACAAAGTACAATATAAATTGAGAATTCATAAATTAATTATACAATTATGATCGTGCATCGCAGGTTCAGTTACTAGTAATATATAATAACACTAACTTTTCCATAGTCGATTTTGAAGGGAAACTCTGTTGACCCTTCATAATATTTTTGTGGATAGATCATAATCATCAATTTTATTTTCCTAATAATTATGATAAAATATTTATTTATAAATCAACATTGAATTTGCCTATTGCATTCCATACAATATGTCAATTTATTTCATTTGAATAATTGTGCACCATTAAATTAGTTGTTATATTTTGTATCTTTTATATACTCTTCTCTACGTTCTTTCTATCACCTCACTCTTTTTCTTCCCCCGTCGATTGTAAATTTTCAATGTTGGTCCAGATTTTTTATTTTAACTTCATATTTTTTAGTTCGAATTAGTGATTATCACATAATATTTGAATGTGTATCTCATAAATTTATGTAATTTTTTGTTTATTGATTTTTGTGGATGTAAATAGGCATGAATGAGGTATTCTTAAGACATTCGTTAAAGATTTGAAGATTTTTAAAGATATTCATCGAAGAATTGTTGAAGATTCAATGTTATTTATCAAAGGTTTGAAGTTTTCATGAGGATTAATAGAAGTTTTGATTATATTTTTTATTTTTAATATTTAAATTTGTTCTTCATTGATTTATCTATTGTATTAATCCGTATTTGAGTATTTGTTGGAAGATGTTTACAACTGTGAAAATATGTTGTGAATCTCCCAGTCAATTCACTAGATATTTTTTGATGATTTCTCTATGAATTGTTTATCTCGTTGATGCTTAAACGATTTTATTTTTATCGTTATTGATGAATTAGATTGTAATGGATCAAATTATTGATGTTTTCCAAGATTAGCAGTATATATATTTAAATATAATTTTATGATGACTAAATTAATCTTCACAATTTATTCACTAAATTAGGGTAACCAACAACTTTTAATAGTCTATATTAGTAAGTACAATCTATAAAAAATTTGTTATTATAAAATGGGGGTACAATACATTTTAAGAAGAAATATTCAGTTTTTTTTAAACAATATACATTCAATATATTAAATAGTTCTATTTTCACTATTGTTTAAAAAATTATTTTAAACCACTATTAACAACAGAACATGTAATATTAGAGAGATGTTGCATTTAGTAATATATAAGTTTACAATATCTCATTGTTGAATTTATAAAAAAAAAAAAAAAGATGGCATAATAAAGATGTAACTGAGTCGGTGGTCCTAAAAAAAAAATTAGGAACCACTCTTCACAAAAAAATACCATCTAAATTACCTAAAATTATAATGACTAAATTCCTATAAAAATTGACATAATTTTTTTGTTATTTTATAATCTTGGTCAAATTCAATCACTACAATAATTAAATTAATAATTAGATTTTCCATGTTCTAAAAGATAATTTAATTTAGATTGTAATAAAATTTTCATCTTTCATATTCTAATTAATTGCTCAATTAATTTTCGTTGATATTGCAAATCATAATAAATAAAATATCACTCAAATCTTAATTTAAGCAATTATTGTTGATAGGCGAGCATCAATTACCTTTGGGCGAACAAGTATTAAAGTCTTAGAAGATGATTAACAAAGAAAATCAAACGGAAGTGTACAAAACAATCCAGGAGGTGCATGAAATGACGAACAGCTCTAGTGACGAACAACATATCGGCGAACAGGTTTTAGGACCCGAGACCAGATATGAACATTCTACCAAGTCATTGATGACGAGCAACATTATGAAAGATGGTGCATCTACCAGCTTAAGAGGTGTATGAAAACGAACAAAGGACCAAGATCCCAAAGTCAATCTGTGTAAGACACAAAGGCGAACAACTTCTAAGCCATAACCTCAAAAGGCAAACAAATTCTATGAAAGAACCATTCTGGATCAACTAAACCGACCTGGACGAACAACCATGAGCCCTAGATAAGACCAAAGGAGACTTTGTAACTAAGATTCAGCTTAGATAAGGTCAAACAAAGGTCAATAGGACACTTGTCAAGCATGCAGGCTAGGGAGACCAAGAGTCATAGACTCCTCATGCTTGCTAGTCTCTATAAATAGTTGTTCTCCAGCTAAGAAAAAAAAGTTCAAATTCACAAATACTCCTAAAACACACACTAATACACCTAAACATACATACATACGAAATTAATACGATTTCAGCTTTTGTATTTACAGTTTCACAACCCGAACCTATGATTTACCATTTACGGTGGTAATCAATCACACTTTATTAATTGGGGATCATAAACCGAACTAAAAACAGTCACTAATCCTATCGATTAAATTTGATCACCGACGAGCAATACTCGAAGAAATACACGCCGGAGTATGCGGAAATCACACTGGGGGGCAAGCCTTGGCATACAAAACTATCAGACAAGGCTACTATTGGCCGACTTTACACTAGGGTGCGATCAAGAAAGCGAAGACTTGCCATCAATGCCAGATTTTTACCCCAAACATTCATACCCCGGCCCAACAGCTTATATCAGTTTATAGCCCGTGACCATTTGCAAGATGGGGGATGGACATTATTGGTCCTTTCCCAGCAGGAGTTGGAAATGTTCGATTTGCTGTCGTGGCAGTCGACTATTATACGAAGTGGGCAGAAGCAGAAGCCATGGTAAAGATCACGCAGTAGAAAATGATCAACTTCATTTGGAAGAACATTGTCTGTCGTTTTGGAGTTCCACAAACCATCGTGACAGACAATGGTCCGCAGTTTGATGGAAAAGAGTTGAGAGATTTCTGTATAAAGTGGGGAATAAGAAAATATTACTCTACGCCCTATCATCCCCAGTCGAATGGACAAGTCGAGGCCGTAAACAAGATAATTAAGCATAGATTGAAAGTACGGCTAGCGGAGAGAAAAAGCAGTTAGTCTGAAGAACTCCCGGAAGTCCTATGGGCATATAGGGTTTCTCCCAGGTCAAGCACCGGAGAAACACCTTTTGCAATGACTTTCGGAACAGAAGTCGTAATACCAATCGAGTTAAAGGCCAACACATTCAGAACGACCAACTTTGATGAGCAGGCGAACAACTCTGCTCTAGCTACTGAAATGGATTTGCTCGAAGAAAAAAGATTAAGTACCGAACTAAAAACAGTCACTAATCCTATCGATTAAATTTGATCACCAACAATTTGGCGCTAGAAGGAGGGTACGAACCTCCGATTCAGTGTGATTAATCAAGAACTTCAAGTTGAAAACTTGAAGATTTGAAGAAAGTTTCAAGAAACATTTGAAGATTCAAATAAGAGTGTTCTTGGTGTTCTTCATCATAAGAATTAAAACAAATTAATTTGAAATGCCTCAATCCAAGGAAACACAAGGGTCACGCTTGTCGAGGAGAGCAACCCTACCCGAGCTTCGTCGGCCGACCACCAGGATCGTAATCCCAGGCATGCGAACAGATCATAGCATACTGCTATAACCCATAATCTCCCACCTGAGATGGAGGCCTTAGCGAACAACCCTAATGAACTGGCCAAGACTATTGCTGCTCTCCAAGCTCTCCAGAAACAACAAGATCAGAATAGGCCTTCAAAAGTGAGGCCTAAGGACAGACCCCTGGAGGTTGTTAGGGCCAGGTCAGCTAGGGGCGAACAACACAAGGTGAATAGTGCCCAAGCCAGGCGGGATAGGGGCAAAGCCAAGGTGGTCGAACCAAGAGAGGGTCAGGCCGAGTCTGCTCGCGGGCAAACAACAGTGTCGAGTCATGGAACAACTCGTTCCAGTGCCCAGGATAGACTCGGTCAACCCCAACTCCAGGAGAAAGTTGCTCGCCAGGAAGCAGAGCGTGGGCGAGCAACATTTGAACAACCACGCCCATCAGTTCATGAGAGACTCTCCCAGTCTACCTTCAGGCGTCTAGGGCCAAATGCGGCGAGCAACCCTAGAAAGCAGCTCCAGGACTTGCCCACTCCAAGTGAGGGACTGCGACGAGCAGAAAGGTTTGTACCTTTGCTCGCCGAACAGCCTCCAAGCCAGGGGGCATCTTTGGATGAGCTATCAAGCTTGAGAAGGGCAGTGAAGAGCATGCAGGGACAATTGGACCAACAAAGAGGAGTAGGGAAGACCAGCTTGCCATCCTCACCGTTATCATCTCTCATTCTAAAAGCCCCGATTCAAAAGAAGGTCCAATTCCCAGCAAGTATCCAGTACGATGGCCTTGCTGATCCCAGGGTCCATTTAACAAAGTACTCAGATTATATGGTCTCGGTGGGAGCCAGCGACGCCACCCAATGCCGAAACTTCCCGTTAACATTGGGGGACCGGGTACACAAGTGGTTTTCAGCATTGCCACCGGCATCTATCCACTCGTTCGTTCAACTGAGCCGAGAGTTCCTTTCCTATTTCTCTACGGCAGGATCGTATTTATCCCAAAAGCACCGATTGTCCGACCTAAAACAAAATGATGACGAGTCTGATCGGGCGTTCATGGAAAGGTTCGACAAGGTGCTGTTGGAAGGTAAACCCGTCAGCGAGGACATGAAAATTGTTACCGTTATGGCCGGGTTGAAAATAGGATCGAAGCTATGGAATGAGGTACGTCTGAAGTGCCCAAGAAGTTATGCCGAGTTCATAAATCAAGCCGGCATATTCGTTTCCATGCACGAGGCCTTGCAATCAAACTTGAGGGAGAACAAGGCACCCAAAGAGAACAATAAGAAACCCGGTGGAACCGGCTACCGAGTTCCGAAAAATATGAAGGCATTTACTGAAGGGGCGGAGCTTAAGGAAAAGTTGAATCAAGTGCTGACAGTATCAGTCGATACTGTTTATGAGAATGTGAAAGAGAAAGAATTACTCTCCCCTCCCCGAAAAATCCGTCAAGACACCGACAAACTCAACCCTAACAAGTATTGTGCCTACCACCAAAGCGTGGGGCACTTTACGAGCGAGTGTAGAGATTTGCTCAAACAGCTTTGGCGGTTCTACGAGGAAGGGAAACTTTCCGACTTTGTTAAAAGACAACCTGGAAAAAGAGTCCGGGAGAACAACTCTGAGGATGAGGATGATCGACCTCAGAAGAACAATAAACCCGGATGACCAATTCCGGCAGTTGCTACTCGTCCACTTGAAGATCTATACATGATGGAACCCGCGGAACCAGCAGGAGGATGTTCTGATGGATGGCCGCCGATCTCCAACCGAAAAAGAAAAGCCGAATTGCGAGCAATCGATCAAGTGCAGGCAATGGGGGTTAAGCCATCCATCATGCAGACAACAGAATTGACCTTTACTGAGAAGGATTTGGAGGGAATCTTGACCCCCACAATGATTCGCTCGTGATCTGTGCTAAGATCATGGAGACCAGAGTGCACAGATTGTTGGTGGACACCGGAGCCTACACCAACATTCTTTTCAAGAAAACGCTCGACCAGCTTGGAGACTACTCAGGCTACATCCGACCTTCAAATCACAGAATTTTAGGCTTCGGAAATGCTGTAACAGTCCCGTTAGGGGAAATTAGGTTGTCCGTTCAGCTTATAACGGTCGAGGAACCCGAGAAAAACATAACGAGAATGGTTGATTTCTTGGTCGTCGATCAGGAATCAACTTACAATGGGTTTCTTGGTCGACCTTTTCTAAATGAATTCAAAGCTGCATGTTCAACTTACCATTATTGCTTAAAGTTCCCTACAGCAAGCGGAGCAGGCACAATGAAGGGAGATCAAAGAAAGGCCAGGGAATGTCTCCTACAGTTGCAGGCCAAACATGCATTAGTATCCATGATGGAGGCCACGAAAAACTATCCTACTGATGAACCATCAATACTCGAGAACATGATGGACATAGACCACCTGGATACTGACGGGCAACACTCTGACGAACAAGTATTGGACGAACAACTCATCACCACCCATGGAGAACTTCCATCTGATGAACAACAAAGAGGTGGTGACGAGCAACATTTATCAGACGACTTGGAGGGCCAGGTGTTGACAAACAACAATGAATCAGGGCCAACAGACGATCTAGATCCCCGCCTGGGAGCAGAGCCCATGAGCATCGAAAATAATTTCAACCCTGAGGGACCAATACTTGATCCTCGTTGGAAAGAACAAAAACGACGAGCAACTCCAGTTGAAGAACTGGAGGCGTTCAAAGTTAATCCTAAAAACCAGGATCTCGAATTATAAATAGGATCTGAGCTCCCTGATCCTTACAGATCCCGAATGAAAGAATTCCTCAGCAAAAATCTAGATGTTTTTGCTTGGTCTCATGCAGACATGGTGGGGATAGATCCAAAACATGCTTGCCATAAACTCAACATCAATCAAGCAAAAAGGCCTGTCCATCAAAAACGAAGAAAATATGGCCCAGACAAGTATCAGGCTTTAAATAAAGAAGTAAAAACGTTGTTAGACAATGACCTAATCCGACAAGCCCTCTGTCCACAATGGGTAGCAAACCCAGTCCTTGTGAGGAAGCCAAACGAGACCTAGAGGCTATGCATAGACTTTACAGATCTGAATGCAGCATGCCCGAAGGACAACTTTCCTCTCCCTCACTTCGACCAGTTGGTGGACAGCACTGCAGGTCATGAAATGCTAACATTCATGGATGCCTTTGCTGGAACCATCAAATTCCAATGCATCCAGACGATCAAGAGAACACATCATTTTATACTAATAAAAACTTGTTGTGTTGGAAGAGAATGCCCTTCGGCCTTATCAACGCCGGGGCAACATACCAGAGGTTGGTAAACAAGATGTTCGAAGAACAAATCAGAGATACGGTGGAAGTCTATGTGGACGATATCGTAGTCAAAAGACCCCGAAAGGAAGATCATCTTAAACATTTGACCCAGGTGTTCGATATTATTCGAAAATACAACATGAAGCTGAATCCGAAGAAAAGCAGTTTTGGAGTCCATTCTGGAAAATTCTTGGGCCATCTTGTTAGTCGACGAGGGATTGAAGCTAATCCAGCAAAAGTCAAGGCTATCATAGATATGCAACCACCACGTTCGATAAAAGAGGTGCAAAGACTCACAGGATGCCTAGCAGTATTGAATCGGTTCATATCTAGATCGGGGGACAAATGTCGTCCATTCTTCGAAGCCATCAAGAAAGGACAGTTTACATGGACTAACAACTGTCAAAAGGCGTTCGACCAACTTAAAGACTACCTGGGAGATGTCAAAATTCTATCAAAACCCATCCCAGGAGAAAAGCTATACTTGTACTTGGCGGCGTCAGAAGTGGCAATCAGCTCTGTTCTAGTACGGGAAGACGGCAAATTCCATCAACCCATTTATTACGTCAGCCAAGCTTTGCACGAAGCGGAGATCAAATACTCTCCAACCGAGAAGCTGGCATATGCACTTGTTATGAGTGTGAGGAAGTTACGACCTTACTTCTTTGATCATCAAGTTGAAGTGCTAACAACTTTCCCACTCAGACAAATTCTCCATCGCCCCGACACAGCTGGTCGTCTACTAAAATGGTCACTAGAGATTAGCCAATTCGGGGTGACCTATGCTCCTCGAACAGCGATCAAAGGGCAAGCGTTAGCTGACTTTATAGTCGAATTAACCTTCCCCCCAGATCCGACGAGAGGACTTGATCACCCCTGGCATCTTTATGTTGATGGATCTTCAACCAACGTAGCCTCGGGGGCAAGAGTGGTTCTAATTAGCCCTGACAGACAAGTATTCACCTCGGCGATCAAATTTGGTTTCATGGCAACCAACAACGAAGCTAAGTATGAAGCTCTTATTGCTGGTCTCCACCTATCTCTTGCAGTAGGTGTTAGACGGTTACAATTATTCGGCGACTCACAATTGATTGTGAACCAAGTCCGAGGTGAATACGAGGCGAAAGACGATCATATGATCGAGTATCAGCGAATTGTTGCTTACCTGATGTCCTTGTTAGAACAAGTCTTCATTGAACAAATTCCAAGGACACGCAAGCAGATGCGTTGGCTCGACTAGCAACAAGCGAAGGACCTGCAGAGTTGGCAGACATTATAATTACAAAGATGAATGATCCATCAACAAGAAGTTATAATGTCAACCAACTTGACGAACAAGCAAGCGAAGAAGAAGACTGGAGAACAAGTATAGTCAAATACTTGAAAAGTGGGGAAAAACCAAACAACCCTTTTGAAGCTGCCAAGCTAACAAAGCAAGCCGCCAGATATACTCTGGTAGGCGAGCAGCTTTACAAAAGGGGAATATCAATCTCACTTCTCAAATGTTTGCCTAGGGGGCAAGGACGAGCAATACTCGAAGAAATACACGCCGGAGTATGCGGAAATCACACTGGGGGGCAAGCCTTGGCCTACAAAACTATCAGACAAGGCTACTATTGGCCGACTTTACGCCAGGATGCGATCAAGAAAGCGAAGACTTGCTATTAATGCCAGATTTTTGCCTCAAACATTCATACCCCGGCCCAACAGCTCGTATTAGTTTATAGCCCGTGGCCATTTGCAAGATGGGGGATGGACATTATTGGTCCTTTCCCAGCAGGAGTTGGAAATGTTCGATTTGCTGTCGTGGCAGTCGACTATTATAGGAAGTGGGCAGAAGCAGAGGCCATGGTAAAGATCACGCAGCAGAAAATAATCAACTTCATTTGGAAGAACATTGTCTGTCGTTTTGGAGCTCCACAAACCATCGTGACAGACAATGGTCCGCAGTTTGATGGAAAAGAGTTGAGAGATTTCTGTATAAAGTGGGGAATAAGAAAACATTACTCTACGCCCTATCATCCCCAGTCGAATGGACAAGTCGAGGCCGTAAACAAGATAATTAAGCATACATTGAAAGTACGGCTAGCGGAGAGCAAAAGCAGTTGGTCTGAAGAACTCCCGGAAGTCCTATGGGCATATAGGGTTTCTCCCAGGTCAAGCACCGGAGAAACACCTTTTGCAATGGCTTTCGAAATAGAAGCCGTAATACCAATCGAGTTAAAGGCCAACACATTCAGAACGACCAACTTTGATGAGCAGGCGAACAGCTCTGCTCTAGCTACTGAAATGGATTTGCTCGAAGAAAAAAGATTAAGTACCGAACTAAAAACAGTCACTAATTCTATCGATTAAATTTGATCACCAACAATTATATACATAATTAGCCGATTAATTTTACATGTCTTAAATTTGTTTTTTATATTTAATCTTAAATCTATGATATATACTAGTGATGTACCCCTCCCGTGCGTTGCACGGAAGACAGTTTATCGATATGTTATTTAGATAAATCATTGTTTGCATTACAAATATTGTATTATTATATTGTATTGTCTGTATTAGATTAGAAAAAATTATATATATATATATATACACACACTTCAATATACATTCTCGTAATACATCATTATATTTTTTAGCATTTACACTGTATTAAATTTAGATAAAAAAACACTTTTTGATTCAATGAAAAAAATATTATATTGTTGTTAAAATATTGCAATACAAATAAAAGAACCAATAAATGAACTATTTTTTTTTTAAAAGGACCAATATAAAGTATTCAACCTTAATTCACAAACAATGAAAATTAATTTTGCTCTAACATCAATACCATTATATTTCTTTAAAACAATTTATCATCTTTACACAATCCAACATTTATAATAATTTTATACCAAGTTTTAGCTAGATAAATAATTTGATAACCCAACCACCAATAAACCTTGATTTATAAAATAAATTGGGAACAAATCTCCAGTTGATAATAATCCGAGTACATTTAACTTTTCACTCGACAATTGTATAGCAAAAAAAAAAAAGATGAAAAACATATTAAGCTTACAATATAGTAAGAAATATAGAAAAATGAAATCAAAGAAATATAACTCCCATCAGACAACGTTTAGGGGATGATTGGTATGATGGAATAGATAAAGAATGGAATAATTATTCCTTAGTCTATTCCAAATATCATGATTGGTATATTTTTAAAAATGGAATAGCGATTCCACAAAGAATGGTGATTCCCAATTATGTGGAATAATGATTCCTTCCATAACATATGGGTTTATGTATTCCACATATTGAGGATTGATTATTTTTTAAAAATATCATCACTTATTTTCATTAGTATAATATTATCTTCTAATCTCAACATATCAATACTAATAATATTATTAATAACAATAATTAAAATATGGAAAAAATTTGTATGAGATGGTCTTTTGACATGAGACAATACAAATTAACACTCACCCCTATCAAAGTGTTAATGAGTCAATGCCCTAGTTACACTCATTCCTATTGTCTCATGCCATGAGACGGTCTCACACAAGACCTACTCTTAAATATTAATAAAATAATTATTTAGTAAAATTATTAGTAATAAAAATAATAATAACCAATTTCAATAATAATAATAATAATAATATAATTTTCAACAATCATATTATATTTCTACAGTATATATAATAATTACATAATTACTACTTATATATTAATATAAATATAAATAATAATATTTAATTATAAAAATTATCTTAAATAAAAATAAATAATAATACAATAAAAAAATATGTTATAGTTACACAAATAAATAATAATACAATTAAAAAATTTATATATGTCATAGTTACAAAAGTAAGTAATAAAAATAATATTAACTAATAATTCCAACAATATTTTTTATTAATTTTATTAGTAAATAACAGTAGTATAATGTTAATTTTTTTTTATAATTATAAGAATTATAAAAATTTTATTTTTATAAAAATAATTTTTCTAAAAATAACATTAGTATTATGAATATATGTAAAAATTATAAATCAAATATTTAAGTAAACTATAACTATCTAATGTGTGAAGGAGTGTGTGTGGGGAGAGGGACTCTCTCAAATAGAATGCCCTAGAAAATATATGTGCCCCCTCTAAAATCTGAAAAAATGGGTATAAATAGTGTGGGAAGAAAGCTTGAGATGAAATTGCTAAGGAGCCCCTAAAAAATGATAAAAATTCGAATTTT
The DNA here is from genome assembly GCA_947034835.1 of Ballota nigra. Taxonomy (NCBI): domain Eukaryota; kingdom Viridiplantae; phylum Streptophyta; class Magnoliopsida; order Lamiales; family Lamiaceae; genus Ballota; species Ballota nigra. The sequence continues at coordinate 27,843,209 of OX344727.1, forward strand.
TACTCAAAATCTGCTGAGTTGACCCGGTCAACTCGGTCAACTCGACCGAGTTGACCAACTCGAGCTGGACTCCCGGTCGTGCACGGCCAAATTTCATTTCAACCTTCTGTAAAAACCGACATCGGCTCACACGAGTTGAATGACTCGATCGAGTTGATGCTTGAAAATGCGTTTTTCAAATGGAAGAAAGTGCTGAATCATTTTCTTAAACTCCCGGCATGACGGGTGCTCTGTTTCTGGGCGTGACTTGGTGATGGTGACGGCGAGGCTGGATGTGTTGATGGCGAGCTTCAACCGACTTACTTTCTTCAGGAATTCCGGTGAATCGAAGGTGGCCTCTGCTAATTACGATATCGAGCTGAATTTCCGGCGAATTCTTCCATTGATTAGCAGCTTCAGCGACTTTCAGCTTCCAGTAATTGTTGGAAATTGGTTTTAATAAAGGTTTCATACCCTGACTTTGACCAATTTTTTGAGGAGTAAAACGTTTGTTTTTGGGAAAATAAAATTAACGATGTTGTTCTACTCGCGGAGTAGATGAGCGTGGTATATTTAATATCTCAAAACCGATTTCCGGTGAGTGAGAAATTAATTTGGGAAGTTGTAGTATTAATCATTTGTGTTGAATAAATCCATGGGAAATGGAAAATGAAGTTTCATCCCACATTGGAAAATTACAAGAAGATTGTCTTGTATATAAGTAGGAAAATATTCATGTTCTCTAAATTGGGACAGGGAACCCTAACCATGGACAACACGCGCGCGCGCGCGCCCCACCCAAGCCCGAGCCCGAGCCCGCGCCAACGCCCGGGTCCTTGGTTCTTGGCAATTGGCAATTGGGTGGGCTTTGGGGCCTTACCTATATTTTTAGAGTACCAAAAATATAAAATGACCCAATACCTTTTTGGATCCAATCGGTTCGGGTGACCCATATGAACTTGGGTCGGCCCACTTCGGTTGGCCCATTTAGAATTGGATCGGCCCACGAACTTGTTTAATACACCTACGAATTTGATTAATACACTCCAGAGTATCTGGAATATTCCGTCTTGCTTCCCAAGAATGAGAAACTGCGTTTCTCTCCACTACAGAACGTGGGTGATCCATGGTCACCACGTACTCCACTCCAGCAACCTTCAGATGGGTCGGATTTCCGCCTATATATACCCCATTTCGTCCATTCTTTCGAACATACTTACGAAACCAAAAAATTCCCGAAATCCTTTCGCTCCAGAATTCCTTTTACGCTCATAATTCTGATTTAGTTCGCCGGAAATTCATACTTGGTGGTGCTACCAGTGTGAATCGATAAACTGTTTTACCTTTGGAGACTTGTACGCATTCACCGTAAGCACTATACGGGCGTATTTAGTCTTGCGGGAATAGGTTATTCCTAGACTCGGTTTCATCACGAATTCGTTTCGTATTTCTTTTCATAAATTCTTCAGTGTTTCGAAATACACCCTCACCCCTTTATTTAACAATCGCAAGACTAAATACTTTACTATTTCGATACACTGATATATCGAACCATAACTCTGACAACGAGATGGACGTGTCTTCACCGACTAAGGATGATCCTTCTGACACTAATAAGGTTGGTAATCCTGATCCTACCAAGGAAATCACCTCAGGTAATCCAACCACAATCCCTACTTTCGAGTTTGGGAATTTTGGCAACTTTTTTGCCGAATGGATGAAAAACCAAGCTAATGGCAATCCCTTCGTGGGAAATGCTAATCCCTTTGTGGGAACCTCTAGCACTAATCCCTATGTGGGAAGTTCAAGTGCCAATCCCTTCGTGGGAAATGCTGGTGGCAATTCTTTTGTAGGAAATGCCGGAGTCAATCCACTTTTGGCTACCAACCAAGCCTCCCTTCAAGGGGCTGTTAGGCCGGTGGTAGTGAAAGGAGAAAAACCCGAAAAGTTTTCGGGTAGTGACTTTAAAAGGTGGAAAAAGAAGATGCACTTCTATTTGACCACCATCTCTTTGGTGAAATACATCAAGGAGGATAGTCCGAGTGCTCCTGCTGATGATGCTACTCGTGAGACAAGGATCGCTTATGACACTTGGATCCACGATGACTATCTCTGTAGGAACTACATTCTGAATGGGCTGTCTGATGCCCTCTGTGATGTGTACGATGAGTACCCGACTTCCAAAGCTCTATGGGAGTCCTTGGAGAAGAAGTACAAGACTGAAGACGAGGGAACTAGCAAGTTCGTCGTCTCCACCTTGTATGACTTCAAGATGGAGGACAACAAATCGGTTGTCGAGCAAGTGCAGAAGCTGCAAGTGATCTTCCACAATATTGCAGTGCAAGGGATAGAGCTTCCTGAAGCCTTTCAGGTGGCTACTGTGATAGACAGACTTCCTCCTTCTTGGAAGGAGTTCAAGTCCTACCTCAAACACAAGCGAAAGCAAGTGACGATGGAGGACCTTGTTACCCGACTCCGGATCGAGGAGGATAACAAGAAAAGGGAAAAGAGGGGCTCGACTGCTTCCATCGAGGCCAAAGCTAACCTGATGGAGAAAGGCGAACCATCAAAGAAAAGGAAGCGTCAAGGGCAAAGGTAAGGTTGTTGTTGCTGCTCCTGCCCCGAAGAAGTTCAGCGGGAAGTGCTACAACTGTGGCAAACCCAACCATCGGGCAGCTGATTGTCGTCAGCCCAAGAAAGAAGACAAAGGGAAGAAGAACTCCGTGAACGTTGCTAAACGTGAGCTTACGGAGATGGACATGTCCACTGTGGTGACCGAGGTCAACTTGGTGGACAACAAGAAAAGTTGGTTCGTGGACACTGGTGCCACTTGCCATGTTTGCTCGGAGAAGTCTGCCTTCTCCACTTATACTCCTGCTGAGGGGAGAAAGTTCTACACGGGGAACCAAGCCTCATCTGAAGTGGCTGGTGTCGGAATGGTGGTAATCAAACTGACTTCGGGAAAGGAGCTGAAACTGAAGGACGTGCTGCATGTCCCGAACATCCAGAAGAATCTGATTTCGGGGTCTCTTTTAGTTAGTAGTCAGTTTAAACTAGTGTTTGAGTCAAACGGCGTTGTACTTAGCAAGTTTTGCATCTTTCTAGGAAAAGGTTACCTCGAGAAGGGCCTTTTTAAGTTGTCTGTCATGACTGTAAGTCGTGATGGCAAAAATACCATTATGAATGAGAATGCTTCTACTTCTGCTTATATCGTTGAGTGTTCCTCTTTATGACATTTTAGATTAGGACATGTTAATCTAAAATCTATAAAACGTTTAGTAAATTTGGATTTACTTAAAATTGAGAATGTTGATACATCCAAAAGATGTGAAATATGTGTAGAAGCAAAGATGACTAAATTACCATTTAAGTCAGTTGAAAGGAACACTACTCCTCTAGAGTTAGTTCACACTGATGTGTGTGACTTAAAATTTGTGCAAACTAGAGGTGGAAAAAAGTATTTTATTACTTTTATTGATGATAGCACAAGATTCTGCTACGTTTACTTACTACGAAGTAAAGATGAAGCTATTGAAGCTTTTAAAAATTATAAAAGTGAAGTAGAGAATCAAATGAACACTACAATTAAAGCAATTCGTAGTGATAGAGGTGGAGAGTATGTGGCTCCGTTTGAACAATTATGTGCCGAATTCGGCATCATACATCAAACGACAGCTCCCTACTCACCTCAATCGAATGATATTGCGGAGAGGAAAAACCGAACTTTGAAAGAGATGATGAACGCAATGTTAATCAGCACGGGTTTACCTCAGAACATGTGGGGGAAATCTATTCTGTCAGCTAACCACATTTTAAATAAAATTCCACTTAAGACTCAAGATAAGACACCTTATGAGTTGTGGAAAAATCGCAAACCTTCATACAAATACCTCAAAGTGTGGGGGTGTTTGGCTAAAGTTGAAGTGCCACTTCCTAAACAAGTGAAAATCGGACCTAAGACGGTCGATGGGATCTTTATAGGATACGCCTTCAATAGTAGTGCCTATCGGTTCTTGATTCATAAATCAGAAATACCCGATAAGACAGTAGGTACTACAATAGAATCAAGGAATGTTGTGTTCTTTGAAAATGTGTTCCCGTGTAGGGACAAAGAAGAAGTGAGTTCAAATAAACGAACTCATGAAGAATCAAGTGAAGCTGCAGGCCCTTCCACTCAGCAGAGTGAAGAACCAAGACGCAGTAAACGAGCTAGAATTGATAAGACCTATGGTCCAGACTTCATCACGTATGTGTTAGAAGAAGAACCTAGGACTATCAAAGAAGCTCTTTCCAGACCAGATGCATTTCTCTGGAAAGAAGCAATAAACAGTGAATACGATTCAATTCTGCAAAATCATACATGGGAGTTGGTTGACCTCCCTAAAGGTTGCAAGACCTTAGGATGTAAGTGGATCCTTAAAAGAAAGTACAAAGCAGATGGATCTATTGACAAGTATAAAACCCGTTTGGTTGCAAAGGGTTTTAAACAAAGAGAAGGACATGATTTCTTTGACACCTACTCTCCGGTTACAAGGATTACATCCATTCGTGTACTTATCGCGATTGCTGCTTTGCATAATCTCGAAATACACCAAATGGATGTAAAGACTGCTTTTCTTAATGGAGAGATGGATGCTGAGATATACATGGATCAACCAGAGGGTTATGTTGTACCCGGGAACGAGAAAAAGGTTTGTAAACTCGTTCGGTCGTTGTATGGACTTAAACAAGCTCCTGTACAATGGCATTTGAAATTTGACAATATTATGTTGTCAAATGGATTTCGAATTAACGAATGTGACAAATGTGTGTATGTGAAAGATACACCAAATGGATTTGTTATCGTATGCTTATATGTTGATGACATGTTAAACATAGGTAACAATTCAAATGTGATCGTTAATACGAAAAACATGTTAAAAAGAAATTTTGACATGAAAGATATGGGTTTAGCAGACGTGATTCTAGGAATCAAGATAGAAAGAACTTCAAATGAAATTTCTTTAACACAATCTCATTATGTTGAGAAAGTCTTGAAGAAATTCAAAGCATTTGATGATCCACCACCTGCTAAAACACCATTAGACCCGAATGTTCATCTGAAGAAGAACCGAGGTGAGCCTGTGAATCAGTTAGAGTATGCAAGGATCATTGGAAGCGTGATGTACATTACAAATTGCACACGTTCTGATCTTGCATGTTCTGTGAACAAACTAAGCAGGTACACGAGCAATCTAAGTCACGAACATTGGAAGGCTCTGAAAAGAGTCTTGAGATACTTGAAGTATACTCTTGACTTTGGGCTACACTACACGCAACATCCAGCTGTACTTGAAGGGTACAGTGATGCTAATTGAATATCCGATAGTAAAGAATCGTTCTCAACTAGTGGATATGTATTCACTATTGGAGGAGCTGCGGTATCGTGGAAATCCACAAAGCAAACGTGTATTGCCCGTTCCACAATGGAATCTGAATTCATCGCTTTGGATCAAGCTGGTGAAGAAGCTGAATGGCTTCATAATTTCTTGGAAGACATTCCTTGTTGGAACAAACCAGTACCATCTGTAATGGTACATTGTGACTGTCAAGCTGCTATTGGTAGAGCTTTGAGCAGTATGTACAACGGAAAGGCGAGACATATTCGTCGTCGACATAACTCCGTTAGATATTTGATCTCAACTGGTATTATAACAATTGATTATGTAAGATCAATTGATAACATAGCGGATCCGCTCACGAAGAGCTTGAACCGAGATCAAATGAATAAGCTGATAGAGGGAATGAGTCTGAAATCCACAAATAAAACTGAAACAGTGGTAACCCAACCATGATGACTGGAGATCCCAAGAACTTGGTTCAAAAGGGAAAACTAAGCTGTGAATGTTAGTTGTACAACACTTGAAAATCATGACCGTTCCTGACAGCACTGTGTCAAGTGTTAGTGAACCCGTGAGTTGTGGTAAAGGATAAGTCTTTGACTTTTAATGATTCCTATGAGTCCAGGTGGGACTGAGTATGACGAGATACTCGAAAGGAGATCACCTATATAAATGAGGAGTGAGGGCCGCTTCGACCAAACATTTATGAATGCAAAGGGCGTCCAGGGCCAAAATGGACAAAAACGTGAGAACAAATCGGAATCGAGACTGACTTGTGTTTGCACTGTCTGTAAGGTATACGCTAAGGAGGATTAGTTCAAGGCATCATGTCCACTAAGCCGCCGGTATACCAAATGGTGTCGGGCTACGGAAAGTTCAAAACCATTGGTTACTTATCCGGAAGCAATGAGGTCTCAAATGAGCTAAACGAAGTAGCTTGACTCTGTATAGATGCAATTCTCACTCATGTGGGGGATTGTTGGAAATTGGATTTAATAAAGGTTTCATACCCTGACTTTGACCAATTTTTTGAGGAGTAAAAAAGTTAGTTTTGGGGAAAATAAAATTAACGGTGTTGTTCTACTCGCGGAGTAGATGAGCGTGGTATATTTAATATCTCCAAACCGATTTTCGGTGAGTGAAAAATTAATTTGGAAAGTTGTAATATTAATCATTTGTGTTGAATAAATTCATGGGAAATGGAAAATGAAGTTTCATCCCACATTGGAAAATTACAAGAAGATTGTCTTGTATATAAGTAGGAAAATATTCATGTTCTCTAAATTCGGATATGGGGACCCTAACCATGGACCACACACGTGTGCGCGCGCGCGGCCTGTCCCGCCCGAGCCCGCGCCCGGGTCCGGATTCTTGGCAATTGGGCTTTGGGTGGGCTTTGGGGCCTTACCTATATTTTTAGAGTACCAAAAATATAAAATGACCCAATACCTTTTTGGATCCAATCGGTTTGGGTGACCCATATGAACTTGGGTCGGCCCACTTCGGTTGGCCCATTTAGAGTTGGGTCGGCCCACGAACTTGTTTAATACACCTATGAATTTGATTAATACACTCCAAAGTATTTGGAATATTCCGTCTTGCTTCCCAAGAATGAGAAACTGCGTTTCTCTCCACTACAGAACGTGAGTGATCCATGATCACCACGTACTCCACTGCAGCAACCTTCAAATGGGTCGGATTTCCGCCTATATATACCCCATTTCGTCCATTCTTTCGAACATACTTACGAAACCAAAAAAATTCCCGAAATCCTTTCGCTCCAGAATTCCTTTTACGCTCATAATTCCGATTTAGTTCGCCGGAAATTCATACTTGGTGGTGCTACCAGTGTGAATCGATAAACCGTTTTACCTTTGGAGACTTATACGCATTTACCGTAAGCACTATACGGGCGTATTTAGTCTCGCGGGAATAGGTTATTCCTAGACTCGGTTTAATCACGAATTCGTTTCGTGTTTCTTTTCATAAATTCTTCAGTGTTTCGAAATACACTCTCACCCCTTTATTTAACAGTAATTTCCGGCGTGAGCAGCTTCGATATGATTCCAGTCTGCACTTCTCCGATGACGGGCTCCGGCGAGAGCTTGGTTTTCTGGCGTCAACGGGTGCGAGATTCCGGCGTGAAGCTTTCATGCATGAGAATTCCGGCGTGCTTCTTCGATTTTCCGGCCATGGCGTGAGATGAATTCCGGCGGCGAATGTGGTTGTGCTTTTTCCGGCGAGATTGGTGCTTCAATTGCGTGGGTGCTTTCTTTGCAATTTTTTCCCAACTTTTAGACGTGGGGCCCGCTTGGTTGTTTTCTTTCTTCACATGAATCTCCAGCACTTAAAAAAAAATCAAAACCCATATACCATATTTCAATTTCTCATGGAAATAAAGATGGGCCTATTTTCGAATGGGCCACATATTGAATTAATTGGGCAGCTGCATTTGTTTTCTTCTTTCAAAAGGGCTGAGACTTTGGACTTCGAGTTTTCCATTGGGCCTCAAAAATATCACTCTATAATGTTCGATTCTTGGCCCAAATGTTCGTGTAACTTCTCGATTTATTCTCGACTCATTCCTCCGATCATCTTCACAAAATTAAAGGCACGTGTTTTCTTTCTAAAATTCTCAAATATCCTGCAAAAATAACAAAAATACATTTTTCGACTATTAAGCACAAATGATCAAATTAATGCAATTAAATGCAAGAAATCTCATTAAAATCGGCAAATTAAATGCATGAATTTCGAGCAATTTTCACACTAATCATTAATATGTACAACTTAATCATAATGAAATTTGTAATCATTAATTGACATGTTATGCTTTTTCTTGTAGGTCATAAATTATGAGAAAATGTAAGTTTTAATAACTAAATCAATTATATAACTCACGATTGATTGATGATATGAGAGAGAATTATTATTTATTCCAATAATGATGGAATATTAACATACAACCTCCCAAATAAATATAGTTAAAAACCAAAATAAAAAAGGAAATTTTAAATTGTTCATTAAATTCTAACCATTTGACCGAATCAAACATGTCCTAAATCATCTCCCACGCCCTTTCAAGTTTCATCTATATCTCCAATTGACCACCTTTTTATTCTTTTAGTAATTAATTTACTCAATTAAATTTCACATCATCAATTTCAATTTGTTACATAATTCACGTCAAAATATGTTCTCACATCTTATACAAAAATTCATCCAAAATTCACCACTTTCACGTCTTCCGCGGGCACACTGAGCATTGAGTTCTTCTTCCTTATAGTGCTTAAATCTTCACCACTTTCACGTGTCGTTGCATTCAAAGTCAATATAGATATGGTTAACCTGGTATGCCGCCGGCATAGCTAGGTCAAATAGAATAATCTGTTGTCCATTGGAAAACACCGCTATAATCTGTTGACGACGGAAAAATTGATACCGATAATAAGATCCAAACCACAAATCTCCATGACAGTGACTCTGAGATCGAGTGAAAAACTGAGACGATACGTGAGATCAAGATCAACGGGGCGAAGTGATTAGGCGTGAAATTGTTAGGTTTTATAGCCCGAAACGCCCGTGTTTTGATTGATTTTGATGAGTATTTGGAGTTAATTGAGTATAATTTTCATTAATTGATGAATTTGTCTAGTTGATGCTCATAGATGGATAGAGGGCGAAAAACAGAGTTCGTAGGACTTTGAATCAACTCAAACGGATGCCCGAATGAGAAGATATGGAAGAAATACGAAAAGTACTAGTCCGAACGAGCAAAAGTATCATTTAGCCCGAAGGAGGACTCAAACATGAAGAGTTCGAGTCCTAAGGACTCGACCAGAGGAGCTCGAGTCCCAATAGTTCGCTGGAGAAAAAAGAGCACTCGATTAATGCTTGGTCGAGTCCTAGGGACTCGACTACTCGAGTGCGCACTCGACCAAGACTTGGTCGAGTCCTAGGCACTCGACCAACTGCAGCTCGAGTCATGTTTGAACACTGGAAGGAGGCACTCGGCCTCCTAGAGCTTGAGTCCTAGGGACTCGACCTAGGGCAGCTCGAGTGTAATTTGTTCAATTTTGGCCCATGAGGGCGAAAATCAACCTGTTACCTATATATACCTCCTCCGAACACATTTTTAGGGACCACTTGACGCAGAGAGATCATTTTTGGAGATAGAAGAGCACCAAGAGTTGAGCAAGTTTATTTTACATGTAATCAAGGTTTTGACATCACGAATTCATAGTTAGGTTTTTTTTATTTTGATTTTCTTTCTTTCATTCTACAACACTTGTTACTTGAGACCTTTGATTTCTTTTTATTCGATAGTCATTTTTAGATTAAACTTCTATTTTCAAAACCCTAGTTTATGTTCTTGAGTTTTTTCAATTCAAATCGCCATGTTTACTTTTATTGTTTATTTAATTAATCTTATCATCGTTAAAACCATGTTAGGCTAAAACCCTTGTATGCTTGGGATAGGATGAACTCATAGAAGTAGGATATTGGTACGTAATTAGAATAATAATTAGGCATGAAATTGTCATGATTCGTAGCTAGAAATGCCCCAGTTGTGGTCGATTTTGTTGAGTATCTAGAGTCAATTGAGTATTATTCCTACACATTGATGAATTTTTCTCTTTGATGTTCATAGGTGAATCGCGGGTGAAAAATGGAGTTCGTAGGACTTTGAATCGACTCAAACGGATGCCCGGATGAGAAGATATCGAAGAAATACGATTGGTATTAGTGCGCGAGAAGAAAAGTATCAATTGAAGAAGAAGGAGGACCACTCGAGCTGTTTCACTCGAGCGCCACCATTCGAGCAAGGGTGTGGTTCGAGCGCTAAAATCTTCCAGAAAGTTTTGCTCATTCGAGTCATTCACTCGAGCGCCACCGCTCGAGCATGTTACTCGAGCGCCCAAAAACTTACAGAAACATTTCGCCATTCGACCAGCTCGAGCGCTACTGCTCGAGCCCCTGCTTCATTCGACCTACACAGCTCGAGCGCCCCCACTCGAGCGGGTGCTGCTCAAGCACTTTCATGTTTTTGCCTCCGGATTTGTTTTTCGGCCTCCCGATTCGGCCCGGCGCTTATATATACTCGTCCCGAACACGATTTTGGGGAACACGTCACATACCACTTCATACCGTATCACTTTTAGAGTTAGTTTTTGGAGAGAGAAGAGCACCGTGAGTTCGAGCGAGCTTTGTTTTTACGTAATCGAGGTTTTACTTTACGAATTCTTGTTTCAGTTTGGATTTTAATTTATTTTCGTTTACTCTTTGATATTGAAGACTTGAGACTTCATTTTATTAATCAAATATCAGTTCTTAGCATTTATTTTCTTAAAACCCTAGTTTATATTTGATAGTCAATTAGTTCGTATAATCATGTTTATGTTCGTTATTTCTTCAATTATTTTTGTCACCGTTAAAACAATGTCTAGCTAAAACCCATGCATGCTTGGGGTAGGATGACCTCGTAGAAGTAGGATGTGGGTACGTAATTAGGGTAATTCGTGACGTTTAGTTTTAATTCTCTTAATTAATGAATTCTTAAAATCAATCTTAACTTTACTTTTGAATTTCGTTCGAAAAGTGTTAGAGAGAGGACGACCTTATCACTCTTCAACAACTAGTAGACTTAACGAGAGAGTTTTGAAAGAGTTAATTAATCTACCGGTTTATCTAGGGAGGATGACCGCATCACCTTAGTTAAATTAGGGTCTCGTTAATTAAGCACAATCTATTAACTTGTTAGTTGATTAGTGAAGTCGATTGATAACATAAAGTATTAGGGTTTAAATTCTTGAGCTTTCATCTTACAATCTTTTACTTAGGTTATTTCTTGCACGTCACGGTTATTTTGATTATGTACCTGCTCCATTAGTATACGTAGGAATTCCTATCTGAGCATCTCCATCTCATATTCGAAAACACACTTCTACATTCTTAGTTTAATTTTCCTTTTTGCATTCGTAGAGTAATTTAGTTTAGAATATATTTTCTTTTAAAAAAACCCAAAAGCATACACTCATATTAATTACAACGCGTAGATCTTCAGGGATCTGTTCGCATACATTCCTTCCCTTGGGTATGATATACTTGGTCGCTATACTTACTTATACTACAGTGAACCCGTACGCTTGCGGGGAAACTACTAGTAGAAAGTTAGTATTTTCGGTTCAAGTCAATGGCCCTGTTGCCGGGGACGGTGTTGTATGTCATTTGAATAGGACTTGTAGATAGCTTAGTAGTTAGTAGTGAGTGCTTTATTTTTCTATTTTATTCTTACGTGTTCGACAGTTGCATTTTTATTCCTTTGTTAGTGTTTCAGGTTTATAAAAACACGCTCGTAGGGAGATACGAGCAAAGAGAGAATACAGCTAGATCCTGAGACAATAGCAAGAAGAAACCGAGCCTTTTTAAGAAGGATGAATGCTGCCGGAGGAGAGAACGATAACATGGACATCAGTAATAAGTTTGATGATGCTGCTAATGAGTTTAATCAGATAGTGGACCGGGTGGACGGCACTGGAGGGAATACCAGTCAGAACTAAGTTCCGTTAGGGGAAAGCCAGAGCCAAAACCCGGGAACACAGAATCAAAACAATCCAGCTCATAACCTTGTCCAAAATCCTCAGAACAACCCTGCATACCCACAAAACAACTTACCTTATCCTTACCCATACCCACCATACCTTTATCCACCGTACCCGTACCCTCCACCTCCTGTTTACAATCAACCACCAGTATATCAACCACCACCAGTCCAACAAGTACCCGTACCACCTGTTATTCCTCAGCACGTTCCTCAGAACACCGATCAGAACATGGCTATTCGAGGAAGGTTTGCGGCACAACCACAACGGTACTATGATGGAGTGCATTGCCTCCTGTAGAGGCAAACAACTTCTTAATTTCCCCTGGAATTCTAAAGTTGCTTACCGAGAATCAATTCAAGGGGGAGGTTGGGAAGGAGAATCCTCATACTCATCTGAGGAGTTTTCTTATGATAGCATCCACGTTCAATTATAATGGCATGTCTGAAGATGCCAAGAGGCTCAGGCTGTTCTCATTTTCTTTAACGGGAATAGCAAAGGAGTGGTACGATAACACGCTCCCACGGGGAGGTGTAACCACATGGGCCGAGCTCGAGCGTCTGTTCCTCGAGCGATTCTACCCTCCATCTAGAACCATTAGAGCTAGGATAGAGATCTCTTCTTTCCGCCAGAAGCCAGGAGAGGACTTACATCAGGCGTGGGAGAGATACTCTAACATGTTAATTGAGTGCCCGCAGCACGGGTACAATGAGGGGGATATCATGGCTTTCTTCTACAGTGGAGCCAGCAAGGCTGGTCAAGCCCATCTTGATGCATGCGCTAGTGGAGCATTTCTGAATCATGGAACAACTAGATGCAGAGAGATCGTAGATAATATTGTCACAAATGTCGGGCAATGGAACGAGGACCCATAATTTCAGAGAGCTTGTAAGTTGGAGGAGAATGAGGGAACGATGAAGTTGTTGATGGCTATGATGGAAAAGATAAGTAACCTCGAGATGGGATAGAATCTGGTTGGAGGGAATGTAGCAGTGAGTAAGAAAGTGGACCAACCCACGAGTCAGCAAGAGGAGGCCAACTATATGGGAAGGCCTAACTATAACCAAGGCAGGTATCCACAAGGTGACAATCAATTTGGAATGCCTTCTTATGGCCAACCATTTGTACCTCCAGGTCCACAACCTCCTCAAAATCAATGGAGGAATACCCAAGGGTATCAAGGAGGGCAGCAGCCTCCTCAGAACATATGGAGGAAGAACGAGAATTTTTCATATGCTAATCCGAAGGCCAGAATTACCGTTCCTCTAAGCGTTGATCCAGGTTCAAAACCCCCGGGAGGAGAAGGCGGTTCCTCAACTGAGGAGATGTTGAGAGCTATCCTTCAGAAGGTGGAGGAAGGAAGCAAGAGATTGTCTTCATTGGAGTACGATGTGAAGGAATTGCATAAGAAAGATGATCAGCGTGATCAAGAACTCCAAAGAAGGGACATTGATCTAAATCGAGCTCAACAAGAGAACAACCATAGGGTCACTTCTATTGAGTACCAAATCAGTCAAATTGCAAAGTCTTAGACAAGAGAGTCGGGCAAGTATCCCTCAATACCCGAGGAAAACCCAAAGGAGCATTGCAAGGCTATTGAGTTAAGAAGTTGGACCAAATATGATGGTCCCCAGATGCCTGCTGATTCTGAGACGCCCCAAGGAGAGGTTGAGATAGAAGAAAAAGAGCCTGAGGCAGTTAGAGATAAGATTGAGGAGATGAGAGTTGAGAAAGGGGTTGAGGGTGAAGGCACTCAGAAGAGTAAAGATATGGATGAGACCCAGAAGGGAAAAGACCTTGAGGAAGGCATTGAGGAAATTGAGAGAGTACTAAATTGGAAGAAGACAAAAGAAGCAAGGAAGAATGTGAAAGAAACTGAGAGGGATGAATGGGGGGTACCCAAATCTGTGATACCTATCCCATATCCACAACGGTTTATGAAAAAGAAATTAGATGAAAAGTTTGTAAAATTCCTTGATGTTTTTAAAAAGCTACATATTAACATTCCTTTTTATGATGCTTTGGAACAGATGCCTAACTAGGCCAAGTTCCTGAAGGACTTGATAGCAAAGAGACGGAGAGTGGATGGACCCGAGCTAGTGCACTTGAACCACGAGGTGAGTGCTATGGTGCACAAGGTGCTTTCTCCCAAGTTGAAGGATCCCGGCAGCTTTACCATCTTATGTGATATCGGGAACGGGATCAAGAAGGGAGCTTTGTGTGATCTCGGGGCGAGCATTAATTTGATATCTCTTTCGTTGTTCAAGAAGTTGGAAGGGGGTGAGCTTCAACCCACGATGATGACTCTCCAGCTTGCTGATAGGTCTATCACTAGACCTCAAGGAGTGGTGGAGGATGTTCTAGTGACGGTGGAGAATCACGTTTTTCCCGCCGACTTTGTGGTACTCGATATGGAGGAGGACGAGCATGTGCCACTGATTTTAGGGAGGTCGTTTCTAGCTACGGTCGGGATGGTACTTGATGTAGCGAATGTGAAGATTACGGTCAAAGTTGATGATCAAGAAGTGAAGATAGCTATTTATGAAGCTATGAAATACCCCATGGGAGATGAGAGATACCACTTCATTGACATCATGGACACTTGTGTTGAAGACACACTCCTAGACCCTTGCTCTTTCTATGTTCATCAGTTTGATTATCCTATTCTTGACGATCTATCTTATGATTCTTATGATCTTGATTATTTTGACAGCTTGAAAGATAATGAAGATGTCAAGTTCTTGGAGATGAAGAAAGTAGAGGATGAGGATGACTTGGAAGCTGAGGAGTCGACGTTCGAGAAGATGTTTGACAAGGCGCCACCATTGGAGGCGAAAAAGGAGCTGAAACCACTCCCGGATCACCTCAAGTACGCCTACTTGGATGAGACCAATAAGTATTCGGTAATTGTATCTGCCCTTTTATCTGATGATCAGCTTGAGAGACTTTTAGTAGTGCTTCGTAAGCACAAATCTGCTATAGGATGGTCGATCGTGGATATTAAGGGAATTAATCCTTCCATTTGCATGCATAGGATTAGATTAGAAGGGGGTAGAAAAGTTGTAGTGCAAAATCAACGTAGAGTTAATCCAGTAATTCAAGAGGTTATACATAAGGAGGTTTTAAAGCTGTTAGATAGCAACATGATCTTTGCGATTTCTGATAGTCCATGGGTGAGTTCGTTGCACGTAGTTGCTAAGAAGGGGGGTACCATGGTGATTAAGACGGAATCTAATGAATTGGTAGCCACTAGATTAGTGATGGGATAGCGTGTGTGTGTTTGTTGGGATATGTTTTAGTTTTGATGATTTTCCAAAACAAACATGTAATAGGTTTGAGAGCAGTCAGGATAGTATCCTCTATTTCAGGCCAGGCTAGGTTAGTCTTTCAGTAGAATAGGCTGTCAGTTGAGAAGAACTCAGTTGAGGGGGAACTCAGCAACACAGCCTGAGAAATCAAGATGACATCAAGGAGAACAGACTGAAGCCAAGTCAGAAACCTGAACCAGAAGAGAAACCCGAAGGATGTCCCACTGAGTGTAAACCAGGCTGATCTAAGCTAAGTCAGGTGGACCACTCAGTGAAGAGCATGATCAGGAGGATCAGTGCTGCACCAAGTAGGCCCTGAAAGAGTCAGGCTACTGTGGTCAGGGAACTTTGTCATTCAGCCTTATGACAAAGTTCTTGGAATGATCTTCAAACAGTCTCTGAAGGACAACTACACTGAAGACAAGAATGTCTGCTGAAGATCGTCAGAGTCAGTGGAGGATATGCTAACTGAAGTCAGTGCGCCCTGATCAAGCACACTGAGTCAAAGATCCGTTGGATTCAGTCCACGTGGACCAATCAAGTCAAGTCAAACATGTCTGACACTGACAAGGCCGCATTCCAAGAAAAGTGGTTGAAACCATTAATTGTATGGATTCAAATGTAATTTCCTCCAACGGTTACATTTGAATCTACACTATAAATACAAGTTCATAGCTGCGTATTCAAGTGTGTTGTGTGTGAAGAAAGAAAAATCAACACCTACAAGCTATAAGAGTGTGTGAGTTGTTAGGGAGTCATAAGGAAGTGTTGCTCACACCCACGACACTGACCTTTAGGGTTATCACATATATTCATTGAGTGTCAAGCTTGTAACTCATAGCTTAGAGAGGTTTTCCTAATCTTAGCTTTAAGGCTAACACATTGTAAAGGAAAACCTCACCTAGTTGGAGAAAACCAAACCAAACTAAACCCTTTCAGAAGAATGTTAGGCTTGTAGTGAGGTGAGGAGAGGCAGCCCAGGGAGTGGCGTGAGTCTAGTTGTAAGTGCATCTTGGCACGTTAAAAACAAGAATCCAGAGTTAGTGGATTTCCTGTTAAATCAGGCCGTGGATGTACGAGGTTGAGTCTCTGAACCACGTTAAACTGAGCGTTCGTTTCATTAAAGTATTTACTAAAGTGTTGTGAAAATCTGCTCACTGAGAGCATTTTTTAAAAGGAAAACTTTGGTTAAGTATTCAGGTCAGGGGGATTCCTCTCACCGACCAGTTCAGGCAATGCACTCGAGAGTTCAGCATCTCGAGTCACCGCACTGCTAAGAGCATGGGCCTCCAAGTCTCACTGACTTGGTAGTTCAACCTCTTAGCAGAGCGGTGACTTGAAGTGAAACCTCTCGAGTCACTGCCTTGTTACGAGACTGAGCTTGCAAGTCAGTTGCACTGACTTGAGTGCTCTGACTCGTAGCAATGCAGTGACTTGAGTATTATTCACTCTTGCTGAACTCCCTGAGGAAAGGTTTTAAAAAAAAAAATTGCTCCTGAATTCCCATTTTTGCCCTTCGAAAATGGGACCATCAATTGGTATCAGAGCGGGTTGTTCACATGACCACTGATCAAGTTTTGTTAAGAAAAATGGTCTACCGAACAGATCTTAAACGTTTTAAACTATGGGAATTCCTGCATATTTCAAACTATTACTTGTACTCTGACACTATTCTTGTAATAGAAAATCATTTGGTTAGAAGTTTTGGAATCATCAAAAAGGGGGAAATTGTTGGGATATGTTTTAGTTTTGATGATTTTCCAAAACAAACATGTAATAGGTTTGAGAGCAGTCAGGATAGTATCCTCTGTTTCAGGTCAGGCTAGGTTAGTCTTTCAGTAGAATAGGCTGTCAGTTGAGAAGAACTCAGTTGAGGGAACACTCAGTTGAGGGGGAACTCAGCAACACAGCCTGAGAAATCAAGATGACATCAAGGAGAACAGACTGAAGCCAAGTCAGAAACCTGAACCAGAAGAGAAACCCGAAGGATGTCCCACTGAGTGTAAACCAGGCTGATCTAAGCTAAGTCAGGTGGACCACTCAGTGAAGAGCATGATCAGGAGGATCAGTGCTGCACTAAGTAGGCCCTGAAAGAGTCAGGCTACTGTGGTCAGGGAACTTTGTCATTCAGCCTTATGACAAAGTTCTTGGAATGATCTTCAAACAGTCTCTGAAGGACAACTACACTGAAGACAAGAATGTCTGCTGAAGATCGTCAGAGTCAGTGGAGGATATGCTAACTGAAGTCAGTGCGCCCTGATCAAGCACACTGAGTCAAAGATCCGTTGGATTCAGTCCACGTGGACCAATCAAGTCAAGTCAAACATGTCTGACACTGACAAGGCCGCATTCCAAGAAAAGTGGTTGAAACCATTAATTGTATGGATTCAAATGTAATTTCCTCCAACGGTTACATTTGAATCCACACTATAAATACAAGTTCATAGCTGCGTATTCAAGTGTGTTGTGTGTGAAGAAAGAAAAATCAACACCTGCAAGCTATAAGAGTGTGTGAGTTGTTAGGGAGTCATAAGGAAGTGTTGCTCACACCCACGACACTGACCTTTAGGGTTATCACATATATTCATTGAGTGTCAAGCTTTTAACTCATAGCTTAGAGGGGTTTTCCTAATCTTAGCTTTAAGGCTAACACATTGTAAAGGAAAACCTCACCTAGTTGGAGAAAACCAAACCAAACTAAACCCTTTCAGAAGAATGTTAGGCTTGTAGTGAGGTGAGGAGAGACAGCCCAGGGAGTGGCGTGAGTCCAGTTGTAAGTGCACCTTGGCATGTTAAAAACAAGAATCCAGAGTTAGTGGATTTCCTGTTAAATCAGGCCGTGGATGTAAGAGGTTGAGTCTCTGAACCACGTTAAACTGAGCGTTCGTTTCATTAAAGTATTTACTAAAGTGTTGTGAAAATCTGCTCACTGAGAGCATCTTTTAAAAGGAAAACTTTGGTTAAGTATTCAGGTCAGGGGGATTCCTCTCACTAACCAGTTCAGGCAACGCACTCGAGAGTTCAGCATCTCGAGTCACCGCCCTGCTAAGAGCATGGGCCTCCAAGTCTCACTGACTTAGTAGTTCAGCCTCTTAGCAGAGCGGTGACTTGAAGTGAAACCTCTCGAGTCACTGCCTTGTTACGAGACTGAGCTTGCAAGTCAGTTGCACTGACTTGAGTGCTCTGACTCGTAGCAATGCAGGGACTTGAGTATTACTCACTCTTTCAGAACTCCCTGAGGAAAGGTTTTCAAAAAAAAAAAAATTGCTCCTGAATTCCCATTTTTGCCCTTCGAAAACGGGACCATCAGTGTTGATTATAGGGAGCTGAACAAGGCAACGTGTAAGGATCACTTTCCTCTACCGTTCCTTGATCGGATGATTGATAGATTAGGTGGTTTTGAGTATTATTATTTCTTAGATGGGTATTCGGGATATAATCAGATCATGATAGCCCCCGAGGATCAAGAGAAAACCACCTTCACCTGCTACTATGGGACTTTTGCTTTTAGGAGGATGTCATTTGGGTTGTGTAATGCACCCGCCACCTTTCAAAGGTGTATGATTGCTATTTTTCATGGGTTGATTGAAAAGATTATGGAGGTTTTCATGGACGACTTCTCCATCTATGGGGAGTCATTTGATAAATGTCTAATCAATCTTGAAGTTGTGTTGAGCAGGTGTGAAGAGACGGACTAGGTGCTTAATTGGGAGAAGTGTCACTTCATGGTGAGAGAGGGTATTGTTCTTGGACATCATGTGTCCTCGAAAGGTATCCAAGTTGACTAGGCGAAAGTGATTGCTATTGAGAAGCTTCCACCACCTTCGACCGAGAAGGGGATTCGGTCATTTCTAGGACATGCGGGATTCTATAGATGTTTCATAAAAGACTTCTCACAAATTGCTAAACCACTTTCGCGGCTTCTTGAAAAAGAAGTCGTCTTTGAGTTTACTAATGAGTGTTTAGTGGCTTTTAACAGGTTGAAAGAAGCGTTGGTGAATGCCCCGATACTCGTGACCTCGGATTGGTCTAGCCCGTTTGTGCTGATGTGTGATGCGAGTGACTTTGCGATGGGGGTTGCTTTGGGGCAGATTTGAGAGAAGCATTTTCACGCGATATACTATGCCTCGAAGATGCTGAATTCTGCTCAAGTAAATTACACTACGATCGAAAAGGAGCTATTAGCGGTCGTGTATGCCTTTGATAAATTTCAGCCCTACCTAGTAGGGACGAAAACAATAGTATATACGGACCACACAACGATTCGGTACCTTATGAGTAAGAAGGATGCAAAGCCCCGTCTCATTCGTTGGATCCTATTGCTCCAGGAATTCGATGTCGAGATTCGAGATAAGAAGGGATGAAAGAATGTGATAGCCGATCACTTTTTGAGATTGGAGCTTACAAAGGAAAACACAATGGAAGATCGAGAGGTGAACGGTGAATTTTCGGACGAGAAGCTGTTTGGTTTAGGAGACATTCCAGTATATCGAGTTGAAGGGAAAGCGTCGTGGTTTACTGATTATGCTAATTATTTAGCAAGTGGAGAGTTACCGGCGGAGATGGACTCGGTGCACCGGAAGGCATTTTTGAAGAATGTTCGGGAATTTATTTGGGATGATCCGTACTTGTTCAAAAGAGGGATTGATCATGTGTTGAGAAGGTGTGCCAGAGGAGGAATTGAGTGATATCATAAGGCATTGTCACGCCTTACCATGTGGAGGACATTTGGGTGGAGAGAAGACCGGAAGAAAGGTGCTTCAATCTGATTTTTATTGGCAAACTCTCTTGAAAGATTGCATGGAATGGGTTAAAAGATGTGATAAGTGCCAACGATTTGGCTCTATCACTAAGAGGGACGAGATGCCGCTGCACGTGTTCATGGAAGTCGAGGTATTTGACGTATGGGGGATTGATTTCATGGGTCCATTTCCTCCTAGCAATGGATTCTTGTACATTCTCGTGTGCGTCGATTACGCCTCGAAGTGGATTGAAGTTGTCCCGACTAGAGTGAATGATTCCCGAGTGGTGATTGATTTCTTGAGGAAGAACATTTTTGCTAGATATGGAGTCCCAAGAGCTTTGCTTAGTGATGGGGGGAGTCACTTCGTGAACAAGTGGAAGGAGAAGTTGCTGTCAAAATATGAGGTAAGTCATCGAGTCTCTACTGCTTATCATCCTCAATCTAACGGTCTTGCAGAGGTATCGAATCGTCAAATCTTGGAGATCCTTGAGAAGACGGTGAACATTAGTAGGAAGGATTGGGCAATGAAGCTTGATGATGCACTTTGGGCGTATAGGACAGCCTTCAAAACTCCTCTTGGTATGTCTCCTTACCAATTAGTTTTTGGAAAGGCATGTCACTTGCCCGTGGAGTTGGAGCACAAGGCATATTGGGCGATCAAGAAGCTGAATTTTGATAGTGCATTGGTTGGTGAGAAGAGATTACTCCAGTTGCATGAGTTGGAGGAGTTTCGAGATAGTGCCTACGAGAATGCCCGAATTTTCAAGGAGAAGACCAAGAAGTGGCATGATGCTCGATTGAGGAAAAAGGAGTTCAAAGTGGGTGATAAAGTCCTCGTATTCAATTCGAGGATGAAGCTGTTTGGTGGAAAGCTCAAGTCCAACTGGAACGGGCCATATATAGTGAGGGAAGTGCATAAGAGTGGATTCCTTGAAGTCGAGAAGGAGGATGGACATAGATTCATGATGAACGGGCATCGAGCAAAGAAATTCTTCAACTTCTCTTATGAGAATAAGGGAGGTATTTTAGATTCTCAAGTTCCGTGAGCTCCTTCGAGCTCGGTCCGGCATTAGGACCTTAATACTAGCGCTAAATGGGAGGCAACCCATTTTTACTTGCTTTTATGTGTTTTGTTCGTTTTGTCGTTTGTGAATCGTATGTTAACCTCGTGTTGAGATTTTTTTTAGTGTAGGCTTATTTCGTGGTGCTTGATTCGAGTAAGTGAGCCTAAGGAAAAGTAATTCATGAAGTTGGAGACGTTGAGTAGTGGAGCATTCGATTGTTGGAGTTTGAGGTAACCCGAACCCCAAACATAGACCTCTTTGCGAAGTCGAAGTTTGGGGGTGATGTTTTTTATTCGTTCATTACTTTGCATTGATAGTGATTTAAGTTCATGAGAATTTAGTGTACTTACTCGTTCGTACTCATTCTTTTCAAACTTTATTATTGCGTAGCAAGAACAAAGTTTGGGGGGGTGTAGTCGTACTTCGAGTTCGTATACGAAATTCTAATGAAAATTGGTCAAATTTTTCGAAAATATTGATGCATGAGGTTAGTTGGATAGAATTAAGTGTGAGTGCATAAGTGCAACGTGAATTGGCTTGGTGAATTTTACATTAGGAAGAGACCCCAACTCCTCGGTCGAATGCGCGACCTGGCTTAAATCGAGGAGTTCTCAGGTTAGTTCTTGTTTTGAGGAGTTAGACAAATGTTTTGTGCTTGGTTCGTATGAAAATTTTGATTTTTGGTCGTGTTTCAAGCTTGTAAGAGGGAGGAACTGCTCGAGTGAAGCCACTCGAGCGCCTCCACTCGAGCACAAGTGGGGCTCGAATGCCCAAATTGTCCAGAAAGTTTTCACCGCTCGAGTGGCTCGAGCGCTGGCGCTCGAGCCCTTGTTCCGTTCAACCTGTTCTGCTCGAGCGCACCCGCTCGAGCGGGTGCCGCTCGAGCGCATCACGATTTCTGCCCTAATTTTCGTCACTCTATAAATACCCCTCCCCACACTTTTACACACACTTACACACACGAGTGGGTGCAATTTTGGGCGGATTTGGGCGATTTCGAACGTTTTTTACGATTTGCTCACTAATTGCTCATTTTTCTTCACGAATCTTCTTCAATCCTCCAACAAGGTATGTAATCGCTCACTCTTTTCATTCAATTCGTAGTTTAGGCTTGGATTTGGCATGAATTGAGCATGAGAACCAGGGCTGGGTAAAATACCGAAAAAAATCAGTATACCGAGCTTATCGTACCGAAAAATACCGAATTTACCGAAAAGTTTGGTATACCGAAAATTTCGGTAAGGTATGTTGCCGTACCGAAAATTTTGGTATGGTAACGGTATGAAAAGTGGCATACCGAGGTATATACCGAAATACCGAAATACCTAAATTAATTTATAATTTTAATTATTTTAATATTGTACCATTATAAATGATTAGATGGTAGTCTTATTATTAAAAATGCGGAAGCCCAATCAATCCTATTATTTAAAAAGACCACAAACTACTTATTTTTCTTAACTAATATAACCATAGGTCCATAATCCATTCTTATACAAGCGCTATGCTTATCCCTTTCCTACCTCCTTCAATTCCTACCCTCTAACTCAATCAAAGGTTGTCTCTCTCAATCTCATTTTGCTAAAAAGAAAGATAAAAAAGACACCGGTAGTCGAATATTGAATCCAAAACGTTGAGAATTTCTATTTAAACTAGAAGTTAGTCTTATTCAGTTGTTGTCAAGTAAGTAAATTCATGACAATAGTAACAATATATATGGAGTAAATCTGAATTATTATTTTTTGGAGAATTATTTGCAAAATATAATTCATAAGTTTTCTCCGAGGTTCTCGCTTGTTAAGATTTCAAAAATGTCTTTTTTTTCATTTATTAGTAGTTTATTTTACAAATTTTTTGGGAAAGAACGGTATACCGAAATCATACCGTTAATATACCGAAATTTTGGTATACCGAACTACGGTATACCGAAATTTTTGGTACGGTAACGGTATGATTTTTTACATACCGATATTTTCGGTACGGTATAAGGTATGAACTAAAAACTACGGTATACCGTACCGAACCACCCTAATGAGAACTAGGGTTCATGAGATATTTCGAAAAATTTGGGGATTTTTGCATAGCTTGTTGATTCTTGATTCCTTGTGGATGAATAATGATTATGTACTATGGGTTTGCTTGTTTTGCTTTCAATTTTGAAATTGCATAAGTAGAATGGGTGAATTTCTAGAGTGAGAAAGTAGGAATTTGAGAAAATGAAATGGGTATTGCTTGTTGAGTAGAAGTTCTTGTGGATTGAGAGTGTATTGAGCATGAATGAGTATGAATTGGGTCTTGAGCATGTAAATTACATGATTCTTGTAATTTTACTTCATGATAGACTTCGTTGTGGGCATTATTGATTTGAGATAGTTGAATTGTTTGAATACAACTTGAGAACTTTGACATGAAAGTTAAAGGCTTGCGCTTGATGAATTTGACTTGAGATTGAATGTTGAATGAATTTGAGTTGAAAACTACTTGATATGATTGGTTTTGTATTGAATGTTCATGAAATGTCTTGACATGAATTGTTGTGATATGCAAAGGTACTATGGCTCCTAAGAAGAATGAGGACAAAATCTTGTCAATTGCTGAATTGGAAGAGGTCACTAACGAGCTCAGACGTAAGGGTCTGCTGCCCTCAAGGTGGAACAACTTGGATTTCGATAGGAGTTGGCGATATGTGGCATACCGGTGGAGTTTGGTGACCGAGAAAGTGGAACAAACCAGAAGACCGAGTGTAAGTTTCATGCAAGATATCGGGATCGAGAGTGAAATCAGAAGGATTTTCACAAGAAATGGAATGGCGGATTTCTTCGAGATATTGCTGACTATGGAGACAAATGCAGATTTAGTGGAGCAGTTCCTTGCAACAGTAGACAAGAAGGATGAAAACTCGTTCAGATTCAAGCTGAGGAACGAGTGGCAGGACTGTGAAGTTGGTGACGTTAACCTTGCACTCAGACTCCCAGCTTTGTCCAAACCCAACCGAGTGTCCAAGTCGTACAATGCAAATAATTTATGGAAGGACATCACGGGTGGGATGGCCGGAGAGTACAAGGGGCAGAATGCACGAGCTTCGGTGATTAGGAATCCGGTGCTTCGTTACTTGGAGAGGATTATAGGGAACACCATTTATGCCCACTCTGAGACGGGAACTGTGACGAGCAAGCAATTGTATGGGATTTGGTGTCTCCTGTGCACCAAGGATCACGATTTTGGTAGAGACTTCTTGGAGCACCACTATGAGGCCCCTTTCAAGCTAGGTTCGAAGACCTCAAGAGTTAGGGGAGGCAGACTGATTTCTGTGTTTGTGAAGAGCCTCGGGTTCGTGCCGTGTGCGGGTCCTAGCATTGGCATGGATTTAGGTTTTGACCAGATGAACAACACCATGATGTTCGAACGTTGGTTGGGTACTTATTGCATACGGTACAAGGAAGACGATATTTTCCCTCTTCTGAACGAGAAGCTCGTGACTCTGAAAGGAAAGAAGAAACAGAACATTGGAATGAATGAAGAGCGGCACCTTGAGGTCGGTGACAAGTACATAGAGGAGGTGGATAGCCGAGGAGTCCGGGAGACTAGGCCAGTGAAGAGGTCTCGAGGAGAGGGCACGAGTGGTGCCAGTTCCAGCGGGGTACGGGACTTACAAGAAGAGGAAGAGCAAGAGTACGAAGGAGGATATGGCGAGGGAGGAGCAGCAGTGGGTGAGGGGCCGCAAGAGATGGAGGTCGAGTCACCAGAGGTGCACTCGCCCGAGCCATGGTATCCGACGCAGGCAGAATGGACGGGGATGGGCCAGCAGATTCAGAACCTCCAGACTGATGTTACGTACTTACGGGCTGCCCAAGATAGGATTGATACACGATCGGCCCGGATGGAGGATCAGTTCTCCGATATGCACCATTGGATGGAGTCACTGTTCGTGTCTCATTTGGGAGCTGATAATCCCCATTACCCCCCTCCACCACCTCCTGATCATTGATGATGGGGATTCCCCCCGCTTTCTCTTACTCTTGCATTTTTCGTTTCAGTCTTTTGTTTTCTGATTCTCTTTGATGATGTGATGAGAACTTAATGTTTGAGTGACTTGGTGAGATATGGGATTGTATTGGAAGTCATATTTAAATTGATGGGTTATGATTTGTTATGGATTGATGTGATGATTGACTTGTTTTACGCTTATTAACTCTTACCGCTTGCTTATTGATGATTCTTGAGTATGACTTGGTGAGTAGAGTTAAGTTGTGAAGTTGAGTTAGGGAGTCTATGGTGTGAGTATGGGAGTGAAGGTTGATTTGAGAGAGAACTAGTGTACTTACGAGTTTTCCTTTTGAGTACTTGTGTGATGAAAGTGAGAATTCACTAGGACTAGCATGTATGTGAAAGTCGTGAGATTTGAGCCTTTTGAGATTAAGATACATGAATTGATCTCTTCATTTGTGAGTGAGTCGTCACCTTAGAGGATGCTAGAACTTGTGTGTGCTCTCACTTCTTGATTGTGTCTAGTTTGATATGCCGAATGTGATCTTAGGCCATCTTTGTTTTGAATGAGTCACTTAGCCAAAAACTTTCCTTACCATTGATATTTGTCCCTTGTTAGCCAGTTTGAGCCTTAAACCTATTTCATTTTCTAGCACATTTAAACATTATTCCAAGTTCCTAAGCCTTTTTGTCCCAATTTGAGTGGAGAATAGGAAATGTGTGAATGTGAAGGGATCGATTTGAGTTGAAAAAAGAGAGTTGTAATTGCTTGAGTGATTATGAGAAGAAGGTGTGATGAAGAATATGAGTTGTGGGAAAGAACAAAAGAATTTGAGAATGAGCAAAAGAAAAAATGAGCTCATATGTTTGTGCGAAAAAGAGAAAACAAGTGAAGTGATTGAAAAAAGTGAAATGAGTTAGGAAAAAAAAATTGAAGTGTTGAGAGTATTGGAATTGAAAGTGTGTTGATTGAAAATGTTTGAAGTATTATGTTCCTAATATCGAAGTACTTAAGTTTGAGTTTCTATTCTCCATTCATTTTAGTCACTTTACCCATATAGTTTTCCCACCTGTCCAAAGAGCCTACATTACAACCTTGAGAAAAGTCCTTTTTGATTCAGCATTGATTTCTAGAGTATGATCGAAGTAGAGAGTGCTTACAAGTCTATGGCTGCTGATATGTGTGATTGATTGATTGAGTGAGTCTCTTATTATTGATATACATTTGTGAGGGAGTGAAACACATCGTCGAGGGCACATCCATGTTTGATCTCGGTGTTTCTTGTTGTTATTGCATGAGTATGATGAAGGGGGGTGAGTTAGTATACGTGTTATTGATCTTTGAAACTTGAGCTTGATTACTTGCATGGTTTGGTTCTATGACTCATTCCTAACAATTTCACTTTACTTATTACTTCATTGCTTGAGGACAAGCAATATGCTAAGTTTGGGGGGGTTGATTAGGCGTGAAATTGTCATGATTCGTAGCTAGAAATGCCCCAGTTGTGGTCGATTTTGTTGAGTATTTAGAGTCAATTGAGTATTATTCCTACACATTGATGAATTTATCTCTTTGATGCTCATAGGTGAATCGCGGGCGAAAAATGGAGTTCGTAGAACTTTGAATCGACTCAAACGGATGCCCGAATGAGAAGATATCGAAGAAATACGATTGATATTAGTGCGCGAGAAGAAAAGTATCAATTGAAGAAGAAGGAGGACCACTCGAGCTGTTTCACTCGAGCGCCACCGTTCGAGCAAGGGTGTGGTTCGAGCGCTAAAATCTTCCAGAAAGTTTTGCTCATTCGAGTCATTCACTCAAGCACCACCGCTCGAGCATGTTGCTCGAGCGCCCAAAAACTTACAGAAACATTTCGCCATTCGACCAGCTCGAGCGCTACTGCTCGAGCCCCTGCTTCATTCAACCTACACAGCTCGAGCGCCCCCGCTCGAGCGGGTGCTGCTCGAGCAATTTCAAGTTTTTGCCTCCGGATTCGTTTTTCGGCCCATAAGTTCCCGATTCGGCCCGACGCTTATATATACTCGTCCCGAACATGATTTTGGGGAACACATCACATACCACTTCATACCTTATCACTTTTAGAGTTAGTTTTTGGAGAGAGAAGAACACCGTGAGTTCGAGCGAGCTTTGTTTTTACGAAATCGAGGTTTTACTTTACGAATTCTTATTTCAGTTTGGATTTTAATTTATTTTCATTTACTCTTTGACATTGAAGACTTGAGACTTCATTTTATTAATCAAATTTCAGTTCTTAGCATTTATTTTCTTAAAACCCTAGTTTATATTTGATAGTCAATTAGTTCGTATAATCATGTTTATGTTCGTTATTTCTTCAATTATTTTTGTCACCGTTAAAACCATGTCTAGCTAAAACTCTTGCATGCTTGGGGTAGGATGAACTCGTAGAAGTAGGATGTGGGTACGTAATTAGGGTAATTCGTGATGTTTAGTTTTAATTCTCTTAATTAATGAATTCTTCAAATCAATCTTAACTTTACTTTTAAATTTCATTCGAAAAGTGTTAGAGAGAGGACGACCTTATCACTCTTCAACAACTAGTAGACTTAACGAGAGAGTTTTGAAAGGGTTAATTAATCTACCGGTTTATCTAGGGAGGACGACCGCATCACCTTAGTTAAATTAGCGTCTCATTAATTAAGCACAATCTATTAACTTGTTAGTGGATTAGTGAAGTCGATTGATAGGATAAAGTATTAGGGTTTAAATTCTTGAGCTTTCATCTTACAATCTTTTACTTAGGTTATTTCTTGCACGTCACAGTTATTTTGATTATGTACCTGCTCCGTTAGTATAAGTAGGCATTCCTATCCTGAGCATCTCCATCTCATATTCAAAACACACTTCTACGTTCTTAGTTTAATTTTCCTTTTTGTATTCGTAGAGTAATTTAGTTTAGAATATATTTTCTTTTAAAAAACCCAAAAACATACACTCATATTAATTACTGTTAGTGTTAGTGTCCTAGATAATCTATCGAAAAGACATAATACTAAGATAATATTCAGATTTGATTTAATATTATTATTGATTTAATATTAAATATATGGCGTTACACTTATCTGAATATGATGTTTGATTGTTTGCATATATTCTTATTTGTGTTCCCATGAATCACTACTGTCATTGAGTGAGTGAGAACTCAGATGACTTAAGTATGATTCTTAAATAGTCCCGATCAAGGATCATCAAGAATGAGATATTGATGATGCAATTGAGATTGGTGTGCGATCTGCATCATACTCTTAGAGAGTGTAGTAAGATCTCACTTACTACGAGATATCGGGTATCTCATGATGGATGCACAGATACCTTAGAGGGTATTGGTATACCCATCCGAGAAACCGTTTGATGTAATTCCACATAATGTGTCTACGGGTGTCTTGGTTAGTGGGAGCGATGTGATACTCCTTTGACTTGAGGTCAATACGCACGACATGTGTGGAGTGGTGAACTTTTACTCACCGGCAATCCACCAGGCTCCAACCGAGCTCACGTCCATCTTGAGCCCTTGGCCGTTTGCAAAGTGGGGGATCGATCTCATCGGTCCTTTGCCCACAGCCCCGGGAAGCGTCAAGTAAACAAAATTGTCGCCGTGGATTACTTCACCAAATGGGCGGAGGCGGAGTCGCTAAAAATGATCGACCAGGAGCATGTCATTAGGTTCATCTGGCGCAACATAATCTGCCAATTCGGCCTCCCACAGATAATCATCTCGGACAACGGGAAGCAATTCGACAGGTTGGAGATGGAGAAATTCTGCCAAAAGCACAAAATCAAGAGGCTGTTCTCGTCGCCCTACCATCCTCAGTCAAACGGGCAGGTCGAGGCGGTGAATAAAATAATCAAACACACGCTGAAGGCAAGGTTGGAGGAGAGCAAGGGAACATGGGCGAGCAAGCTACCCGAAGTATTATGGTCATACAGAACGACCAGCCGCACCGCCACCGGGGAGACTCCTTCCGCTCTGGCCTTCGGAACAGAGGCTGTCATCCCGGCAGAGGTCCTTATCCCAAGCCTCCGCACCTCGCAACTCGTGGGGACCGAGAACGACCAAGCCATGCTAAACGAGTTGGACCTGCTGGAGGAGAGAAGGCTATCCGCCGAGCAAAGAAACATAGCTTATAAACGCCGGGCTGAAAAATACTTCAACTCGAAAATCAAGATTAGAGAATTCGAAGCTGGGGACCTGGTGCTACGACGGACGGTCGGGCAGCCCAAGGGGGTATTTGGCCCAAATTGGGAGGGACCCCTAAAGATCTCCAGGCGTCTGGCAACCGGCGCCTACGAGCTAGAGAGCCTTGAGGGCAATCCGGCCCAATACCCTTGGAATGCCTCCCTACTAAAAAAATACTACCAGTAGCGGCTAGATAATTTAGCCTGCATCGTCCTCTTGCCCGCGAGCGGCCTCATTGTAATCGCATCTCGAGCGCAAAGTTGTAATCAATGAAATCGATTGTTAATTTAATCTCGTATTCGTGAAGTCGCTGCCCATCTACTGGCTAAAGTACTTCACTCATTAATCAGTTGGTTAATTTTTAAATCAATTGTTAATTCAATCTCGTACTCGTGAAGTTGATGTCCGTCTATCGGCTAAAGCACTTCACTCATTAATCATTTGGTTAATCTTTAAATCGATTGTTAATTCAATCTCGTATTCGTGAAGTCGTTGCCCGTCTATCGGCTAAAGCACTTCACTCATTAATCATTTGGTTAATCTTTAAATCGATTGTTAATTCAATCTCGTATTCGTGAAGCCGCTGCCCGTCTATCGGCTAAAGCACTTCACTCATTAATCATTTGGTTAATTTTAATCGTTTGGTAATTCAATCTCATAATTCGATCCCATTATTAATTCGATTGTCGATCCTAATTGAGAAAACAAGAACAAAAAGCGACGATAAAGGAAAAAGGTGATTTCATTGAA
Source organism: Ballota nigra (assembly GCA_947034835.1). Taxonomy (NCBI): domain Eukaryota; kingdom Viridiplantae; phylum Streptophyta; class Magnoliopsida; order Lamiales; family Lamiaceae; genus Ballota; species Ballota nigra. The sequence continues at coordinate 27,873,241 of OX344727.1, forward strand.
GTTCAGGAAAGAAAAGATTACAACGGCCCGCGGCCAACAAACTTGAAAAAAAAAGAAAAAAAAAGGGAGATATTCACGGAGCCACCTTGTCCACCACCCCCGGGTCCTCGACCACCTCCTCGTCGGCCAGAGGGTAGATGAAGGTCGCCGGATCGCCGAGAAACGACAGGTCTATCCCGCGATCGGCCAAATCCTTCAGAGTAATATCGTAGTCCGCAGAAGGGGGATTGGACTCGACATAACTCCTTAGGTCCTCCAAGGGTCCGGAATAGTCGGCTTCAGGGTTCCGGCGAAGCAGGGACCGGATCGAGTCGGCATATGCGTTGATATACACCATAGATCCAGCCGACTCGCTCTCCGCGGCCAGACGAGCACGCTCAGCTTCCACACGCGCCTCGGCCTCCACGGCAAGGGCCTCCTTGGCCTGACGGACTTCCTCAACTGTCCTCGCCTCGGCATCGGCAAGCGCCCTTCCCTTCTCCTCTTCCAGCTCCGCATGGCTCTTGCGGGCGGCCTCAAACTCCTCCTTGAGCTTTTTGTTCTCTTCCTCCAGCCGAGCGGCTTCGTCTCGCTTAGCCTGGAAGCTAGCCTTGTAGGCGGCTAGAGTCCGCGCATCCCGCTCATAGTCAAGCATGATGCCCTCCAGAGCGATGGCGTCACGGGAAGCTCGGATGGCGGCGGACCTCAGCCGGTCGGGCACGGGGGCGACACGAGAGGCCTTCTTACAGTTAAGGGTCCAGGACCGGGGCAGGTTCAACACTGCCCGGCGAAGCTCTTCCGGCCAGGACTCCGGGACAGCCTCTGCGTAGGGAGGATCCTGCGAGCACAGGAACTGGAGAACCTCCAGTGGGGGGAGGGGGTCCGGCCTACAGGACGCCGGGACAAAAAGTTAGGTAAAAGAAGAAGTCACTAGACGACCAGGAAACTAAGCAAGAAACACTTACGTGAGGTGGTTGCCCCAGTCGAGGAAGGAGAAGTCGCTGCGGTCGCGAGGGGCTGGGGCCGTGCCACCAATGGTTGCTTCGACGGTGCCGACTATCAACCTGCCCGTCGCCGGATCCACGTCCACGGTCACCATCGCCGGGTCAACCGAGGTCTGGCCCTCTACCTGGGCCTGTTTAGATGGCCATTGGCCGTCTGTCGGGGAAAAGGTCGCGGGTGGCTGCGGATCACCACCCCGGCTGGTCGAACAGCTCCCCGCTTTGCTAGCTTGGCCATTGCATTCTTTTTAGGAGCCATGTCGACGGTCTCCTCAGAGGTCTCAACATTTACGACAGGGATGGCGGCCTGGCCGGCTTTGGTTACGGGCCTCGGAGAGGGTACTGGGGAGGCAGACGGGGTGGAGGACTCCGCCGGGAAGCATTGTTCTGCAAGAGGAGCATTGTGTAAAAATCGGGGAGCGAGAACTAGCATAAAGGAAAATCGGGCGGGAAGATTCTTACCACCAAAATCCAAGTGGCGCGGGAAGGTTTGGAGCCCGGACAGCCTTCGGTTGTCGTTGATGTTGAGAAGGTCGACGTCGCGGTTATCCTGGCTTTCCGACCTCACCAAGGCAAGTGCTTGCCGGAAATCGTCGGTCAGATCGGCCTGGTTGGGGACCGGGTTGCCTGCACATAGAAAGAGAAATTAGATCAGTACTGAGGAGGTGGAGGAAGTAGCAAGTGTTTACCTCGGCGGTTCTGAACTCGATATTCTCGGGGGACCGGGATGACTCTCCCGTCGATGCCGATACTCTCCCAAGCGCTGCCGACCCACCACCATTTCTCATGACAACTCGTTACTTTCGACGAGATTCTGAAAACGATGGCATCACCTCCCTGGGGTTTCACGGAATAATACCCCTTGGTCAACTGCCCGACCGCGGCCACCGTGTAATATAGGTAATTGATCTCGACCGGGGTGGGCATGCGATGGAGCCCCCAGCGACCAAGCGCGACCATCGCTCCCAGGATGTAGCTCCACCCGTTGAGGGTGATCTGAGTGATTGACAGATTCCACGCGGCGAGCAGCTTGGAGATAGCTGGATGTAGCGGGAAGCGGAGCCCGGCATGGAGCGTGTCCGAATTTATGGCGATTAACCCCTCGGGGGGCTGGTCAGCCCGTTCATTTTCCCGGGGGTCATAGAAGAAAAAGTCGACAGGCTTCTGGAAGGTCCAGTAAAGCTCCCTTAGGTCGGCGTCCGGGGGCAGGCAACTAGGGCGGCGGGAGGCCCCAAATTCGGTCTCCTGGGCCTCAAAGTATTCGCGGGCAGGGCGTCTTCGCACAAACCGGCTCATATACTTGGTGTAATCAAACCCAATCAGCCGGCTATCGTCGTAGTCGATGTTATCGGGTACATCCTCCTGGTCGAACAGATAGTTCTCGGCCCGAGGCGGGTAGGATGATACGGGGGAAACACAGAGCGCGGCGCCCTCCCGTTGGGGGCTCATCCCCTCTAAATCATCGGTAAAAGCATCCACATCCGTGGAAGTGCCTTCACCTTCCCTGGTGGCAGCGGCGCGGGATGTCCCCTCACTAGAAGGGGGAAAGACCTCTTGGCATCAGTGGCGGCACGGCGGCGAAAGTGGAAGGCATCGGCGGCCGCGACACTCTCGACAGAGTCACTCATTGGAATAGAGAAAAGGAATATGGAGGAAGGAAGAAAAGATTACCTTGGAACTCGGAAAGAATCGCCGGATTCTGGAAAACTCGCCGGAAAACTCAAAATTTGCAAAGGAGGGGCAAGATTGCAAAGAGCGAAAGTAAGAATGAGAGGAAGAGACCCCTATTTATAGGGAAAATGGGGAGGACTAAACTGCAAAAAAATGGGGTCAAAAGTAGAATTAAACAAAAGTTTGGGGGGCGCGTGGGGGACACGCGCGCAACGGTTGGGGATAGAATCGGCGGACGTAACGCCTGGGATCTTGCGCGTCAGCCACGCCATCCCGTGACGTCAGCAGGCGCGGAACACGAAACGACGCCTCGGAAGACGGAACGTCACCCCCAAAATTCAAAATTCAAATTCAAATCCGCGGATGGACCAGCCCGCCACCCGACGTCGATGGCCTACCGATGACGGGCTGGTGGGGCAATTGTTATACCCGAATAATACTACCCAACTATTCGGGTAACTGGTTCAACCCGCCGGACCGAAGTGGAGTACGGGCGAGAGAATCAGGATAGCCGGTCTGGACCGAGCAGACGGGTAGGGCCTCGACGTCTACCCGACGAAGGCCATGGAGACTTATCAGGGAGCGTACTTGTTGGGAAGATCAAAGGTCGGTCGGCCAGCGACAAGCCCTGGGAAGACCTCTACCCGCTTCCAGCAAAAGGTTCCCCAGGCCACTCGCCACCCACTCGGTACCCAGCTACCCGGTTACCCGTTTGCCCGATCCCAGCTCCGCCAGCTGTGAGTATGGTCAGTACCATCAGTGCAGAGGATGTGACAGAGTCAAAGTGGGTAGTTGGGGCCAAGTCCCATCTACTCAGGGGTAACAGTGCCAAGTGGCATCTTCTCATTGGCCCATAGGGGAGGCTGTAGCCACTCATTACCTCCCAGCTAGGAATAGGAAGGGCCCACAGGCCCACCAACCCAAGGTGGGAAACCCCACTATGTACACTATAAATAGGGCCTTAAATGCCCAAATGTAACACACATTTATTGCAAATCTACTCTTGAGAGCTCATTTACTCTTGCATTTATTGCTTATAGTTATCATAAATATTAAATCCTACCCGCTAGGAACCAGACGGCGAGGTCCTCACGAAATCGCTGTCAACAAGAGTTTTAATTTTAAGAGATGTTTTATACGTTCCGAACTTTAGAAAGAATTTAATTTCAGTTTCTAAATTATTTTTTTATGGATATTCAGTTACTTTTAATAAAGTTGTTACTGTTTCTTTTAAGAATGATATTATCTGTTATGGAACGTTGGTAAACAATCTCTATACGATTAAGTGTGCACGCCACTCAAATAATGAATCTAATAACATGTCGATCATTTTGAGTAATAAAAGAAAGCATTCTTCGGAGATGAATGAAACACTTCTATGGCATCTTAGACTAGGTCATATTAATTTAAAGCGGATAGAGAGATTGGTGAAAGACGGATCCTTGGAATCATTCCAAGTCGAGTCGTTTCTAACTTGTGAATCCTGTTTAGAGGGTAAAATGACCAAGAGGGCATTTGGAGCCAAGGGGAATAGAGCCACGGAAGTATTAGAACTCGTTCATACCGATGTGTGTGGTCCAATAACAATCAAAGCGAGAATGGGGTATGAGTATTTTGTCACCTTCATTGACGATTACTCGAGATATGGATACATTTACCTTAAGAGGCATAAGTCTGAAACTTTTGATAAGTTCAAGGAGTTTAAGGCCGAAGTCGAGAAACATAGGGAAAAGAGTATCAAGTTTCTACGATCAGATAGTGGAGGCGAATACCTCAGCGATGAATTCTTGAACTATTTGTCGGACGAAGGGATCGTATCCCAGTTAACCGCACCGGGAACCCCTCAACAGAACGGTGTGGCAGAACGAAGAAACCGGACTCTTTTAGAGATGGTCAGATCCATAATGTGTTATTCGGATTTACCCAAGTCGTTTTGGGGTAACACCTTGGAAACGACGGCTTACATTCTAAACTTGGTGCCATCTAAATCGGTTCCTAAAACCCCAACCAGGCGCAAGCCCAGTCTAAGACATTTGCGGATTTGGGGTTGTCCGGCATACGTGCTAGACAAGGAAGCCGGTAAGTTGGATCCACATTCGGAATTAAGGTTGTTTATAGGATACCCTGCGGGAACGAAAGGGTGTATGTTCTATAGTCCCAAGGATCAAAAGACCGTGATTAGTACACACTTTAAATTCTTGGAGGAAGACTATATGAACAATCGGAAGCCTAAAAGTGAAATTACCTTAGAAGAATTGAGAGGACAAACCTCGATACCAAGTATACAAGATGATGTACCACACGTCACACCTTCACAACCAGAACCCCGTCGCAGTGGGAGAATTGCTAGGCAACCCGAGAGATTCATGGGAATAGGAGAATCTTCGGATTTGATTCCCGATGATGAATCAGACCCATGGACATACGACGAGGCAATCCAAGATAAAGACATGGAGTCATGGCAAATAGCAATGGAAACCGAGATGGGTTCGATGGATCATAATCAAGTGTGGGAGTTGGTCGAACCACCCAGTGGGGTAAAACCCATTGGATGCAAGTGGGTGTACAAGAGGAAAAGAGGACCGGACGGAAGGGTTGAGACCTTCAAAGCAAGACTAGTGGCCAAAGGGTATACTAAAAGAGAAGGGATAGATTATGAGGAAACCTTTTCGCCTGTAGCTATGCTTAAGTCCATCTGTATTCTCTTGCCGATCGCTGCGCACCTAGATTACGAGATCTGGCAAATGGATGTCAAGACAGCTTTCCTTAACGGAAGTCTTGACGGGATAGATATCTATATGCAACAGCCCAAAGGTTTTATTGAAAAAGGCCAAGAGCACCTCGTATGCAAGCTTAAGAGATCCATTTATGGACTTAAGCAAGCATCGCGTACTTGGAACCAGTGTTTTGATCAAGTGATTAAGTCTTATGGGTTTGATCAAAACGAGTTCGAAAGTTGTGTGTATAAGAAGCGTGACGGAACTGCGGTGGTATTCTTAGTATTATACATAGACAATATTCTGCTCATTGGAAATAATGTAAAGGTATTGTCAGACGTAAAGGTATGACTGTCAAAATAATTTGATATGAAGGACTTAGGGGAAACCGGTCACATCCTTGGGATCAAGATCTCTCACGATCGCAAGAAGAGAATGTTGGGCTTATCACAAGCTTCATACATTGACACTGTTTTGAATCATTTCAGCATGCAAGATTCCAAGAAAGGTTTTGTATCTTTTAGGCACGGAATTCATCTATCGAAAGAAATGAGCCCTAAGACGCAAGCGGAGATAGATGACATGAAAGGTGTTCCGTACGCTTCGGCCGTAGGAAGCCTTATGTATGCAATGTTGTGTACGAAACCGAATATCTGCTTTGCCGTAGGCATGGTGGCAAGATATCAAAGTAATCCCGGGAAAGACCATTGGACTGCCGTAAAGTGCATCTTGAGGTATCTGAAAAGAACTCATGAGCGCATGCTGATTAACCAGTCAGATAGTCTTATGCCCGTGGGATACACGGACTCGGATTTCCAATCAGACATAGACTCAAGAAAGTCAACCTCGGGTAGTGTGTTTTGCATGGGAGGAGGAGCCATTTCATGGAGAAGCGTTAAGCAGAAATGCATCGGTGATTCGACCATGGAAGCTGAGTATGTAGCTGCTTGTGAAGCAGCGAAAGAGGCAGTTTGGCTCAAGAACTTCTTAGTGGACTTGGACGTAGTTCCGAATTTGCCCGACATGATAACTGTCTATTGTGACAATGCCGGAGCAGTTGCAAATTCAAAGGAACTTAGATCCCACAAGGCCAGCAAACACATAGAAAGAAAATATCATTTTATACGAGAAACCATTAAGAGAGGAGATATAGAGGTGGCAAAGATAGCGTCGGGTGACAACCTAGCGGATCCATTCACAAAGGGTCTGCCTCAGAGTACATTCGAGAGACATGTGGATGGAATGGGAGTCAAGACTATTGCCAATTTGCTTTAAGTATAAGTGGGAGGAATTATTAGGTTAGTGTAGGTTGACATGAGATGTCATGTAGAGCTACTACACTAAGACATGCATGATGTATACTAAAAAGCAGACTTTAAGTATAAGTGGGAGATTGTTGGAGTTATACATGAAAGTATGCTTTTACTTTGTATAACTCATGTATTAAACACTTGTTTATAAGAATAATTCTTTTATCACATTTGCTTTAGATATGATTGAATGTTGAATATTTATTGCAACCAGTTCATTATAAATAGTACATGTTACATTGTAGTTAATGTGGTGATACCCGATCACGGAAGATCACATTAACGGTTTTCTTGTAACTAAACGTACAAATTCACGACCTAGGTGGAATTGAACAATCCGCCGTGAAAGGTCGATATGTATATCTCAGATTGGCTTGTCTTGACCAAGAGATTGCACTAGCACATTTAGTATGTGTTGAAGAGGACCTACAGCGAGGGTAAATTCTTCTATTCTGAAATGTGAAGAATTAGACCTCAGTGGTTATTGATTTCTTAATCTCCGTCACTTAAATAGGACCGTGTGTGCTTAATGGTTACTGCTTTTATTCATGTTGGGTGAGAATCATCGTGACTTCGAACTTTGTGTTTTGGGCAGTAATATTAATTATACGACGGTTGTTAAGATTTAATACGGAGAAGCGCATGCGAGTACGGCTCGTGTGATTAGTTCCCTTGGTGGGCTCATAAGTTTTATCGTACCAAATCTTGCAAGTGAAGAATTAGTTTCTTCGATACGGATAATAATGTTGAGTTGTCTTTACTCCAAGGTGAAATATATTAATTAATTTAGAGCTATTCAGAAGCTTAATTAATTAATGGACTTGATAATCTTAAATGCGGGAAATAATAACCGGGAGCCCATATTATTGTAATATGAATTAAGATGGATAGTGCAATATTAATTTATTAGTGGTAATATTTAATATTAATGAGCTGAATTATATTGGGGCTCAATATTGAGATTCAGAAGTCCATTAGGAGGTTCAATCTTAATTCTCCTTAAGGCCCCTCAAGTAGCTCATTAAGTAGTCCAATAATGATAAGGTGATTAAAATAAAAAGAAAATATAATGCTGATTTTTCTACTTAATTTTCAAAAATTTGATATTTAGGAGAGAAAAGATTTTGTTGATTTTCTTGGAAAGATATTATGGAAGATAAGTATTCTTGGAATACAAGATTATCTCATATATTCAAGAAGATCCAAATCTTGGATTCTTCCCTAATGATTTTCGAAAATAACAAGTCAAATAGGTGAGTGAGATTTTTGTGGAATATTTTATTATGGAGAAAAGAATATATGAGATATATTCAAGATTTCTTAGAAACTAAGAAAAGATTTTCTCCAGGCCCATAAAATACTCAAAATTTTCGGCCACTTCATCTATAAATAGGGGATGATTTTTTCATCCCCAAGTACATAATTCCATGTGTTGGAAAAATCAAGAGCATATATATTTTTCTTTTTTCTTAGTTATTTAAATTACTTGAAAGCACTTCCCACCGGTGATCGAGTAAGGCGAAAGGGAAATACTTGAGAAGGTCTTTGGGTTGGTAGCGTGTTCGTAATTGCCCCGTGATAATCAAAGACCATGTCTACGTGAGGTACGAAATCACATAATCTCTTAGTTTTTCCGCCATAGATTTTATGTGAATTAATTCAACTTGCATGATGATAAAATTGTTGTTGGAATTATTATTTGAATTAATTAGGATTAATTCATGCTAGTAATAATTGAATTTAAATTCGTATTTAAATTTCACCCCGAATAGATTCTGGGCACCCCTATTTTCCCAACAAAATCCTCGATCAATATTGAAGATTTACCACGGATGACGAAGATAGAGAATGAAGTGAAAATATCACATATAAATAAGATTTAGTATATAATTGTTCCTAGATTATGCGCATTCAATGGTCTACCATTAATAAAAGAAAATAAACTGTAAAAATTGAACAAATTCTGCATAGATACTCAATGTATCCAAAATTGTAGCCACAATTAAAGGTCCAGTAATTATTTGCATGTAAAGACTAATTGAATATGGGTAAGAATAATTTAATTAAATAAGCAATCATACCATATACATATATGTTAAGAAAATTGAACGGTGATGATTTAATCTTAAAAAAATGATCAACGATCAAAATAGTTTCCCGCTCAAAATAAAATAGGAAAGGTTAGTCCTATTATATATTATAGATTTATATTGGTGTTGACTTACACTTAGCTTTTATTAGTATGTTTTATTATGAAAGTGTTATATTTTAAGTATGAAATTTTAGTTTCAAAACTAATGTTTATATGTCTAATTATAAATTGTATATAATATCTTCAAATTTTATGTGAATTGTATATCAAACATATATTTAGTTATTTAAAGTATAATTTTTCTTTTAAATAAATTCAATATTTAGTTTTTGAGATGGTCTTGTGTGCAATATTGCATGTGCAATATAATAAAGGGACTTAATCTCGCAGGTCATGGGAAGGTCAAATGGGTCGTCCATTATTTAACCACCATGCGAGCGTTTATATAGCTATGAGAGACATTTGATTACTAATTGTGGTGGGTGATGGTTCAATAGTTTTAATGATTGATCTAAGTTGAAGGTCTTGGGTCCAACTCCCCCTGAGTACAAGTATTTTTTATAATTTTTTTCTCATTCATTGCTAATAAAAATTGTCGTCAATTGCGTTATTTTCTCGGATATACTTTGCAAAGAAAGAAAGGATGATGCAAATCTAGTCACTCCTAGCCTGAATATGTCCCTCTTCTTTGTGTACGCCCTCATCATAGCTAAAGTTTTGTGATGACCATAGATGAAGATGGTCAATGTCTTAGCTTGATCAACTGATTTCTTGAACTTGGGTAGATTTGCAATGCTTTTAAGCATAAGGTTCATTGAGAAGGTAGTGCATGGGTCCAAAAGATTTGAGGCATATTATCCTTCAACAGTTTTGTAGTTGCCATATTGTTCGATACATTGTCAATCATTACTTGAACAGCATTTTCTAGACCAACCTATTATTTATCAAAATAAAATTACAAGAATTTTAGTACATTCAACAATTAATGAACAATGAATATCACATAATAAATAACACATAAGGATTAAATTCAAGAAATAATAAAATGAATGAACATTGAATACTAACCTCTTTAATGCACCCTTCAACGTAGTTGTAGATTACTTGGCCTTTATGTGGAATGTTCGAGAAGTCCTTGGAGGAAATAAAACCAGTGCCCAATATAGAATTTACACACAAGTTCACGATGCTTCTCCTCTTTCTATCACTCCATGCATCAGTCATAATCGAACGACTATTAATTTTTCATTCTTCTTCTTGTGGTTTCAATGTTGCTTTAGTTCTTTCAACCTATTTCTTCAAGAAAGACTCGCTCATTTCGTACCTTGTAGGAGGCCTGCACCCTACTCCATATTGTCCAATAGCCTCGAACATTTTCTTACAACTATCGAATACACCAAAAGGAATATTTGCTTTATATGAAAATCTACATACATACTCTTTTACTTTATCCAGTCTTTCCTTGCAAATTACTTCTTTGATGTTTTGCCGATTCACATTCTTTCTGAGGTTGAATGTTTTTAAGGGTTGATTTGATTTGTAAATTTATCCATATGTCCAATCTAGTTGTGGGATTTAGACCCTACAGACTCTCCCAATGTCAAGTCCCCATCAATGTCAATATCATCAATATCAATATTCATTTGTGATCTTATCTCTTCATCTTTTTTTTTTTGGCACCCTTCTTCTACTTTGCATCATTGATTGTTTTTGTACACTTTGCTTGATCTTCTTTTGTTGACAGTGTACACACAACAACATTCCTCTTTATGCCTGCAATATGTTGTTGCATTCTATAAATTCCCCCACTCAATATGTGGTTACACAAAATACATTTCACTCTATCCAAATTTTTTGGATCTACCAACACGGTATACTCCCACCACACATCATACGATTTTCATTTCAATGGCTCACTAGTCACAGAAGTTGAAGAAGTCATCTATTACAAAAAAAAAAAAACAAATAGTGAGATAAAAGCCATAAGGAATTGTAAAAGAAACATTAAATGTGTAGCTAAGTAAACTAATACTAATTACATATTTTTCCTAAAACCCTAATGCATAACAAAACCTTGTAGTATCAATGAAACCTAAAAATAATACTAAGTAAACCTAGATGCACAACAAAACATTGTAGTATCAATGGACATCAAAACCCTCTTAGAACCTTGCAATATAAATGAAATCATACTAAGTACGTATTATTCCTATAAACAGATTGTTCCTAAAAATAATGCAAATCATATTAAAGAGTGTTCATGAAAAAAAAATTCTCATGAATGTAATTTAATCGCAACAGTGCAAAGAATTTAATGGCAACAGAGCAAACAAAGCAAATCAATTTTCATGTTCTTTCTCTGATGGTCTAATGAGGAAACAAGAAAGAAGATGTGATATATAAGAAATGATACCACATTTTTGAAGTCGAACAAAAATGTAGGAACATAATTAAAGAGCACATAATTTACCCCACAGTCCTTGAGCAAGCAATGAAGAACCCAAATCTAATAAAATTGTTATACTCAAATCTATGTTAAAGGAAAATCAGTGGAATACTAATTATCATTCTTTATCCATTTCAATCCATTACAAAGTAAACAGTTAGATGCTGCCATAGAGTAAGAAAAGAACAACATTTACAAGTAGATTGATAGAAACCCTCTTTCGTTTAGGAGAGGGCTAGGTGAAGAAGAAGATTGGGTTGGGCGGCGACGGCAGCGCTACGTGAGCATTGACCATCTTCTCCCATTCTATGTCTTCTCCATCGTCTAGGGTAAGGTTTGGTTGAAATTAAAATTGAAATGGATTGAAAATATAAACTGAACCCAATTTCTATTTTTATTTGAATTTAATTTTAAAAAAAAAAAGATAAATTGGTGCTGGTTGCCAGGGCCGCAGAAGGCGCCTAGTTCGAGAAATGTCTACACTGATCGATTTTGCAGAAATTGGGTCGGGATGAGGCCGCCTAGCCTAACTTCTGCATCACTGCAGACAATAAAGAACATCTGGAGCAGTACAAAGACGACAGCTTGGAAGAGGCGTTGCCCGCAAGAAAAACCCCCAAAAGAGGAACCAAATCCTTTAGAGGGCTGAGGATCTCCTGCCAACGGACAGCTGTCAAGATCCCATAGGCGCGGAACTGCCTGAATACATCCAAAAAGAATGGATTCTGGGCAGTTCCGAGACAGACTAGACTAGAGACAATTATCCATGCATTTAATGCATGGATTGCCAAAAGATACTAGGGCAACACCAAGTGTAGTCAATGTACTATAAATAGAGCCTTAAGAACTCTTTAATGAACAACTACACACATTAAGACTGAGCATAAAAACTCACAATCCCTCTTGCATTTACTCTTTCTGCTTTATTTTGTATTTTAAAAGCTTTAACGTCGCGTCTAAGAATCAATGGCGGTCATTGCTCTAGGTTCTTAGGACTTGTTTGTTTTACTCGATTCATAGCTACACACTCACGCCTTGGATAACTCCATATATAAATCCGGTAACAATATGGTGAACCCAACTTGATGACAACGCACAACGCCCGTCCCAAAAAAGAAAAGAAAATGATTGCGCAAACCCAAATATCAAATGATGCAAAATACAAACTTATCTTAGCGATTAGGATTTAAGAAATGAAGTAGAACTAAAACCTTTCACTAGGCAACGACAATGACAACGTGAAAGACTCGAATTGGAGTTCAAAAGATCGCGTTTGGAAATGTTTGTATTTGTTGAAATTTCACATCGAAAATCAACAAACTTCCCAACTTTTAATTTGGAAATTTCTTGAGGGGATTTTCTCCCCTCGCCAAGAGCTTAAAACGGTATAAAGTTTGAAACCAATTGTTCACAGGAACGATGATGATGAAATGGATATATCGTCATTTTTAAAAAGGAGTAAAACTCTTTTTTTTTTAATGATTTTTTGCAATAGAATGGTCAAATTAAAAATTAATTTTTGGTTTTTAAAATTTACGAGTTAGAAAGAATATTTTAACGAAAAGAATGAATGATCTGAATGATTTTATATTGCCGATAAAGGTTTTCGGTGAATTAATGGCAGCGGTGCCCCAACTGATAAGTAGAGAGGGGTCGATTTATAAAAAAATAAAATAAACTCCTTTTGAATTAAAATGGTGTGTATTTTGTTAGAAAAGAATGGTTATTTAGTTATTGTTAGGGGTAGTTACATAGAGGAGCAAATTATATAGTCTTATTATAAATTGGGGCAAGCCCGAAAAATTATAACAAATGCCTCTTAAACCACCCACCAAACACACCCCTAACCACCCTTCCTTTTTTCACACCCACCCCCACCCCCACCCCTCTCTCCCACTTTTCTCTCTCATATACACACGTCGATACCCATTTTCCATATTCCCCATTCTCAGGCCCCACCCCCCTCTCCCATGTCTTTCTTTATCTCTCATTTCTCATTCTAAAAAACATATGCCCCAAATTCATCATTTCTCATTCCTAGATAATCCCGCGCACCCTACCCCCACCCTCTCTCTCCAACTTCTCTCTCTCACATATACGACCAATATTTCCCCTCCACCACCCTCTTTTCTACTTCTTTCTTTCAAGATCCACCAGAGACAACTTGAATCCTCTTCAAATCTGAGGCTCCATTGAACTCACCGCCTTCCCAAGTTGCCATCTTCAGAAAAAAAAATGGAGCACTTTTGTTATTGCCGACGTGCGCTTAGCCACGGCATGGCAACGCTACCCTTTGTGCGCGTCCAAATTACCACTGGCCCTCAAGGCTGAGGTGGTGAAGAATGGCTTCAATGCACAAGATCTAAAGCCTCGCGATGACACTTCATCTATTTATTTGTAGTCATTACAACAACGCTCCATCGACTCGCCGGATCTTAAGCCGCCACAATGGCGCTCCCTCGATTTGTTCACCGTGCGTTTCTTAGCAGATCAGAAGCTATCGCAATGGTGCTCTATGTATCTGTTTGCAGCCAATGCTGATGGTGCTCTATCGACACGCTATATCCAAAGTCATCGTGGTGGCGCTTCGTCGATAGGTTCAGTGCAAGGATGAAAATATCACGATATATCGTGGATACATCGCGGATATATCACGAATTTTGAGATTGGGATACGGATATTGGGGTGCAATGTTTTTTTTACAACGTATCGCGGATATATCGCGGATATATCGCGATATATCGCAGATTATCGATATCGATATCGGTTCACTTGTAGTACAAAAGTGAATGAGAATCGGGAAATATCGTAGATATATCGCAAAATATCGCAAATATATAAAAATATCGCATTTTTTTATGTTTGTTGTTTTTATGTTTATTATTTTTCTAAGTTGACCTAGCATTAAAGTGAGTATGTATAGCGTAAAATTGGTTCATAGATAAATCACTTTAAATTATTTTTTAGTGTAATCAATTATTTCTCTTTAGTGTAACCAACTGATACCCTTTAGTTAAATAATTAATGTTCTTCGTATCCTTCACTGGAAACAACTAATACCCTCCAAAATAATACCCTTTAGTAAAAACAATTAATAGTTTATCAACTAATACCCTTTATGCAGGATTACTCCAATGTTATGAGTCGGTATCAACATTGTTTGGACAAAGATGATATTTTATCTTGTGTATTTGAATCTCATAGTTCACCATTTCGGTACTAATTGTATTGTATCATGTAATATTTGTTATCTTGTATTTTGTTATACATTATATCTTGTATTGTATTGTATTATGTATTATATCTTATATTGTATTGAATTATATTGTATTATGTATTATATTATCATTTATTTTACGCAGTGTTTATATAGTATATTATCTATATGATTGCTCTAAACATGTAATTTTATAGTGATTTTAAATGGAACATATGCATAATATCATATTATAGTACTCTCTAAAATTTCATGTTAAGTTTCCAAAATTTTAATGAAGTTTCCATCATTTTTTCAAAAAATTTGCGATATCGATATGCGATATCGATATATCCATCGATATATCTGTAAATTTAAGGTTGCGATATTACTTGCGATAGCGATATTTTCATCCTTGGTTCAGCGTGAGTTTCTTGCCAAATCCAAAACCGTTGTGGTGGCGCTCTGTCGCCCTCCAACAGCTAGATTCGTAAGCGGTCATATCCACAACACATATTCCCTGTCCCGACCATGGCCTGTCGCCCACCCCTTTGTTGTCGGGCGACCACAACTAAAATATTTTCTGGTAGTTCCAAAATTTGTAATTATTTTGGAATCTTAGTGGCAGATGGACACAATTTCTTTTAATCTCAGATTAATACGATTTTCTTTTAATACGATTTCTAGGTGTGCAATTTTTAATCCCAGTTTTGTATTAATTTTGTGATCAATTGGCATATTGATCGCAATATATGGATCTAATTTTATTTGCTGAATGGGTAAATACCTTATTTTTTAGGAAATGATTTAAGAAATGTGTATATGTTTAATTTTTGTATATTGATGGATTTTAATATGTTGTAATGTAATCTATGATACAAGGATTCTTCTAAAAATATCATAATGCAGTATCAGATTCGCACCCACCCCTTAAAAGAGGTGAGATTCTTGAATATGTGAATCTGATTCTCCACGTGGCAAATCTGGTTGCCACTTGGTGAACCCAGCTAATGGATGCTCGATTCCTCCAAACAAATCCCACTCCAAACAAATCCCACTTGTTAGGCATTAAATATGTTATTTCAATTGAATTTTATAATGTAGTATAATTTAAGTTGACAATGTGGCACTCTTTTTAGATTGAATTCACTAGTATGACCTTTTTTTTTTACCGGTAAAATGAATTTTTTATTGTAAAAACTCCCACACAAGCACAATCTGGACCAGATTAAAGGTTACAACTCCAGAACAAGAAGTCACCAAGGCATAGCTTACAGAATAATTACAATAACAAAAGTCTCTCTTCTATAACAAACCTTCCTACAAACAACTTCTAGGATTATCTGACCATGTCCGAAATGAGGATTGTCGCACCTTTTCCAGTTTAACCAATAGCCAAGACCAAATGCGTGCTTTCATTGCCTCCCACAACTTTTCTGTGTCCATCTTCGAGACACTGAGAGTGTATTCATTTCTAGTATTCCAAATAGACCACATAATTCTGACCCACATGGTGTCTGCCACTTTCAAAGCTTTTCTAGAGCCAAGAGCATGTCCATGCTGTATAAAATTACAGACCGGGTTTGTGTGCAAAGCTGAGGAAATACCTAGCCACTGAAAATGTATCGCCCATATTTTCGAAGTGTATTTGCATTGAAAAAATAAATGCAAAATACTTTCATCATCTCCCAAACAAAATGCACACCTGAGATCACCTGCAGCTGAAATGATACCCCTACGAGGAAGATTATCTTTCGCCGGAAGTCGTCCCTTTAAGATTTTCCACATAATTGCTTTAGCCCATCTGGGAGAATAATTTTTCCACACCCTTGAGAAAGCTCTGACTTAACTCGAGCAGTCTGTCACTTCCGAATCTTCTTGTACAAGATGGTCGTATGCCAAGCTTGTAGAATATAAGTCATTTGTCGCACCAGTCCATTCTCACTTATCTTCCGCATCTTTATGAAGTTGTTTCTTATCTAAAAGAGTTAACACATGATTAAAAGATGTTAGTTCTCTTTGCTTAAGATCACGAATCCAATTTAGACTCCAAACCCATCCCTCATCTCCCCAATTACCCTTGTTCCTAACAACCTCTAACTTTTGAGAACTTAATCTATATAATCTATAAAAATGTTCTCTCAAGATGGCTTTGTCAACCCATCTATCCTCCCAGAAAGACACACTCATTCCGTCCCCCATGACTTGACTAAATTTACTACCCATACCGTCCCTCTCAGGATTGCCATATAGCTCACATACCTCCTTCCAACAGTCCGAAATATACGCCTTACTCGCCATCCCTTATAGTATTGACACGACTTCCTTCCCCGTTTCCTCTCTCCTCTAGTACAACCGGGCCCCCATATTTCGATTTTACAACCCTCTCCCAAAGCCTATTAGGTTCACTAACATATCTCCAGATCCACTTCCCTAATAGAGCTTTAATAAACAATTCTATATTCCTAATCCCTAGACCCCCAAGAGATTTATCTTTGCAAACATCATCCCATTTGACCCATGGGATCTTGTTATCATTCTCACTCCCCCCCCCCCCCCAACAAAAAATTCCTTTGCAAGCACACAATATTCTTAAAGGTTTTTTGCGGAATACGACGTATATATTGGATTAGTGAAACTTCAATTGAAGTTGTGTTACTTAACTATACTAAATTATTGGACATGCTTATATTTTTTGTTATAGAAAGTGTGAATTACATGCATTTAATTTACAAAAAATTTAAAATTATATATTCCCTCTGCCCATTAAAAGTATGCACTATTTTTTTGCACGTCATTTAATGCAATATGTCAGAGGGTATTAGGGGTCTTGTGAGGTCCGTTTATGAATAAAGTGATTATTTATGGTAACATTTGTATGCATACTTACCATAAACAATCACTTTATTTATAAACGGACTTCACAAGACTCCTAAATACCCTCCAACATATTGCATTAATCCACGTGCAGAAAATGGTGCATACTTTCATGGACAACGAGAGCATATATTTTTAAGTATTATATATAATAGAATATAAATAAACAGATGTATCCTCGACGAATCGCATCCTACAATTTTTTTAAATTTTGTATCCTCGAATCCGTATCGCACTTGCACTCGCACCCTCATACCCGTGCAACATAGGTTACAATCTTTACATGATCTATTATTTTTCGAAACCGATAGAAAGATGAAGGGAATATTTGGAGATGGTAAAAGCTCAAGTCAAGTTGGGGAATTGGGAGTGATAGCACAATGAGAATAATTGAAGACCTGTCTTAGAATTATATGAAGAAAAAAAAGAATCTGGTGTATATCTCTATCTAAACATATGGATTTTTTTTTTCAAATTTGAATCTGTAAATTCTGGAATTCAAATATGAATTTTTCAGATATGTAAACAAAGGGACCTCTTTTTTTCCAAACCTGAAAATCACTAATAACTATGCTTGTGCAAAAAAATGAGTAAAATTGTATAAATCATAAAACCTTTAAAATAATCAGTAATTTTACATGTGCATAATATTATTGAAATTGCACAATCATGTAACCTGAAAAACACTAATAAATAAGTGTGTGCAAAAAAAAATATTAAGAGTATGTATAGAGTAAATTGGTTCATGCATGAATCATTGAAAGGTATTAGTTGTTTTACTAAAGAGTATTAGTTGTTTTCACAAAAGAGTATTAGTTATTTTTACTGAAAAGTCTTAGTTTATTTCAGTAAACAACTAATACTCTTCAGTGAAAAAAATTAATACCCTTCAGTTAAAACAACTAATACTCTTTAGTGAAAACAACTAATACCCTTCAATGGTTTATATATGAACCATCATCACTTTATACTTTGTCAAATATTAAAATTGCGCATTTCTGCAAAAATTCAGAAAGTTACTAATAATTATGCATGTGCAAAAAAGGAGTGAAATTGCATAAATGATAAAACCTTTACAATAATCAATAATTTTTCATATGCAATGTTGATTGATTTGGCTAAGTTATGTAGGGCAGTTGCTCGTCATAAGGGCAGTTGCTCGTCCATGTCGTATGGCTGCTCGCCTATGTCATACGACTGCTCCCCTATGTCATACAGTTGCAATTGTTCCCATGACGAGAAACTGCCCTACACAACTAAGTCAAATCAATCAACATGGATGAGCAGTTGTCCTCATGACGAGCAATTGCTCCCATGACAAGCAGTTGTCCTATACAACTAAGTCAAGTCAATCGATATGGATGAACAACTGCCCCTATAACGAGCAGCTGCCCTACACAACTTATTTAGTCAAGTCAATCAACATGGATGAATAGCTTCCCTCATGACGAACAGCTACCCCCATGACGAGCAGTTGCCCTCATGACGAGCAACTACCCCAGTGACGAGCAACCGCCTTACACAACTGACAACTATGCTACACAAATGACCAACATGCAAAATATTATTGAAATTGCACAATCATATAACCTGAAAAACACTAATAAATAAATGTCTGCAAAAATATATTAAGAGTATGTATACAGTGAAATTGGTTCATGCATGAATCATTGAAGGGTATTAGTTGTTTTCACTAAAGAGTATTAGTTGTTTTCACTGAAGAGTCTTAGTTTATTTTCAGTAAACAATTAATATTTTTCAGTGAAAATAACTAATACACTTCATTGAAAACAACTAATAATCTTTAATGAAAATAATTAATATACTTCGATGGTTTATATATGAACTATTTTCACTCTATATTTTGTCAAATATTAAAATTGTGCATACCTGCAAAAAATTTAAAAAGTGCTTACTTTATGTCACATTAAAACTTTTTAGGGTGGGTGATGGGTTGGTGGGTGGTGTTGAGGGGTATTTTGATCCTCTTTGTTATTTTAAAAAACTAGTGCCCGTTTTTGTGGTTTGAGGGTAAAATTTGTCCTACACTGCCTTATTGTTATATTATGTGAA
The DNA here is from genome assembly GCA_947034835.1 of Ballota nigra. Taxonomy (NCBI): domain Eukaryota; kingdom Viridiplantae; phylum Streptophyta; class Magnoliopsida; order Lamiales; family Lamiaceae; genus Ballota; species Ballota nigra. The sequence continues at coordinate 27,892,603 of OX344727.1, forward strand.
AACTAAAAAAAAAGTGATTCTAATGTGGCAAGTATTCAAACTCTCTCTGACAAGACACATCATCTATTGTTGATTAGAGTTAAAAAAAAATGCTCCTAGTTGAAACTCGTTAAAAGGTTGGATTTTTTAATTTTAATAATGAAGACTATGATTAAATTGAAAGTTGAGAAAAAATAGTGAATATATATATAATTATAATATGTATAGTGAAAATTGTTTATGTATGAACTATTTTGCAATACTTTTTACTTTTTAGTATAATTAATTAATACCATTTAGTGTATTGAACTAATACTCTTATATCCTTCAACTGTTACTCTTCAATAAAAAATAATTAATAGTCCTTCAATTTTAATAATTAATACACTTCAAATAGTTCATATATGAACTATTTTTCTTTATACTTTCTCATGGAATTAACCCTTTTTTTTTTATTAAATGTAAAGAAAACCATTTTGGACACGTGTACGGCTATTAGGACTAGTATAAGAAAAGAAAAGGAATATGGTAATTGCAATACTAATGGGGATTTTCCTCCTTTGACAGCTGCTTTCATCAATTCTCCACCTTGCATACTCTCCCTCTCTCTACCAAGTGTTTTCTTTTTTAACTTATTCTAATCTATTAACTCAATATTTGCCCACACATATTCTATATATATATATATATATATATATATATATATATATATATATATATATATATATATATATTCCCTTGCAGCCTAGAAACTTTTATAACTTCCCATTGACCTCCAGTTTTATTTATCGTTACCACAGGAGCAGCACTCACATATTAAGGTATGTTTTATATAAATTATGTATATGCTTGCATATTTTTTTGCTGTTCCAAATGACTACATAGTAACATCATCAAAGAAAATAAATCCCATATTTCTTTTGAATTTAATTTACTAACTTTGAATCCATACAATGAAACGTGTACATAGATGAAGAATAAGAAATAGTGTCCTGCAGTTTTTGTCTGTCCAAACACTCAATTTCTACTAATGTTAATTTCAACTGCCATTTACATTCATGTATTATTAATACACACGAAGTTTATTAGACAGTCTAGTTCGTGTGATTTCAAAAAGATGTTGAGATGGAATAAATTAAATTTTTTTTTTTGGAATAAATTAAATATATTCTACTTAAATATTCAGAATTTTCATTATAAATTGTGATATTTGTTAAGCAACCAATTACATGAATGTCCCATGGCCAGTATAATTAAAAAAAATAAAATTATTTGACTTGCTAAATGTAATTAATTGCGATACAATAAATATATATATATTATTCATCTAAATTGTATAATAAAAAATAATGGGTTAAAAATGCAAAAGTGGTTTCTAGAGAAATATCTCATTGCATTTTCGGTAGCAGACTTTTTATTGCAAAAATTAATCCCATATTTTATACTCTTTTATACAAGATTATTGTTATTTTTAACAATATATATAAGACCACTTTTGTCATGTCATTTTTTCTGTGAGAACACTTCTATAATATATTAATTAAACCCCGAAATTAATATTATACTGTAAATGTTATGCATTGTGTAAGAAATCTAATTCCATCCAACCCCACCTCACGATACCAACCGACGTCTCCGTAAATAAAACATTATTAGGCCCACTTGCTCATTCATTGCCAACTTTTATTTTTCACAAAATTAGCATGATATATACCAGCAATTATTGACCATCCCATTTTTTATTTTATCTGTGCCACCCTATTTGGTAGTGCCCAACAGAGTTTTATGGTATTGTATCATGTGTATTGTGGTGTTGTACAGTATAATTAATTGTGCATATGGTACAACACTATAAAACCTTGTTGAGCTCTACCAACACGGTAGCATAGAATTAATCCTTTTATTTTAAATTACAACTTTTGAAAAAATATATATTTTTTAGTAAGTTTTTTGTACACAAGGTACACTGTACTATTCAAGTGTATTTTTAAAAGAATTACCTCTACAAATTACTCCAATTATAATTGGTAAGTTACTCTTTATTAAAAAATATATTTCAGTAATAGTATGAATAACATTTTAAAAATATAATTAAATTGCATGTTTACATGTGAATACAAGACTTGTGTGTTTTTCTCCTCCAGACAATTGTCTAATCTTGTTGATAAAAAAAAAGGGTGAAGTGAAATAATCAAATCAAGAAGAAAGAAAAAAAAAGGATGCTGAGAAGCTCTTGGACATCGATTCTTGGATCCCATTCCCTTGTAGCATCATTAATCCCTGCAGCAGATCACCACCACCAATCCGAAGTGCATAACACCCCCCTTCTCCAATTTCCTGCACTAATGGCAATGGGGAATTCAGAAGACCAGTCTTTGATTCTCCTGAGATCAAAGGGTTTCCAAGAGTTGAATCTGATGGTAACTTGGAAGGCTTAGGTGACGCTGATGAATTAAGTTTTTGCAATAAATTAGGTAGGAGGAACAGCATTAGCATTAGCATTAGCATTAGCTGCTGCACTATGAGGCCAATTCCTGCAGCTTCCTTCGAAGACGAGGAGGAGACCTTTGAAGCTGCAATGAGAGTGCAGGAACAAGTGAGGAAGAGTGATGATGATGCTTTTGTGAGATCGTGTGATGAGGGGAAGATGTATCTTGCAATCGGCGGCGCCATGGAAGAACATTACAACAAAATGTTGGAGCAAAATCCTGGGAATTCTTTGTTGCTAACAAACTATGCTCACTTCTTATATAAGGTACCTAGGTTAGGTTACTCTATTCTATTCATTCCACAACTGCATTTCTTAATTTTTATTTTAAAACACAATGTATAAGCATATATAAATTATTGAATAGTATTAGTTGTTTTCACTAAAAAGTATTACTTGTTTCAAGAAAAAAAAAGTATTAGTTGTCTTCATTGAAAAATCTTAGTTGTTTACTGAAAACAAACTAAGACTCTTCAATGAAGACAACTAATACTCTTTAGTTAAAAAGACTAATACGCTTCAGTGATTCATATATAAACCAATTTCACTCTATTCATACTCATTTTAAAGTAGTGTAAGTGAAATAATTAAATGAATTAATTTCACATTTCGCAATAATTTTTTTTATTTTTAAATGAGGTGGAATTTTTTCATGGTAGTAGAGCTAAAAGGATCACCCCAATCCAATAATCATGGGTTTCATATTATTAAATAAATTAATTTTACACAAGTTCAAATTTTTAAATGAGGTGAAATTCAATTAAATACATTGAATTATATAATTATGCATACTTAAAATTTAAAGGGGAGAAACAACAGTCTAAATAATTTATTTATTTTTGGATTAATAGCAAAAAAAAACTCCCCGTGGTTTGAAATCGTAGTGAATCCTTATATGATTTATTAAAAAAAGAAGAAAACATAGTTAACTATTTACTCTATTTCCCTCATGTTGTAACTTTTCTAAATATTGAAGTCTTGAACCGACTTATGTTAAAAAGAGGAGTTAATTTTATTTAATAAATGATGGAGTTTTAATCAGAAGGAAATTGGTGCTTGCATACATAAAAATTAAAAATAACTGCACCCTTTAATTTTAAATCCATGCATGCATGTATAGACATAAACTCAAAATATTTTATTTAGGTAAAGGGAGAGTATTACTCGAGGGCAATATTGGCAGATGAAGGAGAAGATGGTGAAATTCTGTCCCAATATGGGAGCTTCACCGCGACAAAGACACAGCTGCCAACTATTTCCAAACAGCACTTCAACTATCATCCCACAACAATACATCCCCAAAACTACTTCATCAGATATTCACACTCATTGCAAAATGAAAATTACTATAGTTACAACATTACATTTTATTTTTTTATTTATTTACTACTCATTGCTAGTAAGTAGTAACAAAATACATTAATATAAAATTATCTACGGAAATTGTCAAAATGGCTTCCAACAAAATTTTTTGTAGTAGGGATTATCAGCGAAATTACCTATAAAATTTTCTAATTATGTAAACATATTTATTTTTTACTTACAAAGAATTTCCGTAGGCAAATAATTTGTGAGTATATTTTTGTGGGTTTATTGTTTATAGGTTGAGGAAAGGAAGGTGCGTACATAATTAGAAAATTTTGTAGACAAATCGCAGGCAATTCCACTATGAAATTTTTTGTAGGCATTTCTAACTTTATATGCAATTTTTTTATTTTCTAATTATGCAAATTTAATGATATCTTAAACATAGTAATTAGTCTATCTTAATATCTTCACGACATGGATGAAAATAGAAATCAAATCTGTCTTTGTGAGTGCTATTTAATAGAATATGTGTTGATATGTTTAGCTTAATGGTGCAGCCATATACACGCAGCGTACGCTAGTTTTCTATGGGATACAGAAGATGAGGGAGAACAAAATGCACCACAAGTTGCTCACCATGGATTCATGGCTTCTGCAACTGCTTAGATTAATTCTACACACAAATTTTGTTACATATATATATATATATAGCTGTAGTGTGCATGTAATTAATGTCTCTATAGACAAGAATATATATATGGGTGTGGCGTCCAATGTTTTGTTAGAATAGCCTATATATGTGGGCCGGTGATCTTCAAAAATTGAAACTTGTTGTACATATATATTTTCGTCCAAGTGTGCTTTAATAAAATTAAGATTTATCGACATTAATTTAGAAAAATCCCTATTGGGTGGGTAGTAATTGGCTTTGAAAATTCGAGCGTCTGAGTTGGAAAATAATTGAAAATGTAAGATCTTTGTCAATTATCAATAAAATAATAGCATTAATATTTAGACAAAGTGTAGGGTGAAAATGGTCCGTACACGAACCATTGAAGGGTATTAATTAGTTGTTTTCACTAAAGAATGTTAGTTGTTTTCACTAAAGAGTGTTAGTTGTTTTCGCTTAAGGATATTAGTTGTTTACACTGAAATGTATTAGTTATTTATTGAAAATAAACTAAGACTCTTTAGAGAAAACAACCAATACTCTTTAGTAAAAACAAATAATATTTTTCAATATTTCATGTATAAACCAATTTCATTTTATACCTACTCTTATATTTATATTAACAAAGAAAAAAAATTAACCTGATCATTGTTGATGCTATCATTAATTGGAGTATGAGCCTCAATGGCAAGTTAATTAGTCATCCAATGGAAAGCCCTTTTACATTTTTTTATTATAATAATTTGCTTCACATAATTACTGCATGCTTTTGGCGCTGAGTGCGCCTAAATGTTATAAATTCAGGTTTGTTTTAGACAATGCTGCTAATTAAAAATATATAAGTAAAGTAATTTTTTTTGTATAATTATTAATTGTTTCATACATAATTATTTTCAACCATATATTTTATTTAAATATATTAGATAAAAATACAATATATATTATAGGGAAAAAATCTTGAGTTAATTAGATGCATGGTTTCACAAATTAGAACAATTTAACACTCACTCGTTTCCAAAGTATTAAAATGTCATTTTCCAAATTATGATCTATCTCAACATGAGACCGTTTCACGGTAGACCTATTCTACATCATAATATTTCTTACTATTTAAATTTGAAAATATTTGTAAATTATTTTCATATTTAACTTTTTTATTTCATATACTTTTTGTGCTCAACCTGCGGTTAATTTTTGCATTCGCCCCTGTGGATCACTTATACTGACAGCTTCAATAACAATACTTTAACTTTTTAATATGCGCTCTAAATAATTTACAGATTATAATATTAATTTCTGGAGTATAAGCATGCAAGTAAAAAGGTATACTTTCCGATCCGATCATTAATGCTAAGAAAAAGTGAATGTTTGATTTGGCCGGTGGAGCGGCCAATCATACTGCACATTAAAAAATAAAATCAAACTGAACATTAAATAATTTTTTATAGATAATAGTGCAGTACTCGAACAGCTGGTTCCATTTGGTTCCACTTTGGGTAACTAAATTTGTGCGGGGAATTGAGAATGCCAAATATGGTATGGAATGCTGCTAATCTGTTTTTATATACTCCTTTATATAGGTAAAAATTAAAATTTTGTATGAGAGCATGATATGAGACAATACAAATTAACACTTATTTTTACTAAAGTGGTAAAAAGTCAATGTCCTAATTATACCAATTTTTATTGTCTCATATATATTTCAAGTAGTAATTAACAATGTCCTAAGCAGTAATTAATAATAATTTAATATTTTTTAATTATATATTTCTAATTGAAATAACCAAAACTGAATGAATTTAGATTTGACATTAAAATTCAAGTATATGCATCTTGTGCATACTAAAATTTATGATAAATTTATATTAAGGGTGAACATATAATATTTTCGATACAATTAAAATGGAATGGTCCAAAAATCCAAACAGAAAACAACAAATACGCATTTAAGAAAAATATTAGTATTTCTACTCATATTTATTTAAATTAAAAAAAAAAAGAATAATGTGGAGAGATGGAGCAAGAGAGGAATATGGCAGAGGATTAGATCGTGCAGTATCTCAAATCCTCCATTTTTGACCAATTCCAAGCCCATTTTTTACGTCCTCCGTTCCCATCTCCCACAGCCCTCCGACGGCCGTCCGCCCACCACCGCAATCTGCCGCTTGCGACACCTCCCACAACACACAGTCCACAGCGGCGGTTGATCGCTCCTCGTTGAGGCGATCCACCCTGCTCTTTCTTTGAATATCCAATTTCTGCTTTCAAAAAAAAAAAGAATATCCAATTTCGAATTCACGATATATACATAAATTTGCCGAATAAACAGAGCAACCCTCCCTGTCAAAAAAAAAAAAAAAAACCAGAGGAGTGAAGAAGAGAAATAGAGCAAATCACCTCCATTAGCGCAGTTATCGCCACCGATTACCCACCTGCCATTACAATTTTTCACATCACAATATAAGTTAAGAAATTGTGCAAGTTTTTCGAAATTTTTTATTAAAAGAAAAAACCAGAGTACCAAAGGGAATCTCACTGCTTCTGAAATTCTAATAATCTTCTTCCTTGTTCTTATTTCAACTTTTGGAGCAATTTATTATTTAATTAGAGGTTTTATTGTTATTTTCTTCTTCTCGCATTAATTGGAGCTTCGGATTATTCTCAGTATCGGCCATTTAACGAACCCAATATTCCTCAGTCATAATTTATTTCAAGCATTATTTGTTTTTTGTCCTGGTAAAATGGATTATCCTGTGGCTGCAATTTAGTAGAATTCTTCTTCTTACAATGAGTTGTTTGATATTGAGTACTTACTTTATCATTATATTTTCATATTTGCAAATTTTTGCTCTAGTCTCATGTTTCACTTATATGCCTTAGTTTCTATGAATTAAAACTGCTTAGACTCACAAACATCTCTTTCCAGTCTTAGGAAGGAAAGGGTTTGTTTGTCTATGGCGAATAAAGATCCGTTGATAATAACAGATAAAGATGAGATGAGAGAGTGGTCAAGGTCCGTTAGAGCACAACACAAGAGCATTGGATTAGTCCCCACAATGGGGTATCTCCATGAAGGCCATCTTTCTCTAATTCAAGAATCCAAGAAACACGCAGACCTCACTGTTGTCTCCATCTATGTAAATCCAGGTCAATTTTCCCCCAATGAGGACCTCTCCACTTACCCTTCAGATTTTCTCGGTGATATTCAAAAACTGAAGAATATTGATGTTGTTTTCCACCCACAAAACCTGTACGATTATGGGCAAGCCAATAAGGTGAAGGTGAAGGATAATGATCCATTAGAGGGAAAGGGGATTTCTTGTGTGGAAAATAGTGGAATGGGTCATGAGACATGGATCAGAGTCGAAAATTTGGAGAAGGGTTTGTGTGGGAATAGTAGGCCTGTTTTCTTTAGAGGAGTTGCAACTATTGTAGCCAAGTTATTTAACATTGTTGAGCCTGATGTTTCTGTGTTTGGGAAGAAGGACTATCAGCAATGGAGAATTATACAGAGGATGGTAAGATTTTCTACTTTTTCTTTACGTTAGGAAATCCAGTTGTTAATATGTGTGAGGTTTATAAGCTTCCCTCTCTTGTTTAACCATTCAGTTAAATTGGTCAGTGACTTCATTAGATGACATATATTAGAATGTAATTTACCGTTAAAATGTATGCCCGTAGATGGATTAGGAAAAAAAATCCACCCCAAATAGATGAAGAAGAAAATGAGTTGTTTCTATGAAAAAAACACTTTCAGGTTTTTCTTCACCTTGTTTAAAGTATAATGTTTCAGGTGCGAGATCTTGATTTTGGCATAAAAATTATTGGTGCTGATTTAGTGCGCGATGATGATGGTCTTGCCAAAAGTTCACGTAATGTACGCCTATCACCGCAAGAAAGGGAGAAGGTATAGTTTGTTGTTGAGTATGTTGGCAAGATTTAGATATTTATTTTTGGCTTGTTATAATTTGATGGCATACTGAATGCCAACAATAATAACTTACAATATAAAGAATAACAAAGAACAACAGAATAACTCATAATTTATATTTTTCATTCTGGTTGGGACTTAGTAGTCTACAAATGAAGACACATTATCCCATATCTTAGTGCACTCACTTGTATCTCAAAATTTTGTTATAGTTCCGAACAAGAGTAACTGTCATGTCCTCATTTGACTGCAAAAAATAAAATATGTATATTAGCTCGTAGCCTTTTGCTTCACGGAAATGGCCAGTGGATTGTGAATTTGTGAGGCCATAACTGGGATTGATCTTTATAGGACCACTACGAACAAGAAATGTGTATTGTTAATGATCATAAAAATGATATGCTTATTTTCTAGGAATTTTTGGTTCAACGTCTTTCACCATAATCTTACAGCGGGAATATTCCTGCTGTTTTCTTGGTTGCATTCTGTGGACCATCCATTTTTCTTGCAGCATATTCAAACCTAAACCTTGTTCCTCGTCCCATTTTTTTTTCGCAGGCATTATCGATAAGTAAGTCACTATTCAACGCTAAATCTGGAGCAGAAAAGGGTCAAGTAGATTGCAGAGTGTTGAAAGATTCAGTTATCCAGGCCATACATGAAGCTGGTGGAAAAGTTGATTATGCTGAGGTGAGCATTATCCTCTTTTGACAGTTAACCTACTTAATGAGAAAGGAGAATATGTTCTTTCTGTTTCCTAAAACTAAATATTTTATTCTCCATAATTTCTTCATTGCTGCATGAGTAGTCTATTGGATTGGCTAATTGTATCAGTCATCTACCATAAAATTTTCAAATCAGAATTAGTTATATAAGCTCCTTCATTGATGCAATGCTTGTTGGTGCCGAACAGATTGTAGACCAAGAAAATTTGGAAGCAGTAGAAGAGATCAAGAGACCTGCTGTGTTTTGTGTTGCTGCATGGTTTGGTGATGTGAGGCTCATCGACAACATTGAGATCGACGTCTAGTAATCGACTTTAGCAGATGTGGGAATATGCGATAAGACTGATTGTTTTTCCAAGGCAAAGGCTGGGAAAAATTAAAGATTGCTACAATGGATTCCAAGAATTCATTTTTGTTTGTTTGTTTTTCCTTCTTTTTTGGTATACTGCTTCACCACTCATAACAGAGTCGGATGAGAGTGTTTGGTTTTTCTTAATGTGTTTGGTGCATTCAGAGCTCAATAGCTATATAAGAAAATAGAACGAGGGATATTTTACTTTTTCAGGGCTTATTTACTAATTTAAAATTTGTGTATTATATATGTAAAAGAGAATTATATATGTGTTGAATTCGTGAAATTTTGAATTAAAAAATTTGACCCCATATGTATATATTTCGCTTCTTTGGGATGAAATTCTGGATCCACCCGTACTAATGCTCAGATAGACGAAGATTCTGTGTCTCTATTTCAAAGTGCCTAAGTGTGACCCAACTAAAATTTGCGTTGGATTTGTTTGATTTGTTTTTTTTCCATGCTTTAAATATATATTACCTCGTCCCTCGAATATCTGCTGTGTTTTAGGCACATATTTAAAAAAATATATGATGAGCAGAATGAGATTTTATTTTTGGAGTATATAAATTTTTGTTAGATAAAATAAAAAAGAAAGTAATGCAGATTTGGAAGGGGTAGTAATTGTTTCAATCAAATCAAGGGTATATTTGATAGATTATGAGATTCGGATTTTCTTAAAAAGTAATACTCCCTCCGTCCCAAACTCGTTTGCTACATTGCCAAAAAGGTCCGTCCCATACTCATTTGCTACATCTATTTTTGGCAAAAAAGTAACAATACTTTTTAATATTATATTCTCCATACACTAATAACCAAAACATCTACTTTATCACTTTATCACTTTATCATCACTTTATCACTTTAAATACTAATAAACAATTCTTTTCTTAATCTACGCGCAAACAGTAAACGGGAATATGAGTTTGGGACGGAGGGAGTAGTAATTGTGTATGTTTTGAAATTTATGTTGGTAAAATTTCACTTTCTATCAAATCAATTTGTAAAAGAGTATATGATATTATATTATGGGTTAATTGCAAATAAAATCACAACCTTTTCGCAAATTGCAATCTAATCTAAACTTTTGAATCTTTGCAAATAAAACTTCAACTTAACATTTGGTTGCAATTTTAACCAAAACGTAGATTTCAATCAGCCCGAAAATGATAATAAATTATGTGTTGTCATCTGAACCAATATAAACATATTAATATTATTAATTATTCATTATTAGGTAAGTGAAATATCATTTTCGAAAACAAAAAATTCATATATTGGTTCGAATTGCAAATAAATATTAAGTTGAGGTTTTGTTTGCCAAGATTCAAAAGTTTAGATTAAACTGCAATTTGCGAAAAGGTTGTGATTTAATTTGCAATTAACCCTTATATTATTGTATTATTTATTTATTATAAATGTGATAATAATTATGTAATTGTTAATCTTGTTTATTAAAAATTGTAACAAGTAAAATAAAAACGCTATTGTGTTTAATGATAAACGCAAAACACTCTGTGTTTCATTAACAACATAAAACTCCGTTGTGTTTGGTAGAAGTATGCACAAAAAATTTCAGTGAAAATAATTAATATTTTTTAATGAAAACAGTTGAAAACAAATTAAGACTCTTCAGTGAAAACAACTATTATTGTTCAATGAAAATAACTAGTAATATTCTTTAGTAAAAAAAACTGATATCCTTCAATGATTCATGCATGAACCAATTTCACTCTATACATACTCTTGTCATATACATAAACAAATATATTTACACAAACTCAGTTGAAAACACATAGACGCATTACATATACATATCAAAGGTGTCAAGACGTGAGAGACAGGAATTTGTTTATGTATATACATATACATAAACAAATATATTAGGGCTTGTTTGTTTTGGGATTCACCCGGACAGGGCTAGATTTTTCCGGCCCCCACCCCATTCTAGTTAGAGATGTAATGTAACATCCAGTTTTTACATCTTATTCTTCATCCACACCTATAAATACCTATTATTACCATAATTTGACATAAAGTAAAATATTACCCTACTAAAATTCCATAACAAACACAACTTTTATTATCATCCAAGACTTAAAATCTTTTGGATGTAAAGTCATGGCTTCACACGCCCACCTAAATCCCGAAACAAAGAAGCCCTTCTTGATTTTAGTTCAAAAAAATTTACAACAATTACAATATAATACAACCAACCCAAATTAATGATACTTCTGATGAGATTATTGATACTTCTGATAAAATAAATAATACTTTAAAATTGTTTAATGATAACCTTATCATAAAATATTTTCATATAATACTCTTACCTTTTTTTTAAATCGGATGATAAAATTCCAATTTAGAATCAAATTTAGAATTCAAAATCTCATATCTAATTACAAATAATTGAAAATCCAACATAACTATCAATAAAACTTTTACTGATCAACTAATAGTAAAATAACTAATACCACATTAAATTACACTTGAGTTGCATAATGCAACAAGTGCATAACAGTATTTGTCACTAAATTTAATCTACAATCCATAGGCGTCCGACCACAAATTGTTCATACGCCAAGTTGACTAGTATAAAGGAGCGTAGGCTTATAAATCAAATTTTGTGCCAGTAATTCTATCCTCAAAGATACAATGGGCCACTAGATCTCTACTTGAATTGACTACCTTAATAACCCCCACATCCATCATACCAAAAAGAGCTTCATGATGCCGGTCCATATCTTACATTCAAGCCAACACAGCAAAAATTGGAATTAGACGTTGCTGCATCCCTCCGTCGCTCAATAGTACCCGGTGTAATAGGTAGCAGAAGCTGCTGCAGCCGGGGGAGCTGCCGCTGGAATCTGCTGCGCTGGAGTCAATGTAGCAGCTACAGCTGGCTGTGCTGCATATGCCTGCTGACAAAAGCAAAACGAAGAGAGGAATAAAAATCACATAAGAAATGCAGATTCACACCGAAATCAGTGTGTTCCTTGTCTAGTCGGCTAAACAAATCCTGCCTAATCACAAAATCAATAGCAATAAATAATTGACCGAATGCCACCTAGGAATTAGGATATGAAACAATAAACTCCATATTTACCTGAGCTGGGTAGGTCTGAGGATACGTTGCATACGTGGCACTTTGAGGAACAGACGTGGGGGCCTGCGCATGTGTGTAGCTGGCGCCGTAACTGCCATATGTAGCCTAGGGCAAAACAAACAAGCAATATAACGTCATATCTAACTGCAAATTAAGAAATATGTCAAAACCACAGGAAAAATCAGAATGACGGGATATAGTGATGAGTACCTATAGAGAGATAGTTCTATTTCAAGACCACAAAAAAAATGAAAAAATGGAAGTTAGCTACAAATAAGATAGGCCACGACAGATGCTGTCAGAAAACTTCAGATACGTCCAGACTTTAGTTTTGAACTCCATGATCAAACATTGTGGTAGGGTCGTTACGGTCCAGGAGTAGTTGCGGCGATAGGGATTAGAGGTCCCTATGTTGCCTACCCGTCACTGGACTAGCCCCTAGGGGCATCTATATAACAAATTTTATAGAAGCAAATCTCTCAACCATACAGCACATAACTAGCGTTCTGGTTGGATGTCTTCATTTTCATTTTTTACTTTGGTACAAAAATTGAGTTGAATTTATTCGTAAAGATTCCGTAGCGAAATTCATGAGAAAAAAATTGGTAGACTAGAGAAAATGAGAGAATTTATTATAACCAAGCACAACTGCGTTTCTATCTTATTGGTAACACTGTTCCAGCTTACCTAAAATTAGAAACAAAAGGATATTAATGAGAAAGAAGAGAGACAACAAACACCTGCTGGGCATAGCCAACGTTCCACTGTTGTGCCTGAGTTTGTGCCGCTTGGGGCCAAGCTTGTGGTTGTACACCATAACCTGTTGCCCACTGATTTTGCGTAGTGGGATATGCACCCATAACTGAAGGAGCAGTGGTAGGTATGAGTGATTTTGCAAGTTTTGATCTGTCTGAAACTAGATAATCCTCTGCATGTCGTTTCCTCGACTCTGCTGTGCTTTTGTGGCTCGCAAACAATTTTGAATGACGGTAGTCGGCCTTCTTTACTGACTGAGCATCTCCAAAGAGATCCAAGAACTGCAAATATTCCAAAAAAGTATGAAAAAATTATGAAACATTAATAGGCATTACAGACATCATATCTACGATGAAAATGGGAAAAAAAATTGAAACGCTGGAAGTCGATGCAGATCAAGTAGCGTACTCGAGATCTCGACAAAAAAGACGTAAATCAGGGAAACGGAAACTAGCAGGAAAAAAAAAAATTAATATACCAAAATCCAAAGTTGAGGTGCATAATAGTTATGCAAATATTCCAAGGTACCATATTGTCAACTTTTGCCACACATTACATAAACTATAAACATCAACGAACATATACGCCAAAAACTTACAGTAGCTACTGAATGAAACAAAAACACCAGGGCAAAAACATGGCCAACATTGTAACAGTTTGTTTATGGCCAGGTTAAAATAGGCAAGATGCAACAAGTCAAGTACCGTATCTTTTTCTATAGTCCAAGTTAAAAAGCACTAGGCAGCTGTAGTGCCATTATTACCTCCAACAGAATGTTTGATAGCTCCTCTCTTTCCTCCACACTTGCAACACTAAGGTTTTCGGGATTAGGGAATATGAATTTCTCTACCAATGAATCTATATATTCTATCTGCTTCGGCTGTGACAGGATTGACTCTAAGTGGATCATAGCCTGCAATATTCAGTTCCAAATAACATATGAATAAGAAGGTAAATTCTATAGGAATAGAGGGGCATATTTCTTTTCTCTTTGGCAAGGAAGAGAAGAGGAGATGGAAAGGAAAGCAAAAGAAAAACAGAAAGAATAGAAACCTCCAAAAGCGGTTTTGACAATGGACCGCTCTCCACACCTTGAGCAAGAATCTCTCTTGCTTTATCGACATTGCCAGAAACCTTAAGACAATAATTAAATAATTAAAACTCAATTAGATGTCAGTGCACTGTACAACTTTTTTTATTATACTTGCAACAACAAAAACTATGAAATAAAGGATGATCATAATCATCTAAAGATGCAAACAGCAGCTCATACATATTGGACAATTCTTCAAAAATAGAGGAAAGATATACATCCTTTAGTAGTCATCAAGAAACCAAATATATCTTAAAACTATTTCCATACTCCAAACTTGAAAATTGTTTTAATGTTCTAATTTAATTCCTTGATACAAACACTAGATATAAAAGAAAGTGGAGCACGGTGCAAAACATTAATCATGTGGTACACGTGAATAACCATGTACAACAATGAACTACAGTGAGAAATACAAATCATACCAAATATACAAAGCGAGAATACTGTGCGAACAACATAGGCAAAGTCTGTGACTGCTCCTTTCCTTTCTCAATTGCAATTGCCTGCTCATACAAAGAATAAGCATCTTCCAACTTTCCCTGAAAATGAGACAATTACAGTTACAAATTGATACAACATCGTTACTCTGTATCGTGAAAATAACAGTCGAGCAGACTTACAAGTCGGTGCTCCATGTTTGCATGCTTGATTATCGCTTCCAAAAGCCCAGGTGAAATTCCAGTGTGCACATGTTGATAAGCAGCTCGGGCTCCAGAAATGTCACCATGCTGCTCTTTAAATCGAGCAGCGAAAAGATGAATCTCTGGTTGTCTCTGTACAGAAAAATCATAATTAAACAAGAAATCACAGCCAGAAATTGGACTCACTGAAGATGCCAAGTAAATCACCATTACAAAAAGAAACAACTAATTGAAAGATACCCAATATTCCTTCAATATCAAGCCAAGCAAGTAAACACTGGAGATGGACGACAAATTTCGTTTAAATAATTATATAATGTATTGAGGCAGTAAGTATTATTTTGTTACCTGTCATACTAATATATAATTAAATTATCCTGCAGGCCATCATACCATTTTCCTTTAGATTAACATGAATGCAACTAGCACAATTTTTTTGTGGGTAAACCCTAAGAAATCCTTTTGCTTCTATTACAAATATAAAAACAAGAGATAAAATTCAGCCACAAGTTCAGCAAAACAATGGCTTAATCTATATCAGATTCACAATCTTGCATTCAGAGTTTGAGGTAAATTAAAGCAAAAGGGTATTAGACATTCAGAGTTACATAATGCTCAAACACAGAAAACATTATTTCTTGTCAAGCAAAAGTAATACTCCCTCCGTCCCACTATAAGTTTCTTACTTTCCTTTTTGGATGTCTCACTATAAGTTTCCCCTTCCTTAAAAAGCAAAAAACAAAACTCCATATATTAATAAACAAATACTTTCTTAAACAACTACCCTTTACTTCTTCACAACTCCCCATACTTTACACAAAAGTCAGTACGTGGTCCACCATATATTAATAAATAATACACTTTCTTAAATAAAACAACAAAAAGGAGAAACTTATAGTGGGACAGAGGGAGTAAATTCTAAAGTTTCTATTTTCCTCCAGATTCTAAACCAAGTAATTTATCATAACAGCTGTTCAATACAGATATCCTAGCTTGCTCGATAGAATATGACATCTGCAAATGGGAAGAAAAAGAGTGCATCTTAAGTCTCTTTTTGCACTAAATAAATGATAGCCTTAACTTGGGCAATGTTTGCAGGTTTATCCATGTACAGGGTCGACCACCATTGTATTTTGGTGAATGTTCTAAAATTATAAATATTTTGCCTTAGCTCACATAGCAAAGTTACAACAATAAGGAAACAATAAGGATACCTTTACAAAGACTTGAGTAGCACGAGCAAGTGCATTTTCTGCAAGCTCCATACTGCCGCTAGTTTCCATGCACAGAACATAACGTATCCAGTATTCAGAATATCTGGCACATGCTATTAGACATCTTTCATACAGCTTAACAACCTGTGCATGTAGATAAAGTCATACACTGAAACATCCAAATTCAATATTATGAAATCAAAGAAATAACAAAGTACAAAGGAGAAATGCACAACAAATACTCCTTGCTGGCGGAAAAGGGAGGCCCCTCAAATATGAAAGGAGGGGACCCTCCTTTAGATGGTTAGGAAGATAAGAACACACCTGCATGCATAACATTGAACTTTAAAACAAAAATATTGCCATACTACACAGTGAACCCAGAATTTCGACTCACAAATGAGAGTTTGAAGTACTTAGCCTTATAGAAAGCAAATGGAAGGCCCATGCTTTAGTCCAAGTTCAATATCCCGTTTTAAAAGATGCTTCTCCAACGGTATAGCCAATAAAGCATATGACGCGGCAGATACTACTTAACTGTAAGTCAATGTATAACAAGGGCAACTAAAGCTACATGCCAAAAAGAATTGAAATTGTCCAAAATAAACGAACTCAGATACCTTATTGAAGTCACCTCCACCTTCAATAAAATCAAGATAATTATGCCAATTTTCAAGTTCTGCAACATTGAGGGGTCGCACATGAAAATAGGGCCTCCTAATAGCTGATTCAAAACCGATTATCTTAGAATCGAAGTCTTTAGATTTCTTGTAGAGCTCTTCTCTAATGGCGATGTACTTCTCCAATTCCTCAGCATCCTTTAAGCTTGCACTCACAACCTTAGAAGATTGTTCCACAGCATTAGGAGGAACCTCTCCCTCGCTTTCTTCAGAATTTGCAACAGCCAGTGCAGCAGCTTCTTCAGCTGTCCGCAACTCAGACAGAGGTCGATTAGCAACCAACTCTTTAAACCTGTAAGAACATGCACACAGCTTAAATCATTGGTAGGAAGGAGAAAAATGCAACACAGGCAAAAAGTGTGTGTGAGACAAACAGATCACATTAAATGAAAAATTGAATGCCCAACCCCTCTCAGCCTATGTAAAGGAAGAAGAAAACAACAAAACATAGATAGTATTAAGAAACAAGATCAAGAATTTTTCCTTTAACAGTAACACAAAAAAAAAAGTTGTCCTTCTTTAGAGTTTAAAGACTACTCATCTCAGCAAGGTTTGCGAAAAATTTTGGGAAAATTAACGTGGTTGAAGTATAATGCAAACATGACAGGACCAAAAAGAGTGACTTACTTAATGGAGAAATATTGTGTCATCAGATTGTCCAGAATGAGTTCATTTAAACAGATAATACAGAAAACAGGCTGAAGTAAGATTAGATTACCCTTCAAAATAACGATCAAGCTGCTGATTTGGAATTTCCAATACCCTTGTATAAATTGTGGCGACTCTGGGCCAATCTTGTTGTGAATATTCATACTCAATGTATTTGTCCCAAAGTGGGAAGCATAAATAATCAGTTCCAACATATGCTAGTGCTCGTTCAAACAGCCTGAAACACCAAAATAGTAAAATAACACTGAAAAATACAGTAAAATCACAATTTATCACAATAAGCCACTCAAGAATAAAGAGGACTGGTGTTGACAAGGAACAATACACTCAAAGAGCACTAGAGAATTCTGAACTAACAAAATTTGCTGTTCATTTACCTTCCTCAAAAGAATCTTACACAGCTCGTCCGAGGAGGAGTCATACAGGCAATTTAGCCTTACTGTGCGACATCTTCAGAGCGGCAATTGTGTTTTGAAGCACCACATGTGCCATGGTTAAAAACAGCAAAATTTCATGAAGACTTACATTTACTAAAACACTAAGGAGAAGTGTAACTGAAAGGGTGATACGGCCATGTTAGAACTTAGAACTGAATCCCAACTCAGCTACTAAAGTAGCTAAGTAAGCAAGGATTTGCACATCAGGGAGGAAAAAACTAATGGCTAATATGCATGCCCTACAAACCTTTACACCTTATACTTCAATAACCGCTGTTGCAGAAGCTGAAATCATGTTAGAGAGCAAGAAAAGATCACTTAAACACCATCAACATCAAGAATGCCACAGGGACCACACAGGCTAAGATCAAGTAATGTAAATAAAAAAAATTACCTTCGAATAGCGTCAGGATCTCCATAAGTGCTTATTGTAAAAGCACAATAATGCAGCCACATGTCCACAGAGTAGGTAACTCCCTGTACAGCTCGTTCATAAACTTCGGCAACTTTGTCTGTGGAGCTCAGGCGTGCCTCATGATCAGCATACTTCTTCCAGTAGCCATAGCATAGAGGAAATTCCGCCAAAAAAGTATCATAAACTTTTCGAATTTTGGATATGTTGCCCTAGAATTGGAAGGGAGTGTGTGACTTTCAAATGATAGCAACCGCAGTAGAATAAAGAACATAGAGGTTCCCTCAATTCATTAGGCAGTCATATAAATAACTAATAGTACATCACAGGGTTACTGTTCAAATATGCCAATCGCCATTCAAAGTTTTGTTCCATTAAAAAACAAACTAGAGATTGTAAACACCAATACAAGTAAAATTTGAATTCAGGCACACCTCTGACATTCTCTCAGTTTCGTCAATTAATGCAGTCCAGGCATCAAAATCCAAAGAATTAGTCGTAACAATGCTCCATAATCTTTCTTCTTCTGCACTAAGGCCTGGCATAGAATGGGTCAGTTTTCACTGGAAAAATAAAAAACAGTGGTTTCAACTGTGCATCGGAAGGAAAGCAACCATAATACATTGTAAACAAAAGTTCTTTAGTCACATGCAAGCACTGAAAAATCCAACACCAGTTTCCACTGAAACCAAATTACCAACAATCTCTTTTGTGATCATCTTTATTCCATCATGAAGTAATCATACAAGTCAGCAGAAAAACACAGTGTGCTCTGCGCTCGAGTACGGGTGTTCAACATAGGTGTCCCACTCATTGTTTTGTTAATTTAAGAGAGCTGTGTTCAAATTTTGGATTGCGTACGAGGAATGAAGTAATCATACAAGTCAGCACAAAAACACAGTGTGCTCTGCGCTCGAGTACGGGTGTTAAACATAGGTGTCCCACTCATTTTTTATTTTATTTAAGAGAGCTGTATTCAAATTTTGGATTGCGTACGAGGAAACATCTCACTTGTTTTATAAAAATAAAATAAAAAATTGTTATACAATAAGTTTTAATAATTATTAATCATATTATAAAATTTAAAGTTTTTTAACTCATCTTCGTATTATGAGAATTAATAAAAAAAAGCCACATATAAAGAAGAAAAACTGTTAGTTCTGACACATAAATCCAACATAAAATTAGATGGACATCTATAGCCTATTGGATATCTACATTTTAATTTAATGCCACTTCTCCAAACTAGCAACCACAACACGCTGTTAAAACCTTAATTTGAGAAATTTAACCCTGAAATCATTTTGCAAGTGAACAACCGCAACACTCATTGTCATCTTAACTCTTCACCTTCCAACCCACCCCAAAATATTTTCCTCCACTAAAGTTTTCACTTTGCTTCACTGGTTTTTCGCTGAATGATTGGACTGATACAGAGTAGCTGAGTCCACATTCCCGGCAGACGATCCAGTGCCTATCCCCCACACACACAAGTCTCATACCTAAAAGAGACAGCTGCCCCTCCATTTTCAGAGAGTTCAAGCATCAAAGGAAAACGCATAGCAAATCTCAGTACATTTTTTGAATAACATTTTGTCCACCAAATTGGTGTTGTGCTTAGGTCCAACTCTGAAGATCTTAATCACATATTTCTGCACTGCTCTTTTTCTATTATTTATGGAAAAAATTATTAATAGATTACACAGTCCATAGGGAGCAATTGTTCCGGCATTCAGCTGGTCTAACAGGTAAGAGAGGAACAAATAAGCATTTGAAGATCATGAAGAGTCATACAGGAGGTGAGGGGAAACAGTAAAGTTTAAAGTAGCCTTGTTGGTTCAGTTCATAAGGAATTTATTCTCTTTGCATCACATCTAATATAACTAGAGATTGGAGTGCAAGGTTGCATCTGTATAGCTCTCAGGGACTTCTTATCCCTTTGTACTACCTTCCTTTACGCAATAAAACATTATAAAAAAGGTTCTTATCAAATATATCACATCTGACAAAAAAAAAACAATAAAAGCCTTTATACCCTGCTATATGGGTTAGCTATATATCTCGTCATCATGTTCAGTCAATACACATGCACTCATCAATATTTAATAATAGCCTGATCTTATAATAGTTCTTTTCAAATGTCTGTATGTGTTCCTTGTTCCGCATTCATACTGGTCTTTTTATTCAGCCTTTTCAGTTTAAGATATTTTATGAACAGCCAGTGGGCTTAGGTTAGGGTTTAGGTTTGAGAGTCTATTTGTATTGCTTGGTTTTTTAGTTAGGAAATCCAGAGAGATCACTGATTTTGAAACAGCAGTGTGATTGGGGGAAGGATTCGTCCTCTAAAATATTTCCTATGAGATTGTTATTTATCTTATGTTTTGAAACCCTTGCCATCATCATTTCCCCTTGCTGATTTGAGTTAAGATTTCACTACTTGTTGCCAACCAACATATATTAAAATGCCACATCATGTACACAGATAAATGACACTTCCCCAATTACTTAGTTCTCCATACATGCATTAATATCAAAATATTAAGTTCCATTTGGATTATATAGTTTTGAGGATAATTTTATCCCCATAATATTAAATCCATCAAAGTTGTTTGAATGAGATGATTTTAACTTCTTTAAATTTATTCCTTGACTCATTTTCATAAATTTCAATTTATTTAATGTGTCCTTTTGAGATCCTTCCAACATGTACTTGGTCAAATCAGACACATCAATCCATGTATAACTGTGTAATTACAGGTATTTATAGACGTCATAAGGAATGTAAGAATAGCAGTTGTGCATTTCTTTTTTCTGACCTCAACTGAAAGAATAAGGCAATAAGCTACCATTCAACAGAATAAAAAGCTTAAAGCTTTATAGATACATACCAGTAACATCCAGAGGCTGATGCAAAGCAGCAGTTCCAATGCCATCAGCTGAAGCAATCCCATTTTCAGAAATACCAGCTGCTCCGGTAACATTATTGGCATGCATTGAAGAATCATAACCAACAACTTGAGAAGAGTTTGTAACAGTGGCAAAGTTTTCATTAGCATCATATGCCGTCCCAAGAGGGGTCTCTTGATGGGTTATATTTACATTTCCAGAATCTGAACCAGCTGCACTTACGCCTTCAGTCGAAACTACTTCTCCTGTGGCGGGAGCAGGATCGGTCATGGTTTTATTGGCTGGAGTAACAGAAGCATCAGCATCAGACACAACAGTAATACTTGCATCATTTTGACCTAGGGGAGATGTTGGTGTAGTCATGGTCTCACTATCCCCCACTACTTGAAGGAATAAATAACAACTTGTACCAAAGAATAGCAACAGCACCTATACAAATCAAAAGTAAAAAGCTCAGAACGCTATGATTTCAGGCATCTTGCTTGCACAGATTAATCACAAATACCAAATACAAATCATATGCCATTATTCCCTAAAAATTGAGGCATTTAATTTAAAAAGAGAAAAAGAGCCTACCTATTGATGAGAAGATGCGAACGATAAAATTGTTAATCAAAAGGCCTAATGCTACCTCAAAGTGAAGGTCATGTAGTGCTTTAAGCCCAAGGAACAAAGAAAGCGCAAAGGAAAAAATAAAAGGTGAGAATATCCGGCACCGTGCTATGTTGCTCGGACTAAGCAGTTTCAAAAGACGTACCGGGTTCTTCAAGTTTCCAGCGGACTAAGCAGTTACAAAAGGGCTTCGAATCCGGTTTTGCAGATCCCAATTGACTTTTGCAGTTCTTCAATTGGACAGTGAAGATGATGAAGGAGGAAGTTTGAGAGAGAGATAGAAGAGTGACGGCGCAATTCCGATGATGGCAGTGGTGTCGTGTTTAGAATTAGGTTTCTTATGGATATGGATCCGTATGCAGGCTTCTAAAACGGCACCGTTTGCCGTTTGCCTTTTATTTATTTTCTCTCAATATATATTGTGTTTTCCGGGTTTGATAATTGCGAAAGTATTCCCGGTAATGTTTTGAAAAAAGTCTCGTCCACTTCAAACTTTACTAAAACGGTGTTGGTCTCACACATTTTATACCTAATTGATTGGCATATTTGGTCTTACATATTTATAAATTTATAAATTCGAGTTGCACGTATGTCTCCATGGGAAGTCAAAAATTAAGTTTTTGTTGGAAAAAAAAAAATTTCCACCTATTTGTGTATACAGTATACTACACTAGATTATTAGTAAGGTGGTCATTGGATCACCATAATTTACCTCCTCCATCCAATCATATCGGGCTGGGGGCGAGGCTTCACCTTTTGCTACCACAAAGATTATTAGTAAAGTAATATTTTATGATTACATAATTTTTAAAAGAAATTGGTTTATATCGAATAAAGGAAAAATAATATATTGTATTAATCATACCAGATCAAATACCCAAAATAAATACATATTCCGATTAAATTATTATTTTATATTATATCCAACAAATTATATTAATAATAATTAGTTTCAAATAGAATAATCTATTAAGTATGAATAATTATTACAAATAATTATTAAAATACTTTACATTTCTATTTCTATTTTACTATCTCAAGCTATTTTAAAGTATTTTTTTTAATTGCATTTTGAATATTATGTTGATGCTATTTAAATATTATCTTTTATTTTGTGTTATTTTTTACATTTTTTTCAATATCGAAATTTTTTGTATATTTGTTCCAAATCTTTATGATTCACTCTAGTATAACTGAAAATCAATTTTGAACCATACAAAAAATAAAATATTTGTATTAATCTGTACCAATCTTTTGTATAAAATATCCGAATTTTGGTATGGACACAGATATTTTCAAATATTTGTTTTGAGCAATATCGTGAATACCCCTGCTTAAAAAGTCGATAAGTATTAAATTTATCAAAATTTAAGGGTTATATATTTTTGTATTTTAATAATTTTGGAAAGATTACATATACCACACTACACAAAAATAATTATTCTGGAGTAAACAAAAAACTACTTCCTTCGTCCCGATTAAGTTGTATAATTTTACAAAATATGAAAGTAGAGTAATGAGTTGGGTTTTGAGGGGTAATTTTATAGAACGTTATGAACAAAATATAAATAAGTTTGATTGTGTCTATGCGTCAGCACAGTAGTCATGACATTTTGTATATAAAATATGGAAATTGTGAAGTTGAAGTTTGTGGAAAGTTTTCTATTTTTGTGGCGTGCAAATGATTTTGGGACATTCGAATCAGTTAATAGTGTCCAATCCACTGCTCGAAGATCCATCGGATGACACCAGATCAGTTGGTGCAGTGGAGCATAGGAGAACATCCTCAAAACCATGTGCTCCCACAATGGCTAGAACCTGTGAACGCCAAAAAGGATAATTTGTGCGTTCTAATCAGATATGAAGTATAATGAATGTTGGCAATTTGTGATTCGGTGGAGTAGTCATGATTACAGAGTAGAATAAGAAGATAAATCGAAAAGAAATCACATAAAAAAAAAGATGAAGATACGAAGAACGGATGAATATTCAAACAAATTGAGTTATGAAGTTAGGAAATGATCGAATCACATAATCATGGAAAAATGTGGAAAATTGACTCATGATACCATGTTGAAATTATGTGTCTTCATAGCAAAAATGTTTTAAAGTCTACAAGATGTTTATATACAATACTAGTTGTAGACTCGCGAGTGTCGCGGGCTTGGAAAAATTTTGTTAGATTTATCCGTTGAACTACACGATAGAAATGTGTTCATGAAAATGTAGTTGTTTTAATTTTAATTATTCTATCAAATCAAATGCACAAATACCTCCGTAAAAAGTTTGTTTATTCATCCAAAATAAAAAGTTAAATATCAGTTTGATTCATCAAAGATTTCTAAAAATCTCTCTAAAAACAATATTTGTAGTATACTTCGATGTCTTCCCCTCAGAGTCAAGGCACATGATTTTCAAACCATCCTTGTTTTTAAGCCTCGAAACCGCAACATAAAGTTGTCTGTGTGTGAAAACTGGTTTTGGCAAATAAAGATCAACGGCCGACAGCGATTGGTCCTGGCTTTTATTAATAGTCATTGCAAAATACAACAATATAGGAAACTGCCTCCTAGTAAATTTCACGGGCATAGTTGCGTCCGAGTTGCTCAAATTTATTCTTGGAGCACAATATTTTATGAGTGTCTATAAAATTAGGACATTATCTTTTCGGGGTTACAAATTTAGGAAACTGTCGTTATGGGCATATGAAATTAGAATATTATCTTTACAATCTTGCAAAATAAAGATACTATCTTCTATGTTGAGAGAATTTAGGTCAAATTTAATAAAATATAGGTCAAATAAAGCCAAGATTATGATATGCTATGACCTTATTTTATAAAATTTTGTCTGAATTGGCCAAAATTAAAAGATAGCGTCCTAGTTTTGCAAGTTTGTAGAGATATTGTCCTAATTTTGCCAGTTCCTAAAGACATAATCTTAATTTTGCAAGGCTGCAAAGATAGTGTCCTATTCTACAACACTCATAAGGTAGTGTTTTAAAATAATAATTTTTCCTTTACAACCAATTTAATTAATGGTAATGAAGAGTATTAGTTGTTTATTTAAAGAACATTAATTGGTTAAAGTAATGTGTGTCTAAAAATAATTATAAAGTGATACATATATGAAATAATTTAATTATGAAATATACTCTCAATAGTAATATTTTATGATTAAAGTATGTATTACCACATTCAGGTTAATTATGTTTCTAATCTATCATCAATGTTGTCTGAACAACGAATTGATATGTATACAATAAGTCATACCTTATAATTCGTCGTTAAATTAACTCATATACGCAAGAAAATATTGTTTTAGGGTGTTTGCGACACTCTCTTTTCAGGCTTACAAATTTAGAAAACTATCTTTATGGACTTATAAAATTAGAACACTATCATTACAATCTTACAAAATAAGGACACTATCTTTTATTTTGGGCAAATTTATATCAAATTTTATGTGGGTCAAACAAATCCCGATTACGATATTTCCAGTTGGTCGTATTTAATAAAATTTAGCCTAAATTGGCCAAAATTAAAAGAGAGTGCCCTAGTTTTCAAGTTTGTAAAGATAATGTCCTAATTTTACAGGTTCGTGAAGATATTGTCTCAACTTTGCAAGTCTGTAAAGATAGTATTGTCCCAATTTTACAAACACTCGCATGATAGTGTCCTAAAATAATAAATTTTCCCTTATAATTAATATATTTAAGAAAAGCAAGATTGAGAAACCAAATAAATAAGGTCAAATTTTTAATGGAGAAAAGTATGAAAACATAAAAATATATTCTTACGATAACCACCTCTGAAAAGAGTTGAGAGAGTTGATTCAGTCTGCAATTGTTGTTTTTTTAGAACCAAAACCATAGTTAACTAATCTATTATAGATTTTTTTTTTCTTTTTTTTGGAAATATTGCAGTAGATACCTTGCAACGTTTTTCTACATTTGTTTTGTAGCACGTTATCTGATGGTGTTAGCGTAGGCACAATCAAGTTGTATGGACTTCGATTAATTCATTTAAAAAAAAAAAAGTGGTTAAACATGAAGTAATATAATAAAATAAGAAACTTAAAGTAGAATATTAATCATTGTTTAAAAAATATTTGACACTTTATAAAAAAGAAAATATATAACAATCCTATTGTTTCATGAAATAAAGATTACAGTTCATTTTCTACGATTCAAATACCTATTATTTTTATAATGAACATTGGTTTATATATTCATCTGAAAAAATTAATACAATAAGAAAATAATTTATTTTAATATTTATGAACACATGCTTCTCTATTTGACACATGTAACGACATGTACATGAAAAATAAAAAATTAAGAGTATTTTCAAACCATGATGTATTTTGATGTTTTCTTGATAGAATTTTTTTCTCTCAAATCTTGCTCTTATCTCTGGATTTCTTATATGTTTATTGTAAAAAATTGACTATCATTATAAGGCAAAAGACCACATTTATGACATAAGACAATAGTATTTGATATTAAATTATAGAAGATATCAATATATATATTGAAATTAGCGATAAATATTTAACATGGTTACCCTTATCTATGTTAACAACGTCAGTTGTATATCGAGAATCAAACATCTTAAAATAAGTCAACCACACATGAAATATATAAATTATAAACTCTTAATTGTAAAACATTAATTTTCCATGATAATAAATATAAATTAAAATTTCACTTGTCATTTGGTTTGTAGACCACCACATACTCATAGGAATAAGTATATCTTCTAAAATAGTTTTTTTGCCATAACTCTCTCTATTCAACCTAGCTTCAATATTGTATTGGATGCACTGTATTAGTAAGACATTAAGAAATAAGAATCTATTAAAAAATCTCATAATATATGAATTTCATACAACTATCTAATATAATTAGACATTTCAACACTAAAATATTGTCAAACAACAATGTATCATAATAATGAAATGAAGAGGAGTTTGCCTTATAAGTACTCACATTACTTTTTGTTTCCTAATCACTATTTGATCAAAAGCATAATAGAAAATTTAATTACCAAATAACAATGTAAATTACGACTGATGATGCAAATATGTAACTGCATAATTTTATTTTTTTTGTAAATTCCCTTCATTTGAGTGCTTAAAGGTATATCATTACCAACCACATTCTATATACATCAGTTATATAAAACATGTTGTGTCCCTCAACAGTGACAATTTTAAACTAATTTTCATAAAATATTTCCGAGTAGTGAATTTTAATTTTGTTAACTCAATTTTTTTTCTCTTTCAAAACATTTTGCTCCTTTTTAAATTGGCTATTAACTATTTATTTCTCAAAAAGAACCCACCAACCTCTTAGTCAAATGTTTCTTTTTGTGTCACTCTCTACACGCAGAAAACGGGTATGGTTATAAGGTTTATATATGTAACAAAGGATTTTTTTTATCAAATAAATACTAGAAACAACAATTAAGATAGTATTTCTTCTTTCAACCTTGGGTTTCACCATTGACAAAATAGAAATGATTTATTTCTACATAATCACTCTTCCACCATATGCAAGTATTACCAAAATAATTTTGTACGGTTATTATTATAACAATTTTTACAACATTATAGCAATAATTTTCAGGAATAATTTTGGAAGGTTAATTTTTTCATAATTAGGGTCAATATAAATTATTTTTAGAAATTTTGGTACTGATTTAATAATTATAGAGAAAATACACAAAAGTGCCCAAAATTTAAAGAGGCACTTGTTTTTTTCCCCTTTTTTTTCAAAAGATGTATTTTGCCCATTTTGGATGTAAATTGTCCACACTACCCTTACTCATCCATTTTGCAATTTCACAAAATAATTCTTATTTCACAAATTAACATTCTTGTATCCAAACACTCCAATAACTATGGTATTATGCCTTTTCGTTAATAGCAAAAAAAAAAAAAAAAATCGGCGGCGGGCGTTGGCCAAGGTTTCCGGCGAAATCATGCTTTTGTTTCGCTACTGTGGTCCAAATTGATTTACACAATACATTATTGCTTAAATCAAGACTTTGAGAGGCCAATTTTCATTCATTCATATTACACCCTTCAAGAAATCAAACACCATTGTTTGGTTGGCCAAGGTATCTCCACCAAAAAAAGATGTAAGAGTGATTGAGTGTCCAATTCAATTCAATTTATGTCAATAAGGTATGGAATCACTCCTTTGATCATTTATTTTGTATTGTGGTGTTATTGAAACATGAATTACTCAAAAAAAATCTCAAAAAAATTCATTCATGTAAATTCCCACCAAGTATTTAACAAAAGTCCTAAATGAAAGAATATGATATGTTTGTGTGTTAAATTCACTCATTTGACCATTTATTTCGTATTGTGGTGATAAGGTATGGAATTACTCAAAGCATTTGTTAAGTAAAATTTCTTTCATTTAGATGCCCACCAAGTGTTTGACAAAAGTCCTAAATGAAAGAACATGATATATTTTTGTATTAAATTCACTCATTTGTCCATGTATTTTGTGGTATGGTGAGAATGAAGCATGAATTTCTCTGAATGTTCAGCTATGATATCTCTTTTGAGTGTGATGTTTATAAATTGAAGGGAATTTGTGCTAACGAAGCTTGTCAACCGCTTGCTAACTTATTGCCAACAATTTGCCATCTGCAACAACACCTTTTGTGAAAGTTATGAATGCGTATGATCCTATTTTCTGTGATTTTATTAGTTTATACTCTTACCCGCACCCTTTTGTCTAGTTCCCAGATGAGTGAACGAAGATTTTTGGTGATCCATTTTAACAGAAAATGGGATGGCACTTCCTACATGGGTGGTATTTCTCGTGGTAAAGTTATCCACGATGAACATATCAACCTATCAAGTCTTAGAAGTTTGGTTAATAGTATTTTGAAAGATGCTAACACGAGTGCAAATAATTATCAAATTGTTGAAGTTGCTAACGTTAAGAGAGATTCGGTTATTGTTAATATAGATATTGATGACGATGTCGAGTCACTATTTCGCACAACACATTCGCCTATGATTTACGTGTCCCGTCTAGGTGCACAACCGGAAATAATTGAACCCTTCATTGATGGAGTTGTCGGTAGCTGTTCTTCTTTCACACAACCGGGGGGCTTTCTGAAGATGATGGATACATTCAATGCCTTGAAGGATGCCCATCTATTTAATGATCCTTCGCAAAACATTCCAGAATTGGGTGAAGATAACCCCACATCCGATGATGATATTGATATAGAAGTTGATCATTCTTCTGATGAGTCTTATGATGATTATGAGTCCTTTGAGGATCCCACCAAAATTCATCCTTTCTTCCTGAATGTGCTCGTCCATGGTCCATTCCATGTATGCCTTCAAATTTGCCTCCTCCTCCTGTGGATGTTCCAAATGTGAACTTCACTCCCGAGGTACTCAAGATAGACGACATATTTGTTAGCAAGGAAGAGATGTGTACTTTTGTTGATTTTTACCATTTGACGAATAAAGTGGAGTACCGTGTAAGAAAATTTGATCCAGGCAAATGGGTTTTGAAGTGCAAGCATGCAAATTGTGACGTGCAGGTGGAAAACATGGGTTTTGGAAGACAACGAAGTTGACCCCTCACACATGTGCCTTCGATCCAAATCGGAATACACCACGATCATTGCCCTCAAAAGTGGTTGGATCATTTTATGCCGCTAGACAGCAAGAGAAATCAACATCAATGGCCCCTACCGATATTTTGGGAGATTTGAAATTAAATCATGGGATTAATTTGCAGTACAGTCAAGCGCTGAGGTCTGCACAACGGGCCATAAATATGATATATGGTGATCCTGAGGAGTCTTTCAACATGTTACCATCTTATTTGGATCAGCTTCTTACTGCAAACCCCGAGAGACATATAAAGTTACACACTGATGATGAAGATAGGTTCAAGTATTGTTTCTTTGCTCTTCGTGCATCAATTAACGATTTCATGAATTATGGCAGACCTGTTATTGTTGTGGATGAGACTCATCTCAAGGGTAAATACAAGGGAGTAGTTTTTGTTGCGGTTACTCAGGATTCCAATAAGCAAGTATTTCCACTTGCAACTGGCATAGGTGATGTGGAGAGTAATGAGTCGTGGACGTGGTTTTTTGATAGATTACGAGAAGCATATAGTTGTCCCGAAGATTTGTTGATTGTTTCTGATCAACACAAAGGCATAATCCATGCCGTGGAGACCGTTTACCCGGAAGCAAAACATGGATTTTGTTATAATCACATACAGAAGAAGTTTGCATCGTACGGCCGGTACATTATTCATTCTTTCAAGAGCGCTGCATACACTTATCGAGAGTCGGAATACGACAGCTACGTTAATATCCAATTTTATTTTATTTTCACATTTCTCATTATGTTGATCATCGCCATATGTACAATTAACAAAATAATGGATTCCATCGGATGTTTTGACAATGACAATTTCAAGAATAATTTAAGTAGTATAGGTCCCGAGCGATGGTCTCGAGTGCATTGTCCTATTAGGCGGTACGAGTTCATGACCTCCAATGCCGCTGAGTCTTGGAACAAAACCATTTTATGGGCTCGTGACAAACCCATTGTGTATGTGTTGGAATGTGTTAGACAAATCATTCAACAATGGTTTCATACTCGATCAACAGATGCCAAACCTTCACATGAGGATTTATCTACTGAAGTTACATATAAATTGTCAAATTTTACCAAGTTTTCTGATAAGCTTCATGTTGAGTCATTGGCATTCGATAAGTATAAGGTACTTCACGGTGTTAAGAGCTACATAGTTGATTTGTCTGAACGTAGTTGTGAATGCTGTGAATTCCAGTCCCTAGGGATTCCTTGTCTTCATGCCCTTGCTGCAATTAGGTAAGAATGTTAAATACCCCGAGAATGATTCTGTTTATCATGCTTTGTTATTCCAATATCCTTATTAATCCACTTTTTTTACTTTCAATTTATCTGTAGGCACGCAAATTATGATGTAAAAGTTTTTGTTGAGGAATGTTGCACCTCTCTTCATTTGAAGAAAATGTGGGGTGGATCAGTCATACCCGTACCTCATCCAAAAAAATGGGTTGTGTCTCCTCACATCAAATCCATTAATTGTCATTCTCCACCTTGTCCCCGACAAGCTGGACGCCCTAGGAAAAGCAGAAAGCGTTCACATTTCGAGGAAGGGTCTTCCTCAAGGTGTACAAATCAACAATGTTCACGATGCAAACAACCCAACCACAATCGAATAAATTGTGACCTTTACATTCCATCTGGAACTCCTGATGCAGAAGCATCCGATTTGCCACAATCGAATAGGGTCAATCTTCCTGGACGTCAACCACGCAGGTGTTCAATGTGTGGTGATCTCGGTCATACAAAGAGAAAATGTCCAAGACCTATTGATATCTGAATTGTACGGTTGAGGTGTGGTGAGCTTGTTGTGATATTAGGATTATCAACTCTACTTATATTTTTATAGAAGTATTGTGTACCTTTCGACGTGTATTAGTATTTATGATGTAAACTTTAATTGTTGTGAACTTTAACTTTTTACGTGTATCATGTATTTATGAAGCATCATGTATCGTAATGCACTAATATTATAATAGAAGGAAACTCAAAGAAAGTGATAATAGACTCGACCAAAAAGGAGTTTGCTCGGCAAAAAATGAGTTATCTACGCTAAAATGTAATGTTAAAACTGAACAAACACTACATGCAACAAAAAAAAAGATCACTCGGCCGAGTGAAAACTCCCTTGATCGAATGGAGTACCCACGGCCGAAATCACTCGACCGGACTGGAGTTCACTCGGTCGAGTGATATTTCATCTGGTCAAGTATAATTCCTACGGCATATTCTACTCGGGCAAATGATGTATCACTCGGTCGAGTGATAATATATATGGTCGAGTATAATGCATACGGTATATATACTCGGGCAAATGATGTATCACTCGGCCGAGTGTACTCTAGTCTGGTCGAGTGACCTCCTTTTACAGCCATATTAACACCTAAAAGGATCCACACTAATATTATTGTGAAAAGTAGAAACATTTAATTAACACACGAGTTTAACACAAACAGAAACTCAAATGAGTTCTTCCGAATACATCCTAGTACGTGTCGTAATTTTTTTAGAATAACAAACAACACAAACGTGACGGTAGGACATATTCTTGATTTCTAGTAGGAGACGCCAATTATTTTTTCCAACGAGGCCATAGAGCAAAGGTATTTGGAGATTTCCTTTTTTGAGGTAGACACGAAGCAGTTGGGTTGGACGAGCTTGCCTCCTTATTCACTGAACCAAATTTGTCTGAATCAGAATCGTTTGAATCAGAGTCCTCTTTTTCGTCAGGTGGAATGTCAATGACTTCAACCATTTGCGTAGTTTGATTGGGGTCATCGAACAATATTTTCAGGTACTCCCA
Source organism: Ballota nigra (assembly GCA_947034835.1). Classification (NCBI taxonomy): domain Eukaryota; kingdom Viridiplantae; phylum Streptophyta; class Magnoliopsida; order Lamiales; family Lamiaceae; genus Ballota; species Ballota nigra. The sequence continues at coordinate 27,925,039 of OX344727.1, forward strand.
ACATGGATCACCATACACTGTGTAAGCTTGAGCAAAATGTTCTTTCTATTAAGATGAATAAACATATGAGTGACAACTTTATGTATTTTTTATTTTATTTATAAACAATGAACAAAAATGTCACCCCAACTATGGTATACCAGAGTGTAGGATCAACGTACACACGATTTGTTGCTTCATCATACCTAACTCCAGGTACGGTGAGCAACCACGAGAAAATACGATGTCGGTTTTGTAGCCTGTGAACGTGGCTATGACAATGATCAAAGGACAACCTGATCTTGTGACACATGTTGATAGCCAATTGTGCAGTTTCGATTGCGTCGGTGTTATCTCCTGTCATAGAAAAGTCGAACTGTAATGCTTGGTCGGAGAGAGCTTCAGCAAATGTGGATGATGTTTGAGCATCCCAGGGCCACCCATACAACAGTTCCTCTTGGGAATGGCCGGGAAGCATATTTTTTCAGTTATTTAGAAATATTTTAGTTTGAGTTAAATAAATACATATACTGTGAGTACTATATAGGAAAATTATAATTGAAGTGCATATAATATTTGAAAAGGTAACACTCTGAAAAGGATGACTTCTTTTTTGTCCAATGTACAAGACATTTCATATCAATTCACAAGATTCACTAAATGCTATAACTGAATAACGGGAGGGTTGGCATAGTGTTTGATAAAGTGTTGGAATTACTTTTATTAACTTTTATGGAGTTGGCATATGTGTTTTTGTCGTTTCCTATCCCACCAAAAGTAGGAGTACTGGTAACTTTATTCATTTTTCAGGCCTACCTAAAAATGAGTCCTTTAAAATAGGGTTGTGAATTACTTTATTTTATAGGTAAGATTCCTTTAAAATGAGTTGTGAATGAGTTGGCATGTTTAGGGATAATAGGGTTTAGCCTACATGTGAAAAAACTACTGATTTACTTTGCATATATATTTTTTTTTAAATATGGTGTCATTTATTGACAATAGTGTGGTTGGTAGATTGATTAGAAATATGTTGGAATGTCTCTCGTTAGCTGTGATTGAGTTGGCATATGCATTTTTGTCGATTTCTACACCAAAATCAGTACATTTTCAGATATCTTTTCAGTATTGATGGTGCAACCATATTCTTTGCTTCTTTAGAGTGAGAATCATTTAGTACTACACATCCAATAAAAATGCTCCACAATATTTAATTGAATTGTCTTGTTGATGCAACATGTTTTCAGGGTTTAGGGTTTAGGTATTACTCTACATGTGAAAAAATTACTTATTTACTTTGCATACCCTTTCTGTATTTTTTTAAGCATAATGTCATTTATTGATGGATGTGGTTGGTAGATTGATTGGCAATATGTTGGAATGCCTCTCGTTAGCTGTGATTGAGTTGGCATATGCGTTTTTGTCGTTTTCTACACCAAAATCAGTACATTTTCATATATCTTTTCAGTATTGATGGTACAACCATATTCTTTGCTTCTTTAGAGTGAGAATCATTTAGTACTACTCATCCAATAAAAATGCTCCACAATATTTAATTGAATTGTCTTGTTGATGCAACATGTTTTCAGGGTTTAGGGTTTAGGTATTACCCTACATGTGAAAAAATTACTTATTTACTTTGCATACCCTACTCTATTTTTTTAAGCATAATATCATTTATTGATGGATATGGTTGGCAGATTGATTGACAACATATTGGAATTCCTCTCGTTATCTGTGACTGAGTTGACATATGCATTTTTGTCATTTTCTACACCAAAATCAGTATAAATTTAGATAAGAACTACCAATCCGAAACACTTACAAATAAATTTCTTGTCAAATGGCTAAGATCCAAAAACGTGTTGATGAAATGTTCGACATGGTGCCATGGACACAAAAGGAGGAAGAGACTTTGTTATTCCTTTTGATGAAGGCAAGACACGATGGCTATATGGTGGAATGTAGTCTTGAGGGTGGTCTTTTGGAGTATGTTACCCAAGAACTCTGTTCAACACTTCGAAAGGATTTTTCATGCAAGAAAGTATCTAAAAAGTTCTACTCCCTACTCGAGAGATGGAATAAATTTGACAAGGTGAAGATGCACAGAGGAATGAAGTCTGATCATGAAAATACTGGGATGCTTCTTGCTGATGAAGCTACATGGGATGCAATCATCAAGGTATTGATACATATATTATATTTGCATTAAAAATTCCTTATTATAATTTCAACCATCCAATTTGTGTAGGACAATCCATATGCGCAAAGACTTAAAGATAAAGGCGAACCTCTTGTTGATGATATGTTTCATGCGTTTGGTGTTATCCAGTATAAAAAGTGTCTGGATAACATAACTCATCAAATATGGTATATTGAGTCTAAATGTGCAAGGGAGTATGCATCATGGTCGAAGACGTGATTAGGCGTGAAATTGTCATGATTCGTCACTAGAAATACCCTAGTTTTGGTCGGTTTTGTTGAGTATTTAGAGTCAATTGAGCATGATTTCTATACATTGATAAATTTGTCTCTTTGATGCTAATAGGTGGATAGAGGGCGAAAAATAAAGTTTGTAGAACTTTGAATCAGCTCAAACGGATGCCCGGATGAGAAGATATCGAAGAAATACGAACGTATTAGTGCGTGAGAAGAGAAGTGTTAGTTGAAAGGAGAGAAGGCCCATTCGAGCTACACACTCGAGCACTATCGCTCGAGCAAAGCCGGTCGAGCGCCAATATCTTCCATAAACTTTTTGCTGCTCGAGCAAGACCCCTCGAGCGCCTCCGCTCGACTTCGTGTACCGTTCGACCAGTGCCTTCGAGCGCCTCCGCTCGAGCTCAACAGCTCGAGCGCCTCTGACTTACAGAACATTTTCTACACTCGAGCAAGACCCCTCGAGCGCCTCTGCTCGACCAATCGTTTCATTCGACCACTACGCTCGAGCGCGTCCGCTCGAGCGGGACAGCTCGAGCGCCTCCGAGAGCAAATTCCAAGTTCGTTTTTTCGGTCCATTAACTCCCGATTCGGCCCGATCCTTATATATACCTTTTCGAATACGTTTTTAAGGAGGGATCCACGAACCAACACAGGAGATCACATTCCAAATCACCTTTAGACTGAGTTTTTAGAGAGAGAAAGAGGAGAAGAGATGAGCAAGCTTTACTTTTACGTTTTTGAGGTTTTCTTTACGAATTCTTAGTCCGATTTTACTTTTTAGTTTCATTTCTTCAGACCTTTGTTCTTGAACCATTGAGATTTCGTTTTATTGATTTAATTTCAGTTTATTTCTTTATTTCTTGAAACCCTAGTTTATGTTTGATCTTTTCTTCGTTCTAATCATTATGTTCATGTTCGTTATTTATTCAATCGTTCTTGTTTACGTAAAACCTATGTCTAGCTAAAACCCTTGCATGCTTGGGGTAGGATGAACTCGTAGAAGTAGGATGTGGGTACGTAATTAAGGTAGTTCATGACGTTTAGTTTTAATTCACTTAATTAATGAATTCTTAAAATCAATCTTAACTTTTCCTTTGAATTTCGTACGAACGTGTTAGGGCGAGGACGACCGCGTCACTCTTTAACAACTAGTAGACTTAACTAGAGGGTTTAGAAGGGGTTGATTAATCTGCCGGTTTAGCTTTGGAGGACGGCCGCATCACCATTAGTTAAATTAGAGTTTCTTTAATTAAGCACGATCTATTAACTTGTTAGTGGATTAGTGAAGTCGATTGCTAGGATAAAGTATTAGGGTATTAAGTCTTGAGCTTTCATCTTACAATCTTTAACTTAGATTATCTCTTGCGTGTCACAATTATTTTGATTATGTACCTGCTCCATTAGTATACGTAGGGATTCCTATCCTAAGCATCACCATCACATACTTGCATACAAATCTTAGATACTTAGTTTAATTTTCCTTTTGCATTCGTAGAGTAATTTAGTTTAGATTATTTTCTCTTTTCAAAAAACCATCACTCATTTGAATACAAAACTTAGTTAATTCGTTTTTTTGTTCTCTAGTTTAATTAGTTTACTTTAGTTGCTTTTAATTAATTCTTTCAAAAAATCCAAAAACATACACTCATATTAACTACGACGCGTAGATCTTCAGGGATCTATTTGCATACACACTTTTCCTTGGGTTCGATAATACTTGGTCCCTATACTTGCCCATACTACAGTGAACCCGTACTCTTGCGGGGAAGCTACTAGTAGAAAGCTGGTATATTCGCTTCAAGTCAAGACGCAAGAAGACGTGGATTATGGAAATGTCCATTTCGGTTGTCCCTCTGGTTGTGGCCTAAGTGCTTAATTATCTAATTGTGTAATTTAATTTAGTCATTTGTTTTTCTTTTATATGTATTAGTTAAATTGTTGTGTAAGTTGTATGTTATTCTAGGGGTTGGTGTATGTGTTCCATCAATGCAATTATTATGGCTACAATAGAGTTTGTTTCTATGATCCCTTCCTTCATCCTTCTGAATATTGTATTTAGGTGCATTCATCTCTTTTGAATGAAATCATATGGAAGTATCAAAGTCATAAATTATACCAACAATCACTTTCAAATGACAACAAAAGGACTAACATAATTGACAAAACAACATCTACATCAACATAATCATAAACCTTCCATAATCCCCACAAACATATTACCAAAACAAAAATCAGTTTTATATCCTTCCTACAACAAAATAAATCTAATCATGTAATTTGCTCACAAGTTTCCTAGCAACCAAATCAACACAAAATGACTTCCTAAACAAGTCACACACAGAAGAGTCAATGTACGATACTAGTCGACCTGTGACCAAACACTCCATGAATTTGATGCATAAAATACTGCAATCACTTATGTTGGCTTGTTGGGGAGGCTTGTGAAATCTCCCTACTGAGAACTTTTTTGCTTTCATCCCCTTTTGTTGTTCACCCCATACCATTCCTTGTTCGCATAGTGAAAATAAAATTGAACCCAAATTATCAAAGTACCTGCCCATTTGGGTCCAACGCGTGTTTTCCGACATGGAGTCATAAACTGTGATATGAAGACTCTTCAAATTGATTTCATATAACACCCAATATTTTCCCATCACATGCCCGACCACGTATACGGTGGATTCCTCTGACCATGGCCTGTTACGGAAATTGGATGGTCGGATTCCAGTAACGTATCCGAAGAGCCTCATACATTGGACCTTCCAATCCCAGAATCCTTTCTTGTGATTGAACTTTGACCATCTTGAATGGAGCGCCATCAACTGGTTCTACAACCACAAAGTTGACAAACAAAATGTAAGATTAATTAAAAGTTATGTAAAGAATACATATATTTATATATTACCGTGAAATAAAAGTCCAGTAGTTGAGGAAACCATCAGGCATTATGTGCCACAAGGTACATAAGTGAATCAATATGCTGTCGTACACAATAATAGGGATTTCAGATTAAAATACCAAAAAATAACATATAAATTCAATACGGAAATACAAGGCAAGTAAAATACCGAATCTTGAAGCCATCCATTCGAAAACCACAAATCCTTGAACCAATCAGCATCAACCGCATGCATATTCTGAGTCACAATGTCAGTTGTCAACTTCTTCTCCTGTGCCATTTTCTACCAATTTTCAAGCTCTTGAATTGCACCATCATCAAACAAAGACATGGGGTCAAACAAAGTTTTTGGTCTCTCATCCGTTACCACAACAACCTTTTTGCTCCGTGGTTTTGGGTAGTGACTTGGGTCTGTGAACTGACTAATCTTCGATGGCCCCGGCCTCGTGACCCGCTTTGATCTAACTTTGATTCTTAATCGTTTAGACTTTTCCACCCCATCCTTCTGAACCTCTTCTTCTGTCTTTTTATTTCCTTCACTCTTATTTTCCTTTGCCAGTTCCTCCAACTCTTTCTCTGCATCTCTATCCACATGTCCCTCCTCTTCGTCTCTCACAATCGGCTCCACAACATTCCCCCCAATCTCCCTACCTTTATCTTTCTCAACTGGCTCCATTTATGTACCTCCACTCTCAATTCCAACGGCTCTCTCAACTTCAGTCTCCATATTTTTCCGTCCACTCTCCATTCCGTCATCTCTCTCAATCGTCTCCACCTCTATCCCTCCACTCCCCCTCCCACTCCCTACATGATCAAAGTCCATACATGCATCTACAAAAATAGCATCATCATGTACTCCCAAACCCTTGCCAATAATATTCTGTAGATCATACGCAATAAGCATACAAATTAGTCAGTTTATTTATAATAAACATCATCAGGTAATAACAAAGACTAAAATGTACGTGACATACCAAAAGATGTGTATAATTATGCTATCTCAAATCTACAGATACACAAGCACAAATCTAAGAACTATCGTATTAACAAGGAAAAATATATGCTTATACTAACCTCTTCCTTGTTGGTTTCATTCGGCACTTCTGGCAAAGTGCAGCCCAAATGGTGAAACAATATCTTCATTAACACTTCAAAATAATCCCGTTTCTTGCGCACAGTGGACAATTGAAGTGCACAATCATCTATCTTTCTTTCCAACTTGAGAATGCAAGAATTGTTGTTGGACCCGGCAATATCTTCATGGCGGTCTTTGAACTCCTCGTCTTCATCTTCAAAGTCCATCTCCTCCAACTTTCGCTTTCTGGAACTATCAATCGGAGTACTTGGATGATCTTGCTCCCATTGAAGAGCACTCAAATAACAGGGGGTAGTAATCTCAGTCTTAGTTGGTTCCAACCTCCGATGTACAGTATGGGTGACCTAAAACAAATCAATTTGAAGGTACAAACTATAGTTAATTAGCTTAGTGTTAAGTAAATATATAATTTGCATAGTAATTATGAGAAACTAAAATTTAAATGAACTTACATTTCTAGAAGAATTATTGTCAGGGAAGACATGTTTTTCCAACTCTTTTTTGGACAAACTGTTTATGCATGTCCATCTCAATATTCTCGGGAGCTTCGACGGTTCCACAATACTTGCACCAATTTTGGCCAACTTAGGGGTAGCTTCATACGCCCACAATTGAAGCGCGTGCACGAAACTGTAACAATCGAACCACAGTTTCTTTGTTTCCTCGATGTCCCTCTACTTGGCTTTCTTTATCATTCTTATCTTCTCAACTTTGTTGTCCTTCTCGTTTTGTCTGTCCATTATATTGCGGAGGTTATCAACTAGGAATTCGTACGCTACGGAACCCCACGGGAATTGATTGAATGAATCCAAGTCATCGAGCAGGTGAATGTACTGCAGGTCAAGCTTCTTGTTAGTTCGGTGTCGTACTAGCAACAAGTCGTACACAACCAGTAGCATGGCCAGTTTGAATGCAGTTTCAGACCCCCCGTTTTGAGCTTCCAAAGCTTCGTAACCTGGAAAAACACTTGTAAAAAACACTAAAGCATTGGGTGTATCTGGAACCTTGCCGAAACTCAACCCAGTCATCAACGAAAACTCGGCCGGTCCAAACTCTGCATCGCAACCATTCACATCAAATGTGATCTTCTTCCTGGATCCAGACTTATCTTGTTTCAATAATAGGTGATGTACAACTTGTCCTTGAAATTGAAGTGGTTGCAATTCCAAAAACTTCCCGAAACATGAATTCTGGAACCTTGTAAGATTACCGTCATCCAAATGAGTTTGAATGGCATCGACAACGCATTTGATATCGGCCCTAGAATTTACTCTAGCCATTCAAACCTGCACCATCAAAAAAATACCGTTACTAAAATAAATCAGATGGTTTTGTGGTTCTCTTCAATCAAATAATCAAGAATCAAGTATTTAATGCATGTAGTTAAGAAGGGAAAACGCTTCATCTAATGCATCTAGCTCAGAAGAGTAATCAAGTAATCTAATGCATCTAGTTAAGAAAAGTAATCAACTAATCTAATGTATCTAGTTAAGAAGAGTAATCAAGTAATCTAATGTATCTAGTTAAGAAGAGTAATGAAGTAATGAAGTAATGAAGTAATAAACATAATTCATCTAGATTAAAGTAGCAATCAACACACAAGAATCTAATTCATCTACTTTAGAAGACTAATCAAGTATTCTAGTAATCAACAATCATAATTCATCTAGATTAGAAGAGTAACCAACTAATGAAGAGTAATCAACTAATGAAGAATCTAATTCATGTAGTTTAGAAGCCCATAATAAACTATTACTGCAACCAAAGATTCCACCTTATACTAATAATTGCAAATTTTTTATGCAAGGATGGTCATACAGTAATTAGAAGCCCTAATTTCGCATGAACAAATTAATTAAAGCCACAATTTGGCATTAGGAATTTCAATTGAAGCCCTAATTTCACATGAACAAGCCACAATTTGGCATTAAGAATTTCAATTTAAGCCCTAATTTTGCATGAACAAATGAATTAAAGCCACAATTTGGCATTAGGAATTTCAAAGCCTTAATTTCGCATGAACAAATGAATTAAAGCCACAATTTGGCATTAGGAATTTCAATTGAAGCCCTAATTTCGCATGAACAAATGAATTAAAGCCACAATTTGGTATTAGGAATTTCAATTGAAGCCCTAATTTCACATGAACAAATGAATTAAAGCCACAATTTGGCATTAGGAATTTCAATTAAACCCCTAATTTCGCATGAACAAATGAATTAAAGCCACAATTTGGCATTAGGACTTTCAATTGAAGCCCTAATTTCGCATGAACAAATGAATTAAAGCCACAATTTGGCATTAGGAATTTCAATTGAAGCCCTAATTTCGCATGAACAAATGAATTGAATACCTAATTTAAATTGGACAAATAAATTCACCAAGGATTTGAAAAGGGCCTATACCGGCGAGAATGGCGGACGTATTGTATTGCTTCTCCGGCGATAATGGCGGATGGGCTGTGGTGCTTCCCCGATGTATGGAGGACGTGTGACTTGAACGGCCGAGTGGCGGACGAAGAGTGGCGGAGTGGTGGCGTGTGACTTGAATGTGTTGTGGTGCTTCTCCGGCGAATGTCCAACGTATGTGGCGGACGACCTGCGGTGCTTCACAAGAGAGTGGCGAACGGGAGTGGCCGAGTGGTGGCGTGTTCGAGTTTCAAGTCGAGCGAGTGGTGATAGGGTTTAGGTTGAGTTAATTTTAAAAAATTGGAATGGGTTTAGTTTTAATTAATTTGTATATTTTAATACCTCACTACTCGACCGAGTGAAATGTTCCTACCCGAGTCATTTTCAACATGGTCGAGTGAGAACCCTTCGGCTAAAATTACTCGACCAATTTAAATATCACTCGACTGGGTGAAATTATGCTTGGTCAAGTGACATGGGTTCGGGGAATATTGCTCGACAATGGGTAAATTTTTTTGCTCGACCGAGTGACTATTTTCTCGTCGAGTAAACCCAATACGTTTATTTCACTCGACCAATGCCAAAATTTGCTGACTCGGCCGTGTGATTCTTATTTAAAGTCGTTACTTTAACCCTAACCTTTTTACAACCCGAATTTACAACCCGGAAACCTATTCACCCCATTTTAAACCTTTTTACATAACCCTAACCGCCACTTATTCATAATTTTTTCAGTTTTCAACTTGAATACCATTCTTCATCTTCACGCGCGCATACATATACACCCACATGGTCGAACAATTACTCACTTAGGGCATTCAAGTCTTTTCATATTTTAAACATTCAAGGTAAGTTCTTCATCTACACTCTCTTATTTTGAAAGATTGAAACATGCTTTTGGAGGTTTATTGGATTTTTGTGCATAGTGCTTAAAAAATGAAACTTGTAAGCCCTAATTAATTATTTGATTCCCTTGATGTTTAAAGTTTTCTTAGGTTTATTAGTGATGGGTAACTCAATATCTCTTAAATTTTATGCCAACTGTTGGGAATATTCATGAAGTGGAAATTTTCAATTTTTATTTGGGTGAATAGTGCCAAAAATTGGCTTGCATTGCATTATTGTGTTCACTGTTGTGAATTTCTACCTTGACTTAGGTTCATTACTTATTTTATGCTATGTCAAAACAATGGGCATGCTCAATATGGATTGTTTTAGGTATATTAGAGATGGGTAAGAGAATACCTATTTGAATTTTATGCAAGTTTGTGTGTTTTTTTTTTTTTATAAATTGAACATTTGAAATTTTTTGTGATCAATAATGATGAAAGTTGGCATTACTGGATTTATAGTGGCGAATTTCTTGTTGAGTAGAGTGTGTTCTATATTGATTTATAGTGGCGAATTTCTTGTTGAAGAGTGTGTTCTATATTGATTTATAGTGCCGAATTTCTTGTGAATTTCTTGTTGAGTAGAGTGTGTTCTATATTGATTTATAGTAGCGAATTTCTTATTGAGTAGAGTGTGTTCTATATTGATTTATAGTGCTGAATTTCTTGTGGAGTAGAGTGTGTTCTATATTGATTTATAGTGCCGAATTTCTTGTGAATTTCTTGTTGAGTGGAGTGTGTTCTATATTGATTTATAGTGCCGAATTTCTTGTGAATTTCTTGTTGAGTAGAGTGTGTTCTATATTGATTTATAGTGCTGAATTTCTTGTGAATTTCTTGTTGCGTAGAGTGTGTTCTATATTGATTTATAATGCCGAATTTCTTGTGAATTTCTTGTTGAGTAGAGTGTGTTCTATATTGATTTATAATGCCGAATTTCTTGTGAATTTCTTGTTGTGTAGAGAGTGTTCTATATTGATTTATAGTGCCGATTTTTTTATGAATTTCTTGTTGCGTAGAGTGTATTATATATTGATTTATAGTGCCAAATTTCTTGTAAATCTATTGTGGTCTCCCATCACTCAACCATACATTTTCTGACCTTTTTGTGTAGAGAGATGAACCAATGCCGTGGAAGAGGAAGAAATCAAGCTCCAAGGGTAAATAATGAAGATCATGAAATTCATTGCTTGCAACAATGTCAAAAGAGGCCATCTGATCTTGGGTTATATTTTGGCGATGAAGCGAGGTATTACAATAACTTCATCAAAGCTAGCACCATGACTTACCATCCCACAAGGTTCTACGACTCAACAACCATGGATGTATTGAACACTAGATGAGATGTAGAAGAACTCTTCGAAAGGATTGGATGGAAAGAGATGCTTTCAATCCACAAGCCTCTTTACAAGGATTTGGCCATCGAGTTCCTGAGCACGGTGGAAGTTTTAACTGATGCCGGTAAAGTGCCAACAACGATGGCGTTCAGAGCTGGAAATATGGATCGCTCGATCACTTGTCAGCGCTTGAATGAGATTTTCCAGACGACAACTCGTGTACACAACAGGAATCATTACGAAAGGGGTTGTTATAAGGATGAGAAAAAAACATGGGATGCGATCTCCACTAAAAATCCGAAGCAAGTAGAATTTGTTGCTGGAAAGTCAAAAGCATCGAGGATTCGTAATCCCATGTTCAAAATGGTCCATAGAGTGATGATGAACACTGTTTTTGCTAGGCATGAAGCTGGAGCCATGAGGGGTGAGGAGTTGTATTTGATTTATTCTATGATCAATGATATGCATGCCAACTTTGGTGCTTACCTAATGGCACACCTAGGGAGTCGGTGTTCATCTAACATCAAGCAATGTGCAGTAGGAGGGATGATTACTCATATAGCTGAAAGTGTCGGTTGGAGACTGGGTGGAATGGAAAGCATTGCTGAGGAGTACATTGACATCCCTTATCTGTTAAAGAGCGAAGTAATAGAGAAGGTGGGAGATGAGTATTGCGTGAAGTTGAAGGGTGAACTTGGATTTCCACTGAATAACTTGTCTCTAATAACATGGAGAAGAGAGGAAGCAGGAAATTGGCTCATGCAATATGGGGAGCACATCCGATTTCGACAAGAGTTTCATGATAATGTTGCTGTACAACGAGCAAGAGCGAGGAAGTGTGCGAGAGCAGGAGAAGGAATGAGCAGAGGTCAAGAGCAAGTTGGAACAGAGGAAACAAGGGAGGAACAAGAAGAACACGTGGAGAGATCACAACCTCATGTCCAACCGACTCAACAACCATTGGTGTATTCAAGAAGGAGAAACGACATCGAAAGTTTAATCACTACTATAGAGAGCTTTAGGGTGGATATTCAAGGACTCCGTTCTAGCAATATGATAGGTTGATTACTAAAATTGAAGACGTGGTTACAAGACAGACAACTATTGAAGAAATACTTAGGGGACGGAGTCGGAGAGAACAAAATATGGAGCGGCGCCAACAAGCTATGTTGGACTGGCACATCCAACAAGGACATTTTCAATATGAAGACCCGCCACAATGAATTGATGTGTGCTAACTTTTAGAACAATGAAGTGGACTTTTAATTTGCGTAGTTATGGATGTTGTTGTTTAATTTTGCTTAGTTATGGATGATGTAGATTAATTTTGCGTACTTATGATTAAAACATCATCATTTTGCATAGTTTTTTTTTTTGGATGATGTTCTTTAACTTTGTTGCTTGTATAATTTGTTGATTATCTTTGATATAGTATCTCTATTTGATGATGTTTTGGATTAGGGAGAACATCAAATGAAAAATTGGCGGGCAAAAAAAGGTATCTATTGAACAGTAATTCCGTGGTATAATAGGGATTGTCACATGTAGGATGTATGATTGCAGTGTGACTTAACAACCCACTAAAACGTAATGATTCAGTGACAAATTGACCACACATTCTGACATGTCAATTTTTCTTACTGCCCAGTCAAATCCCCTTTAGTCACGAGAGTTTTTATCCAGTTAAAATAATTATCTTCTAGTAAATGGACCACAACGACAATAGAATACTTTTGTAGTATATAAAAGAGGTTATGCACCATACATCAGTATACTATCTCAAGAGTTCCACAAAAAATGCCTCCACTAAAAAAAATTCCCCTTCAAAATGAAATATTGTATGATGGAATATGGACCTTCGAAATGGAATCATGTTTCATAAACACATTGTTGATGCAAAAACATCAAGGTAACTGGGAAGGTAGAGATGCATTAAACTTTAATGTAATCTCAACCTCAATGAACACTGTGAATGAGGTGTTTCATAAGTCTTTGTCTTTCGAAGAGGCACGTATACAACTCAACTATCTACGACAGAGGTATGACACATTTGTTAAGTGTCAAGAGGCTGAGGGTTTCACTTGGGATCCAAATACTAACAAGCTCAAAGCAGCTAAGAAAGATTGGATTCAGATGGTCAAGGTTTGTTTTTTCTAATATGTTTAAAAAATTTGCATAGTCGTGAATGTGATATTTACTGAGTTCAAAATATTAATATACATCGTGCTTTTGTTATATAGAGTGATCGTCTTGCTATGGCCTACGTCCGTGAAGGAGAACCATTCTTCTCGTCCCTGTCATTTCTGTTCAAGGAGTCTGGTGAGATTGAGACAAGTGATGAAACACAAAATCATCAACAAAATACAAACCATCCTCTCCTACAGAACATGATTGTTCCAAACTCGGAAGATGAAGAAGACATGTCTTCTACTGGCCCCAGGCACGCTTCCAGTCGAAGGAGGTTGTTTCATAAGCCATCAAGATCATCTACTCCAAATCTTGATGCTACCCATGAAATTCCTAGCTACTTATCCCCTCGCACCTCAAATGCATCTAAAACCATTCCTCGCACTCAATTTCTTCAGATAAATGTCTTTCCAACTTCAAGTATGAGCTCAAACAGTGCTGACACTTCTAGCTCTTCTGCTTCAAAGAACTTCTACGAGTGGTCCTTCTCTTCTCGTAAAGAAGTTTGAACAATTTGTTTTCATGTTTTCTTAGTATGCATTTCTATTCCAAAAGTAGGGCAACTTAGGTTGGTTTGCATCCTCATTCGGTCCACATTGTCAGTTTTTTGTGCAGTAAATCTAGTTTGTTTTAGGTAAGTTATTATGTATGATGTTGCATGTTTATTTCAATTCAATTAAGCAATCCTTTAAGTTTGACATTTATTGTCGTTTTGAGCCTCAATTGATACCATAAACATGGTTGTACACATTTTACTCTGCGTGGCTAACACTAAAATAAAAAGATCAAACAACCATCAATATTCGAAATTGCAAAAAATATGTAAAAAAAACCAAGTCGACTATTTGTTTATCGTCTCACATATCGAGCGAAAGATGAATATTTAATGGTTGTCCATCAACATGTTTCAATATGCATCTTTTCGGAATAATAAACCACAAAACAAGTATATAAATTACTTTGTACTTCAACGTTCAAACTCGTAAATTGTTAAAATAAGCCTGCAAAAAAATACATAATTTCTTAAAATTAGTACAATGAGAAAATAACCAATATAGAGCTTCAAACATTAGTAAAGAGCATGACATATTCTTTATTAATCATGTGGAAATATCAAAGCTCACTGATCCTACTATAATATTTTTTTTCCAACATAAATAGTGTTGTGAGAGTTGGCAATCACTTGACATGTAGTTGAATATAGTTGGCAAAAAATTGTGAACCATATATGAATGTACTAATATAAAATTATTGAGGATTATATCAAGCCCTAACTATTGTGGTTAATATGAGATGTCAATTATTGCAAAAATATATGAGCAAAGAAGTGAATTAGCACATCAAGTTATTATACTCTTTCATTTAGGAATTTTAGCAAACACTTGGTGGGCATTTTTACATGAATGAAATTTTTTGAATTTTATTTTGAGTAATTCATGTTTAATTAACCCCATAATACAAAACAAATGATCAAAAGAGTGAATTTTCATACCTTCTTGACATAAATTGAATTAGCACATCAAGTTATTATACTCTTTTCATTTAGGAATTTTGTCAAACACTTGGTGGGCATAGTGATAGATGAAATTTTTTCATATTTTTTTTAGTAATTCATATTTCATTAACACCATAGTACAACATAAATGATCAAAAGAGTGAATTTTCAGATCATATAGTCATAAATTGAATTTTCAGATCAACGAAAAATGGATCGAGATTTTGGAAGAACCCGTGAGAATTTTCTCCAACTCCAGTGACTAAATTGGCCGAAACTATGGAACAACAAGGGAAGGTCGCAGCGAATTTTGGAAGACCCGTGAGAATTTTCGAAGAACTCATTCAATTTTGGAAGAACCCGTGCCGGGTCGTTGAGGGGATGAAGAACCCGTAGAGATAAGAAGTCGTCGAGTTCTTGATTAGGCGTGAAATTGTCATGATTCGTCGTTAAAATACCCTAGTTTTGGTCGATTTGGTCGAGTATTTAGAGTCAATTGAGAATTATTTCTATACATTAATGAATTTGTCTCTTTGATGCTCATAGGTGAATCGAGGGCGAAAAACGGAGTTCGTAGGACTTTGAATCGACTCAAACGGATGCCCGGATGAGAAGATATCGAAGAAATACGATTGATATTAGTGCGGAAGAGGAAAAGTATTAGTTGGGGTAAATTTGGAGTCACTCGAGTGGATCAGCTTGAGCACTAGCGCTCGAGCGTGTGGCTCGAACGCCCAAAACATACGGAAGATTTCTTGCGCTCGAGCAGCTCGAGCGCCACCGCTCGAGCGTGTTGCTCGAGCGCCCCAAAATTCCAGCATTCGACCAGCTCGAGCGGAGGTGCTCGAGCACTTGCACCATTCGAGCTACACAGCTCGAGCGCCACCGCTCGAGCGTGCTAGCTCGAGCACTTCCCAGATTTTTGCCTTCGGATGCGTTTTTTGGCCCACGAGTTCCCGATTCAGCCCGACGCTTATATATATTCATTCCAAACTCGTTTTTAGAGACGACCACCATGATATACCACTTGATACCTTGTTACTTTTAGAGTTAGTTTTTGTAGAAGAGGAGACGAGCAAGCTTTACTTTACGTTTAATCGAAGTTTTAGTACGAATTCTTAGTTTATTTTCATTTCTTAGTTTCTTTTCATTAGTTCGACTACGTTAAACACTTTAAACTTCATTTTTATTAATTAAATTTCAGTTCTTTGCAAGTATTTCTCTAAACCCTAGTTTATGTTTGATCTTTTATTCGTTCAAATCATTATGTTTATGTTCATCACTTCTTCTATTGCTTTTATTATTGTCAAAACCATGTCTAGCTAAAACCCTTGCATGCTTAGGGTTGGATGAACTCGTAGAAGTAGGTTGTGGGTATGTAATTAGGGTAATTCGTGACGTTAGGTTTTAATTCTCTTAATTAATGAATTCTTAAAATCAATCTTGACTTTATTCTTGAATTTAGTTCGAAAAGTGTTCGAGAGAGGACAGTTGTATCACTCTTTAACAGATAGTAGACTTAATGAGAGGGTTTAGAAAGGGTTAATTAATCTATCGGTTTATCTAAGGAGGACGACCGCATCACCTTAGTTTAAATTAGGGTCTCGTTAATTAAGCACGATCTATTAACTCGTTAGTGGATTAGTGAAGTCGATTGCTAGGATAAAGTATTAGGGTATGAAGTCTTGAGCTTTCATCATACAATCTTTTACTTAGGTTATTTCTTGCACGTCACGATTATCTTGATTATGTACCTGCTCCGTTAGTATACGTAGGAATTCCTATCCTGAGCATCACCATCACTTATTTGAAAAACACACACCTTAGTTTATTCGTTTCTTTCGTTCTTTAGTTTAATTAGTTTATTTTAGTTTAGAATTAATTTTCCAAAAATCCAAAAACATTCACTCATATTAGCTACGACGCGTAGATCTTTAGGGATCTGTTCGCATACATACCTTCCCTTGGGTTCGATAATACTTGGTCCCTATACTTGCCCATACTACAGTGAACCCGTACTCTTACGGGGAAACTACTAGTAGAAAGCTGGTATATTCGATTGAAGTCAATGGCGCCATTGCCGGGGAAGGCGTTGTATGTCTTTTGAATAGGACTTGTAGATAGCTTAGTAGTTAGTAGTGAGTGATTTATTTTTCTGTTTTATTTTGTAGTATTTTTGGCAGTTGCGTTTTTATTCTTTTGTTAGTGTTTCAGGATTATGAAAACACGCTCACAAGGTGCTACGAGCGAAGAGAGATTACAGTTGGATCCTGAGACAATAGCAAGAAGAAACCGAGCCTTCTTAAGAAGGATGAACGCTGCCGGAGGAGAGAACGAGAATGTCAACATGGACATCTCTAATGAGTTGGATGATGCTGCGAATGAGTTCAATCAGGAATTGGGCCGAGTTGAAGGCACTGGAGGGAGTGGTAGCCAGAATCAAGTTCCGATAGAGGACAGCCAGAGCCAAAACCCGGGCACACATAACGTAAACAATCCAGCTCACAACCTTGTCCAACATCCTCAGAACAACCCTGCTTACCCACAGAACAACTTTCCACAAAACAACTTACCTTACCCATACCCACCTTATCCGTATCCACCATACCCGTATCCTCCACCTCCTGTTTACAACCAACCACCAGCTTATCAACCACCACCAGGAATTCTTAAGCTGCTTACCGAGAATCAATTCAAGGGGGAGGTTGGGAAGGAAAATCCTCATACTCATCTAAGGAGTTTTCTGATGATCGCATCCACATTCAATTATAACGGCATGTTTGAAGATGCCAAGAGTCTCAGGCTGTTCCCATTCTCTTTGACGGGAATAGCCAAGGAGTGGTACGATAACACGCTCCCACGGGGAGGTATAACCACATGGGCCGAGCTCGAGCGTCTGTTCCTCGAGTGATTCTACCCTCCATCGAGAACTATTAAAGCGAGGATTGAGATCTCTTCCTTCCGCCATATGTAAGGAGAGGACCTACGTCAAGCGTGGGAGATGTTGGTCCCGAAATGAGTAAACAGGTGTATGGGGGGGAGAATACACCTGTGGTTACAAATTAAAACTTCTTGTAAAACTTATCAGGTTACTTAAGACAGTAGCTCGTCAGTGGACTTGAGGTCTGCTGAGAGTTACTTGTGAAAGCTTACTGAGATAATACCTCCACTGAAAGCTCAAGACTTTCAGTTGAAATACTATCTAATTAGCTTTCAGATGCGGATTAGTGAGCCCTTTAGAAAACTCGTTTTACTTTGATAAACTTTGAGATTAACACACACTTAGGAAATAGCAGAAAGTAAGTACACAAGATATAAAGTGGTTCAGAGAAGAATCTCCTACGTCCACTGTCCTGATTAAACAGGAGAATTCCTTTCACTTGGAATTCCTTGTGTTATAGTGCCAAGGTGCACTGATCAACTAATCCTCTTTTAGGATGATTGATCACTAGGAAATTCCAGGTCCTAGTTCCCAAAGCAAATCGGCTTTCAGACTGATACAACAATCAGCTTACTAACACCACTTAACACTAGCTCTCAACCTAAACACTGAGTAGGGTTTTGAGTAGGGTTTTGGTTCCAACTATTTTGAGATAATCCTTACAAATTTAGCTCAAGACTTAGGATTGGATTATCTCTTTCTAAGATTTGGATATAGCTTTTAAGCTTGGTTACAGAAGGTTTGTTAGGCTCTCTACAAATGTGAAACACTTGGGAAACAAAGGCAATTTCAAGTGCTTCTAGTTGTTATGAATGTAGAGATAACTTTGATCTTGTGAGTTTCCCGTGCATAGAAATGAGCACGTCCTTCTGTATTTATAGGCTTCCTTGAAAATCTTCCCGTTGGATTTAAATCTTCTCAAGTAAGTCTTCTTGTATCTGATTGGCTCAAACGACTCTATTTGAAGCTTTAAGTCTTGTCAAGAAACGGCTGAAAGACCATGCATGTTCACCAACTTTCTGTAGATTGCTAGGGAAAGACTTTTGGTACTTGTCAGTCTGGAGCAGGTCGGCTGTCAGTAAAGTATACTGACGTGTCATCTTCTCATTGGACCTTCAGTCTGCTTGCCCAGATTCTTGTCTTGCTTTAAGGTGGAACTCCTCTGAGAGAACCTTCTCATTCCTTCATTTATTGTAAGCTTCACTGAAATTCGTTTTGCCTTGTTCCAACCAGATTAACTAACAGCTTTTAATATGTTTAGCATTGAATGTGCTTTGTTAGTTCTCATTAGTGGACCTTGGTCCTCTCCTGATGGCTTTTAGTCTTAGTGAGAATGCACTTAGAAAACATTCAAGACTTAGACTCTTTCTCAGATCACTTGACTTCAGTGGACTTCGTCTTCAGCAGACTTCATTCCTTAATACACTCTAGAAATTACTAACTGCACTTCAGTTCCTTAACAATTGAACTGATTAACTAAACACTAACTCTACTGAATGTTTTACTTACAAATCAACTTAGGAGGAACATTTTGGCATCTAATCAAAACCTAAGTCTTATACATTTTCCCAACAATTTCCCCCTTTTTGATTATGCCGGAACCTATCTTATTACATTTCTTCATTCAGATGAGGTTCTTCAGATGACATACAAAGTTCAAGGATTTTGTAAGTAAGAAACATTCAAGAACATAAGCCTAAATGATAATGAGATATTATCTTGGGCAAAACATTAGTAGAGTTCATTTCATGATAAATAGTGAAGTACAGATTACATGAATTCTACTTAACAAAAGATACAAACTTAAAACCATCTGGGACTTATAAACAAATGCCCAACAACGATACTTAACTTCTCAGATGGATTCGAATATGGGTTCAAGACCATACTGCTTGAATACTCTGACCTTCAGCTCGTTCTTCCTCTCCACCACTTCCTTTGAATGTCCTCTGAGTCCAAGATGTTCACATAAGGATGCCACTCTTCAGTGATCCTTTCTCTATCCACAACACCAGTTGCATCTTGAGGAGGCCAGTAGACGATTGGCTCAGGAGCCTTCAAGGCATGATCTGGGAAGGCAACATTCCAAGCATCACTGATCTCAGGATAGAGTTTTGGATAGGCTTCAAACAACCATGAGTTGAAAACCTCTTAAGTATTATCTCTTCCTAGTTCTCCGCTGACATGGTAGTAGTATACAAATTCCCTCTTGACCGTTTCCCAAGCATCATTGAGCTTCTTGGGAACCCAAGTATCAAGATGAGGGTATTTGGCTTTTGAGAAAGTCATTTTGTCCTTCTTAAGCTTAGCAACCCATCTTTGATAACCACTCCTGAACTTCTTTGAAGTAGTCTTATCAAAGGTGGTTAGCCTCTCCTTCCTTTCTGCCATCTCAGATATGGTCTCCATCTTTCCAACCACCTTATCCCTCCTGTCTTGCTGTTGAGCAGCCAGCTTCTGTGCTCTTTCATTCATCCCTCCAGCCTCTTTGATAAGCTCAGTGAGCTCTGTGACTCTTGTGGGGGCAGACTTAGGAGGTTCAGATGAAAGAGGTTCAGGGTTAAGAATGGGGAGTACCTCAACTGACTCTGAGGAGTTAGTGGATTTAGCAGCTAGCCTCCCTGAGGTTCTGGTCTTCTTGGCTACCTCAGCTGAGAGGGCATCAGATGTCTTTCTTTTTGTGGTTTCCCCCTTCTTTGCAGCTCTCTCTTCCTTTTCCTTCAGATGAGCTTCCTTGAACTTTGAGTGGTCCTCTGATGCAGTCTCCTTCCCTTTCTTGGCCTCTGCAATCTTCTGAGCCTCTGCATCCACCTTCTTCAAAGTGCTCTCACTTGTTGGCCTTTCTCAAAGTCGGGGGTCTCAAGGATAATCTTCATTTTGTTCTTGGGATCAAGCTTCATATCCTTAGCGCTTATCCTCTTTTCCCCCTTTCCGGCATTTATCAAACATTCGGCCACAGTGACGTTGAGCTTCAGCTGATCATGAGCTAAGGCCTTCAACTCAGTTGAGCAATGATCAACTTCATCCTCCAGTCTCTCCAAAGCTGCTCCAGCCGTTTGCCCAAATTGTACAAACTGTGCTAACTTCTCATCAATTAGCACATTTGTCTTCTCTTGTGTGGGGAAGTCCTCCGCTGCCTTCTTCAGAACTTCTCCTAGCTTAGCTCCCAATTCTGCATGCTTGGCCTCGAATTCTGTCAGCTTTGAATTCCACAACCCTTCAACCTTCCCAAGTAGGTCCGCTGAGAAAGCCTCTACTGAGGACTTTAGGTTGATGGAGACATTCTCCACTGAATCTTTAAGAAATTGGGTTCTGGCCTCTTCCTCCTTCTGCTCCAGCTTCTTCAATGCTTCTATGACAAGCACACTCTGTCCTTCAACAACATCAATCACCATCTGCTGAGAATCTTCAACTTTAAGAGTAATATTTTGAAGTGATGTTGTTGTGGTCTGAGAGGATGACCATCTCATCCACTTCTTCTTGCACTATCTCCTGGACATCCCTCAGTTGTGCTTGGAGAGCAGGAAGCTTTTCATCTTGAATAGAGTGAACAGCATCACTCAGAGGAGTTAGGTTGACCTCTACTGGGGGAATCTCGACAGTTTGAGTACCTGCATGACAAATAAGGTTAGCTCTTTCCCCCTCAACCTCACAACCTAAGTCTCCTGAAGCTTCTACTTCCATTGGGACTCCCTCCCCCTCTCTCTTCTCTTTTTTCTCACTTTCACTCTCTTTTTCGACTTGATTCTTTTCAGCCAATTCACCCTTTACAGGGATGATTGCTCTAATCTCACCACTCACAACTCCAGTAACCTATACCTCAGTTTCTTTTTCTTTGTTATTTTCAACTCCAACATTACCAGACACCTCACTTGACTCCTTAGCCACCACTGAGGGCTGTTGTGGGAGAACTTCAGTAGACACCTCTACTGAGCTCTCCTGTGGCAAATTTTGTGCCTCAGTATCCCTTGCCATGGATACATCCTTGGCTACTTCACCATCACCTTGCCTAGGTAAAGTACCTCCTCCTTGTTCACTTTCTTTCTCCTTCTTCTCCTCCTTCTCTTTATCACCTGCCTCAACAGTTTGCACAATCTCAGCTCCTCCTTCAGCTAAAGCCTCAGCTGGCTTCTCTTTATCACCTCCATCAACCTTCTCCTCTGCATCTGCCTTCCTTGCCTCAGCTATTTTGTCCATAACCAGACTCTCAAAGATCTTCTCATCACAGAGAAGTCTGGTTTTGGTCATTCCAACAAATTGCATCACTTACACCTCCTCCTTCTTCCAATCATCTACATTGCTGCCTCTGACAACCAATAGAATTTCACCCAGTCTTCTGTCTTTGAGCTGGACAAAGAGTCTCAATCTCAAGAATATTGCTTTCAGGGTGGGAAACCCATCAAGCTCAGGATACTTAGACTCCAAAGAGTAGGCTACCTCGTCCTTAAGAGCGTCTAAGAATGAGTACTCTTCTTCATCGTCTGAAGGAAGGTAAGGGGTAGGGGATCTGCTGTCTGTTGGCTCCTCTGGGATAGACTCCAGGTGAGTTGTGTGAGTTTCAGGAGGGTTCGGTTCAGATGAGGTTTGGGGTTGGGTATCAGTAGAGGTAAGATTTTGTTCAGTGGGGGTTGAGGGTAGGGGTTCAGATGGGGTTGAGGGGATGGGTTCTGTTGGAGTTGAGGTTGGTTCAGATGTGGTGGTGGTTTGGGATCCACTTTCAGGTTGTTGAGAGCCTTCAGTGGGGGTTTTAGTTATTTTGGAGATGCGTTTGGTTTTGGCAGGGGTGCGAGGTTTGGTTTTGGGTTTGATGGGGGTAGGGGCAGGGGCATCTGAGTCAGACTCAGTTGAGATTATGTTGGGAGAAGAGTCAGGGTTACCTGA
The DNA here is from genome assembly GCA_947034835.1 of Ballota nigra. Classification (NCBI taxonomy): domain Eukaryota; kingdom Viridiplantae; phylum Streptophyta; class Magnoliopsida; order Lamiales; family Lamiaceae; genus Ballota; species Ballota nigra. Next base: position 27,947,588 of record OX344727.1, read on the forward strand.
TGAAGACTCATCAGTAGAGTTTGTGACTCTGACTTTCTTAGAGGCACTCTCCTTCTCAGCCTCAGTAGACCTCTTCTTCTCCTTCTTAGAAGCTTTTTCTGCCTCGGCCTCCTTGTGTTGGGCCATTTTATCACTCAATTTAACCAGCCTTCTCTTCAGTTTGGTTTTCTTCCCTTCAGCAGGGCCAGCTTCTTCCTCTTCAACTGCCTCTGGGCTCTCCTCAGCAGGCTTAATCATTCTTGTTTCTAGGGCATTTCCAGACTTGAACAAGGCTTTTAGGTTACTCCACTTTCTGTCTGGAATCCAATCTACTCCCAGATCTACATTCTCTATCAAGTAAGAGATTTTTGTTGCAAAGTTTAGCTTACTTAATAGTTGGGGAGTTTTGTCAGGTTGGAGCTTTGAGTGCTCTTTATTCAACGCTCTCAGAAAGAACTGTTGCCAGTTGAATGTCTTTTCCTTACTCTCCACAATCACCTTCATTAATCTAAGCTTGGGCTTGCTCACCTGCTCCGTGCTTCCCTGGTTTCCCAATATACATTTTCCAACAACTTCACAGAGAACATTGTATACCGACAGGAGTACACTTCTGTTCATTGTTGGACTGTATTTTACCTTCCTTTGCATAATGGAATCAACCCATTCTTCCTCCTTGTCCGCAATACACGTATCTGGATTCGGACCTTCAGAGGGGAGATTGAACAGCTCCTTCAAGTCATCTCCACTGATGCGGATCTCCTTTCTAATCTTCTGGTGTTCAACGATTTCCATGTCGTCCCTCATCACCTTCTTCTTCCTTTGTAAAATGAGATGAGACCTGATTCTTGAATCAGAGTTGGATATATGACAGAAAAACTCAATAACATGCCTGTCAAAACAGTTCTTAGGATGAACTGTTAAAAACTTCTCTAACCCAGCAGTTTTAATCATCTCTAGGGCCTCTTTGATGTGAGCAAATTCTGGCTTGGATTCTATCTCAGGGTTATCAAAAACCACGATGGGTTCATACCAGAAATTCTCTTTATTGGTTAGAAAACCTAGGTTTAATTTTGCCATTTGAAAGATGGGATTTGAGAGAAAATTGGCAGAGAGTATTTGGACAGATAGAAGGTGTTTGCTTGTGAGTGATTTCGAAAAGGTTTACAAGCGTAAGTTTGGGGTTTTTATATGAGTGTTGAACGGTGAGATTGAGAGGAGAGATTAACGCCTGAGATTAATTCGGTTTGAGATCGTGGATAGTCCAAGAGGTTAGTGGGGAGTTTTTAAGAGATCTTGACGGTTAGAAAAAAACCGCCTAAAATGGAAGGTTTAGATTGAAAGGGTTGGTAGTTGGAAGGTCACATCATCCGGGTTTTAAAGCGCATGAGATAGGTAACTGTAAAAGTGAACCTGACTTGTACAACGCGCATTAAATGCTTGCCATTCCAAAATCTCTTTGAAAAAGTGTAAGAAATATTTAATTTTCAGAAATCACTCATTAGTAATTTTATTGAAACCAAATATATATTAAAAACTAAAAGGCTTTAGATTTGAAAATATAAGAGGAATTAAAACTTTGACCTCCACTGAGGTTTGACCCCGTATGAGAATCAAGACTCTTCTGAGATGAGGAGTCTTTACTGAGAAAGATCCTCCCCTGAAAATGAACCTCCACTGAGTTGAAAAATAACTCTTCTGAGATGAATCCTTTCATTACTCTCCTGGATCTAGGAGTCCAAGCTCTACTGACAACTCTTGAAACCTTGCTTTAGCCAAAGGTTTAGTGAAGATATCTGCCTTCTGCTTGTCAGTGTGGATTTTGAGCATTTTGATGTCCTTCTTCTCCACATGATCTCTGATGAAATGATGCCTTATATCCACATGTTTGCATCTTGTGTGGAGAACTGGATTTTCTGAAATAGCAATTGCACTATTGTTGTCACAGAAAATAGGGACTTCATTGGCAAAGATATTGTAATCTCTCAGTTGTTGTCTTAGCCAAAGAATTTGAGCACAACAACTTCCAGCTGCCATATACTCAGCTTCAGTAGTGCTTGTGGCTACTGAGTTTTGTTTCTTGGAGAACCAAGAGATCAACTTACTTCCCAAGAATTGACAAGTGCCTGAGGTTGATTTCCTGTCAATTCTACATCCTCCATAGTCAGCATCTGAGTATCCTGTGAGTTCCAGATTGTCATCTGATGGATACCACAATCCCATATTCACAGTACCCTTAAGGTATTTGAGAATTCTTTTAGCAGCTTCCATATGACTTTTCTTTGGATTGGCTTGATATCTTGCACAAATCCCAACTGCAAAAGTGATATCAGGCCTGCTTGTTGTGAGATACAGTAGAGATCCAATAATAGCTCTGTAGTGAGTCTGGTCTACTGATTCACCATCTTCATCTGGTTCCATCTTGGTGTTGGTGTTGAGTGGAACTCTTGCTACTTTGCTGGTCTGGCATCCAAATTTGTTGATCGGCTCCCTTGTATATTTGGCTTGATTGATGAAGATTCCTTCAGGAGACTGCTTAACTTGAAGTCCTAGGAAGAAGTCCATTTCTCCCATCATTGACATTTCAAATTTTCCCTTCATCAGTTGAGAAAACTTTTCACAGAGGACTTGATTGGGACAACAAAAAATGATATCATCCGCATAGATTTGTACAAGCAAAGTGTCCTCTCCTTTTGTGATCCTGAAGAGAGTCCTATCTACTCCTCCTTTGATGAAACCATGATCCAAAAGGAATTGTGACAAAGTATCATACCAGGCTCTTGGAGCCTGTTTCAGTCCATACAGAGCTTTTCTCAGTCTATATACTTTGTGACTTTCTTCAAAACCTGGGGGTTGCTCCACATAGACTTCTTCATTGAGTACTCCATTCAAGAATGCACTCTTAACATCCATCTGGTACACCTTGGATTTCTTGTGAGCAGCATATGCAAGAAATAACCTTATTGCCTCCAATCTGGCTACTGGGGCAAATGTTTCATCATAGTCAAATCCTTCAACTTGAGAATAGCCCTTTGCAACAAGTCTGGCTTTATTTCTGACTATGACATCATTTTCATCCTTCTTGTTCTTGAATACCCACTTGGTTCCTATCACATTGCAGTGATATGGTCTGTCCACCAACTCCCAAACTTGATTCCTTGTGAACTGGTTGAGCTCTTCTTGCATGGCAATGATCCAGTTGGAATCTTGAAGTGCTTCTGCTATGGAACTAGGTTCCTGGTTGGATAAGAAACAACAAAACAAAGCACTTTCCCCATGAAAACTTCTAGTTTTGACTCCTGAGGTAGGATCACCTAGGATTTGCTCAACAGGGTGATCTAAGAGCCATGTTCTCCTAGGCTGATGCCCTTTAGTAGAGTTTAACTCTTCTGAAGTTGAGTCACTAGATATAGAAATAAAATCAAATTCAGGAAATAAAACAGAGGGTTGAAGTCCTGAGTCATCATTCAAGGTATTCTCATTCTCAATGGTAATCTCATTGGTTCTCCCTTGAATGATGGGTTCAGTGGATGTCTCGGTTGTGACCACATCTTCATTGACATCACTTACCTCTTGAACTGGGATAGTGTTCATCAGTTCAGTTGCTTGTTCAGGAGAGCTCTCAGGTGAGCTTTGAGGAGTGGTTTGACTTTGAGTGACCTCCTTGAATTGTTGATCTTCTAAATTATCCCAGGTTGGGATGTATGTATCAACACAATTCTCAGGATAGCCTTTAGACTTGATACTCAGTCTTGTTAGTCTTTTGCTTATTACCTCCTCATTCTCCTTACTTCTGGACTCAAAAGTAGATTCATCAAAGACCACATGAGGTGTTTCTTCCACAACAAGAGTTCTAAAATTGTATACTCTGAAGGCTCTACTGATTTGGGAATATCCTAAGAAAATTCCTTCATCAGCTTTGCTATCAAAAGCTTTCAGTTGAGTTTTCCCATTGTTGTGAATGAAACACTTGCAACCAAAAATATGAAAGTAAGATACCTGTGGTTTTCTGTCATTCCATAACTCATATGGAGTTTTTCCTTGATGTTTGGTTACCATGGATCTATTTTGAGTGTGGCAGGCAGTGTTGATAGCTTCAGCCCAAAATCTTTTAGGAACTTGAGCTTCTGCAAGCCTTGTTCTTGCTGCCTCCTTGAGAGTTCTATTTCTTCTTTCAGCCACTCCATTTTGTTGTGGAGTTCTTGCAGCTGATGTCTCATGTGTATATTTTCTCCCATTGATACTTACAGGGGTTACTGGACCAAAAATATGGAGCGGCGCCAACAAGCTATGTTGGACTGGCACATCCAACAAGGACATTTTCAATATGAAGACCCGCCACAATGAATTGATGTGTGCTAACTTTTAGAACAATGAAGTGGACTTTTAATTTGCGTAGTTATGGATGTTGTTGTTTAATTTTGCTTAGTTATGGATGATGTAGATTAATTTTGCGTACTTATGATTAAAACATCATCATTTTGCATAGTTTTTTTTTTTGGATGATGTTCTTTAACTTTGTTGCTTGTATAATTTGTTGATTATCTTTGATATAGTATCTCTATTTGATGATGTTTTGGATTAGGGAGAACATCAAATGAAAAATTGGCGGGCAAAAAAAGGTATCTATTGAACAGTAATTCCGTGGTATAATAGGGATTGTCACATGTAGGATGTATGATTGCAGTGTGACTTAACAACCCACTAAAACGTAATGATTCAGTGACAAATTGACCACACATTCTGACATGTCAATTTTTCTTACTGCCCAGTCAAATCCCCTTTAGTCACGAGAGTTTTTATCCAGTTAAAATAATTATCTTCTAGTAAATGGACCACAACGACAATAGAATACTTTTGTAGTATATAAAAGAGGTTATGCACCATACATCAGTATACTATCTCAAGAGTTCCACAAAAAATGCCTCCACTAAAAAAAATTCCCCTTCAAAATGAAATATTGTATGATGGAATATGGACCTTCGAAATGGAATCATGTTTCATAAACACATTGTTGATGCAAAAACATCAAGGTAACTGGGAAGGTAGAGATGCATTAAACTTTAATGCAATCTCAACCTCAATGAACACTGTGAATGAGGTGTTTCATAAGTCTTTGTCTTTCGAAGAGGCACGTATACAACTCAACTATCTACGACAGAGGTATGACACATTTGTTAAGTGTCAAGAGGCTGAGGGTTTCACTTGGGATCCAAATACTAACAAGCTCAAAGCAGCTAAGAAAGATTGGATTCAGATGGTCAAGGTTTGTTTTTTCTAATATGTTTAAAAAATTTGCATAGTCGTGAATGTGATATTTACTGAGTTCAAAATATTAATATACATCGTGCTTTTGTTATATAGAGTGATCGTCTTGCTATGGCCTACGTCCGTGAAGGAGAACCATTCTTCTCGTCCCTGTCATTTCTGTTCAAGGAGTCTGGTGAGATTGAGACAAGTGATGAAACACAAAATCATCAACAAAATACAAACCATCCTCTCCTACAGAACATGATTGTTCCAAACTCGGAAGATGAAGAAGACATGTCTTCTACTGGCCCCAGGCACGCTTCCAGTCGAAGGAGGTTGTTTCATAAGCCATCAAGATCATCTACTCCAAATCTTGATGCTACCCATGAAATTCCTAGCTACTTATCCCCTCGCACCTCAAATGCATCTAAAACCATTCCTCGCACTCAATTTCTTCAGACAAATGTCTTTCCAACTTCAAGTATGAGCTCAAACAGTGCTGACACTTCTAGCTCTTCTGCTTCAAAGAACTTCTACGAGTGGTCCTTCTCTTCTCGTAAAGAAGTTTGAACAATTTGTTTTCATGTTTTCTTAGTATGCATTTCTATTCCAAAAGTAGGGCAACTTAGGTTGGTTTGCATCCTCATTCGGTCCACATTGTCAGTTTTTTGTGCAGTAAATCTAGTTTGTTTTAGGTAAGTTATTATGTATGATGTTGCATGTTTATTTCAATTCAATTAAGCAATCCTTTAAGTTTGACATTTATTGTCGTTTTGAGCCTCAATTGATACCATAAACATGGTTGTACACATTTTACTCTGCGTGGCTAACACTAAAATAAAAAGATCAAACAACCATCAATATTCGAAATTGCAAAAAATATGTAAAAAAAACCAAGTCGACTATTTGTTTATCGTCTCACATATCGAGCGAAAGATGAATATTTAATGGTTGTCCATCAACATGTTTCAATATGCATCTTTCCGGAATAATAAACCACAAAACAAGTATATAAATTACTTTGTACTTCAACGTTCAAACTCGTAAATTGTTAAAATAAGCCTGCAAAAAAATACATAATTTCTTAAAATTAGTACAATGAGAAAATAACCAATATAGAGCTTCAAACATTAGTAAAGAGCATGACATATTCTTTATTAATCATGTGGAAATATCAAAGCTCACTGATCCTACTATAATATTTTTTTTCCAACATAAATAGTGTTGTGAGAGTTGGCAATCACTTGACATGTAGTTGAATATAGTTGGCAAAAAATTGTGAACCATATATGAATGTACTAATATAAAATTATTGAGGATTATATCAAGCCCTAACTATTGTGGTTAATATGAGATGTCAATTATTGCAAAAATATATGAGCAAAGAAGTGAATTAGCACATCAAGTTATTATACTCTTTCATTTAGGAATTTTAGCAAACACTTGGTGGGCATTTTTACATGAATGAAATTTTTTGAATTTTATTTTGAGTAATTCATGTTTAATTAACCCCATAATACAAAACAAATGATCAAAAGAGTGAATTTTCATACCTTCTTGACATAAATTGAATTAGCACATCAAGTTATTATACTCTTTTCATTTAGGAATTTTGTCAAACACTTGGTGGGCATAGTGATAGATGAAATTTTTTCATATTTTTTTTAGTAATTCATATTTCATTAACACCATAGTACAACATAAATGATCAAAAGAGTGAATTTTCAGATCATATAGTCATAAATTGAATTTTCAGATCAACGAAAAATGGATCGAGATTTTGGAAGAACCCGTGAGAATTTTCTCCAACTCCAGTGACTAAATTGGCCGAAACTATGGAACAACAAGGGAAGGTCGCAGCGAATTTTGGAAGACCCGTGAGAATTTTCGAAGAACTCATTCAATTTTGGAAGAACCCGTGCCGGGTCGTTGAGGGGATGAAGAACCCGTAGAGATAAGAAGCCGTCGAGTTCTTGATTAGGCGTGAAATTGTCATGATTCGTCGTTAAAATACCCTAGTTTTGGTCGATTTGGTCGAGTATTTAGAGTCAATTGAGAATTATTTCTATACATTAATGAATTTGTCTCTTTGATGCTCATAGGTGAATCGAGGGCGAAAAACGGAGTTCGTAGGACTTTGAATCGACTCAAACGGATGCCCGGATGAGAAGATATCGAAGAAATACGATTGATATTAGTGCGGAAGAGGAAAAGTATTAGTTGGGGTAAATTTGGAGTCACTCGAGTGGATCAGCTTGAGCACTAGCGCTCGAGCGTGTGGCTCGAACGCCCAAAACATACGGAAGATTTCTTGCGCTCGAGCAGCTCGAGCGCCACCGCTCGAGCGTGTTGCTCGAGCGCCCCAAAATTCCAGCATTCGACCAGCTCGAGCGGAGGTGCTCGAGCACTTGCACCATTCGAGCTACACAGCTCGAGCGCCACCGCTCGAGCGTGCTAGCTCGAGCACTTCCCAGATTTTTGCCTTCGGATGCGTTTTTTGGCCCACGAGTTCCCGATTCGGCCCGACGCTTATATATATTCATTCCAAACTCGTTTTTAGAGACGACCACCACGATATACCACTTGATACCTTGTTACTTTTAGAGTTAGTTTTTGTAGAAGAGGAGACGAGCAAGCTTTACTTTACGTTTAATCGAAGTTTTAGTACGAATTCTTAGTTTATTTTCATTTCTTAGTTTCTTTTCATTAGTTCGACTACGTTAAACACTTTAAACTTCATTTTTATTAATTAAATTTCAGTTCTTTGCAAGTATTTCTCTAAACCCTAGTTTATGTTTGATCTTTTATTCGTTCAAATCATTATGTTTATGTTCATCACTTCTTCTATTGCTTTTATTATTGTCAAAACCATGTCTAGCTAAAACCCTTGCATGCTTAGGGTTGGATGAACTCGTAGAAGTAGGTTGTGGGTATGTAATTAGGGTAATTCGTGACGTTAGGTTTTAATTCTCTTAATTAATGAATTCTTAAAATCAATCTTGACTTTATTCTTGAATTTAGTTCGAAAAGTGTTCGAGAGAGGACGGTTGTATCACTCTTTAACAGATAGTAGACTTAATGAGAGGGTTTAGAAAGGGTTAATTAATCTATCGGTTTATCTAAGGAGGACGACCGCATCACCTTAGTTTAAATTAGGGTCTCGTTAATTAAGCACGATCTATTAACTCGTTAGTGGATTAGTGAAGTCGATTGCTAGGATAAAGTATTAGGGTATGAAGTCTTGAGCTTTCATCATACAATCTTTTACTTAGGTTATTTCTTGCACGTCACGATTATCTTGATTATGTACCTGCTCCGTTAGTATACGTAGGAATTCCTATCCTGAGCATCACCATCACTTATTTGAAAAACACACACCTTAGTTTATTCGTTTCTTTCGTTCTTTAGTTTAATTAGTTTATTTTAGTTTAGAATTAATTTTCCAAAAATCCAAAAACATTCACTCATATTAGCTACGACGCGTAGATCTTTAGGGATCTGTTCGCATACATACCTTCCCTTGGGTTCGATAATACTTGGTCCCTATACTTGCCCATACTACAGTGAACCCGTACTCTTACGGGGAAACTACTAGTAGAAAGCTGGTATATTCGATTGAAGTCAATGGCGCCATTGCCGGGGAAGGCGTTGTATGTCTTTTGAATAGGACTTGTAGATAGCTTAGTAGTTAGTAGTGAGTGATTTATTTTTCTGTTTTATTTTGTAGTATTTTCGGCAGTTGCGTTTTTATTCTTTTGTTAGTGTTTCAGGATTATGAAAACACGCTCACAAGGTGCTACGAGCGAAGAGAGATTACAGTTGGATCCTGAGACAATAGCAAGAAGAAACCGAGCCTTCTTAAGAAGGATGAACGCTGCCGGAGGAGAGAACGAGAATGTCAACATGGACATCTCTAATGAGTTGGATGATGCTGCGAATGAGTTCAATCAGGAATTGGGCCGAGTTGAAGGCACTGGAGGGAGTGGTAGCCAGAATCAAGTTCCGATAGAGGACAGCCAGAGCCAAAACCCGGGCACACATAACGTAAACAATCCAGCTCACAACCTTGTCCAACATCCTCAGAACAACCCTGCTTACCCACAGAACAACTTTCCACAAAACAACTTACCTTACCCATACCCACCTTATCCGTATCCACCATACCCGTATCCTCCACCTCCTGTTTACAACCAACCACCAGCTTATCAACCACCACCAGGAATTCTTAAGCTGCTTACCGAGAATCAATTCAAGGGGGAGGTTGGGAAGGAAAATCCTCATACTCATCTAAGGAGTTTTCTGATGATCGCATCCACATTCAATTATAACGGCATGTTTGAAGATGCCAAGAGTCTCAGGCTGTTCCCATTCTCTTTGACGGGAATAGCCAAGGAGTGGTACGATAACACGCTCCCACGGGGAGGTATAACCACATGGGCCGAGCTCGAGCGTCTGTTCCTCGAGTGATTCTACCCTCCATCGAGAACTATTAAAGCGAGGATTGAGATCTCTTCCTTCCGCCATATGTAAGGAGAGGACCTACGTCAAGCGTGGGAGATGTTGGTCCCGAAATGAGTAAACAGGTGTATGGGGGGGGAGAATACACCTGTGGTTACAAATTAAAACTTCTTGTAAAACTTATCAGGTTACTTAAGACAGTAGCTCGTCAGTGGACTTGAGGTCTGCTGAGAGTTACTTGTGAAAGCTTACTGAGATAATACCTCCACTGAAAGCTCAAGACTTTCAGTTGAAATACTATCTAATTAGCTTTCAGATGCGGATTAGTGAGCCCTTTAGAAAACTCGTTTTACTTTGATAAACTTTGAGATTAACACACACTTAGGAAATAGCAGAAAGTAAGTACACAAGATATAAAGTGGTTCAGAGAAGAATCTCCTACGTCCACTGTCCTGATTAAACAGGAGAATTCCTTTCACTTGGAATTCCTTGTGTTATAGTGCCAAGGTGCACTGATCAACTAATCCTCTTTTAGGATGATTGATCACTAGGAAATTCCAGGTCCTAGTTCCCAAAGCAAACCGGCTTTCAGACTGATACAACAATCAGCTTACTAACACCACTTAACACTAGCTCTCAACCTAAACACTGAGTAGGGTTTTGAGTAGGGTTTTGGTTCCAACTATTTTGAGATAATCCTTACAAATTTAGCTCAAGACTTAGGATTGGATTATCTCTTTCTAAGATTTGGATATAGCTTTTAAGCTTGGTTACAGAAGGTTTGTTAGGCTCTCTACAAATGTGAAACACTTGGGAAACAAAGGCAATTTCAAGTGCTTCTAGTTGTTATGAATGTAGAGATAACTTTGATCTTGTGAGTTTCCCGTGCATAGAAATGAGCACGTCCTTCTGTATTTATAGGCTTCCTTGAAAATCTTCCCGTTGGATTTAAATCTTCTCAAGTAAGTCTTCTTGTATCTGATTGGCTCAAACGACTCTATTTGAAGCTTTAAGTCTTGTCAAGAAACGGCTGAAAGACCATGCATGTTCACCAACTTTCTGTAGATTGCTAGGGAAAGACTTTTGGTACTTGTCAGTCTGGAGCAGGTCGGCTGTCAGTAAAGTATACTGACGTGTCATCTTCTCATTGGACCTTCAGTCTGCTTGCCCAGATTCTTGTCTTGCTTTAAGGTGGAACTCCTCTGAGAGAACCTTCTCATTCCTTCATTTATTGTAAGCTTCACTGAAATTCGTTTTGCCTTGTTCCAACCAGATTAACTAACAGCTTTTAATATGTTTAGCATTGAATGTGCTTTGTTAGTTCTCATTAGTGGACCTTGGTCCTCTCCTGATGGCTTTTAGTCTTAGTGAGAATGCACTTAGAAAACATTCAAGACTTAGACTCTTTCTCAGATCACTTGACTTCAGTGGACTTCGTCTTCAGCAGACTTCATTCCTTAATACACTCTAGAAATTACTAACTGCACTTCAGTTCCTTAACAATTGAACTGATTAACTAAACACTAACTCTACTGAATGTTTTACTTACAAATCAACTTAGGAGGAACATTTTGGCATCTAATCAAAACCTAAGTCTTATACATTTTCCCAACAATTTCCCTCTTTTTGATTATGCCGGAACCTATCTTATTACATTTCTTCATTCAGATGAGGTTCTTCAGATGACATACAAAGTTCAAGGATTTTGTAAGTAAGAAACATTCAAGAACATAAGCCTAAATGATAATGAGATATTATCTTGGGCAAAACATTAGTAGAGTTCATTTCATGATAAATAGTGAAGTACAGATTACATGAATTCTACTTAACAAAAGATACAAACTTAAAACCATCTGGGACTTATAAACAAATGCCCAACAACGATACTTAACTTCTCAGATGGATTCGAATATGGGTTCAAGACCATACTGCTTGAATACTCTGACCTTCAGCTCGTTCTTCCTCTCCACCACTTCCTTTGAATGTCCTCTGAGTCCAAGATGTTCACATAAGGATGCCACTCTTCAGTGATCCTTTCTCTATCCACAACACCAGTTGCATCTTGAGGAGGCCAGTAGACGATTGGCTCAGGAGCCTTCAAGGCATGATCTGGGAAGGCAACATTCCAAGCATCACTGATCTCAGGATAGAGTTTTGGATAGGCTTCAAACAACCATGAGTTGAAAACCTCTTAAGTATTATCTCTTCCTAGTTCTCCGCTGACATGGTAGTAGTATACAAATTCCCTCTTGACCGTTTCCCAAGCATCATTGAGCTTCTTGGGAACCCAAGTATCAAGATGAGGGTATTTGGCTTTTGAGAAAGTCATTTTGTCCTTCTTAAGCTTAGCAACCCATCTTTGATAACCACTCCTGAACTTCTTTGAAGTAGTCTTATCAAAGGTGGTTAGCCTCTCCTTCCTTTCTGCCATCTCAGATATGGTCTCCATCTTTCCAACCACCTTATCCCTCCTGTCTTGCTGTTGAGCAGCCAGCTTCTGTGCTCTTTCATTCATCCCTCCAGCCTCTTTGATAAGCTCAGTGAGCTCTGTGACTCTTGTGGGGGCAGACTTAGGAGGTTCAGATGAAAGAGGTTCAGGGTTAAGAATGGGGAGTACCTCAACTGACTCTGAGGAGTTAGTGGATTTAGCAGCTAGCCTCCCTGAGGTTCTGGTCTTCTTGGCTACCTCAGCTGAGAGGGCATCAGATGTCTTTCTTTTTGTGGTTTCCCCCTTCTTTGCAGCTCTCTCTTCCTTTTCCTTCAGATGAGCTTCCTTGAACTTTGAGTGGTCCTCTGATGCAGTCTCCTTCCCTTTCTTGGCCTCTGCAATCTTCTGAGCCTCTGCATCCACCTTCTTCAAAGTGCTCTCACTTGTTGGCCTTTCTCAAAGTCGGGGGTCTCAAGGATAATCTTCATTTTGTTCTTGGGATCAAGCTTCATATCCTTAGCGCTTATCCTCTTTTCCCCCTTTCCGGCATTTATCAAACATTCGGCCACAGTGACGTTGAGCTTCAGCTGATCATGAGCTAAGGCCTTCAACTCAGTTGAGCAATGATCAACTTCATCCTCCAGTCTCTCCAAAGCTGCTCCAGCCGTTTGCCCAAATTGTACAAACTGTGCTAACTTCTCATCAATTAGCACATTTGTCTTCTCTTGTGTGGGGAAGTCCTCCGCTGCCTTCTTCAGAACTTCTCCTAGCTTAGCTCTCAATTCTGCATGCTTGGCCTCGAATTCTGTCAGCTTTGAATTCCACAACCCTTCAACCTTCCCAAGTAGGTCCGCTGAGAAAGCCTCTACTGAGGACTTTAGGTTGATGGAGACATTCTCCACTGAATCTTTAAGAAATTGGGTTCTGGCCTCTTCCTCCTTCTGCTCCAGCTTCTTCAATGCTTCTATGACAAGCACACTCTGTCCTTCAACAACATCAATCACCATCTGCTGAGAATCTTCAACTTTAAGAGTAATATTTTGAAGTGATGTTGTTGTGGTCTGAGAGGATGACCATCTCATCCACTTCTTCTTGCACTATCTCCTGGACATCCCTCAGTTGTGCTTGGAGAGCAGGAAGCTTTTCATCTTGAATAGAGTGAACAGCATCACTCAGAGGAGTTAGGTTGAATCTCGACAGTTTGAGTACCTGCATGACAAATAAGGTTAGCGCTTTCCCCCTCAACCTCACAACCTAAGTCTCCTGAAGCTTCTACTTCCATTGGGACTCCCTCCCCCTCTCTCTTCTCTTTTTTCTCACTTTCACTCTCTTTTTCGACTTGATTCTTTTCAGCCAATTCACCCTTTACAGGGATGATTGCTCTAATCTCACCACTCACAACTCCAGTAACCTATACCTCAGTTTCTTTTTCTTTGTTATTTTCAACTCCAACATTACCAGACACCTCACTTGACTCCTTAGCCACCACTGAGGGCTGTTGTGGGAGAACTTCAGTAGACACCTCTACTGAGCTCTCCTGTGGCAAATTTTGTGCCTCAGTATCCCTTGCCATGGATACATCCTTGGCTACTTCACCATCACCTTGCCTAGGTAAAGTACCTCCTCCTTGTTCACTTTCTTTCTCCTTCTTCTCCTCCTTCTCTTTATCACCTGCCTCAACAGTTTGCACAATCTCAGCTCCTCCTTCAGCTAAAGCCTCAGCTGGCTTCTCTTTATCACCTCCATCAACCTTCTCCTCTGCATCTGCCTTCCTTGCCTCAGCTATTTTATCCATAACCAGACTCTCAAAGATCTTCTCATCACAGAGAAGTCTGGTTTTGGTCATTCCAACAAATTGCATCACTTACACCTCCTCCTTCTTCCAATCATCTACATTGCTGCCTCTGACAACCAATAGAATTTCACCCAGTCTTCTGTCTTTGAGCTGGACAAAGAGTCTCAATCTCAAGAATATTGCTTTCAGGGTGGGAAACCCATCAAGCTCAGGATACTTAGACTCCAAAGAGTAGGCTACCTCGTCCTTAAGAGCGTCTAAGAATGAGTACTCTTCTTCATCGTCTGAAGGAAGGTAAGGGGTAGGGGATCTGCTGTCTGTTGGCTCCTCTGGGATAGACTCCAGGTGAGTTGTGTGAGTTTCAGGAGGGTTCGGTTCAGATGAGGTTTGGGGTTGGGTATCAGTAGAGGTAAGATTTTGTTCAGTGGGGGTTGAGGGTAGGGGTTCAGATGGGGTTGAGGGGATGGGTTCTGTTGGAGTTGAGGTTGGTTCAGATGTGGTGGTGGTTTGGGATCCACTTTCAGGTTGTTGAGAGCCTTCAGTGGGGGTTTTAGTTATTTTGGAGATGCGTTTGGTTTTGGCAGGGGTGCGAGGTTTGGTTTTGGGTTTGATGGGGGTAGGGGCAGGGGCATCTGAGTCAGACTCAGTTGAGATTATGTTGGGAGAAGAGTCAGGGTTACCTGATGAAGACTCATCAGTAGAGTTTGTGACTCTGACTTTCTTAGAGGCACTCTCCTTCTCAGCCTCAGTAGACCTCTTCTTCTCCTTCTTAGAAGCTTTTTCTGCCTCGGCCTCCTTGTGTTGGGCCATTTTATCACTCAATTTAACCAGCCTTCTCTTCAGTTTGGTTTTCTTCCCTTCAGCAGGGCCAGCTTCTTCCTCTTCAACTGCCTCTGGGCTCTCCTCAGCAGGCTTAATCATTCTTGTTTCTAGGGCATTTCCAGACTTGAACAAGGCTTTTAGGTTACTCCACTTTCTGTCTGGAATCCAATCTACTCCCAGATCTACATTCTCTATCAAGTAAGAGATTTTTGTTGCAAAGTTTAGCTTACTTGATAGTTGGGGAGTTTTGTCAGGTTGGAGCTTTGAGTGCTCTTTATTCAACGCTCTCAGAAAGAACTGTTGCCAGTTGAATGTCTTTTCCTTACTCTCCACAATCACCTTCATTAATCTAAGCTTGGGCTTGCTCACCTGCTCCGTGCTTCCCTGGTTTCCCAATATACATTTTCCAACAACTTCACAGAGAACATTGTATACCGACAGGAGTACACTTCTGTTCATTGTTGGACTGTATTTTACCTTCCTTTGCATAATGGAATCAACCCATTCTTCCTCCTTGTCCGCAATACACGTATCTGGATTCGGACCTTCAGAGGGGAGATTGAACAGCTCCTTCAAGTCATCTCCACTGATGCGGATCTCCTTTCTAATCTTCTGGTGTTCAACGATTTCCATGTCGTCCCTCATCACCTTCTTCTTCCTTTGTAAAATGAGATGAGACCTGATTCTTGAATCAGAGTTGGATATATGACAGAAAAACTCAATAACATGCCTGTCAAAACAGTTCTTAGGATGAACTGTTAAAAACTTCTCTAACCCAGCAGTTTTAATCATCTCTAGGGCCTCTTTGATGTGAGCAAATTCTGGCTTGGATTCTATCTCAGGGTTATCAAAAACCACGATGGGTTCATACCAGAAATTCTCTTTATTGGTAAGAAAACCTAGGTTTAATTTTGCCATTTGAAAGATGGGATTTGAGAGAAAATTGGCAGAGAGTATTTGGACAGATAGAAGGTGTTTGCTTGTGAGTGATTTCGAAAAGGTTTACAAGCGTAAGTTTGGGGTTTTTATATGAGTGTTGAACGGTGAGATTGAGAGGAGAGATTAACGCCTGAGATTAATTCGGTTTGAGATCGTGGATAGTCCAAGAGGTTAGTGGGGAGTTTTTAAGAGATCTTGACGGTTAGAAAAAAACCGCCTAAAATGGAAGGTTTAGATTGAAAGGGTTGGTAGTTGGAAGGTCACATCATCCGGGTTTTAAGGCGCATGAGATAGGTAACTGTAAAAGTGAACCTGACTTGTACAACGCGCATTAAATGCTTGCCATACCAAAATCTCTTTGAAAAAGTGTAAGAAATATTTAATTTTCAGAAATCACTCATTAGTAATTTTATTGAAACCAAATATATATTAAAAACTAAAAGGCTTTAGATTTGAAAATATAAGAGGAATTAAAACTTTGACCTCCACTGAGGTTTGACCCCGTATGAGAATCAAGACTCTTCTGAGATGAGGAGTCTTTACTGAGAAAGATCCTCCCCTGAAAATGAACCTCCACTGAGTTGAAAAATAACTCTTCTGAGATGAATCCTTTCATTACTCTCCTGGATCTAGGAGTCCAAGCTCTACTGACAACTCTTGAAACCTTGCTTTAGCCAAAGGTTTAGTGAAGATATCTGCCTTCTGCTTGTCAGTGTGGATTTTGAGCATTTTGATGTCCTTCTTCTCCACATGATCTCTGATGAAATGATGCCTTATATCCACATGTTTGCATCTTGTGTGGAGAACTGGATTTTCTGAAATAGCAATTGCACTATTGTTGTCACAGAAAATAGGGACTTCATTGGCAAAGATATTGTAATCTCTCAGTTGTTGTCTTAGCCAAAGAATTTGAGCACAACAACTTCCAGCTGCCATATACTCAGCTTCAGTAGTGCTTGTGGCTACTGAGTTTTGTTTCTTGGAGAACCAAGAGATCAACTTACTTCCCAAGAATTGACAAGTGCCTGAGGTTGATTTCCTGTCAATTCTACATCCTCCATAGTCAGCATCTGAGTATCCTGTGAGTTCCAGATTGTCATCTGATGGATACCACAATCCCATATTCACAGTACCCTTAAGGTATTTGAGAATTCTTTTAGCAGCTTCCATATGACTTTTCTTTGGATTGGCTTGATATCTTGCACAAATCCCAACTGCAAAAGTGATATCAGGCCTGCTTGTTGTGAGATACAGTAGAGATCCAATAATAGCTCTGTAGTGAGTCTGGTCTACTGATTCACCATCTTCATCTGGTTCCATCTTGGTGTTGGTGTTGAGTGGAACTCTTGCTACTTTGCTGGTCTGGCATCCAAATTTGTTGATCGGCTCCCTTGTATATTTGGCTTGATTGATGAAGATTCCTTCAGGAGACTGCTTAACTTGAAGTCCTAGGAAGAAGTCCATTTCTCCCATCATTGACATTTCAAATTTTCCCTTCATCAGTTGAGAAAACTTTTCACAGAGGACTTGATTGGGACAACAAAAAATGATATCATCCGCATAGATTTGTACAAGCAAAGTGTCCTCTCCTTTTGTGATCCTGAAGAGAGTCCTATCTACTCCTCCTTTGATGAAACCATGATCCAAAAGGAATTGTGACAAAGTATCATACCAGGCTCTTGGAGCCTGTTTCAGTCCATACAGAGCTTTTCTCAGTCTATATACTTTGTGACTTTCTTCAAAACCTGGGGGTTGCTCCACACAGACTTCTTCATTGAGTACTCCATTCAAGAATGCACTCTTAACATCCATCTGGTACACCTTGGATTTCTTGTGAGCAGCATATGCAAGAAATAACCTTATTGCCTCCAATCTGGCTACTGGGGCAAATGTTTCATCATAGTCAAATCCTTCAACTTGAGAATAGCCCTTTGCAACAAGTCTGGCTTTATTTCTGACTATGACATCATTTTCATCCTTCTTGTTCTTGAATACCCACTTGGTTCCTATCACATTGCAGTGATATGGTCTGTCCACCAACTCCCAAACTTGATTCCTTGTGAACTGGTTGAGCTCTTCTTGCATGGCAATGATCCAGTTGGAATCTTGAAGTGCTTCTGCTATGGAACTAGGTTCCTGGTTGGATAAGAAACAACAAAACAAAGCACTTTCCCCATGAAAACTTCTAGTTTTGACTCCTGAGGTAGGATCACCTAGGATTTGCTCAACAGGGTGATCTAAGAGCCATGTTCTCCTAGGCTGATGCCCTTTAGTAGAGTTTAACTCTTCTGAAGTTGAGTCACTAGATATAGAAATAAAATCAAATTCAGGAAATAAAACAGAGGGTTGAAGTCCTGAGTCATCATTCAAGGTATTCTCATTCTCAATGGTAATCTCATTGGTTCTCCCTTGAATGATGGGTTCAGTGGATGTCTCGGTTGTGACCACATCTTCATTGACATCACTTACCTCTTGAACTGGGATAGTGTTCATCAGTTCAGTTGCTTGTTCAGGAGAGCTCTCAGGTGAGCTTTGAGGAGTGGTTTGACTTTGAGTGACCTCCTTGAATTGTTGATCTTCTAAATTATCCCAGGTTGGGATGTATGTATCAACACAATTCTCAGGATAGCCTTTAGACTTGATACTCAGTCTTGTTAGTCTTTTGCTTATTACCTCCTCATTCTCCTTACTTCTGGACTCAAAAGTAGATTCATCAAAGACCACATGAGGTGTTTCTTCCACAACAAGAGTTCTAAAATTGTATACTCTGAAGGCTCTACTGATTTGGGAATATCCTAAGAAAATTCCTTCATCAGCTTTGCTATCAAAAGCTTTCAGTTGAGTTTTCCCATTGTTGTGAATGAAACACTTGCAACCAAAAATATGAAAGTAAGATACCTGTGGTTTTCTGTCATTCCATAACTCATATGGAGTTTTTCCTTGATGTTTGGTTACCATGGATCTATTTTGAGTGTGGCAGGCAGTGTTGATAGCTTCAGCCCAAAATCTTTTAGGAACTTGAGCTTCTGCAAGCCTTGTTCTTGCTGCCTCCTTGAGAGTTCTATTTCTTCTTTCAGCCACTCCATTTTGTTGTGGAGTTCTTGCAGCTGATGTCTCATGTGTATATTTTCTCCCATTGATACTTACAGGGGTTACTGGACCAAAAATATGGAGCGGCGCCAACAAGCTATGTTGGACTGGCACATCCAACAAGGACATTTTCAATATGAAGACCCGCCACAATGAATTGATGTGTGCTAACTTTTAGAACAATGAAGTGGACTTTTAATTTGCGTAGTTATGGATGTTGTTGTTTAATTTTGCTTAGTTATGGATGATGTAGATTAATTTTGCGTACTTATGATTAAAACATCATCATTTTGCATAGTTTTTTTTTTTGGATGATGTTCTTTAACTTTGTTGCTTGTATAATTTGTTGATTATCTTTGATATAGTATCTCTATTTGATGATGTTTTGGATTAGGGAGAACATCAAATGAAAAATTGGCGGGCAAAAAAAGGTATCTATTGAACAGTAATTCCGTGGTATAATAGGGATTGTCACATGTAGGATGTATGATTGCAGTGTGACTTAACAACCCACTAAAACGTAATGATTCAGTGACAAATTGACCACACATTCTGACATGTCAATTTTTCTTACTGCCCAGTCAAATCCCCTTTAGTCACGAGAGTTTTTATCCAGTTAAAATAATTATCTTCTAGTAAATGGACCACAACGACAATAGAATACTTTTGTAGTATATAAAAGAGGTTATGCACCATACATCAGTATACTATCTCAAGAGTTCCACAAAAAATGCCTCCACTAAAAAAAATTCCCCTTCAAAATGAAATATTGTATGATGGAATATGGACCTTCGAAATGGAATCATGTTTCATAAACACATTGTTGATGCAAAAACATCAAGGTAACTGGGAAGGTAGAGATGCATTAAACTTTAATGCAATCTCAACCTCAATGAACACTGTGAATGAGGTGTTTCATAAGTCTTTGTCTTTCGAAGAGGCACGTATACAACTCAACTATCTACGACAGAGGTATGACACATTTGTTAAGTGTCAAGAGGCTGAGGGTTTCACTTGGGATCCAAATACTAACAAGCTCAAAGCAGCTAAGAAAGATTGGATTCAGATGGTCAAGGTTTGTTTTTTCTAATATGTTTAAAAAATTTGCATAGTCGTGAATGTGATATTTACTGAGTTCAAAATATTAATATACATCGTGCTTTTGTTATATAGAGTGATCGTCTTGCTATGGCCTACGTCCGTGAAGGAGAACCATTCTTCTCGTCCCTGTCATTTCTGTTCAAGGAGTCTGGTGAGATTGAGACAAGTGATGAAACACAAAATCATCAACAAAATACAAACCATCCTCTCCTACAGAACATGATTGTTCCAAACTCGGAAGATGAAGAAGACATGTCTTCTACTGGCCCCAGGCACGCTTCCAGTCGAAGGAGGTTGTTTCATAAGCCATCAAGATCATCTACTCCAAATCTTGATGCTACCCATGAAATTCCTAGCTACTTATCCCCTCGCACCTCAAATGCATCTAAAACCATTCCTCGCACTCAATTTCTTCAGACAAATGTCTTTCCAACTTCAAGTATGAGCTCAAACAGTGCTGACACTTCTAGCTCTTCTGCTTCAAAGAACTTCTACGAGTGGTCCTTCTCTTCTCGTAAAGAAGTTTGAACAATTTGTTTTCATGTTTTCTTAGTATGCATTTCTATTCCAAAAGTAGGGCAACTTAGGTTGGTTTGCATCCTCATTCGGTCCACATTGTCAGTTTTTTGTGCAGTAAATCTAGTTTGTTTTAGGTAAGTTATTATGTATGATGTTGCATGTTTATTTCAATTCAATTAAGCAATCCTTTAAGTTTGACATTTATTGTCGTTTTGAGCCTCAATTGATACCATAAACATGGTTGTACACATTTTACTCTGCGTGGCTAACACTAAAATAAAAAGATCAAACAACCATCAATATTCGAAATTGCAAAAAATATGTAAAAAAAACCAAGTCGACTATTTGTTTATCGTCTCACATATCGAGCGAAAGATGAATATTTAATGGTTGTCCATCAACATGTTTCAATATGCATCTTTTCGGAATAATAAACCACAAAACAAGTATATAAATTACTTTGTACTTCAACGTTCAAACTCGTAAATTGTTAAAATAAGCCTGCAAAAAAATACATAATTTCTTAAAATTAGTACAATGAGAAAATAACCAATATAGAGCTTCAAACATTAGTAAAGAGCATGACATATTCTTTATTAATCATGTGGAAATATCAAAGCTCACTGATCCTACTATAATATTTTTTTTCCAACATAAATAGTGTTGTGAGAGTTGGCAATCACTTGACATGTAGTTGAATATAGTTGGCAAAAAATTGTGAACCATATATGAATGTACTAATATAAAATTATTGAGGATTATATCAAGCCCTAACTATTGTGGTTAATATGAGATGTCAATTATTGCAAAAATATATGAGCAAAGAAGTGAATTAGCACATCAAGTTATTATACTCTTTCATTTAGGAATTTTAGCAAACACTTGGTGGGCATTTTTACATGAATGAAATTTTTTGAATTTTATTTTGAGTAATTCATGTTTAATTAACCCCATAATACAAAACAAATGATCAAAAGAGTGAATTTTCATACCTTCTTGACATAAATTGAATTAGCACATCAAGTTATTATACTCTTTTCATTTAGGAATTTTGTCAAACACTTGGTGGGCATAGTGATAGATGAAATTTTTTCATATTTTTTTTAGTAATTCATATTTCATTAACACCATAGTACAACATAAATGATCAAAAGAGTGAATTTTCAGATCATATAGTCATAAATTGAATTTTCAGATCAACGAAAAATGGATCGAGATTTTGGAAGAACCCGTGAGAATTTTCTCCAACTCCAGTGACTAAATTGGCCGAAACTATGGAACAACAAGGGAAGGTCGCAGCGAATTTTGGAAGACCCGTGAGAATTTTCGAAGAACTCATTCAATTTTGGAAGAACCCGTGCCGGGTCGTTGAGGGGATGAAGAACCCGTAGAGATAAGAAGCCGTCGAGTTCTTGATTAGGCGTGAAATTGTCATGATTCGTCGTTAAAATACCCTAGTTTTGGTCGAGTATTTAGAGTCAATTGAGAATTATTTCTATACATTAATGAATTTGTCTCTTTGATGCTCATAGGTGAATCGAGGGCGAAAAACGGAGTTCGTAGGACTTTGAATCGACTCAAACGGATGCCCGGATGAGAAGATATCGAAGAAATACGATTGATATTAGTGCGGAAGAGGAAAAGTATTAGTTGGGGTAAATTTGGAGTCACTCGAGTGGATCAGCTTGAGCACTAGCGCTCGAGCGTGTGGCTCGAACGCCCAAAACATACGGAAGATTTCTTGCGCTCGAGCAGCTCGAGCGCCACCGCTCGAGCGTGTTGCTCGAGCGCCCCAAAATTCCAGCATTCGACCAGCTCGAGCGGAGGTGCTCGAGCACTTGCACCATTCGAGCTACACAGCTCGAGCGCCACCGCTCGAGCGTGCTAGCTCGAGCACTTCCCAGATTTTTGCCTTCGGATGCGTTTTTTGGCCCACGAGTTCCCGATTCGGCCCGACGCTTATATATATTCATTCCAAACTCGTTTTTAGAGACGACCACCACGATATACCACTTGATACCTTGTTACTTTTAGAGTTAGTTTTTGTAGAAGAGGAGACGAGCAAGCTTTACTTTACGTTTAATCGAAGTTTTAGTACGAATTCTTAGTTTATTTTCATTTCTTAGTTTCTTTTCATTAGTTCGACTACGTTAAACACTTTAAACTTCATTTTTATTAATTAAATTTCAGTTCTTTGCAAGTATTTCTCTAAACCCTAGTTTATGTTTGATCTTTTATTCGTTCAAATCATTATGTTTATGTTCATCACTTCTTCTATTGCTTTTATTATTGTCAAAACCATGTCTAGCTAAAACCCTTGCATGCTTAGGGTTGGATGAACTCGTAGAAGTAGGTTGTGGGTATGTAATTAGGGTAATTCGTGACGTTAGGTTTTAATTCTCTTAATTAATGAATTCTTAAAATCAATCTTGACTTTATTCTTGAATTTAGTTCGAAAAGTGTTCGAGAGAGGACGGTTGTATCACTCTTTAACAGATAGTAGACTTAATGAGAGGGTTTAGAAAGGGTTAATTAATCTATCGGTTTATCTAAGGAGGACGACCGCATCACCTTAGTTTAAATTAGGGTCTCGTTAATTAAGCACGATCTATTAACTCGTTAGTGGATTAGTGAAGTCGATTGCTAGGATAAAGTATTAGGGTATGAAGTCTTGAGCTTTCATCATACAATCTTTTACTTAGGTTATTTCTTGCACGTCACGATTATCTTGATTATGTACCTGCTCCGTTAGTATACGTAGGAATTCCTATCCTGAGCATCACCATCACTTATTTGAAAAACACACACCTTAGTTTATTCGTTTCTTTCGTTCTTTAGTTTAATTAGTTTATTTTAGTTTAGAATTAATTTTCCAAAAATCCAAAAACATTCACTCATATTAGCTACGACGCGTAGATCTTTAGGGATCTGTTCGCATACATACCTTCCCTTGGGTTCGATAATACTTGGTCCCTATACTTGCCCATACTACAGTGAACCCGTACTCTTACGGGGAAACTACTAGTAGAAAGCTGGTATATTCGATTGAAGTCAATGGCGCCATTGCCGGGGAAGGCGTTGTATGTCTTTTGAATAGGACTTGTAGATAGCTTAGTAGTTAGTAGTGAGTGATTTATTTTTCTGTTTTATTTTGTAGTATTTTCGGCAGTTGCGTTTTTATTCTTTTGTTAGTGTTTCAGGATTATGAAAACACGCTCACAAGGTGCTACGAGCGAAGAGAGATTACAGTTGGATCCTGAGACAATAGCAAGAAGAAACCGAGCCTTCTTAAGAAGGATGAACGCTGCCGGAGGAGAGAACGAGAATGTCAACATGGACATCTCTAATGAGTTGGATGATGCTGCGAATGAGTTCAATCAGGAATTGGGCCGAGTTGAAGGCACTGGAGGGAGTGGTAGCCAGAATCAAGTTCCGATAGAGGACAGCCAGAGCCAAAACCCGGGCACACATAACGTAAACAATCCAGCTCACAACCTTGTCCAACATCCTCAGAACAACCCTGCTTACCCACAGAACAACTTTCCACAAAACAACTTACCTTACCCATACCCACCTTATCCGTTTCCACCATACCCGTATCCTCCACCTCCTGTTTACAACCAACCACCAGCTTATCAACCACCACCAGGAATTCTTAAGCTGCTTACCGAGAATCAATTCAAGGGGGAGGTTGGGAAGGAAAATCCTCATACTCATCTAAGGAGTTTTCTGATGATCGCATCCACATTCAATTATAACGGCATGTTTGAAGATGCCAAGAGTCTCAGGCTGTTCCCATTCTCTTTGACGGGAATAGCCAAGGAGTGGTACGATAACACGCTCCCACGGGGAGGTATAACCACATGGGCCGAGCTCGAGCGTCTGTTCCTCGAGTGATTCTACCCTCCATCGAGAACTATTAAAGCGAGGATTGAGATCTCTTCCTTCCGCCATATGTAAGGAGAGGACCTACGTCAAGCGTGGGAGATGTTGGTCCCGAAATGAGTAAACAGGTGTATGGGGGGGGAGAATACACCTGTGGTTACAAATTAAAACTTCTTGTAAAACTTATCAGGTTACTTAAGACAGTAGCTCGTCAGTGGACTTGAGGTCTGCTGAGAGTTACTTGTGAAAGCTTACTGAGATAATACCTCCACTGAAAGCTCAAGACTTTCAGTTGAAATACTATCTAATTAGCTTTCAGATGCGGATTAGTGAGCCCTTTAGAAAACTCGTTTTACTTTGATAAACTTTGAGATTAACACACACTTAGGAAATAGCAGAAAGTAAGTACACAAGATATAAAGTGGTTCAGAGAAGAATCTCCTACGTCCACTGTCCTGATTAAACAGGAGAATTCCTTTCACTTGGAATTCCTTGTGTTATAGTGCCAAGGTGCACTGATCAACTAATCCTCTTTTAGGATGATTGATCACTAGGAAATTCCAGGTCCTAGTTCCCAAAGCAAACCGGCTTTCAGACTGATACAACAATCAGCTTACTAACACCACTTAACACTAGCTCTCAACCTAAACACTGAGTAGGGTTTTGAGTAGGGTTTTGGTTCCAACTATTTTGAGATAATCCTTACAAATTTAGCTCAAGACTTAGGATTGGATTATCTCTTTCTAAGATTTGGATATAGCTTTTAAGCTTGGTTACAGAAGGTTTGTTAGGCTCTCTACAAATGTGAAACACTTGGGAAACAAAGGCAATTTCAAGTGCTTCTAGTTGTTATGAATGTAGAGATAACTTTGATCTTGTGAGTTTCCCGTGCATAGAAATGAGCACGTCCTTCTGTATTTATAGGCTTCCTTGAAAATCTTCCCGTTGGATTTAAATCTTCTCAAGTAAGTCTTCTTGTATTTGATTGGCTCAAACGACTCTATTTGAAGCTTTAAGTCTTGTCAAGAAACGGCTGAAAGACCATGCATGTTCACCAACTTTCTGTAGATTGCTAGGGAAAGACTTTTGGTACTTGTCAGTCTGGAGCAGGTCGGCTGTCAGTAAAGTATACTGACGTGTCATCTTCTCATTGGACCTTCAGTCTGCTTGCCCAGATTCTTGTCTTGCTTTAAGGTGGAACTCCTCTGAGAGAACCTTCTCATTCCTTCATTTATTGTAAGCTTCACTGAAATTCGTTTTGCCTTGTTCCAACCAGATTAACTAACAGCTTTTAATATGTTTAGCATTGAATGTGCTTTGTTAGTTCTCATTAGTGGACCTTGGTCCTCTCCTGATGGCTTTTAGTCTTAGTGAGAATGCACTTAGAAAACATTCAAGACTTAGACTCTTTCTCAGATCACTTGACTTCAGTGGACTTCGTCTTCAGCAGACTTCATTCCTTAATACACTCTAGAAATTACTAACTGCACTTCAGTTCCTTAACAATTGAACTGATTAACTAAACACTAACTCTACTGAATGTTTTACTTACAAATCAACTTAGGAGGAACATTTTGGCATCTAATCAAAACCTAAGTCTTATACATTTTCCCAACAATTTCCCCCTTTTTGATTATGCCGGAACCTATCTTATTACATTTCTTCATTCAGATGAGGTTCTTCAGATGACATACAAAGTTCAAGGATTTTGTAAGTAAGAAACATTCAAGAACATAAGCCTAAATGATAATGAGATATTATCTTGGGCAAAACATTAGTAGAGTTCATTTCATGATAAATAGTGAAGTACAGATTACATGAATTCTACTTAACAAAAGATACAAACTTAAAACCATCTGGGACTTATAAACAAATGCCCAACAACGATACTTAACTTCTCAGATGGATTCGAATATGGGTTCAAGACCATACTGCTTGAATACTCTGACCTTCAGCTCGTTCTTCCTCTCCACCACTTCCTTTGAATGTCCTCTGAGTCCAAGATGTTCACATAAGGATGCCACTCTTCAGTGATCCTTTCTCTATCCACAACACCAGTTGCATCTTGAGGAGGCCAGTAGACGATTGGCTCAGGAGCCTTCAAGGCATGATCTGGGAAGGCAACATTCCAAGCATCACTGATCTCAGGATAGAGTTTTGGATAGGCTTCAAACAACCATGAGTTGAAAACCTCTTAAGTATTATCTCTTCCTAGTTCTCCGCTGACATGGTAGTAGTATACAAATTCCCTCTTGACCGTTTCCCAAGCATCATTGAGCTTCTTGGGAACCCAAGTATCAAGATGAGGGTATTTGGCTTTTGAGAAAGTCATTTTGTCCTTCTTAAGCTTAGCAACCCATCTTTGATAACCACTCCTGAACTTCTTTGAAGTAGTCTTATCAAAGGTGGTTAGCCTCTCCTTCCTTTCTGCCATCTCAGATATGGTCTCCATCTTTCCAACCACCTTATCCCTCCTGTCTTGTTGTTGAGCAGCCAGCTTCTGTGCTCTTTCATTCATCCCTCCAGCCTCTTTGATAAGCTCAGTGAGCTCTGTGACTCTTGTGGGGGCAGACTTAGGAGGTTCAGATGAAAGAGGTTCAGGGTTAAGAATGGGGAGTACCTCAACTGACTCTGAGGAGTTAGTGGATTTAGCAGCTAGCCTCCCTGAGGTTCTGGTCTTCTTGGCTACCTCAGCTGAGAGGGCATCAGATGTCTTTCTTTTTGTGGTTTCCCCCTTCTTTGCAGCTCTCTCTTCCTTTTCCTTCAGATGAGCTTCCTTGAACTTTGAGTGGTCCTCTGATGCAGTCTCCTTCCCTTTCTTGGCCTCTGCAATCTTCTGAGCCTCTGCATCCACCTTCTTCAAAGTGCTCTCACTTGTTGGCCTTTCTCAAAGTCGGGGGTCTCAAGGATAATCTTCATTTTGTTCTTGGGATCAAGCTTCATATCCTTAACGCTTATCCTCTTTTCCCCCTTTCCGGCATTTATCAAACATTCGGCCACAGTGACGTTGAGCTTCAGCTGATCATGAGCTAAGGCCTTCAACTCAGTTGAGCAATGATCAACTTCATCCTCCAGTCTCTCCAAAGCTGCTCCAGCCGTTTGCCCAAATTGTACAAACTGTGCTAACTTCTCATCAATTAGCACATTTGTCTTCTCTTGTGTGGGGAAGTCCTCCGCTGCCTTCTTCAGAACTTCTCCTAGCTTAGCTCCCAATTCTGCATGCTTGGCCTCGAATTCTGTCAGCTTTGAATTCCACAACCCTTCAACCTTCCCAAGTAGGT
Organism: Ballota nigra; assembly: GCA_947034835.1. Taxonomy (NCBI): domain Eukaryota; kingdom Viridiplantae; phylum Streptophyta; class Magnoliopsida; order Lamiales; family Lamiaceae; genus Ballota; species Ballota nigra. Next base: position 27,975,132 of record OX344727.1, read on the forward strand.
CCGCTGAGAAAGCCTCTACTGAGGACTTTAGGTTGATGGAGACATTCTCCACTGAATCTTTAAGAAATTGGGTTCTGGCCTCTTCCTCCTTCTGCTCCAGCTTCTTCAATGCTTCTATGACAAGCACACTCTGTCCTTCAACAACATCAATCACCATCTGCTGAGAATCTTCAACTTTAAGAGTAATATTTTGAAGTGATGTTGTTGTGGTCTGAGAGGATGACCATCTCATCCACTTCTTCTTGCACTATCTCCTGGACATCCCTCAGTTGTGCTTGGAGAGCAGGAAGCTTTTCATCTTGAATAGAGTGAACAGCATCACTCAGAGGAGTTAGGTTGACCTCTACTGGGGGAATCTCGACAGTTTGAGTACCTGCATGACAAATAAGGTTAGCTCTTTCCCCCTCAACCTCACAACCTAAGTCTCCTGAAGCTTCTACTTCCATTGGGACTCCCTCCCCCTCTCTCTTCTCTTTTTTCTCACTTTCACTCTCTTTTTCGACTTGATTCTTTTCAGCCAATTCACCCTTTACAGGGATGATTGCTCTAATCTCACCACTCACAACTCCAGTAACCTATACCTCAGTTTCTTTTTCTTTGTTATTTTCAACTCCAACATTACCAGACACCTCACTTGACTCCTTAGCCACCACTGAGGGCTGTTGTGGGAGAACTTCAGTAGACACCTCTACTGAGCTCTCCTGTGGCAAATTTTGTGCCTCAGTATCCCTTGCCATGGATACATCCTTGGCTACTTCACCATCACCTTGCCTAGGTAAAGTACCTCCTCCTTGTTCACTTTCTTTCTCCTTCTTCTCCTCCTTCTCTTTATCACCTGCCTCAACAGTTTGCACAATCTCAGCTCCTCCTTCAGCTAAAGCCTCAGCTGGCTTCTCTTTATCACCTCCATCAACCTTCTCCTCTGCATCTGCCTTCCTTGCCTCAGCTATTTTGTCCATAACCAGACTCTCAAAGATCTTCTCATCACAGAGAAGTCTGGTTTTGGTCATTCCAACAAATTGCATCACTTACACCTCCTCCTTCTTCCAATCATCTACATTGCTGCCTCTGACAACCAATAGAATTTCACCCAGTCTTCTGTCTTTGAGCTGGACAAAGAGTCTCAATCTCAAGAATATTGCTTTCAGGGTGGGAAACCCATCAAGCTCAGGATACTTAGACTCCAAAGAGTAGGCTACCTCGTCCTTAAGAGCGTCTAAGAATGAGTACTCTTCTTCATCGTCTGAAGGAAGGTAAGGGGTAGGGGATCTGCTGTCTGTTGGCTCCTCTGGGATAGACTCCAGGTGAGTTGTGTGAGTTTCAGGAGGGTTCGGTTCAGATGAGGTTTGGGGTTGGGTATCAGTAGAGGTAAGATTTTGTTCAGTGGGGGTTGAGGGTAGGGGTTCAGATGGGGTTGAGGGGATGGGTTCTGTTGGAGTTGAGGTTGGTTCAGATGTGGTGGTGGTTTGGGATCCACTTTCAGGTTGTTGAGAGCCTTCAGTGGGGGTTTTAGTTATTTTGGAGATGCGTTTGGTTTTGGCAGGGGTGCGAGGTTTGGTTTTGGGTTTGATGGGGGTAGGGGCAGGGGCATCTGAGTCAGACTCAGTTGAGATTATGTTGGGAGAAGAGTCAGGGTTACCTGATGAAGACTCATCAGTAGAGTTTGTGACTCTGACTTTCTTAGAGGCACTCTCCTTCTCAGCCTCAGTAGACCTCTTCTTCTCCTTCTTAGAAGCTTTTTCTGCCTCGGCCTCCTTGTGTTGGGCCATTTTATCACTCAATTTAACCAGCCTTCTCTTCAGTTTGGTTTTCTTCCCTTCAGCAGGGCCAGCTTCTTCCTCTTCAACTGCCTCTGGGCTCTCCTCAGCAGGCTTAATCATTCTTGTTTCTAGGGCATTTCCAGACTTGAACAAGGCTTTTAGGTTACTCCACTTTCTGTATGGAATCCAATCTACTCCCAGATCTACATTCTCTATCAAGTAAGAGATTTTTGTTGCAAAGTTTAGCTTACTTGATAGTTGGGGAGTTTTGTCAGGTTGGAGCTTTGAGTGCTCTTTATTCAACGCTCTCAGAAAGAACTGTTGCCAGTTGAATGTCTTTTCCTTACTCTCCACAATCACCTTCATTAATCTAAGCTTGGGCTTGCTCACCTGCTCCGTGCTTCCCTGGTTTCCCAATATACATTTTCCAACAACTTCACAGAGAACATTGTATACCGACAGGAGTACACTTCTGTTCATTGTTGGACTGTATTTTACCTTCCTTTGCATAATGGAATCAAACCATTCTTCCTCCTTGTCCGCAATACACGTATCTGGATTCGGACCTTCAGAGGGGAGATTGAACAGCTCCTTCAAGTCATCTCCACTGATGCGGATCTCCTTTCTAATCTTCTGGTGTTCAACGATTTCCATGTCGTCCCTCATCACCTTCTTCTTCCTTTGTAAAATGAGATGAGACCTGATTCTTGAATCAGAGTTAGATATATGACAGAAAAACTCAATAACATGCCTGTCAAAACAGTTCTTAGGATGAACTGTTAAAAACTTCTCTAACCCAGCAGTTTTAATCATCTCTAGGGCCTCTTTGATGTGAGCAAATTCTGGCTTGGATTCTATCTCAGGGTTATCAAAAACCACGATGGGTTCATACCAGAAATTCTCTTTATTGGTAAGAAAACCTAGGTTTAATTTTGCCATTTGAAAGATGGGATTTGAGAGAAAATTGGCAGAGAGTATTTGGACAGATAGAAGGTGTTTGCTTGTGAGTGATTTCGAAAAGGTTTACAAGCGTAAGTTTGGGGTTTTTATATGAGTGTTGAACGGTGAGATTGAGAGGAGAGATTAACGCCTGAGATTAATTCGGTTTGAGATCGTGGATAGTCCAAGAGGTTAGTGGGGAGTTTTTAAGAGATCTTGACGGTTAGAAAAAAACCGCCTAAAATGGAAGGTTTAGATTGAAAGGGTTGGTAGTTGGAAGGTCACATCATCCGGGTTTTAAGGCGCATGAGATAGGTAACTGTAAAAGTGAACCTGACTTGTACAACGCGCATTAAATGCTTGCCATACCAAAATCTCTTTGAAAAAGTGTAAGAAATATTTAATTTTCAGAAATCACTCATTAGTAATTTTATTGAAACCAAATATATATTAAAAACTAAAAGGCTTTAGATTTGAAAATATAAGAGGAATTAAAACTTTGACCTCCACTGAGGTTTGACCCCGTATGAGAATCAAGACTCTTCTGAGATGAGGAGTCTTTACTGAGAAAGATCCTCCCCTGAAAATGAACCTCCACTGAGTTGAAAAATAACTCTTCTGAGATGAATCCTTTCATTACTCTCCTGGATCTAGGAGTCCAAGCTCTACTGACAACTCTTGAAACCTTGCTTTAGCCAAAGGTTTAGTGAAGATATCTGCCTTCTGCTTGTCAGTGTGGATTTTGAGCATTTTGATGTCCTTCTTCTCCACATGATCTCTGATGAAATGATGCCTTATATCCACATGTTTGCATCTTGTGTGGAGAACTGGATTTTCTGAAATAGCAATTGCACTATTGTTGTCACAGAAAATAGGGACTTCATTGGCAAAGATATTGTAATCTCTCAGTTGTTGTCTTAGCCAAAGAATTTGAGCACAACAACTTCCAGCTGCCATATACTCAGCTTCAGTAGTGCTTGTGGCTACTGAGTTTTGTTTCTTGGAGAACCAAGAGATCAACTTACTTCCCAAGAATTGACAAGTGCCTGAGGTTGATTTCCTGTCAATTCTACATCCTCCATAGTCAGCATCTGAGTATCCTGTGAGTTCCAGATTGTCATCTGATGGATACCACAATCCCATATTCACAGTACCCTTAAGGTATTTGAGAATTCTTTTAGCAGCTTCCATATGACTTTTCTTTGGATTGGCTTGATATCTTGCACAAATCCCAACTGCAAAAGTGATATCAGGCCTGCTTGTTGTGAGATACAGTAGAGATCCAATAATAGCTCTGTAGTGAGTCTGGTCTACTGATTCACCATCTTCATCTGGTTCCATCTTGGTGTTGGTGTTGAGTGGAACTCTTGCTACTTTGCTGGTCTGGCATCCAAATTTGTTGATCGGCTCCCTTGTATATTTGGCTTGATTGATGAAGATTCCTTCAGGAGACTGCTTAACTTGAAGTCCTAGGAAGAAGTCCATTTCTCCCATCATTGACATTTCAAATTTTCCCTTCATCAGTTGAGAAAACTTTTCACAGAGGACTTGATTGGGACAACAAAAAATGATATCATCCGCATAGATTTGTACAAGCAAAGTGTCCTCTCCTTTTGTGATCCTGAAGAGAGTCCTATCTACTCCTCCTTTGATGAAACCATGATCCAAAAGGAATTGTGACAAAGTATCATACCAGGCTCTTGGAGCCTGTTTCAGTCCATACAGAGCTTTTCTCAGTCTATATACTTTGTGACTTTCTTCAAAACCTGGGGGTTGCTCCACATAGACTTCTTCATTGAGTACTCCATTCAAGAATGCACTCTTAACATCCATCTGGTACACCTTGGATTTCTTGTGAGCAGCATATGCAAGAAATAACCTTATTGCCTCCAATCTGGCTACTGGGGCAAATGTTTCATCATAGTCAAATCCTTAAACTTGAGAATAGCCCTTTGCAACAAGTCTGGCTTTATTTCTGACTATGACATCATTTTCATCCTTCTTGTTCTTGAATACCCACTTGGTTCCTATCACATTGCAGTGATATGGTCTGTCCACCAACTCCCAAACTTGATTCCTTGTGAACTGGTTGAGCTCTTCTTGCATGGCAATGATCCAGTTGGAATCTTGAAGTGCTTCTGCTATGGAACTAGGTTCCTGGTTGGATAAGAAACAACAAAACAAAGCACTTTCCCCATGAAAACTTCTAGTTTTGACTCCTGAGGTAGGATCACCTAGGATTTGCTCAACAGGGTGATCTAAGAGCCATGTTCTCCTAGGCTGATGCCCTTTAGTAGAGTTTAACTCTTCTGAAGTTGAGTCACTAGATATAGAAATAAAATCAAATTCAGGAAATAAAACAGAGGGTTGAAGTCCTGAGTCATCATTCAAGGTATTCTCATTCTCAATGGTAATCTCATTGGTTCTCCCTTGAATGATGGGTTCAGTGGATGTCTCAGTTGTGACCACATCTTCATTGACATCACTTACCTCTTGAACTGGGATAGTGTTCATCAGTTCAGTTGCTTGTTCAGGAGAGCTCTCAGGTGAGCTTTGAGGAGTGGTTTGACTTTGAGTGACCTCCTTGAATTGTTGATCTTCTAAATTATCCCAGGTTGGGATGTATGTATCAACACAATTCTCAGGATAGCCTTTAGACTTGATACTCAGTCTTGTTAGTCTTTTGCTTATTACCTCCTCATTCTCCTTACTTCTGGACTCAAAAGTAGATTCATCAAAGACCACATGAGGTGTTTCTTCCACAACAAGAGTTCTAAAATTGTATACTCTGAAGGCTCTACTGATTTGGGAATATCCTAAGAAAATTCCTTCATCAGCTTTGCTATCAAAAGCTTTCAGTTGAGTTTTCCCATTGTTGTGAATGAAACACTTGCAACCAAAAATATGAAAGTAAGATACATGTGGTTTTCTGTCATTCCATAACTCATATGGAGTTTTTCCTTGATGTTTGGTTACCATGGATCTATTTTGAGTGTGGCAGGCAGTGTTGATAGCTTCAGCCCAAAATCTTTTAGGAACTTGAGCTTCTGCAAGCCTTGTTCTTGCTGCCTCCTTGAGAGTTCTATTTCTTCTTTCAGCCACTCCATTTTGTTGTGGAGTTCTTGCAGCTGATGTCTCATGTGCAATACCTAACTCTTTGAAATAATCAGATATAATAGAGTTAATGAATTCAGTGCCCTTATCTGATCTTATCTTTACAATGTTCAGGCTCTTTTCATTGCTAACTTTCTTCAGGAGTTCTGGAAGCCTCAGTTGAGTCTCCTTTTTGCTTGCTAGGAATATCACCCATGTGTACCTGGAGAAATCATCAACAACAACAAGTGTATATTTTCTCCCATTGATACTTACAGGGGTTACTGGACCAAAAAGATCCATATGTAACAGTTGAAGTATTCTGTCAGTAGAGGTTGCTACTTTGCTTTTGAAGGATGCTTTCACTTGTTTTCCCTCCTGACAGGCTTTGCAAATATGTTCTTTGTTGTATACTTCATTTGGCATTCCTTCTACCTGTTCATGTCTTGCTATCCTGTTCATCATCTTGAAGTTCAGATGACTTAGTCTTTTGTGCCACAGCCAATTAGTGTCAGTTGAGCTCTTAGCAATAAGACATGCATTTGGTGTGCAAGACTTCCAATCTGCAAGATAGATATTTCCCTTCCTTGACCCAGTTAGTAGTACCTGTTGTGAAGATATATTCTTGACAAAACACATGTTACATGAAAATTCAACACTATATCCTTTGTCACAGAATTGACTTATGGACAGAAGATTATGCTTAAGTCCACTGACAAAGGATACATTGCTTACCCTTACTGAGCCAATTATTAAAGTAACATAACCTTTTGTGGCTTCTTGAGAGTTGTCACCAAAGGTGACTTGTGGACCTTCTCTCTCAACAAACTCTGTCAGGAGATCTTTGTTGTCAGTCATGTGCCTAGAACATCCATTGTCCAGGTACCAGACTGAAGATTTAAGAGCATCTCCTTTGTTGAGGTCCACTGAGCCCTGCATTCAAAATCAAGCTTTAGGTACCCATTTGGTATTGGGTCCTACCAGGTTAGCTGTACCTTTCGGAATCCAAATTTGCCTCACAGTTCTAATCACTTTAGATTGGCTAATTTGTCTTCCATAAACATCTGCATAGATTGTTATCTCCCTTGGTGCCTTGGGAGTAAACTTTCTATGGGTGTCAGCCTTTGAAGGAACATGAACCTTCTTTACATTCTTTCTTTTAGGCTTGGGTGCACCTGGCCTGAGTTTTTGTTGATAAGAGTATGAAGGGCCTTTTCCTTTAGGCACAAAAGGAATAGGTCCTCTGTATGAGTCATTCCTTGAGGAACGTTCATGCCTGGGTGCTCTCAGCTGAGGTTGCTTCATCTGTGAAGACCTCAGCTGATAGTACCTCTGCTGAGATTTGTTCTGATTAGTCACCTGAGCCTTTCCATTTGGTTTTGGCTCAGTTTGACTTCTCTTTTGTTGGACCTCAGCTGGTCTTTTTCCCTTATCCAAAATCTGTGGTTGAAAGGTCACAGACTTAACAAAAACTCTCTTTGTGCCACTTGAAGAAGCAACACTTAGAGGACCTTCTGAAGGTTTTGGAATAAAGCCTATCTCACATTTGTTATTAGGATTGATTTGAAAGTTTTGAATCTCCTCTATGGCAAGAGAGGGTTTGTTGATAGCACTAATCCTTTTTAACAAAGTCTCTTCAGATTTTTGTAAGACATCAATTTTCAGGAAAGATTCCTTTACTTGGCTTACCAATTTCAAATTCTCTTCTGTTAACCTTGTCTTAGATTCAGTGAGATCTTTTATCAATTGATCTTTGCCATTTCCTTGACTCTTGAGGGTTTCAACCTCTTTTGTCAATTCAATGGTAGACTTAGCTGAGTTAAGATCTGCCTGATTCCCAGACTCAATTAACTTAGTGTTTTCTCTCAGGAGAATTTTGTTTTCATCTTGGAGACAAAAACTTACTTCTTGCAACCTTGAGAAATCAATCATCAATTGTTCCAAAGCGGACTGAAGATTGAGTTCCTCAGTTGACTCTGAGCTTAGCTCAGGTGAGTGTCCTAGAGAATTGGATGGTTTAGATTGTACCTCTGGTTCTTCTCTTGCCATGAGGCACATGTCATCATCACTGCTGTCTGAGAACAGACCATTAGATGACTCCAGATCTTCATCAACATCCTCAGCCACCATAGCTTTTTTTTCTCCATATCTCCTGTCTCTTTTGGCTTGCCTTTTCTTCCTTTCCTTGGTGCTCAGTTGAGGACAATCATATTGAAAGTGCCCAACTTTCTTGCATTGGAAACATCTATTGGCATCATCATTTCTTTCCTCAGTAGACTCCTTGGTCTTTGATGATGATCCTTCACCTCTGGAATAGTTCTTGTATTCTTTTCTCTTTTCTGGCTCAGTTGAGCTCTTCTCTCCTTCTTTGGTGTCTTTTTTAGGATAACTTCTTCCTTCTCTGTTATCCCTGTAAAATCTCTTATATTTGCCAAAACGGCTGTTAAGTTTCTCAAACCTTCTAGCCATCAGGCTGAGTTCCTCCTGCATCTCAGCCTTGCTCTGAGATTTGCTTGCCTTTGTACTCTTCTGAGGCTTTGGGGATTTTGCTTCAGTCTCCTTAGCTTTGAAGGCAACTCCCTTCTCAGCTGAGGTCTCATCAGGAGCCCTTTTCCTGTTCAGATCAAACTCATAAGCCTTAAGTTCATAGAATATCTGTTGCATAGACATGCTGGATAGATCCTTGGTATTCTGCATCATCACAAAGTACACATCCCATCTTGAGGTTAGACCTCTCAGGATCTTTAAGGCAACTTCCCTTTTGGTATAGACTTTTCCCAGAGAGTTTATTTCATTCATAATGTCAGTGAACCTCCCATCAAGCTGGTCAATAGTCTCAGTGGGCTCCATGGTGAACTGCTCATACTTTTGAATAGCTACTGAAAGCTTGTTCTTCTTTATCTTATCAGTTCCTTCACACATGAGAGCAAGAGTGTCCCATAGTTCCTTTGCAGTCTTGCAGTGGATCACTCTTCCCATTACAGAATCTGGAATGGTGGTGTAGAGAATGTTCATGGCTATGAAGTTGAGGTTGTTTCTCCTCCTCTCATCTGCAGTGAAGTTTTCTTCATCCTTGGGCCATTCTTCTCTAGGATCTGCAATAGTCTCAGTTGTAGTTCTAGGGTTAGGTGTCATAAAAATAAATGGACCTTTAGTAATAACCCTTAGCATTTCATCATGCACACAGGCAAGATGAGCTCTCATTCTGATCTTCCAGAAGTCATAGTTTTCCACTGAGAACTGTGGAAGCTTGTGATGAGACATATGGTTCAAGGGATTAACTCCCATGTTGTTCTCTGCTGGTGGTGCTACCCTAGCTGCATTGTCAGCCATAGTATATAAACAAGTTTATCAAAAGATCGATTCAGATGACCTTGAAAATACCTTTAAGCACAAGGTATACTTAGAACAATGGTCTATTGAACCACTGCTCTAATACCAATTGTTGGTCCCGAAACGAGTAAACAAGTGTATGGGGGAGGGAATACACCTGTGGTTACAAATTAAAACTTCTTGTAAAACTTATCAGGTTACTTAAGACAGTAGCTCGTCAGTGGACTTGAGGTCTGCTGAGAGTTACTTGTGAAAGCTTACTGAGATAATACCTCCACTGAAAGCTCAAGACTTTCAGTTGAAATACTATCTAATTAGCTTTCAGATGCGGATTAGTGAGCCCTTTAGAAAACTCATTTTACTTTGATAAACTTTGAGATTAACACACACTTAGGAAATAGCAGAAAGTAAGTACACACGATATAAAGTGGTCCAGAGAAGAATCTCCTACGTCCACTGTCTTGATTAAACAGGAGAATTCCTTTCACTTGGAATTCCTTGTGTTATAGTGCCAAGGTGCACTGATCAACTAATCCTCTCTTAGGATGATTGATCACTAGGAAATTCTAGGTCCTAGTTCCCAAAGCAAACTAGCTTTCAGACTGATACAACAATCAGCTTACTAACACCACTTAACACTAGCTCTCAACCTAAACACTGAGTAGGGTATTGGTTCCAACTATTTTGAGATAATCCTTACAAATTTAGCTCAAGGCTTAGGATTGGATTATCTCTTTCTAAGATTTGGATATAACTTTTAAGCTTGGTTACAGAAGGTTTGTTAGGCTCTTTACAAATGTGAAACTCTTGGGAAACAAAGGTAATTACGAGTGCTTCTAGTTGTTATGAATGTAGAGATAGCTTTGATCTTGTGAGTTTCCCGTGCATAGAAATGAGCACGTTCTTCTGTATTTATAGGCTTCCTTGAAAATCTTCCCGTTGGATTTGAATCTTCTCAAGTAAGTCTTCTTGTATCTGATTGGCTCAAATGACTCTATTTGAAGCTTTAAGTCTTGTCAAGAAATGGCTGAAAGACCATGCCTGTTCACCAACTTTCTGTAGATTGCTAGGGAAAGACTTTTGGTACTTGTCAGTCTGGAGCAGGTCGGCTGTCAGTAAAGTACACTGACGTGTCATCTTCTCATTGGACCTTCAGTCTGCTTGCCCAAATTCTTGTCTTGCTTTAAGGTGGAACTCCTCTGAGAGAACCTTCTTATTCCTTCATTTATTGTAAGCTTCACTGAAATTTGTTTTGCCTTGTTCCAACCAGATTAACTAACAGCTTTTAATATGTTTAGCATTGAATGTGCTTTGTTAGTTCTCATCAGTGAACCTTGGTCCTCTCCTGATGGCTTTTAGTCTTAGTGAGAATGCACTTAGAAAATATTCAAGACTTAGACTCTTTCTCAGATCACTTGACTTCAGTGGACTTCGTCTTCAGCAGACTTCATTCCTTAATACACTCTAGAAATTACTAACTGCACTTCAGTTCCTTAACAATTGAACTGATTAACTAAACACTAACTCTACTGAATGTTTTACTTACAAATCAACTTAGGAGGAACATTTTGGTATCTAATCAAAACCTAAGTCTTATACATTTTCCCAACAGGAGAGATACTCAAATATGTTGATAGAGTGCCCGCAGCACGGGTACAATGAGGGAGATATCATGACTTTCTTCTATAGTGGAGCCAGCAAGGATGGTCAAACCCATCTAGATGCATGTGCCAGTGGAGCTTTTTTGAACCTAAGGATAACGAGATGCAGAGAAATCGTCGACAACATTGTCACGAATGCCGGGGCATGGAACGAGGATCCAGAATTTCAGAGAGTTTGTAAGTTGGAGGAGAATGAGGGTACACGGAAGCTGTTGATGGCTATGATGGAAAAGATCAGCAACCTTGAGATGGGGCAGAATCTGGTTGGAAGGAATGTAGCAGTGAATGAGAAAGTGGACCCACCCACGAGTCAGCAAGAAGAGACCAATTATATGGGAAGGCCTAATTATCCACAAGGTGGCAATCAGTTTGGAAGGCCTTCTTATGGCCAACCATTTGTACCTCCAGGACCACAGCCGCCTCAAAATCAATGGAGGAACACACAAGGATATCAAGGAGGACAACAACCTCCTCAAAACACATGGAGGGAGAGTGAGAATTTCTCATATGCTAATCCTAAGGCAGGAATTACAGTTCCTCCAGGTGTTGATCCAGGTTCGAAACCCCCGGGTGGAGAAGGCGGTGCCTCAACTGAGGAGATGTTGATAGCTATCCTTCAGAAGGTGGAGGAAGGTAGCAAGAGATTGTCCTCTTTGGAGTATGTCGTTAAAGAGTTGCATAAGAAAGGTGATCAGCGTGACCAAGAACTCCAGAAGAGAGATGTAGAGCTGAATCGAATTCAGCAAGAGAACAATAGGCGGTTCACTTCGATAGAGTTTCAGATGAGCCAGATCGTAAAATCATTGGGTAGAGAGCCGGGTAAGTATCCTTCTATGCCGGAGGAAAACCCGAAAGAGCATTGCAAGGCGATCCAGCTTAGAAGTGGGACCAACTATGATGGTCCTCAGATGCCTGCTGATTCTGAGACGCCCCAAGGAGAGGTGGAGATAGAAGAAAAAGAGCCTGAGGCAGATAGAGATGAGATTGAGGAGATGGGAGTTGAGAAAGGGGTTGAGGGTGAAGACACTCAGAAGAGTAAAGATATGGATGAGAGCAAAGAGCCTGAAGAGGAAGACGTTGAGAAGATTGAGAGAGTTCCTAAGTGGAAGAAGACAAAGGAAGCAAGGAAGAAAGTGAAAGAGACCGAGCGTGATGAATGGGGGGTACCCAAATCGGTGATACCCGTCCCATATCCACAGCGTTTCATGAAGAAAAAACTTGATGAGAAATTCGTTAAATTCCTTGAGGTTTTTAAGAAATTGCATATTAACATTCCTTTTTATGATGCTTTGGGACAGATGCCGAATTATGCCAATTTCCTGAAGGATTTAATTGCGAAGAGACGGTGAGTAGATGAGCCCAAGTTGGTGCAGCTGAACCATGAGGTGAGTGCATTAGTGCACAAAGCGCTTCCACCGAAGTTGAAGGATCCCGGGAGTTTCATGATCTTATGTGATATCGGGAATTGAGTTAAGAAGGGAGCGTTGTGCGACCTTGGGGCGAGCATCAATCTTATGCCCTTGTCGTTATTCAAGAAGTTGGAGGGTGGAGAACTTCAACCGATAATGATGACGCTTCAACTTGCCGACCGATCTATTACTCGACCTCAAGGTGTAGTTGAAGACGTCCTCGTGAAAGTTGGGGATCACATATTTCCAGCCGACTTTGTAGTGCTTGACATGGAGGAAGATGAGCACGTTCCATTGATCTTGGGAAGACCGTTCTTAGCAACGGCCGGGATGGTGCTAGATGTGGCAAATGGGAAGATCACATTGAAAGTTGACGAACAAGAAATAAAGATTTCCCTTTATGAGGCCATGAAGCACCCAAAAGAGGATGAAAGTTGTTATTGTATGGATGTCATTGATCCTCGTGTTGAAGACACACCTCTTATCTCTAATCTTTCTCATATTCATGATTTCGTTAGTCCTTCACTTGTTGATTTAACCCATGAGCATTATGATCTTGATTATTTTGATAGGGATAAATGGAAGAAGTTGAAGGATGAAGAAGTGAAAAAGGTGGACGAGGTCCAGTTGGAGGGGAAAGGAGGAGTTAAGAAGAAAAAGTCCAAGCGCAAGAAATTGCTTAGTAAGACTCCTCCAGATAAAGGTGAGAAGAAGTTGAGACCCCCACCACTTGAGGTGGAGAAGGAAGCAAAGGAGCTCATGATGGGGGGGGGCATCAAGGAAAGAAAAGCAAGCACCACTCTTATGAGAGTAAGGGAGGTAAATTTGAGTATCATGTCCCATAAGCTCCTTTGAGCTCGGTCCGGCATGAGGACCTTAAAAATAGCGCTGAATGGGAGGCAACCCATTTTAATTTGTTTTTCATTGTTTTTGTGTTATTAGGGTGTTATTGAATCGTAAGTTTTAACCTCGTACTTGAGAGTTTTATTTTGTAGGCTTGTCTCAAGAGAGTAGAGGAATCATGGAGTTATCCAAAAGGGAGGAACTCAAGCAAGGGAGTGTGCTGCGTTATCAAGAGAAATTGAACTAGTTGGATGAGGAACCCACAACCCCAAACTTAGACCTCTTCACAAGGTCGAAGTTTGGGGGGTGGAGTTTTTTTTATTAGTTTTATGGTGACATTGCACAGGTGCACACCCTCTCTTTGAGTTGAGTTTGGTTATATATTTGAGTCTTGAGATGCTCCTTGAGCTGATAATGTTTTGAGATGCTACTACATATTTCATGCCTATCAATCATCTTATGCTTGTTGATTGCTATCTTTGAGTATGATTTGATGAGTAGGGTGAATTGTGAGGTTGAGTTAGGAGTTTTGTTGTGTGAGTGTTTGAGTTAGAGTGGATTTGAGAGAGAACTAGTATGCTTGCGAGTTTTTCTTTTGAGGACTTGTGTGATGAGAGTGAGAATTTAATAGGACTAGCATGGATGTGAAAGCCGTGAGATTTGAGTCTTTTGAGATTTTGATGCATGAATTAATCTCTTCGTTTGTGAGTGAGTCATCACCTTAGAGGATGCTAGAACTTATGTATGCTCTCGCTTCTAGATTGTGTCTAGTTTGATATGCCGAATGTGATCTTAGGCCATCTTTGTTTTGAATGAGTCACTTAGCCTAAATTTTCCTTACCATTGATATTTGTCCCTTGTTAGCCCCTTTGAGCTTTAGGCCTATTTTATTTGCTAGCACATTTAAACACTATTCCAAGTTCCTAAGCCTTTTTGTCCCAATTTGAGTGGAGAATAGGAAAAATGTGAATGTGAAGGGATTGAGTTGAGTTGAAAGAGGAAAATTTGATTGCTTGAGTGAGTATGAGAAGAAGGTGTGATGAAGTTTTGAGTTGTGGGAAAGAAAAAAAATTGAGAATGAGCAAAAGAAAAAAATGAGCTCATGTGTTTGTGCGAAAAAGAGAGAGAAAAAAAGAAGTGATTGAAAAAAAATGTGAAAAAAGTGAGAAAGAAAAGAAAAATTGAAGTGTTGAGAAGTGGAATTGAAAGTGAGTTGATTGAAATTGTTTGAAGTATTCTGTTCCCAATCTCGAAGTACCGAAGTTTGATTTTCTATTCTCCATTCACTTAGTCACTTACCATATTGATATCTCACCTGTCCAAAGAGCCTACATTACAACCTTGAGAAAAGTCCTTTTTGATTCGGCATTGATTTCTAGAGTATGATCGGAGTTGAGAGTGCTTACAAGCCTATGGCTGCCGATATGAGTGATTGATTGTTTGAGTGAGTCCATTGATCATTGATATATACTTGTGAGGGAGTGAAACACATCGTTAAGTGCACATCCATGTTTGATCTTGGTGATTCTTGTTGTTGTTGCATGAGTATGATGAAGGAAGGTGAGTCGGTATATTTGTGATTGATCTTTGAAGCTCGAGTTCATTTGCTTACATGATTTGATTCTTTGACTCATTCCTAACAATTTCACTTGACTTATTATTTCATTGCTTGGGGACAAGCAATATGGTAAGTTTGGGGGGGTTGATTAGGCGTGAAATTGTCATGATTCGTCGTTAGAAATACCCTAGTTTTGGTCGATTTGGTCAAGTATTTAGAGTCAATTGAGCATTATTTCTATACATTGATGAATTTGTCTCTTTGATGCTCATAGGTGAATCGAGGGCGAAAAATGGAGTTTGTAGGACTTTGAATCGACTCAAACGGATGCCCGGATGAGAAGATATCGAAGAAATATGATTGGTATTAGTGCGGAAGAGGAAAAGTATTAGTTGGGGTAAATTTGGAGTCACTCGAGTGGATCGGCTCGAGCACTAGCGCTCGAGCGTGTGGCTCGAACGCCCAAAACATACAGAAGATTTATTGCGCTCGAGCAGCTCGAGCGCCACCGCTCGAGCGTGTTGCTCGAGCGCCCCAAAATTCCAGCATTTGACCAGCTCGAGCAGAGGCGCTCGAGCACTTGCACCTAGGGGTGGCAAAAGGGTCGGCCCGGCACTGGGCCGCCGGGCCACCTTTATTTTGTGGGCCGGGCCGGGCCGGGCTCACCCTGGTTGCAACCGGGCCTCTATTTTAAAGGCCCAGCCTGGCCCTAGGCGGGCCACCGGGACATCGGGCCAAAATGGCCCGTCTTTAAAAAAAATTAATTTTGTCAAATAAATTATTTATATTCAATAAAATAATATTATTTTTAAACAAATCTTATAGTCCTATTTTTTTTGGTCAAGATATGAATTATAATGACCATTAATATTAGTTTATGATATGATATGACTATCCATTTTCAATAAACTTATATTAATCTCTAGAAAAAGCTATTACAACAAGAAAATAGTAATATTAACTCAACAAACACTTTTAAACATCACATGAAATTCTTTTCATGATAATATGTACACTCGACATATTAGACAAAACTACAATTGATATATAAAATTAAAAAAAAAAAACGGGCCAACCAAAAGTTTCGGGCCGGGCCGGCCCAAGCCCGGTCGGCCCGCCGGGCCTATCGGGCCGGGCCAAATAGGCCCGGTTCTTTTCGGGCCACTATTATTTAGGCCCAGGCTGTCCTTAAAGGTGGGCCAACCGGGCCGGCCCATCGAGCCGGACTCATTTTGCCACCCCTACTTGCACCATTCGAGCTACACAGCTTGAGCGCCACCGCTCGAGCGTGCTAGCTCGAGCACTTCCCAGATTTTTGCCTTTGGATGCGTTTTTCGGCCCACGAGTTCCCAATTCTGCCCGACGCTTATATATATTCATTCCAAACTCGTTTTTAGAGATGACCACCATGATATACCACTTGATACCTTGTTACTTTTAGAGTTAGTTTTTGGAGAAGAGGAGACGAACAAGCTTTACTTTACGTTTAATCGAGGTTTTAGTACGAATTCTTAGTTTATTTTCGTTTCTTAGTTTCTTTTCATTAGTTCGACAACGTTAAACACTATAAACTTTTTTTTTATTAATTAATTTCAGTTCTTTGCAAGTATTTCTTTAAACTCTAGTTTATGTTTGATCATTTATTCGTTCAAATCATTATGTTTATGTTCGTCACTTCTTCTATTGCTTTTATTATTGTCAAAACCATGTCTAGCTAAAACCCTTGCATGCTTAGGGTAGGATGAACTCGTAGAAGTAGGTTGTGGGTATGTAATTAGGGTAATTCGTGACGTTAGGTTTTAACCTCTTAATTAATGAATTCTTAAAATCAATCTTGACTTTATTCTTGAATTTAGTTCGAAAAGTGTTCGAGAGAGGACGACCGCATCACTCTTTAACAGATAGTAGACTTAATGAGAGGGTTTAGAAAGGGTTAATTAATCTACCGGTTTATCTAAGGAGGACGACCGCATCACCTTAGTTTAAATTAGGGTCTCGTTAATTAAGCACGATCTATTAACTCGTTAGTGGATTAGTGAAGTCGATTGCTAGGATAGAGTATTAGGGTATGAAGTCTTGAGCTTTCATCATACAATCTTTTACTTAGGTTATTTCTTACGCGTCACGATTATCTTGATTATGTACCTGCTCCGTAAGTATACGTAGGGATTCCTATCCTGAGCATCACCATCACTTATTTGAAAAACACACACCTTAGTTTATTCTTTTCTTTTGTTCTTTAGTTTAATTAGTTTATTTTAGTTTAGAATTAATTTTCTAAAAATCCAAAAATGTTCACTCATATTAGCCACAATGCGTAGATCTTCAGGGATCTGTTCTCATACATACCTTCCCTTGGGTTCAATAATACTTGGTCCCTATACTTGCCCATACTACAGTGAACCCGTACTCTTGCGGGGAAACTACTAGTAGAAAGCTGGTATATTCGCTTCAAGTCATTTCTTCTTGTTCGGTTTTATTTTTTTTTTCTTTTTTTCTGAATTTTTTATTTTTGGATTGGTTAGTGTTTGGATGCAAGACAAAACTAATATTGGAAGAAGAAGAAGAAAAAAATCGAAATGCAAAATGGATGAGTAAGGGTAGTGTGGACAATTTAGGTCCAAAATGGGCAAAATACATCTTTTGAAAGAAAGGGGGCAAAAAACAATTGCTCCCTTAAATTTTGAGCACTTTTGCTTGTCTCCCATAATTATATTATTGTGTTGACCCAAATTTGCAATTGTATTAGGATTTATATTAGGACATTATTATTTTATGATAAAATTACATATAAAAAATTTGTATTAAACACTTGTACTATAAATCTATACTAAGTAGTATAATACATCCATTCCATCTATACTACAATAATAATAAGTGAAATACAATAATACCAACATTTCTTATTTACTATTCCAGTCTAATTAAAAGAAAGGCTGCTAATATGTATAATTTATAGATACTAACATTATAAGTTGAAAAATTATAGGCCAAAATTGTTGTTACGAATTTGAAAGCAATTCATTTTTTAAAATCAAACTAATATGTAAAGTTAATAGTATTGGTTAATCGACATTCCTGCCCATTAATTAAAAGAAAGATCTTACAAAAAAAAAATTACTAATACAACTCCTACAATAAAACTCCTATACCATTTAATATGTACATACCACGTATTACACAATAATAATAATTACATAAATAATGTAACATACATAACTCTTATTACCTGATTTAGTTAAATTATAAAAAAGAGGACCTAAATAATATTTTTTGTAATTTGTATTAGTAATAGAATATTCCACTGTTTAAAGATTCACATTTTCCAGAGAAAAAATTATGAATGGTCCTCTAACTTTGTCTGGACCCATAAATGGTCCTATAACTTTTTATTTTACTAATTTTTATCATTTTGGTATCAAATTTGGTCCTTTTCGTCAGAAAATCCGAATTTTGACCAGAAAATTATCCTAATTTTTTTTATTTTGGTCACTTTAACGGTCGTCACTACCCCAAGAATTGCAACCTAAAATCGTGGATTTCATCATTTTTTCCCAATCAATTTATATTAAGATGTGGATCAAGACATATATTTTTGGTCCCGAAACGAGTAAACAGGTGTATGGGGGGGGGGGGGGGGGGGGAATACACCTGTGATTACAAATTAAAATTTCTTCTAAAACTTATCAGGTTACTTAAGACAGTAGCTCGTCAGTGGACTTTAAGTCTGCTGAGAGTTACTTGTGAAAGCTTACTGAGATAATACCTCCACTGAAAGCTCAAGACTTTCAGTTGAACTACTATCTAATTAACTTTCAAATGCGGATTAGTGAGCCCTTTAGAAAACTCATTTTACTTTGATAAACTTTGAGATTAACACACACTTAGGAAAGCAGATAATAAGAACACAAGGTATAAAGTGGTTCAGAGAAGAATCTCCTACGTCCACTGTCCTGATCAAACAGGAGAATTCCTTTAACTTGGAATTCCTTGTGTTATAGTGCCAAGGTGCACTGATCAACTAATCCTCTCTTAGGATGATTGATCACTAGAAAATCCCAGGTCCTAGTTCCCAAAAC
This sequence comes from Ballota nigra, assembly GCA_947034835.1. Lineage (NCBI taxonomy): Eukaryota > Viridiplantae > Streptophyta > Magnoliopsida > Lamiales > Lamiaceae > Ballota > Ballota nigra. The sequence goes on from OX344727.1 coordinate 27,993,807, forward strand.
AAACCACCTTTCAGACTGATACAACAATCAGCTTACTAACACCACTTAACACTAACTCTCAACCTAAACACTGAGTAGGGTTTTGAGTAGGGTTTCGGTTCCAACTATTTTGAGATAATCCTTACAAGTTTAGCTCAAGGCTTAGGATTGGATTATCTCTTTCTAAGATTTGGATATAGCTTTAAGCTTGGTTACAGAAGGTTTGTTAGGCTCTCTACAAATGTGAAACACTTGGGAAACAAAGGTAATTTCGAGTGCTTCTTAGTTGTTATGAATGTAGAGATAGCTTTGATCTTGTGAGTTTCTCGTGCATAGAATGAACACGTCCTTCTGTATTTATAGGCTTCCTTGAAAATCTTCCCGTTGGATTTGAATCTTCTCAAGTAAGTCTTCTTGTATCTGATTGACTCAAACGGCTCTATTTGAAGCTTTAGGTCTTGTCAAGGACCGGCTGAAAGACCATGCCTGTTCACCAATTTTCTGTAGATTGCTAGGGAAAGACTTTTGGTACTTGTCAGGCTGGGGCAGGTCGGCTGTCAGTAAAGTACACTGACGTGTCATCTTCTCATTGGACCTTTAGTCTGTATGCCCAGATTCTTGTCTTGCTTTAAGGTGGAACTCCTCTGAGAGAACCTTCTTATTCCTTCATTTATTGTAAGCTTCAATGTAATTCGTTTTGCCTTGTTCCAACCAGATTAACTAACAGCTTTTAATATGTTTAGCATTGAATGTGCATTGTTAGTTACCATCAGTGGACCTTGGTCCTCTCCTGATAGTTTTAGTCTTAGTGAGAATGTACTTAGAAAACATTCAAGACTTAGACTTATTCTCAGATCACACGTCTTCAACGGACTTCACTTCAGTGGGCTCCATCTTCAGCAGACTTCATTCTTAAATACACTCTTACAATTACTAACTGTACTTCAGTTCTTTAACAGTTGAACTGTTTAACTAAGTACTAACTCTACTGAATAATTTACTTACAAAATAACTTAGGAGGAACATTTTGGCATCTAATCAAAACATAAGTCTTATACATTTTCCCAACATATATTATTCTGTTATTCTCATTGAACTCTTAATTTTGATACCTTAAAAAAAATTCATTCAAAAATTCCAACAAAAATTTAAATTTTCCAGCGAAAATGACTAAAATTTGATAAAGTAAAAACTTACTGGACCATTTGTGGACTCGGATAAAGTTATGGGACCATATATGATATTTTCCTTACAAAATCATATATTTCATATTGCACACTTAATATTAATGGTATTAAACCAAATTTAACATGATCCACACATAATATATTAAACTTATTACTAACTACTAATTATACAGAATTAATCATTAATTGAAAAAAAAAATACTCCCTCCGATTCAAAATAAGTGTCGTTTAAGAGTTTAAATTTTGTTTCAAAATAAGTGTCGTTTTAACTATTTTTTCACATTTTTTCCTGATTTACCCTGAATTCGAATTCAAATTATAAGAGATATTTTAGGGATTATATTAAAATATAACATATATATTAGAAATTTATCAAAATATAATAGATCTTTTAGAGATTTATGAGGGGTATATATGTCAAAATTTATAATTCTTAATTTGTCCTAAAATCTCTAGAACGACAACTATTTTGAATCGGAGGGAGTATTAAATTTACCAATAACAAAACTTATACATAACTTCAAATGTTTAACCTTTAGCGTAAGAATATGATATTACTCATGCAATAACAGAATGATTAAAAAAATGGTGTTGATCTAACTAATATAATATCAATATATAATAGATCCTTTTTTTCAAATGATAAATCCTTTGCTAAGTTTTTTAAACCCAAAGTGATCAATCATCCTTCAATGAAACAATCCAACTTTGTGCATTCATTGTAATCTTCACGTCTGGATGAAACTTGTAAAAATGCTTAATATGTTTTGGAAATATTTTGAAATTGTCTGTATATTAAAATATTGTTAAAACATTATATTAGTACATGTTTATTCGATAATTTTCGTAATACAATATATTACATAAACAAAATAATATGTTCACTTACAAAATCTGTGAAGTTCACGGGGTTTCTTCCCTACAAATAAAGAATTGTTACACAATAGATTAGTAGAGGAAAAAAAATAACGAAGGGCAATATTTACAAAAGACAATCATCATCATAATATAAATATGACAAAGTATAGAATGAAAATGGTTCATACATGAATCATTGAAGGGTATTAGTTGTTTTTATTACAAAAATATTAGTTGTTTTAAGTGAAGAGTATTAGTTGCTTTCATTAAAGAGTTGTTTAGTGAAAACAAACTAATACTCTTCAATAAAACCAACTCATACCCTTCAGTAAAAATAACTAATACTCTTTAGTTGATACAACTAATACCCTTTGGTGATTCATGAATATTTCAATGTCACTCTATACCTACTATTTATTGGTAGATAAATTTACCAATTTTAAATGTTTCCATCGTCGCTATTGTAAACTGGTATTAGTTATTTTTACTAAAAGTACTAATTGTTTTAGCTTAAAGTATTAATAAATTGTTGTTCATATTAGTAGTTATTGTAAGTATCAGTCACGTGATACTTTATCTTTATATATGTGTGTGTGTGGATGGTATATTTCACCGAATAATTCAACGTCATAATAAGTATTAATGTTGATAAGGCATTATTAGATGAAATTATGAATGGTTGAAACTTAAATCTTACAATCATTTTATATGTATCTTTTTGTTCCTTTTCCATTGGGTGTAGAATTGGCCTAATTATACTACATTCAAAGAAGGTTTGACCTTTATTATTAATTACACTTTTTCACGGTAAAAATAATTGATTAAAATTTTGAAATAGATGCAATACTCTTCTCAATATATATCTTTGTCAAATTATAAAATAAAACTAGTGATCGTCCTACCCGTGCTTCGCACGGACATAATTTGTTATAATTTTTCAACTATAATAATAACTCAATTATAATTATAAAACTAACTAACTACAATTTTTTTTAAATGTAAACATTTTTTTATCAGATCAATGATACTTCTGATAAAAAATTTGATACTCCCAATTAAATATTCATATTATGACTTAAGTTTTACATATTACCTAAAATCTTTGTTAATTTGAGCATCATCCTTATTTGGCTGACTAACAAAACATATATCTTAAAATTCAATATAATGTGAATATTGGTAAAATACAAAATTTACTATAAATATTTTGATGAAAAACATTAACTTTATACATTTTAATGTATGAGTAAAATAATCATTGTTACACGCAAAGAATAAATATATTATCATATGGTGAATAATGTATTCACTAATCAATTTAGAATATTTACACTAAAGAGGTGTAAATTTTGATTAAATAAAAAAGTGTATTAGATTAAATTGAAAATAATATAAGTAAATTATAATTTGAAATACGAAAAATATAAAGATAACATACCTCTTCATCTATAAGAATTAATTCAAAAAATATTTTTCCCTATTTGAATCTTTAGAGAGTACTAACCAACATCTTGCAATTTTTACTTTAATTTTTTTATTCTAAGTATCATAAATAATTTTTAACATAGATGAGTACGTATCCTACAAAATTTTTAAATATGACCAATTATCAAATAGAAAATATATGCTTTTGATTAACATTAATACTTTAAATATTCAAATAATAAAACACAAATATGGTTCATATATTTTATACATGCAAAATTAGTTTAAAAATGAAAATTTTATCAGATGATAGATTTAATAATTTTTTCATTTATTCTTAAGAAACTAAAAATCATCACAACCAAATGACAACTAAATTGAAGAAATCAAAATTGAAGAAGAAAATTCATAGTTAATAAATTGAACTAATTTGTAAGTTGTGGTTTCTTTAAAAGCAGAGGGAATGTATTGGGAGTATAAAGTATATTCTAACTATCTTATAGATACAATATGTGAGTAAAATTAGTTCTTTGACTGCAATATAATATGTTAACAATAAAAATAATTATATTGAATTAGAGAAAAAATTAATTACATTAACATAAATCACTATCATTATCATTATCAATAGAAAATGTTTAGAAACATTTAATTTGCAGGTACAATTAATATTTTGACTAATTTAATATTTACCAATAATAAATTTATTTGCTTAAATTAGGGAAATATTAATTACATTTAAATCAATATTATTAGGATTAACAATTATTACTCACCGTTAATTTTAGGTGCTTAATTTAAGTGATAATATGTATGAGAGTCAATTTTTTTTAAATAGCTTTAAATAAAATTTATTATCATTAATAAGTTATATATCAAATTAGGGTGAATTAATTTATACCCTATTTGCTAATGAATACAAACATGATCAAGCAAATTAATACACACAGACCAAGTGTTAACAGTGAATCTAAATTTAGGAATATTCAATTAATATAATATTTTTTTATTGTATTTTAAAATAATTATAATTATCTTTAATATTTTGACATTATCTTTAAATGACTATTATAATGTTCATATGATTTGTTCAACATTCTTGATTAGATATTAGTAAATTAAAGTAATTCGAATGAATGTACTATGACAATAGTTTAAAAAAAACTTAGATACGTACATGAAACACTCATTTATACGGAAAAATATGTGATAAGTTGGTCATTTAAATCCATAAAAGATTCATAACACAAACATAGTCTAGATAAAAATTGTGGAAAATTAAAATATATTTCAACCATGACATATAATACATTTACTGCATTTATGATATTTTCTTTAATGACACAAATTTTGCAACTAATTTAGGGATAACTTTTTGCATCTAAGACAATATTAAATTCCATAAAAAAATCATTTCAAAGATAGTAATGAGATGTCATTTCTTTAAACTAAATTAGTAATTGCTTAAGATCATAAAAGAATAGTGTAAGGTAGATTAATTAGTAATAGAATACATTGAAACATCTTCATATTAATTGAAATTTTATATTCAAGAATAATACATAATCGATTAAGATTAACACCATTAAATATAAAATTACACGATAGATAATATAACAATGAGATTACAATTTCATATCCGGAATTTGACTATTTTCCGACCATTAATATTATTGCAACCTAGAGTCAAAGTCACGGACCATACACGAGGGAGAAGATGATAACTTGAGGTCGACGTGATTAAGGTACAATATTCGTAAAAAAATCATGGCAATCAAGAACGAAGTCTCTGAGATTTAAAAATCTTGACAATGGAGACCAAAAAACCCTAAAAATATCCGCATCAGAAAAAGTATAAGCACAAGAAGAATATGAAGTCTATGAAATTTAGTACACTTGATGATCTGGACGTAGAGTTGCACGATCCGGAGCCTACAAATTTCATAAATCTAGTTAATCTGCATCAAAACATAAAGAATATATTAGAACAAAAGAGAAAATTAGAGAAAGATGAGGTAAAAATTTAGCAAATTTACACAGGGCAAAACAACAAAATGGAGAACTAAGATGAATGGAGAGGGAATATTAAATCTGAGATATTCACAAAAATTTGAAAAAAATGCACGATGACTTACATGATCCGAAACATGAGAGATTCACACATCTTGTTAATCTGTAGTAGAGAAATTGAGAAAGATGATGAAAAATGTGTAGGAGGATAATGCAATTTATAGGGGAAAAAAATAAAGTGGACGGCTAAGATTGATGAAGAGAATGTACGGTCAAGATGAAAAATAAAAATCTGAGGTAATTTATATACACAAATATGCATATAAACATGCACATGCATATAATACAAATGTGTTTATAGAATGTCATATTAAATTTAATGAAACATTATTGTAATGTCAAATTAAATTTAATGAAACATTATTGTAATGAAATAAAAAAACACCTAAAAATAAATAAATTATAACTCCAAAATCTATAAACAAACATGGCAAGTGATTTTAATAATTGAATTTATAGGAATTTATTGAAAAAAACGTTACAAGATCAAAAGAAAAATAGATTAAAGGTTAGGATCAAAATTAAAACCATGGACAAAGGAGGATGGAGGAAATACAAAAGAGAGGCAAAACAAAGGTGTCACCTAGGCTAAAAATGTTTCCTCTATATAATAGTATGGATATCTATACATATACCTAGAGTCATTTATTCTTTTACAAACTACCCAAAATAAAATATCAAAGTATGATTAGATGGTGAAAATTATAACATTCCTAATTTTCTAATCAATTATTTATATTATTCATTACTTTCAAAGTATTGAATTTTATTAAAATCAATGATAATGCATATCTTTAGAAAAAAAATCACAAAAGACACTTTCCAAACTATAATATTATTTTAATCTACAAGAAAAATTATATGGTTTAAACTTTAAAAATCAAATAATAAATTTTTTATTGAAGATAATATTTTAAATCCTAAATCTTTTTTGATAAGGTTTTCATATCTTTAAAAAAAAATTAATACACTTCATCCACAATGTGTTCGGAAAAAAATTTAGAAAATTTTGATAATTTTTGAAAAAAAAAAATCGAAAATAGAAAAAGAAAAACACTAAACATATGAATTTTTTGAAATATTTTCCGAAAATTATTAGATTTTTCGGAAAAAAATTCCGAACATTTTTTTTGGGTGAGGTGTATTAACAAAGCATGGGACTGTATTTAACCTGGGCTTAACTATAATCATATCCAAGTTAAAGCGCAAGCCCAACTATATAGGCAAATATAATTCCATAGTTTTCATAAGCAAATATATCAAATCTCATATTTTTCATTCATTATCTTCTAAAATCTTCTCCTTTATACTCATTAAATCCTTAATCTCTTTTCTACGTGTCCAAAATCTATGAAATTTTAATATGTTCTTTTTTATTATGTTATATTTTTACATTAAAAATTTCAAAGAAATTAGAGTTATTTTCTATTTTATATAAATTTTATACTCAGTTCTACTCAAAACATTTAAAGCTCTACCTATTCGATATCAAAATTTAAAATATATATTTGTAGATCTCCAAATCAAGTTATTTTCGGGTTTAATATGTTTTATAATATTCTAAACCTATAGTAAAATTTACAGGTTTATCCGAGTTGTTTTTATATTCATTATCAAATTATTCTCATTGTTTTGGAAATCCAATTTTTCAAGTTTATGAATTTGATTACCCTATTTAGAAAACTCTGAAAAATATGAATTTTGGATATTTTATACTGTGATAGGTTGTCTACATTGTATTAAACTAGTGATGTACCCACCCGTGCATTGCACGGAAGCTAATTTAATCGGTATATTAAAAAAATGTATCCATTTGTTTGAATTACAAAAATCATATTACTGCATTGTATTAATTGAGTATATATATAAATATATGTATATATATTGTATAGAATTTTTTTCCCTTTTGGTCCCATTGGACATGTGATGTTTTATTCTCAGTTACACCCAAAACACTTATGGTCCCATAGGAATTTATTTTGGCACTTATAGTCCAAAACGTTCCCAAACTTGCAAAATTAGTCCCAAATTTGACGGCAACTAACGGACGATAATGGAGTTGCAGATTTGGTCCCATACGATACACTTGCAGATTTGGTCCCATACGATAAAACAATCACATTTTTTTTACCAAAATAGTTTTATAAAAAAAATATAATTACAATATATATACAAATTTATTTTTATTTTACAATAATATATATATATATATATATATATATATATTATATTTTAATAAAAAAATTAATTGGAATAATTTAATCTATATTAATTATTTTATAATAAGAACAATTTTTTTAACTTTTGCGCCAATTTTTTTTAAGTAATAATAATAATTTTCTAAACATCTTATTTAATTAATAGTTCATTAATCATCACCTATAAAAATCTCTAAATTACATATCTTTTCACTAACAATTATACACAAGAACATCTTTCTTTTGTATCATTCCTAAAATTTAATAATGCACCCACATAAAAACTATATTATCCAAGTTTATGCCGATTGTTCAATAATAATAATTTTTCCTATGTTTTATTTAATTAAAAAAACAAATAAATATTTATTTAAAAATTAGAATAATTTAATATTCATTTAATCTAATTCAATTTAATTTTTAATATTAAAATTCAGAAAATCAAATTTATATTAATAATGGTAATAAACATACAAGCAAATAACAAATGATTGAATATATATATATATATATATATATATATATATATATATATATATATATATATATATATATATATATATTTCCTCATATCTTAATAAAAACCACCAAACATAAATCTCCATAACCCATTAGTGAACTGTTCTTAACCACATAAATTAATAAATTTTAACTATAATAAATAATACTCCCTCCGTCCCTGAGTAAACTTCCCACTTTCCTTTTCAGGCCATCACCCAGTAAACTTCTCATTCCATAAATGACAAAAATAACACTTTATTACATATAATCTTTAACCTTCAAATTCACACAATATTACCAAAGTGTCACTCATTCAATTCACTTTTAAACACTATTCATTACTTTATCCCAAAAGTCAACATGTGATCCACCATACATTAATAAACAAATACATTTTCTTAAACCATTGAACAAAAAGAAGTGGGAAGAAAGCTCGGGGACGGAGGGAGTATATTATATCGTCGTTGAAAGTGAATATTTTAAAATAAAGGAACCAATATTGAGTGCGGAATTAATTTTTAAGACTGTACCTTGTGGTGGTAAAATGAGGATTATAACTCTTTAGAGTGGCAAAATGAAGATCATAATTCTTCTACCTGGATTAAATAGTTAATCTAGGTCATATCAGGTCAAATCAACCCAATATAGGGTCCAAATTCATCCTAAATTCAGGTCAAATCATGCCAATAAACTCAGAGTTCAAGTCAAATCAGGCAAATTAATCCAATTTAGTTTGATTCAGACTGATTTGATCTCATTGGCAACTTTAAAAAATTAGTGTCCTTAAATTATACGCCTTAAGATTTAAACTCATTAATTTTTCCATAACCCGTAACTTACGATCTTAAAAAATAAATTCTCTATCAATTATTCAATCTTGCTACACAAACAATAAAAATTATTCTTGCTCCGACATCAATATTACTATATATATTTCTTGAAAAAATTTAATCATATTTACAAAATTCAATTCCTATACTTCCTCCGTCCACCAAATTTATACTCACTTTTTTTTTTATTGTCCACCAAATTTTTACCCCTTCCCTTTTTGAAAATAAACACCACTCGCATACAAATAAATGGTCTCACAGTACCCCCTACAATACTCTTACTTTATCTACTGTTTCAATAAACTATTAATTTTCATTAAATCTTGTGCCTAACAGTAATGAGATATACATTTTATGGACGGAGGGAGTAACAAATTTAAACCAAGCTTCAGTGAGACGAAGCATGTGACGATTTGTATCATCAATAAACTGGAAAAAATTTAATGGTCAAGAATCAGGAGTACGGATGAATGCTACCATGAAGGATATAATATAGCAAATGAACACATTTGCACAATTAGTGGAACAAAACTAATAATCTGATCAAATTGGTCAGAAATTCCTTAACGAAAATGGATGGATGAGATTGATCAGATAAAAATAATCGGCTACCCAAACAAAAGAGTGAGAAAACTGATTGTATTATACGTTAATAAATTATATATTCATAGATTTTCATGGAAAAAAACTTGTATCTTAGTACCCATAAAAAAACAACTTATTGAAATTAGAAAGTAAAGATCTATATAAGAAATATAATTGTTTGCTTAATATATACTCTGAATTTATATATATTGGATCTAAATTCACATAAGAATTTTACAATAAATTCACTGATAAATATTAGTTGTTTTCACTAAAGGGTATTAATTCAAGAGTACAAAAAGTATTAGTTATTTTATTTTTTTGATCAGTAAATAAATTCATTCATTTTGAGGTATAAGGAATACCTCTTCAACAGTTTACAACTTGCAGTAGTTTACAAAACAACAAACCTCCTACAGAGAGCAGTTTTTACAATCCTAACACAATCAAGGGATTTCCAAGACACTGTTGGAAATTTAAATTGGAACATCTAGCCTTTTTAAATACAAATTAACTCCAAAGTCTACTCTTCACTTCATCCACCAAAGTTTGTGTAGTCATCTCTTTGTTATTAAACTGTTTTCCCAAGCGATGCACATCAAAATACTCGCCACAAAAGGTCTACCACTCTCCCCCTTAACAAAACTACAAAAATGAAGTAAGTTTATCAAGGGGTTTGAAGTAACAACCGAGTGTACACGCAACCACTGAAAGAATTCCATCCATACACCATACGATATTTCACATTAAAAAACAGCGTGCCTCACCATTTCAATTTGGAACCCACAAACAATGCAAGATATATCATCGTTCTATTGCAAGACTCCCCTTCTTAACAGCTCGGCTTTCATTGAGATGCTTTTTCGAAGGACTCTCCAAGCTTGGATCGAAACTTTGCATGGTGTGTATTTGTTCCAAATGAGCCTGAGTCCCATTTACATATCCTCTGTTATGTCTTGTGCTTGTACCTCTTCCGCCAATCGTTTATATGCCTCCCTTGTTTTGAATACTCCGCTTGAATTCCATTTCACCTCCAAGTGTCATCTCCGCTAGTCGACACCTTGCACCTGCTATGCACATAAATTAATTCATCAAGTACAATTGTTTCACGAGAAAAGAGATTGCGTCTTCAGTTCCATTTTCACTGTCACTCGCCTCCTACACTCCCCCATTTCCCCCACCGTCCCCCCTTTATCTAGACTCAAGTGAAAAAGCCTGGGGAACCTAATTGTAAAGTCGTTCATGTATGAACCAGTTTCACTCTATACATACTCCAATTAGAAATTGGCAAATTATAGAGTGGAAATGGTTCATATATGAACCATTTGAAGGGTATTAGTTATTTTCACTAAAAAATATTAATTGTTTTCACTGAAAAATATTAGTTCTGGAGAATGTTAGTTGTTTTCACTAAAGGACAATACTTGAAAAGTACGAAGAGTATTAGTTGTTAACTAAAGGATATTAGTTGGTTACAGTAAAGAATAGTTATACTAAAAAATATTGCAAAGTGGTTCATAAATGAACTAATACATACTCTTAAAAATATGCATTTGATTTCTAGTTTGAGATATTGTAATGATATAGAGTCTACCAGTGAATACAAATTTTTTATTCACGTGAATATAATATTTATTTTTCTTTATTTCTCTATATTTTATTAGATTTGGTTATAATTTTTTTTCAAAAATCTTAAATCTTATAATATTTAAATAGAAATTTTATATAATTTCATTCGATTAATAACATGCGATTAATTTTTATGTAAATGAAATTTTGTGAATTGTAATGCGATACCCCCTAAAATTATACTTACATATTTTAGTTAATTTAATTATATTAACATCTAAATGATGTGTGTGAATATTTTATTTAAGTTATTTATATTAACATTTAAATTTTTTATATTCAAATATTTTGATTGAGTAGGTCTTATATGAAATTTGTTAATAGTATAAAATTGATACTATTACATATTAGAGTATGTATAAAGTGCAATTGATTCATACATGAATCATTGAAGGATATTAGTTGTTTACACTAATGAATATTAGTTATTTTCATTGATGGGTATTATTTGTTTTCACTGAAAAGTCTTAGTTTATTTTCAGTAAACAACTAATACTTTTCAGTGAAAACAACTAATACCCTTAAGTGAAAACAACTAATACCCTTCCATGATCCAGGTATAAACTATTCTCGCTCTATACTTCGTCTACATCTTATTATATTGCAATATATGGTAGACATGACGTTTTAATATAAAATGTATATAACTAAAATTTTGAATTTTCATAATTGGGAGTGAGTAATTTATATATTGTTTAAATTAATTAGCATATATACTATATCTAATATCACTAATAAATTATTTACATTAATCGAGCCATTATTTTTGTCAAGTCAATTACTATTGAAAAAAAAATATAGTATAAAAATAGTGGACAGATATGATTGCTTAATTTTAGTATGCATTATTGCGGTTACTATGATTACATAATTGTATACATAAATATGAACAAAATTCTATAAATTTGAGGTAAAATTTTGTTTATGGAAATATAAAAATCATAATTTGTATTCATTTTGAATTCATCATGCATTAAGATCATATCCAGTTGTAATAAATTCAAAATACATATAATTATACAATAAAAACTTTTTTGAATACTTGCGTATCTCTTTTAATATTTTCGTAATGTGCTTCTGATTATATTGACACTAACCTTTTTGAATTATAATAAAATAATTATACAAAACAATAGTTACAACCATATCTATATTATAAATACTATTGTAGATTAACACTTTGTCATTCTTAATACCAAAGTGAATAGACTGCATATATTCAATTAATGTTAAGGTTAATTGTAATAAGTAAATAAATAAAATTCTTCCAATACTCATGCACAGACATTCAATTGCCACAAATGGTTTAGATGAAAATTAATTAACATCATTTTTAAACTTTGAATTTAAATTTAAAATACTAAAATAATACGAAGAGGTGCATATATTAAAAATAGAGTATTACCAAGATTCCATACTAACAATTTTATTAAAATACTTATAAGAAATTTTTAAACCAAGTAAACTAAATAATTAATATATTATATCATCTTCTCAAATTTTTATAACTATTGCACCATACACTAACTAATTTAAAGGTATAATTAAAAAGAAAAAAGAGGTGAGAATTGATGAATTGCTACATATACACCTTTAGCATTGGCTTTTAGGAGTATAAAGATACTAAAAAAAATTACTCCAATTACATAAAACAAATAAATAAAACTAACTATAAACTAAAAATCGGGATACAACATAGTTTTATTTTCACCATCTCTTCCTAGTTACTACTCTTACTATGCTTTGTATGAGCCCAATCCAAAAACCACACTCCCCTCGATCTCTGTGGCCTCTGTTTTTTGAGTAAAAATTGAGCAAACTATCCATAAGGAACTAATTAACTTTTAGAAACATGGCAATAAAATTAAGAAAACAAATTATAAAATTCTGATAAAATTAATTAAGTTTCAGAAATGAAAATCAAATAGAAGAAGAATAAATGCTCACCCCATTTCCAGCGAGTAAGTTGTGAAGGGTGATTATTGTCAATGTCCTCCCACATCGAAAAAAGAAAAAGAAAAAAGAAAGTAAATTAGCAGAGAAACAAGAAATCATTATCATAATAAACTACTAATATACAATAAACCTACACAACATAATGCACAACGAATAAGAAGAATAGGTTGAATTGTGATGCAATTTAAATTTTTATGGAGTATATATACTGAAAGAATTGGGAAGAAAGGAAGAAATATTGTCATAAATAACATAATTATAGGAGAGAATGAAGCTATAAAAACGTCTACACATTTATTGGTATTTATAAAGCAAAGAAGTTAAAGAAACGTCTGCTAAAAAAATGAATGTATAACGAATCAAAGAAGAGGGTGGACAAATCATTAAATTGGTGGTCAAAGTTTCTATTCCAAATGAAGAGCCAAAATCAATGACAATTAACTGTAAAAATATACTATCTATAATACTATTAAAAGTGGCTAGGATTTGTAAATTATTTTTAGACACTTTTATCCCTGCCCTCATCAATTTTTAACAATTTCACCCTTTCTTCTAACCCACAATATATGCACGCACGGTTCATTTTCTTTGCGCATTCCAAAAGCCTTGATGCATTTCCTCTACCCCGTAATCCCGATCACGGATGCCAATGCCGCGCATCCGTAGTACTCAATCTAGACATTCCTGGTGCTTCCCCAACTGCAAATTCCCGCGGCACAAAGCCGACGGCGCTCCACTCAATCTCGATCTTCTCGGTGCTTCTCCAATAGCCAATCTACTCCATCTCAATTTTCTCGGCGCTTCACAAGTTTCAATTTCATGGATACGACCGCCAATCTTCCAATGTATGTTTCTAAATTTTTTTCGTTTTTACCATCTTCAATTTATTTTGTTCATTTCTAATGAATACATTGTGAATCGTTTATTTTGTGTATTTTGATTAATCTCAGCCTCCTCTCACCGCAAAATCGCTTTTGTGGTGAATATGCATGCCATGGATGCTGGAATTATTTCATAATCATCTACTTTCTCCGCCTACGCCTACTTTGTATTTTCTATTGCCCCCTCCAATTGAATCTATAATCTACAAAAGCCATCACAAATTGTTCGACCACCGTCATGCCGTTGCCGCTGCCCTGCTGCTTCCCTCCTTGGTGGCTATCACTCCATCGGTCGGCTTTCTTCAGACTCCATCTTGGCGGCCATCGCTTGATCGAAGAATGCTCCGCTGCTTTCTTCTGCATCCCTTCTCGGCGGTCATTGTTCGATCGACAATCAGTCCTTCTTCATCCATCCATCACCCATTAGGTACGTGAATTATATTGTATATATCTTGATTGAATTCCGATTCTACTTTATCATACCACACAGTTTAGAATTGCACGGAAACTCAATACAATGTATATGACTTGATAAACAAGAAGACTTATTTAAAATACATTTTACACTCTGTAGGAGGAAGCTTTCAAACCCGACTCAAAATTTAAGCTTTTGTAGTTTGACAATTTTATTGCACTTCTATATCTCTTAGAAAAATTAGAAGTCTTCTAGCCCTTAATTCCACATGATTAATTCATTATACTTTTAATTTCTTACACCTATGCATATACTTAGCTAGACTTTGTTATTCCTACTGTGGGTCTGAATTGGTTGTGCTGAAGTGTCAGATACAGAACTTTTATATGGGATCCAGGAGGTCAGGTTTGAAATGCTCTCTAGCTTCTCTGTTCAAATTGATATTAAATAGAATTAATGGAATGTTTTGAGCTTCTTGTGTCTATGTGTGTTGATATTATTACTGTTTAGCAAGAAAAATTGTTAGTTGTAATGGTAATTTTGAGTTGGTGTGCTTTCAATGAATTGAATGTTTTGTTTGATTAGAGAAATCTTGTGAAAAGTGAAATGGTACCGCTTTGCTGGTGCTACTTTGAGTTTATCAGTAATTTTGGAAGTTTTTATTTACATATCTGATGTTATTTTATATGCTCTTTAATCAGTTTTGACTTTTGAAGCTTGATTGGCACCAACTACTTTTCCACGGGCTTGTGTAGACCCACGACACATGGCTTGGCACCATGGGCCATTCCAAGATGCCAAGCTCCAATCTCGCACTGAGGTGCGAATCATACGGTGCGTCAATAGAATTCATATAATTGTTTTGAGTTGTTTGTGTCTATATGTTTTGATATTATTATTACTGTAGCAGGAAAAATTGTGAGTTGTAATGATAATTTTGAAATAGTGTGTTTTCAATGAATTTGAACATCTCAATTTTTAATGGCAAAGTGTGTGATTATTATCTTCTTACATCGCCAGTCTAATTGTTATCACCATAAGTTGGTAAAGTTAGTAGATGTTTTGTTTGATCGGGAAAACTTGTGAAAAATGATAGAGTTTTGAAGCCTTTTGAATTGGTTGATAATCTAGAAAGCTGATGTTTATTTTATCACCATAAGCTGGTGGATGTTTTGTTTGATTAGGGAAATCTTCTGAAAATTGAAATGACACCATTTTGTTGGTGCTACTCTGAGTTTATCAGTAGTTTTGGAAGTTTCTATTTGCATATCTGATGTTCTTTTCGTTGATCCTTAATCTCTATTTTATTTTTTGCAGCTTGGTTTTGCCCCAATTACTTTCCCACAACGACCTGGAGAACAGGAATGTGATGTACATATCATTATATTTACATTCGTTGTACTCCAATTTTCTTTTCTTTAGCATGAACCTTGATGCCTTATATGACCTTTTAATTATGTTAGGAGTACTTTAATATTCTAAAGCAGATTACAAATAATCATTTGAAATTTGTGTGAAGTTGTTCTTCATGGTTTGCACTATCATTTGTTTAAACTGTTTAGTGGAGAAGTTTTATGGCACCTGCATTTATAATGACTGCATGCTTATTGCCTGGCAAATATTCTTTTCTATAAAGATAGTGTACAATGTTGTTGATTTTGCCCATATATTATATTGATTATTTTTCTCTTCATCTTTTGTACAAGTATTACATGAAAACTGGGATATGTAATTTTGGTAATAAATGCAAGTTTCACCACCCTATGGATCATACAGTGCCTAATGCATTTTAAAAATGGTGTCTCAAGTGTAGCTGGTATATTTTCCGAAAATTATTAGATTTTTCGGAAAAAAATTTCGAACATTTTTTTGGGTGGGGTGTATTAACAAAGCATGGGACTGTATTTAACCTGGGCTTAACTGTAATCATATTCAAGTTAAAGCGCAAGCCCAACTATATGCCTATATATATATAATTCCGTAGTTTTCATAAGCAAAAATATAAAATCTCATATTTTTCATTCATTGTCTTCTAAAATCTTCTCCTTTATACTCATTAAATCCTTAATCTCTTTTCTACGTGTTCAAAATCTATGAAATTTTAATATGTTCTTATTTATTATGTTATATTTTTACATTAAAAATTTCAAAGAAATTAGAGTTATTTTCTATTTTATATAAATTTTATACTCAGTTCTACTCAAAACATTCAAAGCTCTACCTATTCGATATCAAAATTTAAAAAATATATTTGTAGATCTCCAAATTAAGTTATTTTCGGGTTTGATATGTTTTATAATATTCTAAACCTATAGTAAAATTTCCAGGTTTATTCGAGTTGTTTTTATATTCATTATCAAATTATTCTCATTATTTTGGAAATCCTCTATTTCAAGTTTATGAATTTGATTACCCTATTTAGAAAACTCTGAAAAATATGAATTTTGGATATTTTATACTATGATAGGTTATCTACATTGTATTAAATTTTCAAAGTGTTCCAAGTCTAACGTTTTAGGATATTCTCATTTTACTACAACTACACAAATTTTAAAGATTCAAACTTCTCGGTTTTAAAAATTAGAAATTCATACTTAAACGACTAAAAAAATTCTAATCTTTTTAGGTCATATGTTCATAACTATATTACATACAGTTCAAATTTCATATTTTTTCTTAAAATATTCAATGAGATATATTATGTTAAAAAATAATGATGCAAGGACACAACCACAAAAAAAAAATAGACTAAAATTATTCCATTGCATCCATTTGCATCCACGACATTGTTTAAGGTGTGATTTACTTTTTTTTTATTAAGTATTGAGTAAATTATTTATCTACGTGTAAGCTACTTGGATTTATTATTATGCATGTGTGGTTTACTTGTTAAAAACATTTTAAACATATAAATATTTGTGAATTCAAGCAAATTTAAATTAATAAACATCTCCTTTATTATTAAGTTGAGAATTACATCTAAAAAATTCCAAAATATTACATATGCAAAATTGAGCACATAATGCAAAAATTTATGAACTGATGATAAAAAAAATATGTGCACAAACACACAAAAATTATGTTATGAAATTGGAGTCTTTTTGTGTTTGAGACTCCAAAAATCTTCAATTATACTTGTATTTGAATGCCTGAAAATTAAAATAACAAAAATGATGAACAGACTGCATTTTTAAGTGATTCCATAATCTGTATAGTTAAAAAAACCATCAATTAACTCAAAAATAGACCATCTCAAACGTTTCCATCATCTTCCCCACACTGCACCTACCCACACACACCCACACTCTCATGCATACACACTCTCACACACACACCCAATAGACACAGCGCACGCACAACCCCCCTCCTCTTCCTGCACACACCTACACGCACAACCCCCCCCCCCCCCCCCCCCCCCCCCGCTCTTGCACACACTCTAAATGCACAGCCCCCCAACTCATCTACACACTTTGTTGGGAAAATAGTGGGTGCCCGGAATCTATTCGGGATGACAATTAAATACGAATTTAAATTCAATTATTACTAGCATGAATTAATTTTAATTAATTCAAATAATAATTCCAACAACAATTTTATCATCATGCATGTTGAATTAATTCACATAAAATCTATGCGGGAAAACTAAGAAATTATGTGATTACGTACCTCTTGTAGATATGACCTTTGATTAATCACGAACGTGCTACCAACCGAAAGACCTTCTCAAGTATTTCCCTTTCGCCTCGCTTGATCACCGGTGGGAAGTGCTTTCAAGCAATTAAATAACCAATGAAAAAGAAAAATATTTTTGCTCTTGATTTTTCCAACATATGGAATTATGTATTTGGGGATGAAATAATCATTCCATATTTATAAGAAGGGGTGACCGAAATTTAGTGATATTTTAGAAGTGGAGAAAATCTTTTCTTAGCTTCTAAGAAATCTTGAATATATCCCATATATTCTTTTCTCCATAATAAAATACTCCCTCCGTCCCCAAACACTTTTCATAGTTGACTTTTTCTCGTATTTTAGCGAGCAAGTTGTTTATTAGTATTTGAAATGATAAAATAATTTTTAAGGTAGGGTATGATAGAACTATATCTCCTCTATTATAAAATAACTTCAAAATTACTTTATCATTTTAAATACTAATAAAATTCTCGCTCGTAAAAATACGATAAAAAGTCAATTGTGAAGAGTGTTTGGGGACGAAGGTAGTATTCCAAAAAAATCTCACTCTCCTTATAAAGGGTGTAATTTTCGAAAATTGTAGGATAAGAATCCAAGATCTGGATCTTCTTGAATATATGAGAAAATCTTGTATTACAAGAATACTTATCTTCTATAATATCTTTCCAAGAGAATCAACAAAATCTTTTCTTTTTCACACATACTATTTTCGAAAATAATGATGAAAAATCAGCAATATATTTTCTTTTATTTAATCACCTTATTGTTATTGGACTACTTGAGGGGCCTTTAGGAGAATTTAGATTGGACCTCCAAATGGACTTCTGAATTTCAATATTGAGCCCCAATATAATTCAGTCCATTAATATTAATTAGTACCACTAATAAATTAATATTGCAGTATCCATCTTAATCCATATTACGATAATATGGGCTCCCGGTTATTATTTTTTGCGTTTAAGATTATTTAGTCCATTAATTAATTAAGCTTCTGAATAGCTCTAAATTAATTAACATCTTTCACCTTGGAGTAAAGTCAACTCAATATTATTATCCGTACCGAAGCAACTAATCCTTCACTTGCAAGATTTGGTATGATAAAACTTCTGAGCCCACCAAGATAACAAATCACACGAGCCATACTCGCACGCGTTTCTCCGTATTAAATCTTAGCAACCGTCGTATGATTAATATTACTGCCCAAAGCACAAGGTTTGAAGTCACGATGATTCTCACCCAACATGAATCAAAGCAGTAACCATTAAGCACACACGGTCATATTTAAGTGACGGAGATTAAGAAATCAATAGCCACTAAGGTCTAATTCTTCACTTTTCAGAACAGAAGAATTTATCCTCGTTGTAGGTCCTCTTCAACACATACTAAATGTGCTAGTGCAATCTCTTGGTCAAGACAGGCCAATCTGAGATGTACACATCGACCTTTCACGACGGATTTTTCAATTCCACCTAGGTCGTGAATTTTTACGTTTAGTTACAAGAAAACCGTTAATGTGATCTTCCGTGATCTGGTATCACCACATTAACTACAATGTAACACATACTACTTATAATGAACTGGTTGCAATAAATATTCAACATTCAATCATATTTAAAGAAAATGTGATAAAAGACTTATTCTCATAAATAAGTGTTTAATACATGAGTTATACAAAGTAAAAGCATACTTTCACGTATAACTCCAACACACTCTACATCCCCCCCCCCACTCACGCACACACACACTCTGCAACCTCCATCCACAAATCCCGACTATAGATCCAACAACAAAACCATCACCACCACCACTTATTTAAAAAAATTACAGTAAATAATCAATGATAAATACTACCTTCATCCGCCTATCGTTGGAACAGTGGCGGCGTGTCTCTGAGACCCGACGGGCACCGATCTGAGGCCATAAAGCTTCCTCCGACCGTCTTTTTGTTTCCTTCGATCTGAGGCCATAAAGCTTCTGAAGGTGAAAGATTTGAGATCGGAAGGGCACCGATATGAGGCCACAACATCGCCTAAGTCCTAGAGCTCCGACACCGAAATCGTGTGGCACCGCCATTGAAGCTTCCTGATGCACAGATCGGGAAGGATTTGGTCGGATTTTTTTGGGGCTTCCGTCAACCATGGCAACGGAGCTTCCGTGTACCACTACCGCACCGCCGGATTTGGGTGGTAGCATGGGGATTTGGGCGGTGGTCTCCGTCGGGGCTCTTTCTTGTGATGGCGGTGGATGGATTTCTTCCATTGGAGCTTCCATGGATTTTCTCCCGGATAGAGAGAGGGGTAGATGAGAGAGAAGGAGAAATGAGTGGAATGAATTTTTTGAAATGGAAAATAATTATTAAAAGGTTGAGGAGAGAGAAATATGGGTCGTACCCTTTAAAATACAATTTGAAACACGAATGTATCAAACTGCTCCATGAGTTTTTTTATATTTTATTGTGCATTTAAGAGTTGGGGATTGTAGTAGGGTGCATTTAATCTTTTTTTTTATTAATTTGGAAAATGATATATTTGTATATAAAATCTACAAAATATAATAAACCTAAACTATATATGATGGCAAAGGGAATAAACAAAAATTATTATGTGGCATCGCCACGTAGG
Organism: Ballota nigra; assembly: GCA_947034835.1. Classification (NCBI taxonomy): domain Eukaryota; kingdom Viridiplantae; phylum Streptophyta; class Magnoliopsida; order Lamiales; family Lamiaceae; genus Ballota; species Ballota nigra. Next base: position 28,014,635 of record OX344727.1, read on the forward strand.
CGGTGGGCATGAATATAGTGCCCACATGTGGGCTCTATATCATTCCGTATATATATAACTTGTAATACCCCGTCCCGTTCTGTACCCTTTTCTTAATTAGAAACCTTTTTATTTTATTTTATTTTATTTTATTTTCTCTTCTTTGTTTCTTTTATTTTTTAATTATTTTTGTGTGCTTTTGTGTATTTAAATATACTTACCCTTTTTATAAAACTCCTAAATTCGAAGAAAGAAAACGAATTCTTTCAAACGAATAAAGGACTACGAGAAATTAATTATTCAAATTAAATTAAGGATTTCGATCCGTTTAATTTTTTGAGAAAAATCAAAATACAATAAAATATTAATTGAGTTTTAAAACTGTATTATTTTCTGAATCGGGATTACACTCGTGAACCAAACGATCCCTGAACCGTATCATTTGGGAACGAAAATATCGAATTTTTGGATAAGAATTGAGGGAGTAGATAAGTCTTGGAAAGGAATTAATATAAATAGAAGAAGTCAATCCTCTCTCCTCATTTTTCTTTCATTCACGCACTTAAAAATTCCCTTTCTCAATTTTTCCTCTCTGCTTCTCTCCTCACGCCTCACGCCTTCGTTTCGGTTTTCCGGCGACGTCCACCGCGGAATGCCGCCGTCGCCCTCGCCGTTCCGCCGCTGGAGCTCCGCCCAGCCGCGACGCCTCACGTCTCCTCCCTTCCACCGCCGAGCGCCTCCGCCGAAGCAGACCGCGACCCAGCCCGGTGCCACCGGCCACCTCTGCCGTCGTCTCGCCGAAGCGCCGCCGCGAGCGCCACCGCTCCGCCGTGGTCCAGCCCAGACGCGACGAAGCCCAGGCCGCGCAGCCGCTCCGAGCTCCCCTGGCCGTCGCGCTCTCTCTCCCCCTCTCCGTCGCCGAAACGCCGACGCCTCAGCCGAAGCGCCGCCGCCGCCTCGCCGCCGTCGCCGCCTCCTCCTCAAACTCCAGTGAGTTGAATCCTCTTCTCTTTTATTCGAAATTCTTTCCGTTTAAAATTCGATTTCGAACATCGGGTTATTCCAATTTCTAACCGAAGCCTTACTTTCGTTATTTTCCGTTCGATTTTGACGCCGTTGAACTGGTTGCTATTGCCAATTTCTGGAATTTCCAACCGACGCCGTTAGGCTGTCCAATTTTATTTCCGAATTCCCGAACAACGCCGTAAGGCTGCCCAATTTTCGTGAGCAATTTTCGGGTTTCAAAACGACGCCGTTAGGCCGCCCGTTTAACGTCTCAAACTGAAGCTCGTAAGGTTTCTATCTTCGTTCTTCATCTTGGGTAAATTTTTGGGTTAGATTGTTAATTGTTAGAAGCTTGGGACAAGAAAAGAGAGAAAACTTACTGTTAAATTTGTAGATTAGATGTTTAGTATTAGTTATTAACTTATTTAGTATTATTGTTTTGTTTCACTTGTATCACTCTTTAGAAGTGAGTTTTTGGATAGTTGTTTCTTTGTCTTATTTCTTTCACAAACCATGAGATTGGAATTTTTTAGTTTAGTGTTTAGTAATAGTGATTGGATGTTGAAATATTATTGTTTTAGATGGATGGTATTAATGACTTAGAGGACTAGTATTATTCTTATGAATGTTTAGTATCATTGTTTTAGTATTATGATGATATTAGCAAAATCCTATAGTATCCTTGTTTTGATGTTTTTCAAGGATAAAAACACTTTTGAATAAATTTCGTAAACAAAGGGAAACTCGTCTTCACCTCGTACCCCTGTTAGAATTTTAGAAAAATACAAAATAAAGTCTTTTAATAAGTTTAGAAAAGAGAATTTTTTTTATATTCAAGTTTTCGTTTAAAAACAAGAAATAGAATTCTTAAGAAAGAATAACCTTTTCTTTAATTTTTATTAAGTAATAATCTTATTTTTCTAAGTATTTTCCAAGTTTAATAATTATATTTTTCCTTAAAAGGCCTTTTTGAGAACACCACTCAACTCAGTAAATACACCCTCTGTTACACCACTAAATTCAGTAAATACACCCTCTGTTACATCACTAAATTCAGTAAATACACCCCCTGTTACACCAACAAATTCAGTAAATACACCCTCTGTTACACCACTAAATTCAGTAAATACACCCCCTGTTGCAGCACTGAATTTAGTAAATACACTCCCCTAATACACCTCCCCTTTAAAAGAGGTGTACTTATCAATTTGAAATCAACCTTTGAAAACTTTAGTTTTCAATAGTTTTTTTAAGACAACGACCTACTCAATCCTCGAGTTTCGCACTCTTAAGCTTTTCAAATTCAAAAGTCAATCTTTTAATCGAAATACTCCTTATTAGGATTCTGTACTTTTCGGAACACGCACGAAGGACTCGACTGTCTACCTACCCAATATTCCCGGAACTCAGAACAATCAGGTGGGTGATGATCCGTTGATTGATCTGCTATTAATAACGTCGTGCCGGTATTTTCTGAACTCGACTAAATCAAATCAAAAGTATCTAATCCAACATAAATGTAACACCTACCCATATAACTGTTTGGATTATGTGATATAACTACTTATGTTATATATTTTTAGCCTGTTGTTTTGTGAATCGATCACCACTGCATGAGTAAACACCTTACGTGAGCATGAATCAGTTCAATTATCAGTCGAGTATTTTCTCAATGAAGTTGTTGTATCAGTTTTATGGAAAATCAGTAAGTACGGAGTTGTGATTTGGGTATTGATTTTCGACCTCCGGGGACGCTGTCGTTGGACGCCCTCGGAATCAAGGTCGTTGATTATTTTCCGGTCTCCGGGGACGCTGTCGTTGGACGCCCTCGGAATCAAGGCTGTTGATGGTTGGAGTTGAAAAGAGTAACTATGATGGAAGTGGAATGGTTGTACGTTTATGGTTTGATAGTTGTGATAATATGTGATATGACTTTGGGCTTTGCCCTAATGTGAACCAACTTGTGCTATTTCAATTATATCATGCGAAATATGCTTAATTACCGTTTAAATCTTTATAATCTTTTATATACGACAATTGATTAAATAAAATAAATACTTTATTAATGAGTATAATTTAATATATATTTCGGATTTACCTTGCAATCACCCATAAGTGAGAATTCAATTCTCACGCCCCTTTTTTCCTAACCCCCTGCAGACTTCAATTACGGGGAGCAAGGACAGTGACACAGAAGACACAAAGTCTCCCTTTTGCTTAAAATATATTATTACTAATACAATGATGCCTATTATTTCTATTTCCCAATAAATGTTATCGATACTGTCATGCAAGACGATACTCTTTCCGTGTGTTTAAATTATCCAAACTCAGTGTGTATTATTCTGAAGATACAGAACCCTCTATCCATCTTTATATATATACAAATACACTTACGTTATAATATTCCTTCCCACTTATCCGCTGCATGAAACTTCTCTCTCTCAATTCAGTTATATTTCTTTCAAAAAATTTTATAATTCGGACTTTTGATCACAATAACACTTCGAATCCGATATAATTAATATATTCTGGGTTCGGGGCGTTACAGGTGGTATCAGAGCTTATGTTCAAAACTTTCGGACCCAACCCCAAATCTTGTTTTCTTGTCACAATAAAATTATTTATTATCACTTAAGTACTAAAATATTAAAATTTTCTGAGGGAAACGTGTCTCTGGTTACTGTCTACAAGCTCCTCGAAGGTACGATACTACTTTTATAATGTTGCTTAAAGGCCTTTAAATTCACAACTGCTTGAATTCATAATATTACCCGATCAAAAGGTTACGATAACTCAAAATAGCGTTCGTACTACGAAGGAGGAACTGCTTTTGAAACTCAAATAATTGATAAGAATGCTCGAATAATTTGTGAACTTCATAAAAGATATTATGTGATTTCTTTGATTACGTACTTTAAATGTTTACTTTACGGTTATTTTTCCTTTAAAACTAAAATTTGACTAGAACTTTCCTTTCCCTATAGGAAGCCTAAGATGGATGTGGCCCAGTACTTAGAGATTGAGCAGTTAGAAGTAGAGACCATTGATGCCTTCACTGCCCGCTTTGTAGAGTCACGCGAAAGGGCAAGGACTGCCCCGGAGCCCCACGTCGAGACTGACTTCGCAGCTGCGACCCGATTCGCGGGAGGAGTGATCGAAATCTTCCGCCCTATCGCTACCGGACTATTAGATCGCATGAGGGTGGACGACCCAGAGCAGGGACCTCAGGTTCACCTAGACGCTTACTGGGTGGAGGCCCAGAGAGTGATTCGGCACGCGGATGATCACCGCACCCTGTCCCGACAGGCCGCCGGAATTTCTCGGAGTGATTTTGCCATGTCCGGAGCTCTTCACGAGGACGCCGTACTTGCCCGAGTCTCAGCCGCCGCATCAAGGGCTGCCGCAAACTCTCAAGAAGAGTTCTCCCGTACCACCCTCAGGAGGTCCATGCTGTACTTGGACGCAGCTCACGCGCAACGGGATAACTCCATCGCTTACTGGATTGCGAGTGGACTACCTGGGGAGGGACCTTTCGGCTTTGGGGAAGCCGCACCCCCTGTGGTTGAGCCAGAAGGGATTGAGCCGGGAGTAGTAGAAGTCGAGGCAGACGGACCAGAGGGAGATGAGCCAGAGATAGAAGTAGATTCCCCGCCCGAGTCAGAAGTTGATGATTAGTTGGACTACCAGACTTTGTATATAGTAGTAGACGCATATATATAGTATAGGTGGTAGCCGTTTGACTTATAGTAGTAGTCATTTTGCGTGGTCGTTTTCCTTATAGACCATTGCAGCGTAGCTCTAACCCCCCCCCCCCCATTTTGTCGCTCGTGGTCCATATTGATGTGAGGACACGATGCTATAGCATTACCTAGAACCCTTTTGCATTCCTTGACGAATGTAAGGAGACTGACTCCGTAGAACCAAAACTTTTTAGATATATATATACTTATTATGTGCTCACTACTTGCCAATGTGTTTTACTTGCTTTATATATTGACTGTCACATATTTTATCTGATTATCGCTTAATGACACATCACTGGTTCCTAGAATACTGTGCGAATGTGAGCACTGTACCATTGAGGGCCCCAATGCGCAGCTGGTGAATTACGTACCACACGTGTTTCAGTGCTAGTGTTGTGTTGATTTGGTTAATCCGGTTATGTTTTTATAACTTTCTCGCACCTATACGTATCGTAACAATATTATTCTTTTCGATCAGAACTACCTTTAGAATGACACCCGGACGTAAACGTGGACGACCCCGCGTTAACCCTATCCCTGAACCCGTGGATCCGATAGAACAAGACCCACCCCTTCAGGTTGAACCCGAGCCGCCTCAACAGACCGCGCCAGAAAACGATATCGCGAGAGAAATACTGATCTCTCTTCAGAACTACATTCAGCAACAAGTTCCACCACCTCCTCCGCCGTTGTACGGGCCTATACCTCAGATAGCGCCCAGGGCGAATGACTTTGTCGAACGCTTTCGACGACTGCAGCCACCTAGGCTGGATGGGAAAGAGGATCCCTTTGAAGTCGAGGAGTGGATATCGGGATTGGAACGTATCTTCAGACACATGGCACTGGCTGATGCACAGAAGGTCTCCTGTGCCCAGTTCCAACTGATGGAGGATGCAGCCCAATGGTGGGAATCTTATGAACGAACCATGGACGAAGAAGCTAGACAGGTCCTTACTTGGGAGGACTTTAAGAAAGCTATACTGGATCGATACTTTCCACGAGTCCTGAGGGATCGGAAAGAACAAGAGTTTGTCAACCTTCGACAGGGAACTCTCTCAGTGATAGAGTACGAGAGAAGGTTCAACCAACTGTCTCGTTATGCCCCACATCTGGTGGGTGACGATGAAAGGAAAGCTCGCAGGTTCGAGCAGGGTTTGAGTCCCGAGATAGCAGGAATTATAATTGGCCTTCAGGTGCCAAATTATGGAGAAGTTTTCCATCGAGCATTGATGGTTTCGATCAGTCAAAACTTGGAGTACAAACAAACTCCGACTACTGTCCCTGTCAATCGGAATTGGCAGCCACCCTTTAAAAGGAATTCAGTTCCGCAATCCAAGGGGAACAACTTTGTTGGCTCTCGAGCTAACCAGAATTGTCAAAGGTGTGGAAGGAGACACTGGGGACCCTGTAATCAGGGAGGAGTAATTTGTTTTCTTTGCCATCAACCAGGGCACAAGTCCAATGAATGTGTTCAGCCACCGAACAGCAACCGTCACCCGGTTAATAGCGCTCAGTACCGCCCTCAGCAGGCAAACAATTATCAGGCTCGTCAGCTACCTGCACCTAACAACCGCCAAGCGGGACCCCCAGTCAGAGGTCCGCCTAATCAAGGTCAGAGAAGGCCAGGCCACGTGAATACTATCCTAGAGGAAGGGGAAAGCAGTGGAGAGCAACTTCGCCTGAAAGGACCAGCTCAGTCTGAGCAGCACGAGACGCTAGCAGGTACTGTCTTTGTACTTGAAAAACCTACGTATGTACTGTTTGATACTGGAGCATCTCATTCCTTTATATCTGATAACTTTAAAAGAAAGTTAGGATTAGTCGAGAAAAAAGGAAAAGTTTTAAACGTTAGTATTCCATCTGGAACTACCATGGAAATTGAGGGTCAAATTAGAGGTTTACCTCTAACGCTAGACAATCACTTGATAGAGTCCGACCTTCACATCCTTAAGATGAAAACCTTTGACATAATCTTAGGCATTGACTGGTTATCGAGAAACAAAGCGATAATAAAATGCGCCGAACGCGAGATCGACCTCGAAACTCGTGATGGCCAACGCTTCACGTTTCGCGAAGTCAAGACCAAGAAGGAAACCTGAGTAATATCAGCAATTCAAGCTGCTGCAATATTACGAAAAGAGAAATGCCAAGCTTACCTCGTTCACATCTCAGCAGGAGAGATAGACGATAAGTTACGCATCAAGGTGCCAATTGTGGATGGATATCTTGACGTATTCCCTGAGGAATTAAACGGGTTACCTCCCGATCGTCAGATAGAGTTCTCCATCGACTTGATACCTGGGGCAGCACCAGTATCTAAAGCACCCTATCGAATGGCCCCAAAAGAATTAGAAGAACTGAAGGAACAACTGCAAGGTTTGCTTGAAAAGAAGTTCATCAGACCTAGTGCATCACCATGGGGAGCACCCGTGTTGTTCGTAAAGAAGAAAGATGGAACTTTCCGTATGTGCATAGATTACCGAGGTCTCAATCAACTGACCATTAAGAACAAATATCCTCTTCCAAGGATAGAAGACTTGTTCGATCAGTTAAAGGATGCTACGATATTCTCAAAGATCGATCTGAGGTCTGGTTATCACCAGCTAAAGGTCAAGAGCGAGGATATCCCGAAGACAGCATTTCGGACTCGGTATGGACATTACGAGTTCACCGTGATGCCCTTTGGAGTAACGAATGCTCCAGCGATCTTCATGGATCTGATGAATAGAGTATTTCATCCATACCTGGATCAATTCGTTATTATCTTCATCGACGACATACTCGTGTACTCTAAGAGCAAAGAGCAACACGGAGAACATCTCAAAGTAGTCTTAGAGATAATGAGACGAGAGAAGTTGTATGCCAAATTCAGCAAGTGTGAATTTTGGATCGACCGTGTGATGTTCTTAGGACATATAATCTCCGCAAAAGGGATTGAAGTGGACCCAGCAAAGGTAGAAGCCATCATGAACTGGAAGGCACCTACTAACGTCAATGAAATTCGGAGTTTTCTTGGGTTAGCAGGGTACTACCGCAGGTTCATACAAGATTTTTCCAGCATTGCGAAAGCGCTGACGAAACTGACCAAGAAAACTGAGAAGTTTACTTGGGATTCAACTTGTGAAGAAAGTTTCCAAGAGCTAAAGAAAAGGCTAACCACGTCGCCTGTGTTAACCATCCCAGATGGATCAGAAGGATTCGTCATTTACACAGACGCTTCTTTGTCAGGTTTGGGTTGTGTTCTGATGCAGAATAAGAAAGTTGTAGCTTATGCATCTCGACAACTTAAGGATCACGAACAAAACTACCCAACGCACGACTTAGAACTGGCCGCAGTAGTTCACGCGTTAAAAATTTGGAGACACTACCTATATGGAGGAAAGTGTTAGATCTACACTGACCATAAGAGTCTAAAATACTTCTTTACGCAGAAGGAATTGAACATGCGTCAGAGAAGATGGCTCGAATTGGTAAAAGATTACGATTGCACTATTCACTATCACCCTGGAAAGGCAAACGTAGTGGCAGACGCTTTGAGTAGAAAGGAAGATACAAAACTAAGCATCGTTCCGACCACGCAATTACCACTAATGGGAGAACTCTCTCATTCAGACTTGGAATTTTCCACACAGTGTTGTGCAGATTCCATGGTTTACGCGTTCACCCTACAACCGACCTTACGAGAAAGGATCCTAGCAGCGCAAAAGGACGATAAATTCTTGAGAGGAATACGTAAGCGCGCTGAGGAAGGAACCATTCAGAGATTCGTATTGGGTACTGATGGAGCTTTAATGTTCGATAACAGAATCTGTGTGCCTAAGGATGACGGAATTAAGAACGAAATTCTGAAAGAGGCACATAGCACTCCTTACATCGTTCATCCCGGAGAGACGAAAATGTACCGAGGATTGAAAGAGAACTTTTGGTGGAGGGGTATGAAGAGATCAATAGCTCAATTCGTCAGGAGATGTTTAACCTGCCAACGAGTTAAAGCAGATCACCAACGACCTCCAGGGTTGTTGCACCCTCTGGAGATGCCAGAGTGGAAGTGGGAGGACATCACTATGGATTTTGTCACCGGTTTTCTGAAAACGGTGAAGAATCACGATGCCATTTGGGTTATCGTAGACAGACTTACGAAAAATGCCCATCTTATCCCTATAAGAATGACGTACACGTTGGACAAGCTCGCCCAACTGTACATAGCAGAGATAGTCAGACTGCACAGAGTACCAGTTTCAATAGTATCCGATAGAGACCCCCGTTTTACCTCCAAATTCTGGGGAAGTCTGCAACGAGCCTTAGGTACTGAATTGAAGTTCAGCACCGCGTACCACCCGCAGACGGACGGGTAATCGGAGAGAACCATTCAAACGCTTGAAGATATGCTCAGAGCTTGCGCTCTAGATCTTGAAGGAAGTTGGGAAAACCACCTACCATTGGCAGAGTTTGCATATAACAACAGTTATCAAGCAACAATACAAATGGCGCCGTACGAAGCACTCTACGGAAAGAGGTGTAGATCGCCAGTTTATTGGGACGAAGTCGGGATTCGAAAGATTCTCGGACCCGAATTAGTCGAGAAGTCGGCTGAGATAGTCGCAAAGATTAAAGAAAGGATCAAGTCGGCCCAGGACCGCCAGAAATCGTATGCAGACACCCGAAGAAGGGATTTACAATTTGACATCGGCGAGAAAGTATTTCTCAAAGTTGCACCAATGAAAGGTCTAATCCGTTTTGGGAAGAAAGGTAAGCTAAATCCGCGATACATTGGACCATTCGACATCCTGAATAGAATCGGGGATGTAGCTTATCGCATAGCTTTACCACCGGAGTTATCACGAGTGCATAATGTGTTCCACATATCTACACTCAGGAAATACGTGAGCGATCCAAACCACGTTATTAATCACGTAGAATTAGGTCTAAACAGTGACCTGACTTATGAAGAGATTCCAGTAACTATCTTGGGAAGAAAGTTACACTTGTTAAGGAATAGAGAGATACCTTTAGTGCTCGTTCAGTGGAGCCGACACGGAAAGGAAGAAGCGACTTGGGAAAGAGAGGATGAAGTCTTAGCCAAATACCCTCAAAGCTTAATTAATACCTAAGACATGAATTTCGGGGGCGAAATTCTGTTAAGGGGGTGAGGATGTAATACCCCGTCCCGTTCTGTACCCTTTTCTAAATTAGAAACCTTTTTTTTTATTTTATTTTATTTTGTCTTCTTTGTTTCTTTTATTTTTTAATTATTTTTGTGTGCTTTTGTGTATTTAAATATACTTACCCTTTTTATAAAACTCCTAAATTCGAAGAAAGAAAACGAATTCTTTCAAACGAATAAAGGACTACGAGAAATTAATTATTCAAATTAAATTAAGGATTTCGATCCGTTTAATTTTTTGAGAAAAATCAAAATACAATAAAATATTAATTGAGTTTTAAAACTGTATTATTTTCTGAATCGGGATTACACTCGTGAACCAAACGATCCCTGAACCGTATCACTTGGGAACGAAAATATCGAATTTTTGGATAAGAATTGAGGGAGTAGATAAGTCTTGGAAATGAATTAATATAAATAGAAGAAGTCAATCCTCTCTCCTCATTTTTCTTTCATTCACGCACTTAAAAATTCCCTTTCTCAATTTTTCCTCTCTGCTTCTCTCCTCACGCCTCACGCCTTCGTTTCGGTTTTCCGGCGACGTCCACCGCGGAACGCCGCCGTCGCCCTCGCCGTTCCGCCGCTGGAGCTCCGCCCAGCCGCGACGCCTCACGTCTCCTCCCTTCCACCGCCGAGCGCCTCCGCCGAAGCAGACCGCAACCCAGCCCGGCGCCACCGGCCACCTCTGCCGTCGTCTCGCCGAAGCGCCACCGCTCCGCCGTGGTCCAGCCCAGACGCGACGAAGCCCAGGCCGCGCAGCCGCTCCGAGCTCCCCTGGCCGTCGCGCTCTCTCTCCCCCTCTCCGTCGCCGAAACGCCGCCGCCTCAGCCGAAGCGCCGCCGCTGCCTCGCCGCCGTCGCCGCCTCCTCCTCAAACTCCAGTGAGTTGAATCCTCTTCTCTTTTATTCGAAATTCTTTCCGTTTAAAATTTGATTTCGAACATCGGATTATTCCAATTTCTAACCGAAGCCTTACTTTCGTTATTTTCCGTTCGATTTTGACGCCGTTGAACCGGTTGCTATTGCCAATTTCTGGAATTTCCAACCGACGCCGTTAGGCTGTCCAATTTCATTTCCGAATTCCCGAACAACGCCGTAAGGCTGCCCAATTTTCATGAGCAATTTCCGGGTTTCAAAACGACGCCGTTAGGCCGCCCGTTTAACGTCTCAAACTGAAGCTCTTAAGGTTTCTATCTTCGTTCTTCATCTTGGGTAAATTTTTGGGTTAGATTGTTAATTGTTAGAAGCTTGGGACAAGAAAAGAGAGAAAACTTACTGTTAAATTTGTAGATTAGATGTTTAGTATTAGTTATTAACTTATTTAGTATTATTGTTTTGTTTCACTTGTATCACTCTTTAGAAGTGAGTTTTTGGATAGTTGTTTCTTTGTCTTATTTCTTTCACAAACCATGAGATTGGAATTTTTTAGTTTAGTGTTTAGTAATAGTGATTGGATGTTGAAATATTATTGTTTTAGATGGATGGTATTAATGACTTAAAGGACTAGTATTATTCTTATGAATGTTTAGTATCATTGTTTTAGTATTATGATGATATTAGCAAAATCCTATAATATCCTTGTTTTGATGTTTTTCAAGGATAAAAACACTTTTGAATAAATTTCGTAAACAAAGGGAAACTCGTCTTCACCTCGTACCCCTGTTAGAATTTTAGAAAAACACAAAATAAAGTCTTTTAATAAGTTTAGAAAAGAGAATTTTTTTTATATTCAAGTTTTCGTTTAAAAACAAGAAATAAAATTCTTAAGAAAGAATAACCTTTTCTTTAATTTTTATTAAGTAATAATCTTATTTTTCTAAGTATTTTCCAAGTTTAATAGTTATATTTTTCCTTTAAAGGCCTTTTTGAGAACACCACTCAATTCAGTAAATACACCCTCTGTTACACCACTAAATTCAGTAAATACACCCTCTGTTACACCACTAAATTCAGTAAATACACCCCCTGTTACACCAACAAATTCAGTAAATACACCCTCTGTTACACCACTAAATTCAGTAAATACACCCCCTGTTGCAGCACTGAATTTAGTAAATACACTCCCCTAATACACCTCCCCTTTAAAAGAGGTGTACTTATCAATTTGAAATCAACCTTTGAAAACTTTAGTTTTCAATAGTTTTTTTAAGACAACGACCTACTCAATCCTCGAGTTTCGCACTCTTAAGCTTTTCAAATTCAAAAGTCAATCTTTTAATCGAAATACTCCTTATTAGGATTCTGTACTTTTCGGAACACGCACGAAGGACTCGACTGTCTACCTACCCAATATTCCCGGAACTCAGAACAATCAGGTGGGTGATGATCCGTTGATTGATCTGCTATTAATAACGTCGTGCCGGTATTTTCTGAACTCGACTAAATCAAATCAAAAGTATCTAATCCAACATAAATGTAACACCTACCCATATAACTGTTTGGATTATGTGATATAACTACTTATGTTATATATTTTTAGCCTGTTGTTTTGTGAATCGATCACCACTGCATGAGTAAACACCTTACGTGAGCATGAATCAGTTCAATTATCAGTCGAGTATTTTCTCAATGAAGTTGTTGTATCAGTTTTATGGAAAATCAGTGAGCTCTTTCTTGTGATGGCGGTGGATGGATTTCTTCCATTGGAGCTTCCATGGATTTTCTCCCGGATAGAGAGAGGGGTAGATGAGAGAGAAGGAGAAATGAGTGGAATGAATATTTTGAAATGGAAAATAATTATTAAAAGGTTGAGGAGAGAGAAATATGGGTCGTACCCTTTAAAATACAATTTGAAACACGAATGTATCAAACTGCTCCATGAGTTTTTTTATATTTTATTGTGCATTTAAGAGTTGGGGATTGTAGCAGGGTGCATTTAATCTTTTTTTTTATTAATTTGGAAAATGATATATTTGTATATAAAATCTACAAAATATAATAAACCTAAACTATATATGATGGCAAAGGGAATAAACAAAAATTATTATGTGGCATCGCCACGTAGGCGGTGGGCATGAATATAGTGCCCACATGTGGGCTCTATATAATTCCGTATATATATAACTTGTAATACCCCGTCCCGTTCTGTACCCTTTTCTTAATTAGAAACCTTTTTATTTTATTTTATTTTATTTTATTTTCTCTTCTTTGTTTCTTTTATTTTTTAATTATTTTTGTGTGCTTTTGTGTATTTAAATATACTTACCCTTTTTATAAAACTCCTAAATTCGAAGAAAGAAAACGAATTCTTTCAAACGAATAAAGGACTACGAGAAATTAATTATTCAAATTAAATTAAGGATTTCGATCCGTTTAATTTTTTGAGAAAAATCAAAATACAATAAAATATTAATTGAGTTTTAAAACTGTATTATTTTCTGAATCGGGATTACACTCGTGAACCAAACGATCCCTGAACCGTATCATTTGGGAACGAAAATATCGAATTTTTGGATAAGAATTGAGGGAGTAGATAAGTCTTGGAAAGGAATTAATATAAATAGAAGAAGTCAATCCTCTCTCCTCATTTTTCTTTCATTCACGCACTTAAAAATTCCCTTTCTCAATTTTTCCTCTCTGCTTCTCTCCTCACGCCTCACGCCTTCGTTTCGGTTTTCCGGCGACGTCCACCGCGGAATGCCGCCGTCGCCCTCGCCGTTCCGCCGCTGGAGCTCCGCCCAGCCGCGACGCCTCACGTCTCCTCCCTTCCACCGCCGAGCGCCTCCGCCGAAGCAGACCGCGACCCAGCCCGGTGCCACCGGCCACCTCTGCCGTCGTCTCGCCGAAGCGCCGCCGCGAGCGCCACCGCTCCGCCGTGGTCCAGCCCAGACGCGACGAAGCCCAGGCCGCGCAGCCGCTCCGAGCTCCCCTGGCCGTCGCGCTCTCTCTCCCCCTCTCCGTCGCCGAAACGCCGACGCCTCAGCCGAAGCGCCGCCGCCGCCTCGCCGCCGTCGCCGCCTCCTCCTCAAACTCCAGTGAGTTGAATCCTCTTCTCTTTTATTCGAAATTCTTTCCGTTTAAAATTCGATTTCGAACATCGGGTTATTCCAATTTCTAACCGAAGCCTTACTTTCGTTATTTTCCGTTCGATTTTGACGCCGTTGAACTGGTTGCTATTGCCAATTTCTGGAATTTCCAACCGACGCCGTTAGGCTGTCCAATTTTATTTCCGAATTCCCGAACAACGCCGTAAGGCTGCCCAATTTTCGTGAGCAATTTTCGGGTTTCAAAACGACGCCGTTAGGCCGCCCGTTTAACGTCTCAAACTGAAGCTCGTAAGGTTTCTATCTTCGTTCTTCATCTTGGGTAAATTTTTGGGTTAGATTGTTAATTGTTAGAAGCTTGGGACAAGAAAAGAGAGAAAACTTACTGTTAAATTTGTAGATTAGATGTTTAGTATTAGTTATTAACTTATTTAGTATTATTGTTTTGTTTCACTTGTATCACTCTTTAGAAGTGAGTTTTTGGATAGTTGTTTCTTTGTCTTATTTCTTTCACAAACCATGAGATTGGAATTTTTTAGTTTAGTGTTTAGTAATAGTGATTGGATGTTGAAATATTATTGTTTTAGATGGATGGTATTAATGACTTAGAGGACTAGTATTATTCTTATGAATGTTTAGTATCATTGTTTTAGTATTATGATGATATTAGCAAAATCCTATAGTATCCTTGTTTTGATGTTTTTCAAGGATAAAAACACTTTTGAATAAATTTCGTAAACAAAGGGAAACTCGTCTTCACCTCGTACCCCTGTTAGAATTTTAGAAAAATACAAAATAAAGTCTTTTAATAAGTTTAGAAAAGAGAATTTTTTTTATATTCAAGTTTTCGTTTAAAAACAAGAAATAGAATTCTTAAGAAAGAATAACCTTTTCTTTAATTTTTATTAAGTAATAATCTTATTTTTCTAAGTATTTTCCAAGTTTAATAATTATATTTTTCCTTAAAAGGCCTTTTTGAGAACACCACTCAACTCAGTAAATACACCCTCTGTTACACCACTAAATTCAGTAAATACACCCTCTGTTACATCACTAAATTCAGTAAATACACCCCCTGTTACACCAACAAATTCAGTAAATACACCCTCTGTTACACCACTAAATTCAGTAAATACACCCCCTGTTGCAGCACTGAATTTAGTAAATACACTCCCCTAATACACCTCCCCTTTAAAAGAGGTGTACTTATCAATTTGAAATCAACCTTTGAAAACTTTAGTTTTCAATAGTTTTTTTAAGACAACGACCTACTCAATCCTCGAGTTTCGCACTCTTAAGCTTTTCAAATTCAAAAGTCAATCTTTTAATCGAAATACTCCTTATTAGGATTCTGTACTTTTCGGAACACGCACGAAGGACTCGACTGTCTACCTACCCAATATTCCCGGAACTCAGAACAATCAGGTGGGTGATGATCCGTTGATTGATCTGCTATTAATAACGTCGTGCCGGTATTTTCTGAACTCGACTAAATCAAATCAAAAGTATCTAATCCAACATAAATGTAACACCTACCCATATAACTGTTTGGATTATGTGATATAACTACTTATGTTATATATTTTTAGCCTGTTGTTTTGTGAATCGATCACCACTGCATGAGTAAACACCTTACGTGAGCATGAATCAGTTCAATTATCAGTCGAGTATTTTCTCAATGAAGTTGTTGTATCAGTTTTATGGAAAATCAGTAAGTACGGAATTGTGATTTGGGTATTGATTTCCGACCTCCGGGGACGCTGTCTGACTTGAAGCGACTACACTAGCTTCTACTAGTAGCTACCCCGCAAGAGAACGGGTTCACTGTAGTATGGGCAAGTATAGGGACCAAGTATTATCGAACCCAATGGATGGTGTATATGCGAATAGATCCCTGAAGATCTACGCGTCGTAGTTAATATGAGTGTAATGTTTTTGGATTTTTGAAAGATTAATTAAAAGACTAAAATAAACTAAGTAAACTAAATTACTAAAGTAAACGAATTAACTAAGGGTTGGATTCAAATAAAAGATGGTGATGCTTAGGATAGGAATCCCTACGTATACTAACGGAGCAGGTACATAATCAAAGTAATCGTGACAAACAAGAATTAACCTAAGTAAAAGAATGCAAGGTGAAAGCTCAAGATTCTAAACCCTAATACTTTACCCTAACACTCGACTTCACTAATCCACTAACAAGTTAATGGATTGTGCTCAATTAATGAGACCCTAATTTAACTAAGGTGATGCGGTCGTCCTCCTTCGCTAAACCGGTAAATGAATTAACCTTTCCTAAACCTTCTCGTTAAGACTACTAATTGTTATTGAGTGATGCGGTCGTCCTCTCTCTAACACTTTCGTACGAAATTCAAAGGTAGAGTTAAGATTAATTATATGAATTCATTAATTAAGAGAATTAAAACTAACGTCACCAATTACCTTAATTACGTACCCACATCCTACTTCTACGAGTTCATCCTAACCCAAGCATGCAAGGGTTTTAGCCGGACATGGTTATAACAAAAATAAAAGCAATAGAAGAAACAACGAACAAAAACATAATGAATTGAACGAAGAAAATAAGAAACATTAACTAGGGTTTTAAAATAAAATAATTCTAAGAACTGAAATTTAATTAACTAAAACGAAGTTTAAAACGTTTAAAGTAATCAAGCTAATGAAAAGAAACTAAGAAACGAAAAGAAAACTAAGAATTCGTATGAAAAACCTCAACAACGTAAAAGTAAAGCTTGCTCGTTCTTCTCCTCTTCCTCTCTCTAAAAACTAAGTCTAAAAGTGATTTCTAAAGTTGGGGATCCTTCAAAACGTGTTTGGAAGAGGTATATATAGGCACCGGGTCGAAACGGGAGTTAATGGGCCGAAAATACGCATCCGGAGGCGAAAATACGTGCGCGCTCGAGCAAAACGCTCGAGCGGTGGCGCTCGAGCAAATCGCTCGAGCGCTTGCTGCTGTGCACTCGTTCGTAAAATCTTCATATCTCCTCAACCGGGAGTCCGTTTTGGCCGATTCAAAGTCCTACGAACTCCTCTTTTCGCCCTCTATCCATCTATGAAAACCAAAGAGACAAATTAATAATTTTATAAAAATGATACTCATTTGACTCCAAGCACTCATCGAAAACACTCAAAACATGAGTAAATCGGGCACCAAAACATAACAATTTCACGCCTAATCAACCCCCCCAAACTTACCATGTTGCTTGTCCTCAAGCAACAAAAGAATAAGTCAAGTGAAATTGTTAGGAATGAGTCAAAGAATCAAATCATGCAAGCAAATGAATTCGAGCTTCAAAGATCAATCACAAGTATACTCACTCACCTCCTTCATCATACTCATGCAACAACAACAAGACCCACCAAGATCAAACATGGATGTGCACTCAACGATGTGTTTCACTCCCTTACAAGTGTATATCAGTGTTTAAGGGACTCACTCATTCAATCAATCACACAAATTGGCAGCCATAGGCTTGTAAATGCTCTCAACTTCGACCATACTCTAGAAATCAATGCCGAATCAAAAAGGACTTTCAAAAGGTTGTAATGTAGGCTCTTTGGACAGGTGGGATAACAATATGGTAAAGTGACTCAAGTGAATGGAGAATAGAAATTCAAAACTTCGGTACTTCGAGATTAAGAACGAACTACTTCAAACATATTCAATCACTACACTTTCGCTTTCAATTCTCTCAACACTTCAATTTTTTATCTTTCTCACTCCTTCACTTTTTCAATCACTTCATCATTTTTTTCTTTTTCGCACAAACACATGAGCTCATTTTTTTTTCTTTTGCTCATTCTCAAATTTTTTGTTCTTTTTTTCACATCTCAAAACTTCATCACACCTTCTTCTCATATTCACTCAACAAACAACCTTTTCCTTTTTCAACTCAATTCACTCCCTTCATATTCACACTTTCCTATTCTCCACTCAAATTTGGACAAAAAGGCTTAGGAATTGGAATAGTGTTCATATGTGCTAGCAAATAAAATAGGCTTTAGGCTCAAAGGGGCTAACAAGGGATCAATGTCATTGGTAAGGAAAATTTTGGCTAAGTGACTTATTCAATTCAAAAATGGCCTAAGATCCTATTCGGCATATCAAACTAGACACAATCTAGAAGCAAGAGCACATGCAAGTTCTAGCATCCTCTAAGGTGACGATCCACTCACAAACGAAGAGATTAAATCATGCATTTAAATCTCGTAAGGCTCAAAAGCTCACTGCTTTCACATCCATGCTAGTCCTAGTGAATTCTCACTCTCATCACACAAGTACTCAAAAGAAAAATTCACAAGCATACAAGTTCTTTCTCAACTCAGCTCAAACTCAAACACTCACACAAGAAAACTCCTAACCCAGCCTCACAATTCACCCTACTCATCAAATCATACTCAAAGATAGCAATCAACAAGCATAAGGTGATTGATAGGCATAAAATATTGAGTAACAAAACAAATTAATAATATCCCAAGGAGCATCTCAAGGCACCAAATAACTAACTCAACTCAAAGATAAGGGGTGCTCCGGTGCAATGTAACAAGAAAACATATAAAAAAACTCCACCCCCCCAAACTTCGACCTTGCTAGAGGTCTAAGTTTGGGGTTGTGGGTTACCTCAACCGAACAATTCAGTTTCTCTCAATAGCTTTGCACACTCCCTTGTCACAAGTTGGTTTCTTCAATCTAAATAACTCCATGATACCTTTACTCCTTTAGAGACAAGCCTACAAAATAAAACTCTCAAGTACGAGGTTAAACATACGACTCGACAACATCCTAGTAACATAAAAGGAAAATAACTAAAAACACTCAAAAGCAAATAAAAATGGGTTGCCTCCCATTCAGCGCTATTTTTAAGGTCCTCATGCCGGACCAAGCTCAAAGGAGCTTATGGGACATCATACTCAAATTTACCTCCCTCACTCTCATAAGAGTGGTGTTTGCATTCTTTTCCTTGATGCCCCTCCATCATGAGCTCTTTTGCTCTCTTCTCATCCCCAAGTGTTATGGGTCTCAACTCCTTCTTGCCTCTATCTGGAGGAGTCTTACTAAACAATTTCTTGAATTTGGATTTTTTCTTCTTAACTCCTCCTTTCCCTTCTAACTGGACCACGTCCACTTTCTTCACCTCTTCATCCTTCAACTTCTTCACTTCATCCCTATCAAAATAATCAAGATCATAACGCTCATGGGTTAAATTATCAATTGAAGGACTAGCAAAATCATGAATATGAGAAGGATTAGGGAGAGAATGCGTGTCTTCAACACGAGGATCAATTGCATCCATGCAATACAAGCTCTCATCCTCCCTAGGGTGTTTCATGGCTTCATATAGGGAGATCTTCACTTCTTGATCGTCAACCTTCAATGTAATCTTCCCATTTGCCACGTCTAGCACCATCCCCGCCGTAGCTAAGAACGGTCTTCCCAAGATCAGGGGCACGTGCTCATCTTCCTCCATCTCTAGCACTACAAAGTCGGCTGGAAAGATGTGATCTCCAACTCTCACTAGAACGTCTTCAACAACACCTTGAGGTCGAGTAATAGACCGATCGGCAAGTTGAAGCGTCATCATTGTGGGTTGAAGTTCACCACCTTCCAACTTCTTGAAAAGCGACAAGGGCATGAGATTGATGCTTGCTCCAAGGTCGCACAACGCTCCCTTTTTGATCTCGTTCCCAATGTCACATAGGATCGTGAAGCTCCCGGGATCCTTCAGCTTCGGTGGAAGCGCCTTGTGCACTAATGCACTCACTTCGTGGTTCAGCTGCACCAACTTCGGCTCATCCACTCGCCGTCTTTTCGCGATCAAGTCCTTCAGAAACTTTGCATAATGCGGCATCTGTTCCAAAGCATCATAAAAAGGAATATTAATATGCAATTGTTTAAAAATATCAAGGAACTTAGCGAATTTCTCATCAAGCTTCTTTTTTATGAAGCGCTGTGGATATGGGACGGGTATCACAGATTTGGGTACCCCCCACTCATCTCTTTCTGTTTCTTTCACTTTCTCCCTTGCTTCCTTTGCCTTTTTCCACTTAGGAACTCTCTCACCCTTCTCACTTTCAATCCCCTTCTCAACTTCATCTCCTTTAGGCTCAATCTCTTCTTGGGGCGTCTCAGAATCAGCAGGCATCTGAGGACCTTCGTAGTTGGTTCCACTTCTTAGCTGGATCGCCTTGCACTGCTCTTTCGGGTTCCCCTCCGGCATTCTATTCACTGATTTTGCAATCTGGCTCATCTGGAACTCTAAAGAAGTGAACCTTCGATTGTTCTCTTGTTGAGTTCTCGTCCACTCAACGTTCATCTTCTGGAGCTCTTGATCACGTTGATCACCCTTCTTGTGCAACTCCTTCACATCATACTCCAAGGATGACAACCGCTTGCTCCCTTCCTCCACCTTCTGAAGGATCGCTCTCAACATCTCCTCGGTTGATGCACCGCCTTCTCCACCAGGAGGTTTAGACCCCGGATCAACACCTGCAGGAACAGTAACACCAGCTTTTGGGTTAGCATAAGAAAAGTTATCATTCTTCCTCCATGTGTTTTGAGGAGGCTGCTGGCCTCCTTGAACTCCTTGTGTGTTCCTCCATTGATTTTGAAGTGGCTGAGGGCCTGGAGGTACAAATGGTTGGCCATAAGAAGGCCTTCCATACTGATTACCACCTTGGTAGCCATTCTGATTGTAATACGGACCTCCCATATAATTGGCTACCTCTTGCTGTCCACTGGGCTGGTCTACTCTCTCATTCTCTACTGCATGCTCTCCACCCAAACTCTTCCCCAACTCGAGGTTGTTGATCTTTTCCATCATGGCCATCAGCAGCCTTCTCGTTCCTTCTCCCTCCTCAACCTGATGCACTCTTTGCAAATCTGCATCCTCACTCCAAGCACCGGCATTCGTGACAATGTTGTCCACGATCTCCCTACATCTCTCTATGCCTTGGTTCAGGAATGCTCCGCCCGCACAGGCGTCTAAATGGTCTTGCCCCGCCTTGTTGGCACCACTGTAGAAGAACGCCATAATGTCTCCCTCATTGTACCCGTGCTGCGGGCACTCTATCAGCATGTTTGAGTATCTCTCCCACGCTTGACGTAGGTCCTCTCCTTGCTTCTGGCGAAAGGAAGAGATCTCAATCCTAGCCTTGATCGTCCTAGATGGAGGGTAGAATCGCTCGAGGAACAGACGCTCGAGCTCGGCCCAAGTGGTAATACCTCCCCGTGGGAGCGTATTATCGTACCACTCCTTAGCTATTCCCGTCAGTGAGAATGGGAACAGCCTTAGCCTCTTGGCATCTTCAGACATGCCATTGTAATTAAATGTGGAGGCTATCATGAGAAAACTCCTTAGATGTGTATGAGGATTCTCCTTCCCGATCACTCCCATGAACTGATTCTCGGTAAGCAGCTTTAAAATCCCCGGGGATATCGAGAAGTTGTTCGCCTCAACAGGAGGTAAAGCCACTCCATCATAGTACCGCTGTGGCTGTGCTGCAAACCTCCCTCGAATAGCCATATTGTGATCTACGTTCTCAGGAACGTGTTGAGGATTAGCAGCAGGTACTGGTACTTGTTGGGGTGGTGGTTGGTAAACAGGTGGTTGGTTGTAGACTGGTGGTGGATGGTATGGGTATGGTGGGTAAGGATAAGGTGGATATGGGTAATGTTGGTATACTGGGTTGTTGAAAGGGTTATTTGGGTTTTGTGGGTAAGCAGGGTTGTTAGGAGGATTATGGACAAGGTTCTGAGCTGGATTCCCTACGTTTCGTGTATCCGGGTTTAGGCTCTGGCTATCCCCTAATGGAATTTGATTCTGGCTACCACTAACTCTAGTGCCTTCAACTCGGTCTACTGCCTGATTGAAATCGTTGGCAGCATCGTCCAACTCATTATTGATGTCCATTGGTTCCTTCCCTAAGTCGGCAGCGTTCATCCTTCTCAAGAAGGCTCGGTTCCTTCTGGCTATTGTCTCAGGATCTGCAGGTAATCTCTCTTCACTCGTATTCCCTTGTGAGCGTGTTCTCATAAACCTGACACACTAGCAGAAGGATCAAAACGCAACTGCCGAATGGATAGAAAAATAAAAATAAAAACAGAAATTAAATCACCCACTACTAACTACTAAGCTATCGACAAGTCCTATTCAAACATACAACGCCATCCCCGGCAACGGCGCCATTGACTTGAAGCGACTACACTAGCTTCTACTAGTAGCTACCCCGCAAGAGAACGGGTTCACTGTAGTATGGGCAAGTATATGGACCAAGTATTATCGAACCCAATGGATGGTGTATATGCGAATAGATCCCTGAAGATCTACGCGTCGTAGTTAATATGAGTGTAATGTTTTTGGATTTTTGAAAGATTAATTAAAAGACTAAAATAAACTAAGTAAACTAAATTACTAAAGTAAACGAATTAACTAAGGGTTGGATTCAAATAAAAGATGGTGATGCTTAGGATAGGAATCCCTACGTATACTAACGGAGCAGGTACATAATCAAAGTAATCGTGACAAACAAGAATTAACCTAAGTAAAAGAATGCAAGGTGAAAGCTCAAGATTCTAAACCCTAATACTTTACCCTAACACTCGACTTCACTAATCCACTAACAAGTTAATGGATTGTGCTCAATTAATGAGACCCTAATTTAACTAAGGTGATGCGGTCGTCCTCCTTCGCTAAACCGGTAAATGAATTAACCTTTCCTAAACCTTCTCGTTAAGACTACTAATTGTTATTGAGTGATGCGGTCGTCCTCTCTCTAACACTTTCGTACGAAATTCAAAGGTAGAGTTAAGATTAATTATATGAATTCATTAATTAAGAGAATTAAAACTAACGTCACCAATTACCTTAATTACGTACCCACATCCTACTTCTACGAGTTCATCCTAACCCAAGCATACAAGGGTTTTAGCCGGACATGGTTATAACAAAAATAAAAGCAATAGAAGAAACAACGAACAAAAACATAATGAATTGAACGAAGAAAATAAGAAACATTAACTAGGGTTTTAAAATAAAATAATTCTAAGAACTGAAATTTAATTAACTAAAACGAAGTTTAAAACGTTTAAAGTAATCAAGCTAATGAAAAGAAACTAAGAAACGAAAAGAAAACTAAGAATTCGTATGAAAAACCTCAACAACGTAAAAGTAAAGCTTGCTCGTTCTTCTCCTCTTCCTCTCTCTAAAAACTAAGTCTAAAAGTGATTTCTAAAGTTGGGGATCCTTCAAAACGTGTTTGGAAGAGGTATATATAGGCACCGGGTCGAAACGGGAGTTAATGGGCCGAAAATACGCATCCGGAGGCGAAAATACGTGCGCGCTCGAGCAAAACGCTCGAGCGGTGGCGCTCGAGCGAATCGCTCGAGCGCTTGCTGCTGTGCACTCGTTCGTAAAATCTTCATATCTCCTCAACCGGGAGTCCGTTTTGGCCGATTCAAAGTCCTACGAACTCCTCTTTTCGCCCTCTATCCATCTATGAAAACCAAAGAGACAAATTAATAATTTTATAAAAATGATACTCATTTGACTCCAAGCACTCATCGAAAACACTCAAAACATGAGTAAATCGGGCACCAAAACATAACAATTTCACGCCTAATCAACCCCCCCAAACTTACCATGTTGCTTGTCCTCAAGCAACGAAAGAATAAGTCAAGTGAAATTGTTAGGAATGAGTCAAAGAATCAAATCATGCAAGCAAATGAATTCGAGCTTCAAAGATCAATCACAAGTATACTCACTCACCTCCTTCATCATACTCATGCAACAACAACAAGACCCACCAAGATCAAACATGGATGTGCACTCAACGATGTGTTTCACTCCCTTACAAGTGTATATCAGTGTTTAAGGGACTCACTCATTCAATCAATCACACAAATTGGCAGCCATAGGCTTGTAAATGCTCTCAACTTCGACCATACTCTAGAAATCAATGCCGAATCAAAAAGGACTTTCAAAAGGTTGTAATGTAGGCTCTTTGGACAGGTGGGATAACAATATGGTAAAGTGACTCAAGTGAATGGAGAATAGAAATTCAAAACTTCGGTACTTCGAGATTAAGAACGAACTACTTCAAACATATTCAATCACTACACTTTCGCTTTCAATTCTCTCAACACTTCAATTTTTTATCTTTCTCACTCCTTCACTTTTTCAATCACTTCATCATTTTTTTCTTTTTCGCACAAACACATGAGCTCATTTTTTTTTCTTTTGCTCATTCTCAAATTTTTTGTTCTTTTTTTCACATCTCAAAACTTCATCACACCTTCTTCTCATATTCACTCAACAAACAACCTTTTCCTTTTTCAACTCAATTCACTCCCTTCATATTCACACTTTCCTATTCTCCACTCAAATTTGGACAAAAAGGCTTAGGAATTGGAATAGTGTTCATATGTGCTAGCAAATAAAATAGGCTTTAGGCTCAAAGGGGCTAACAAGGGATCAATGTCATTGGTAAGGAAAATTTTGGCTAAGTGACTTATTCAATTCAAAAATGGCCTAAGATCCTATTCGGCATATCAAACTAGACACAATCTAGAAGCAAGAGCACATGCAAGTTCTAGCATCCTCTAAGGTGACGATCCACTCACAAACGAAGAGATTAAATCATGCATTTAAATCTCGTAAGGCTCAAAAGCTCACTGCTTTCACATCCATGCTAGTCCTAGTGAATTCTCACTCTCATCACACAAGTACTCAAAAGAAAAATTCACAAGCATACAAGTTCTTTCTCAACTCAGCTCAAACTCAAACACTCACACAAGAAAACTCCTAACCCAGCCTCACAATTCACCCTACTCATCAAATCATACTCAAAGATAGCAATCAACAAGCATAAGGTGATTGATAGGCATAAAATATTGAGTAACAAAACAAATTAATAATATCCCAAGGAGCATCTCAAGGCACCAAATAACTAACTCAACTCAAAGATAAGGGGTGCTCCGGTGCAATGTAACAAGAAAACATATAAAAAAACTCCACCCCCCCAAACTTCGACCTTGCTAGAGGTCTAAGTTTGGGGTTGTGGGTTACCTCAACCGAACAATTCAGTTTCTCTCAATAGCTTTGCACACTCCCTTGTCACAAGTTGGTTTCTTCAATCTAAATAACTCCATGATACCTTTACTCCTTTAGAGACAAGCCTACAAAATAAAACTCTCAAGTACGAGGTTAAACATACGACTCGACAACATCCTAGTAACATAAAAGGAAAATAACTAAAAACACTCAAAAGCAAATAAAAATGGGTTGCCTCCCATTCAGCGCTATTTTTAAGGTCCTCATGCCGGACCAAGCTCAAAGGAGCTTATGGGACATCATACTCAAATTTACCTCCCTCACTCTCATAAGAGTGGTGTTTGCATTCTTTTCCTTGATGCCCCTCCATCATGAGCTCTTTTGCTCTCTTCTCATCCCCAAGTGTTATGGGTCTCAACTCCTTCTTGCCTCTATCTGGAGGAGTCTTACTAAACAATTTCTTGAATTTGGATTTTTTCTTCTTAACTCCTCCTTTCCCTTCTAACTGGACCACGTCCACTTTCTTCACCTCTTCATCCTTCAACTTCTTCACTTCATCCCTATCAAAATAATCAAGATCATAACGCTCATGGGTTAAATTATCAATTGAAGGACTAGCAAAATCATGAATATGAGAAGGATTAGGGAGAGAATGCGTGTCTTCAACACGAGGATCAATTGCATCCATGCAATACAAGCTCTCATCCTCCCTAGGGTGTTTCATGGCTTCATATAGGGAGATCTTCACTTCTTGATCGTCAACCTTCAATGTAATCTTCCCATTTGCCACGTCTAGCACCATCCCCGCCGTAGCTAAGAACGGTCTTCCCAAGATCAGGGGCACGTGCTCATCTTCCTCCATCTCTAGCACTACAAAGTCGGCTGGAAAGATGTGATCTCCAACTCTCACTAGAACGTCTTCAACAACACCTTGAGGTCGAGTAATAGACCGATCGGCAAGTTGAAGCGTCATCATTGTGGGTTGAAGTTCACCACCTTCCAACTTCTTGAAAAGCGACAAGGGCATGAGATTGATGCTTGCTCCAAGGTCGCACAACGCTCCCTTTTTGATCTCGTTCCCAATGTCACATAGGATCGTGAAGCTCCCGGGATCCTTCAGCTTCGGTGGAAGCGCCTTGTGCACTAATGCACTCACTTCGTGGTTCAGCTGCACCAACTTCGGCTCATCCACTCGCCGTCTTTTCGCGATCAAGTCCTTCAGAAACTTTGCATAATGCGGCATCTGTTCCAAAGCATCATAAAAAGGAATATTAATATGCAATTGTTTAAAAATATCAAGGAACTTAGCGAATTTCTCATCAAGCTTCTTTTTTATGAAGCGCTGTGGATATGGGACGGGTATCACAGATTTGGGTACCCCCCACTCATCTCTTTCTGTTTCTTTCACTTTCTCCCTTGCTTCCTTTGCCTTTTTCCACTTAGGACCTCTCTCACCCTTCTCACTTTCAATCCCCTTCTCAACTTCATCTCCTTTAGGCTCAATCTCTTCTTGGGGCGTCTCAGAATCAGCAGGCATCTGAGGACCTTCGTAGTTGGTTCCACTTCTTAGCTGGATCGCCTTGCACTGCTCTTTCGGGTTCCCCTCCGGCATTCTATTCACTGATTTTGCAATCTGGCTCATCTGGAACTCTAAAGAAGTGAACCTTCGATTGTTCTCTTGTTGAGTTCTCGTCCACTCAACGTTCATCTTCTGGAGCTCTTGATCACGTTGATCACCCTTCTTGTGCAACTCCTTCACATCATACTCCAAGGATGACAACCGCTTGCTCCCTTCCTCCACCTTCTGAAGGATCGCTCTCAACATCTCCTCGGTTGATGCACCGCCTTCTCCACCAGGAGGTTTAGACCCCGGATCAACACCTGCAGGAACAGTAACACCAGCTTTTGGGTTAGCATAAGAAAAGTTATCATTCTTCCTCCATGTGTTTTGAGGAGGCTGCTGGCCTCCTTGAACTCCTTGTGTGTTCCTCCATTGATTTTGAAGTGGCTGAGGGCCTGGAGGTACAAATGGTTGGCCATAAGAAGGCCTTCCATACTGATTACCACCTTGGTAGCCATTCTGATTGTAATACGGACCTCCCATATAATTGGCTACCTCTTGCTGTCCACTGGGCTGGTCTACTCTCTCATTCTCTACTGCATGCTCTCCACCCAAACTCTTCCCCAACTCGAGGTTGTTGATCTTTTCCATCATGGCCATCAGCAGCCTTCTCGTTCCTTCTCCCTCCTCAACCTGATGCACTCTTTGCAAATCTGCATCCTCACTCCAAGCACCGGCATTCGTGACAATGTTGTCCACGATCTCCCTACATCTCTCTATGCCTTGGTTCAGGAATGCTCCGCCCGCACAGGCGTCTAAATGGTCTTGCCCCGCCTTGTTGGCACCACTGTAGAAGAACGCCATAATGTCTCCCTCATTGTACCCGTGCTGCGGGCACTCTATCAGCATGTTTGAGTATCTCTCCCACGCTTGACGTAGGTCCTCTCCTTGCTTCTGGCGAAAGGAAGAGATCTCAATCCTAGCCTTGATCGTCCTAGATGGAGGGTAGAATCGCTCGAGGAACAGACGCTCGAGCTCGGCCCAAGTGGTAATACCTCCCCGTGGGAGCGTATTATCGTACCACTCCTTAGCTATTCCCGTCAGTGAGAATGGGAACAGCCTTAGCCTCTTGGCATCTTCAGACATGCCATTGTAATTAAATGTGGAGGCTATCATGAGAAAACTCCTTAGATGTGTATGAGGATTCTCCTTCCCGATCACTCCCATGAACTGATTCTCGGTAAGCAGCTTTAAAATCCCCGGGGATATCGAGAAGTTGTTCGCCTCAACAGGAGGTAAAGCCACTCCATCATAGTACCGCTGTGGCTGTGCTGCAAACCTCCCTCGAATAGCCATATTGTGATCTACGTTCTCAGGAACGTGTTGAGGATTAGCAGCAGGTACTGGTACTTGTTGGGGTGGTGGTTGGTAAACAGGTGGTTGGTTGTAGACTGGTGGTGGATGGTATGGGTATGGTGGGTAAGGATAAGGTGGATATGGGTAATGTTGGTATACTGGGTTGTTGAAAGGGTTATTTGGGTTTTGTGGGTAAGCAGGGTTGTTAGGAGGATTATGGACAAGGTTCTGAGCTGGATTCCCTACGTTTCGTGTATCCGGGTTTAGGCTCTGGCTATCCCCTAATGGAATTTGATTCTGGCTACCACTAACTCTAGTGCCTTCAACTCGGTCTACTGCCTGATTGAAATCGTTGGCAGCATCGTCCAACTCATTATTGATGTCCATTGGTTCCTTCCCTAAGTCGGCAGCGTTCATCCTTCTCAAGAAGGCTCGGTTCCTTCTGGCTATTGTCTCAGGATCTGCAGGTAATCTCTCTTCACTCGTATTCCCTTGTGAGCGTGTTCTCATAAACCTGACACACTAGCAGAAGGATCAAAACGCAACTGCCGAATGGATAGAAAAATAAAAATAAAAACAGAAATTAAATCACCCACTACTAACTACTAAGCTATCGACAAGTCCTATTCAAACATACAACGCCATCCCCGGCAACGGCGCCATTGACTTGAAGCGACTACACTAGCTTCTACTAGTAGCTACCCCGCAAGAGAACGGGTTCACTGTAGTATGGGCAAGTATATGGACCAAGTATTATCGAACCCAATGGATGGTGTATATGCGAATAGATCCCTGAAGATCTACGCGTCGTAGTTAATATGAGTGTAATGTTTTTGGATTTTTGAAAGATTAATTAAAAGACTAAAATAAACTAAGTAAACTAAATTACTAAAGTAAACGAATTAACTAAGGGTTGGATTCAAATAAAAGATGGTGATGCTTAGGATAGGAATCCCTACGTATACTAACGGAGCAGGTACATAATCAAAGTAATCGTGACAAACAAGAATTAACCTAAGTAAAAGAATGCAAGGTGAAAGCTCAAGATTCTAAACCCTAATACTTTACCCTAACACTCGACTTCACTAATCCACTAACAAGTTAATGGATTGTGCTCAATTAATGAGACCCTAATTTAACTAAGGTGATGCGGTCGTCCTCCTTCGCTAAACCGGTAAATGAATTAACCTTTCCTAAACCTTCTCGTTAAGACTACTAATTGTTATTGAGTGATGCGGTCGTCCTCTCTCTAACACTTTCGTACGAAATTCAAAGGTAGAGTTAAGATTAATTATATGAATTCATTAATTAAGAGAATTAAAACTAACGTCACCAATTACCTTAATTACGTACCCACATCCTACTTCTACGAGTTCATCCTAACCCAAGCATACAAGGGTTTTAGCCGGACATGGTTATAACAAAAATAAAAGCAATAGAAGAAACAACGAACAAAAACATAATGAATTGAACGAAGAAAATAAGAAACATTAACTAGGGTTTTAAAATAAAATAATTCTAAGAACTGAAATTTAATTAACTAAAACGAAGTTTAAAACGTTTAAAGTAATCAAGCTAATGAAAAGAAACTAAGAAACGAAAAGAAAACTAAGAATTCGTATGAAAAACCTCAACAACGTAAAAGTAAAGCTTGCTCGTTCTTCTCCTCTTCCTCTCTCTAAAAACTAAGTCTAAAAGTGATTTCTAAAGTTGGGGATCCTTCAAAACGTGTTTGGAAGAGGTATATATAGGCACCGGGTCGAAACGGGAGTTAATGGGCCGAAAATACGCATCCGGAGGCGAAAATACGTGCGCGCTCGAGCAAAACGCTCGAGCGGTGGCGCTCGAGCGAATCGCTCGAGCGCTTGCTGCTGTGCACTCGTTCGTAAAATCTTCATATCTCCTCAACCGGGAGTCCGTTTTGGCCGATTCAAAGTCCTACGAACTCCTCTTTTCGCCCTCTATCCATCTATGAAAACCAAAGAGACAAATTAATAATTTTATAAAAATGATACTCATTTGACTCCAAGCACTCATCGAAAACACTCAAAACATGAGTAAATCGGGCACCAAAACATAACAATTTCACGCCTAATCAACCCCCCCAAACTTACCATGTTGCTTGTCCTCAAGCAACGAAAGAATAAGTCAAGTGAAATTGTTAGGAATGAGTCAAAGAATCAAATCATGCAAGCAAATGAATTCGAGCTTCAAAGATCAATCACAAGTATACTCACTCACCTCCTTCATCATACTCATGCAACAACAACAAGACCCACCAAGATCAAACATGGATGTGCACTCAACGATGTGTTTCACTCCCTTACAAGTGTATATCAGTGTTTAAGGGACTCACTCATTCAATCAATCACACAAATTGGCAGCCATAGGCTTGTAAATGCTCTCAACTTCGACCATACTCTAGAAATCAATGCCGAATCAAAAAGGACTTTCAAAAGGTTGTAATGTAGGCTCTTTGGACAGGTGGGATAACAATATGGTAAAGTGACTCAAGTGAATGGAGAATAGAAATTCAAAACTTCGGTACTTCGAGATTAAGAACGAACTACTTCAAACATATTCAATCACTACACTTTCGCTTTCAATTCTCTCAACACTTCAATTTTTTATCTTTCTCACTCCTTCACTTTTTCAATCACTTCATCATTTTTTTCTTTTTCGCACAAACACATGAGCTCATTTTTTTTTCTTTTGCTCATTCTCAAATTTTTTGTTCTTTTTTTCACATCTCAAAACTTCATCACACCTTCTTCTCATATTCACTCAACAAACAACCTTTTCCTTTTTCAACTCAATTCACTCCCTTCATATTCACACTTTCCTATTCTCCACTCAAATTTGGACAAAAAGGCTTAGGAATTGGAATAGTGTTCATATGTGCTAGCAAATAAAATAGGCTTTAGGCTCAAAGGGGCTAACAAGGGATCAATGTCATTGGTAAGGAAAATTTTGGCTAAGTGACTTATTCAATTCAAAAATGGCCTAAGATCCTATTCGGCATATCAAACTAGACACAATCTAGAAGCAAGAGCACATGCAAGTTCTAGCATCCTCTAAGGTGACGATCCACTCACAAACGAAGAGATTAAATCATGCATTTAAATCTCGTAAGGCTCAAAAGCTCACTGCTTTCACATCCATGCTAGTCCTAGTGAATTCTCACTCTCATCACACAAGTACTCAAAAGAAAAATTCACAAGCATACAAGTTCTTTCTCAACTCAGCTCAAACTCAAACACTCACACAAGAAAACTCCTAACCCAGCCTCACAATTCACCCTACTCATCAAATCATACTCAAAGATAGCAATCAACAAGCATAAGGTGATTGATAGGCATAAAATATTGAGTAACAAAACAAATTAATAATATCCCAAGGAGCATCTCAAGGCACCAAATAACTAACTCAACTCAAAGATAAGGGGTGCTCCGGTGCAATGTAACAAGAAAACATATAAAAAAACTCCACCCCCCCAAACTTCGACCTTGCTAGAGGTCTAAGTTTGGGGTTGTGGGTTACCTCAACCGAACAATTCAGTTTCTCTCAATAGCTTTGCACACTCCCTTGTCACAAGTTGGTTTCTTCAATCTAAATAACTCCATGATACCTTTACTCCTTTAGAGACAAGCCTACAAAATAAAACTCTCAAGTACGAGGTTAAACATACGACTCGACAACATCCTAGTAACATAAAAGGAAAATAACTAAAAACACTCAAAAGCAAATAAAAATGGGTTGCCTCCCATTCAGCGCTATTTTTAAGGTCCTCATGCCGGACCAAGCTCAAAGGAGCTTATGGGACATCATACTCAAATTTACCTCCCTCACTCTCATAAGAGTGGTGTTTGCATTCTTTTCCTTGATGCCCCTCCATCATGAGCTCTTTTGCTCTCTTCTCATCCCCAAGTGTTATGGGTCTCAACTCCTTCTTGCCTCTATCTGGAGGAGTCTTACTAAACAATTTCTTGAATTTGGATTTTTTCTTCTTAACTCCTCCTTTCCCTTCTAACTGGA
Organism: Ballota nigra; assembly: GCA_947034835.1. Taxonomy (NCBI): domain Eukaryota; kingdom Viridiplantae; phylum Streptophyta; class Magnoliopsida; order Lamiales; family Lamiaceae; genus Ballota; species Ballota nigra. The sequence goes on from OX344727.1 coordinate 28,046,532, forward strand.
CCACGTCCACTTTCTTCACCTCTTCATCCTTCAACTTCTTCACTTCATCCCTATCAAAATAATCAAGATCATAACGCTCATGGGTTAAATTATCAATTGAAGGACTAGCAAAATCATGAATATGAGAAGGATTAGGGAGAGAATGCGTGTCTTCAACACGAGGATCAATTGCATCCATGCAATACAAGCTCTCATCCTCCCTAGGGTGTTTCATGGCTTCATATAGGGAGATCTTCACTTCTTGATCGTCAACCTTCAATGTAATCTTCCCATTTGCCACGTCTAGCACCATCCCCGCCGTAGCTAAGAACGGTCTTCCCAAGATCAGGGGCACGTGCTCATCTTCCTCCATCTCTAGCACTACAAAGTCGGCTGGAAAGATGTGATCTCCAACTCTCACTAGAACGTCTTCAACAACACCTTGAGGTCGAGTAATAGACCGATCGGCAAGTTGAAGCGTCATCATTGTGGGTTGAAGTTCACCACCTTCCAACTTCTTGAAAAGCGACAAGGGCATGAGATTGATGCTTGCTCCAAGGTCGCACAACGCTCCCTTTTTGATCTCGTTCCCAATGTCACATAGGATCGTGAAGCTCCCGGGATCCTTCAGCTTCGGTGGAAGCGCCTTGTGCACTAATGCACTCACTTCGTGGTTCAGCTGCACCAACTTCGGCTCATCCACTCGCCGTCTTTTCGCGATCAAGTCCTTCAGAAACTTTGCATAATGCGGCATCTGTTCCAAAGCATCATAAAAAGGAATATTAATATGCAATTGTTTAAAAATATCAAGGAACTTAGCGAATTTCTCATCAAGCTTCTTTTTTATGAAGCGCTGTGGATATGGGACGGGTATCACAGATTTGGGTACCCCCCACTCATCTCTTTCTGTTTCTTTCACTTTCTCCCTTGCTTCCTTTGCCTTTTTCCACTTAGGAACTCTCTCACCCTTCTCACTTTCAATCCCCTTCTCAACTTCATCTCCTTTAGGCTCAATCTCTTCTTGGGGCGTCTCAGAATCAGCAGGCATCTGAGGACCTTCGTAGTTGGTTCCACTTCTTAGCTGGATCGCCTTGCACTGCTCTTTCGGGTTCCCCTCCGGCATTCTATTCACTGATTTTGCAATCTGGCTCATCTGGAACTCTAAAGAAGTGAACCTTCGATTGTTCTCTTGTTGAGTTCTCGTCCACTCAACGTTCATCTTCTGGAGCTCTTGATCACGTTGATCACCCTTCTTGTGCAACTCCTTCACATCATACTCCAAGGATGACAACCGCTTGCTCCCTTCCTCCACCTTCTGAAGGATCGCTCTCAACATCTCCTCGGTTGATGCACCGCCTTCTCCACCAGGAGGTTTAGACCCCGGATCAACACCTGCAGGAACAGTAACACCAGCTTTTGGGTTAGCATAAGAAAAGTTATCATTCTTCCTCCATGTGTTTTGAGGAGGCTGCTGGCCTCCTTGAACTCCTTGTGTGTTCCTCCATTGATTTTGAAGTGGCTGAGGGCCTGGAGGTACAAATGGTTGGCCATAAGAAGGCCTTCCATACTGATTACCACCTTGGTAGCCATTCTGATTGTAATACGGACCTCCCATATAATTGGCTACCTCTTGCTGTCCACTGGGCTGGTCTACTCTCTCATTCTCTACTGCATGCTCTCCACCCAAACTCTTCCCCAACTCGAGGTTGTTGATCTTTTCCATCATGGCCATCAGCAGCCTTCTCGTTCCTTCTCCCTCCTCAACCTGATGCACTCTTTGCAAATCTGCATCCTCACTCCAAGCACCGGCATTCGTGACAATGTTGTCCACGATCTCCCTACATCTCTCTATGCCTTGGTTCAGGAATGCTCCGCCCGCACAGGCGTCTAAATGGTCTTGCCCCGCCTTGTTGGCACCACTGTAGAAGAACGCCATAATGTCTCCCTCATTGTACCCGTGCTGCGGGCACTCTATCAGCATGTTTGAGTATCTCTCCCACGCTTGACGTAGGTCCTCTCCTTGCTTCTGGCGAAAGGAAGAGATCTCAATCCTAGCCTTGATCGTCCTAGATGGAGGGTAGAATCGCTCGAGGAACAGACGCTCGAGCTCGGCCCAAGTGGTAATACCTCCCCGTGGGAGCGTATTATCGTACCACTCCTTAGCTATTCCCGTCAGTGAGAATGGGAACAGCCTTAGCCTCTTGGCATCTTCAGACATGCCATTGTAATTAAATGTGGAGGCTATCATGAGAAAACTCCTTAGATGTGTATGAGGATTCTCCTTCCCGATCACTCCCATGAACTGATTCTCGGTAAGCAGCTTTAAAATCCCCGGGGATATCGAGAAGTTGTTCGCCTCAACAGGAGGTAAAGCCACTCCATCATAGTACCGCTGTGGCTGTGCTGCAAACCTCCCTCGAATAGCCATATTGTGATCTACGTTCTCAGGAACGTGTTGAGGATTAGCAGCAGGTACTGGTACTTGTTGGGGTGGTGGTTGGTAAACAGGTGGTTGGTTGTAGACTGGTGGTGGATGGTATGGGTATGGTGGGTAAGGATAAGGTGGATATGGGTAATGTTGGTATACTGGGTTGTTGAAAGGGTTATTTGGGTTTTGTGGGTAAGCAGGGTTGTTAGGAGGATTATGGACAAGGTTCTGAGCTGGATTCCCTACGTTTCGTGTATCCGGGTTTAGGCTCTGGCTATCCCCTAATGGAATTTGATTCTGGCTACCACTAACTCTAGTGCCTTCAACTCGGTCTACTGCCTGATTGAAATCGTTGGCAGCATCGTCCAACTCATTATTGATGTCCATTGGTTCCTTCCCTAAGTCGGCAGCGTTCATCCTTCTCAAGAAGGCTCGGTTCCTTCTGGCTATTGTCTCAGGATCTGCAGGTAATCTCTCTTCACTCGTATTCCCTTGTGAGCGTGTTCTCATAAACCTGACACACTAGCAGAAGGATCAAAACGCAACTGCCGAATGGATAGAAAAATAAAAATAAAAACAGAAATTAAATCACCCACTACTAACTACTAAGCTATCGACAAGTCCTATTCAAACATACAACGCCATCCCCGGCAACGGCGCCATTGACTTGAAGCGACTACACTAGCTTCTACTAGTAGCTACCCCGCAAGAGAACGGGTTCACTGTAGTATGGGCAAGTATATGGACCAAGTATTATCGAACCCAATGGATGGTGTATATGCGAATAGATCCCTGAAGATCTACGCGTCGTAGTTAATATGAGTGTAATGTTTTTGGATTTTTGAAAGATTAATTAAAAGACTAAAATAAACTAAGTAAACTAAATTACTAAAGTAAACGAATTAACTAAGGGTTGGATTCAAATAAAAGATGGTGATGCTTAGGATAGGAATCCCTACGTATACTAACGGAGCAGGTACATAATCAAAGTAATCGTGACAAACAAGAATTAACCTAAGTAAAAGAATGCAAGGTGAAAGCTCAAGATTCTAAACCCTAATACTTTACCCTAACACTCGACTTCACTAATCCACTAACAAGTTAATGGATTGTGCTCAATTAATGAGACCCTAATTTAACTAAGGTGATGCGGTCGTCCTCCTTCGCTAAACCGGTAAATGAATTAACCTTTCCTAAACCTTCTCGTTAAGACTACTAATTGTTATTGAGTGATGCGGTCGTCCTCTCTCTAACACTTTCGTACGAAATTCAAAGGTAGAGTTAAGATTAATTATATGAATTCATTAATTAAGAGAATTAAAACTAACGTCACCAATTACCTTAATTACGTACCCACATCCTACTTCTACGAGTTCATCCTAACCCAAGCATACAAGGGTTTTAGCCGGACATGGTTATAACAAAAATAAAAGCAATAGAAGAAACAACGAACAAAAACATAATGAATTGAACGAAGAAAATAAGAAACATTAACTAGGGTTTTAAAATAAAATAATTCTAAGAACTGAAATTTAATTAACTAAAACGAAGTTTAAAACGTTTAAAGTAATCAAGCTAATGAAAAGAAACTAAGAAACGAAAAGAAAACTAAGAATTCGTATGAAAAACCTCAACAACGTAAAAGTAAAGCTTGCTCGTTCTTCTCCTCTTCCTCTCTCTAAAAACTAAGTCTAAAAGTGATTTCTAAAGTTGGGGATCCTTCAAAACGTGTTTGGAAGAGGTATATATAGGCACCGGGTCGAAACGGGAGTTAATGGGCCGAAAATACGCATCCGGAGGCGAAAATACGTGCGCGCTCGAGCAAAACGCTCGAGCGGTGGCGCTCGAGCGAATCGCTCGAGCGCTTGCTGCTGTGCACTCGTTCGTAAAATCTTCATATCTCCTCAACCGGGAGTCCGTTTTGGCCGATTCAAAGTCCTACGAACTCCTCTTTTCGCCCTCTATCCATCTATGAAAACCAAAGAGACAAATTAATAATTTTATAAAAATGATACTCATTTGACTCCAAGCACTCATCGAAAACACTCAAAACATGAGTAAATCGGGCACCAAAACATAACAATTTCACGCCTAATCAACCCCCCCAAACTTACCATGTTGCTTGTCCTCAAGCAACGAAAGAATAAGTCAAGTGAAATTGTTAGGAATGAGTCAAAGAATCAAATCATGCAAGCAAATGAATTCGAGCTTCAAAGATCAATCACAAGTATACTCACTCACCTCCTTCATCATACTCATGCAACAACAACAAGACCCACCAAGATCAAACATGGATGTGCACTCAACGATGTGTTTCACTCCCTTACAAGTGTATATCAGTGTTTAAGGGACTCACTCATTCAATCAATCACACAAATTGGCAGCCATAGGCTTGTAAATGCTCTCAACTTCGACCATACTCTAGAAATCAATGCCGAATCAAAAAGGACTTTCAAAAGGTTGTAATGTAGGCTCTTTGGACAGGTGGGATAACAATATGGTAAAGTGACTCAAGTGAATGGAGAATAGAAATTCAAAACTTCGGTACTTCGAGATTAAGAACGAACTACTTCAAACATATTCAATCACTACACTTTCGCTTTCAATTCTCTCAACACTTCAATTTTTTATCTTTCTCACTCCTTCACTTTTTCAATCACTTCATCATTTTTTTCTTTTTCGCACAAACACATGAGCTCATTTTTTTTTTCTTTTGCTCATTCTCAAATTTTTTGTTCTTTTTTTCACATCTCAAAACTTCATCACACCTTCTTCTCATATTCACTCAACAAACAACCTTTTCCTTTTTCAACTCAATTCACTCCCTTCATATTCACACTTTCCTAACCCCCTGCAGATTTCAATTACGGGGAGCAAGGACAGTGACACAGAAGACACAAAGTCTCCCTTTTGCTTAAAATATATTATTACTAATACAATGATGTCTATTATTTCTATTTCCCAATAAATGTTATCGATACTGCCATGCAAGACGATACTCTTTCCGCGTGTTTAAATTATCCAAACTCAGTGTGTATTATTCTGAAGATACAGAACCCTCTATCCATCTTTATATATATACAAATACACTTACGTTATAATATTCCTTCCCACTTATCCGCTGCATGAAACTTCTCTCTCTCAATTCAGTTATATTTCTTTCAAAAATTTTTATAATTCGGACTTTTGATCACAATAACACTTCGAATCCGATATAATTAATATATTCTGGGTTCGGGGCGTTACAGGTGGTATCAGAGCTTATGTTCAAAACTTTCGGACCCAACCCCAAATCTTGTTTTCTTGTCACAATAAAATTATTTATTATCACTTAAGTACTAAAATATTAAAATTTTCTGAGGGAAACGTGTCTCTGGTTACTGTCTACAAGCTCCTCGAAGGTACGATACTACTTTTATAATGTTGCTTAAAGGTCTTTAAAATCACAACTGCTTGAATTCATAATATTACCCGATCAAAAGGTTACGATAACTCAAAATAGCGTTCGTACTACGAAGGAGGAACTGCTTTTGAAACTCAAATAATTGATAAGAATGCTCGAATAATTTGTGAACTTCATAAATGATATTATGTGATTTCTTTGATTACGTACTTTAAATGTTTACTTTACGGTTATTTTTCCTTTAAAACTAAAATTTGACTAGAACTTTCCTTTCCCTATAGGAAGCCTAAGATGGATGTGGCCCAGTACTTAGAGATTGAGCAGTTAGAAGTAGAGACCATTGATGCCTTCACTGCCCGCTTTGTAGAGTCACGCGAAAGGACAAGGACTGCCCCGGAGCCCCACGTCGAGACTGACTTCGCAGCTGCGACCCGATTCGCAGGAGGAGTGATCGAAATCTTCCGCCCTATCGCTACCGGACTATTAGATCGCATGAGGGTGGACGACCCAGAGCAGGGACCTCAGGTTCACCTAGACGCTTACTGGGTGGAGGCCCAGAGAGTGATTCGGCACGCGGATGATCACCTCACCCTGTCCCGACAGGCCGCCGGAATTTCTCGGAGTGATTTTGCCATGTCCGGAGCTCTTCACGAGGACGCCGTACTTGCCCGAGTCTCAGCCGCCGCAAACTCTCAAGAAGAGTTCTCCCGTACCACCCTCAGGAGGTCCATGCTGTACTTGAACACATGTGATGTTAGAACTTATACTGGTGCACAAAGTTTTGTTATCATATGGGAAAATTGCACTTTTAGTCCCATAAGAATATTGTCAAAGCACTTTTTGGTCCCATAGTTCACATTTGGTCCTTTTTTTATGCAGCAATGGTCTCAAACCGTTAAATACTTAATGAAATCTGTTAGTTGGTAAAATTGGACGGAAAACACTTCTAGGGCAGGATTTTGGAGGGAAATTAATTCTTTATCCAATAAATATTCCCCATATCTGACCCCAAACCTAAAATTTCTCAAGAATGCAGATTTACAAAAAAAAAGTTATTGGAAAGTTGTTGAGTGTAATGAAACTCCTACTTGATGAATTAAAATACCATAATTTCATTACCATAATGTCAAAAGCATTGTACACATTACACAATCCCATAAACCACCTAAATAAGATCAAACACTACCTTAACATGTTCATCATCTAAGGAGTTCCACATACACAAAAACAATCTAAATAAGTTCATCCAACATCATCAAAACAAAAAAACCACCAAAAGACATTGTTTCATCTAAGTCTATGTCATACCACCTAAATAAGAAACTGTTTCATCTAAGACTGAACAAAAACCAGCAATGTTTTCTCTCTCAAATAAAACAAAACCATAGGAATATCCCCCAAAAGACAGAATTTTTAAAAACTACATACGTTACCGTTTTTCAAATTGCAACTATTCATCTGCCATTTCAGCAACGATTTCGTCCTCCATTTCAACAATTTCAGCAACGATTTTGCGTGTGATTTGGGTGCTGGAACACTTGGGTTTGATTTCTATACTATTTGGATTTGAAATCTTGGAACAGTAAGCAGTGATTTTGCTTGAGAATGGAGAAATATTTCTAGGGTTGTAAGTTTAGGGCTTTTTGGTTTCTCAAACTCTTTGGTTGAATTCCCGTATTGGGCTGCTGGGTTTTAACTTTTTTTTTTTTTTAATGTTGGATAGGCTTTTGGTTTGTATTTAATGGGTGAGGGCCACACACACACACTTTTGGCTGTTAAAATTGACGGTAAATTAGTATGGGACCAAAAGTGCATAAAAAGGACCAGTTCTGCAAAAAAATATTCTTATGGGATGAAAAGTAGAATTTTTCCTTTTTTTATGTTGTATTTCGATTGGAAGGACTGGTTTTGCTAAGCATTTGTTCGTTGCAATGATGAAATACAAGAATTATGTTACACGACCAATCTCAACTGGCGAAAAACTCAAAGTACAACAAAGTTTAGTATGTGTTCTTGTCTTTCCGGGTTTATACATGGTTGGGATTAGATCAAAACTTTAAGGAATTTCAAATCTCCTAAAATATTACTTTACAAATTAGAGTTATGCAACTTAAATCTATGTTAATTTGAATTATGATGAATAAGCCACTGTTGATTCTTTCCTTATACTCACTCACTCCCTTAATACAACATGATCCATTTCAAAATTTTCTAAAAATAAAAAGAAGTTAAATATCTTTCACTATTTTTCTAACAAAAAAAAAAAATCCTTAAAACTCTTGAGAACAATAGAACCACATCGTCTCTTTTACATTTGAAAGTATAGAGTGAAAATGGTTGATATATGAATCACTGAAGAGTATTAGGTGTTTCCACTAAAAAGTGTCAGTTGTTTTCGCTAAAGGGTATTAATTGTTTGCACTGAAGTGTATTAGTTGATTATTAAAAACAAACTGAAAACAACTAATGATCTTATGTGAAAACTACTAATACTCTTTAGTGAAATAACTAATACTCTTTAGTGATTCATATATAAATCAATTTCACTCTATACCTACTCTTTAAATAATATTAATGTCTTTATGTAATATTAAAAAAAAAATGGAATAAGTGTTGGATAATACAATACCAAACAACTTCTTACAAATTGATACGAAATAATTGAACATATGTACAAAAAAAAAAGTTAAACATAAGAACATATTTTTTTACATCATACCATCTTGTAAATAATGGTTTAATATTGTACCATTTTGTAAATGCCAAAAAAGAAAAGGTATTATAAGTGAATATATTTCCTGATTAAAAAAATTGAATACATTTAGTTCTACTACATAAATATTTGAAATAATGAATTTAATTTTTTTAAATCCCGTGTATCCAAACTAGTGAAATATTATATTGAGTGGTACTTTTATGAAACTTGTTCATAGTATAAAACTAATATTATTAGATACATTTATTAATACTATTATATGCATTCACTAATACCATTAGATTTGTAATCTGAAATTACAGCTTAAAATGTTATAGTATCATTAAATGCAACTAATTTTATTTTATTCTTTGAAACTTGTTCACAGAATACTTTGTGTATTATATTAGAATGTTGAGTTGAAGGAGTATCACTGATATATATGGAAGGAATCCCCTTCTGTACAGGTGGATCCTGTATATGGGACCCTTGGATCACACACATACACACATGTGTGTGTGATTTTAGGGTTTGCCCTCCTACATAGGACCGTCATGTACAAGAGGGGATCCTCGTCCGATATATATTATTTAGAGGGTGTTTGGCTGAACTTATAAGTTGTTTAAGAGGTTATTATAAGGTCTTTTAAAACATCTTATAAGCTGTTTAAGAACTTATAAGTACTATCAATGTGTTTGACAAAATAAGGTGTTTAACAGCTTATAAGATCATAAAATAAACTCCTAACATCTTATAAGCTGTAAAAAAAAAAATAAGTTGAGATTTTCCAACTTAATTATTTTCCTAACCACCTCCATCCCAACAACCCACCCCACCCCTCCTCCGCCCCCACGTGCCCCTACCTCAACAAAAAAAAAAAAAAAAGATAAAACTAAAATTTAAAAAAAAATTGTTATAAAATCTCAAAAATCTTATAAGTTGTATTAACCAAACATTTTAGCAATTTATAAGCTACTTAAAAATCTTATTATGTTATATTCTCAAACCTCTGCAAGATGATGTGTCAACACCACATTTCTTTTAAGTTGATGTGGCACCTCTCAAATCATTTATTTAAAAATCATGCATTCTCCTTTAAAGTTATTTTAAGCATATTTTAAATCATATTAAGACACCATATATTTTACCCTTTTAATCTCAACCATACATTTCATTTTATATATCCTATAAATGCCAAATCTCACTGTAGTTCTCATTCTGATTTACAACTCCAATCCTCATCTCTTCTCTTCATGTTCACATTTGTTATCTACTATGTGAAGAAATGTGATTTTTATTTTTTGTTCGTTTGTTTGGATTATTTCTGTAATATTTTGTGTAGATCATATCCCTTTTTTTTGCAGACAAACTAATTTATTATGCACATGAAGATGATTATGCGCACATTAAGAGAAAATCATATGTGCATCGATCTGATTTGAAGATCATTCAAACGTATACATAAATTATTTGTAAGTTTCTAAAGTATATTCTTATCTTTACGTTCATATTATTTTTTAATCCACCATCAATAATTTTTTTCTTTTTCAATAAGAAGATTCTCTCAGCACATACCTACGATTTGATCCAACTATTATTCTATCCTTAATAAGGTATCCGTTATTTGTGAAATCTGATTAAATTTAATATTTCTTCATTTTGTATTGTAGGTAACCTAAAGACAATGTAGATACTTTTTTTCACGGTTGAACCATTTCTCTTATAAGATATTTTTGGAAGTTATTTTGCAAATAATGATAGATGTGAAATTTGTAGGAGAGAATTGAAATATATCAGAAAAGATGTTGTCACCAAAATAGTGTACGATACCAAAAATATCCTGCCTTCAATAATGTTGGAGTTATACGTGAAAATATGCTTTTATTTTGTGTTGGGAAAATGTATAAGACTTATGTTTTGATTAGATGCCAACATGTTCCTCCTAAGTTGTTTTGTAAGTAAATTATTCAGTAGAGTTAGTACTTAGTCAAACAGTTCAAAGTGTTAAGAACTGAGTACAGTTAGTAATTACATGAGTGTATTTAAGAATGAAGTCTGCTGAAGATGAAGTCCGCTGAAGTGAAGTCTGCTGAAGACTAAGTGATCTGAGAATAAGTCTAAGTCTTGAATGTTTTCTAAGTACATTCTCACTAAGACTAAAACTGTCAGGAGAGGACCAAGGTCCACTGATGGTAACTAACAATGCTAAAACATATTAAAAGCTGTTAGTTAATCTGGTTGGAACAAGGCAAAATGAATTTCAGTGAAGCTTACAATAAATGAAGGAATAAGAAGGTTCTCTCAGAGGAGTTCCACCTTAAAGCAAGACAAGAATCTGGGCATGCAGACTAAAGGTCCAATGAGAAGATGACACGTCAGTGTACTTACTGACAGCCGACCTGCCCCAGCCTGACAAGTACCAAAAGTCCTTCTCTAGCAATCTACAGAAAGTTGGTGAACAAGCATGGTCTTTCAGCCATTTCTTGACAAGACTTAAAGCTTCAAATAGAGCCGTTTGAGCCAATCAGATACAAGAAGACTTACTTGAGAAGATTCAAATCCAACGGGAAGATTTTCAAGGAAGCCTATAAATACAGAAGGACGTGCACATTTCCAAGCACGGGAAAACTAACAAGATCAAAGCTATCTCTACATTCATAAGAACTAAGAAGCACTTGAAATTACCTTTGTTTCCCAAGTGTTTCACATTTGTAGAGAGCCTAACAAACCTTCTGTAACCAAGCTTAAAAGCAATATCCAAATCTTAGAAAGAGATAATCCAATCCTAAGCCTTGAGCTAAACTTGTAAGGATTATCTCAAAATAGTTGGAACCAAAACCCTACTCAAAACCCTACTCAGTGTTTAGGTTGAGAGCTAGTGTTAAGTGGTGTTAGTAAGCTGATTGTTGTATCAGTCTGAAAGCTGGTTTGTTTTGGGAACTAGGACCTGGAATTTCCTAGTGATCAATCATCCTAAGAGAGGATTAGTTGATCAGGACAGTGGACGTAGGAGATTCATCTCTGAACCACTTTATACCTTGTGTTCTTATTATCTGCGTTCCTAAGTGTGTGTTAATCTAAAAGTTTATCAAAGTAAAACGAGTTTTCTAAGGGCTCACTAATCCGCATCTGAAAGCTAATTAGATGGTAGTTCAACTGAAAGTCTTGAGCTTTCAGTGGAGGTATTATCTCAGTAGGCTTTCTCTAAGTAACTCTCAGCAGACCTTCAAGTCCACTGACGAGTTATTGTCTTAATCTTTAATTTCAAAGTAACTGCTCAAAGCTCTGATAACGGTATAGTCATACTTAGGGAGTAAGGATGAGGCTTTGGTGATCAAGAGTTTTTTCTCGAAATCTAGGCCAATGGCAGGTAAGATTGAGAAGAAGGAGATTAATCAGAACCAAACCAGTAGACTCACTCTTGGTGGCAAAGAAAGAGGATTCAAGCCGTACGACGTGAAGATATCCGGTAAGAGTAAGTGCTTCAATTACGGGGAGAAAGGACATTGGAGGTCTACCTGTTCTAAGCCTAAGAAGACGGTAAAGAAAGGTAAGTCTCATGCTTTAGTCGTTGAAACTTATGTTGCGGCGTATGCTGCCCACGTTTAGGTAGTGGATACCGGGGCAACTGATCATATTTGTTTCACTCTTCAGGGGTTCCAGCTAACCCGGCGACTTAGCAAGAATGAGATCCTCGTCACTTTGGGCAATGCTACGAGAGTGGCAGCCGAAGCAGTGGGAGTCGTGCACCTATCTTTTGAAGATAGAGTTTTAATTTTAAGAGATGTTTTATATCTTCCGAACTTTAGGAAGAATTTAATTTCAGTTTCTAAGTTGTTTTTTGATGGATATTCAGTTACTTTTAATAAAGTTGTTACTGTTTCTTTTAAGAATGATACTATCTGTCATGGAACGTTGGTAGATAATCTCTATACTATTAAGTGTGCACACTACTCAAATAATGAATCTAATAACACGTCGATCATTTCGAGTAATAAAAGAAAGCATTTTTCAGAGATGAACGAAACACTTCTATGGCATCTTAGACTAGGTCATATTAATCTAAAGCGGATAAAGAGATTGGTGAAAGACGGATCCTTGGAATCATTCCAAGTCGAACCGTTTCCAACTTGTGAATCCTGTTTAGAGGGTAAAATGACCAAGAGGGCATTTGGAGCCAAGGGGAATTGAGCTACGAAAGTGTTAGAACTCATTCATACCGATGTGTGTGGTCCAATGACGATCAAAGCGAGAATGAGGTATGAGTATTTCGTCACCTTCATTGACGATTACTCAAGATATGGGTACATTTACCTTATGAGGCATAAATCTGAAACTTTTGATAAGTTCAAGGAGTTTAAGGCCGAAGCCGAGAAACATAAGGAAAATAGTATCAAGTTCCTACGATCAGATCGTGGGGGTGAATACCTTAGCGATGAATTCTTGAACTACTTATCGGACGAAGGGATCGTATCCCAGTTAACCGCACCGGGAACCCCTCAACAGAACGGTGTGGCAGAATGAAGAAACCGGACTCTTTTAGAGATGGTCAGATCCATGATGAGTTATTCGGATTTACCCAAGTCGTTTTGGGATAATGCCTTGGAAACAGCGGCTTACATTCTAAACTTGGTGCCATCCAAATCGGTTCCTAAAACCCCAATGGAATTGTGGACCGGGCGCAAGCCCAGTCTAAGACATTTGCGGATTTGGGGTTGTCCGGCATACGTGCTAGACAAGGAAGTCGGTAAGTTGGATCCACGTTCGGAATTAAGGCTATTTATAGGATACCCTGCGGGAACGAAAGGGTGTATGTTCTATAGTCCCAAGGATCAAAAGACCGTGATTAGTACACATTTTAAATTCTTGGAGGAAGGCTATATGAACAATCAGAAGCCTAAAAGTGAAATTACCTTAGAAGAATTGAGAGGTCAATCCTCGATACCAAGTATACAAGATGATGTACCACACATCACATCTTCACAACCAGAACCCCGTCGCAGTGGGAGGATTGCTAGGCAACCCGAGAGATTCATGGGAATAGTAGAATCTTCAGATTTAATTCCCGGTGATGAATCAGACCCATGGACATACGACGGGCAATCCAAGATAAAGACGCGGAGTCGTGGCAAACAATAAGGGAAACCGAGATGGGTTCGATGGATCATAATCAAGTGTGGGAGTTGGTCGAACCACCCAGTGGAGTAGAACCCATTGGATGCAAGTGGGTGTACAAGAGGAAAAGAGGACCAGACGGAAGGGTTGAGACCTTCAAAGCAAGGTTTGTGGCCAAAAGGGTATACTCAGAAAGAAGGGATCGATTATGAGGAAACCTTTTCGCCTGTAGCTATGCTTAAGTCCATCCGTATTCTCTTGTCGATCGCTGCGTACCTAGATTACGAGATCTGGCAAATGGATGTCAAGACAACTTTCCTTAATTGAAGTCTTGACGGGATATATATATATATATATATATATATATATATATATATATATATATATATATATATATGCAACAGCCCAAAGGTTTTATTGAAAAAGGCCAATAGCACCTCGTATGCAAGCTTAAGAGATCTATTTATGGACTTAAGCAAGCATCGCGTACTTGGAACCAATGTTTTGATCAAGTGATTAAGTCTTATGGGTTTGATCAAAACGAGTTCGAAAGTTGTGTGTATAAGAAGCGTGACGGAACTGCGGTGGTATTCTTAGTATTATACGTAGACGATATTCTGCTCATTGGAAACAATGTAAAGGTATTGTCAGACGTAAAGGTATGACTGTCAAAACAATTTGATATGAAGGACTTAGGGGAAGCCGGTCACATCCTTGGGATCTAGATCACTCGCGATCACAAGAAGAGGATGTTGGGCTTATCGCAAGCTTCATACATTGACACTGTTTTGAAGCGTTTCAGCATGCAAGATTCCAAGAAAGGTTTTGTACCTTTTAGGCACGGAATCCATCTATCGAAAGAAATGAGCCCTAAGACGCAAGCGGAGATAGATGACATGAAAGGTGTTCCGTACGCTTCGGCCATAGGAAGTCTTATATATGCAATGTTGTGTACGAGACCGGATATCTGCTTTGCCGTGGGCATGGTGGCAAGATATCTTGAGGTATCTGAAAAGAACTCGTGAGCGAATGTCGATTTACCAGTCAGATAGTCTTATGCCCGTGGGATATAGGACTCAGATTTCCAATCAGACATAGACTCAAGAAAGTCAACCTCGGGTAGTGTGTTTTGCATGGGAGAAGGAGCCATGACATGGAGAAGCGATTAGCAGAAATGCATCGCCGATTCGACCATGAATACCGAATAAGTAACTGCTTATGAAGCAGCAAAAGAAGCGGTTTGGCTCAAGTACTTCTTAGTGGACTTGGACGTTGTTTCGAATTTGCCCATCACAATCATTGTGCCGGAGCAGTTGCAAATTCAAGGGAACCGAGAGCCCACAAGGCCAACAAACACATTGAAAGAAAACATCATCTTATACGAGAAATCGTTAAGAGAGGAGATAAAGAGGTGGCAAAGATAAACGTCGGAGGACAACCTAGTATATCCATTCACAAAGGGTCTGCCTCAGAGTACATTCGAGAGACATGTGGATGGAATGAGAGTCAAGATTATTGCCAATCTGCTTTAAGTATAAGTGGGAGGAATTATTAGGTTAGTGTAGGTTGACATGAGATGTCACGTAGAGCTACTACACTAAGACATGCATGATGTATACTAAAAAGCAGATTTTAAGTATAAGTGGGAGATTGTTGGAGTTATACATGAAAGTATGCTTTTACTTTGTATAACTCGTGTATCCAACACTTGTTTATGAGAATAATTCTTTTATCGCATATGCTTTAGATATGATTGAATGTTGAATATTTATTGCAAACAGTTCATAATAGTACTAGTTACATTGTAGTTAATGTGGTGATACCCGATCACGGAAGATAACATTAACAGTTTCCTTGTAACTAAACGTACAAATTCACGACCTAGGTAGAATTGAACAATCTGCCGTGAAAGGTCGATGTGTATATCTCAGATTGGCTTGTCTTGACCAAGAGATTGCACTAGCACATTTAGTATGTGTTGAAGAGGACCTACAACGAGGATAAATTCTTATGTTCTGAAATGTAAAGAATTAGACCTCAGTGGTTATTGATTTCTTAATCTCCGTCACTTAAATAGGACTGTGTGTGCTTAGTGGTTACTGTTTTGATTCATGTTGGGTGAGAATCATCATGACTTCGAACCTTGTGCTTTGGGCAGTAATATTAATCATACGACGGTTGCTAAGATTTAATACGGAGAAACGTGTGCGAGTATGGCTCGTGTGATTAGTCCCCTTGGTGGGTTCAGAAGTTTTATCGTACCAAATCTTGCAAGTGAAGAATTAGTTTCTTCAGTACGGATAATAATGTTGAGCTGTCTTTACTCCAAGCTGAAATATATTAATTAATTTAGAGCTATTCAGAAGCTTAATTAATTAATGGACTTGATAATCTTAAACGCGGGAAATAATAACCGGGAGCCCATATTATCGTAATATGGATTAAGATGGATAGTGCAATATTAATTTATTAGTGGTAATAATTAATATTAATGGATTGAATTATATTGGGGCTCAATATTAAAATTCAGAAGTCCATTAGGAGGTCCAATCTTAATTCTCCTTAAAGGCCTCTCAAGTAGCCCAATAATGATAAGGTGATTAAAATAAAAAGAAAATATATTGCTGATTTTTTCTCTTATTTTCGAAAATTAGGGATAAGGAAGAAAAAAAAATTTGTTGATTCTCTTGGAAATATATTATGGAAGATAAGTATTCTTGGAATACAAGATTATCTCATATATTCAAGAAAATCCAAATCTTGGTTTTTCTTCATGAAATTTTCGAAAATTACTAGCTTATAAGGTGAGTGAGATTTTTGTGGAATATTTTATTATGGAGAAAAGAATATATGAGATATATTCAAGATTTCTTAGAGCCTAAGAAAAGATTTTCTCCAGGCCCATAAAATCTACAAAAATTCGGCCACTTCATCTATAAATAAGGGGTGATTATTTCATCCCCAAGTACATAATTCCATGTGTTGGAAAACTCAAGAGCATATATATTTTTCTTTTTCCTTAGTTATTTAAATTACTTGAAAGCATCTCCCACCAGTGATCAAGTAAGACGAAAGGGAAATACTTGAGAAGGCTTTTGGGTTGATAAAGCGTGATCGTGATTGTCCCGTTTATTCAAAGGCCAATTCTACAAGAGGTACGTAAGTCACATAAATTCTTGTTTATTCCGCCTAGATTTTATGTGAATTAATTCAACATTCATGATGATAAAATTGTTGTTGGAATTATTATTTGAATTAGTTAGGATTAATTCATGCTAGTAATAATTGAATTTAAATTCGTATTTAAATTTTATCCCGAATAGATTCCGGGCACCCCTATTATTTTCCCAACAAATAATAGATTGTAATACAAAAGTTTATTTTTGAAATAAATTATGCCGCCAAAATAGATACTCACTCATTTTTTTTAAATGTCACTTTGGCTTTTTAACTTTTTTTTAATATATGTCATTCTGATGTATTTTACCCCAAATATTCCAATTTTACCCCTATTAACATCTAGATAAAAATATAATATCCGATAAATATTTCCTTCCCACAAATTTAGGGATTCATTTTATTTTAAAAATTAAGGGCATCATAGACAAAAAAATATAATCTTAATTTGTAAAAAAAAAAAAAAAAACCAAAGTGACATTTAAAAAAACGGAGGGAGTGTTAAATTGTAAATGATATTATTTTAACATATACATATTAAATAGTATTGTAAATGATAAATAAGTAAAAAGTTGTTGTACATTATATAATTAATGTGTATATATATATATTTTTTTTTAAATATGTGAAATAAGTTATTTATGGATAAAAAATTATAATGTTGATTTAAGAAAAAAAGGACATTGTTATAACTTTAAAAAGTATCTTACTCTAAAATACAATAAATCTAAATATATTGTAATCAATGGAAACATAATATCTTATTATAATATATTTGCAAATCTCTCCAAGATAATGTGTCAACACTACCTTATTCTTTGGATGAGGTGACATGTCTCATTAAAAGTTGGTTAAAATTTTGATCTCGATCATTCACCTCACAAAATTAAATCTAAATCATTCATTTTATATTTAGGTTTTATTAATTTCTTATTAAGAGTATCACACACACACTGTCCCCTTTCTCTCAAATACGCCGCCTGTTTCTTTCTCCTGTTGCAGCCATCATCGGCGTCGTCTCCTCTATTACAGCCGACATTATCGTCACCTATATTATTTACGTGCAGTCGTTGCTCCGACTTGATCGACCATTGTGCCTACTCCAAACCCTTCTCAGACGACTTCTCCGCCTAGCCCAATGATTCAAGTAGCGGGCATCTATCGTGGACTCCGGCGAGCGCATCGAAAATGGATATGTAAAATAGGGATAAATCCAAGATATGTAGATCTCGAACCGCCACCGCCTCTCCTCTATTCTTTTCTCACTCCATCATCCATTTCCTGTCAGATTATTTACAAATCGGCGTTGCCTCGCTACTATACTCCCGGCGTCTCAAACCGCATCGGATACCGCGATCTTGAACCGAAGGTATGATACTGATTTTTTATAGTATTTTTCTTGGTTTTAGGTTATTTTCTTCTCGCCTCCTTTTTTTAGTTTTTGTCATCCTCCATTGAACAGTCTCGGCCCCGTCGCCATGTCCTCTAAGATGTAAAATAAATATTTTTTCTACAGTTCAACGATTTTCTTACTTAGATATTTTTGGAATTTATTTTGGCAAAATATTTATATATGCTAATCTTTGTAAGAGGATATTGAAATATTTTGCAAAAGATATTGTTATGTAAAAGATGGGAATCTTGTCATCTTATACCATATCTTACCATAGATAATAGATTGTAAAAAAAAAAAAAATTTACAAAATTTTTCTATCCAAAAGATATTGTCACTGAAATATCATATTATTCCCAAAATAATCTTGCCATGAAATGCAATATCTTACCATGTATAATACAATAATATATATTTTTGGAATAAATATTTTTGCAAAATATTATATGCTACTCCCTCCATTTTTTATTAAATGTCACTTTGGCTTTTTCTTACAAATTAAGATTATAAATTTTTGTCAATAATGCCCTTAATTTTTAAAATAAAATGAATCCCAAAATTTGTGGGTATGAAAGATTTGTGAGATTATATTTTTATCTAGATATTAATAGGGGTAGAATTGGAATGTTTAGGGTGAAATACATCAGAATGACATATATTAAAAAAATAGTTAAAAAGCCAAAGTGACATTTATAAAAAAATGGAGGAAGTAATTTTCTAAGAGCATATTAAAATATTTTGCAAAAGATATTGTCACGTAAAAAATGACAAGATTCCCAAAGAATCTTGCCACCCACTATCATATCTTATCATGGATAATAGATTGTAACATTAATTTTTTTTTTGACAAAATTTTACTATCTAAAATATATTGACACTGAAATATCATATTATTCCCAAAAAATCTTGCCACGAAATGCAATATCTTATCATGTATAATACAATAATAGATATTTTTGGAATAAATATATATGCTAATTTTCTAAGAGGATATTGAAATACTTTGCAAAATATATTGTCACGTAAAATATGGCAAGATTCCCAAAGAATCTTGTCATCCAATACCATATCTTACCATGGATAACAGATTGTAACATTATTTTTTTTTCACAAAATTTTATTATCCAAAAGATATTGTCACTGAAATAGCATATCATTCCCAAAAAATCTTGCCACAAAATGTTATATCTTACCATGTATAATACAATAATAGATATTTTTTGGAATAAATATTTTTTCAAAATATTTATATATGCTAATTTTCTAAGAGAATATTGAAATATTTTGCAAAAGATATTGTCACGTAAAAGATGGCAAGATTCCCAAAGAATCTTGTCATCCAATACCATATCTTATCATGGATAATAGATTGTAACATTAATTTTTTATTTTTATTTTACAAAATTTTACTACCCAAAAGATATTGTCACTAAAATAACACATTATTTCCAAAAAAATATTGCCATGATATACAATATCTTACCATGTATAATACTATGTCACTGAAAGTTAGCCATTTTTTAATAATTTTTTTTTTTTTACAAAATACATGTATAAATGAAATGTTTAGGGGGGAATTGAATTTTTTTTAATAATTCGAATTGACGCTTAAATATAGTTCTTATCATTGGATTTTTCCAATATATATAACAAATTAATCAATTGTTCTCACACAAACATCTACGCACTATTCCATTTTAAGTATGACATCTTTTTTGTCAAATGTTACATTTAGATCCGAAATTTGTGAATCTATATTTAGTGTTAAACTTTTACGTTTGATTTATGTTGTATTTTCATACTATGGGGGAACCTCGGAATGGTAATGGCATTGTTAGATATACAGGTTAAGTTTTACAAATTATACATTTCATCCTTTTAGTTTTTTTTTATTTATTTGATGGGTACACATTGATAACATTTATTTTTATTGTCAAAATTTTTATGAAATTAATATAGTTAAATTATTTTTGCAGGATACAAGAATTCATGCTTTTATTCCTAAAAATCTTATGCCTACGATGAGAATGTTGTGATTCAGGGGAAGGAGTACATTTTACAATATATTAACATTGCTCAAAATTCTAATATCATAAAGTTCACCAAACATAACTACTGCTTCGAATTTCTTCCTTCAACTCAAATGACTAAATGTGGTGAATCTATTACTATGAGGCCTATTTTTCAGTTCGTTACATTTCAAGATATACTTAATCAGACTTATGAAGAAAATTCAATTATCCAAGGTAAGTTTGTTTTATATTTTGAGTAAAATTATTTAAATTTTATTCACATAAGAGTAAATTCATTTATGTTTTTTTTCCAGATATCCATGCACATGCAGTTTTCATTGGACAAGTTGAACCAGTCCATGGACATTATGATAGCATATATAGGACAATAGAACTTGAACTTGAAAATGGAAGGTAACAATTTTTCTTTTTGTTAATTTGATGTAAGTATTCATTTTTTTGTACTCAATTTTTTTTTATAGAGGCACGACTATGAAATGTATATTGGAGCGAGATTTACGTGAACAAATTATAAATTGTGTTGTGCGAGAACCTAAGCCTCCCGTGATAATTATTCTTGAATATTCAAATACCATCCATCCGAATGGGGGTTAGTACTTTTATATTCAACCGATATTATTATTATTATATTAAATAAACTTTTTTTTCCAGAGAAATGTCTCACAAATGATATCATAGCTACCAAGATCACTAAAAAAAATAGGTTTTAGCGACCGATTTTCGATCGCAAAACGTGATTAGCGATCGATTTCTGACCGAAAAAAATCGATCGTTAAAAAACGGGTAGCTAATATTAGCAACCGCTTTTTGAAATCGGTCGCTAATCTGCGACCGTCAAGGCGGTCGCTAATATCTGCGACCGCCTTCAGTCGGTCGCTGAATCAATCAGGTCCGACCCGACCGGGTCATGATTGAGCGACCGACTTCTGGCGGTCGCTAATTTTTCGAAATAAAATTAATCTTTTTTATTTTATTTTCTAATTAGCGACCGACCTATAGACGGTCACTAATCAACGATCCAACGTAAAAAAATGGCTCTTTGGGTTCGAACCCGCGCCCATTAGGGTCCGGGCGGGGTGCGAACCACTGAGCCACTGACCCACTAGCTCATATTAGGTGACCCATGTAGTATATAATGTTAGTGTTAGTGTCCTAGAGACAATCCATCTAAAGGACATAATACTAAGATAATATTCAGATTTGGTTTAATATTATTGTTCGTTTAATATTAAATGTATGGCGTTACACTTATCTGAATATGATGTTTGATTGTTTGCATATATTCTTATTTGTGTTCCCATGAATCACTACTGTCATTGAGTGAGTGAGAACTCAGATGACTTAAGTATGATTCTCAAATAGTCCCGATCAAGGATCATCAAGAATGTGATATTGATGACGCAATTGAGATTAGTGTGCGGTTTGCATCATACTTTTAGAGAGTGTAGTAAGATCTCGCTTACTACGAGGTACCGGGTATCTCATGATGGATGCACAGATACCTTAGAGGGTATTGGTATACCCATCCGAGAAACCGTTTGATGTAATTCCACATAATGTGTCTACGGGTGTCTCGATTAGTGGGAGCGATGTGATACTCCTCTGACTTGAGGTCAATACGCTCGACATGTGTGGAGTGATGAACTTTGACCATGACCGACGCTTGCACTCTTTCACGGGTAGATATGTCATGGATTAGGTTCATCATGAAATACATGTGTGTGGTTGTTGAGCCAAGAATATGATTCATTCCTCAATGTGGATTTAGAGAGAATACTCGTCTTCTCATCATAATTGGATCTAAATCGTCGGCCGACGCACATCAGCTTAGACTTTGTGGCTAAGCGTGATATACTTGATCAATTAGTGATTGGAGATAATATGATTAAGTTATTTGAATAGACACTTCATCATGTACAAGACTTAATCGGGTATTCGTGAATGAAAGGAAGACATCACAATAGCCTATAGTATTACAGGTAGTTGCAGATTTCCTCGCAACGTACCTCGTATATTGAGAATTTCTAATTTATTGTCTAGGGTTCAATTAAGACCGTTAGTTTGACTAATCGCTCGATATACGAGGGCATATAGGTCACACAACAAGTAATGACAATTTACCAATTATAGTTGGTTGATTAAATATTGTATTGGATATAATATTTAATTTATGGATAATATAATAATAATTATATTTGGAATTAGTTATTATTATTATTTAATTAAATTGGATTTAATTAAATATGAAATCCCAATAATAATATTTGGAATATTATTATACAAGAATAATAGATATGGTAAATATATTATTCGTAGGAACATATCTAGGGAGATATAATCTGTAGAGATTATATTACGGGCTAGGCCCGATATCTTGCTTAGGAATTAAGCCAAGTTAATCCCTATAAATATGTGTCCCATGGAAATTCCAAATACACACAAAGACACAAGAAATATAATTTCTCCATGAAATCTCCAGTCTGAATTTTCCTAGCAAATTCGTCTCGAGATTCAACGCTAGCATATTGGTGTGGGTAGGTAGAAAACCGTTACGTGGATATCATAGTTGAGAATTCCGCGTACAAATTACTGTAAGGATTTATATGTTATTATTTGTCCTTTATTTTTTATGTTGTACAACCATGTTTCAGATTCGTTGTTGGTGAATCGTATTCTTCCGCTGCGCCGAACATTGTGTTCGTGCCTCTAAAACCCAACATATAAGCCCTTGTGAGTCTTGTAGAGATAAATGGGCAAATATGCGCCCAAGGGGAATCGAACCCATGACCTCCGGGTAGACCGGAAGAGGTGTGAAACACTAGGACACATGCTATTCTTGTTCGTTTATTTGCATTTAATTGTATATAACCTCAAATTGACTCCCGTTTTTTTTAAATTCATCAAATTCAATCATTTTTTTTCTAATTCGTTTATATATATGTATTTACTAACTTTATTATTAATTTTATAAATTTAATATTTTAGACTATTCTAAATTATTAATCCATTCGTTTTTATTCATTTAATTGTATATAATTCCAAATTGACTTCCATTTTTTTTAAATTCATCAAATTAATTTCTTTTTGTTTCTAATTTGTTTATATATATATATATATATATATATATATATATATATATATATTTACTAACTTTTTTTTATTAATTTTATAACTTAATATTTTAGACTATTCTAAATTATTAATTCATTCTTTTTTATTCATTTAATTTTATATAATTCCAAATTGACTCCTGTTTTTTTTTTAAATTAATCAAATTCAATCTTTTTTGTTTCTAATTCGTTTATATATATGTATTTACTAACTTTTTTTTATTAATTTTATAAAATTAATATTTTAGATTATTCTAAATTATTAATTCATTTTTTTTATTCATTTAATTTTATATAATTCCAAATTGACTCCTTTTTTTTTTAAATTCATCAAATTCAATCCTTTTTGTTTCTAATTTGTTTATATATATGTATTTACTAATTTTTCAATTAATTTTATAAAATTAATATTTTTATATATATTTATTAAAATTCATCAAATTCAATCTTTTTTTTGTTCATCAACAATAGTAAATAAATTCTTTAAAAAACTAAATAAATTGTTCAAAAAATATAAATACTTAAATTGTTCAAAAAACATAAATAAATTGTTCAAATTGACTTTCTCTCTCTCTCTCCATGATCTTCTTCTGAATGATGGTTCACTGTTCCAGTGATCCACAAAACCATCCATTATTGATCGTCCATCTGGTGCTCGACCCAACTCCGTCAAATTCCCTTGCTCTCACCGCTTCTTTAGGTCGTATATAATGTTTTTGTACCGTTCTTGCGCTTTCACACAGAATAATTAGTACATAACACTATCGTGGGCAGGGTCCCAAACGCACCGCCTCTGCATATAAATTAAAAATAGAATATTAACAAATAAATTAAAAAATTCAAAATTAAAATCATTATAAATAAAAATTTTGTATACCTTGAACTCATCAAAGTACTCCATCCTCTTTTGCTCGGACACTTGGCTCCACGAGTGGGCATCATACTCAAACGTGGTCATCTTAATGACCTGAGAAGACTGAGCTAGTCTCACGGACTGGAAGCATCCTGTTAAAAAATCAAGTTAATAATATTCAACTAATTAAACATAATTCATTAATTCATTAAAAAAATATCAACGTAACTATAATATAACTATCCTATACAAACATATGTAATATTGTCTGAAAATTATAATATATAAATATAATCATTTTCCTCAAATATTTGTATGCTTAAATTAAATGATGAATGATGTATGTGACAATATTACTATCAAATCAATAAATTTTAGTGAAACAACTAATCTTTTCATCAATATAACCAAATTATAGAACTAATATATAATATTTTTCAATGAAACAACACACACATTTTAAATTGGTTCTTATAATAACCAATTTCATTTTATACTTTTTATTACACCCCTAACCTAATTGTGTAGTGCACTTCTTGATATGATTTTTGTCTAGCGCATTAATATTTTTATATTTAAATAAATAAACACAAAATAAATTATTCCTTTTTTAAAAGAATAATTAATTCATTGTATATTTAATTAAATAAAAGGTAAATGACATGCACATGCACAAAAATCAAAATAATTTGTTTTTATACTAAATTAAATGACATGTACATTAAATTTTTAAAATTTAAAATATGAGATCAGAAAAGCATCCTATGGTCATATTTGTAACTAAAATCTACACATAATTTCACATACGCATAAAATCTACACACATACACATAATTTACTTATTCATTCACTATATATAATTATAAAAAAATTTGAACGGTTAAATTAATTTATAATCTACCCACTATAAAAGATGATGCTATATATGATCTACTTATTCACACGCATATAATAATTTACTTATTCACAGCAGATTTACTTATTCACAAAATATATATAACTTTTAAAAAATGATATATAATCTACTTATTCACAAAATATAACTTAAAAAAAATTAAACGATTAAAATAATATGAAAACTCACGGCGGCGGCGGCGGCGGCGAAAAGGCGGCGGCACGGCAGCGGAAAAGGTGGTGGCGGCGATGGGGGTAGGAGGATGAGTTTAACGAGTATGTGTACGGAGGGACAATATTTATAATTTTTTTAAAAAGGATTAGCGACCGCCTAAGCGGTCGTTATTTACCGATACTTACCAGTTTTTAGTTTGCGACCGCCACGTAATCGCTCGCATTAATGACCTTCAACCGTTACCAACCCGGGTCAAACGTTGCAAGTCTGCGACCGCCAGGCAGCGGTCGCTGAGTTTAAATTGAAATCAGCGACCGTCTATGCGGTCGCTGATCAGGCGGTAATAAGTCTTGGTTATTTTTTACCGGCTTTTGAGTTTTAGCTACCGACTTTTTAGGCGGTCGCAATTTTCTTTTAATTTGAGACCGGTGGTCTAGTTCGGTCGCTAACCGGTCGCTAATTTATTGTTTAGAGACCGACTTCGTGGCGGTCGCTAAATTCGATCGTTAAAACACGAGTTTTTTTTGTAGTGGATGCATGTCAATGTGGATCTATCTGGATTGTTCGGTTTAATAAAGATTTGATCGTGGACTATATCTTTTTTAAGTTTGATTTTAATTTGAGTATGTTTGCATTGCTACAATTATTTAAATATATGTTCTATATTTCCAGACAGTTGTGTTATATATTTGAGTATCTTTATTACGAATATTTTTAAATAATATTGATGTTGCTCTATTTTTTTTTATTATATTCATTACACTCAATATGCATATAAAATAGGATATAATATCGTACTAAATTTAAAAAAAAAATGATAATGTACTAAAGCATACCAAAAAAATACTTGTGAACCATAATAATTTTTAGGGAAAAGGGTCACATAAGCCCCTAAACTTATGCGTCTGGATCAAATAAGCTCTTGATCTTTTTTTTTTTTGTTCATCTAACCCCTTTATCTTTTCAATTTGGATCAAATAAACCCTTAAACTTATGCATTAGGATCAAATGAGCCCTTGATTTATTATTTTATTCATTCTAACCCCTTTTCTTTTTAGTTTGTATCTAATAAGTCCTTATTCTTTTTAAATTCAATATGTAGATTATTTTGCTCAATGCTTTAGTTTTAAATTTTGAGTAAATGATATTTTAAATATATTATGCATATGATATTGTTTAGAAATAAAAATAATAAATTGTTTTAAATTAATAAAATAAAAGCTGGTAAAAATGTATCGTCTATTTATCTAAATTACTGTGATTTAAAGGTTTGGAAACAAAATTCGTTTGTTAATAAGCTCGTATTGATTTTTAAAAAAATAAAATGATTATTTTTGTTTAAATATCTTGAAGAAATTAAAATATATTTAATCAATCGGTTCGAATTTAATTATAATGTTCAACGAAATTAATATTTTAATAAACATATATAAAGTAGAAAAAAAAAATCAAACTTGTTTAGATGACAAATTGAAGAAGGCAGCGTAATAACAAAAATTATAAATCAAAACTAACACACTTATAACCAACAAAGATCTTTTAATTATGTCATTATATTCGATCATCGATCTTTGTTAAACATATATTTAAAAACTAATTCTTAAATTTTCCCTTCATGAATCATACAAAGAATAATAATATTATATGCATGAAATATTTATTATATTATTTACTCGAATTAAAAAATAAAGAATTGAGAAAAATAGCCTACATGTTGAATTTAAGAAGAATAGGCGTCTACTTGATCCAAATTGAAAAAGAAAAGGGTTTGGATGACCAAAAGAATAAATTAAGGATTTATTTGATCCAAATGCATAAGTTTAGGGGGGCTTATTTGATCCAAATTGAAAAAAAGAGGGGGTTGGATGATAAAAAATAAAATAGATCAAGGGCTTATTTAATCCTGGTGCATAAGTTCAGGGGCTTATTTGACTATTTTCCCTAATTTTTATGATGCGTAACATGTGTATGCTTACTTAAGCATACAATGTTAAATTAAAAACTTGAATTAATTGCTTATTAAAGCCGCGAACCATAATACATGTGTCTAACTTTATCTACTTCTGATGAGATATTTGAGTTTTCAGATTGAATTTTGAAAGTTGGAGATGGTGAACTTGGGAATAGCAGAGATGGCTTTGCTGATATTCCGATTTATGAAGAAAATCCTATTTATAATGTAGTTGATCATGTAGCTGCCATAATAGAAAGTATATACCCTTCAATTTTAAAAATTTCTATTTTGAGGATAGAGCAATACTTGCTCCAACTTGCAGAGAAGTGGAATGCATTAATGAGAAGGTTTTGTCTATGATACCTGGTGAAAAAAGAGAATGTTTGAGTTCTGATACTCTTTGTAGATCCGATTATAGACCCGGTGGTCGTGGAGAACTACTTTCTATTGATTACTTGAATTCGGTCAAGTGTTCCGGACTTCCACATCACCGTTTGGTATTGAAGGTTGGTGTCCCCATAATGCTTCTCAGAAATACCGATCAAAAGTAAGGACTATGTAACGACACCAGATTAGTCGTTACAAAACTTGAAAATTGTATTCTGGAAGCTGAAATCATATATGCAAGAAATATTGGGAGTAAGGTATATATTCCCAAAATGACCCTGACTAATTATGGTGATATTTTGTGTTGGTCCCGGTACAAGACTGAGTGCTACGTGTATGAGGGGGGGGGGGGGGGAATACACATATATAAATTTTCTTTCCTTTCAAACTGACTGAGTCCCCTTTACTCAGAGTGGTGTTGAACACTGAGTAGATAATACACCTACTAACAACACTGAGTGCAAGTCAGTTGGCTAACTATCTACTTATGTTCAGTGCGGAATGCGTGAGCCCTGATGTTGATGACCTTGCTCCAAATTTATAATTAGTGGCTGTTTTACTCTAATAAGATCATCAAACAAGGATTTAACTCAAGATTTAAACTGGATTTTTATAAGGAGGAATTGAGGAAGAAATTTGCAAGAGTTTTGCCTATTTTTGAATTAAGTGAACTTATTCTTATTATCCCATGAAGGGGTATTTATAGAGGTACAAGCAAGTAGGAGGTGTCACCTCCTTAATCATCTTTATTTACATGGTGACAAGTGTTAAGACACTTGTTAATTCCTAAGCTATTACATCTTTTCACAATGACAAGTGTCAAAACACTTGTTTGCTCCTAATGTAATGCTTAATTATTGGGATTTCTGATGATCTTCCGAGGTGCCCTCTTGCTCGCCTGGTCGCTTCCTTTTAATTTTTTCTTTACTATTCTTGTTCTAGCTGGTTGCCTCCTTTTCATGTCTTAAGTGACCAGCTGCTCGCCTCCTTTTACTTGATCAACTGACCCAGCTGCTCGTCTCCTACGCTATTATTCCCTGCTGCTCGTCCTTTGTTATTTTTTATTTAATGGTTTCTTAATTTTATTATTTTAATACTTTTTATCTTAATCTCATGTCCTTGTTAGTCGTCTATCAACAATGCCCCCTAGTTTGGCATGTAGGGATGAATTTTTCCTTTCATGTCAAACTATAAGACAGACTATACTTTATAACAGGAGGCGAGCAACAGGGAATTTACTTTTTTGGGGGGAAGCGAGCAACAGGTTTTTAAATTTTATACGCGGGAACTCTTGGAGCGAGCAACAGGGAACGATGCTTGGTCTAGCGTCGTTTCGTTTCTCGAGGCACAGAACACGAAGCGACGCGGTCGCCCACGCGTGCGCCCCTAAAATTGCGTATAGGGGCCTCATTTTTCCAATTCTCTTCATTTCGCCCCCGAATCCATATCTATAAATAGCATCCTTCTTCCTTCTTCATTTCTTTTTTACGAATTCTCAGAAAACTCCATAGCCAAAATCTCTCAAGCTTTTTCCTTCGATTTCTTCCTCTTTTTCGTCGATCCCTCAACTCAAAAAGGTGAATTTATCAGTTTTTTTTGTTTTGGCATTGCATTGTGCTTTTGATTTTGCATTTTTTCTTTCAATTTTTTGTTATTTCACCGTCGCCGCCGCTTATCGCCGCCGCGTCGCCGTCGTGTCGCCGCCGTGCCGTCATCATTTTCTATTTTTCTCTTGGTTTAAACCACGCCACCATTAGCGCCGCCCCTGTAGTGTTTATCTTTCGTTTGATTTTCAAAAATTTCCAAAATGGTGTCCCCCTCCTCGAGTAATACTCAATCCGTTGAATTTGTTGGACGAAACCCGGGAAAAAGACCTATGGAAGATGAATCGTCACACCCTGTTCCTCGCCGCTCTCTCCGGCGAGCAGCTGGGCAAAACCCCAGGACCCTGCTCGTCGACAAGGACACCGGTTCCGAGGCGAGCTCTGTTGTTCGCTCTATTGATGACTTTTACGCCGTGGAAAGCTCGGGCGAGCAGGATGTCCAAGGCCCTGTTGCTCGCTCCTCGCCTCGTGAAGGGACCTCCTCGGATTTGGGCGAAGACTCCGCTGACGTTGCTGCTGAGATAGAAGAGATGAGTGTTCCTGGAGATATTGGGGCGAGCAGCGAGCAACAGGCTAGGAGCGAGCAAGGAGCCCAATCAGGGAGCGAGCAGGTGGGAGTGACATAGGAATTTCTCTGAGAAATAAATTTCCCCGTCTCAAGGCCAACTCTCGAATCTCTCATTTCTAAAGCTGTAGTCCGGAGGCAAGAGTGGATCGATTATGCTAACAAATATCACAATACGTTTCCTACTCCGCCAAGGCCTATCATGGAAGCCCGGGATTCTCTGTATATGGCAGGAAAGGTAGCAAGTGTAGTCACAGAAGATGACTTAGCTCGGATCCGCTCTACTTACCACATTCCATATGACATCCATCTGTATGCTCCACAGAAAGGGAAGACTGCTGACAACCCGTCCCCTGGATGCACCGCCATCAACTTAGACATCCTCAACGCGGGATTCCATCTTCCTTTGCATCCGGTGATTAGGCGGTTCTTGGAAGATATAAATTTGGCGATCACCCAGATTACCCCAAATGGATGGAGTACCTTGTTAGCCTTCATCACACTCTTTGGACTGGAAGGCTACAAAAATAAGATTAGCACGGTGGAGATGCATTATGCCATAACTATCTCCTCGACTGTCTACGAAGAGGGGTTCGGGTGGTATTATCTTAAAGCCCGTAGCGGCGTGAAGCTGATTGAAGGAGTGCCTAACAAAGTTAAAAGTTGGCACAAACAAATTTTCTTCATCGGCGGCGATTGGCGGGCGTCCTCCGATTTCTCAGGAGGACCAGGGCGTATAAATTCTCCTACGCACTTTGGCAAAATTCGACGTAGGTTTTGTTCCTTAGTTCATCGTATCTTAGGTGAACTAATTTTAATTTTTTTCTTCCTTGTTTTGCAGGTCCGCGCATCTTAAAGTGGGGACATCCTGAGCTGAGCGAAGAGTTCCTGTACGTTCTTGCTCTGATTTCATTGCGAAACGTTAAAGACCGGAGTATTGGCCATCTCTCCCAAGCTCACTGTAGTAAACTTGCTCAACTCACTACCAGTGCTCATCACCTAGAGGCACAAGCGGAGGTCCCGGAAGGTAACTTTTCTTTATATACTTTGGTTATTTCTACAAGTTCTTTTTCCCTGTTGGTCGCATATTCCTTGTTGGTCGCCCAATCCCTGTTGGTCGCCTCATACTTCTTGGTCACTTATCTTTTTCTTTTTTTTTCAGCT
Organism: Ballota nigra; assembly: GCA_947034835.1. Classification (NCBI taxonomy): domain Eukaryota; kingdom Viridiplantae; phylum Streptophyta; class Magnoliopsida; order Lamiales; family Lamiaceae; genus Ballota; species Ballota nigra. The sequence continues at coordinate 28,077,461 of OX344727.1, forward strand.
CAAAGGGTTACGGTAGCCGTCCCTCAGATCCCCGAAAGTTACCACCTCCTCGCCCGCCGAGTGAAGCAGATGGCGGCTAACCAGCCCTCGAAGAAAAAAAAGTTTGATCCATGCACATCCTTAATCAGGTTAAGGGCGAGAGCACTTGATGAAGAGGAGGCTCCTCCAGCACCTGCCCCCGTTCCTCACTCCTCGCCTCCCAGAGACACCCGTGGGAAGAAGAGACTGACAAAAGAGACAGCCCCCAGAAAGGAGGATGACCGTTCTAAACAGGTCAAGGGGCAAGGTTCTTCCCATGTGAGCAAGTCAGCTGCTCGCTCCTCGCCCGTAGAGGAGATAACCGAGCAGCAGGTCATTGGCGCAATGGTCGCCGGCCGAAGGAGCTCTTCACCTGACAGCTCCTACCTGGGCTATGACCTAGTGAAGATGAGGGAGTAAGTAACTTCCCTCCTGCTCGGCTGCTCGCCTCCCTGCATATGTTGATTTTTCTAAGTTTTTTCATTTTTGTGCAGGTACCGGAGAGATGATTATCCCGGTCGCTCTAGAGTGTTTCACCAACTTAGTTGTGTGAAGTCGGCCCCTGCCTACCCCGACATTAAGGATTCTCACGTTCGTGGGCTACAGAGTTTGTCCCCCGCTCCTGGACGAAGACAGGTGAAGAAATCCTGCAAAACTAGTCTCTCAGCGACAACGCTCGCCTTCTGGGTTACAACGCCAGTCACCAAGCTATCACTGCCCAGAGAGTCGTTGACCAAGCCATCGAGCTTGAGAGAACAAACTGGAGCCTGGGATGGAAAATAGAACAGCTTGAGACAGACCGGGATGCTCAGCTGAAGAGGAAAGACGAGGAGCTGGCCAAGCTAAAGGCTGATTTTGAGAGGGCCAAGCACACATGGGAGCGGGAGGTAAAAGCAGCCGAAGAATGGAAGAGTGTGGCGTCCAATGCTTCTGAAAAGTTTAAACTAGATTTGGACGTTGCTGCCGATCGTCTCAAAGTCTTGGAAACTAAGCGAGTTGGCCTGGTGGAACGGGTCGAATCTTTGAAGGTCCATGTCGACCAGCTGGAGAAGGAGAAGAGACGGGCCATCTCGTATAACACGTACGTGCAGGATGTAACTGATAACACTAATCTCGGTTACATCTGCGCGTACGCAGATTGCGTGCGGTCCGTGAAGTATGCCTTGGACAACGGTCTCAACGTCATGACCAGTACCGTCAAGGACTTTGCGGATTATGTTCTCGAGAACCCGCCTGCTGCTGGCTTTGAGATCCCTGTTGCTGACTTAGGGGAGATGGGGTTAGACTTGGGCATCTTTAAAGATGATGTACAAGTTGTAGCTCCGAAGGAGAAGGTTGAGGTGAGCAAGGATGCCACTGTTTTCGATGCTTTAAATCCCCTTCTTCCAAATCTTCTTGGTGAGACAAGCACTTCTGCCACTGTAGGCGAGCAGCAGGACCCAATAGCTACTAACCAAGATGCTCCTCCTCCACCACCAACTGAAGATTTTCCAGCAGCGCCAGCTCCTCCGGCATCCGAGACTTAGGAGATTCTTTTTTTTTCCTGTTTTTCTAGTTGATGTAGTAGGATGATGATTGTACATCCCTCTTTTGTAATTTTTGTGTTAATGAATGAAATCGTACTTCCTTATCTTACTTATTTGCCTTTTATTCGCCTTTTGTTTATTTTTGCTTAAGTATTTTCTTTCATTAATGAAAGTTCAACACTTTTCTTGCAAATTTTTGTTCATTAGTTATACATGGGTCACTTTGGTCCTTGAGAACTTGACCTTTTTGTCTTTAATGCCCTGTTGCTCGCCTCCACTATACATGTGCTTATGCATTTAGTCTCTTGGGCGAGCAACTTCGTGTTATGGGGCGATCAGCTGGGCTTCTGGGCTTTAAGAACCCTGCTGCTCGCCTCCTTCTGGACTTGTGCCTACAACACTTGCTTGTCTTCCGGCGAGCAGCTTTCCTACTAGGCGAACAACTGGGCTCTAATGCCTTTTTGTTTCTTTAGTTACACAATACAACGAATAATTGTCTTTGCTTTTACAAGATTTTGTCAAAAAAGTGTGAAAAATTTATCAATCTTACTACAATACAACAATACAAATGATATAATTCAAATTCAAATGATAGTTTTTATAGAAAACTTTACACTAGCTTCCTAGCTACTGATAATATTTCTTCAATAAAGCTGAGTTCCAGGTGTATTGGGCCGAGTCGCCTTTCATATCTTCGAGATCGTATGTGCCGTTGTACCACTTGTAGGTTATCCTGAACGGGCCCTCCCAAGTCGGTCCAAATACACCTGGAGGTCTTGCAAGAATTTTTCGGAGTACCAGATCCCCGACTTCAAATTCCCTGATTTTCACTTGCGAGTTGTAGTACTTTGCGATCCTTCTTTTGTATATCTCGTTTTTTATTTCTGCCGAGATTCTTTTTTCATCGATCAGATCCATTTCTGCAGCTAGTGTCTTGTTGTTTTCTTGTTCATTGAACTCGGCTATCCTTTCAGTTGGTACTTTGAGCTCTATAGGTATAACTGCTTCTGTACTAAATGCCATAGCAAACGGTGTTTCTCCCGTGCTCGTTCTATATGATATCCTATATGCCCAAAGTACTTCGGGTAGTTCTTCTGACCATTTACCTTTTTTGTCTACCAGCCGAATTTTTTTAGATATGCTTGATTATCTTGTTAACTGCTTCGACTTGGCCATTAGACTGAGGGTGATAGGGTGTCGAAAAATGCTTCTTGATTCCCCATTTTTTGCAGAAATCTCTTATCTTTTTTCCTTCGAACTGTCTTCCATTGTCGGTTAATATTGCTTGTGGAACTCCAAACCGACATACTATGTTCTTCCAAATAAAACTGATCATTTTCTCCTGAGTTATCTTCACTAGTGCTTCAACTTCAGCCCATTTTGTGTAATAGTCTACTGCCACTACCGCAAATCTTACATTCCCCTTTCCCGTTAGGAAAGGTCCTATGATGTCTATCCCCCACTTTGCGAATGACCAGGGACTATTTACTGAGATTAGCTCTGTTGGTGGCTTATGAATGTTGGGAGCGAATAGTTGGCACCTGTGGCATGTTTTGGCAACTTTGATCGCATCTTGTAACAGAGTTGGCCAGTAGTAACCTTGTCTTACTGTTTTGTATGCCAGTGCTCGCCCTCCTGCGTGATTTCCACACACTCCTTCGTGGATTTCTTTTAGTACCTCTTGGTCTTGCCCCCTTGCCAAACACTTTAGTAGGGGTAGTGAAAATCTTCTCTTGTAAAGTTGACCCTCTATGATCGTGAATCTTGCTGCTCGTTTGACTAGCTTGGCCGCTTCTTGTGGGTCTTCGGGTGTCTCGTTGTCCTTAAGATATTTGTATATTGGCGTTCTCCAATCTTCTTTTGTCAACTCTTCTTCAACTTGGTTGATCTTGTAGTCACTAGTGGATGGATTAGAAATCCTTGTTATTGTGACCTCCGTAAGCTCTGCTGGTCCCGTACTAGTAGCCAATCGAGCAAGTGCATATGCTTGTGCATTGTTGTCTCTTGGCACTTGTTCGATGTAAATTTGTTCGAATAGTGAGGCCAAGTGAGCAAAAATCTTTTGGTATAATGCCATGTTTTCATCTTTGGCTTCATACTCCCCACGGACCTGGTTGACTATCAACTGGGAATCTCCGTAGATTTGGACTCTTCGGACCCCCACGGCCAATGCCAGACGCAGACCAGCTATCAGTGCCTCGTACTCAGCTTCATTGTTTGTTGCCATAAACTCGAACCTGACCGCTGAGGTGAACACTTGTCTGTCTGGACTGATTAGCACTATCCCAGCTCCTGCTGCTGTGTTATTTGATGACCCATCTACGTACATGTGCCATGGATGATTATGATCTCTCGTCGGATCTTGAGGGAAGGTTAATTTGACTATAAAGTCGGCTAACGCTTGTCCCTTGATCGTTGTTCGAGGTGCATAAGATATTCCAAATTGGCTTATTTCGAGTGACCACTTGAGGAGGCGACCAGCAGTGTCAGGCCTTTGCAAGATTTGTCTTAATGGGAAAATTGTTAGAACCTCCACTTGGTGATCAAAGAAATATGGCCGTAGCTTTCTTACACTCATCACCAATGCGTAGGCCAACTTTTCCATGGGTGAATACTTAATCTCTGCCTCATGTAAGGCCTGACTTACGTAATAGATTGGCAGGTGAAATTTTCCTTCTGCTCGAACCAAGACCGAGCCGATGGCCACCTCTGACGCGGCTAGATACAAGTATAGTTTTTCTCCGGAGACAGGTTTTGATAGGATTTTAGTGTCACTCAGATACTCCTTCAGCTGCTCAAACGCTTGTTGGCAGTTACTTGTCCACTGGAACTGTCCTTTCTTGCTTTGACTTTTGACGGATTTGCTTCAATGCCTCGTTGACTAACCAGGTGCCCAAGGAACTTTCCTGAGTGTACTCCGAAGCTGCTTTTCTTCGGGTTTAGCTTCATATTGTATGCCCGAAGAATCTCGAATGCCTGTGTCAGATGTTCCAAGTGATCCTCCTTTCTTAGGCTTTTCACGACTATGTCGTCCACGTACACCTCCATTGTTCTGCCGATGTGATCGTTGAACATTTTATTAACAAGTCTTTGGTACGTGGCTCCTGCGTTGATTAATCCGAACGACATCCTTTTCCAACATAGCAGGTTCTTATTGGTGTAGAACGCCGTGCTTTCCTGGTCATCTGGGTGCATCGGTATTTGGTGATATCCAGCAAATGCGTCCATGAAGGTAAGAAGTTCGTGTCCTGCTGTGTTATCCACTAGTTGATCAATATGTGGCAGCGGAAAGTTGTCTTTGGGACATGCAGCATTCAAGTCCGTGAAATCAATGCACAACCTCCACGTGCCATTTGACTTTTTTACCAACACTGGATTTGCCACCCATCGAGGACACAAAGCTTCTTTGATCAAATCATTATCAAGTAACTTCTTCACTTTGACATCAAGCGCCTCATATTTATCAGGTCCGAATTTCCTTCTCTTCTGCTTCACCGGTTTCCTAGTTGGATCAATATTTAGCTTATGGAAAGCATGCTCAGGGCTAATGCCTACCATATCTGCATGCGACCATGCGAATATGTCGAGGTTAGACTTAAGGAACTCGCTCATTCTGGATCTGTATGGCTCTGGGAGCTCAGATCCAATGAACAATTCCAAGTCTTCTCTATTCGGGTCGATTTTTATTGTTTCCAACTCCTCAACCGGGGTTGCTTTCCTCTTTTGGCTCTTCCACCGAGGATCAATTATCGGACCTTCTAAGTTGAGTCCATCTTCGATCATGGGTTCCGCCTCCACTCTTGGCTCGATATCGTTTACTTTCTCCGGTTCAGGTATAATTTCTTTTCCCTGTTGCTCGCCCAGGCACTCCTGCTCGTCTTTGCCTTGCTGGTCGTCCACCTCCATCATTTCTGTGTCGATGGACTCCATGATTTCGTCCAATACGGAAGGTTCATCCTCAGCCCTGCTGCTCGGCTGCTCGTCCATGACAGACACACTGTTATCCTTAGGTTGGAGTTACAGGAGGCACTCTCGAGCTTTCTTCTGATCACCTTTAACTGTACCTGAACCTTTCAAAGTTGGGAATTTAAGACAGTAATAGTACGTTGAAACAGCCGCTTTGAATTCATTTATAAAAGGTCGACCGAGAAACCCGTTGTAGGCAGACTGCTGATTTACAACTAAAAATTCTATCATTCTAGTCAGTCTCTTTTCGGGATTCTCGGTCGATACAAGCTCGACTGGCAACGTAACTAGTCCTAAGGGAACAGTTACAGCGTCTCCGAACCCTACTATCTTATGGTCGCATTCTTTTACATACTCATCTCAATCACCTAACTGATCTAGTATGCTTTTGAATATAATATTTGTGTAGGATCCAGTGTCCATAAGCAGACGGTGGACTCGGACCCCTATGACATTAACACAGATGATTAGTGAATCATTGTGTGGAGTGAGTATCCCGTCTAGATCTTTCTCAGAAAACACCAAATCTCCAGTTTTCTTTGTTGCTTGGTTTACCCCGACTTCTCTGACCTGAGCTACTGCTCTCAAGTCTGCCTTTCTCTTTCTCTTGGATACTGGTGGCCTTCCGTCAGAGCAGCCCCCTACTGGTCCGGATTGTTCAAGCATTAGGATTTCTCGGACGGGCTCGGCTGGCGCTGTCATTGTCTTTTTCCTCTTTTGATCCCTCCTGCTCGGCTATTCGTCACTCTCCTCATCTTCCGAGCCGAATGATATTGCCATTCTTGGTTTCTTTCCTGGTTGTCGTTTCATGAACTCTGATAGCTTCCCCTCTTCGTAGAACCTCCATAACTCAAAAGGTCTCGACATTCACTTGTGAAGTGACCTATGGTTTGATGATATGCGCAGTACTTGTTGGGGTTCATCTTTTCTCGCTCTTGTCGTATTTTTCGGGGCTCTGACAACATGTCTTTGTCCTTTACATTGTTGTATACAGCTTCTATCGATGTGGACAAGACATGGTTTAACTTCTCCTTCAGTTCGGAACCTTCACTGAAAGCTTTCATGTTCTTAGGGGCTTTGTATTCCCCTCCTGACTTTTTTCCCGACTTTTTGGTATCAGCTTTATCTCCCAACTCTTTCTGCAAAGTTTCTTGCATCGAAATGTATACTCCAGCCTTGTGCCTGAATTCAGAATAAGTTTTAGGGAAAGCTAGGTGCATCTCCTTCCACAGATCTGTTCCCTTCTTGAGCCCTGCCATAACTGCTACAATCTTGGTGTCTTCACTCACCATTTCCCCTTCTAGCAGGACTTTATCGAACCTTTCAAGAAAAGCTCTGTCAGACTCCTCGTCTCCTTGTTTCAGATCTGCCAGCCTATATCTCTGTGTTAGGTAAGATCCGACTGTGGAGAAATGTGACAGGAACTCCTTACTGAGTTGCATGAATGAGCTTATAGAGCCAGGAGCAAGTGCGGAGAACCATCTGTGAGGGCCGTCGCCCAAAGTTAATGGAAAGTTGTGGCATTGCGTTGCGTCAGAAACCTTCACAGATATCATGTAGTCGGTGTATTTGGACAAATGCACCTTTGGGTCTGACGTCCCTTCATATAAGCTAACAGCTGGGAATTGTACCTTTTTCTGAACTGGTGCGTTCAATATTTCCGGGGACAACGGTGATGATGGAAGTACTGTGGTCCCACCACCATTCTGAGCATCTAACTGCTTCTTCATCTCCTCGATCGTTCTTTTGAGGTCAAGCCACTCATTTGGAGGTGCTCCTCCATTAGAAGGCTGTTCATCGTGGTTTGGCTCGAGGCCTTCCCCACGGTGCAGTCCCTTGCTAACGGGACGTTTCTCCTGTATGACTCACCGGGCCACACTTGCCCCGTTGGGACCTAACCGGCCGAAGGCTAACCTTCTTAATCTATCATGTACTGAGGGGCGAGCAGCAGGGTATGCTCGCTCCTCACTCCTCTGTGAGCATTCCCTCCTAAATTCATTATTTTGGTTCCTTGTAACCCTGCTGCTCGACTCCCTATCCCCTACTGGTGTGGACTCACCTCGACTCCCAAGTCGCTCACTCATTGGCGCTTTGCCTTTGGTTCTCCTTGCCTGACCACTACCTACCTCTTCCACCCTTATGTCTTCCCTTTATTTAGCTCTTTGCTTTGTTGCCCGGTTGCTCGCCTCCGGGGTCTTAGAGGATTTGTGTCCTGCTGCCCGGTTGCTCGCCTCCCGGGCTCTCAAAGGTCCGGCAGCTTCCTGTCGTTGTTGCAATGATTGCAAAACGGCGATTGTTTTTGCTAATTCTTCCGAATTCTGAGCCAATGCTTCTACCTCCGGAGGAAGAGTGTCGATAGTGACTTGGACGTTTCGCCGGGACGTGGCTTGCACCGTTCTTGCATGGTCACCCGTTGATGATACCCTAGTTCGTGATTTGCTCGCCGGGTGGTTGCTTGATTCTTGGTGATCTTGTGATCGTACCATTTTCTGAATTTTGATGTCTTTTTGATGAAGATCTTGTATTTATTGATGTTTTGACCTATAAACAACTAGCCTTGCATGTAAGGATTTGGTTGTTTACAAACCTTTATCCACACATGCATGCATTCAAGCTTGTAGGTCTTGTGTAACACCACCAAAAACACTTAAACCTTCTTCCTAATTCCAGTTTTTGGCGACTTATTGCCGAATTTTTGCAGTTTCCGGCGAATTTCCCAGAGTTTCCTTCAATTCTTCAACTGACGGAGGTTCGAACACCCTCCTTCTAGCGCCAATTGTTGATGACCTTGCTCCAAATTTATAATTAGTGGCTGTTTTACTCTAATAAGATCATCAAACAAGGATTTAACTCAAGATTTAAACTGGATTTTTATAAGGAGAAATTGAGGAAGAAATTTGCAAGAGTTTTGCCTATTTTTGAATTAAGTGAACTTATTCTTATTATCCCATGAAGGGGTATTTATAGAGGTACAAGCAAGTAGGAGGTGTCACCTCCTTAATCATCCTTATTTACATGGTGACAAGTGTTAAGACACTTGTTAATTCCTAAGCTATTACATCTTTTCACAATGACAAGTGTTAAAACACTTGTTTGCTCCTAATGTAATGCTTAATTATTGGGATTTCTGATGATCTTCCGAGGTGCCCTCTTGCTCGCCTGGTCCCTTCATTTTAATTTTTTCTTTACCATTCTTGTTCTAGCTGGTCGCCTCCTTTTCATGTCTTAAGTGACCAGCTGCTCGCCTCCTTTTACTTGATCACCTGACCCAGCTGCTCACCTCCTTTTACTTGATCAACTGACCCAGCTGCTCGCCTCCTTTTACTTGATCAACTGACCCAGCTGCTCGCCTCCTACGCCATTATTCCCTGCTGCTCGTCCTTTGTTATTTTCTATTTTTAATGATTTCTTAATTTTATTATTTTAATACTTTTTATCTTAATCTCATATCCTTGTTAGTCGCCTATCAACACCTGAAAGTTTAGAGTCTTGTTTTTAGTTTGCTTTCTGAAAACTTGTTTTCTTTCTTAAGAAGCCGTTGTTAGAAGGGCAGTGCTCAGTTTAATTATCAGGCTGATTGATTCAGGCCTGATAAACAATGAAACGAATAACTTAAACAAATGAACAATTAAGAACAATAATCAAAGCAATAAAAGCACAGGGAGTTTCAGAGACTCAAGCTCCTACTTCCACGGTCCTGATTGAACAGGAGAATCCACTAAGGATTGACTTGTTTTTAACGTGCCAAGGTGCACCAAGACCAGCTTCACTCACTGACCCTTACAAACTCCTTCTAACTCACTAACTAACCTCAACCAACAAACCTAACTAGAGGGTTTTGGTTTCAGTTTGAATTCCAACTAAGGTGTGATTATCCTTACAAGACAGAGTTATGCTAAGTATGAATAATCACTATAAGCTTAAGATAATACTTGGTTCGCTCAGTGGAATACAGAATAACTTTCTAACTAAGAAACACTTGGGAAATTTAAGATGTTTCGAGTGCTTCTTTGAATGCTGAATGCTTTTTGCGCTGAGAGTTTGAGTAATTTCTTGGCTTCGAAATTTTCCGTAACCTTGATTGGGTTCAAGACCTTCTGTATTTATAGGCAACTTTGAAAAACTATCCGTTGGAAGAGATAGCCCTCTAGGTCGTCTTCTCGTAGGATTTGTTCAACGTATACATCTCCCATGCAGTAGCCGTCCTTGCATGGATTTGGTAATTGCATTTAATGCTTTCCCGTTGAACTGTGCAGGGATGTCAGCTTCAAGTCAGTGTCCGTACATGACTTGGCACTCTCTGATTGGTCCACGTCAGCTGGTAGGTGAGAATGTCAGAACTCATTCTTCAGTTCAGTCTTGTTTTTACTGAGTTCAGGTTTGTCCTCATCTACGTACGTTTCCCAGCGCTGACATTCCTTTGACTTGCTTGGATCCTACTCCAAGTCTTTTCCCAATACTCAGTGTGATCCTGTTGCCTACAGGACTGAGTTAGCAAAGATTTCAGAATCATGCTCTTCATCCTGACACTTACTCAGCCAGCTTAGATGAACTGCCATAAGCTCAGGATGGTGCTCTTATGTCTTCAGGCTTCAGTCTTGATTGTCATCAATGAGTACTCTTCTCATTGAGTTCATGTGAAATGTAAAATACACTAACTTACAAACCTAACCAAGACTAGCTTGACTATTACACACTTAGGCAAATCATCTTTTCAGGGTCTTTGGGATCAACTAAAAATTGACATTGTCCCAATATTTTGCCTTTAAGAATTCAGAGGAGATAGTTCTCGATTCTTTTGTGTTTTGCAATGACTATAAATAAAAGTCAAGATCGATCTTTATCCACTGTCGGTGTGTACCTTCCGAAACCAGTTTTTACACATGGACAATTATATGTTGTCATCTCGAGTGTTAAAAGTAAAATAGGATTGCAAATTCTCTATCTTGATTCTAATGGAAGGCCGTGCAAGTATACAACAAATATAGTCTACAGAGAAGTTTTCAGAAATATTTAATTTTAAGTAATATTGTGATATAATAATTTCAGATGGAATGTGTGAATTAGTTAGTATTTTTCAAATTTTTATTTATTCATCTTTAGTATTTTTTTTATTGTTCGTCGAATTATAATTATAATTTTAATATTACATCGAAATCACAAGATATCTAAATTAAAAAATATTTATATTTTTAAATTGAAAATAAAAGTAACATTTTTTCCAGTCCGCGAAATTCATGGGAGTACGCACTAGTTTATGTATAATATGAAATATTATTTTAAACATTAAATTAATGCAAGCAAATCTTTTTTCACAATTGAACGATTTTCTTAGATATTTTTGAAATTTATTTTTGCAAAATATTGATAGATGTGAATATTTAGCAAGGAATTGAAATATTTTGGAAAAATATTGTCACCGAGATAGCACATAATTCCCAAAAAATATTTCCACCAAATATAATATCTTACCATCAATAATAAATTGTAACACAATTTTTTGGATAAAATTATACCTGCAAAATAGAATTTAAAGCTATAAAATTATAAATATTTTTTTGTAGAGTAGTATTTTGATTTTGATTTTAAAGAAATTTTGATTTTTTTAAATTTTATTTTTTCAAGATATATATGTAAAATGTTTAGCAGTGAAATTGATTTTTTTTAAGATTGGAATCTAAACGCCAATTCTTATTGTTGATTTGTGTATTATAAATACCAACACATTAATCAATTGTTCTCATACAAACATCTACACAATATTTTATTTTAATTATGATATTTTTTTGTCAAATATTACATTTAGATCTAAAATGTATGATTCTATCTTCAGAGTTAAACTTTCGTGTTCGATTGTTATTGTGTCTTCATATCATGGGGAAAAATTGGGCATGCAAGTATACAACAATTGTAATTTTAAGTAATCTTGTGTTATACCAATTTGAGATTGAATGTGTGATTTGGTAAATATTTTTCAAAATTTCTATTTATTCATTGTTAAGTACTCCATCCGTCCCTAAACACTTTTCACATTTACTTATTTTCGTGTCTTAGAGAGCGAATTATTTATTATTATTTGAAATGATAAAATGAATTTTAAGGTAGGGTATGATAAATTTATCTCCCCTCTATTATAAAGTAATTTTAAAATTAGTTTATCATTTTAAATATTAATAAAAAACTCGTTCACTAAAATACGAGGGAAACAGTAACTATGAAAAGTGTTACGGGACGGAGGTAGTATTTTTTATTGTTTGTTGAATTATAATTACAATTTTAATATTATATTGAAATTACAAGTTTTTTTTTTAAAATTAATATTTATAATTAAAAATAATAACAAAAAATAAAAATTCAGTCCGCACAACTTGTGAGGTAACACACTAATTATATCGTATAATTTTTTTAAAATAATTTATAAAATGTTAGAGCTGATATAAATAAGCTAATCAAACACCAGTTAAATAAGGTCCCATTCGTAGCTGAATTCGATTGACCCAAAGTTAAATTGGAAACCATTGTGAATTGTGATGTAACCACATAAGATGACATCGCACAATGTGATATTTGAAACAACACTTGTTTCTAGAAGCGGAGTATTTGATTTGCCGTCTTCAAATTCAGAAACATTTTTTATCCAATAATAAATCTTGTGCTGAATAACCACATTCATTCCCCATTCATTCCATTGTACCCTACTCCACCAACACCAAATAAATAAGACTGTGAGAGTGAGAGAGAGCGGTATGAAGGTAGAAGAAGAAGCCCACCCGTTGCTGAAGGGAGGCAGCAAGAGCTCAAGCTACAGCCATGGCTTGTCTTCGTCTCAGATCCAATCATTAACTGCTATATGTGAGACCCTCATTCCTCCCCTCACACTCCCTGTCCCTGATGATGAACATAGCGCCTCCCAGGCTTTTTACAATTCTTCTGGCCCTGATGAGGTAAATCTCTTCCTTACATTTTCAAGTCTCTGAATTAATGATGAGATTCAATAATAATTGAGTGAGATTTGGCATTAAATAAAGTACGGAAGTAGGAAGATTAATTTTACCAACAGTTTCTTTCAATGTATTATTTTGATTTTACGCTATGCTATTTTAACTTAACAGGTAGCTGAAGTAATGGTTAAGAGGGCGGTACCTAAAGCAGTATTGATTGTACGCTTAGTGTTATCGTTTTTGTCAAGCAGATTGGGGACGTTTTTGGTTTGTGGGCGTGTTTGTTTGGGCTGGAAATGGCCTTTCCTGCATAGTTTCCCTGAATTGCCCTTGAACAAGAGAGAAGCTATCCTTCAGAGATGGTCCAGACAGACATTTCTCCTACCTTTGAGAATATCTTTTTTGCTGCTAAAGATCATGATTCTCTACGTGTTTTTCTCTTGGGTAATACTTCTGACCCACTGTTGTTTTCTCAAACAATCTCTTGCATTTCAGCCAGATCAAGTTTTGTGATTTTGTGGAGGATATATTGTGTTTTAGGAACTATGAATGATTGTTTTGTGTGATGATCATTATGAATGTGGGTCTTTTTGTGAGGATCATACAAGTTTTGGTTTCGGATTTTTTCTATTTTTGGTGCCAAATAGATAGAATTAAGCACATCCGATTGTTGGAAATTGATGTGGTAACATCTTGATGTGGTGCAGACTGATGAGAATTCAAATAATCCAGCTTGGAAAGCAATTGGATATGAGGTTGAGGCAATTAAAAGACGAAGAAAACCCGAAAAAGAAAGGCCACTGGCAAAGGGTATTGTTGAGACCATGAATAAAGATGAGGCATTCCTAAAGGAATCCCTGATCCAAAAAGGTATACCCGTAACAGAGGATCCAAATAACAATGCATATAAGATCAAATGTGATGTGGTGATTGTGGGATCTGGTTGTGGTGGTGGGGTTGCTGCATCAGTCCTTGCAAAATCGGGCCTCAAAGTTATCGTTCTTGAGAAAGGTCACTACTTTGTGGCAGAAGATTACTCGGGCCTCGAAGGTCCTTCCCTGAAAGAACTATATGAATCTGGTGGGATGCTAACAACCAAAGATGGGAAAATAATGATTTTTGCTGGGGCAACGGTTGGTGGGGGTTCGTCTGTAAATTGGTCGGCTTGTATAAAAACTCCGGATTATATACTCAAAGAATGGTGTATGCAGAACAAGCTTCATGTCTTCAACAGCAATGAATACCAATCTGCTATGGATCATGTGTGTGAGAGGATTGGTGTTACAGAAACTTGTGTAGAAGAAGGATTTCAAAACCAAGTTCTCAGAAGGGGTTGTGAGAATCTTGGTCTAAAAGTCGAGCCTGTTCCCAGAAACTCTTCAGCAGATCATTACTGCGGTTCTTGCTGCTATGGTTGCAGAAGGGGCGATAAAAAGGGCACCGAGTCCACTTGGCTTGTTGATGCTGTAAACAACGGGGCGGTTATTTTAACCGGATGTGAAGTAGAGAGATTCATTCTGGTTAACGAAAAGCCTAGAAAGAGATGCATTGGCGTAATAGCGAAAGTAGAAAGTATTGAAAAGAAGCTTATGATTGAAGCACGGGCAACAGTTTCGGCTGGTGGGTCCCTCTTAACTCCGCCACTTTTGATAGCTAGTGGATTGGAGAACAAAAACATTGGTCGGAATCTCCACCTTCATCCTGTCTCGTTCGTGTGGGGGTACTTTCCGGAACCTGAACCTCTAGGTAAAAGCTACGAGGGTGGAATTCTGACTTCTATCCATCATGTTAAAGATCAAGATTCAAATGTTCAAGCTATAGTGGAAGCTACATCAATGGGACCCGCCTCATTCGCCACTCTGTTCCCATGGGTTTCGAGGCAGGAGATGAAGGAAAGAATGATGAAATATGGAAGGACTGCTGTTCTGTTTGCATTATCAAGAGACGAAGGATCAGGAAGCGTGGTGAAACGAGGAGAGGTAAAGTACCGGTTAAGTGGAACGGACAAGGAAAATCTGAAAACGGGCTTGAGAGAGGCGTTGAGGATTCTGATTGCTGCAGGAGCAGAAGAAGTGGGGACGTTCAGAAGCGACGGGCAGAAAGTAAGATGCGAGGGGGCCGTGGAGGAGTTCCTGGAGACGGTGACAGCAGTGGGAGGGCCGAGATCGAGGTCCGAATATTGGACAATTTACTGCTCTGCTCATCAGATGGGGAGCTGTAGGATGGGGGTAAATGAGGAGGAGGGCGCAGTTGATCAGAATGGGGAATGTTGGGAAGCTAAGGGACTGTTTGTCTGTGATGCAAGTCTTCTCCCATCTGCAATCGGTGTTAATCCCATGATCACTATCCAATCAACTGCTTACTGCATCTCAACTACATTAGCTAACTCCCTCAACAAACAACCCCTGATATTATAATGCCCAACGGTTATACACTCACTTGTCGATGAAACACAAATGTGGAAGGCAAAGCCTTATATATAGACAATTTTACCGTACAATTTGTTTGTTTGCATTAAGTGTGTATTTTTAAGTAGTATTAGTCAATTTATTAAAAAATATTTGATAAACATTCCGAGTCGGTCGAGGAGACATAATCAAATTAAAAATATCTAAGACATGATTTTCTTTATAAATACAGACTATTAAGTCTCAATGACTTTTTACTCATAATAAATGAAAGCAAAATTAATTAATTACATATAATTCTAATTATGTGGTAGAGATTAAGAAATCAATAACTGTCATTTAATTCTTCTTTTCAAGCCAATTTAGAACAATAATCTCATTGTAGGTCATATTCAATTCATCTCTTGGTTAAGGTAAATCAATTCGAGCCTTACACCTCAACTTCTACCAATGAAGTTTAAGTTCATCTAAGTTGTGAATCATTATATTTATTACAAAGAACTGACAATGTGATCTTTTGTAATTTACTACACACCATATTCTCTACAATGTAAAATACTAGACGTAGTTTCCGCAAATTTCGCGGATTGAAAGAAAATTTATATTTATAACAAATAATTAAATTTAAATTTTCTTTTTTGTTAAATATTTTTATCAACAAAAGCATTTATAGTACATGATATAATTCAAATACGAAGAAAAGAGAATTAAATACTTTTTACTTGATAACTATATAAACACTAATGAATCAACAGATTCAAACAATTATAATTATAATTTTTCATAACACTTCTTTGCAAAAAGTATTTGTTTTATATTTGCATGGTCTTCAGTTGCAATCGAGCTCTTAATTGCAATCTTATTTTATATTTTTACTTTATAAATGTTTGTGCGTAAAAACCGGCTTCAAAAGTTACAAACCTACTATCGAAAGTGATTCATCACTCTCAAAGTTGTGATCCAATAATTATTATGCATTAAAAGGAAAATAAATATACTTCATATAGAATATAACAAACATTTGCATTTCTTCAAATAATTTTAATATATCTTGTAATACCAAATATTACATAAAGTAAGTTCATGAATTATAATTTGAAAATATTTGACTTAAATCATACTATAAAAATGAATCAACTTTTTTCTAATGTAATTAGTCTACATTTATATATTCATAAAAATAAGATGTATTTAGACAAAATATAAATTAAGATTAATTAAAACACATGTTTTATAAAAGTCAGATTTACCTAATATAAGTAATTTATATTCAATGATACAAAATAATATAATAAAATCAAATTTAAAATTAATATAAATAAGTAAAGTATATAATTAAGATAAATTTATATATTGATTTAAAAAGAGTAAAAAATTTCATAGAGAAAAACTAAGAGTAACAATATTAACAAATTAAAAAAATATTCGATTTTAAAAAAAATAGATTTGTTAATCAGTTGAAAATATCAAAGGTATAATTTGATTGTATTTATCACATTGGAATTAAATTAATATTTTATTGTTATTAAGTTCATCATGTAAAGAAATAAAAAGTCAAATGTAACTAATATAAGTGTTGTGTGACGAATAAATCCTTTAGGACGAGGGCGAATAGAGGATCATCATGCGAGTTCGTCCAAGTAAAGAGAGAAGCATAACTCTCGTCTCGACATTCGTGCCCGGCCGTTCGATCTCGTCTCCGTCATGAATGACATCAGGTTTTCGCTTCGCCCAGAAGGTACCCGGCCTCGTCATAAGGACGACCAGACCTGATAAGAATACTACCTAAGACGAGGAAGAGATCCAGAAGAATGAGGTCCATGTCGTCTAGAAGGACGAGGCGGTCACACATTAGGTCTTGACCGGCGTTGGGGAGTTTTGGGCGCTATCAGAAGATCTTTCCAATTCCCAATACCAGGTACAAGAAATCACGATCGACTCGGTA
The DNA here is from genome assembly GCA_947034835.1 of Ballota nigra. Taxonomy (NCBI): domain Eukaryota; kingdom Viridiplantae; phylum Streptophyta; class Magnoliopsida; order Lamiales; family Lamiaceae; genus Ballota; species Ballota nigra. The sequence goes on from OX344727.1 coordinate 28,094,265, forward strand.
GGGGAGGCCATACTTGTGTAAGAATATCCTGCGATCTTGGGGAAGATACGATCCCCTTTCCACGTGGCCAGTTGTAATTGGACCAAGACCTACAATACGGAAGATATTCCTCACTAACCCAGTATGGGCCTGGCCCAGCATTAAATGCTGGGCTGTACCTGTCCATCAAAGGATCCGTCCAAGGGGATGCTCTTGGACTATAAATACTTGTTCAAACCACAATAAATAACACGAACAACATTAAAGCCCAAGTCAAACACTGACTTGACAAATCTTCTTGCATTTATTATTTCTGTTCTTCATTTATTATCTAAGGCCTCAAGCCATTAATACTCGATAATATTCACAAATCACACAGCCGTTACCCATCCAAAAGCCACATCAATCCGTAATTAGATACGTATTTTGGGTAACAACAATTGGCGCTAGAAGGAGGGTGGAAATCAACCTTAAACATCAAAGAAAAACACCCCCCGAAAAACACTTTCGTCAAACAAGAAATATGACGAACCAAGACGCTGGCGAGGGCACATCTCGCCCAGTCCTGGAGGCGGCAGGTGCGGAACCAACGGCCACCCCCGTCCGACAAACGAGGGACATACCCGTCATCCCCGCTGACCTGAGCACCCCCGAGCAAGTAGAGACTGTTATCGAACAACTCCAGCGACGGGTGAGGGAGATGAGGAGGAGCCTGGGCATACAGACTCCTCCCTCGTCCAAAACGAGGAAGAATCCCTCGCGTTCCACCCGGCCCCCGAGAAAGGCTCTCATCGACCTTTCGATGGGCCAGGACTTGACCGAACCCACCTGGTTGAGGGCCTCGGGCTCCAGGTCGGTCTTCAGCCGACTCGGCAGCGAGTCATGGGATCAAACAGCGCCGAGCTCAGAATCCGAGTCCTACACAAGGTCCTCGAGACATCCCAGCCGTACCAAGGCCGCCCACACGGATGTACGGGTGGAGCCACACGTTCCCGTCAGAAGGCAACTCGAAGGTGCGCAAAGCTCCCCAATCCCGAACCTCGAACACCGCGTTTCGGCTCACGAACGTTTGGGCCCCGAGGTCACTCTCCGAGCCGAGGGCAGTCAAGGCGCCCTGATTGCAGCCCTCCAGCAGCGTCTAAACGAAATGGAAAGCAAGTTGGAGGCCAAGGACTCTCCATCCAAACGCTCCAACATCGGCAAGGAGCCTTTATCTCAGGAGATTGAGGAAGCCTACGTTCAGACGAAAGTCACTCCTCCCCAAACCCCTTTATACGAGGGAAGGTCCGACCCGGAGGTGCACCTCAGCAAGTACCGGATCTACATGACCGGCCGAGGCGCTACGGACGATACAAAATGTCAACTTTTTCCCCTCACTTTGAGGGAGTTAGCGCACAAGTGGTACGCCAATTTACCATCCCGCTCGGTCACGAGCTTCGCCGATTTGAGCACAAAATTTCTGACTTTCTTCGCAGTAAAGATCTCTAGGCCCGAGGGCCGACACAGGCTCATGAGCATCAAGCAGGCGGACAATGAGTCCGACGAGGCTTATGTCGACCGCGTCGACGAAATTATCCTCACAGGCGAGCCGGTCAGCGACGAGATCGCCCTCCATGCTACTCTGAACGGCTTCACGGCACTCTCCCCTATGTTCAGGCACCTTTCCAAATACCTCCCCGTGACTTATGCGGAGTTCAAAGGGAGAGCCGGGGAAATGATCACGCGCCAGAAGCTCCTAGCACAGCGGATGGGACCACCAAAGGCCGTGGTGTCAGCCCCGGCCCCGAAAGCCGAGGCAGGGGAAAAGCCCAAAGCTTCCCCCCAAAGGAAGAACTCGTCCGGGCCGCGTCAGGCAGGTGGCAAGGCGCCCGGGACGTTCAAGAAGTGGGCCAACGAGATGGACGAGCAGCTGCTCTAGGTTTTGGCCCAGTCCCCAGCATTTGTTTTTAACGCGATCCAACACAACGACCTATTGAAGAAACCAAGGGCCCTCAACCCCAAAGCACGAGTCAACAGGGCTAAATGGTGTGCATACCACTACGGCGCGGGGCACAATACCAGCGAATGTCGGGACCTCCTCCGACAGCTTTGGAAGCTATTCGAAGACGGAAAGCTCAACGATTTCGTCAAAAGGCCGGCGGAGACAGCCCCCCACAACCCCGAGCAGGAGCGGGGGCATCCACACCAGCAGCAGGCTCCGAGGCAAGGCCATCCCGTCGCCTATGTCGAGGATGAGGAAAGTGATGACGAAGAGATGGAGGTACCACCGCCTCGTCAGGGAGGACGAGTGAACATGCTCTAGGGAGGAGGAACTCTAGGAGGCCTCATCCCGATCTCGACCATGTCGAACCGCAAGAGGAAGGTCGAGGTCAGGGCTTTTGAGAATATCCACACCATCTCCCCACCAGAGCCAACCCTTTCCAAGACTTCCGTGATCACATTCACTAACGCTGATCGGGAAGGGGTTCTATGCCCGAAAAATGACACTCTCGTCATATCTACCAAGATCCTCGGAATCATCGTCGATCGTCTTCTAGTAGATAATGGTTGTTTCTGCAACATCATCTTCAAATCAGCTCTCAATAAGATGGGGAGTTTCGCCTCGTTCATCAAGCCTTTCGACACCGTACTCCGGGGCTTCGGAGACACCGCCGTCCAAGCCTATGGAAGAATCAAATTATCCGTGGAGCTCGTCTGCCACGAGAAGGAACAGACAAGGATAACTAGGCAGTTAGATTTTGTAATAGTCGATCAGCCAAATATCTATAATGGCTTTTTAGGTCGTCCTTTTCTTGAAACATTCGAGGCAGTTGCCTCGTCCTACTTTTACTGTATCAAGTTCCCCACTACGGAGGGCTTAGTTGGCATGGTAAAAGGGGACAAAAAAATGGCTAGAAAATGTTTGAGTTACCCTTGTCTCTCTTTAAATACCGCACATAGCCCCAAATCACATGTAACCGACCTCGGTTTTCCACCAAGCCGGGATGCCAAGGACGCGACACCTCTGGTGACAATCTCGTCCAAGTGTGCAACGACCCTTTAGAGCCGAGGATTGGTTTCGAGCCTATCACAGTCGAGTTCGACCCACGTGACGAGCGCTTGGACCCAAAAGATGCCATACTGGACGAGGAGCTAGATAAATTTCTTTTAGACCCAGCCCGGCCAGGTTTCGAAGTAACTATGGGGTCAAACATCCCATCCAAGTTGAAAGGCCAGATCTCGGATTTTCTCAGAGATAGCCGCAATGTCTTCGCTTGGGATCACAAAGATATGGTCGGCATCGATCTAAAGCACGCATGTCATCATTTGAAGATTGACCCCAGTAGGAAGCCTGTCGCCCAGAAGAGGAGGAAGTACGGCCCCAAAAAGTATGAGGCCCTAGACGTCGAGGTCCGGAAGCTTTTGGAAAACAAGCTGATCTACAAGACGAACCACCATGGGTCTCAAATCCGGTCCTCGTCAAAAAAGTGAACGGCGCTTGGAGGCTCTGCATCGATTTCACGGATCTAAACACGGCATGCCCCAAGGATCATTTCCCAATGCCGCACATCGACCACCTAGTCGACAATACGGCCGGACACGAAATGATGTCTTTCATGGATGCGTTCGCCGGGTACCATCAAATTCCCATGGCCTCCGAAGACATCAAGCATACGTCGTTCCACACCGAGAAAAACATGTACTCTTGGACAAGAATGCCCTTCGGCCTGAAGAACACCGGGGCAACGTATCAACATTTGGTCAATACCATGTTTTCCGAACAAATAGGGAAGACGATGGAAGTCTATATAGACGATATCATGGTCAAAAGTGTCAAGAAGGAGAACCACCCTCGTGATCTCGCCGAGGCATTTGCCATTCTACGGGCCTACAACATGAAGCTGAACCCGAAGAAATACCACTTCGGCGTCGGGAGGAGGAAATTCCTCGGCCACATCGTCAGCCAGAGGGGCATTGAGGCGAATCCCTCCAAAATTAAGGCAATCATCGACATGACGGAGCCAAGGTCGATACGCCAAGTTCAAGTGCCGACTGGACGATTGGCCGCGCTAAATAGGTTCATCTCGAGACTAGGCGACAAGAGCAAGCCTTTCTTCTCCACTATCAAGAATAAAAAGTTCACGTGGAATAAAGAGAGCCAACTAGCTTTCGTCAAGCTGAAGGAGTATTTGGCAAACCCCAAGATCTTGGCCAAACCAGTTCAGGGAGAAAAATTGTTCCTTTACTTGGCCGCATCCGAAAGCGCTCTAAGCGCCGTTTTGGTGAGGGCCGAGGGGCAGGAGCACCTACCGATTTATTACGTGAGCCAAGTGCTACACGAAGCCGAGATGAGGTACTCGCCATTGGAGAAGATCGCATACGCTTTGGTCATGAGCGTCAGGAAACTAAGGCCTTACTTCTTTGACCACCAAGTGGAGGTTCTGACGACATTACCCCTCCGATAAATCCTACATCGGCCCGACACAAGCGGACGTCTAATTAAATGGTCTTTAGAAGTGGCCCAATACGGAGTCACCTACGCGCCTCGTACCGCAGTCAAGGGGCAGGCGTGGCCGACTTCATGGTGGAACTCACGTACCCGCCACACCCATCCAGTGTAGATCACCCCGTATGGAAGCTTTTTGTGGATGGTTCCTCGACAAGCACGTGCACTGGGGCCGGATTCATCCTAGCAGGCCCGGATGGGCAATGTTTCACCAATACCGTCAGATTCGATTTCCTTGCTACGAATAACGAGGCAGAGTACGAATCTCTCATCGGAGGCCTCGACCTCGCTATCGCAGTAGGGGTCCAAAGATTGAACATCTTCATGGACTCATTACTGGTAGTGAACCAGCTGACCGGCGAATACGAGGCGCGGGGAGAACAGATGATCAGATACCACGAATGGGCCGTAGAGCTCTGCAAAAAGTTCCACGAGGTGTATATTGAACAAATCCCAAGGGAACAAAATTCGCAGGCCGACGCTCTGTCCAAACTGGCCACCTCGGAGGGTGCAGCAGACCTGTCCAACATCAATCTTATGAGGCTCGAAACCCCGTCAATTAATCAGAACTTGGTAGCTTTGATCGAGGACGAGACGCCAAACTGGATGACCCCAATTTACGCATACCTGAAGGACGGCATCCTTCCAGAAGATATAATCAAATCTCGGCAGCTACAGCTCAGAGCTACGAGGTACACAATCATCGATGACCAACTGTACAAAAGAAGTTTCACCCTCCCCCTCCTCAAATGCATCACCCCGGAGAAAGGAAAACTTGTTTTCGATGCGATTCACGATGGGGTCTGCGGGAATCACGCCGGCGGGCAATCACTTTATCAAAAGACCCTGAGACAGGGATACTTCTGGATTAGCCTACGGCGAGACGCAATTACCTATGCCAAAGCATGCCACCAATGCCAGACTACGGCCCCGGATATTAGAGTAGCCCCGGAGACGTTGACTTCAATGATCAGCCCTTGGCCCTTCGCACAATGGGGGATAGATCTCATCGGCCCAATGCCCACTGCACCTAGGGGGATGAGATACGCCGTCGTTGCAGTAGACTACTTCACCAAGTGGGCCGAGGCGGAGGCCCTAAACAAGATCGATCAGGCCCAAATCACCAAGTTCATCTGGCGAAACATCATATGCCGTTTCGGCCTCCCCCAAAACTTAATATCGGACAACGGGAAACAGTTTGACGGGACTGAAATAATGGAGTTCTGCGAAAGATGGAACATCAAGAGAAGCTTATCCACCCCGTATCATCCTCAGTTGAATGGACAAGTGGAGGCAGTCAACAAGATTCTCAAACACACCCTAATAGCCAAGTTGGACGAGGCCAAGGGCAATTGGGCCGCAACCCTTCCCGAGGTTCTTTGGTCCTATAGAAAGACTTCTAGGAACGCGATGGGTGAAACCCCTTTCGCTTTGGCTTTCGGTGCAGAGGCCGTCATCCCATCTGAGATAATAATCCCAAGTCATAGGTCGTCACAAACCGCCTCGGAGGGGAGCAACGAGATCAGGAGAGCCGAGTTGGACGTCTTGGAAGAACGAAGACTCACGTCGGCCTCAAGGAATGCGATCTACAAAAGGAGATCGGAGAAATTCTTCAACTCAAAGGTCAAAATCAGACGTTTTTCCGTCGGGGATCTCGTCCTTAAGAAAATTCAACCTAATGCAAAGGCCCCTCTCGGCCCAAGATGGGAAGGACCTTTCCGGATAGCTAAATTTGTAGCAAACGGGGCATATGAGCTGGAACACCTAAATGGCATCCCCGATCGCTACACGTGGAACGCTACCACCTCAGGCCGAGCACCTAAGACTCTCTGGGAGGTCAAGCCTCCCAAGAGCATTAAGACCAATCTCTCCGACGCATGTCGGGATGGCATAAAAGTCCCCGGACGAGACACGATCTCAAAAGGGCAAAAAGTCTCATTGAGCGAAAGCCTCCCGAAGGATCCTAAGGATTCGAGGCGAGCATGTAACGGCAAGGCCTTTTCAGGCAGGCACGTTGCACCCAGACTCTTTAAGGGGCCAAGCCTCCCTAGAGCATTAAGACCAATCTCACCGACATATGTCGGGATGGCACAAAAGTCCCCGGACAAGATACGATCTCAAAGGGGCAAAAGACTCCCTGCGAGGTAAAACTCAGGCGAGCGCTAACATACAAGCCTTTTAAGGCGGTATAGTTAAAGACCCGTACCTAGAGCCACGTCTCGAAGTACAGGTACCAAAGACTCGAACACACGTCTCGAAGTATGAGCACAGGAAAGTCTCGTACTAAGAGCCTCGACTCAAAGTACGAGCACTGCCAGTACTCTCGACGAAGCTCAAGCTCTCGACGAGCACAGGAAAGTCTCGTACTAAGAGCCTCGACTCAAAGTACGAGCACAGCCAAGTCTCTCGACGAGCTCAAGCTCTCGATGAGCACAGGAAAGTCTAATACTAAGAGCCTCGACTCAAAGTACGAGCACTGCCAGTTCTCTCGACGAAGCTCAAGCTCTCGACGAGCATAAGAAAGTCTCGTACTAAGAGCCTCGACTCAAAGTACGAACACAACAAAGACTCGTACTAAGAGTAGCGTCTCGAAGTACGAGCAATCAAGCCCTCGACGATGATAGAAAAAAACTACAGAAAGATACGGGAACCGCGACGAGGTCAAAATACGCCATTAAGGCCCAAGGACGTATGACAAAGTTCGAACCTCGGGGGCAGATAGACGATGCACAACCACAACCATGATAAAGAAGCCATTTTTTTATCTAAGTACAAAAAGTATAAAAGTTAGGAAAGGGACGAGAAGAAATGAAAGTTCTCATTGATAAAAGAAAAGAGAGTTCCACATGAGAGGCCCCCATGGGCAATTACAAAATGAAATTACTAGAAATAAATGGCCTAATCTACTCAGGATTGGGCACTTCGGCGGCAGCAGGATTCTCGGAGACCTCCAGATCGGCAGCGGCAGAGGAAGAAATGTCGGCCAGAGCTTCTTCACCAGGGGGGACGGATGGATCTTTTTCTTCGTCCCCATCATCGGAGGGGTCAGGAGGGCTCTCCCCGGGCATCAGCAGCCGGGAGCGATCTGGCCACCAGCTCAGGTCAATTCCCATCTCTTTCTCCAGGTCCAGGCATCCGACATAGATATCGCCATGGAGAGGATGGGAAAGGACGTACTCGCGGAAGAACTGAACCAGCTCATCGAGGGGACGCCCAGCCTTGTACAACACCCGGAGCGCATCCGACACCGCCAAGTAATATGAATAATTGGTGGTCTGTGCCGGATGAGTCAGAGCATCGTATTCCTCCGGGGAGAGGGCCATTTTCTTTTTGAACTCCTCCACCATCTCTTTCGCCGAAGCGAGCTCACTCCGAATCTGGATCACTTCCTGGCTAGTCTTTTTGGCCTCAGCCTCAGCAACAAGAGCCCTCTCCTCGGCTTCTTCTTTTCTCTTCTCGGCCTCGGCCTTCTCGTCAGCCAGTCTAGCCGAAGACGCTGCCTCCCGGCGCAACTTCTCCTTAAGAGTAGAAGTATTCTCATCTAACGACCTTATTCTAGCAGACAGTACAGCCACCTCGGCCGTCGCTTTCTTGCCGGCCTCCACCCCCCTCTCCAGGAAGGCCACCCGCGCTTTAAGTTCCTCAAAGAGCTTCTTCTTGCTCTCGGCATCCCGGGAGGCACGCTCAGCTTCGCTCTCCTTCTGGGACAAAGCTCGACTCATCACCGACGCCGCCGCCTTCAGCTAAAGGGCCTGGGCAAGATAGAGATTAGAGTTGCCCGAATTCTGTTTGACGGCATCGTCCAACTCAATGTCCCAAGCGCGAGGAACATCCCGCATCGTCCGGCGGAGGCAGACGGGAAGATCATCAAAACTCTCGGCGAACTTCGAGCCGACGAAATCGAGAACTTGGGCTGAGGGCGCGGGATCGTCCTCCATGCTACTGAAAGAATAACATAAGTCAAATAAGTTCTAAAATAACAACGTCTCGACCCATGAAGAACGAGTGAAGAGTCTTACCAGGCCACCCTATGAGGATCTCGACCTAAGAAGGATCGAGACGGCATCTCACCGGAACGCCATGGCGGGCTCCCAGTGCCAACCACAGGTGCCCCTTTGCCGAGGCCAGACTTTTTAGCGGGGGGGCGAAAGAACCACCCCAATGCCCCCGACGTCATCAGAATGTCGACCCTTTTTGGCCCGGGGGGAGGGGGTCCTGTCTTCGTCCGACGGAGCGACGGACACCCTCGGGATTGCCACGACAGTCAGAATCACCGTGGGAGGGGCTGGCGGGGCAGGCATCGGCAGCGACCTTTTCGTCCCTTTCTTCTTCTTGCCGACCAGGGCTTTCATCCGGGCAAGGGGGTCGGGCATCTCCATGATCAATTCCGGAGGGCAGGCGGGGTAGACGGGGTAGTATCCTGCCAACCAATAAGGAAGAGTAAATAACTTTCATCGTATACCAGAAAGGCAATGTTAAGATAAAATTACGAGGAGGAATCTGAAGGTGCCGGGGCGGACTGAAGAAACGAGACTCCAATCTGTTCCTTTCAGTAAGGAGGGTCCGATAGTGGCGTTCCCGGTAATCCACCAAGTCAACTTTCGCAAGGACGAGTTGAAAGTCGAACGGAAGCTCTTCCCTTCTCGGCACCACGTAACCTGCAACAAGAAGACGCATTAGATCAGTAAAGGATGATCAAAGGAATACACAAAGGCTTACTAGCTTTCTTGTGCGCGAATCGGGTGGAGATGTCGATATCCACATTGCCGTGACCAGACTTCCACCTCCCCGACACCTAGAACCAGTGCTCGTCCTTGACATGAACTTTGGACGGCAAGTCATAGACGATTTTCTCATGATGGTGCTTGACGTGGACGAGACCGTTCTTGCTGGATTCTTTCGCTAGGCTGTATAGATATTTCATCTCGCCAGCAGTAGGCATGCGGTACAGGCGATAAAGACCAAATAGAATATATGTCCCAACCACAGCGCGCCACGAATTCACCTGAGCTGGAGAGGAGCCACCTCCCAAGCGTTCAGAAGATTGGTCAGGGCCGGGTGCAGGGGGAAACGGAGTCCCGCATCCATGATGTAGTAGGATACGGCAACCATACCCGGCGGCGGTTGATCTGCCCTCTCGTCAGGCGCCGGGACATAGAAGTGAACGTCAACGGGGACCTGAAAAGTACGCCGCCAATCTTTGAGGTTCCTCTCAGTGACCCGGCTGGCTATGTCGTTCCAATGAAATCTCGACGAGGACGGGGTTAGGAACTCGAATGGCTGACGCTCAGGCCGCTCATAAGGATAGGAGGACCGGTAATAATCGTAAATAAAATCGGGCCCCGATCCCGACCTTCTATCCACAAAGGCCACCCACAGCATATGACCACACTCAATCTCTTCGGCCCTTCTCCGCCAAAAATCCAGCTCTTCCGCTTGTTTCGCCGCCGTCTCGGCATCTATCGCCTCTGATCGATCGCGAGCCTCCAAATCCTGGAGAATGCGCGTGGCTTCGGCAGGAAGATCACGCCAAGATGGTTCGTTGGCGCCCCCATCACGGCCAGAGTCCGCGCCAGATACTGGCGGGGCGGCGCCCGAGTGGGAGGAGGACGCACCGGACGCCGTCGGGGCACGCCGGAAAATCGCGTCTAGGCCGTCGTCATCGCTGAGCGCAAAGGGGTCCCTCCCTCCAGCTCCCCTTTGCAGGCGAAGCCGGAGTTCTCCGACCCCATGTCCAAGATCGGAGGAAGATGTTTGATCCATTTTTTCTTCTGATCCGAGAAGAATGAACGGAGAAGAGAAAGGAGAAAATATTAAAACACGAAATGAAACTTACCCACGAAGACAATCCTAGGGCAACACGCACGCTCTCGCTTGAGAATTTGTCAATCTTGAGTTTTGGAGGATGAGCGCGAAGATGAGATTTTTTTGAAATGAGGAGAATTCCACCAATTTATAGGAAAGACGAAGGGATCTGGGAGCAAATAACTTCACACGTTCGCGAGGGCCAAGGTTAATAAAGAAAAATCCGAGGACCTAATCGCAAACGTGTCGCTCCCACGAACGCGCGTCTCGAGCAGTCGCGACGTTTGGGGAGAGCTCGTCCGTCTCCTTCGCGCCGTTTCCCTATAAAGTAGCCAACATTGGCTACATTAAAGCGTACCCTCGGGAAAAGACATATCGCTCCTTTCCCAGGGGCACGTCCACTCAAGCCAAAACCTTTGGACTTCCCTCGTCACACCGGGATCGCCTCACCTCGAAGAACACCTCAAGGTGAGCCGAGGGGCAATTGTTGTGTGACGAATAAATCCTTTAGGACGAGGGCGAATAGAGGATCATCATGCGAGTTCGTCCAAGTAAAGAGAGAAGCATAACTCTCGTCTCGACATTCGTGCCCGGCCGTTCGATCTCGTCTCCGTCATGAATGACATCAGGTTTTTGCTTCGCCCAGAAGGTACCTGGCCTCGTTATAAGGACGACCAGACCCGATAAGAATACTACCTAAGACGAGGAAGAGATCCAGAAGAATGAGGTCCATGTTGTCTAGAAGGATGAGGCGGTCACACATCAGGTCTTGACCGGCGTTGGGGAGTTTTGGGCGCTATCAGAAGATCTTTCCAATTCCCAATACCAGGTACAAGAAATCACGACCGACTCGGTAGGGGAGGCCATACTTGTGTAAGAATATCCCGCGATCTTGGGGAAGATACGATCCCCTTTCCACGTGGCCAGTTGTAATTGGACCAAGACCTACAATACGGAAGATATTCCTCACTAACCCAGTATGGGCCTGGCCCAGCATTAAATGCTGGGCTGTACCTGTCCATCAAAGGATCCGTCCAAGGGGATGCTCTTGGACTATAAATACTTGTTCAAACCACAATAAATGACACGAACAACATTAAAGCCCAAGTCAAACAAATCTTCTTGCATTTATTATTTTTGTTCTTCATTTATTATCTAAGGCCTCAAGCCATTAATACTCGATAATATTCACAAATCACATAGCCGTTACCCATCCAAAAGCCACATCAATCCGTAATTAGATACGTATTTTGGGTAACAACAATAAGTAATATATATTCAATGATACAAAATAATAACATACAATCAAATTTAAAATTGATAAAAATAAGTAAAACCTATAATTAAGATAAATTTATATATTGATTGATGAATGAATTTACAATTAAATAACATGTTTTAAAAAGAGTCAACTTTTCCTTAAAAAAAAATTAAAAATAACAATAATCTCGAAAAAAAAATTAGAGTTGTTAATTAGTTGAAAATATCAAAGATATAGTTTAATTGTATTTATCACATTGAAATTAAATTAGTATTTTATTTTTATTAAGTTCATCATATAAAAAATTAAAATATAATTATTTTTGTAAATTATAAAATGATTGCATATATCATTATTCAAAATATCATTAGTTTATAACATTTGAAGGAATATATAATGATAAAAAAAATTGTAAATTATAAAATCAAATAATAAATATCCACCGGTAATTAATGGAAACTTAAACATAGAAATTATTATTTATATAATTGCAATTAATACATTGACTTGTAACTAATACATTAACAGTATTAGAAAAATACAATATTTAAAATATAATAAATCATTCTTCATCTTCACCATATCATCGATCTTCTACTTCATCTTCACATGCAAATAAATCTTCAATATTGATTTTCACTCCTAAAAAAAAAATCTGAACCATTACATAATGATAATAATTTTCATCTGAAAAAAAAAAAAAACAATAATTAATAAAAAAAACGACCTAATTAGAATTCACAATAACAAAAGAATTTGTTAAAGAAAAAATGTAAATACCTTAACATGCATGTATAGATTTGTATAATGAAAAAAAAAAGATTTTCAGAAAAGAATCATAATATCCTGAAAAAAAAAGATTTTGAAGAAATAATCATAAGTAAAGAAGATTAAATAAAAGATGCAGATTAAAATCATACAATTAACCGATCAAAAACATAAAAAAAAAATTATAAATACCTTAACAATTATAGATTCGTATCCTGCAAAAAGAAAAAAAAAATATATATATATATATATATGAAGAATATATATGAAGATTCACACAAAAGATGATTTAATGAAATATACATGAAAAACTTATGTGAATGATGATCCAATAAACATTAATAACAAAAATTATGTAATAAGAAATAAATCTTTATCTAAGGGAAAAAGATTTACAATGCACCTATGTTGAGACTCCCTCTGAAGTCTACACCTTTCACATGGTACGTACATCTATCAAGTGATTTTAGAAAGTCTACACATCTCAATTCTTTTAGATGTTTCTCAAAGATTGTCTTGGACAATAATTATATAAATAGATCAGCCTCATTTACTTTAGAGTTTGAATCTTGAGAAAAACTTATGTTGCTGGTTAGAGAAGACTTTGGTAATACATGCTTCATATTGTCACCTTTGATGTAACCCAATTTCAGCTACTGAACATAAGAAACTTGTTCTTCATATATACATGTGACCTCTCCAGTGGTGAACTCTAGTCACTGCTTCTTTGAACATATGTGGTGATAAATCTCTATCAAATATACTTACAAACTTCTTCATGTAAGACAATGATCTCTAAATTGTTCGAAGAGGTATCTAAAAGAGTTTGATTAATTGATCTCCAAGATATCATTATGTTTTTCATGGTAAATTCATAACCATTTTGGAAACACTTTATGTGGATTAGAAATATGCAAAACCAAATAGTACATCATTTGGCGTAGGGGGTAGCTTCAATATTTCCTTAAGGTCCAAAATTCCATTTGTGGTCCCCTTCAATATTTACTACAATGAATATCAGACCCTTGTCAATGCTTTTCCTTTAAATATCAGAGTACATTCCTGACATCATTCCAATGATTTTGTGTTGGTCCTGATTGAAATCTAGCTAATAAGTTCATTGAGAAAGTAATATATGGTCGAGTGTATTGAGCTAAGTACAATAATATGCATGTTGCACTTAAGTAGGGAATTTCATCTCTCGCTAGCTCTTCGTCATCTTCCTTCAGACGAGATGGATATTTCCTTAAATCCAAACTTTGACCAATCATGGGAGTGCTAATCAGATGCATTTTGTCTATGTTAATATGCCTGAACATCTTCTGGACAAATGCAAACTGGTGGATAAGTATTCCACAAACTCAATATTCTAGTATAAAGTCTAGACAAAATTGAGTTTTTCCAAGATCCTTTATCTCAAAACCGGATTTCAAATACTCATGGTCCTCTTATTGCATTAAGAGTACCTATTATCATCATCCATCAACATAAATAATTGCAAATCCAAAACTTATTTTCTTTATAAATGCATAGGGTCACTATTTATCGTTCTTGTAACCTATCCCAATCAAGTAGTCACTTAGATAGATATACCACCTCCGCCTGATTGTTTCAATCAATAAAGTGAGTGTTTCAATCTAATTGCAAACACACTCTGTGGTTTAGAGTCACTTGATTTGGGTAATAGATGTCATCAGACACTTATATATCTCTAAATCAAGATCCCCATAGAGATATGTCATAATCAAATTCATAAGCTGCATCTCCAATCCTTTGGAAACTAAGTGATGAGACATTATGACGTCCATTACGGGAGTTTGTTTCCTTATACTCAATCCAGAGCGTTATGAGAAATCTTGTGTTATAAGTCAAATTTTATATATCAATACTTTATATTTCTCATTACGCTTTATGACAAAGATTCAATTATGTCCTACAGGCTTTACACTTGGTCGGGCTAGCACTACCAGATCGAATATCCGTCTCTTTGCCAGATAATTAAATTTTACCTGGATTAATTTTTTTCATTTTAGGCCGATATGCTCTTGGTTGGTTGATTAGGCGTGAAATTGTCATGATTCGTAGCTTGAAATACCCCAATCTTGGTCGAGTTTATCGAGTATTTAGAGTCAATTGAGCATTATTTCGACACATTGATGAATTTGTCTCTTTGATGCTAATAGGTGAATAGAGGACGAAAAATGGAGTTCGTAGGACTTTGAATCGACTCAAACGGATGCCCGGATGAGAAGATATTGAAGAAATACGATTGGTATTAGTGCGGACGAGGAAAAGTATTAGTTGGATGAGTTGGAAGTCACTCGAGTGACTAGGTCGAGCGCCACCGCTCGAGCGCATTGCTCGAGCGCCTAAGCTTACAGAACTTTTCTTGCGCTCGAGCAGCTCGAGCGCCACCGCTCGAGCGAATTGCTCGAGCGCCCAAAACATACAGTGCAAATTCAGCGCACGACCGGCTCGAGCGGAACCGCTCGAGCGATTGTGTCATTCGAGCTACACTACTCGAGCGGGACCGCTCGAGCGTTTTGCTCGAGCAACTTCGGATTTTTGCCTCCAGATGCGTATTTTCGGCCCATTAACTCCCGTTTCGACCCATGCCTATATGTATCCTCTTCCAAACACGTTTTGAAGGATCCCCGAACTTTAGAAATAATTTTAGACTTAGTTTTTGGAGAGGAAGGAGAGGAGCAAGCTTTATTTTACGTTTTGTTGAGGTTTTGCATACGAATTCTTAGTTTCTTTTCTTTCTTAGTTTCTTTTAATTAGCTCGATTACTTTTAACGCTTTAAACTTCGTTTTTATCAATTCAAATTTCAGTTCTTAGTATTTATTTCTTTAAACCCTAGTTCATGTTTTATATTTTCGTTCTTCAATTCATTATGTTTATGTTCGTTGTTTCTTCTACTGCTTTTGTGTTTGTTAACGTCATGTCTAGCTAAAACCCTTGCATGCTTAGGGTAGGATGAACTCGTAGAAGTAGGTTGTGGGTATGTAATTAGAGTAAATCGTGACGTTAGGTTTTAATTCTCTTGGTTAATGAATTCTTATAATTAATCTGAACTTTACCTTTGAATTTAGTACGAAAGTGTTAGAGAGAGGACGACCGCATCACTCAATAACAATTAGTAGTCTTAACGAGAGGGTTTAGAAAGGGTTAATTCATCTACCGGTTTAGCGAAGGAGTTAAATTAGGGTATCATTAATTAAGCACAATCTAGTAATTCGTTAGTAGATTAGTGAAGGTGAGTGTTAGGGTAAAGTATTAGGGTTTAGAATCTTGAGCTTTCACCTTGCATTCTTAGACTTAGGTTAATTCTTGTTTGTCACGATTACTTTGATTATGTACCTGCTCCGTTAGTATGCGTAGGGATTCCTATCCTGAGCATCACCATCTCATACTTGCATACACACCTTAGATACTTAGTTTAATTTTCCTTTTGCATTCGTAGAGTAATTTAGTCTAGACTTAATTCTTTTAATTTTCAAATCCAAAAACATACTCTCATATTAACTACAACGCGTAGATCTTCAGGGATCTATTCGCATATACACCATCCCTTGGGTTCGATACTACTTGGTCATTATACGTACTTATACTACAGTGAACCCGTCCGCTTGCGGGTGAGCGACTAGTAGAAGTTAGTGTTTATCGCTTCAAGTCAATGGTGCCGTTGCCAGGGATGGCGTTGTATGCTTTTGAATAGGACTTGTAGATAGCTTAGTAGTTAGTAGTGGGTGATTTATTTTCTGTTTTTATTTTTTATTTGTATTCAATCGGCAGTTGCGTTTTGACCCTTCTGCTAGTGTGTCAGGTTTATGAAAACACGCCCACAAGGCAATACAAGCGAAGAGAGAATACCGTTGGACCCTGAGACAATAGCCAGAAGGAACCGAGCCTTCTTGAGAAGGATGAACGCTGCCGACTTAGGAAAGGAACCAATGGATATCAATAATGAGTTGGACGATGCTGCCAACGATTTCAATCAGGCAGTAGACCGAGTTGAAGGCACTGGAGTTAGTGGTAGCCAGAATCAAATTCCATTAGGGGACAGCCAGAGCCTAAACCCAGATACACAAAACGTAGGGAATCCAGCTCAGAACCTTGTCCATAATCCTCATAACAACCCTGCTTACCCACAAAACCCAAATAACCCTTTTAACAACCCAGTATACCAATATTACCCATACCCACCTTATCCTTACCCACCATATCCATATCATCCACCTCCTGTCTACAACCAACCACCTGTTTACCAACCACCACCCCAACAAGTACTCGTACCAGCTGCTAATCCTCAACACGTTCCTCAGAACGTAGATCACAATATGGCTATTCGAGGGAGGTTTGCAGCGCAGCCACAACGGTACTATGATGGAGTGGCTTTACCTCCTGTTGAGGTGAACAACTTCTCGATATCCCCAGGGATTTTAAAGCTGCTCACCGAGAATCAGTTCAAGGGGGTGATCGGGAAGGAGAATCCTCACACTCACCTGAGGAGTTTTCTCATGATAGCCTCAATATTTAATTACAATGGCATGTCTGAAGATGCCAAGAGGCTTAGGCTGTTCCCATTCTCATTGACGGGAATAGCTAAGGAGTGGTACGATAATACGCTCCCGCGGGGAGGTATTACCACTTGGGCCGAGCTCGAGCGTCTGTTCCTCGAGCGATTTTACCCTCCATCTAGGACGATCAAGGCTAGAATTGAGATCTCGTCCTTTCGCCAGAAGTCTGGAGAAGATTTACGCCAAGCGTGGGAGAGATACTCAAATATGCTGATTGAGTGCCCGCAGCACGGGTACAATGAGGGAGACATTATGGCATTCTTCTATAGTGGTGCCAACAAGGCGGGGCAAGACCATTTAGACACCTGTGCGGGAGGAGCATTCTTGAACCAAGGCATAGAGAGGTGTAGGGAAATTGTGGACAATATTGTCACGAATGCCGGTGCTTGGAGTGGAGATGCAGATTTTCAGAGAGTGCATCAGGTTGAAGAGGGAGAAGGAACGAGAAGGCTGCTGATGGCCATGATGGAAAAGATCAACAACCTCGAGTTGGGAAAGAGTTTGGGTAGAGAGCATGCAGTAGAGAATGAGAGAGTAGACCAGCCCAGTGGACAGCAAGAGGTAGCCAATTACATGGGAGGTCCGTATTACAACCAGAATGACTACCAAGGTGGAAACCAGTATGGAAGGCCTTCTTATGGCCAACCATTTGTACCTCCAGGTCCTCAGCCACTTCAAAATCAATGGAGAAACACACAAGGAGTTCAAGGAGGCCAGCAGCCTCCTCAAAACACATGGAGGAAAAATGAGAATTTTTCTTATGCTAACTCAAAAGCTGGTGTTACTGTTCCTGCAGGTGTTGAGCCGGGGTCTAAACCTCCTGGTGGAGAAGGCGGTGCATCAACCGAGGAGATGTTGAGAGCGATCCTTCAGAAGGTGGAGGAAGGGAGCAAGCGGTTGTCATCCTTGGAGTACGATGTGAAGGAGTTGCATAAGAAGGGTGATCATCGTGATCAAGAGCTCCAAAAGATGAACGTTGAGTGGACTAGAACTCAACAAGAGAACAATCGAAGGTTCACTTCCTTAGAGTTCCAGATGAGCCAGATTGCAAAGTCAGTGAATAGAATGCCGGAGGGGAACCCGAAAGAGCAGTGCAAGGCGATTCAGCTTAGAAGTGGAACCAACTATGAAGGTCCTCAGATGCCTGCTGATTCTGAGATGCCCCAAGTTGAGAAAGGGATTGAGAAGCATGAAGATATGGATGAGTCTCAGAAGGGCAAGGAAAGAGAGGAGGTTGAGAGAGTTCCTAAGTGGAAAAAGGCAAAGGAAGCAAAGGAGAAAGTGAAAGAAATAGAAAGAGATGAATGGGGGGTACCCAAATCTGTGATACCCGTCCCATATCCACAGCGCTTCATGAAAAAGAAGTTTGATGAAAAATTTGCAAAATTTCTTGATGTTTTTAAACAACTTCACATTAACATTCCTTTTTATAATGCTTTGGAACAGATGCCGCATTATGCAAAGTTTCTGAAGGATTTGATCGCGAAAAGGCGGCGAGTAGATGAGCCAAAGTTGGTGCAGTTGAACCACGAGGTGAGTGCATTAGTGCACAAGGCGCTTCCCCCAAAGCTGAAGGATCCCGGGAGCTTCACCATCCTATGTGACATTGGGAACGGGATCAAGAAGGGAGCGTTGTGCGACCTCGGGGCGAGCATCAATCTCATGCCCCTATCGCTTTTTAAGAAGTTGGAAGGTGGTGAACTCCAACCCACAATGATGACGCTTCAACTTGCCGATCGGTCTATCACGAGACCTCAAGGTGTGGTTGAAGACGTCCTAGTGAGAGTTGGAGATCACATTTTTCCAGCCGACTTTGTAGTGCTAGAGATGGAGGAAGATGAGCACGTGCCCCTGATCTTGGGAAGACCGTTCTTAGCTACAGCGGGGATGGTGCTAAACGTGGCAAATGAGAAGATTACGCTGAAGGTTGATGATCAAGAAGTGAAGATCTCCCTATATGAAGCCATGAAGCACCCGAGGGAGGATGAGAGCTTGTATTGCATGGAGGCAATTGATCCTCGTGTTGAAGACACACCTTCTATCCCTAATCCTTCTCATATTCATGAATTTTATAATCCTTCACTTAATTATTTAACCCATGAGCATTATGATCTTGATTATGTTGATAGGGATAAAATGAAGAAGTTAAAGGATGAAGAGGTGAAGAAAGTGGACGTGGTCCAGTTAGAGGGAAAAGGAGGAGTTAAGAAAAAGAAGTCAAAATTCAAGAACTTGTTTGGTAAGACTCCTCCAGATAAAGGTAAGAAGGAGTTGAGACCCATAACACTTGGGGATGAGAGGAAAGCAAAAGAGCTCATGATGGAGGGACATCAAGGAAAGGAGTTCTGACTTGAAGCGATTTTACTAACTTCTACTAGTCGCTTACCCGCAAGCGGACGGGTTCACTATAGTATTGGCAAGTATAACGACCAAGTATATCGTACCCAAGGGACAGTGTATATGCGAATAGATCCCTGAAGATCTACGCGTCGTAGTTAATATGAGTGTATGGTTTTTTTTTTGGTTTTCTTAAAAAAAAGATTAATTAAACTAAAAGTAAATTAACTAGACAAAAATACTAAAGCAGACGATTTGACTAAGGGTTGGATTCAAATAAGAGATGGTGATGCTTAGGATAGGAATCCCTACGTATACTAACGGAGCAGGTACATAATCAAAATAACTGTGACAAACGAGAATTAACCTAAGTCTAAGAATGCAAGGTGAAAGCTCAAGATTCTAAACCCTAATACTTTACCCTAACACTCGACTTCACTAATCCACTAACAAGTTAATAGATAGCGCTTAATTAATGAGACCCTAATTTAACTAAGGTGATGCGGTCGTCCTCCTTCGCTAAACCGGTAGATGAATTAACCTTTCCTAAACCCTCTCGTTAAGCCTACTCGTTGTTAAGGAGTGATGCGGTCGTCCTCTCTCTAACACCTTTCGAACGAAACTCAAGAGTAAAATCTAGATTAATTTTAAGCATTCATTAATTACGAGAATTAAAACCTAACGTCACAAGTTACTCTAATTACATATCCACAACCTACTTCTACGAGTTCATCCTACCCTAAGCATGCAAGGGTTTTAGCTAGACATAATTTGAACATAAACAATAGAAATTAAACAAGTGACGAACATGAACATGATAACGAAAACGAAGAAAAGAACGAACATAAAATGAGGTTTTAATATGTAAAAGATTAAACTGAAATTAATTAACAAAAACTAGGTCTCAACGTATTTCAGAACAAAAGTTATTAAGAATCGAAGCTAAAACGTGAAATCGTAGAGTAAATTCGTAATCAAAAACCTCAAAACCGTAAATCTAAGCTCGCTCGTCTCTTCTCTTCCTCCTTGCTCTAAAAACTCTATGAAACGTGATGTGTAAAAGTTGGGGATCCTTCAAAACGTGTTTGGACGAGATATATATAGGCACGGGTCGAAACGGGAGTTAACGGGCCGAAAATACGAATCCGGAGGCAAAAGTATGGGGGCGCTCGAGCAAAACGCTCGAGCGGTCCCGCTCGAGCAGTGTAGCTCGAATGGTGCATTCGCTCGAGCGGTCGCGCTCGAGCTGCTCGAGCGCTGAAATGACACTGTTACTTTTGGGCGCTCGAGTGATTCGCTCGAGCGGTGGCGCTCGAGCTGCTCGAGCGCAAGAATGGTTCTGTATGTTTGCGCGCTCGAGTAAGGCGCTCGAGCGGTGGCGCTCGAGCAATGCGCTCGAGTGACCTCTAATCCTCCCAAATGATACTTTTCCTCGTCCGCACTAATACCAATCGTATTTCTTCAATATCTTCTCATCCGGGCATCCGTTTGAGTCGATTCAAAGTCCTACGAACTCCGTTTTTCGTCCTCTCTTCACCTATGAGCATCAAAGAGACAAATTTATCAATGTATAGAAATAATGCTCAATTGACTCTAAATACTCTATAAACTCGACCAAAACTAGGGCGTTTCTAGCTACGAATCATGACAATTTCACGCCTAATCAACCCCCCCAAACTTACCATATTGCTTGTCCCCAAGCAATGAAATAATAAGTCAAGTGAAATTGTTAGGAATGAGTAGGAAAAATCAATCATGCAAGCTAATGAATTCAAGCTTCAAAAGTCAATCACCCGTATACTCACTCAATTCCTTTTATCGTACTCATGCAACAATAATAAGAAGCACCAAGATCAAGCATGGATGTGCACTCAACGATGTGTTTAACTCCCTCACAAGTGTATAACAATGATAAAGGGACTCACTCAATCAATCACTCACACAAATTGGCAGCCATAGGCTTGTAAATGCTCTCAACTTCGACCATACTCTAGAAATCAATGCCGAATCAAAAAGGACTTTCAAAAGGTTGTAATGTAGGCTCTTCGGACAGGTGGGATAACAATATGGTAAAGTGACTCAAGTGAATGGAGAATAGAAATTCAAAACTTCGGTACTTCGAGATTAAAAACAATCTACTTCAAACATATTCAATCACTACACTTTCGCTTTCAATTCTCTCAACACTTCAATTTTTTTCTTTCTCACTTTTTCACTTTTTTAAACACTTCATCATTTTTTTCTTTTTCGCACAAACACATGAGCTCATTTTTTCCTTTGCTCATTCTCAAAATTTTTTTTTTTTTTCTTTTTGTTCCTTTTCCCACATCTCAAAACTTCATCACACCTTTTTTTTCATATTCACTCAACAAACAACCTTCTTTTTTTTTTCAACTCAATTCACTCCCTTCATATTCACACTTTCCTATTCTCCACTCAAATTGGGACAAAAAGGCTTAGGAATTGGAATAGTGTTCATATGTGCTAGCAAATAAAATAGGCTTTAGGCTCAACGGGGCTAACAAGGGATCAATGTCATTGGTAAGGAAAATTTTGGCTAAGTGACTTATTCAAATCAAAAATGGCCTAAGATCCTATTCGGCATATCAAACTAGACACAATCTAGAAGCAAGAGCACATGCAAGTTCTAGCATCCTCTAGGGTGACGATCCACTCACAAACGAAGAGATTAAATCATGCATTTAAATCTCGTAAGGCTCAAAAGCTCACGGCTTTCACATCCAAGCTTGTCCTAGTGAGTTCTCACTCTTGTCACACAAGTACTCAAAAGAAAACTCATAAGCATACGGGTTCTCTCCCTAATCAGCTCAAACTCACTTACCTACACAAAGGAATTTTCAACTCACTTTCACAACTCAACTCTCCTCACTTAGTCATACTCAAGAATAAACAATAAGCAGTCTAGAAGAGTTAATAAGCATGAAATCATCAATCAACACAAGTCGAAACAAATCCCTTAACAGTTTAAAAGACTTCCAATATAATCCCCAAAACAAACACTCCAAGCAAGCACTACAATTCATACTCAGGAACAGAAATAAATAAGAAAAGAAAAGAAAAAGAAAAGAAAAAGAAAAGGAAAGAAAAAGGAAAAGAAAATTGGGGGCATCCCAAGTCTTCTCAAGCATCTGGAGGTGGTGGTGGCCGGTAGCTAGGGTGATCGGATCCTAAGTGGGAGACAAAGAGTGCCTCCATCCAGCGTTTCAAATCTGACACCTCCGATCGAACTCCTTGAAACTCCCCTCTCATGCTAGAAGCTTCCGCGTACCACTGATTTTGAGTGGTGCGAAGCTCCGTGACATCTGCCCTTAGGCCCTGAATGTCAGTTCGCATTCCGTACCACTCCATCTGGTTTGGGTACCACTGCTCTGGAGTCGGTGCATCAGGCATCCCGAACTCCATCTCTTGAGGTCCCTGACCTCCTTCACTCACATCAGCTTCTTCCTCCTCAGCCATGTTTCCTCCTTCCTCGTACTCAGCTTCTTCCTCCTCTTGTAGCTCAGCTGCTCCACTCGATCCGGCACCACTCGTGCCTTCTCCTCGGCTCCTCTTGACCGGCCTAACGTCCCGGAGTCCTTTGCCATCTATCTCTGATGTGTACTTAGCACCTATAGCGAGGTGCTGCTCTCCGTTCATCCCGATGTTCTCCTTCTTCATCCCCACCAGCGTCACGAGCTTTTTGTTTGGCAATGGGAACAAGCCATCATCATTGTATCGGATGCAGTACTTTCCCAACCAGTGCTCAAACATCCAAGTGTTGTTCATCTGCTCGAATCCCAAATCCATGCCCTTGCAAGGTCCAGAGCACGGCTCAAATCCGAGGTGCTTCATCAAAACTGAGATTAGCCCTCCTCCTCGGATCTTCGAGGTTCTCGTTCCAAGCTTGAACGGAGCCTCGAAGTGGTGCTCTAGGAAGTCCCTTCCAAAGTCATGGTCCTTTTTATGCAAAAGGCACCAGATTCCGTAGAGCTGCTTGCTCGTCACCGTTCCTGTCTCAGATCTGGCATAAATCGTGTTCCCCAAAATCCTCTCCAGATATCTGATCACCGGGTTCCGGATAGCCGACGCCCTCGCATGCTGCCCCTTGTAGTCCCCAACCAAGCCCCCCGTGATTTCCTTCCAAAACGCGTTAGCGTTGTACGCCTTGTTCTCACGGTTGGGACGAGATAGGGCTGGGAGCCCGAATGCGAGGTTGACAATCCCCACCTCGTGGTATTGCCAATCGTTCTGGTACTTGAATTTGAAGGTGTCGGTGCGCGTCTTTTCTACTGTGGCCAGAAATTGCTCCACCAGATCGGCGTTAGTCTCCATGGTCAGCAGCATGTCGAAGAACTCAGCCATGTTGTTCCTGGTGAATATTCTTCGTATTTCCTCTTCAATCCCCAGGTCCTTCATGAAGCTCACTACTGGTCTCCGGGTTTTCTCAACTTTCCCGGTTATGAGGCTCCATCTGTAAGCCACATACTTCCAGTCATCGTGATAATCTAACCCTCCCCATCTCGCGGGCAACAAGTTCTTCTGTCTAAGCTGTTCCGTGAGCACTCTCACTTCTTCGTCGCTCAGGAGTTTGTGTTTAGGAGCCATTGCACCTAATCATGAAATAGCAAGGATTTAAGCAACATTCTTGAAGTTCACAATAGTTCAACATACATTCAAACTCAAGCAATTCCAAGTAATGCATCTCAATTCGATTCAGCTCACTATTCATGCTCTTCTCAAGCTCAAAGCAATATTCATTTCAAAGCATTCAATCAAGTTCAAAGCAATTCACACAATTAAACCATGTTTTTCGTTCAAAGTTCTCAAGCCTTCAACACTTAATTCTCCATTTCAACCCAAAATTCCCCACATTTAAGTCTATCATGAAGTAACATTACCCAAGTTAAGTAATTTACATGCTCAAGACTCAACTCATACTCATTCATGCTCAATACCATCTCAATTCACAAAAAATTCTTCTCAATATGCAAAACCCATTTCCTTTTCTCAAATTCCTATTTCTTACTCTAGAAATTCACCCCTTCTACTCATTCAATTCCACTTTTGAAAGTAAAACGAGCAAACCCATAGCATATTATCAACATTCATCAATCAAAGAATCAAGAATCAACAAGTTTCGCAAAAATCCCCAAAAATTTCGACTAACTCATGAACCCTAGTTCATATGCATCAACTCATGCCTAATTCAACCATAAACTATGAATTGAATCACAAAAGTTAGAGATTACGTACCTTGTGTGAAGATTTAAGGAGAAGTGTGAAGAAATTCGAACAAATACGTGAGAAATCGAGCAAAATTCGTGTGAAATGCTGAAAATCGCCCCCAAATCGCCCCTTGAGTGTGTGAAAATGTGTGTGAAAGTGTGAAAAAGGGTATTTATAGAGGGGGAAGTCCGATGGGTCAACCCGCGACCCGCTCGAGCGATACGCTCGAGCGGTCGCGCTCGAGCAATTCGCTCGAGCGGGTAAAACACTCTGTAAGATTTGGGCGCTCGAGCGATTCGCTCGAGCGGTGGCGCTCGAGCTGCTCGAGCGCTGGAATGGTTCTGTAAGATTTTTGCGCTCGAGCAATACGCTCGAGCGGTGGCGCTCGAGCTGCTCGAGCGCGACAAAATTTCAAGGTTGTTTTTTTTATGTTCAACACTCGAAATTTTCATCCGAACCAAGCTCGACAACTTATCACATTCAACCCAAAACACGAACTAACCTGAGAACTCCTCGATTTAAGCCAGGTCGCTCATTCGACCGAGGAGTTGGGGTCTCTTCCATACGTGCAAGTCACCACTCCACTTCAAGTCGAACTTAGCACTCTCACTCAATTCAACTCAACGAACCTCAAGCATTGATGTTTTCGAAAAATTTGACCCAATTTTTCATAGAATTTCGTGTACGAACCCGAAGTACGAATACACACCCCCCCCAAACTTTGTTCTTGCTATGCGATAACAAAGTTTGAAACGAATGAGTACGTAAGAGTAAGTACACAAAATTCGTATGAACTCGACTTCTACCAATGCAAACTAATGAACGAAAAAAAACATCACCCCCCCAAACTTCGACTTCGCAAAGAGGTCGACGTTTGGGGTTCGGTTACCTCTAACTTCAATAATTGAATGCTTTCCTACTCGAAACGTGCTTAACTTCAACGTGCTTAACTTCATGACTTTCCTCCTTAAGCTCTCTCTCTCAGAATTTCACTCCACGAAGCAAGCCTACATCACAAATCTCAACAAACGAGGTTAACACTTACGATTCCCTAACTACTAAAAATAAACAAAACATTAAAAAAAAAAAAAAAAAAAAACAAGTAAAAATGGGTTGCCTCCCATTAAGCGCTAGTTTTAAGGTCCTAATGCCGGACCGTGCTCAAAGGAGCTCACGGGACTTGAGAATCTAAAATACCTCCCTTATTCTCATAAGAGAAGTTAAAGAATTTCTTCACTCGATGCCCGTTCACCATGAATTTATGTCCATCGTCCGTCTCAACGTCAAGGAATCCACTCTTGTGCACTCCCTTTACAATATACGGCCCGTTCCACTTGGACTTAAGCTTTCCACCAAACAGCTTCATCCTCGAATTGAATACGAGGACTTGATCACCCACCTTGAATTCCTTCTTCTTCAACCGTGCATCATGCCACTTCTTCGTCTTCTCTTTGAAAATTCGGGCATTCTCGTAGGCGACGTCTCGAAACTCCTCCAACTCATGAAGTTGGAGTAATCTCCTCTCACCAACCAAGACACTATCAAAATTAAGCTTTTTGATCGCCCAATATGCCTTGTGTTCCAACTCCACGGGCAAGTGACATGCCTTTCCAAACACCAATTGATATGGAGACATACCAAGAGGAGTTTTGAAAGCTGTCCTATATGCCCAAAGTGCATCATCCAACTTCATCGCCCAATCTTTCCTACTTATGCTCACCGTCTTTTCAAGGATCTCCTTGATTTGACGGTTAGAAACCTCTGCAAGACCGTTAGATTGAGGATGATAAGCAGTAGAGATTCGATGACTTACCTCATATTTTGACAGCAGCTTTTCCATCCATTTGTTCACGAAATGACTTCCCCCATCACTTACCAAAGCTCTTGGAACTCCATATCTTGCAAAGATGTTCTTCCTCAAGAATTCGATGACGACACGGGAATCATTCACGCGAGTTGGGACAGCTTCAATCCACTTCGAGACATAGTCGACGCATACGAGAATGTACAAGAATCCATTGCTAGGAGGAAATGGACCCATGAAATCAATCCCCCATACGTCGAATATCTCGACTTCCATGAACACGTGCATAGGCATCTCGTCCCTCTTAGTAATGGAGCCGAATCGTTGGCACTTCTCACACCTCTTAACCCATTCCATGCAATCTCTCAATAGAGTTGGCCAATAAAAACCGGATTGAAGGACTTTCCTTCCGGTCTTCTCTCCACCCAAATGTCCTCCACATGGCAAGGCGTGACAATGCCTTATGATATCACTCCACTCCTCCTCTGGCACACACCTTCTCAACACGTGATCGATCCCTCTTTTAAACAAATAGGGGTCATCCCAAATGAACTCCCGAACCTTCTTCAAAAATGCCTTCCGATGCACCGAGTCTATCTCAACGGGCAACTCACCACTTGCTAAATAGTTAGCATAGTCTGCAAACCAAGGTGCCCTCCCCTCAACTCTATACACCGGGATTTCTCCTAAGCCAAAGAGCTTCTCATCGGGGAATTCATCGTTCACCTCTCGATCCTCCACGGTGTTCTCCTTGGTGAGCTCCAATCTAGAAAGGTGATCGGCTATCACGTTCTCGCATCCCTTCTTGTCTCGAATCTCTACATCAAACTCCTGGAGCAACAAGATCCAACGAATGAGACGGGGCTTTGCATCCTTCTTACTCATAAGGTACCGAATCGCTGCGTGGTCCGTATATACAATTGTTTTCGTCCCTACTAGGTAGGGTCGAAATTTATCAAAAGCATACACGACCGCTAACAGCTCCTTTTCGGTCGTAGTGTAATTCACTTGAGCAGAATTCAGCATCTTCGAGGCATAATAAATAGCGTGAAAACGCTTCTCACGAATTTGCCCCAAAGCAACCCCCATCGCATAGTCGCTAGCATCACACATGAGCACGAACGGGCTAGACCAATCCGGTGTAACAAGTATCGGGGCATTCACCAACGCTTCTATCAACCTATTAAAAGCCACTAAACACTCATTAGTAAACTCAAAGGCGACTTCTTTTTCAAGAAGCCGCGAAAGGGGTTTAGCTATTTGTGAAAAGTCTTTTATGAAACGTCTATAAAAACCCGCATGTCCTAAGAATGACCGAATCCCCTTCTCGGTCGAAGGTGGTGGAAGCTTCTCGATAGCAATCACCTTCGCCTTGTCCACTTAGATACCTTTCGAGGACACATGATGTCCAAGAACAATACCCTCTCTTACCATGAAGTGACACTTCTCCCAATTAAGCACTAAGTCCGTCTCTTCACACCTGCTCAACACAACTTCAAGATTGATTAGACAATTATCAAACGACTCCCCATAAACGGAGAAGTCGTCCATGAAAACCTCCATAATCTTCTCAATCAAGCCATGAAAAATCGCCATCATACACCTTTGAAAGGTGGCGGGTGCGTTACACAACCCAAACGGCATTCTCCTAAAAGCAAAAGTCCCATAATAGCAGGTGAAGGTGGTTTTCTCTTGATCCTCGGGGGCTATCATGATCTGATTATACCCCGAGTACCCATCTAAGAAACAATAATACTCAAAACCACCTAATCGATCTATCATTTGATCAAGGAACGGTAAAGGAAAGTGATCCTTACACGTTGCCTTGTTCAACTCTCTATAATCAACACATACACGCCATCCCGTCACTAATCTAGTGGCTACCAATTCATTAGACTCCGTCTTAATCACCGTGGTACCCCCCTTCTTAGCAACTACGTGTAAAGGACTCACCCATGGACTATCAGAAATGGCAAAAATCATGTTGCTATCTGACAACTTCAACACTTCCTTATGTATCACCTCTTGAATAACCGGATTAACTCTACGCTGATTTTGCACTATCGGTTTTCTACCCTCTTCTAATCTAATCCTATGCATGCAAATCGAGGGGCTAATTCCCTTAATATCCGCGATCGACCATCCTATAGCAGATTTGTGCTTACGAAGCACCACTAAAAGTCTCTCAAGCTGATCATCAGATAAAAGGGCAGATACAATTACCGGATATTTGTCGGTCTCATCCAAGTAAGCGTACTTGAGGTGGTCGGGCAGCGGCTTCAACTCCTTTTTCGCCTCCAATGGTGGCGCCTTATCGAACATCTTCTCGAAAGTTGACTCCTCGGCTTCCAAGTCCTCTTCATCCTCTACTTTCTTCAACTCCAAGAACTTGACGTCTTCATTGTCTTTCAAGCTGTCAAAATAGTCAAGATCATAAGAATCATAAGACAAATCGTCAAGAATAGGATAATCAAATTGATGAACATAAAAAGAGCAAGGGTCTAGAAGTGTGTCTTCAACACAAGCATCCGTGATGTCAATGAAGTGGCAACTCTCATCTCCCATGGGATATTTCATAGCTTCGTAGATAGCTATCTTCACTTCTTGATCATCAACTTTGACCGTGATCTTTCAATTTGCTACATCAAGCACCATCCCGGCGGTAGCTAGAAACGGCCTTCCCAAAATCAGCGGGACATGCTCATCCTCTTCCATCTCGAGTACTACGAAGTCGGCGGGAAAAACGTGATTCTCCACCGTCACTAGAACATCCTCCACTACTCCTTGAGGTCTCGTAATGGACCTATCAGCAAGCTGGAGTGTCATCATCGTGGGTTGAAGCTCAACTCCCTCCAACTTCTTGAACAACGAAAGAGGCATCAGATTAATGCTCGCCCCGAGATCACACAAAGCTCCTTTCTTGATCCCGTTCCCGATATCGCAAAGAATGGTGAAGCTCCCGGGATCCTTCAGCTTAGGCGGAAGCGCCTTGTGCACCATGGCACTCACTTCGTGGTTCAAGTGCACTAGCTCGGGTCCATCTATTCTCCGTCTCTTCGCAATCAAGTCCTTCAGGAACTTGGCGTAGTTCGGCATCTGTTCCAAAGCATCATAAAAGGGTATGTTAATATGTAACTTTTTAAAAACATCAAGGAATTTAGAAAACTTCTCATCAAGCTTCTTTTTCATGAAGCGCTGTGGATATGGGACGGGTATCACCGATTTGGGTACCCCCCATTCATCTTTCTCAGTTTCTTTCACTTTCTCCCTTGCTTCCTTTGCCTTTTTCCACTTTGGAATTCTCTCTATCTCCTCAATCTCCTCATCAGGCACTTTGCTCTTCTGGGTCTCATCCACATCTTGACTCTTATCATCACTTTTCATCTTAACTCCTTCCTTCTCAACCTCAACTCCATCACTTTGAGACTCTATCCCTTCTGTCTCATCTTTCTCCTTGAGCGTCTCAGAATCAGCAGGCATCTCGGGACCACCATATTTGGTCCCACTTCTCAACTCAATAGCCTTGCAATGTTCCTTTGGGTTATCCTCGGGCATTGATGGGTACTTGCCAGGCTCTCTTGGCTGAGACTTTGCGATCTGGCTGATTTGGTACTCAATGGAATTGAATCTTCTGTTGTTCTCTTGCTGAGCTCGATTCCACTCGATGTCTCTCTTCTGGAGTTCTTGATCTCGTTGATCGCCTTTCTTATGCAACTCCTTCACATCGTACTCCAAAGAGGACAATCGCTTGCTACCTTCCTCCACTTTCTGAAGGATCGCTCTCAACATTTCTTCGGTTGATGCACCGCCTTCTCCACCAGGAGGTTTAGAACCTGGATCAACACCTGCAGGCACAGTAATTCCAGCTTTTGGGTTAGCATAAGAGAAATTCTCATTTTTCCTCCAAGTGTTTTGAGGAGGCTGCTGGCCTCCTTGATACCCTTGTGTGTTCCTCCATTGGTTTTGAGGCGGTTGTGGGCCTGGAGGCACAAATGGTTGACCATAAGAAGGTCTTCCATACTGGTTTCCACCTTGTGGATACCCCCCTTGTGGGTAATTAGGCCTTCCCATATAGTTGGCCTCTTCTAGCTGACTCGTGGGTGGTTCCACTTTCTCGCTTGCTGCTCCATTCCCTCCAACTAAGTTCTGCCCCATCTCGAGGTTGCTGATCTTCTCCATCATAGCCATCAATAGCTTCCTCGTACCCTCATTCTCCTCCAACTTGCATACCCTCTGAAATTCTGGATCCTCGTTCCATGCACCAGCATTCGTGACAATATTGTCCACGATCTCTCTACACCTCGTTACTCCCTGGTTCAGAAAAGCTCCACTTGCACATGCATCTAGGTGGGCTTGGCCAGCCCTGCTGGCTCCACTGTAGAAGAACGCCATTATATCTCCCTCGTTGTACCCGTGCTGCGGGCACTCGATCAACATATTCGAGTATCTCTCCCACGCCTGGCGTAAATCCTCTCCAGATTTCTGGCGAAAGGAAGAGATCTCAATTCTCGCTTTAATCGTTCTTGATGGAGGGTAGAATCGCTCGAGGAACAGACGCTCGAGCTCGGCCCATGTGTTAACACCTCCCCGTGGGAGCGTGTTATCATACCATTCCTTGGCTATTCCCGTAAGAGAGAATGGGAACAACCTGAGCCTCTTGGCATCTTCAGACATGCCATTGTAATTGAAAGTAGATGCAATCATGAGGAAACTTCTCAAGTGAGTGTGAGGGTTCTCCTTCCCAACCTCCCCCTTGAATTGATTCTCAGTAAGCAGCTTGAGAATTCCTGGGGAGATTGAAAAGTTATTGGCCTCCACAGGTGGTAAGGCCACTCCATCGTAATACCTCTGCGGTTGTGCCGCGAACCTGCCCCGAATTGCCATATTCTGATCTGCGTTCTGGGGCGCAGGCTGAGGAGCGACAGGTGGTGCTGGTATGTTTTGAACTGGAGGTTGTTGGTACACAGGTGGTTGGTTATAGACAGGAGGTGGAGGATACGGGTATGGTGGATAAGGGTATGGTGGGTATGGGTAATGTTGATATGCTGGGTTGTGGAAAGGGTTATGTGGGTTTTGTGGGTAAGCAGGATTGTTCAGAGGATTTGGGACTAGGTTCTGAGCTGGATTGTTTACATTTTGTTCACCCGGGTTCTGGCTTTGACTATCCACGAACTGGTCTTGATTCTGACCACCACTCCCTCCAGAGCCATCAACCCGGTTTACTGCCTGATTGAAATCGTTGGCAGCATCGTCCAACTCATTACTGAGATCCATCGGTTCCTTCCCTAAGTCGGCTGCGTTCATTCTTCTCAAGTAAGCTCGGTTCCTTCTGGCTATTGTCTCAGGATCTGCAGGTATTCTCTCTTCGCTCGTATTGCCTTGTGAGCGTGTTCTCATAAACCTGACACACTAGCAGATGGATCAAAACGCAACTGCCGAATAAATAAAAATAAAAATAAAAAAAATAAAAACAGAAAATAAGCACCCACTACTAACTACTAAGCTATCGACAAGTCCTATTCAAAAAGCATAAAACGCCATCCCCGGCAACGGCGCCATTGACTTGAAGCGATTTTACTAACTTCTACTAGTCGCTTACCCGCAAGCGGACGGGTTCACTATAGTATTGGCAAGTATAACGACCAAGTATATCGTACCCAAGGGACAGTGTATATGCGAATAGATCCCTGAAGATCTACGCGTCGTAGTTAATATGAGTGTATGGTTTTTTTTTTGGTTTTCTTAAAAAAAAGATTAATTAAACTAAAAGTAAATTAACTAGACTAAAATACTAAAGCAGACGATTTGACTAAGGGTTGGATTCAAATAAGAGATGGTGATGCTTAGGATAGGAATCCCTACGTATACTAACGGAGCAGGTACATAATCAAAATAACTGTGACAAACGAGAATTAACCTAAGTCTAAGAATGCAAGGTGAAAGCTCAAGATTCTAAACCCTAATACTTTACCCTAACACTCGACTTCACTAATCCACTAACAAGTTAATAGATAGCGCTTAATTAATGAGACCCTAATTTAACTAAGGTGATGCGGTCGTCCTCCTTCGCTAAACCGGTAGATGAATTAACCTTTCCTAAACCCTCTCGTTAAGCCTACTCGTTGTTAAGGAGTGATGCGGTCGTCCTCTCTCTAACACCTTTCGAACGAAACTCAAGAGTAAAATCTAGATTAATTTTAAGCATTCATTAATTACGAGAATTAAAACCTAACGTCACAAGTTACTCTAATTACATATCCACAACCTACTTCTACGAGTTCATCCTACCCTAAGCATGCAAGGGTTTTAGCTAGACATAATTTGAACATAAACAATAGAAATTAAACAAGTGACGAACATGAACATGATAACGAAAACGAAGAAAAGAACGAACATAAAATGAGGTTTTAATATGTAAAAGATTAAACTGAAATTAATTAACAAAAACTAGGTCTCAACGTATTTCAGAACAAAAGTTATTAAGAATCGAAGCTAAAACGTGAAATCGTAGAGTAAATTCGTAATCAAAAACCTCAAAACCGTAAATCTAAGCTCGCTCGTCTCTTCTCTTCCTCCTTGCTCTAAAAACTCTATGAAACGTGATGTGTAAAAGTTGGGGATCCTTCAAAACGTGTTTGGACGAGATATATATAGGCACGGGTCGAAACGGGAGTTAACGGGCCGAAAATACGAATCCGGAGGCAAAAGTATGGGGGCGCTCGAGCAAAACGCTCGAGCGGTCCCGCTCGAGCAGTGTAGCTCGAATGGTGCATTCGCTCGAGCGGTCGCGCTCGAGCTGCTCGAGCGCTGAAATGACACTGTTACTTTTGGGCGCTCGAGTGATTCGCTCGAGCGGTGGCGCTCGAGCTGCTCGAGCGCAAGAATGGTTCTGTATGTTTGCGCGCTCGAGTAAGGCGCTCGAGCGGTGGCGCTCGAGCAATGCGCTCGAGTGACCTCTAATCCTCCCAAATGATACTTTTCCTCGTCCGCACTAATACCAATCGTATTTCTTCAATATCTTCTCATCCGGGCATCCGTTTGAGTCGATTCAAAGTCCTACGAACTCCGTTTTTCGTCCTCTCTTCACCTATGAGCATCAAAGAGACAAATTTATCAATGTATAGAAATAATGCTCAATTGACTCTAAATACTCTATAAACTCGACCAAAACTAGGGCGTTTCTAGCTACGAATCATGACAATTTCACGCCTAATCAAGTTCAAACACCACTCTTATGAGAGTAAGGGAGGTAAAGTTGAGTATGATGTCCCATAAGCTCCTTTGAGCTTGGTCCGGCATGAGGACCTTAAAAATAGCGCTGAATGGGAGGCAACCCATTTTTATTTGCTTTTGAGTGTTTTTAGTTATTTTCCTTTTATGTTACTAGGACGTTGTTGAGTCGTATGTTTAACCTCGTATTTGAGTGAGTTGCTTGTAGGCTTGTCTCTAAAGGAGTAAAGGTATCATGGAGTATTCAGATTGAAGGGACCAACTCAAGCAAGGGAGTGCGCCAAGTTGATGAAGAGAAACTGAATTGTTTGGTTGAGGTAACCCACAACCCCAAACTTAGACCTCTAGCAAGATCGAAGTTTGGGGGGGTGGAGTTTTTTATGTTTCTTGTTACATTGCACATGCATGCACGCCCTTATCTTTTGAGTTGAGTTTGATTGATTATTGGTTTGTTGAGATACTCCTTGGGGTGATTTTGATTTGACTCGATATTGCATATTTCATGCCTATCAATCATCTTATGCTTATTGATTGCTATCTTTGAGTATGATTTGATGAGTAGAGTGAGTTGTAAGGGTGAGTTAGAAATTCTTTTGTGTGAGTGTTTGAGTTTGAGCTGATGAGAGAGAGAACTTGCATGCTTGTGAATTTTTCTTTTGAGTACTTGTGTGATGAGAGTGAGAATGCACTAGGACTAGCATGGATGTGAAAACCGTGAGAGTTGAGCCTTACGAGATTTAAATGCATGATTTAATCTCTTCGTTTGTGAGTGAATCATCACCTTAGAGGATGCTAGAACTTGTGTGTGCTCTTGCTTCTAGATTGTGTCTAGTTTGATATGCCGAATAGGATCTTAGGCCATCTTTGATTTAATTGAGCCACTTAGCCAAAATTTTCCTTACCAATGCCATTGATCCCTTGTTAGCCCCTTTGAGCCTAAAGCCTATTTTATTTGCTAGCACATATGAACACTATTCCAATTCCTAAGCCTTTTTATCCCAATTTGAGTGGAGAATAGGAAAGTGTGAATGTGAAGGGAGTGAATTGAATTGAAAAAGGAAAAGGTTGTTTGTTGAGTGAATATGAGAAGAAGGTGTGATGAAGTTATGAGTTGTGGGAAAAAGAAAACAAATTGAGAATGAGCAAAAGAAAAAAATGAGCTCATGCGTTTGTGCGAAAAAGAAAAAAAAAAGTGATTGAAAAAAAAGTGAAAAGAGTGAGAAAGAAAAAAATTGAAGTGTTGAGAGAAGTGGAATTGAAAGAGTGTTGATTGAATATGTTTGAAGTAGTCTGTTCCTAATCTCGAAGTGCCAAAGTTTGATTTTCTATTCTCCATTCACTTAAGTCACTTACCCATATTGTTATCCCACCTGTCCATAGAGCCGACATTACAACCTTGAGAAAAGTCCTTTTTGATTCGGCATTGATTTCTAGAGTATGGTCGAAGTTAAGAGCACTTACAAGCCTATGGCTGCCAATTTGTGTGATTGATTGTTTGAGTGAGTCCCTTGATCATTATTATACACTTGTGAGGGAGCGAAACACATCGTTGAGTGCACATCCATGCTTGATCTTGGTGTTTCTTGTAATTGTTGCATGAGTATGATAAAGGAAGGTGAGTGAGTTTACTTGTGATGCATCTTTGAAGCTCGAATTTGTGTACTTGCATGATTGGATACTTTGACTCATTCCTAACAATTTCACTTGACTTATTATTTCATTGCTTGGGGACAAGCAATATGGTAAGTTTGGGGGGGTTGATTAGGCGTGAAATTGTCATGATTCGTAGCTTGAAATACCCCAATCTTGGTCGAGTTTATCGAGTATTTAGAGTCAATTGAGCATTATTTCGACACATTGATGAATTTGTCTCTTTGATGCTAATAGGTGACTAGAGGACGAAAAATGGAGTTCGTAGGACTTTGAATCGACTCAAACGGATGCCCGGATGAGAAGATATTGAAGAAATACGATTGGTATTAGTGCGGACGAGGAAAAGTATTAGTTGGATGAGTTGGAAGTCACTCGAGTGACTAGGTCGAGCGCCACCGCTCGAGCGCATTGCTCGAGCGCCTAAGCTTACAGAACTTTTCTTGCGCTCGAGCAGCTCGAGCGCCCAAAACATACAGTGCAAATTCAGCGCACGACCGGCTCGAGCGGAACCGCTCGAGCGATTGTGTCATTCGAGCTACACTACTCGAGCGGGACCGCTCGAGCGTTTTGCTCGAGCAACTTCGGATTTTTGCCTCCGGATGCGTATTTTCGGCCCATTAACTCCCGTTTCGACCCGTGCCTATATGTATCCTCTTCCAAACACGTTTTGAAGGATCCCCGAACTTTAGAAATAATTTTAGACTTAGTTTTTGGAGAGGAAGGAGAGGAGCAAGCTTTATTTTACGTTTTGTTGAGGTTTTGCATACGAATTCTTAGTTTCTTTTCTTTCTTAGTTTCTTTTAATTAGCTCGATTACTTTTAACGCTTTAAACTTCGTTTTTATCAATTCAAATTTCAGTTCTTAGTATTTATTTCTTTAAACCCTAGTTCATGTTTCATATTTTCGTTCTTCAATTCATTATGTTTATGTTCGTTGTTTCTTCTACTGCTTTTGTGTTTGTTAACGTCATGTCTAGCTAAAACCCTTGCATGCTTAGGGTAGGATGAACTCGTAGAAGTAGGTTGTGGGTATGTAATTAGAGTAAATCGTGACGTTAGGTTTTAATTCTCTTGGTTAATGAATTCTTATAATTAATCTGAACTTTACCTTTGAATTTAGTACGAAAGTGTTAGAGAGAGGACGACCGCATCACTCAATAACAATTAGTAGTCTTAACGAGAGGGTTTAGAAAGGGTTAATTCATCTACCGGTTTAGCGAAGGAGGACGACCGCATCACCTTAGTTAAATTAGGGTATCATTAATTAAGCACAATCTAGTAATTCGTTAGTAGATTAGTGAAGTCGAGTGTTAGGGTAAAGTATTAGGGTTTAGAATCTTGAGCTTTCACCTTGCATTCTTAGACTTAGGTTAATTCTTGTTTGTCACGATTACTTTGATTATGTACCTGCTCCGTTAGTATGCGTAGGGATTCCTATCCTGAGCATCACCATCTCATACTTGCATACACACCTTAGATACTTAGTTTAATTTTCCTTTTGCATTCGTAGAGTAATTTAGTCTAGACTTAATTCTTTTAATTTTCAAATCCAAAAACATACTCTCATATTAACTACAACGCGTAGATCTTCAGGGATCTATTCGCATATACACCATCCCTTGGGTTCGATACTACTTGGTCATTATACGTACTTATACTACAGTGAACTCGTCCGCTTGCGGGTGAGCGACTAGTAGAAGTTAGTATTTATCGCTTCAAGTCATTGATACTCTGCAACCGAGCATGGTTCGATATCATTGTGCTCTATACTTTCTTGAGCAACAATATAAATAAATACATCATCAATCTGCGTGGAATGTCTGTCCATCGACTTATATGCACTCTTATAATCATATAGAGATTTTTCATTCTCTGGAATCATATCAAGCATCGGAGCGTCCTCCAGTAATGATTCATGGACATAGGTTTAATCAGAGATAATCTCGTGAGATGTATTTTCCACATTGATGATCAATGTGTTAGATTGTGCCACACCTACCATTTTTTCCTTTAAGTAGGTGTCAACCGAACCAGTTGACCTCCCCCATTTCCTTTTGGGAGTCACGGCCTCAACCACACCTCCACCAAGTGTGGTTGCAACACCTTTCCGGCGGTGTTATGCCCCTTATTGAGGACTTCTAAATTTCTAACCTTACAGATATATTTGTAGCTGGTATATAAGACCTAGTCACTTTAGCAATATTAGTAAACACATCAGACATCGAACATGCTATGTTCTGAATATATATGAATCATTGTACTTCACTTTCACATTGTGAAGTTTGGGGATCAAATGAGACAACGTGGGGAAAACACTTTACTTCCTGTCGTTCCCTTAGAAAATCATTTTTCTTTTCTCCCCCTAATGACGGGAAGACTGTCTCATTATAGTGACGATCCGCAAATCTAGCGGTAAGTAGGTCGCCTGTCAAGGGTTCTAAAGTGCGGATAATTGTTGGGAATTCATATCCAACATAAATAATTAATCGTATTTAGGAACCCAATTTAATGCGTTGTGGGTACGCAATAGACACATATATTGCACAACCAAATATGTGTAGATATAAAATGTCAGGCTTATATCCAGTTACCAACTGGTACACATAAAAATGGTTGACCATTTAGTGGGTTTGAAATGAATAAGTAAAGTTGCATGCAATATTGCATAACCCCAAGCAGAGATTGACATGTTGGTGCGCATAACCATTGTCTTAACCACCATTACTTCCTTTTAATTGTGGACTCTGCGAGACCAATTTATGTAGCACATAGGGTATCAGATGCTTTACATGGATCACGATAAATATACAGTAATCATCAAATTCTTTTGATATAAACTATCTTGATAGCGTATTCAGGGTGGTGAGTCCTAAAACATATAATTTTTGCTAAGAGTTTTGCATGCAGAATTTATTGTGGAGAGTGAAACGACATGTGAACATTATGTCAAAGTATAATCCAAAACCATAAATTACTTAAATGGTCCGCATTCTGGATGAATTGATCCACAAATATCATAGTTTATCCTTTGTAAGAATGAAATATTTTATTTTGAATCTTTAACATAAACATGTCTCAATGTCACTTTTGTTAAAGATCTGGCTTTACAAAATGAGTGATGCGTCTTTGATATTTGTAAGGCAAAGTGAGATGTAGATAATGTATCTGGTACTTTAGAAAACAAAGATTGCTACAAAATAGCAACATGACCGATATCATGCATCGTATCGAATTTTTATCTCATTTTAAATTCACTCACAAAAGAAGAAGGATGTCCATATCAGTCCTTCAAAATATGGATCATCATGTCAAAGCCTGTATAAATCAGTGTCACATAGTTCATCATTGGTGACAACATATGATTAAAAAACAATTGTGAGTTGCATTTCACTAGATTGGTTTCTTAGTTTATCTAAAATGTGTTTTCTTTCACATTTATTAGATAAATATAAAATTTCATTCTCACTGTAAGTTTACAAATAACAATAATGACACAAATATCTTTAGAATTTAACAAGGTTCGATTAGCTCTTGATGCATATAAAAGTTCTTTGATTTTAATAAGTGTGTTGTTAAACATCAAGAGTTCGGCAGTTCTTCGCCCTTTTTAAGAAATCTCATATTCGGTTGAGTTTCAGTTTGAGTTGAATGATTTACTTTTCATTCAATACTCTATCACTATACTTCATGATAATATTATTTTCGAACCGTGTATATTAATGTATGTGTATTATAAATTCAAATAAATCAGTACTTCGAATAAATTTAAATTTACTGCGAATCAACTTCAATATAAGTAAGGCCTCATACCAAATATCTAACTAAAAAATTATTGTTGATCTAATTAACTTTAAGACCAAAATACCTGACCAAATAAAATGAAACATTATGACTAAATAACCTTCTTGAAAAATGAAAAATTTATAAATCAATCAATCAAAGTCAGAAATATTCATTAACTAGATAGGTGTCCCGCGTATTACGCGGGATTTTCATAGAAAAATGATTATACATTATAATGCATTATATATACAATAGTATTGTAAATTTGTTCACATTTAAATAATATAATTATATTATATAATACATAATCAAAATAATGTCACACATAACGACATATTGAATTCGATTTGAGATTAAAAAAATTAAATAATTAAAATTTTGATGCATTGTGTTTCCAAGACAATAAAAAATTGTCAATTAAATGCTAAAATTTATAATTATGCGATTAAAAAAAATTCAATCAATCATTTAATCGATAAAAAAAATCAAAACTATTAAATATGTTTAATTTCATTTTTAATTTATATTAACAAATTAAGATTTTCTTAATTGAAAATCCTCAAATATAGTGAGACAATAAAATAAGTTAATTAAACATTAAAGTTTCATATAATTAGAGTTTTAAAATTAATTGATCAATTCAATATAATATATTTTTATGGACTCAAATTATATACAATAGATATTCCAACTTTGTATACATTCATAGTATAGCTTAATTGGTTAAACCCATAAATTATACTCATGTGGTCCTAGGTTCGAATCCACACATATGCATATATTTTTTAATTAGATTCTTTATTATATAATGACACATAAGCATAATGAATTGACACATAAGCATGCCATGTAGAACATAAATGACACATAAGCATTTGACACGTAGGCAGAATCAACCACAAGATGACACATATGCAAAATTAACCACATAACGACACATATGCAAAACCAACTCCCTATTAGTATAATAGAGGATTGGGCAAAGTCCTTGTTGCCATTGAAATCAACAACTGTGAGTTAAAATTTGAGGGATAGTCCTCATCTTTCATATAATGGGTATTTTTTCTTTAGATTCTCCATACCTCATATAGTTGGTTGCTACTTTGTACTTGCATCACAATTTGATATGGTATCATCATTGACTGCTAGGAGTATCAATACCTTCTTAACGTCTTCTAGTGGAAGAGCCACCACTATCCCACGTGGTGCGTTATTCCCATATTCGTATGGATTAATATGCCATGTCTCATTTTATTTTGGGTTCTTCCCACCGTTTCATTAAACAAAATTAACTTCGGGAATCTTCTTTGTCCCAGGGAGCCAAACATTAGTGGGGAAAGTTGAGAGATTTTTCTATATATTGTATCATCTTCTGTGGTTTTCTTTTCACATAAAATAAAGCGTGCTTTAAAGCGCAACATATCTTTAAGGAAATTTATGACCCTCTTTATAGTTAAGTAAGTGGATTTCATTCCACTGTATTACCAATTTCTGAAAGTACAGATGTTTCTCAAATATCCTTTCAGAATCTACCACAGTTCCTTGGGTATTAAATAAATAGAAGATACTTTCCACATGATATGCCCCCTAAAAATATTAGGGCATTAAAAGATACTTTCCACATAAAATGAGTTTTGCTATGTTGTCTAAAAATATTAGGGCATTGGCCTAATAGACGGTTCTTCGTCCTTGTAGTCAGATTATGAACCCAACAGTGGTACTCAATTCCTTTTGAGTCCAATATTTTATAAGCTTTCAAGAATGTGAGTGCGGATTAGATTTTGAGACCACGTGTCACATATTTTTCGATATTTTGTGAATTTACTTTATCACATTGATTCACACTCAGATGTATCATCCATGAAATTTCTTTATCATGGAGAT
This sequence comes from Ballota nigra, assembly GCA_947034835.1. NCBI lineage: Eukaryota > Viridiplantae > Streptophyta > Magnoliopsida > Lamiales > Lamiaceae > Ballota > Ballota nigra. The sequence continues at coordinate 28,135,065 of OX344727.1, forward strand.
ATTTAATAATGGACATGTATATATAAAAATAAAGTATTTATATCACTGATGATATCAATATAAAAAAATCAGTCATCAAAATTTTCATTATAAATTTCAGTGAATCATATCAGCCGCAAACCAAGTAATAATAGGCAAACAAGAAATTTTCACATAAATCCTAATTTCCACAACAAATAATTCACATGCTTATAGCAGCAACCAGTGTTAATTGCTGAAATTTAAAAATGGATCAAGCCGAACAAAAACAATTTCAGAGCAATAAATTCCAATGACCCAAAATAAAAAAAACATTAACACTAACAGGTTAGTAAAAAAAAAAATTAACAATTGAAACTAACACAATCATATAAATAATATTTAATGGTATGCTATCCATGTCTAGTAACATAACACGAATGGACAGAATAAAGAAGCAAATGCTAGTAATTAAGTTTGATTGTTAAGCACCACCAGTCATTTAACTTGATATCAATGTTGTGGAATGCACAAGCACATAGTCAGTATGATATTGTCATGCTTCAGCAATTAATTATTGCTCTAAATAATAAATGTTATAGAAATTTTTTTTACACAATTCATGGCGATCAATATATACCCAAACAAATATATAGACGGAGGTGGTATGCAGCGGGACAATTTTTGACAATCCACACACAAAAAGATTAATCTCGATCAACTATATCTCTATTGTGCAATCAATTGACGAAATAAATTGATCTATAACCACTAATAATATTTTCAATTGTAAAAACAATAGTTGATTCGGTAATTCATCAATTGAATTAAACAAGGGTAAACTCCCATATAATTAAGATTTTAAAAACTGAGAAACGCACCTTTAATTCTTGTCGAATGAATTGTGTGGATACATTCTAAATTGTTTCTTACGAAAGTATTTAGGAGGGAGACTGCAAATTCTAAAACCTAATTGATCAGAGCACTCGTGCTGATAACGTGTTTTAGGATATAGAGAAATAAAGAGAAGAACAGAAGAACACATATGTGTTGACCCAGTTCGTCAGGAATGACTACGACTGGGGGCGTACCAAGCCAGGAGATCATTCCCTATTTGTTGTGTATGAGATCCCTTTATATAGGTTACAATTTAGAATTTCAGGAATACATAGGATATAATGAAACGACCATATTGCCCTCCACCAGTTACTTCTTGATGAAGGCATACTAATATATTTTCCTTCAATAATAACATTCATAATATTTAAAGTAAACAATGATAAATAATTTATTTTCTTAATAAAAGTGCAAAAACAAGTTTATATACAAAGTACACTAAGAACATACTTTTTAGTATATCCCTATAATTTAATGTGATATGTCGAAAAATATTATAGTGTATTGAAGGGTCCGTTTATAAATAAATATTTATGAAAATTGTTTAACATTTTTAATGGACGTAAAGAGTATATATTAAATAATATAGGGGAATCGATTTTAAGGTTCGATTTGGGAGTGTGTATATTTTGTGATACAAATATTTTCTAAAAGGCAATTCTAAGATACAAAGTGCAATTTTTTTTTACCACCTCCCCATCCCCCCAACCACCACTACCCCCAATCGAAAAGGTGCAACCCATAAGGTGCTACAATGTTGCACTTCTTAATACAAATAATTGTACTTTTATTTTAGAATTTTAATTGTTGCACTTTGTATTTCAGAATTTAACACCTCTTTTTTTTTTACTTAATATATATATATATATATATATATATATATATATTATGACCCAAACAAATCTAGAATTCAAGTTGTCCACCATCTCATCCCAACTCACAGCCAACCTGGTCGTGTAAGCATAATTCAATTCCCATGAGGTACGGAATGGACCTGCTCAAGAATTCAAGTTGTCCACCATCTCATCCCAACTCACAGCCAACCTGGTCGTGTAAGCATAATTCAATTCCAAAGAGGTACGAAATGGACCTGCTCAATTCTCCATGAATATCCAATCGCGTAGATCAAATTTGCTTAAGATAGATATATGATTTTGATATCACTCGAGCTCATTCCTATTTTTTTTTCTTATAAAATTCTTTTATGATAAAGTTTAGGGTAAAAATAGTTTTTAAATGAATTATCGAAGAGTATTAATTATTTTCACTAAAAAATATTAGTTGTTTTTATTGAAAAATATTGGTTGTGTTAACTGAGACTCTTCAGTAAGAAGAACGGGAAAATTATTTTTAAGGCCAGTAGATTTGAGGGGGTAGCAAAAAGAGACCAGTAAATTTGCGGGCTGGCATTATAAGGACCACAATTTTTCAACGTGGCAAATTAAGGCCAAATTGACCCGTATTACCTTCAATTGGGCTGAATTTGGCCTTAATTTGCAACGTTGAAGAGTTGCGGTCCTTATAATGTCAGTCCGTAAATGTACTGACCTCTTTTTGCTACCCCTCAGACCTACTGGCCTTAAAAATAATTTTTTCCAATGGTTTTCATGTCAGTATAGTCGTTCATTCTCCAATTATCTTCCGGCCATATCGTGTCATTAAAGTAGGCGACTATGGAATTTGTCACAATGTTTGAATTTGGGAGAGTATTTAAGAAGATTTAGTTCTCTATTTTTTTTCTTTTAAATGGTTTGAGCATCCATCCATTGTTCTTATAGTTGTAGACCAACTTTTTGGAAATCTTTGAGTTTTCCACTCATCACAATTTTTACCAGAAATGACTTGATTAGCAGTTTCCTCGAAAACATTTCTGGGTCCTTTGCTGTAAAGATCCCTCTCCAATATGTCATTCCATGGCAACACACTCATCTTCCAGAAATACGAAGTCTTCTATTAGATCATCTAGAATAAAGTTATATTCAAACAATTTTTTTTTAAGAAAAACGAGTAGATTATTATATTGAAGTCGTTGAAAGATAACTACCAAAATAGTCTATTACCTTATGTAATTAGAGGAGTAATATCATTCTCACTCTTTTTTTCAAATTTAATTCTTGAATTTCAGCACGGTAAAAGGGTGTTTTGGTGTAGAAATTATCATTAAAAAATTGAATGAAATGTACCAACATTGAAGACGGAAATATAAATTGAGAGAAAACTTATGATTTTAGATAATGATTAGCTTAAAAAATATTAAGTGATCCAGGTAGAATTTTAAGAATAAAACTGAAGTTTAAGACAACAAATCGTCCTCGAAAGTCCTTTTAGCTCTCGATTTAGATTTGTTTTGTTATAGCTCGCTAGGATCACTCGTGTCTCTAGGGAAAAATTATTTTTAAGGCCAGTAGGTTTAGGGGGTAGCAAAAAGAGGCCAATACATTTACGAGTTGACATTATAAGGACCGCAACTCTTCAATGTGGCAAATTAAGGCCAATTTCAGCCTAATTGAAGGTAATACGGGTCAATTTGGCCTTAATTTGCCACGTTGAAGAGTTGCGGTCCTTATAACATCAGCCCGCAAATGTACTGACCTCTTTTTACTACCCCTCCAAACCTACTGGCCTTAAAAATAAATTTTCCCTAAGAAGAACTAATATTTTTCAGTGAAAGTAATTAATACCTTTCAATGATTTATACATGAACCAATTTCACTCTATGCACACTCTTCTTTTCTTTTGAAACCTTTTTTTCTCCTTATAAAATTATAATATGATAATTTAGTAGTTTTTTTGTAAATTCGTTTTCATGTGAATTCTTTTTTCCAAATATCATTATTATGTATAAAAATTATTATCTTATGCATATCAACTATTATTGTAATAAATAAATAAAAAGCTCAATTTTTTTAAACAGTAATAGTGTATGTACATAACAATGATATTCAAAATTAAAAAATCCTAATTTTTTTGTCATGATAGACGTACATAGTGCTTAAAAATTATTAAATCATACTCCATATGTGTTTGCTACTTTATTGTTTACACAAGTTTTAAGAAAAGAATTATTAATTAATATTTAAAGTGATAAAGTAGATGTTTTTGGTTAGAAGTATATGGAGAATATAATATTAAAAAATATTATTGTTTTTTGCAAAAAGTGAATGTAGCAAACAAGTATGAGACGGTGGGAGTAATAACGACGAGCATATATATTAACAAATAATATATATCACAAATTCTAGCATGAACTCAAGTGCATACAACATATTTGGATTTTAAGTTCAATTCTAATATTTTTTTTACTTTTTTAATTAAAAATATAAAATTAAAAGAAACATAAATGCATTGTTAATTATTGATTATTTTGGGGTATTCCGTATTTAAAAAAACACAGTTAACTTCGAAGTGTGTATTTTTCTTACTTTTTGCATTTAACCTTTTTAAATTATTAAGTGCATAGTGTTGGTGATCAAATTTAATCGATAGGATTAGTGACTGTTTTAGTTCGGTTTAAGACCACCAATCAATTACGTGTGATTGATTACCACCGTAAATGGTAAATCAAAGATTCGGGATGTGGAATGGTAAATACGAAAGTTGAAATTGTGTTAATTTCGTATATGTGTGCATTTAGGTGTTTAAGTGTGTGTTTTAGGAGTATTTGTGAATTTGAACTTGTATTTCTTAGCTGGAGAACAACTATTTATAGAAGCTAGCAAGCATGAGGTGTCTATGACTCTTGGTCTCCCTAGTCTGCATGCTTGACAAGTGTCCTATTGACCTTTGTTTGACCTTATCTAAGCTGAATCTTAGTTACAAAGTCTTCTTTGGTCTTATCTAGGACTTCATTGTTGTTCGTCTAGGTCGGTTTAGTTGATCTAGAATGGTTTTTCCATAGAAGTTGTTCGCCTTTTGAGGTTACGGCTCAGAAGTTGTTCGTCTTTGTGTTTTACACAGATTGGCTTTGGGATCTTGGTCCTTTGTTCGTTTCCATACACCTCTTAAGCTGGTAGATGCACCATCTTTCATAATGTTGTTCGTCATCATTAACTTGGTGGAGGGTCTATATTTAGCTTCGGGTCTCTAGACCTGTTCGCCAGTATGTTGTTCGTCGGTAGAGTTGTTCGTCTATTTATACACTCCCTGGATTGATTTATGTACCCCAACTTGATTGTCTTTGTTAATCATCTTTGATTTGGGGTTGATTCTTCATAATCCTTTTTAAGGCTTTAATCCTTGTTCGCCCAGCAATGATTGATGTTCGCCTATCAACAATTGCTCCCTATCCTGACTAAATGTTGCCCCAGACGAGCAACTGTAGTTAGGATACTATACTGGTGAAGATTCAGACGAACATCATTGAATCTGGCGAGCAACTCCGGGTGCACCGTTTCGTCTTCCCATGATCTGGGGGATGTACGAGGATGACGTGGGGGGTATGATTGCGCGCCGCCTACGCGCGAGCATTCCCGAGGTCACGCGCCCCTATAATTGCGTATAGGTCCTTTGATTTTCAGTCTTGCTCGGAATCGACCCCATTTTTCTTCAATTAAGTCCACATTTTGTTGGAAATTACGATCTATACCCCGTTTTCTGCTTGGGGTATAAATAGAAGAGGGAAATAAATATTTTCCCACTTTTTTGCTTCTTGCTACAGTGCTCCAGCGAATTCTCCATCCCCGACGACTTCAAGCTTTTCCGACGACGTTTCTTCAGCGTTTGGCCTCCAGTTTCGAAGCAAGGTAGTTATTTTTCTTACTTCTCTTTTTCTCCACATTTTTCTTTCGCCATTTTCTTCATCGCCACCGTGGGGAGAATTCGCGCCGCCGTGGGGAGAATTTGCACCGCCGTTGTTTACCTAGAACTGCCACCAGAGTTTTGAAAAAACATACTTTCAGAATAACTAGTCACTCTCTAAGACTAATGTCCTCCCATTCGAGCAATAAAAGATAGGAGGAAGAATTGGACCCCTTGTTTCCGATCGTGCCGTTTGTCGAACAGCAGCCGTTTGAGGTTTCCTTAGAAGTGCATCCCGATGTGGATTCGGTGGTTCGATCAGTGGCGGATTCTGGTGCTCGCCAATCTGGTGAAGAGGCTAGGGAGGCCACAAGCAGGTCCTCCGACGAGCAATCTTCATCTGGCTCTGAATCTGAGGAAGATCCGGAGTTTGACGAGCTTACCCCTGAATTTTTGGAAAGGATAGGGTTTCCAGGCCCTAAGATACTCTAAAATGAGATTCCCACTGGTGTTGCTCGCCCATTTGATTGGCGACCATATTCCGATGAGCACACGAACAACTTTCCTCGCCCCCCGCATCAAGTTTTGGACCTGGTGAGAACTGAGTACCAGGCGAGCAGAATTCGGAGTGTTGTTCGCAAGGACGAGCTCAACCTCATACGGGAAGCATACCAAATTCCCCATGGCATCTACATGTGGGCTCCCAAAAAGAAGGAAAGAGTTGATCGTCCTCCTCCAGGGTGTACGGCGATCAACATAGACATGTTGATCGCGGGGCTAAGGTTGACACTGCCTCCCGTTGTTGGTCGCTTTCTGGAGGAGACCAACTTAGCCATCACCCAAATAAACCCTATTGGGTGGATGAACCTGCTCGGCATCATGGGCTTGTTCGCCCTGGAGGGGTATGTCGACCGCATCACTGCCGATGAGGTCAATTACTTGATAACCATCACCAAATGTCTGAGGGGCGAGAAAGGGTACTACTACTTGAAAGCCTGGGCTGGATTAAAACTGGTGGAAGGGGTGCCGAACAAAATTCGGGATTGGAAGGAGCATTTATTCTTCATCGGGGGCGACTGGCGAGCATCTTCTGGTCCTCACGGCGGTGCCGGGCGTATATTCGAACCCACCACCTATGGGCAAATCAAACGTAAGGTCATCTTTGTTCGCCCTTGCATAAAGTTCTAATTTAACTTTTTTTGTTTGCTCGCAGGTCCCCGGTTACTCAAGTGGAACTCGGAAGAGGAAGAGATCGGATCTGAGTTCCTCTTTACTTCGTGTTTGGTCGCTCTCCGAGATAAGGCCGAGAGGACCATTGAGTACGTGAACAAACAAAAGTGCAAGAAAGCTGCTTGCCTGTTCACGTACCCCCACCATCTGGAAGCCCAAATTGAGGTGCCCCCAGGTACAGAAAGTTTCTATCTTTCAAAATATATCTTGCTCGTCGTTTGTTTATCTAACTTGCTCGCCTAACTCTTTTATTTCATCTTCGTCTCTTCTTTTTTTTTTTTTAGCCGAGCAAGTCACCGTCGCCGTCCCTCCCTGTTTTGGACTTTTGGAGCAAAGAGTCCACGAGATGCCGCCTCCAAAGGGAAGGAGAAAGAAAGGTGACCCTCCCTCCAAGGTACTCGTAATGACCAACAAGGCCGAGGGGGCGAAGGTTGCTCGCCAAGCCGTGCCCTCATCCAATCTTCAACCCTCTCCCCCTCCGGCTCCATCACCGCGCGGCGCCAAGCGCCTAAATAAAGGGGATAGGACATTCGTGTCCCAAGCTGCTCCTGCCGGGACCAAAGGCAAGGAGAAAGTGGGGCAGAGCCATGCTCGCCACCACACGGAGGGAGAAGCTGTTCGCCCCTCCCTCAACGAGCCTGTGGAGAAGACAGGCAAGGCGGGCAAGGATTCCACTCCTGTTCGCGGTCCTGAGGATATCACCCATCTGGGTTGGGACGATCGAAAGTTCCAAGAGTAAGTTTACTCTCGCTTCTGTCGAACAAGTTTCATTTTTCCTCTACATTTTTCTATGTATCATTTGTTTTCTTGTTCGCAGATATCGTTCTGGCGACCATCCTGGGTGAGCAAGTGTCGTCCATCAGTATGCCTGCTCCAAGACTCCCGTCAACATAAGGGAGATCCCAGGCGACCATGTTCGCAGGGCGACGGAGCTGATCGCCCGTGCTTGGACACGACCCCTGGACAAAATTATCTCCCAACAAGGGCTGGCGGACAACATTCATCTCTCCATGATGCATCATGCCAATGGCCTCGTCACGGCCCAGAAGGCAATGGCCCAGCTAGCCGAGCAAGAAGAAGCTACTCGCTGTTACGCAAGTACTGCTCGGCAGCTCACAGAGGAGAAAGACGACCTAGTCAGCCAGTACGAGGCCAAACTTACTCGCCTCAATAACCAGATCAATGTTTACATTGACACTGAGAAGAAACACCTTGAAGAAATTCAGGGTTTATCTGGTGAATTGGGAGGCAAAGATGCCTTGCTCGGTGAAGAGAGGAAAAAGTTGTCCGGGGCCGAGCAGAAAATCGCCGAACTCGAAGCAGAAGTTGCTCGCCTCAGAGACGTGGAGGCCAACACCTTCACCCACGAGCAGCTCGAGGCTGAACTCCAGACCCGGTCTGCCCCCATTTCAAACTTAGGCTACATCTGCGCCTACGCCGACTGCATCCGCATGGCTGACGCGTATGATTTCAAGGATATGGTGGAGGAAATGGGCAAAGACTTGACCGAGTTTCTGGAGAACTATCCCCCGCCGAACAACATCGAGATCCAACTGGGGGATATAGCCGAGTTGGGGGTCAAGATTGATAAACTTGACCCCAGCATCATTATTACTTACCCTCCACCTCAAGTTGATGAGGGCGAGCAAGAAGAGGAGCCGACTGCCATGGACGAACAAACTGCCAAGGAAATGGAGCAAAAGGTAGCTGAGGACATGTCTAGGGAAATTATTGTTGATCCTCCTGACGACCAAACTCAAGATCTTCCTCCCGCCGAGCAGCAATAGATTTAGGACTAGTCTTTATTTTGTAATAGTTGCTCGCTCTTTTTGTAGTACACTTCTTCTAGAATCCTTGTACTATTTTTTAGGCTCAATGCCTTTTATTTTAATGAAATGTCTTTCTTTTATTCGCTCATTTTCTTTATATGTTAATTGCCTTTACATTTTTGTCAATGCTTTTGCAATTATAACATATAAATTTGGGCGTTGTTCGATTTGAACTTTGCCTTAATGGAATTTGGGTTTAACCTTAGGTTCTGCTCATCTTAAAAGACGAACAACCTTTAATTGGCTTTGGTCCTCAGAATGGACTTGTACCTCGAGCTTTTGGACTTTTTTTTAACGAACAACTATGTATACATAATGAAAAATTTACAAGTTTTGTAAGACTGCTCGTCACTAACATATACAACCTGACGAACAACTTTGAACACTAACTAAAAACATGCTTGCTTATAATATTTTTGCCGAGCAAAACTCTATCTAAAATTAAAAAAGATGAAACAGCACTAGACTATACAATGTGCCGAACAACTTTTCATTCTATACTTAGCAAAATTTTCAAAAAATTTAGGCAAGTTTTTGGTTTGCCTTACTTGGTTCACTTGCCCCCCAAGACATTTGTTCGCCCAATCAAGAACTTGTTCGTCTCATTGATATTACTTCTTCAGATGTACAACATTCCAGGAGTATTGGGCCGCTTGCCTTCCATATCTTCGATATCGTATACACCATTAATGAATTTTTCCGTTATACGATACGGGCCCTCCCAAGTTGGTCCCAATACACCTGGAGGTTGGGCGAGCAACTTTCTTAGAACCAAATCTCCAACTCTGAATTCCCTGATTTTAACATGGGAATTGTAATATCGTTCTGCTCGCTGCTTGTAGGTAGCATTTTTTAGCTCGGCACTTAATCTTTTTTCTTCGAGAAAATCCATCTCAGTAGCTAGAGCAGATTTGTTCGCCTGCTCATCAAAGTTGGTCGTTCTGAATGTGTTGGCCTTTAACTCAATTGGTATTACAACTTCTGTTCCGAAAGCCATTGCAAAAGGTGTTTCTCCGGTGCTCGACCTGGGAGAAATCCTATATGCCCACAGGACTTCCGGAAGTTCTTCAGACCAACTGTTTTTGCTCTCCGCTAGCCGTGCTTTTAATGTATGCTTAATTATCTTGTTTACGGCTTCAACTTGTCCATTTGATTGGGGATGATAGGGCGTAGAGTAATTTTTTTTTATTCCCCACTTTATACAGAAATCTCTCAACTCTTTCCCATTAAACTGCGGACCATTGTCTTCACGATGGTTTGTGGAATTCCAAAACGACAGACAATGTTCTTCCAAATGAAGTTGATCATTTTCTACTGCGTGATCTTTACCATGGCTTCTGCTTCCGCCCACTTCGTATAATAGTCGACTGCCACGACAGCAAATCGAACATTTCCAACTCCTGCTGGGAAAGGACCAATAATGTCCATCCCCCATCTTGCAAATGGCCATGGGCTGTAAATTGATACGAGCTGTTGGGCCGGGGTATGAACGTTTGGGGCAAAAATCTGGCATTGATGGCAAGTCTTTGCTTTCTTGATCGCATCCTGGCGTAAATTCGGCCAATAGTAGCCTTGTCTAATAGTTTTGTACGCCAAGGCTTGCCCCCCAGTGTTATTTCCACATACTCCGGAATGTATTTCTTCGAGTATTGCTCGTCCTTGCCCCCTAGGCAAACATTTGAGAAGTGGGATTGATATTCACCTTTTGTAAAGTTGCTCGCCCACCAGAGTATATCTGGCGGCTTGCTTTGTTAGCTTGGCAGCTTCAAAAGGTTTGTTTGGTTTTTCCCCACTTTTCAAGTATTTAACTATACTTGTTCTCCAGTCTTCTTCTTCACTTGCTTGTTCGTCAAGTTGGTTGACATTATAACTTCTTGTTGATGGATCATTCATCTTTGTAATTATAATGTCTGCCAACTCTGCAGGTCCTTCGCTTGTTTCTAGTCGGGCCAATGCATCTGCTTGCGTGTTGCTTGTCCTTGGAATTTGTACAATGAAGACTTATTCTAACAAGGACACTAGGTAAGCAACAATTCACTGATACTCGATCATGTGATCGTCTTTCGCTTCGTATTCACCTCGGACTTGGTTCACAATTAATTGTGAGTCACCGAATATTTGTAACCGTCTAACACCTACTGCAAGAGATAGGTGGAGACCAGCAATGAGAGCTTCATACTCAGCTTCGTTGTTGGTTGCCATGAAACCAAATTTGATCGCCGAGGTGAATACTTGTCTGTCAGGGCTAATTAGAACTACTCCTGCCCCCGAGGCTACATTAGTTGAAGATCCGTCAACATAAAGATGCCAGGGGTGATCAAGTCCTCTCGTCAGATCTGGTGGGAAGGTTAGTTCAACTATAAAGTCAGCTAACGCTTGCCCTTTGATCTTTGTTCGAGGAGCATAGGTTACCCTGAATTGGCTAATCTCTAGTGACCATTTTAGTAGACGACCGGCTGTGTCGGGGCGATGGAGAATTTGTTTGAGTGGGAAGGTTGTTAGCTCTTCAACTTGATGGTAAAAAAAGTATGGTCGTAACTTCCTCACACTCATGACAAGTGCGTACGCCAGTTTCTCGGTTGGAGAGTATTTGATCTCCGCCTCGTGCAAAGCTTGGCTGACGTAGTAGATGGGTTGATGAAATTTTCCATCTTCTCGTACCAGAACAGAGCTGATTGCCACTTCTGACATTGCCAAGTACAAGTATAGCTTTTCTCCTGGGACGGGTTTTGATAGGATTTTAACATCTCCCAGGTAGTCTTTAAGTTGGTTGAACGCCTTTTGACAGTTGTTAGTCCATGTAAACTGTCCTTTCTTGATGGCTTCGAAGAATGGACGACATTTGTCCCCCGATCTGGATATGAACCGATTCAATGTTGCTAGGCATCCCGTGAGTCTTTGCACTTCTTTTATCGAACGTGGTAGTTGCATGTCCATGATAGCCTTGACTTTTGCTGGATTGGCTTCAATCCCTCTTCGACTAACAAGATGGCCCTTGAATTTTCCGGAATGGACTCCAAAACTGCTCTTCTTCGGGTTTAGCTTCATATTGTAATGTCGAAGAATATCGAACACCTGGGTCAAATGCTGAAGATGGTCTTCCTTTCGGGGGCTTTTGACCACGATATCGTCTACATAGACTTCCACCGTATCTACAATTTGTTCGTCGAACATCTTGTTCACCAATCTCTGGTATGTTGCTCCGGCGTTGATGAGGCCGAAGGGCATTCTCTTCCAACACAACAAGTTTTTATTCGTATAAAATGCCGTGTTCTCTTGATCGTCTGGATGCATTGGGATTTGATGATACCCGGCAAAAGCATCCATGAATGTTAGCATTTCGTGACCTGCAGTGCTGTCCACCAACTGGTCAATATGGGGAAGAGGAAAGTTGTCCTTCAGGCATGCTGCATTCAAATCCGTAAAGTCTATGCATAGCCTCCAGGTCCCGTTTGGTTTCCTCACAAGGACTGGGTTTGCTACCCATTGCGGACAGAGTGCTTGTCGGATTAAGTCGTTGTCTAAGAACTTCTTTACTTCTTCATTCAAAGCCTGATACTTGTCTGGGGCCATATTTTCTTCGTTTTTGATGGACAGGCCTTTTTGCTTGATTGATGTTGAGCTTATGGCAAGCATGTTTTGGATCTATCCCCACCATGTATGCATGAGACCAAGCAAAAACATCTAGATTTTTGTTGAGGAACTCTTTCATTCGAGATCTGTAAGGCTCAGGGAGCTCAGATCCTATGTATAATTCGAGATCCTGGTTTTCAGGATTAACTTTGAACACCTCCAGTTCTTCAACTGGAGTTGCTCGTCGTTTTTGTCCTTTCCAACGAGGATCAAGTATTGGTCCCTCAGGGTTGAAATCATTTTCGATGCTCATGGGCTCTGCTCCCAGGCGGGGATCTAGATCGTCTGTTGGCCCTGATTCGTTGTTGTTTGTCAACGCCTGGCCCTCCAAGTCATCCGATAAATGTTGCTCGTCACCACCCCTTTGTTGTTCGTCAGATGGAAGTTCTCCATGGGTGGTGATGAGTTGTTCGTCCAACACTTGTTCGTCAGAGTGTTTCTCGTCAGTATCCATGTGGTCCTCTATGTCCATCATGTTCTCGAGTATTGATGGTTCATCAGCAGGATAGCTAGTTGTGGCTTCCATCATGGATACTAATGCATGTTTGGCCTGCAACTGTAGGAGACATTCCCTGGCTTTTCTTTGATCTCCCTTCACTGTGCCTGCTCCGTTTGTTGTAGGGAACTTTAGGCAATAATGGTAAGTTGAACATGCAGCTTTGAATTCATTTAGAAAAGATCGACCAAGAAACCCGTTGTAGGTTGATTCCTGATCGACGACCAAGAAATCAACCATTCTCGTTATATTTTTCTCGGGTTCCTCGACCGTTACAAGCTGAACGGACAACCTAATTTCCCCTAACGGGACTGTTATAGCATTTTCGAAGCCTAAAATTCTGTGATTTGAAGGTTTGATGTAGCCCGAGTAGTCTCCAAGCTGGTCGAACGTCTTCTTGAAAAGAATGTTGGTGTAGGCCCCGGAGTCCACCAACAATCTGTGTACCCTATTCTCTATGATCTTGGCACAGATTACGAGCGAATAGTTATGGGGGGTCAAGATTCCCTCCAAATACTTCTCAGTAAAGGTCAATTCTGCTGTTTGCATAATAGATGGCTTAACCCCCATTGTTTGTACTTGATCGATCGCTCGCAATTCGGCTTTTCTTTTTCGGTTGGAGATCGGCGGTCGCCCATCAGAACATCCTCCCGCTGGCCCCGCGGGTTCCATCATATATAGGTCTTCGAGTGGACGAGCAGCAACAGTCGGAACTGGTCGCCCTGGTTTATTGTTCTTCTGAGATTGATCATCTTCATCCTCAGAGTTGTTCTCCCGGACTCTCTTTCCAGGTTGTCTCTTAACTAAGTCGGAGAGTTTTCCCTCCTCGTAATTCCGCCAAAGCTGCTTGAGCAAATCTTTACACTCGCTCTTAAAGTGTCCCACGCTTTGATGGTAGGCACAATACTTGTTAGGGTTGAGTTTGCCGGTGTCTTGATGGATTTTCCGTGGAGGGGAGAGCAACTCCTTCTCTTTCACATTTTCATAAATAGTATCGACTGACACTGTTAGTACCTGGTTCAAATTTTCCTTAAGTTTCGTCCCTTCAGTAAATGCCTTCATGTTTTTCGGGACTCGGTAGCCTGCTCCGCCGGGTTTCTTATTGTTCTCCTTGGGATCAGCTTTGTTCTCTCCCAAGTTTGATTGCAAAGCTTCATGCATGGAAACGAATATGTCGGCTTGATTTTTGAATTCGGCATAACTTCTTGGGCACTTCAGACGTACCTCTTTCCATAACTTTGATCCTTTTTTTAACCCAGCCATGACAGTAACAATTTTTGTGTCCTCGCTGACGGGCTCACCTTCCAACAGCACCTTGTCGAACCTTTCCATGAATGCCCGATTGGACTCGTCGTCATTTTGTTTTAGGTCTAACAATCGGTGCTTTTGGGACAAATATGATCCCGCCGTAGAGAAATGGGAAAGGAACTCTCGGCTCAGTTGAATGAACGAGTGGATAGATGCTGGTGGCATTGCCGAAAACCACTTGTGCACCCGGTCTCCCAAGGTTAATGGGAAGTTTCGGCATTGGGTGGCATCGCTGGCTCCCATCGAGATCATATAATCTGAGTACTTTGTTAAATGAACCCTGGGATCAGCAAGGCCATCATATTGGATACTTGCTGGGAATTGGACCTTCTTTTGAATCCGGGCTTTCAGAATGAGGGATGATAATGGTGAGGATGACAAGCTGGTCTTCCCCACTCCTCTTTGTTGGTCCAATTGTCCATGCATGCTCTCCACTGCCCTTCTCAGGCTTGATAGCTCATCCAAAGATGCCCCCTGGCTTGGAGGCCGTTCAGCGAGCAAAGGTACGAACCTTTCTACTCGTCGCAGTCCCTCACTCGGAGTGGGAAAATCCTGGAGCTGCTTTCTAGGGTTGCTCGCCGCATTTGGCCCTAGACGCCTGAAGGCAGACTGGGAGAGTCTCTCATGAACTGATGGGCGTGGTTGTTCAAATGTTGCTCGCCCACGCTCTGCTTCCTGGCGAGCAACTTTCTCCTGGAGTTGGGGTTGGCCAAGCCTGTCCTGAGCACTGGAACGAGTTGTTCCATGGCTCGACACTGTTGTTCGCCCGCGAGCAAACTCGGCTTGGCCCTCTCTTGGCTCGACCACTTTGGCTTTGCCCTTATCCCGCCTGACTTGTGCACTATTCACCTCGTGTTGTTCGCCCCTAGCTGACCTGGCCCTAAAAACTTCCAGGGGTCTGTCCTTAGGCCTCACTTGTGAAGGCCTATTCTGATCTTGCTGTCTCTGGAGAGCTTGGAGAGCAGCAATAGTCTTGGCCAGTTCGTTAGGGTTGTTCGCTAAGACCTCCATTTCAGGTGGGAGATTATGGGTTATAGCAGTATGCTGTGATCTGTTCGCATGCCTGGGATTACAATCCTGGTGGTCGACCGACGAAGCTCGGGTAGGAGATGCTCTCCTTGACAAGCGTGATCCTTGTGTTTCCTTGGATTGAGGCATTTCAAATTAACTTGTCTTAATTCTTATGATGAAGAACACCAAGAACACTTTTGTTTGAATCTTCAAATGTTTCTTGAAACTTTCTTCAAATCTTCAAGTTTTCAACTTGAAGTTCTTGATTAATCACACTAAAGCGAAGGTTCGGACCCTCCTTCTAGCACCAATTTGTTGGTGATCAAATTTAATCGATAGGATTAGTGACTGTTTTAGTTCGGTTTAAGACCACCAATCAATTACATGTGATTGATTACCACTGTAAATGGTAAATTGAAGATTCGGGATGTGGAATGGTAAATACGAAAGTCGAAATCGTGTTAATTTCGTATATGTGTGCGTTTAGGTGTTTAAGTGTGTGTTTTAGGAGTATTTGTGAATTTGAACTTGTATTTCTTAGCTGGAGTACAACTATTTATAGAAGCTAGCAAACATGAGGTGTCTATGACTCTTGGTCTCCCTAGCCTGCATGCTTGACAAGTGTCTTATTGACCTTTGTTTGACCTTATCTAAGCTGAATCTTAATTACAAAGTCTTCTTTGGTCTTATCTCGGACTTCATTGTTGTTCGTCCATGTCGGTTTAGTTGATCCAGAATGGTTTTTCCATAGAAGTTGTTCGTCTTTTGAGGTTATGGCTCAGAAGTTGTTCGCCTTTGTGTTTTACACAGATTGGCTTTGAAATCTTGTTCCTTTGATCGTTTCCATACACCTCTTAAGCTGGTAGATGCACCATCTTTCATAATGTTGTTCGTCATCATTAACTTGGTGGAGGGTCCATATTTGGCTTCGGGTCTCTAGACCTGTTCGCCAGTATGTTGTTCGTCGGTAGAGTTGTTTGTCGGTTTATACACTCCCTGGATTGATTTATGCACCCCAACTTGATTTTCTTTATTAATCATCTTTGATTTGGGGTTGGTTCTTCATAATCCTTTTTAAGGCTTTAATCCTTGTTCGCCCAACAATGATTGATGTTTGCCTATCAACACATAGTGATAATTAATATATCCATAGTGGTCGAATTCATGGAAGACGGTAACAATGCATGGATATTTATATTAATTGGGGGATTATTGTGTACTTTTAATGTCACTATTAGTTATTTTTATTGAATAGTATTGTTCATCATCCTCCTAGATATTTTTATTAAAAAATATTAACTCTGAGTGTTAATTGTTTTATTTTTACTAAATAATATTAATTATTTTATTGAACAATATTAATTTTAAGCATATTTTCATATGTACATGGTACATGATGCACATCAAATCATACTTTGTAGTATAAACAGTTTCAACTGTTGAATGAATGCATGATATCAGAAGTGACTTTGGGATCGGTGGTGTCTCGGGCTAGGACCATTGATATGTGTATATAGGTAAATTCAAATTTATATGAAACGGTTGTAGGCCAAATGTTTATTTCTAGCTGTTGAGATGGCCACCTTGGAGCCTTTTAAAATCCGCCAACGTCTAGAGATCAACACCCCATCCTCCATTTGTTTTTTTCCCCTTCCATAATTTTTTTCCATTTTTATTATTACTCAAATTATAAATCTCTTTTTAGTCTTTTCTTCCCTCTTATAATTTATTAAATTAGCACACAATTAAATTTGTTGTAAATTTAGAAGATTTATTATACCAAATCTATAAAATTTGATGTGGACATTACTAATGGACTTATAACCTAAACAGACTTTAGGTTTAGACTAGGTCTTTATTCTTATAAATAGATTATTGTACTCAGAATTGTATACACTCATACACACACATATTAGTGAAACTCCTGCCTTGGTACGCCCCCAGACGTAGTCGTTCCCGACGAATTGGGTGAACAAATCTCGCGCCTTTATTTTACGCTCTCAATTTACAACACGTTATCAGCACGAGACTCTGCCTGTGACTAATGGGTACGATCTAAATTAATTTTCTCTAAAGCATGTGAATTAATTGTCGTATCAAATTACTTGATCCATGCGTATTATACTTTGTATGCACTTGAATTATTGCATCGATTTTTACTTTGTATTTGTAATTAATTGAATCGAATTGAATTGAAGATTTTTTTATTTAATTAACGAGCGCACAGCGCCGCCCGAAGACGCACGGCCGTCGTTCTTGGCCACCGCCGCGACGACCCGCTGCCCGAAGCAACCTCCAGGCCGCCGCTGGTTGCGCCGCCTCCGAGCCCTCGGCCTTGCGCACCCGTCGAGCAGCCCCAGGCCGCCACCGCCGTGCCGCCCTCGCGCCCCTCTCGGACCACCGCGACCGCGCGTCCGTCACGCAGCCTTCGGACCGCCGTGAGCACACGTCCGTCACGCTGCCTCTGGGCCACCGCCCTCGCGCGCTCGTCGCGCCGTCTCTGGGCCACCGCCCTCGTGCACCCATCGTGCCGCCTCTGGACCACCGCCCTCGCGCGCACGTCGCGCCGCCTCCGAGCTGCTGCCATCGCGCACCAGTCGCACCGCCTCGCGCCCGTCGCGCATCTGCCTCGCTGCCGCCCGGAAGTTGCTACGGTTGCCGCATTGCGACCCCGTCCTTGCGTGCTTGCCCTATCACTCTATGGGCCATACTCAACCCAAACAATTTGGGCCGACCACATAATGGAAAAAAATCTTTCTAATTTTGGGCCTGAAGCCCGGTTTTGAAATTAAAATTGGGCAATTAAATTTTACTCTTTTTGGGCCTCAAATTATTTTTATCCCAAAATTAATTGCGTTTTCAAAAACTTGAAAATTAATAGGTAATAATCTTTGCATATAAATTAAGGCAAAAAATTTTAGAATTAATTTAAATATTAGTTCTCAATAAATTATTTTATATTCTTAATTGATATATGCGCATGTCTTTTATGATTTTAATTATCTTGCATGCATTATTACTGTTAGTGTTAGTGTCCTAGAGACAATCCATCGAAAGGACATAATACTAAGATAATATTCAGATTTGATTTAATATTATTATTGTTTTAATATTAAATATATGGCATTACACTTATCTGAATATGATGTTTGATTGTTTGCATATATTCTTATTTGTGTTCCCATGAATCACTACTGTCATTGAGTGAGTGAGAACTCAGATGACTTAAGTATGATTCTCAAATAGCCCCGATCAAGGATCATCAAGAATAGGATATTGATGATGCAATTGAGATTGGTGTGCGATCTGCATTATACTCTATGGTGAGAGTGTAGTAAGATCTCACTTACTACGAGATACTAGGTATCTCATAATGGATGCACAAATACCTTAGAGGGTATTGCTATACCCATCCGAGAAACTGTTTGATGTAATTCCACATAATGTGTCTACGGGTGTCTCGATTAGTGGGAGCGATGTGATACTCCTCTGACTTGAGGTCAATACGCACGACATGTGTGGAGTGGTGAACTTTGACCATGACCGACGCTTGCACCCTTCCACGGGTAGATATGTCATGGATTGGGTTCATCACGAAATACATGAGCGTGGTAGTTGAGTCAAGAATAGGATTCATTCCTCAATGTGGATTTAGAGAGAATACTCGTATTCTCATCATAATTGGATCTAAGACATCGGTCGATGCAAGTCGACTTGGACTTTGTGGCCAAGTGCGACACGAGCGATCAATTAGTGATTTGAGATAATATGATTAAGTTATTTGAATAGACACTTCATCATGTTCAAGACTTAATCGAGTATTCGCGAATGAAATGAAGATATCACAATAGCCTACAATATTACAGGTAGTTGCAGATTTCCTCGCAACGTACCTCGTATATTAAGAATAGGATTGGGTTCATCACGAAATACATGAGCGTGGTAGTTGAGTCAAGAATAGGATTCATTCCTCAATGTGGATTTAGAGAGAATACTCGTCTTCTCATCATAATTGGATCTAAGACATCAGTCGATGTAAGTCGACTTGGACTTTGTGGCCAAGTGCGACACGAGCGATCAATTAGTGATTTGAGATAATATGATTAAGTTATTTGAATAGACACTTCATCATGTTCAAGACTTAATCGAGTATTCGCGAATGAAATGAAGATATCACAATAGCCTACAGTATTACAGGTAGTTGCAGATTTCCTCGCAACGTACCTCGTATATTAAGAATGTCTGATTTATTGTCTAGGGTTCAATTAAGACCGTTAGTTTGACTAATCGCTCGATATACGAGGGCCTATGGGTCACACAACAAGCAATGGCAGTTCACCGATTATAGTTGGTTGATTAAGTATTATATTGGATATAATATTTAATTTATGGAGAATATAATAATAATTATATTTAGAATTAATTATTATTATTATTTAATTAAATTAGATTTAATTAAATATGAAATCTCAATAATAATATTTGGAATATTATTATACAAGAATAATAGATATGTAAAGATATTATTCGTAGGAACGTATCTAGGGAAATATAATCCGTAGAGATTATATTACGGACTAGCCCGATATCTTGTTTAGGAATTAAGCCAAGTTAATCTCTATAAATACGTGTCATGAGAATTCAGAAAGCACACAAGAAATATAATTTCTCCATAAAATCTCTTGTTCGAGTTTTCCTAGCAAGTTCGTCTCGAGATTCAACGCTGGCACCTCGGTGCGGATCGGTGAATAGTTGTTGTGTGGATACCGTAGCTGAGAATTCCGTGTACGAAGCTCTGTAAGATCTCTTGTTTAAGATATCTCGTATTTCATTATGCAATTAAATTGTTCGTTGTTGGTGAACGTTAATTTCCGTTGCGCATGTTTACGTGCCTATAAATTCCAACAGTGGTATCAGAGCTCAGACTCTTAATTAATTGCATAATTAATGGTATTTCTTGGGTGAATTGTTAAATATTTTCGAATATTTTTTTACCTTGGTCCTTGATTGATTGGTTTTGTTTTTCTGCGGTTTTTAATGCACATGTAATTGAATTTTTCAAATTATTGGACAAAACTATTAATCAAGTCTCCACCTTTTGACTGGGTCAAAACTTTTGATTGAAATCATTATTTGGTATTCTTACGGGACTGAATAATATTCTTGGAGAATTAAAATAAAAAATAAAAAATTCGGCCGATACATTAAAATCGTTGGGCGATCGAGAACTCACTGGGCGAGATTTCAAGCCGCCGTGGTTGCAGAATTTTGATATGGCGCCGCCGTCGATTCTGGCCTCTATCAGACGGCGGACATGATCGGGTCGGTCATCGGCAAGAGGTCGATGGTGATTTCGGGACGGCTAAGTGTAGGCGACCGGCGATAACAGAGATATGCTGCGACTTGCGACAACTTCGGAGTCGACGGCTTTTCTTGATCGCCGGGCAACTGGTACGAGCGGCCGTAACTTGTGACGGAGCTCAGCCGCTGTTCGACGGCGGGCAATATGATTATTCAAGGCGGCCGATGGGGTCTGCTACATGGAACCTCTGGAGTTTTCTGAAAGTCCAGTCCTTCTCGTGGGCCTCTTTAGTGCAGCCCATTGGGCCTGTTTTATTTGAAGAAGGCCTGGCATGTTTTATACGATTAACTTATGTAGTTGGGCCCTGGAAACTATATGGAATGAAACAAATTGGTCTTGTGGGCTGAGTATTGGGCCTAACAGTGTTTTGTATGCCGTTCAAAATTAAAATGAATTTTTGTTGGTCCAAAATAATTTAAATTAATTGGATTAATTCGAATTCTAATAATTAAAATTATTATTTCAAAATTAAAATTGGATTTTAATGTTTGTTTTAGTAATTTGGTAATTATTATTTTCCCACTTGGTTAACATTATTTGTTAATACCTTATAGTTCGCATTATAATTGTTTGGGTAGGCGGCGCCCAATAATTGTCGGACCGTTATTTATGTTTTGGGTAGACGGCGCTCAAATAAGTGTTAGTCCGCATAAAATCATGTTTGGGTAGGCGGCGCCCTATAATTGCTCAAATGTGATATAGATTAACATGTGGATCTCGATTAAGCAATTAATACCCCGCCTTTAAAATGTTCCTCGATAAAATATGGTTTTTCATTAAATTGGACCATTAAAATTAAAAGTAAACCGGAGATTTCGTTTCAATGAGTATTTAAGACCCTAGTCTTTTGCTCGGATTTACATCTAACGGGACTTTTATAGGGACTTGTTTGTCGCCGGTTAATGGTTGTAAACCAACTTAATTCTGTTTCACCAACCCTAGCAGGGAAACGAGAATTAGGTGACATCCAATTGAACTAGGTTCAATCAACTAGGAATTGCGTGAGGCAATTGGTTTAGAGACCTACCAGTTCTGCTGTTGCAATGTTCAGCCCTAGCAGTCATTGTAATAGTAGGAATGTGGATCCTAGTCCATTACAATTTATATTGGATATAAATTCGTACTCTTCCGATGAGGTCGTCGAGTATGTGAAAATAATGGAGACAAAATAAATAAAAGGTCATGTTTATTTTGATTGCTGAATATTGATCATAGGAATTATGTGTTTTAATTCCCGTTTAAATTTTATTTCCTAGAATTGTTGAAATGAATAACTTGTCGTTGAGAAGTGTTTTGGAAACAAACAAATTGGTTGGGCCAAATTTTCTGGACTGGCACCGAAACGTACGTTTGGTGCTCAGACAAGAAAAGATTGAGTACATGTTGGACACGCCAATCCCGAATACCCCTGAGGCTGGTTCTGAGGAAGCGTTTGACGACGAAGCTCAAAAGAAGCATCAAGATGATGTTTCTCAGGCTCAGTGTGTTATGCTGCTCGGCATGACTCCCGAGTTGCAAAGGCAACACGAGAGGATGCTTCCCTATGAGATGCTTAGACATCTGAAGGATCTCTTTGATTCTGAGTCTCGTTCTGAGAATGAAGTGATGAGAGATCTGTTTAGATGTCGTCTATCTGGAGGAGGGAAAGTCTCCCCTCATGTTTTGAAGATGATAGGGCTAATCGAGAAACTTGGTCATTTTGGCATTGAGCTGCAGACCAACGTTGCTGTTTATGCCTGACTTGAATCGAAAATACCAGCTTTCTACATGTAGTTTCCCCGCAAGAGTACGGGTTCACTGTAGTATGGGCAAGTATAGGGACCAAGTATTATCGAACCCAAGGGAAAGTATGTATGCGAATAGATCCCTGAAGATCTACGCGTCGTAGTTAATATGAGTGTATGTTTTTGGATTTTTTGAAGAATTAATTCTAAGCAACTAAACTAAACTAATTAAACTAAAGAACGAAAGACGAAGTAACAAAGGTTTGTATTCAAATAAGTGATGGTGATGCTCAGGATAGGAATCCCTAAGTATACTAACGGAGCAAGTAAATAATCAAGATAACCGTGACGCGCAAGAGATAACCTAAGATTAAGATTGTAAGATGAAAGCTCAAGACTTAATACCCTAATACTTTATCCTAGCAATCGACTTCACTAATCCACTAAACAAGTTAATAGACGTGCTTAATTAACAAGACCCTAATTTAAACTAAGGTGATACGGTCGTCCTCCTTAGATAAACCGGTAGATTAATTAACCCTTTCTAAACCCTCTCATTAAGTCTACTTGTTATTAAAGAGTGATACGGTCGTCCTCTCTCTAACACTTTTCGAACAAAATTCAAGAATAAAGTCAAGATTGATTTTAAGAATTCATTAATTAAGAGAATTAAAACCTAACGTCACGAATTACCCTAATTACATACCCACAACCTACTTCTACGAGTTCATCCTACCCTAAGCATGCAAGGGTTTTAGCTAGACATGGTTTTCACATAAACAAGAACAATTGAAGAAGAAACGAACATGAACATAATGATTATGACGAATAACTTATCAAACATAAACTAGGGTTTAAAGAAAATAATGCTAAAAACTGAATTTAAATTAAAAAAACTGAGTCTCAAAGTATTAACGAACAAAGGTCTTAAGAAACGAAATTAAAAAGCAAAATCGTACTATGAATTCGTAAAGAAAACCTCAAAAACAATAATCTAAAGCTTGCTCTTCTCCTTCTCTCCAAAAACAAACTCTCAAAGTAATATCGTATCAAGTGGTGTCAAGGTCTGTCGTGGTGTCCATAAAAACGAGCTCGGGACAAGTATTTATAAGCATCGGGCCGAATCGGGAACTCGTGGGCCGAAAAACGCATCCGGAAACACAAAATTTGGAAGTGCTCGAGCACACATGCTCGAGCGGTGGCGCTCGAGCAGTGTAGCTCGAATGATGCAATCGTTCGAGCGGTGGCGCTCGAGCTGGTCGAGCGCTCGAAATTCTCTGCATGTTTTGGGGCGCTCGAGCAACACGCTCGAGCGGTGGCGCTCGAGCTGCTCGAGCGTAAGAAATCTTCTGTATATTTTTGGCACTCAAGCAACGTGCTCGAGCGCTAGTGCTCGACCTGAGCCACTCGAGTGACTCCAGAATATCCCAAAGTAATACTTTTCTTCTTCGACACTAACACCAATCGTATTTCTTCTATATCTTCTCATCCAAGCATCCGTTTGAGTCGATTCAAAGTCCTACGAACTCCGTTTTTCATCCTCAATTCACCTATGAGCATCAAAGAGATAAATTCATCAATGTATAGAAATAATGCTCAATTGACTCTAAAATATCGACCAAATCGACCAAAACAAGGGTATTTATAACGACGAATCATGACAATTTCACGCCTAATCAACCCCCCCAAACTTACCATGTTGCTTGTCCTCAAGCAAAGGAATAATAAGTCAAGTGAAATTGTTAGGAATGAGTCAACGAATCAAATCATGTAAGCAAATAAACTCGAGCTTCAAAGATCAATCACAAGTATACTCATTCACCTTCCCTCATCATACTCATGCAACAACAACGAGAATTACCAAAATCAAACATGGATGTGCACTCAACGATGTGTTTCACTCCCTCACAAGTGTATATCAATGATAAAGGGACTCACTCAAACAATCAATCACACATATCGGCAGCCATAGGCTTGTAAGCACTCTCAACTCCGACCATACTCTAGAAATCAATGCCGAATCAAAAAGGACTTTTCTCAAGGTTGTAATGTAGGCTCTTTGGACAGGTGGGATAACAATATAGGTAAGTGACTAAAGTGAATGGAGAATAGAAAATCACACTTTGGTACTTCGAGATTAGGAACAGACTACTACAAACATATTCAATAAACACACTTTCAATTCCAACACTCTCAACACTTCAATTTTTTTTTCTTTCTCACTTTTTTCACTTTTCTCAATCACTTCACTTTTTTTTTCACAAACACATGAGATTTTTTTTCTTTTGCTCATTCTCAATTTTTTTTCCCACAACTCAAAACTTCATCACACCTTCTTCTCATACTCACTCAACAAATAACATTTTCCTTTTTCAACTCAATTCAATCCCTTCACATTCACACTTTTGCTATTCTCCACTCAAATTGGGACAAAAAGGCTTAGGAACTTGGAATAGTGTTTAAATGTGCTAGCAAATGAAATAGGCTCTAGGCTCAAAGAGGCTAACAAGGGACAAATATCAATGGTAAGGAAAATTTAGGCTAAGTGACTCAATCAAAACAAAGATGGCCTAAGATCACATTCGGCATATCAAACTAGACACAATCAAGGAGCAAAAGCACACACAAGTTCTAGCATCCTCTAAGGTGACGATCCACTCACAAACGAAGAGATTAATTTATGCATCAAAATCTCATAAGGCTCAAATCTCACGGCTTTCACATCCATGCTAGTCCTAGTGAATTCTCACTCTCATCACACAAGCACTCAAAAGTAAAACTCGCAAGCATACTAGTTTTTCTCAAATCAACTCCAACTCAAACACTCACACAACAAAACTCCTAAATCAACCTCAATATTCACCCTACTCGTCAAATCATACTCAAAGATACCAGCTTTCTACTAGTAGTTTCCCCGCAAGAGTACGGATTCACTGTAGTATGCGCAAGTATAGGGACCAAGTATTATCGAACCCAGGGGAAGATATGTATGTGAATAGATCCCTGAAGATCTACTCGTCGTATTTAATATGCGTGTATGTTTTTGGATTTTTAGAAAAATAATTAAAAGCAACTCCATTGACTTGAATCGAATATACCAGCTTTCTACTAGTAGTTTCCCCGCAAGAGTACGGGTTCACTGTAGTATGAGTAAGTATAGCGACCAAGTTTATCGAACCCAAGGGATGAAGTGTATGCGAACAGATCCCTGAAGATCTACGCGTCGTAGCTAATAAGAATGTATGTTTTTGGATTTTTTAAGAATTAATTCTAAGCAACTAAACTAAACTAATTAAACTAAAGAACGAAAGAAACGAATTAACAAAGGTTTGTATTCAAATAAGTGATGGTGATGCTCAGGATAGGAATCCCTACGTATACTGACGGAGCAGGTACATAATCAAGATAATCGTGACGCGCAAGAAATAACCTAAGTAAAAGATTGCAAGACGAAAGCTCAAGATTTAAAACCGTAATACTTTATCCTAACAATCGACTTCACTAATCCACTAACGAATTAATAGATTGTGCTTAATTAAAGAGACCCTAATTTAACTAATGGTGATACAGTCGTCCTCCTTAGATAAACCGGTAGATTAATTAACCCTTTATAAACCCTCTCATTAAGTCTACTCGTTGTTAAAGAGTGATACGGTCGTCCTCTCTCTAACCCTTTTCGAATAAAATTCAAGAATAAAGTCAAGATTGATTTTAAGAATTCATTAATTAAGAGAATTAAAACCTAACGTCACGAATTACCCTAATTACATACCCACAACCTACTTCTACGAGTTCATCCTAACCTAAGCATGCAAGGGTTTTAGCTAGACATGGTTTTTACGTAAACAAGAACAATTGAATAAGTAAAGAACATGAACATAGTGATTAAAACAAATAAATTATCAAACATAAACTAGGGTTGAAAGAAAATTAATGCTAATAACTGAATTTGAATTAAGAAAACGAAGTCTCAAAGTATTAACGAACAAAAGTCTCAAGAAACGAAATTAAAAAAGCAAAATCGTACTATGAATTCGTAAAGAAAACCTCAAAAACGTGAATCTCAAGCTTTCTCGTCTCCTCTTCTCCAAAAACTTACTCTAAAAGTACTATGGTATCAAGTGGTGTATGTCGTGATCTATGAAATCGTGTTCGGAAGGGGTATATATAAGCAACGGGTCGAATCTGGAGTTAATGGGCCAAAATTCACGTACGCTCGTGTTTAGAAAGGGTTAATTAATCTATCGGTTTATCTAAGGAGGACGACCGCATCACCTTAGCTTAAATTAGGGTCTCGTTAATTAAGCACTATCTATTAACTTGTTCGTAGATTAGTGAAGTCGATTGTTAGGATAAAGTATTAGGGTTTTAAATCTTGAGCTTTCGTCTTGCAACTCGAGCGATTGCATCATTCGAGCTACACTGCTCGAGCGCCACCGCTCGAGCATGTGTGCTCGAGCACTTCCAAATTTTGTGTTTTCGGATGCGTTTTTCGGCCCACGAGTTCCCGATTCGGCCCGATGCTTATAAATACTCATCCCGAGCTTATTTTTATGGACACCACGACATACCTTGACACCACTTGATACCATATTACTTTGAGAGTTCGTTTTTGGAGAAGAGGAGAGAGCAAGCTTTACTTTACGTTTAATCGAGGTTTTAGTACGAATTCTTAGTTTATTTTCGTTTCTTAGTTTCTTTTCATTAGTTCGATTACGTTAAACACTTTAAACTTCGTTTTTATTAATTAAATTTCAGTTCTTTGCAAGTATTTCTTTAAACCCTAGTTTATGTTTGATCTTTTATTCGTTCAAATCAATATGTTTATGTTCGTCACTTCTTCTATTGCTTTTATTATTGTCAAAACCATGTCCGGCTAAAACCCTTGCATGCTTGGGGTAGGATGAACTCGTAGAAGTAGGACGTTGGTATGTAATTAGGGTAATTCGTGACGTTAGTTTTAATTCTCTTAATTAATGAATTCTTAAAATCAATCTTGACTTTACCTTTGAATTTAGTTCAAAAAGTGTCCGAGAGAGGATGGCCTTATCACTCTTTAACAACGAGTAGACTTAATGAGAGGGTTTAGAAAGGGTTAATTAATCTACCGGTTTATCTATGGAGGACAGCCGTATCACCATTAGTTAAATTAGGGTCTCTTTAATTAAGCACAATCTATTAATTCGTTAGTGTATTAGTGAAGTCGATTATTAGGATAAAGTATTAGGGTTTTAAATCTTGAGCTTTCGTCTTGCAATCTTTTACTTAGGTTATTTCTTGCGCGTTACGATTATCTTGATTATGTACCTGCTCCGTTAGTATACGTAGGGATTTCTATCCTGAGCATCACCATCACTTATTTGAATACAAACCTTAGTTTATTCATTTCTTTCGTTCTTTAGTTTAATTAGTTTATTTTAGTTGTTTTTAATTATTTTTCCAAAAACCAAAAAACATACACTCATATTAACTATGACGCGTAGATCTTCAGGGATCTATTCGCATACACACCTTCCCTTGGGTTCGATAATACTTGGTCCCTATACTTGCCCATACTACAGTGAACCCGTACTCTTGCGGGGAAACTACTAGTAGAAAGCTGGTATATTTCGATTCAAGCTGGTATATTTACTTTTCTGTTTTATTTCGTACGTATTCGGCAGTTGCATTTTTATTCTTTTGGTTAGTGTTTCAGGTTTATGAAAACACGCTCGTAAGGTAATACGAGCGAAAAGAAACTACAGTCAGATCCTGAGACAATAGCAAGAAGAAACCGAGCCTTCTTAAGAAGGATGAATGCTGCCGGAGGAAAAAATGAGAACGTCAACATGGACATCACTAATGAGTTTAATCAGGTAGTGGACCGAGTTGACAGCACTGGAGTGAGTGGTAGCCAGAATCAAGTTCCGTTAGGAGATAGCCAGAGCCTAAAGCCGGGTACACAGAATCCACCTTATACCATATCCACCATACCCGTATCCTCTACCTCCTGTTTACAACCAACCACCAGCTTATCAACCACCACCACCCCAACAAGTACCCGTACCACCTGCTAATCCTCAGCACGTTCCCCAGAACGCAGATCAGAACATGGCTATTAGAGAAAGGTTCGCGGCACAACCGCAGAGGTACTATGATGGAGTGGCATTGCCCCCTGTAGAGGCAAATAACTTCTCAATTTCCCCTGGAATTCTTAAGCTGCTTACCGAGAATCAATTTGAAGGGGGAGGTTGGGAAGGAGAATCCTCATACTCATCTGAGGAGTTTTCTAATGATCGCATCCACATTTAATTATAACGGCATGTCTGAAGATGCCAAGAGGATTAGGCTGTTCCCATTCTCTTTGACGGGAATAGCCAAGGAGTGGTACGATAACACGCTCCCACGGGGAGGTGTAACCATATGGGCCGAGCTCGAGCGTCTGTTCCTCGAGCGATTCTACCCTCCATCTAGAACGATTAAAGCAAGGATAGAGATTTCTTCCTTTCGCCAGAAGCCAGGAGAGGATTTACGGCAGGCTTGGGAGAGATACTCAAATATGTTGATTGAGTGCCCGCAGCACGGGTACAACGAGGGAGATATCATGGCATTATTCTATAGTGGAGCCAGCAAGGCTGGTCAAGCCCATCTCGATGCATGTGCCAGTGGAGCCTTTCTGAACCAAGGGATAGCGAGATGTAGAGAAATCATCGACAATATTATCACGAATGTCGGGGCATGGAATGAGCATCCGGAATTTCAGAGAGCTTGTAAGTTGGAAGAGAATGAGGGTACGAGGAAGCTGTTGATGGCGATGATGGAAAAGATCAGTAACCTTGAGATGGGGCAGAATCTGGTTGGAGGGAATGTAGCAGTGAATGAGAAAGTGGACCCACCCATGAGTCAGCAAGAAGAGGCCAACTATATGGGAAGGCCTAACTATCCACAAGGCGGGTATCCACAAGGTGTCAATCAGTTTGGAAGGCCTTCTTATGGCCAACCATTTGTACCTCCAGGTCCACAACCGCCTCAAAATCAATAGAGGAACACACAAGGATATCAAGGAGGACAACAACCTCCTTAGAATACATGGAGGAAGAACGAAAATTTTTCATATGCTAATCCGAATGCCGGAATTACAGTTCCTCCAGGTGTTGATCCAGGTTCTAAACCTCCGGGTGGAGAAGGCGGTGCCTCAACCGAGGAGATGTTGTGAGCTATCCTTCAAAAGGTGGAGGAAGGTAGCAAGAGATTGTCCTCTTTGGAGTACGATGTGAAGGAGTTGCATAAGAAAGGCGATCAGCGTGATTAAGAACTCCAAAACAGAGACATAGAGTGGAATCGAGTTCAACAAAAGAACAACCGACGGTTCACTTCATTAGAGTACCAGATGAGCCAGATCGTAAAATTACTGGGAAGAGAGCCGGGTAAATATCCATCCATGCCGGAGGGGAACCCGAAAGAGCATTGCAAGGCGATCCAGCTTAGAAGTGGAACCAGCTATGATGGTCCTCAGATGCCTACTGATTCTGAGATGCCTCAAGAAGAGATTGAGATGGAGGGTCAAGAACATAAGAAAGATGGAGGTGAGACAGTTGAGAAAGGGGTTGAGGATGAAGGCATTCGGAAGAGTAAAGATGTGGAGGAGTCCCATGAGAGCAAAGAGCCTGAAGAGGAAGACATTGAGAAGATTTAGAGAGTTCCTAAGTGGAAGAAGGCAAAGGAAGCAAGGGAGAAAGTGAAAGAGACCGAGCGTGATGAATGGGGGGTACCCAAATTGGTGATACCCGTCCCGTATCCACAGCGCTTCATGAAAAAGAAGCTTGATGAGAAATTCGCTAAATTCCTTGATGTTTTTAAGAAATTGCATATTAACATTCTTTTTTATGATGCTTTGGAACAGATGCCGAATTATGCCAAGTTTCCGAAGGATTTAATTGCAAAGAGAAGGAGAGTTGATGAGCCCAAGTTGGTGCAGCTGAACCATGAGGTGAGTGCATTAGTGCACAAGGCGCTTCCCCCAAAGTTGAAAGATCCCGGGAGTTTCATGATCTTATATGATATCGGGAATGGAGTTAAGAAGGGAGCGTTGTGCGACCTTGGAGCGAGCATTAATCTTATGCCCTTGTCGTTATTCAAGAAGTTGGAGGGTGGAGAACTTCAACCGACAATGATGACGCTTCAACTTGCCAACCGGTCTATTACTCGACCTCAAGGTGTAGTTGAAGACGTCCTCGTGAAAGTTGGAGATCACATTTTTCCAGCCGATTTCGTGGTCCTAGAGATGGAGAAAGACGAGCACGTGCCTTTGATCCTGGGAAGACCTTTCTTAGCTACGGCCGGGATGGTGTTAGATGTGGCAAACGGGAAGATCACGTTGAAAGTTGATGATCAAGAAGTGAAGATTTCCCTATATGAGGCCATGAAACACCCGAAGGAGGATGAGAGATGTTATTGCATGGATGCAATTGATCCTTGTGTTGAAGACACCCCTCGTATCCCTAATCTTTCTTTTACTCATGATTTTGATAATCCTTCATTTGATGAGTTAACCCATGAGCATTATGATCTTGATTATGTTGATAGGGATAAAGTGAAGAAATTGAAGGATGAAGAAGTGAAAGATGAGGACGTGGTCCAGTTGGAAGGGAAAGGAGGAGTTAAGAAGAAAAAGTCCAAGCGCAAGAAATTGCTTAGTAAGACTCCTCCAGATAAAGGTGAGAAGAAGTTGAGATCCCTACAACTTGGGGATGAGAAGGAAGCAAAGGAGCTCATGATGGGGGGGGGGGGCATCAAGGAAAGAAATGCAACCACCACTCTTATGAGAGTAAGGGAGGTAAATTTGAGTATCATGTCCCATAAGCTCCTTTGAGCTCGGTCCGACATGAGGACCTTAAAAATAACGTTGAATGGGAGGCAACACATTTTTATTTATTTTTATGTTATTAGGGTGTTATTGAATCGTAAGTTTTAACCTCGTACTTGAGAGTTTTGGCATTGAGCTGAAGACCAATGTTGCTGTTTATGCCTGACTTGAATCGAAAATACCAGCTTTCTACTAGTAGTTTTCCCGCAAGAGTACGGGTTCACTGTAGTTTGGGCAAGTATAGGGACCAAGTATTATCGAACCCAAGGGAAAGTATGTATGCGAATAGATCCCTGAAGATCTACGCGTCGTAGTTAATATGAGTATATGTTTTTGGATTTTTTGAAGAATTAATTCTGAGCAACTAAACTAAACTAATTAAACTAAACAACGAAAGACGAAACAAAGGTTTGGATTCAAATAAGTGATGGTGATGCTCAGGATAGGAATCCCTACGTATACTAACGGAGCAAGTAAATAATTAAGATAACCGTGACTCGCAAGAGATAACTTAAGATTAAGATTGTAAGATGAAAGCTCAAGAATTAATACCCTAATACTTTATCCTAGCAATCGACTTCACTAATCCACTAAACAAGTTAATAGATCGTGCTTAATTAACGAGACCCTAATTTAAATTAAGGTGATGCGGTCGTCCTCCTGAGATAAACCGGTAGATTAATTAACCCTTTCTAAACCCTCTCATTAAGTCTACTCGTTGTTAAAGAGTGATAAGGTCATCCTCTCTCTAACACTTTTCAAATGAAATTCAAGAATAGAGTTAAGATTAATTTTAAGAATTCATTAATTAAGAGAATTAAAACCTAACGTCATGAATTACCCTAATTACGTACCCACAACCTACTTCTACGAGTTCATCCTACCCTAAGCATGGAAGGGTTTTAGCTAGACATGGTTTTTACGTAAACAAGAACACTTGAATAAGTAAAGAACATGAACATAATGATTAAAACAAATAAATTAACAAACATAAACTAGGGTTGAAAGAAAATTAATGCTAAGAACGGAATTTAAATTAAGAAAACTAAGTCTCAAAGTAATAACGAATAAAGGTCTTAAGAAACGAATTAAAAAGCAAAATCGTACTATGAATTCGTAAAGAAAACCTCAAAAATGTTAATCTAAAGCTTGCTCTTCTCCTTCTCTCCAAAAACGAACTCTAAAAGTAATATCCTATCAAGTGGTGTCAAGGTATGTCGTGGTGTCCGTAAAAACGAGATCAGGACGAGTATTTATAAGCATCGGGCCAAATCGGGAACTCGTGGGCCGAAAAACGCATCCGAAAACACAAAATTTGGAAGTGCTCGAGCACACATGCTCGAGCGGTGGCACTCGAGAAGTGTAGCTCGAATGATGAAATCGCTCGAGCGGTGGCGCTCGAGCTGGTCGAGCGCTCGAAATTCTCTGCATGTTTTGGGGCGCTCGAGCAACACGCTCGAGCGGTGGCGCTCGAGCTGCTCGAGCGCAAGAAATCTTCTGTATATTTTTGGCACTCGAGCAACGTGCTCGAGTGCTAGTGCTCGACCTGAGCCACTCGAGTGACTCCAGAATATCCCAAAGTAATACTTTTCTTCTTCCGCACTAATACCAATCGTATTTCTTCGATATCTTCATATCCGGGCATCCGTTTGAGTCGATTCAAAGTCCTACGAACTCCGTCTTTCGTCCTCGATTCACCTATGAGCATCAAAGAGACAAATTCATCAATGTATAGAAATAATGCTCAATTGACTCTAAATACTCGATAAAACCGACCAAAACTAGGGTATTTCAAACGACGAATCATGACAATTTCACGCCTAATCAACCCCCCAAACTTACCATATTGCTTGTCCTCAAGCAATGAAATAATAAGTCAAGTGAAATTGTTAGGAATGAGTCAAAGAATCAAATCATGTAAGCAAATGAACTCGGGCTTCAAAGATCAATCACAAGTATACTCACTCACCTTCCCTTATCATACTCATGCAACAACAACGAGAATCACCAAAATCAAATATGGATGTGCACTCAACGATGTGTTTCACTCCGTCATAAGTGTATATCAATGATAAAGGGACTCACTCAAACAATCAATCACATATCGGCAGCCATAGGCTTGTAAGCACTCTCAACTCCGACCATACTCTAGAAATCAATGTCGAATCAAAGAAGGACTTTTCTCAAGGTTGTAATGTAGGCTCTTTGGACAAGTGGGATATCAATATGGTAAGTGACTAAGTGAATGGAGAATAAAAAAAATCAAACTTCGCTACTTCGAGTTTGGGAACAGAATACTTCAAACAATTTCAATCAACTCACTTTCAATTCCACTTCTCAACACTTCAATTTTTCTTTTTTTTCTTTCTCACTCTTTTCACTTTTTTTTTCACAAACACATGAGCTCATTTTTTCTTTTGCTCATTCTCAATTTTTTTCTTTTTCCCACAACTCAAAACTTCATCACACCTTCTTCTCATACTTACTCAAGCAATCACATTTTCCTTTTTCAACTCAATTCAATCCCTTCACATTCACACTTTTCCTATTCTCCACTCAAATTGGGACAAAAAGGCTTAGGAACTTGGAATAGTGTTTAAATGTGCTAGCAAATAAAATAGGTTTTAGGCTCAACGGGGCTAACAAGGGACAAATATCAATGGTAAGGAAGATTTAGGATAAGTGACTCAATCAAAACAAAGATATCCTAAGATCACATTCGGCATATCAAACTAGACACAATCAAGAAGCAAGAGCACACAAGTTCTAGCATCTTCTAAGGTGACGATCCACTCACAAATGAAGAGATTATTTTATGCATCAAAATCTCTTAAGGCTCAAATCTCACGGCTTTCACATCCATGCTAGTCCTAGTGAATTCTCACTCTCATCACACAAGCACTCAAAAGAAAAACTTGTAAACATACTAGTTCTCTCTCAAATCCACTCTAACTCAAACACTCACACAACAAAACTCCTAACTCAACCTCACAATTCACCCTACTCATCAAATCATACTCAAAGATAGCAATCAACAAGCATAAGATGATTGATAGACATGAAATATGTAGTAGCATCTCAAAACACTAACAGCTCAAGGAGCATCTCAAGACTCAAATATATAACCAAACTCAACTCAAAGAGAGGGTGTGCACCTGTGCAGTGTCACCATAAAACATATAAAAACTCCACCCCCCAAACTTCGACCTTGTGAAGAGGTCTAAGTTTGAGGTTGTGGGTTACCTCATCCAACTAGTTCAATTTCTCTTAGCAACGTAGCACACTCCTTTGCTTGAGTTCCTCCTTTTTGGATAACTCCATGATTCCTCTACTCTCTCGAGACAAGTCTATAAAATAAAACTCTCAAGTACGAGGTTAAAACCTACGATTCAATAACACCCTAATAACATAAAAATAATGAAAAATAAATAAAAATGGGTTGCCTCCCATTCAGCGCTAGTTTTAAGGTCCTCATGCCGGACCGAGCTCAAAGGAGCTTATGGGACATGATACTCAAATTTACCTCTCTTACTCTCATAAGAGTGGTGCTTGCATTTCTTTCCTTGATGCCCCTCCATCATGAGCTCCTTTGCTTCCTTCTCCACCTCAAGTGGTGAGGATCTCAACTTCTTCTCACTTTTATCTGGAGGAGTCTTACTAAGCAATTTCTTGCGCTTGGACTTTTTCTTCTTAACTCCTCATTTCCCCTCCAACTGACCTCATCCACCTTTCTCACTTCTTCCCTTTATCCCTATCAAAATAATCTAGTTCATAATGCTCATGGGTAAAATCATCAAGTGAAGGACTAACGAAATCATGAATATAAGAAAGATTAGGGATAGGAGGTGTGTCTTCAACACGAGGATCAATTGCATCCATGCAATAACAACTCTCATCCTCCTTCGGGTGTTTCATGGCCTCATATAGGGAAATATTTATCTCTTGATCGTCAACTTTCAACGTGATCTTCCCATTTGCCACATCTAGCACCATCCCGACCGTTGCTAAGAACGGTCTTCCCAAGATCAAAGAAACGTGCTCATCTTCCTCCATGTCAAGCACTACAAAATTGGCTGGAAATATGTGATCCCCAATTTTAACAAGGACGTCTTCAACTACACCTTGAGGTCGAGTGATAGAACGATCGGCTAATTGAAGTGTCATCATTGTTGGCTGAAGTTCTCCACCTTCCAACTTCTTGAATTGCGACAATGGCATAAGATTAATGCTCGCTCCAAGGTCGCACAATGCTCCCTTCTTAACTCCATTCCCGATATCACATAAGATCGTGAAACTCCCGGGATCCTTCAACTTCGGTGGAAGAGCTTTGTGCACTAATGCACTCACCTCATGGTTCAGCTGCACCAACTTGGGCTCATCAACTCTCCTTCTCTTTGCAATTAAATCCTTCAGAAACTTGACATAATTCAGCATCTATTCCAAAGCATCATAAAAAGGAATGTTAATATGTAACTTTTTAAATACATCGAGAAATTTAGCAAACTTCTCATCAAGCTTCTTTTTCATGAAGCGCTGTGGATACGGGATGGGTATCACCGATTTGGGTACCCCCCATTCATCGCGCTCGGTCTCTTTCACTTTCTCCCTTGCTTCCTTTGCCTTCTTCCACTTAGGAACTCTCTCACTCTTTTCAATGTCTTCCTCTTCAGGCTCTTTGCGCTCATTGGACTCATCCTCATCTTTACTCTTCTGAATGCCTTCACCCTCAACCCCTTTCTCAACTCCCATTTCCTCAATCTCAATCTCTTCTTGGGGCATCTCAGAATCAGCAGCCACTTCTAAGCTGGATCGCCTTACAATGCTCTTTCGGGTTTCCCTCCGGCATAGAAGGATACTTACCCGGCTCTCTACCCAATGATTTTACGATCTGGCTCATCTGAAATTCTATCGAAGTGAACCGTCTATTGTTCTCTTGCTGAATTCGATTCAGCTCTACATCTCTCTTCTGGAGTTCTTGATCACGCTGATCACCTTTCTTGTGCAACTCCTTCACATCGTACTCCAAAGAGGATAATCTATTCCTACATTCCTCTACCTTCTGAAGGATAGCTCTCAACATCTCCTCAGTTGAGGAACCGCCTTCTCCACCCGGAGTGGAGGAAATGTAATTCCGACATTTGGATTAGCATATGAAAAATTCTCGTTCTTCCTCCATGTGTTTTGAGGAGGCTGCTGGCCTCCTTGATATTCTTGTGTGTTCCTCCATTGATTTTGAGGAGGCTGTGGACCTGGAGGTACAAATGGTTGGCCATAAGAAGGCCTTCCAAACTGATTTCCACCTTGTGGATAATTAGGCCTTCCCATATAGTTGGCCTCTTCTTGCTGACTCTTGGGTGGGTCCACTTTCTCGCTCACTGCTACATTCCCTCCAACCAGATTCTGCCTCATCTCAAGGTTGCTGATCTTCTCCATCATTGCCATCAATAGCTTCCTCGTACCCTCATTCTCCTCCAACTTACAAGCTCGCTGAAATTCTGGATCCTCATTCCATGCCCCGGCATTCGTGACAATGTTGTCGACGATTTCTCTACATCTCACTATCCCTTGGTTCAGAAAAGCTCCACTGGCACATGCATCTAGATGGGCTTGGTCGTCCTTGCTGGCTCCACTATAGAAGAATGCCATGATATCTCCCTCGTTGTACCCGTGCTGCGGGCACTCAATCAACATATTCGAGTATCTCTCCCAAGCCTAACGTAAATCCTCTCCTGGCTTCTGGCGGAAGGAAGAAATCTCTATCCTTGCTTTAATCATTTTAGATGGAGGGTAGAATCGCTCGAGGAACAGACGCTCGAGCTCGGCCCATGTGGTTACACCTCCCCGTGGGAGCGTGTTATCGTACCACTCCTTGGCTATTCCCGTCAAAGAAAATGGGAACAGCCTGAGCCTCTTGGCATCTTCAGACATGCCGTTATAATTAAATGTGGATGCGATCATCAGAAAGCTCCTCAAATGAGTGTGAGGATTCTCTTTCCCAACCTCCCCCTTGAATTGATTCTAGGTAAGAAGCTTAAGAATTCCTGGGGAAATCGAGAAGTTATTTGCCTCTACAGGGGGCAATGCCACTCCATCATAGTACCTATGCGGTTGTGTCGCGAACCTTCCTCTAATAGCCATGTTCTGATCTACATTCTGAGGAACGTGTTGAGGATTAGCAGGTGGTATGGGTAGTTGTTGGGGTGGTGGTGGTTGATAAGCTGGTGGTTGGTTGTAAACAGGAGGTGGAGGGTAC
Organism: Ballota nigra; assembly: GCA_947034835.1. NCBI lineage: Eukaryota > Viridiplantae > Streptophyta > Magnoliopsida > Lamiales > Lamiaceae > Ballota > Ballota nigra. The sequence goes on from OX344727.1 coordinate 28,172,348, forward strand.
GAGTATGGTGGATACAGATAAGGTGGGTATGGGTAGGGTGGATAAGGTAAGTTATGTTGTGGAAAGTTGTTCTGTGGGTAAGCAGGGTTGTTTTGAGGATGTTGGATAAGGTTATGAGCTGGATTGTTTGTGTTCTGTGTACCCGGGTTTTGGCTCTGGCTGTCCCCTATCGGAACTTGATTCTGGCTGCCACTCACTCCAGTGCCGTAAACTCGGTCTACTACCTGATTAAACTCGTTTGCAGCATCATCCAACTCATTACTAATGTCCATGTTGACGTTCTCGTTCTCTCCTCCGGCAGTGTTCATCCTTCTTAAGAAGGCTCGGTTTCTTCTTGCTATTGTCTCAGGATCCAACTATAATCTCTCTTCGCTTGTAGCACCTTGTGAGCATGTTTTCATAAACCTGAAACACTACCAAAAGAATAACAACGCAACTGCCGAATACGTACGAAATAAAATTGAAAAGTAAATCACTCACTACTAACTACTAAGCTATCTACAAGTCCTATTCAAAAGATATACAACGCCATCCCCGACAACGTCGCCATTGACTTGAATAAAAAATACCAGCTTTCTACTAGTAGTTTCCCCGCAAGAGTACGGGTTCACTGTAGTATGAGTAAGTATAGCGACCAAGTATTATCAAACCCAAGGGAAAGTGTGTATGCAAACAGATCCCTGAAGATCTACGCGTCGTAGTTAATATGAGTGTATGTTTTTGGATTTTTGGAAAATTAATACTAAACTAGAGTAAACTATTTAAACTAAAGAACAAAAAAAATGAATTAACTAAGGTGTGTTTTCAAATAAGTAATGGTGATGCTCAGGATAGGAATCCCTACGTATACTAACGGAGCAGGTATATAATCAAGATAATCGTGACGCGCAAGAAATAACCTAAGTAAAAGATTGCAAGACGAAAGTTCAAGATTTAAAACCCTAATACTTTATCCTAACAATCGACTTCACTAATCTATGAACAAGTTATTAGATAGTGCTTAATTAACGAGACCCTAATTTAAACTAAGGTGATGTGGTCGTCCTCCTTAGATAAACCGGTATATTAATTAACCCTTTATAAACCCTCTCATTAAGTCTACTAATTGTTAAAGAGTGATACGGTCGTCCTCTCTCGAACACTTTTCGTACGAAAGTCAAAGGTAAAGTCAAGATTGATTTTAAGATTCATTAATTAAGAGAATTAAAACCTAACGTCACGGATTACCCTAATTACATACCCACAACCTACTTCTACGAGTTCATCCTACCCCAAGCATGCAAGGGTTTTAGCCGGACATGGTTTTGACAATAATAAAAGCAATAGAAGAAGTGACGAACATAAACATAATGATTTGAACGAATAAAAGATCAAACATAAACTAGGGTTTAAAGAAATACTTACAAAGAACTGAAATTTAATTAATAAAAATGAAGTTTAAAGTGTTTAACGTAATCGCACTAATGAAAAGAAACTAAGAAACGAAAATAAACTAAGAATTCGTACTAAAACATCGATTAAACGTAAAGTAAAGCTTGCTCGTCTCTTCCTCTCCAAAATCTAACTCTCAAAGTAATATGGTATCAAGTGGTGTCAAGGTATGTCGTGGTGTCTGTAAAAATGAGCTCGGGACGAGTATTTATAAGCATCGGGCCGAATCGGGAACTCGTGGGCCGAAAAACGCATCCGGAAACACAAAATTTGGAAGTGCTCGAGCACACATGCTCGAGCGGTGGCGCTCGAGCAGTGTAGCTCGAATGGTGCAATCGCTCGAGCGGTGGCGCTCAAGCTGGTCGAGCGCTCGAATTTCTCTGCATATTTTGTGGCTCGAGCGCAAGAAATCTTCTGTATGTTTTGGGCGTTCGGGCAACATGCTCGAGCGCTAGTGCTCGACCTGAGCCACTCGAGTGACTCCAGAATTTCCCAAAGTAATACTTTTCTTCTTCCGCACTAATACCAATTGTATTTCTTCGATATCTTCTCATCCGGGCATCCGTTTGAGTCGATTCAAAGTCCTACGAACTCCATTTTCGTTTTCGATTCACCTATAAGCATCAAAGAGACAAATTCATAAATGTATAGAAATAATGCTCAATTGACTCTAAATACTCGACAAAACCGACCAAAACTAGGGTATTTCAAACGACGAATCATGACAATTTCAAGCCTAATCAATGCCATACTTCAGTCGCTACCCGATTTATACTCGAGTTTCATTGTAAACTTCAATATGAACAAGACGGTTTCGACCATGCCTGAGCTTCATAACATGCTTAAGACTTTTGAGTCTTCCACTGCTAAGGAAAAGCCCGTACTCATGATGAGTGCTTCTACTTCTTCTGACCCGAAAGGCGAGAAGAAGTGAAGGAGTAAGGCTAAAAGGGCTCCAAGCCCAATTTTCTGAAGGCTAAAGGTGGAATTCAAAAGTAAGAGCGGGTTGACAAGGATGTGTGCCCCACTGCATTAGAAAGGGGCATTGGAAGAAAGACTGTAAGGTTCTAGCAACCGAGAAGAAAACACAAGGTGTTTTAGCTGCTAGAACAAGTATGGTTGTTATTAAGATAAACATGTTCACTAATAGTTCAAATTGCTAAGCATTTGTTGAGTTATGGACATGGTGTTCTTAATATACAAAGTAGGATGACTCAAATTTAGTAATCATAAAAACCCGACTTACTTGTGGCATTGTAGATTTGGTCATGCAAACGAGAAAAGAATTGCAAGGTTAAGAAAGTTAGACTACTTAACCCCATTAGACTTAGAGTCTTATGGCGATTGCGAATCTTGTCCCATGGGCTAGATGATCAACAAACCCTTTTCCGGGAAAGGGGTACGTGCCAAAGAAGTTCTAGAGTTGGTTCACATAGATGTTTGTGGTCCATTGCCCACTCTAGCTAGGGGTCAATTCGGCTACTTCATCACCTTTACCGACAATTACTCAAGGTACGGATGCGTGTATCTCATAAAACACAAATCTGAATCGTTCGAGAAATTCAAGGAGTATAAGTCTGAAGTAGAGAAGCATATTGGTAAGAGTATCAAGACTCTTCGATTAGATCGAAGAGGTGAGTACTTTAGCCATGAATTCATGGATTACTTGAAGCTTCATGGGATCCAGTCACAATGGACTCCTCCCTGAACACCTCAGATGGACGGTGTGTCCGAAAGAAGAAACCGAACCTTGTTAGACATGATAAGGTCCATGATGAGTTTTTCCTCTCTTCCAACATTCTTATGGGGATACGTATTACAAACCTCAATCTACATTCTGAATAAGATTCCGTCCAAATCAGTTGAGCAGACTCCATACGAGCTATGGCACGGCAAGATGCCATTTTTCTACACATTAGAACGTGGGGTTGTCCCGCAGTTGTGAAGAAAATGCTAACTGATAAGTTGGAATCCGAAGGTGAAAATAGTTATTTTGTGGGATATCCTAAGGAGATAAGAGGATATCACTTCTATCTACCGGAGAAACAAACAGTGATTGTTTCTAGGCAAGCTAAGTTCCTAGAAGACGAGTACGTCTTTAAGGAACAAAGCCATAACTAGATAGAACTTGAAGAGATTCAAGAACCATGAATTAACATAGAGACTGATGATTTATCAAAGCAACATGATAAAGAATCAGTGGGAGCATTCAACGACTCTCATGGTAGAAGTTAATCACTAGGTGATCCTCTTTCAGCCAGTGGGAGCGTAATTGGAGTTGCATTGCCTTCGCAATAACCTCCAAGTGGGCTGAATGAGAATAACATAGTTCAAACTCCCGTCCAAGAGGCATATGAAAAATATCGCTCTTGAGGACTCTTCGGTCAACGATGAAGTCGCTGCACCACAAAATTTTCACGATCAGAATGTACAGCCTGTACAACCACAACTCCATAAGTCGACTAGGATTTGTAATCCATCCACTAGGAATTATAGGTTCCTCATGGAGAAACATGATGACGTGGAGATCCCGGATAAAGATGAACCTAGAACTTATACTGAAGCAACATTAGATGTTGACTCAGAGAAGTGGCATGAAGCCATGAAATCCGAGATGGACTTGATGTACACCAATTAAGTCTAGGACTTAATTGAGTTGCCAGAAAAAGGGTTAGACCCATAGGTTGCAAGTGAGTCTTCAGGGGTAAGACCGATGCAAATGGCAAAGTACAAACCTATAAAGATAGGTTGGTAGCGAAAGGTTATAGTCAACGTAAAGGTATTGACTATGATGAGACTTTCTCGCCAGTTGCTGAGATCAAGTCCATTCGAATTTTACTTGCGATAGCAGCACACCACGATTATGAGTTTTGGTAAATGGACGTCAAAACAGCTCTCCTCAATGGCAACATTGATAAGGAAGTATTTGTGACTCAACCGGAGCGTTTTATATCTAAACCAAACTTTAATCTTGTGTGCAAGCTTAAACGGTCCATCTATGGATTGAAGCAAGCTTCTAGGAGTTGGAATATCCAATTTGATGAAGCTGTTAAATCCTTTTGACTTCATCTGAAATTTGGAAGATCCTTGTGTTTATCGTAAATGCAGTGGGAAGAGTGTTTTCTTTATAGTTGTATATGTCAATGGCATATTGATTATAGGAAATAACATCCCGCCAATGCAGTCCATAAAAGATTGGTTATCAAAGACCTTCGTGATGAAGGATCTTGGTGAAGCATGCTACATCTTAGGGATCAAGATCCATAGAAATAGATCCAAGAAGATGGTAGGGCTGTCACAATCCACCTATGTAGATAAGGTGTTGAAGCGTTTTGCGATAGAGAACTCTAAGAGAGGATCTCTATCGGCAAATCATGGGATAAAGCTGTCGAAGAAGGATTGTCCTTCTAGCGAAGCTGATGTCAAGCACATGAAGGACGTTCCACATGCATCTGCAGTTGGATTTCATCATGTACGCCATGACTTGCACGAGGCCAGATGTGGCCTACGCTGTCAACATCACTGGTACATACCAGCAGAATCCAGGTGAATCTCACCGAATTGCTGTTAAGAATGTTATGAAGTACCTCAGGCGTACTAAAGAACATGTTCTTGTCTACGGTAGAGGGTCAGAGCTAGTCGTTACGGGCGATGCTGATGCGAGTTTCCAGTCAAACTGTGAAGATTACAAATCACAGTCAAATTATATTTTCAATCTCAATGATGAGATGGTAAGTGGGAATAGTTCCAAGCAAGATCTGACCGTAGATTCAACAACCGAAGCTAAGTACATTGTTATATCAGAAGCCTTTGAGGCTTTCTGGATTTTAAGGTTCTTGAGAGAACTAGGGGTAGTTCCGAGTGCCAGTTGTCAAATAGAGTTGTATTGTGACAACATTGGTGCAATTGCATGAGCAAAGGAACCGAGATCTGACAGCAAAAATAAGCATGTACGGAGGAATTATCACTTGATCCGAGAGATCATATCGATAGGAGAAATGAAATTAAAACATTTCCCATAAAGGATAATCTTGCAAATCCTTTTCATTGTTCATGTACACACTAGACATTTGATGGTCTAGGGGTTAGACATGTAGGTGATTGGCTCTAGTCCAAGTGGGAGATTGTTAGTGTTAGTGTCCTAGAGACATTCCATCGAAAGGACATAATACTAAGATAATATTCAGATTTGATTTAATATTATTATTAGTTTAATATTAAATATATGGCATTACACTTATCTGAATATGATGTTTGATTGTTTGCATATATTCTTATTTGTGTTCTCATGAATCACTACTGTCATTGAGTGATTGAGGACTCGGATGACTTAAGTATGATTCTCAAATAGCCCCGATCAAGGATCATCAAAAATGGGATATTGATGATGCAATTGAGATTGGTGTACGATCTGCATTATACTATATGGTGAGAGTGTAGTAAGATCTCACTTACTACGAGATACTAGGTATCTCATAATGGATGCACAAATACCTTAGAGGGTATTGGTATACCCATCCGAGAAACCGTTTGATGTAATTCCACATAATGTGTCTACGGGTGTCTCGGTTAGTGGTAGCGATGTGATACTTCTCTGACTTGAGGTCAATACGCACGACATGTGTGGAGTGGTGAACTTTGACCATGACCAACGCTTGCACCCTTCCACGGGTAGATATGGCATGTATTGGGTTCATCACGAAATACATGAGCGTGGTAGTTGAGCCAAGAATAGGATTCATTCCTCAATGTGGATTTAGAGAGAATACTCGTTTTCTCATCATAATTGGATCTAAGACATCGGCCGATGCAAGTCGACTTGGACTTTGTGGCCAAGTGCGACACGAGCGATCAATTAGTGATTTGAGATAATATGATTAAGTTATTTGAATAGACACTTCATCATGTTCAAGACTTAATCGAGTATTCGCGAATGAAAGGAAGATATCACAATAGCCTACAGTATTACAGGTAGTTGCAGATTTCCTCGCAACGTACCTCGTATATTGAGAATTTCTAATTTATTGTCTAGGGTTCAATTAAGACCGTTAGTTTGACTAATCGCTCGATATACGAGGGCATATAGGTCACACAACAAGGAATGACAATTTACCAATTATAGTTGGTTGATTAAATATTGTATTGGATATAATATTTAATTTATGGAGAATATAATAATAATTATATTTGGAATTAGTTATTATTATTATTTAATTAAATTGGATTTAATTAAATATGAAATCCCAATAATAATATTTGGAATATTATTATACAAGAATAATAGATATGGTAAAGATATTATTCGTAGGAACGTATCTAGGGAAATATAATCTGTAGAGATTATATTACGGGCTAGGCCCGATATCTTTCTTAGGAATTAAGCCAAGTTAATCCCTATAAATACGTGTCATGGAAATTCAGAAAACACACACAAGAAATATAATTTCTCCATAAAATCCCTTGTTCGAGTTTTCCTAGCAAGTTCGTCTCGAGATTCAATGCTGGCACCTCGGTGCAGATCGGTGAATAGCTGTTGCATGGATACCGTAGTTGAGGATTCCGTGTACGAAGCTCTGTAAGATCTATTGTTTAAGATATCTCGTATTTCATTATGCAATTAAATTGTTCGTTGTTGGTGAACGTTAATTTCCGCTGCGCATGTTTACGTGTTTACGTGCCTATAAATTCCAACAATTACCCCTTGCACATAGTATATTATTTATAGTCCACATATATTGCCCGGGTAGGCGGCGCCAGGTATTTGTCGGATTATAATTTTTGTTTTGGGTAGACGGCGCCTAATTTTTGCTCCTATGTGCTCTAGAATAATTAAATAAATCCTTATTTCTCCGTTGTCAATAAAATTGGTCATGTCTCTTACCATGTCACTTTAATAATTATAGTGAATTATGCCTGATATTACCGAAAGAGAATTCGTTGAGCTTGCTCTTGATGGTAGTAACTACCTGACATGGGTGCTAGATGTTGAGATACATCTAGCCTCAACGAATCTTAGCGGTGCTATTGTCGATGATTCAAAATCAACTGACTCCCATAAGGCGAAAGCTTTGATTTTTCTCAGACATCATCTTAATCAGGACCTGAAAAATGAATATCTCACTGAGAGAGACCCCGGAATATTGTGGAAGTCCCTGAAGGACCGTTTCCAACAACAAAACGACATACTCCTCCCTCAGGCTCAATACGATTGGTTGAACCTCCGTTCCAAAACTTTAAGTCTGTAACGGAGTACAACTCAGCTCTACATCGTATTGTATCTCAGTTAAAGCTATGCAAGCAAGCTATAACTGAGGCCAAGTTGATCCAGAAGACTCTATTGTCTTTCCACGCTAGCAACCTTGTACTCCAGCAGCAGTACGGGGCTAAGAACTACACTGTACACTCTGAGCTAATTTCTGCACTTCTAGTGGCATAAAAGCATAACCAATTCCTTATGCAAAATCATAACTCGAGACCGGTTGGCTCACAAGCTGTGCCCGAAGCACATGCTATAACTCAAGGTAGTACATGTGGTCGCAAGCGTGGAAAGGGGAGAGGAAGTAAACGAACTCGTAGCAAAAGCCGAGGTCGTAGTAAGTTCGGTGGTCCAGGTACCTCGAAAGACAATCAAGCTCAGGCTCGTGGAAAGGCTGCATCTAACACGAATCCCGCTACTAAAAAATCTGGCAATCAATATAAGGTTGAGCAATTCTGATACAAATGCGGATGCAAAGGCCATTGGTCTCGCACGTATCGCACTCTCAAGCACTTGGTTGGGGCTTATCAAAAGCAGCAGAAGGACGATAAGGGGAAGGTTCCTAGAGTCGAATCTCACCATGTCAGCCTGTCTGAAGCAAACCTTGACCATGACAACGATGATCCTCTGGGTATCGAGCTCAAGATTTTTGGAGATAATGAGTGATTTGCACATTTGATTATTTTAGTTCTTTATTTTTTGGATAAAACAATTTATGTTTTTGGATCCTTTCTTTCGGATACTTTATTTTATGGATGATATTATATTTTAGCTTTGATGTGTTTACCTTAATCGCTCTCTATTAAATTTATTTGGATATTGTTGTTCTTATACATGGCTTGTAAACATATCAACTATTAGGTTTGGGCTATTTCCTCTGGCATGATGGATGCAAATAGTAAATTATGTTTGGCAGATAGCGCCAACACACATACAATCTTAAGAGATATGAAGTATTTTCATAACTTGGTTGAACGTAAGGGGAGTATAACTACGATAGCCAATGATAGTATGTTGATAGTGGGCTCCGGAAGAGCTTCCATTGTCCTCTCCATGGTTACCGAACTCATGATAGATAATGCCTTATTGTTTCCACAATCTAAGCGCACCCTGCTCAGTTTTAAAGATATAAGAACTAATGGCTATCACATTGAAACTAAAACTGAGTTAAAATAATGAATACCTTTTGATGACTATTACTCGAGGTAGCCGTAAATAAGTTATATAAAAACTTTCTTCTCCTCCGGATTGTACTATTCCTACATTCGTCCGTCTAATTCCCATCTAGCTATGAGTATGAAATTTCATGACTCGAACTCTTTTAAATTATGGCATCAGCGGTTAGGTCATCAAGGACAAACTATGATACATAGGATTCTTCTATCTAATTTCATTTGGTCATAATATTTCGAATAATAGATCCCTCCTGTTGATAATTTTATATGTGATGCATGTTTTAGTGGTAAGTTAATAGTGCGCCCATCGCACACTAAGGTTGGACTAGAGTCTCAAGTTTTCCTTGAACGGATTCAGGGAGACATTTGTGGACCGATTCACCCAGCATCAGGACCATTTCGGTATTTCATGGTCCTAATTGATGCCTCCACTAGGTGGACATATGCATGTTTGTTGTCCACCCGCAATCAAGCTTTTGCGAAGCTCATTGCAAAAACTATCGAGTTTAGAGCTCAATTCCCAGATTATCCAATTTAATCGATTCGCATGGATAATGTTGTTGAGTTCAGCTCAAAGGCCTTTACAGATTACTGTATGGCCTTGTGAATTAAAGTGGAGCATTCGGTCCCCTACGTCCACACCCAAAATGGTCTTGCTGAAGCGCTAATAAAACGTATCAAACTTATCGCGAGACCATTTCTTATGAACTCTAAACTACCCACTTCATGTTGGGGGCATGCAGTCCTACATGCATCGCACTTGATACAAATCTGTCCAACTGAATATAATGATCATTCCCCCCTACAGCTAGTGCGTAGGAAAGAACCTAGCATTTCTCATCTGCGTATATTTGGATGTGCGGTATATGTTCCGATAACATTACCAAAGCGGACCTCTATGGGCCCACAAAGGAAACTCGGTATTTACATTGGATTTGACTCTCCATCCATCGTGAAATACCTAGAGCCTTTGTCCCGGGATCAATTAACGGTCTGGTTCGCTGATTGCACGTTCGATGAAGATCACTTCCCAGCATTAGGGGGAGATCCGAATTTAAAATTGAGCTTACGTGGAACATAAGTAATCTTCAGTATCTAGATCCACGCACTAGTCAACCTGAACTGGAAGTTCAGAAGATCATTAACTTGCAACATTTAGCAAACAATCTGCCAGGCGCGTTCACTGACCATAGAGGTGTAACTAGATCGTATATACTTGTAGTAAATGCTCCCCAAAGGGTTGAGGTTCTAAGCAAATCAAGTATACATGCCCCCACACACTAGAAGCGTAAAGGACCTACAAGAGATACTAGTACACCTAAAAGAAAATCTAGCAAAACTGGTCAGCCGAACGTAAAATTTCTAGAAGAAATACGTCTAGATAACTCAAAGTCTCTAGAAGAGACTCATCTAGAAGACGAGTGTCCTAGTGATGAAGCATGTGCACAAAATATTCAATGCACTAGGACCGTGGAACGACCAGACTCAGATACACTGGGAAATGAAGAAGGTCTGGTTGACATAAACATTAAAGTCTCTATGAATTTCATAGATACATGAGAAACATATAATGGAAATATTACTGTTGTCGATGACACATTTGTAGCGACAATTGCTCTTTCTGTTATAAATAACAATCTAGAACCAAAACCCAAAACTATCGCTGAGTGCCGGAAGCGCTCCGATTGGGTAAAATGGAAAGAAGTAATTGAAGCAGAGCTCGCATCGCTTAACAAAAGAAAAGTATTTGGCTCTATCGTTCATACACCCGCGCGCGCTATCCCTGTAGGATATAAATGAGTTTTTGTATGAAAACGAAATGAGAATAATATTGTGGAGAGGTATAAAGCAAGGCTGGTAGCTCAAGGGTTTTCGCAGAGACTCGGTATTGATTTCGATCAAACCTATTCTCCCATAATGGACGCAATAACGTTCCGCTACTTGATATCTTTGGCTGTTAGATTGAATCTACAGATGAGATTAATGGACGTAGTAACCGTATTCTTATACGGATCACTAGATGCCGACATTTATATGAAAATCCCCGATGGATTTGACATTCCCCAGATGGGGGATGGTGAAAATTGCAGTATGTATAGCATAAAACTGCAAAAGTTGTTGTACGGCCTAAAGCAATCAGGTCTCATGTGGTACAACCGACTTAGTGAATTCCTCCAGAAGAAGGGATACACGATCGATATAACTTTCTCATGCGTATTCACGAAGAAATTGCAAAGTGGTTTTTGCATTATATCCGTTTATGTGGATGACCTAAACATAATCGAAACATGCAAAGAGATTGAAGAAGTCAGTTCAATCTTGAAAGTTGAATTCGAGATGAAAGCCTTGGATAAAACCAAGTACTGCCTCGGCCTGTAGATCGAGTATCTCCCAAAAGGAATCTTTATACATCAGTCAACCTACGTGAAGAAGGTATTTGAGAGATTTCACATGGATAAATCTCATCCACTTAGCACCCCTATGGTTATCCGATCCCTCAAAGTGGATAAGGACCATTTAGGCCAAGAAAAGATTCAAAAGAAATTCTGGGGCCAGAAGTTCCTTATCTTAGCGTCATTGGAGCATTACTATATCTCGCAAATTGCACTAGACAGGATATTGCATTTGCAGTTAATTTGCTTGTGAGATATAGCGCTTCTCCTACAAGGAGACATTGAAATGGTGTTAAGCATGTTCTACGGCACCTCCAAGGATCTCAAGATCTTGGACTGTTTTACCATAAGAACCAAGACAAAACATTGGTAGGTTATGCGGATGCTGGCTATTTGTCTGATCCCCACAACACCATATCCCAGACTGGTTACATTTTTCTCTGTGGTGGTACCGTGATCTCATGGAGATCGGTTAAACAAACCATGGTTACCACGTCTTCAAACCACTCAGAGATAATAGCTTGGTTTGAAGCCGCACAAGAATGTGTTTGGTTAAGGTCCTTGGTAAAACGCATTGGTGACTCGTGTGGTATCGCTAAAGACGATACATCCCCCACCATTATATTTGAAGACAACGCAGCTTGCATCACACAAATGAGTAATGGGTACGTTAAGGGAAACCTGACGAAACATATTTCACCTAAGTTTTTCTACCCATACGAACTCCAGAAGAGTGGCGTGATTACTATTCAAAAGGTGCAATCTAGTGACAATCTAGCAGATCTGTTCACTAAGTCCTTACCTACGTCTACTTTTGAAAGTACATTCGTGGTATTGGGATGCGAAAGCTCAAAGGGTTGTTGTCTTCAGGGGGAGCGGTAACCCCGAAATAAATCTAGAAGATTTGATCTGGAAGATCGATTACATTCCTCCCTAACTTAATATTTGGTTGTTACCTGGCACATGTAGTTTTTATGACATGTTATGTCGTAATGTCCATGGGGGAGTGTTATAAATTTAGAAGATTTATTATACTAAATCTAGAAGATTTGATGTGGACATTACTAATAGACTTATAACCTAAACGGGCTTTAAGTTTAGACTAGGTCTTTATTCTTAAAAATAGATCATTGTACTCAAAATTATATACACTCATACACAAACATATTAGTGAAATTTCTGGCTTGGTACGCCCCCAAACGTAGTCGTTCTCGACGAAATGGGTGAACAAACGTCTTTATTTTACGCTCTCAATTTACAACAAAATTATTCAATTTCACACAAAAAAATTTCCCTACATTATTCGGACAATCTTTATTTATAATTTATTTTTTCCATCTTTGTTTTTCAGTCATATTGGCCTCTTTTATAACTTATCGTATCAACACGCAACTGTACATATTTCTCTTTGAATTATTCAAATCAATATAGATTTTTTTTCCTTTTTATTATTATTCAAACCAATATAGAATTTTGTTTCCTTTTTATTACTCCCTCCGATTCAAAATAAGTGTCGTTTTAGAGGTTACAATTTGTTTCAAAATAAGTGTCGTTTTAACTATTTTTTCACGTGTTTTTCCGATTTACCCCGAATTCAAATTCAAAATATAAGAGATATTTTAGGGATTATATTAAAATATAACAGTTTTGTTAGATATTATCAAAATATAATAGATATTTTAGAGATTTAGGTGGGGTATATATGTCAAAATTTTTAATTTTTAATTTGTCCTAAAATCTCTAGAACGACACTTATTTTGAATTAGAGGGAGTATTATTCAAATTGAATACGCAAGCAATTTTTTTCCCTTAAATTATTCATGAGACAAATTAATACACAACCGCAAATATTTTTAGTGAAATAACACTTTTGATTTTTAGTTTTGTAATTTGTTTTTTCCTTTTTATTTTTACTCTAATTGAATCTGCAAATAATTTATTGCATTAAATTAATTCAAATAAAATCAGAAAAAAGTCTTCACAATTCTAGGCTCTATTCCTTTTTCTTTGTTCTTCTTTATGGTTTTTTCTTCCCTTTTTCTAATTTTCAATTTCTTAGAATACTGGACTATATATATTTTTTTTTTGAGTTGATGAATTTGAAAAAATAAAAAACTTTAATATAATATAATATTTTATGTTATTGTTCATTTCAAATTACACAAATTCTAGCATGCACTCAAGTGCATATCATGCACTCAAGTGCATATCATGCACTTGAATTTTAAGCTCAATTTTGACTTCAATTTTAATTTTTTTTCAAAACACACACAAATATACGAAACTGTGTATTTTTTTTTCAATTGGAGTATTACTGTTGTTTTCTTGAGGGTATTATTGATGTCTTCTTATGTTATTACTGATTACTTCTTGGGGAATTACTTATTTCTGTTTTAGATTTTTAAAAATAAAAATTCAAATGCATATCATACACTCAAATATACACTAGAACTACTCTTCAGTTTATTTGTATAATTATGATATTGTCTTCATATTAAATTTCTCCAAATTTTAATTAGTCGGTATTATTAAATATAAAATTCCCCCGGACGGAGATATTAACCTTAGATTCTTTGTGGTCCAATTCAAGGAGGATATTAACGATGCATGAATATTTAATTGGAGGAGGGGTCATCATTGATGACATTTTTGTACTTAGTTGACATATCTTTGATGCTAGTTCATTCTTTTTTGTTTTGCTTTCGCAATTTGCTATGTATGGACCTCTCTTGCGTATTTTGTCGGAACACAAATCCTCTCGTGCACTCAAATGCATAACATTCACTTGAATTTTAAATTTAATTTTGACTTTAATTTTATTTTTTCTAAAAATACACACAAACACATCAAACTGTATTTTTTTTTCAATTAGAGTATTACCTATTACTTTTTGGGTTATCACCTATTACTTCTTGGGGTATCACTATTTCTTTCTTGGGATATTGTTAATTTTTAATTGAGATTTTTTTTTCCAAAATCCAAAAATATACAATGTATTCAAGTGCACGCTAAAAATCTAGAATAACTCGGAATAACCCCTCTTCATCTCTTTTTCGTCTAATTCAACGTCATGTTTCAGACCATGCATTACTAAAGTCGGAAAAAGGTAAATATACATGATGAAATTAAAGGACTCATACATATTATAATTTATAAGAGTGAGTCTGGTGTGATATGTACAATGCATCAACATTTTAACGGAAATGAATTAAATAATAATTTGTGGTTTTATGGCTACGAGGGGTCTCACGCAATTTTTTGTCGATTTATAATACACAGACCAGAACTTCAAACCGCCTGGTGACCCATTTAAGAATAATAAAACTTAAAAACTATAGTTGAACTCTAAAATTTAGAATATTAATTATAATTTATATAAATGTGGTAAAGTTATAGGATGAGTTTGACAACCGAGAGCATGAAACAAAAGAGAAATATATAATCCGTATTTTTGTATATATGAAAATTGTGGGCAAAACATCGAGCTATACAAGAGAAGCACAAGAATAGTGCTGACTAAAAATGTTAAGTGATCCCAAAAATTTTGCGTAAAAATAATGAAAACATACTACAATTCTGCAAAATAAACTTCATTTTTACACAATAAACTTCAAATTTTACCATCCCACGGTAAAATTTCTCATAACCATTTAAAAAAATTCACTTACCCAATTACATTAAATAATTGTCCATACACTTCATTTGATTTACATCAATTGTCACCACTTTTACTTAATTATCTCTCACCCTTCACTTTATTCACTCTATTCAATCACATGATTGTTTATACTACATTTTATATTAATACATCTTCATGCAATTTTCTCATGAGAAACTTGTTGTCGGACGAAAGGAATATATTAATTAGAATTAGTTTGCGTGAATCAGTTTCACCGTAAAATTAATTTACAATAAATATCTTATACTAAAGAACTAATACCCGTCAATTAATATTTTTAATGAAATAATTAATATCATTTGAAACTAATAGCTTATAGCAGAGACAACTATTACCGTTTAACAGAACAACTCATACATTTCAAACTAGTTTTTTCACTTAAGACTTTGTCAATTAATTGCTCCCTTCGATCCTAAATAACTGATGTTCAATTAGGATTTTTGGTAGTGAAATTAAGAATTGATGTTTAATGATAAATATATTCTCATTAAAAAAATTATAATACCATTTATAAGTTGGCCAGCTTATATAGGGAGATGGTTTACCTACGGATAAAAAGGAAAAATGTGATAATTACGAGAGAATTGTGAAATTGTAGGTGCAAAATGTTTAAAAACGTCAAATAATTAGGAAAAAGATAACCATCCTAAAACATCAGTTATTTGGAAATGGAGGGGTAAATTACATCTCAACATAATGAACTTTAAACAATTATATCTTAATTAACTCCTTTGTTCTCTTTTTCGTAATTTGACATGGTCACATATTATTAATTTGGGAATATATTTTTTTGCATTAATTTAAATTTGCACGTGCCAAGAATAAGTGGTCACCAATTATGACTTTCAATACCGACTACCCCCACAAAAGAAAATGTCGATGGATATACTCGCGCTAATCAGTGTGCTGGAAATGTCGTTCTCCGTGATAAAATATATTATCATAAAAAGAAAATGTCGATGAATATACTTCCGCTAATTGTATCACATGATATATTGTTAATTATTACCTGAGATGTTACCGATTATAATTTTAGGTATTGTTGATTATAGTTTTGGTTATTGCTGATTCAAAAATTATGGCACACAACAAAATGTGTACTTAATTTTCGTACTTTTTGCATTTGTGTTTTTATAATCCAAGTGTATAGTATGGTATTTGGGTGCACACAAAAATTAATATATATATATATTTTTTTTGAATGATTGCGTAATTTATACTATAATATTTGCTAGTATATAAGGTAGCAGTTGGAAATGAATAGGAGATAGCAAAACAAAAATGGAGGAAAGAAAGGGGCATCCTTTGTTGAGCGGAGGGAACTTAAGAGTGAAGGAAAATTACAAGCATGGTTTGTCTAGTTGTCAAATTCAATCACTTAGGGCTGTGTGTGAAGCTCTCATACCTTCCATTCATCATCATCATCATCATAATAATAATAATAATAATGGAGGAGACTTGGAAAGCAAAGCTCTTCATTCCTACAACATCTCTTCTGCTTCCCACCCTCCTTTTCCAGATCAGGTAATTTTTATACTCCCTCCTTTCAATTTTATTACGCCCAAAATTACATTTATTTAGAAAGAAAATTTATTATGTGCAATAATAAAGTATGGTAAGTTGATAGTCTAAATTACTATCTTTGTCCACCAATTCTTTACCTACCATTTTTTATTTTTTATCCACCAATTTTTTATTCATTTTCTTTAAATAAACTACCTTCACAAACAAATATATAAATCGCACAATACTCTCCACAATACCCTTATATTGCATATGGATAGAGCATTTGAAATGCAAGGTATTTAAAAATTAATGGATTTGAAAACTCGTGGATTTTAAATAACATGATTTTGTTTGGCATTTAAATTCATCCATCAAATTAAATATTTTACCCAAATAAGTGGGGTGAATTTGAGTTGTGGATTTGAAATACATAGTAAAATTCCTTCCATCCAAATACAAACTTACTTTATCTATTTTTTTAATAAGACAAAGTATTATATGAAAATAGTTCATGATAAGTTTATCATGAAATTATATTCAAGTATCAAATGTTTGATCAAGAGTATCGATAATCTCACTAGAAGTATCATTAATCTGGTATTACAATATAATATCACCGACCAGATTAATGATACTTCTAATGAGATTATCGATACTTCTTGTCAAATATTCGATACTTTAAAACAATTTCATGATAAACTTATTATGAACCATTTTCATATAAAATTTATTTTTTAATAAAATACTAATTTCTAATAAATTTCTTTAAGATTTGTAAATTGAGGAAGCATCATTCTAGAAAATATGCCTACTATATTGGAAAACAAAAGAAAAAAAGAAATAGTCTACATGGAGGGAGTATTAATCTTGAAACGCGCACACACATGACGACCTTGAATCACATATGTCGGTGTGTATTAGTTTCGCAGTTTCCCTATCTTTCCATCTGTATCTGTCAATGTGTCTTTTTTTTTTTTTTTTTTTTTGCCTTTCTTCATTGAAACGCTGAATTTGATTGTCTCAGGTTGTTGGGAGATTGAGAAATTCTTGAATAGTGAAAAAGTAAATTTCATTGTTGTGTGTGCTTTTTTAATACAGTGTAGTAGGATAAAAATTGCGAAGAAAATTAGTGAAAAAGTGTTGTATTGTAAAAAATAAATGTATGTAGTATTGAGAAAATTAAGGAACAGTTTGAAAGAAAATGTAAAATAGTCTATATATTATAGATTATGATGTTGTTAATTTTTTAAAATTAAGCTTGTATAATCCTACAAATATACATGCATTATTATGATTTTAAAAATAAAATCTTGTGTCGTGTAAGTTTGAAACAAACATACGTATTATCTTTGTTATCTAGATTTCCATCTTGATGAGGTATTTCTATTTACATTCTTGAAAACAAAGAGGAGGGGATGTGGATTTCCAAAATTTCTTGAATTTTAGGCATGACCAAGTAACCTAAAGGCTAAAGGCATACAGCATTGCATTGCATCATTGAGTTTTCCTCTCTCTATCCTATCTCTAGTAGTTTTTATTTTGGGTTAGTTATTTAGTGGTATAAAATGCAACTAAGTTTTATGGGAAGATACGGATTCAATCAAATAGTTTTGACTAGGAAAAAAATTACAATAATAAAACACGTAAGATCAAAAATAAGTGCAACATAAGTTGAACAAGAAGTTTTGTACCTGAGAAGTAATTTGTGTAGCAATTTTGATTTGTCAGACAGCGGAGCTAATGGTGAAGAGGGGTATACCTAAAGCTGTATTGGTAGTGAGCTTAGTGTTGAAGCTTGTATCAACTAGACTGGGAACACTTGTGCTTTGTGGGCGCTCCTGTTTGGATTGGAAATGGCCTTTCATTCACAAATTTACAGAATTATCAACCAACAAGAGAGAGGCCATCCTCCAAAAATGGTCAAGAGGAACTCTGCTTAGAACAGTTTTCTTCGTGCTCAAAGTCACCTGTTTCTACACTTTCTTCTCTTTGGTAACACTCAATACACCACCTACAATCATTGATTCTTTTGCTTTTAAATTAACCAACAACATTGCAGACAGATGAAAACTCACAGAATCCAGCATGGGAGGCAATCGGGTACAACGTCAAGCGTTCAACACAACCTGCAATTGAGAGGCCTCTTGACAAGGGCATTATCTTTCAAACCACACTTGAACA
This sequence comes from Ballota nigra, assembly GCA_947034835.1. Taxonomy (NCBI): domain Eukaryota; kingdom Viridiplantae; phylum Streptophyta; class Magnoliopsida; order Lamiales; family Lamiaceae; genus Ballota; species Ballota nigra. The sequence goes on from OX344727.1 coordinate 28,190,969, forward strand.
ATCCTTCACTCACAAAGGATTTCAAGTCAAGGAAGACGACACAATCTACGTCCAATGCGATGTAGTGATAGTGGGATCGGGTTGTGGAGGAGGAGTAGCAGCAGCAGTCCTTGCAAACGCTGGCCTCAAAGTCATAGTCCTCGAGAAAGGCCATTACTTTGTAGCACAAGATTACACCGGCCTAGAAGGACCTTCTATGAACGAATTGTACGCATCAGGAGGGATTTTTTCAACTCTGGATGGGAAGGTTATCCTTCTAGCAGGGGCAACAGTTGGGGGAGGTTCAGCTGTAAACTGGTCGGCTTGCATTAAAACTCCTCAACACGTGCTGGAAGAATGGTCGAACGAGAAGAAGGTTTCCATGTTTGGAAGTGCAGAATACCAGTGCGCCATGGATGAGGTGTGGAGAAGAATAGGCGTAACAGAGAATTGTGTGCAAGAAGGGTTCCAAAACCAAGTACTGAGACAAGGGTGTAAGAAACTTGGATTGAAAATCGAGGGAGTAGCGAGGAATTCAAGTGAGAATCACTATTGTGGTTCTTGTGGTTATGGTTGCAGATTAGGAGAGAAGAAGGGTACCGATTCAACATGGCTTGTTGATGCAGTGAACAACGGCGCAGTGATTTTAACAGAATGTAAAGCGGAAAGGTTTGTGATGGTGAGAGATGAGAATGATATGCATGGAAAAAGATGCAAAGGAGTAATTGCAACTGTAGAGAGCAACAACATAAAAAAGAAGTTGCACATTGAGGCTAAGGCATCAATTGCAGCTTGTGGTGCTCTTTTCACACCTCCTTTGTTGGTTTCAAGTGGGCTAAAGAACAAGAACGTAGGGCGAAATCTTCATCTCCACCCGGTTCTATTCGCCTGGGGATACTTCCCAGAAACTGATTCAGAATTCCAAGGGAAGAATTTCGAGGGAGGAATCATAACCTCAATCAATAAGGTGGTAACCGGAGAAGCTAATTTCAGGACGATTATAGAAACAGCTGGATTCGGGCCCGCATCATACGCAGTGTTCTTACCATGGGTCTCCGGGGAAGACATGAAGAACCGGATGGCAAAATACTCAAGGACCGCGCTTCTTTTCGCGTTGGTACGAGATGTGGGCTCAGGGGAGGTGAGAGAAGAAGGGAAGATAACATATAATTTGGATAAACTGGATCAGGAGAATCTCAAAGCTGGGTTGAGGCAAACTCTGAGGATCTTGATAGCAGCAGGGGCAACTGAGGTGGGAACTTTCCAGAACAACGGCCAAAGCCTTGACTGCGGAGGGATTGGGGATGGGGAAATCGACAAGTTTTTGAAGGAGGTGACGGCTGCTGGGGGGCCTGCTTCCGGGGAAAAGTATTGGAATACATATGGATCGGCACATCAAATGAGCAGTTGCAGGATGGGGCCTGATGAGGAAGAATGTGCAGTAGATGAGAATGGAGAAAGCTGGGAAGCTAAGGGCCTGTTTGTGTGTGATGGGAGTGTATTGCCTACTGCCATTGGAGTTAATCCTATGATCACTATTCAATCAACTGCTTACTGCATCTCCAAGAGGATAGCCGAGTCTTTCAACAACTCAAAGCTAGTATAGTCCTCCATATGTTTCTTGCTTACTTTGAAGTGTATCTATCTCAGTGCTTTCTTTGTACTCCCTCCCTCCACTAGGATTTGGGATGCCACACTACCAACTCCATAATCACAAATCACAATATCTTCACATCTAAACGAAATGTCATTGCATTGGGTCCACTCACAAACTCAATCCAACCATTTCGAAATTGTCCCTCAAACTATCCATTTCTTCACTTTCTTAATTTGAGTATCCATTTTTTTATGGTGCAAATTGTTATGGTATGGAGGTAATATCATTGTAATCATAAATCACTATCAAGAAGACAACCAATAAGCTACACGGGAAGAAAACTACGCCCACAGCTTTATGAATTGCTAGTGGCACTATTAACTCGAGCGAGACTAGAAAACACAAGATTTTGATGACTTGCTTGTATGAATCAAGAATCATTAGAACACTCTCCACATATCAAAAGTGATTAAAAGGTGTTTTCACCAAAAACAAGAATGATTAGAACACTCTCCACATATCAAAAGTGATTAAAAGGTTTTTTCACCCAAAACTCGACTGGGGTTTGCGGAGATTTATGAATCGGTATGCTATAGGATTTTGCTACAAGAATCGAGTGAAAAAAGACAGAAAAGTCGACCAATTTAGGCCACAAGTTCTCAGCTTGCTGAGGCTTTAACTGCTTTCTCAGCTGCATCGTCCAAATCTTCAGCAGTAATCAAAGTCAAACCACTTTCCTGAACACAAGAAAATTTTCACAACAGTTGGGTCATAAATATCCTTAATTATTTCTTAGCCCAACTAGTTATGCATGTGAGATGTGTGATCTCAAATTTACCTTCAGAATTCTCTTTCCTTGATCTACATTGGTGCCTTCCAGACGAACAACAACAGGTACTTTCAGTTGAACCTAAAACAGTAGCCCGACAATGTTCAGGAATGGCTATCATCAAAGGCAGAAACGCCAGTATTTTTTAGGCATAATGAATCAACATATCCCTTAATTATGAACTTCCAATTAAATAGGTTTCTAAACTATATTTTGTTCAAAAAAGTCCTTCAAGTATTTGAGTTCTATTTCACGAGCTCTCTCAAGATGAATATTGACAGAATTTTTTTATATTATCTTAATGATCCCGTCAAATAATATATACGTTAATTTTACTAACATCCAAATATATTTTGCGCAAGTCATTTTAATCCTAATTATAAATATTATGGGTACCTAAAATGATTTGCGAAAAATAGTTTTGTATAAAATTTAAATTAAAGTAAACATGTAAATTATTTAACAGAATAGTTGAAGTGACTGGATAAGTTTCATTAATTTTTGTATGGAGGGAGCTTGTGAAATTAAATATCAATACTCGACTGGCTTGTTTAAAAAAAAAATAGTTAAGGGACTTATCAAATAAAAAATTGATAATTTAAGGACCTTTTGATGCATTATGCATATTTTTAACAGATATAAGTCAATTGCCTCGAATCCTTTGGGTTATCACAAGAGTGAATAGTAACAAAAAGGAAATGAAAGAATTTCAAAGTTCAATGGAATCAAGTAGTAATTTGTAGATATTTACAGTACCAAAAAAACAACAATGGTTCACAGAAAAAGTTAAATCAGCATATATTTTACCTGTTTGGCAGCATTCACAATTCCACTGGCTATTACATCACATTTCATGATTCCCCCGAATATGTTCACAAGAATAGCCTTCACTTTATCATCTGAAGTCAAAATTTTAAAAGCTTCCACAACCTGTTCAACAAATTCAACTTGATTGGTAAAATTTATAACCTAAGCCCTGAGGAAACAGAGAATAAATCAAAACTTGCATTATCCTTACTGTTAATTCCAAACTCAATAATATACCCTCTTATATCCCTTGCATTTAATATATTTACAGAAACATCAGAATTACCTGGCCTTCTGAAGCATTACCCCCTACATCAAGAAAATTGGCAGGTGTTCCGCCATGTAACTTGATAATATCCATCGTGGCCATTGCCAAACCAGCACCATTTACCATGCAACCAATTTCTCCATCTAATCCAATGTAATTCAAGTCAGCTTTTGCTGCATTAACCTGAAAATTTATATACAAAATACTACATGATGAATAAAGAACCACTAAATAAAGATTCATCAGCAATTTCTGAGAAAATGAGATACGAGCAATACCTCACGTGGATCTTCTTGTGTTGGATCTCTAAGAGCAAATATCTCTTTCTGACGAAAAGCGGCATTATCATCAAAGTTGAGTTTTGCATCAGCAGCTACTAACTGGTTATCAGAAGTCTCAGCAATGGGATTGATCTGTGAAATAAAAAGTTCTTTCAATTTAGCCAAATAGGAAGTCAAATCATAAACCTACAGTAATTGAAGAGAAAATAAATCAAACACCTCCAACAATGTGCAGTCACATTGGCAGAAAAGTTCATACAACTTCTTCACTTGTTCAATTGAAGCATTTCTATCAGCCACCTTGGGAGCCAAACCATCAACTACCTTGGCAGCATCTTCATCAGTAATTCCTGTGAAAACGTCAATAGCTACCTAGACCAGGAAAGATACAAAATATCATTTAAAAAAAGGAATCTCATACAAAAAGGGCAATTCAGAAACCAGCTGGATCAAAGAAACATGGAAGAGAGACTGACCTTTACGATCAGTTCTGGGTGTTTTTCTGCAAGATCCTCAATACTTGTTCCTCCCTTTTTACAGGCAATAATGATCTGCAGGATATAGATGAAAACACATGGCTCAGCATAGACTCATTTAAAAAGGAAAGTCACAAGTGTTAATCAGGCAAGGGAACATATATATTCAGCATAACACCAGAAACAGCCTTGTGGTTGAATTATATTTCTTGGTGTACTCAAACTTACACCAATTGTATGATTGCAGATGACTATTTCAACACAAATATCTTGTCTATCATCTGGTTCTGAGTTGATAATTAGCATATTGGGGGATTTGTGGCAAATTTAATAGCACCGATCCTGGTTAATGACTATATGTTTATTACCAAGTTGAAAACATGAGCTGTATTTCTTGAGTTCACTTGGATATGATGACAAATTAGCTCCAAAGTTCAATCAGGGAGCTTTTTAAAATTCAAGCAGCCATCAGCTGAGATTCTTGTTCTTGAGACAATGAATCAAACATCCTCAAGACATTTAAGCAAATAAATCCTAATAGGCTAACTAATGAACAGAAAAATTAAGTTTCTTCCTTGTTCTCCAAATCCATATGCCAAATATTTTCAGCAAGACTAGAAAAATTTATCATCTTCAGGATCAATCATAAAAATGAAAATTCACAGAAATCATACGAGTGTTATGAAAATTAGTACGAAAATTGATGTTTGGAGACTTTTATATTATGATTTATGAACATAGAAAATAACATCAAGAATATTCTTATAAACAACGACACTGAGGAAAAGTCATCAATCTTTAGGAACTCACAGGACCCGCAGACGTACGATCAAGAGTAATGGCAAAGTACATCTCATTGACAAGGGACAGCTTCTCAGCTAAATAAACCTGCAAAACAAAGAATATTAGTATCGCCGTTCAAAAAATCAACTTATTAACACATTACAAATTACAAATGGTTGAAACTTTCTCTGAAGTATAGAGCAGCAAGAATTTCCGGGAGAAGGTAATGACGCGACGTAATGTGATGAAATAAACAAAGTGATTAAGAGAAAAAAAGAAGATATACTAATGCATTCAGGTCAATGATCAAAGATATTAGCAAATATGCCAATGCCATGGTAAAAACATTGAGATAATGTTTGATTTCGGCTGGAGATGGATGGAGCACATCCTGATAGGGAAAATGGTGGGTGGGGCAAATTCTATGAATAGTAAATTTGTATTTGGTTTGTATTGGATGTGGTAGAGGTGGATGTAACTGTTACATAAATTGTTTATGGGAAAAGAAAGAAGCAGAAGAGTCATTAGCCCTTCAACCTTCTGATCCTTAACCTTTCAATTCTTTTTATATGATTGTTTGTGATCAATTAATGCTTTATTTATTAGACTGTTGACCACTAGTCTAAGTACCTTATATATGGTAAATTAGATAATTTGGAACATCAGAAATATTATTCCAGAATTTCAGCCAATATTGGCATGGGCAGGATTTTCCTGAGTATCCTTTTCCTTATTTCATTCTATTCCCTGCATAATCCTAACAATTGGTTTATGTCAAATCAATACTTTTGAATGATGATGATGTATTAATTTATTATTGTTAGTGGGGTAATGAATAGGTGTAAGAAAAGTACAAGAGAAATGAGTTGGTGTAAGAAAAGTACAAGAGAAATGAGTTGGTGTAAGAAAAGTAGGAGAGAGAATGGGATGATGCCAATGCCATGGTAAACACACATATTACAGGCGAAGATGCCACGGTGAAACTGACTGATTAATCTACATACATCATAATATGAGGTATCCAACTGAAAGCATGAAATTCATAATGACTTCTGTTCAGTCATTATTTGAAGTGACCCTAATGAAGAGATAAAGATGCTCTACATAGGTTCAACAAAAGGAAGTATTAGAAGAAAAGCTCGAGAGGAAACATACGTTTATATCCAAGCAAAGTATTCTCATTTGCTAGATTTTTCAAAAAATCTGTTCCTTGTTCTTAATGAATGAAGATAAAAGCATTTTCTCAATGAAATACCCTCCAAATTAGGAAATGAACTGTGATAGTAATCAATAATCCTTCTTATGAAATACAAGCAGCATGTAATATTATACAACTAAAGGCGACAAAAATTAGCACCAAAAGAGAATTTAGAAATTAGAATCACAGATCAATAAAAAGAAATAATTACTAAAAGAATGCTAACGGAATGCAACAAAAATTGTGAGTCTATCTGATGTCAGACCTTGCTGACAATTTTTCCTTGTGCTCCAGTTTGCTTCGTAACAAGTACCTGCCCAAGCATTTTCCCTGAAATAACACAAACATTACCTTAGAAGGAGTACTACAGGATTTGGTTTGATACAATTTGTGCAAGTAGTATACAGATATCTAGCCAAACTTTTTGCTTCTTAGAAACTAATGTATATCTCCAGTTTCCTTCAAATTGGTGCTATCTCACTTAAACTTTGGGGTTTCATGAATAGGGGACTTGAACTAGTCCTTCTTCTTCAATGAATCACAAGATGATAATAACATGAAATAACACCTTACGTCTCCAACACAGATTCTTGCAGCAGAGGTAAGAAACTTAAGAAAAATAGACATACAACAACTAAACCTACTAATATTGATGGTGTGGCTTTTCCATTTTGCAACGTAATAACTGAGTAAGTCATTAAGATATAAAGTATTATTTATAAGGAGAGCAATTTAGAAGAAGCTCGATAATGCCATATGGATTCAAAATTATTCACGGTTCTATAATTGCATCTATGATATCGTATCCTCATGGACAGAAAAAGATTATCAATCGTACCAGCTATATCCTCAACCTGCTCAGTCTTCACAATATGAACTCCACCCTGGAGACCACTCTTAAATGTTCCCAATCCTCTGCCACCAGCAAGGATTTGAGATTTCACCACTACCTACAACAACATCAAGATTAGCATCTACAAATCAGTTACTACTTTTAAATATTGTACACCCAAAGGATAAGACCCAAGAAATATGCCACAGCACTACCTCACTCTGATTGGGAAATACTTCACGTATTGCTTTCCTGACTTCTTCAATTGAGCCAACAGCCACACCTTTTGGGACATTAATTCCATGTTTTCCCATCAATTCGGCTCCCTGACATCAGTGGTTTAACAATTTAGAACGTTAATAATGTGTGCAAGGCTTCAAAATTGCCTATACTAAGTTGAAGGCTTCAACGTTTATGCAATAGCCCTAACAAATTACACCCCAACACTACGCAACTCCAATCAACGCTTTTATATAAATCAACGCAATTCCAATCAACCCTTAGTAACACATGATTTATGAGAAACGTAGATCGCGCATAAAACCTAAATAGATCGTTCATAAAACTGTAAATTGGCATATCTGTTCAACGAAGAACGCGTGTTGTATGATTGCGCGTGTAAGATATTGAACCTGGTACTCGTGTATGTTGAGGCGGCGGAGCTGTTGCTGCTGCCATTTTCCGGCAACGGAGAGAGAACGACTGGCGAGCTTTCCCAACAATCCTCTCACCATTTCTTTTCCTTTCTTTGAGATCTTTCTGCGCAAGATCGAATTGGGGAATTAAGAGGAAATAAATAGTGGATGCGACAGAAACCTAACAGGAAATCGATTAAAGTTGGAACGCCGCCTGAGAGAAGAGAATCGATACGCAGAGTTTTCGTATGTAAACTTTGACCTCTATTTGTTTTTAATGCTCTCCATTTTCGAATAATTTAATTTCCTTTAATATTTATTGAAGAGTAAGTCTTGTATGAGACCGTCTCATAGCATGAGACAATGTGAATGAGTGTAAATAGAGCATTGACTCATTAACACTTTGGTAGGGGTATGTATCAATTTGTGTGGTCTCATGCCATGAGACGGTCTCATACAAGTTTTTGCCTTTATTGAAATTAGGGTTTAATTTTCATTTTTCTTCTTTTGGTTTCTGTTGTAAAATAAAGAGTGCAAAGCAAGAACACCGATTTGTTTTTCCAATTCGTCATGAATAACTATATTTTGGGGCGTACTAAGCCAGGAGTTTTCCACTATATTTCTGTGTGTATACAATACTGAGTACAGGGATATATTTATAATTATAGAAAACCCTAAAAGTCTATTACGTTACTTGGCCCATAAGTAATATCCACACTAAATCTTATGGATTTGGCATATCAAATATTCTAGATTTACAACACTCCCCCTTGGACATTACGACACGACGTATATGTCTCGTCAGAAAATTCCACATGCTAGATAGCAAAAAATGTTTAGCTAGGGAGGAGTGCAACTATTGATCTTTCGAATCCAATCCTCAGGATTGTTTCGAGGTTATCACTCCCTCTGAAGACAACAATCTCTTAAGCTTTCGCATCCCGATACCATAAATATATTTTTCAAAAGTAGAGGTAGGTAGGGACTTAATGAACAGATCTGTTAGATTGTCACTAAGTCGCACTTGTTGTATGGTAATTACGCCACTCTTCTGGAGTTCGTGTGGGTAGAAAAAATTCGGTGAAATATGTTTCGTCAAGTTTCCCTTGACGTACCCATTACTCATTTGTGCGATGCAGGCTGCGTTGTCTTCAAATATAACAGTAGGGGATGTATAGTTTTTAGCAATACTACACGAGTCACCAATGTGTTTTACCAATGATCTCAACCAAAGGCATTCTCGTGAGGCTTCAAACAAAGCTATTATCTTTGAGTGGTTTGAAGATGTGGTAATCATAGTTTGTTTAACCGATCTCCATGAGATTGTAGTACCACCACAAAGAAAAATGTAACCAATCAGAGATATGACATTGTGGGATCAAACAAATAGCCAACATCTACATAACCTACCAAGGTTCTATTTTGGTCTCTAGGGTAAAACAATCCAAGATCTTAAGACCCTTAGAGATACCGTAGAGTGTGTTTAACATCATTCCAATGTCTCATTGTATGAGAAGCGTTGTATCTCGCAAGCAAATTAACTACAAATGTAATGCCTAGTTTAGTACAGTTTGCGAGATAAAGTAATGCACTAACAACGCTAAGATAAGGAACTTCTGGTCCCAAAATTTCTTCTATATCTTCTCTTGGTCTAAATTGGTCCTTATCCACTTCGAGGGATCGGACAACCATAGGTGTGCTAAGTGGATGAGATTTATCCATGTGAAATCTCTCCAATACCTTTCTCACGTTGGTTGACTGGTGTATAAGAATTCCTTTAGGGAGATGCTCGACCTGCAGGTCGAGACAATACTTGGTTTTGCCTAAGATTTTCATTTCGAATTTAGCTTTCAAGATTGAATTGGCTTCTTCAATCTCTATGCATGTTCCGATTTCGTTTAGATCAACATATACGGATATGATGCAAAAACCACTTTGCGATTTCTTTATAAGTACGCAGGGAAAAGTTATATTGTTTGTGTATCCCTTCTTCTGGGGAAAGTTAGGGATTTTCATATAGATGTCGGCATCTAGTGATCCGTATAAATATGTGGTTACAACGTCCATCAATCTCTTCTGGAGATTTAATTTAACTGCCAAAGATATCAAGTAGCGGAACGTTATTCCGTCCATTACAGGAGAATATGTTTGATCAAAATCAATATCGGGTCTCTGCGAAAACCCTTAAGCTACTAGTCTCGCTTTGTATCACTCCACGGTATTGTTCTCATTTCATTTTTGTATAAAAACTCATTTATATCCTACATGGATAGCGCGCGCGGGTGTACAAACGATGAAGCCAAATACTTTTTTTTTTAATTTAGCGAGGTGAGCTCTGCTTCAATTGCCTCTTTTCATTTCACCCAATATGAGCGCTTCCGTCACTCAGGTATTGATTTGAGTTCTGGATCCAGATTGTTATTTATAACGGAAAGAGCAATTATCACTGCAAAATGTATCATCGACGACAGTAATATTTCTATTATAAGTTTCTCCTGTATCTATGAAATTCATAGAGACTACAACATTTATATCAACCAGACCTTCTTCATTTCTCAGTGTATCTAGGTCTGGTCGTTCTGTAGTCCTAATGCGTTGAATATTTTGGGCACGTGCTTCATTACTAGGACACTCATCTTCTGGACGAATTTCTTCTAGAGATTTTAAGTTTGACTTACCAGTTTTGCTAGCTTTCATTCTAGGTGTGTTCGCATCTTTTATAGGTCCTTTACGCTTCTGGCGTGTGGGGGCATGTATACTTGTTCTTATTAGGACATCTACCCTTTGGGGTGCATTTACTGCATGTATATACGATTTAGTCACACCTCTATGGTCTCTAAATGCGTCTGACAGATTGATTGCTAAATGTTGCAAGTTAATGATCTTCTGAACTTCCAGTTCAGATTGACTAGTGCGTGGATCTAGATACCGAAGATCACTTATGTTCCACGTATGTTCCCGGAATTCATTCAATTTTGAATTCGAATCTCCCCCTAATGTCGGGAAGTGATATTTATCAAATGTGCAGTCAGCGAATCGGGCCGTCAATTGATTCCCGGACAAAGATTCTAGGTATCTCAAGATGGATGGAGAGACAAATCCAACGTATATACCTATTGGAATTATACGTGAAAGTATGCTTTTACTTTGTATAACTCATGTATTAAACACTTGTTTATGAGAATAATCCTTTTGTCACATTTTCTTTAGATATGAATAAATGTTAAATATTTATTGCAACTCGTTCAATATATAGTATGTGTTACATTGTAATTAGTGTGGTGATACCAGATCACGGAAGATCACATTGACAATTACTTGTAACTAAACGTACAATTCACGACCCAGGTGGAATTGAAAAATCCACCGTGAAAGATCGATGTGTAATTCTCAGATTGACTTGTCTTGACCAAGAGATTGCACTAGCACATTTAGTATGTGTTGAAAATGACCTACAGCGAGGATAAATTCTTCCATTTTGAAAGGTGAAGAATTAGACCTCAGTGGTTATTGATTTCTTAATCTCCGCCACTTAAATTGGATCATGTGTGGTTAATAGTTATTGTTTTGATTCATGTTGGGTGAGAATCATCGTGACTTCGAACCTTGTATTTTGGGCAGAAATATTAATCATATGACGGTTGCTAAGGTTTAATACGAAGCAACGTGTGCGAGTACGGCTTGTGTGATTTGTCCCCTTGGTGGGCTCAAAAGTTTTATCATACTAAATCTTGCAAGTGAAGAATTAGTTTATTCGGTACGAATAATAATATTAAGTTGTCTTTTCTCCAAGATAAAATATATTAATTAATTTAGAGCTATTCAGAAGCTCAATTAATTAATGGACTAAATAATCTTAAACACGGGAAATAATAACCGGGAGCCTATATAATCGTAATATGGACTAAGATGGATAGTGCAATATTAATTTATTAGTGGTATTAATTAATATTAATGAGCTGAATAATTTTGAGGCTCAATATTGTAATTCAGTAACCCATTGGAGGTCCAATCTTAATTCTTCTAAAGACCCCTCAAGTAGCCCAATAAGTAGTCCGATAATAATAAGGTGATTAAAATAAAAGAAAATATAAATTATTGATTTTCCCTTGATATTTTCGGAAATAAGCTTATTAAGTGAGAGATAAGATTTTGTTGATTTTCTTGAAAAGATATCATGGAAGACATGTATTCTTAGAATACAAGATTATCTCATAAATTCAAGAAGATCCAGATCTTGGATTATTCTCCTAAAATTTTCGAAAATATGATTATAATAGGAGGGTGAGATTTTTGTGGAATATTTTATTATGGAGAAAAGAATATATGGAATATATTCAAGATTTCTTGGAGGCCATGAAAAGATTTCTCCTTATCTCTCTAGGCCTCATATTTTCGGCCACCACCTCTTATAAATAGGGGATGATATTTCATCCCCAAGTGTACAATTTCATGAGTTGGAAATATCAAGAGCAATAAATATTTTCTTTGTTCCTTGCTATTTTAATTGTTCATGAGCGCTTCCCACCGGCGAACGAATAAGGCGAAGAGGGAATACTTGAGAAGGTGTTTACGGTTGATAGGATCATTACGCTTGTCCCATTTATCTCGATTGGACGTCGCTTCAAGAGGTACATGTTCACATAAATTCTTAGTTTTTCCACCGTAAAATTTTATGTGAGTATATTCATATCTTATTATAATATATTTCCAAACCTCTCCAAGATGATGTGTCAACACCACCTTATTCTAAGGATGAGGTGGCATGTCTCAAATCTCTCCATTTCGAAATACTGCACTCTCATTAAAAGTTGGTTTAAGTTTTGATCTCAACCATTCATTTTATCTTATTATATCTAAACCATTGATTTGTAACTAGGGTTAATATAATTATTCATCATTTTCATTCTCCCACAAGCCGTCTCTCTCACATTCGATCTCCCTCACACCACCACACTCTTCTTCGATGTTTTTCAGAGCGCCGCTTCCGCCCCCTCTCCAATTAGCGCGGACCAGCAACTTATACCAGATTATAATTTTCTCACCGCCGCCTGCCATGTCCATGCCGCCTCATTCCCAAAATCTTCCAAAGGTTAGGATTTTATTTTAATTCACGAATTTTTGCGATATTTTCTTTGGTATAAAGTTTTCTCTGTGTATTAAACTGTTCCTTCGCGTAGCCCAGACCCGTCTCGCTGCTCTATTATAGCCGGCCCCAGCGTCGGCGTTCCTCTGCCTAACCCAGCACCTTCTTTCTTCCGGCAAAGATAAACTCCCGATCCTTTTGCACATATGCGTTTCTCTATTCACAGAATCAATTGGGTACAAACACTACACATACAGAGCAAATGTTTGACAATATTACAAAATTCTTGGTGTTTCACTCCACTAATCCGGAAAAAATTCAATTCAGCCGGCATGGTGGTGGAAAGTATATGTTAAATGTATGGGAGTGAATTCGAATTAAAAAAAAACACTAAGTTTCTTACTTAGATTTTTTGGAAATTATTTTGCAAAATATTTATATATGCTAATTTTGTTGGAGGATATTGAAATATTTTGCAAAAGATATTGTCACGTAAAAGATGGCAAGATTCTCAAAAAAATTTGCCATCCAATACCATATCTTACATGGATAATAGATTGTAACATTATTCTTTTGGGCAATATTTTACTAGTCAAAATATATTGTCACTCAAATAACATATTATTCACAAAAAATCTTGCCATGAAATACAATATCTTACCATGTATAATACAATAATAGATATTTTTGGAGTTTATTTTTGCAGAATATTTATATATGCTAATTTTGTAGGAGGATATTGAAGTATTTTGCAAAAGATATTGTCACGTAAAAGATGGCAAGATTCCTAAAGAATCTTACCATCCAATATCATATCTTACCATGAATAATAGATTGTAATTTATTTATTTTTTACAAGATTTTACTACCTAAAAGACATTGTCACTGAAATAGCATATCATTTCCAAAAAATCTTGCCATGAAATACAATATCTTACCATGTATAATACAATAATATATATGTTTTGAATTTATTTTTGCAGAATATTAATATATGTTAATTTTGTAGGAGGATATTGCAATATTTTGTAAAAGATATTGTCACGTAAAAGATGGCAAGATTCCCTAAAAATCTTGCCATCCAATACCATATCTTACCATGGATAATAGATTGTAACATTAATTTTTTTTTGGACAATATTTTGCTAGCCAAAATATGTTATCACTGAAATAGAATATTATTCCCAAAAAATCTTGTCATTAAATACAATATCTTACCATGTATAATACAATAATAGATATTTTTGAAATTTATTTTTGTAGAATATTTATATATGCTAATTTTGTAGGAGGATATTTAAATATTTTGCAAAAGATATTGTCACGTAAAAGATGGCAAGATTCCCAAAAAATCTTGTCATCCAATACCATATCTTACCATGGATAATAGATTGTAAATTTAATTTTTTTGGACAAGATTTTACTACCTAAAAGATATTGTCAGTGAAATAGCATATTATTCCCAAAGATATTGCCATAAAATACAATATTTTACCATGTATAATACAATAATAGATATTTTTGGAATTTATTTTTGCAGAATATTTATATATGCTAATTTTGTAGGAGGATATTAAAATATTTTGCAAAAGATATTGTCACGTAAAAGATGAGAATCTTGTCATCCAATATCACATCTTACCATGGATAACAGATTGTAACATTAATTTTTTATTTTGTACAAGATTTTACTACCCAAAAGATATTGTCACTGAAATAGCATTATTCCCAAAAAATCTTGTCATGATATACAATATCTTACCATGTATAATACTATGTCACATAAGGTTAGCAATTTTTTTTATATATAAAATACATGTATACATGAAATGTTTAGGAGGGAATTGATTTTTTTTAAATAATTCGAACTGTCACTTTTAAATGTAATTATTAGGGTTGAATTTTTCCATTATAAATACCTGCAAAATTGAATTTGAAACTGTAAAATATAGATATTACTTTTGTAGTAGGATTTTGAATTTTTTTCAACTATTTCAATTTTTTAACTATTTTTTCTTTCCTTTTTTTTTTTTTTTGCAAAATATCTGTAAATGTGAAATGTCCAGGTAAAAAATTAAAAAAAAATGGCGCCTAAGGGTCAATTCTTATTGTTGAATTGTGTATTATAAATACCAACATTAATCAATTGTTCCCACACAAACATCTACACAATATTTTATTTTAATTATGACATCATTTTTGTCAAATGTTACCTTTAGATCTGTAGGATTCTATCTTTAGAGTTGAAATTTTGCCGATTTTTATTGTATCTTCATATCATGGGGGAAAATTGGGCATGCAAGTATACAGAAATTGTAATTTTAAGAAATATTACGTTATACTAATTTGAGATTAAATGTGTGAATTAGTTAATATTTTTCAAATTTTATATTTATTCATGTTTAGTATTTATTATTATTTGTTGAATTATAATTACAATTTTAAAATTATATCAAAATTACAAGATATTTTAAAAAAATTAATATTTATAATTTGAAATTCACGGGGGTACGTACTAGTGCATGATATATTTGTTGTTAGTTTAATTATTATTCGAATTAATTTAGGATTAATTCATGCTAGTAATAATTAGATCAAAATTCATATACAAATTTCATCTTGAATAGATCCGGGCACCCCGATATTCCCCAACAATACCTAGTTTCCTTTGTGGGCCCATAAAGGTACGCTTTGGTAATGTTATTGGAACATATGTTGATGTTGTTGGTAGTGAAGTATTCACTATTTACTTTGAAACAACATGAATTTGCCCTTTCTTCTCATTAACCAACACTTTATGATCAAATGTTGTCTTAGATGTTTTAACATGCAGGATGAAGATCTAGAAGGATCTACAAGGTTCTGGAATTATCAATGTTGCAGTGAATGTTGCATAACATTGGTAGCAACATGAGCGGTTATGGGTTCCAGAAAGATCTACAAGGATCTACAAGGACCTACACGATCCAGACTTATCCAGGACATTTTAGAACAATCTAGATCAGGCGGTTGCATCAAGAAGCATGAGGAATAAAGAAAGAGACGTGGGACAACATGAAGATCATGGAGGCGGTTACATAGAGAAGTTATTTTGGATTGAAGACTTCTGCCTATAAATAGAGGCCGAATCTTTCAGTACCAATAGTGGAGTAAACAAGTACACCTACTCTAGTGTTGATCCTGAGTTTAAAGGTGATAGGGCAGTTATTCCAACGTTTATGTTATGCCTTGAAATAGAGTTTTTCACGCATAGCTTGTGATCGAACTTATATCCATAGATAGTGAGATCATTGATATAGAGTGAGATCAATTTTGACGGTGTATTATGTTATGCACTTAGCCAATTTAGATTTGATAGGTGATATCGAGTCTTGTTTCCGTTGTGAACGATTATACTCTTCACACAACTTTTGTATCACTAATCTTTTTATAGTGAACCTTTCGCCATAAGGCTAGCACAAACTATTTATGATAGTTTGTGTTAAAAAGTATTCCCTTTTGCAATTGTGTGTTTAAGTCTTCCGCTGTATACGTTTTATATTCTGATTTACTAGATTGTTGTAAGATTTGCTTTAATATTTGTTACAACATCTGCACTTTATAACACACACACACTTTCAATTGGCACCAGAGCCATAAACTTGATATACTAAGTTTAGATCCTGGGTTTTTAAGTGTGTCTTTTGCTGTGGAATATCCTGTAAACACCCCACTTAGGCCCCCTATACTAGATGGAAATAACTATGCCTATTGGAAACCTAAGATGCGCATGTACATCAAGTCTATTGATGAACGTGCTTGGAGAAGTGTTCTGACCGGTTGGAAATGGCCCAGAAACCAAACAGATGATGATGGCGAGACAAGAGTCAAACGGGAGATTGAATGGACAAATGAGGAGACCACGACGGCAAGCTACAATTCCAAAGCTCTCAATGCTATCTTTACCTCTGTTGATGTATATATGTTCAAGATTATATCAACATGTACTACGGCTAAAGATGCATGGGAGAGGCTTCAAGAGCATTGTGAAGGAAGTGGAAGTGTTCGAAGGACCAAACTTCGAATGCTTGGGACCAAGTTTGAGAATCTAAGGATGAAGGATGATGAGACAATCACGGCGTACAATGAGAGGCTGAGTGAGATTGTCAACGAATCACACGCACTTGTGATCCAATTTCCAATGTACGAGTTGTACACAAAATTTTGCGATCTGTTCCTAAACGATTCGATGCAAAAATTTGTGCTATTGAAGAAGCCAAGGACACTGACACTTTAAGTCAGAATGAACTTGTAAGTATTCTCAAAACATATGAAATGAACACAACTCAATCTGATGATACAAGTGAAGGAAAGAAGGTTGTTGTTTTCAAAGGTGAAACATCATTCAACACAGAAAATCAGCCCTTTGTGACTGAAGTTGAGTCTGATTAAGATGTTCTAGATCAATGTTACAACACTCCTGATCACATTGCCCTCCTTACAAAGAAATTCAATTCCTACCTGAAGAAGAAACTGAATAGATCCAAAGGAAATGGTCAACAGAGAACTTCTTTCAACAATACACCATCAGACCCAGAGAAAAGGAAGGATCAGAATCAATCAAGGCAATTCAGAGGTAATAAATCAAGGTATGATCCTGAATTTAGAAAATCAGTTAGATGTGATGCATGTACTGGATTTGGACACTATGCAAATGAGTGTGCAAATACCAGGTTAAGACCAAAACTGAATTTTAATGTTACCTTTAGTGATGACTCAGATGATGATGAACCTGAAGGTTCTAAAGATGAGGAACTAGCTTTTTCTGCAAGAATTGATTATGATGATTCTTTAGATGATGATCTGGATGATCTTGACACTGGTGTTGTTTCCAATGTTATAACATCAGAAACAACATTTGTCAAAAATCATTCAGATTTGAACTGTTTTAATGGGTGTGTTGATGAGACAGGTTCTAATGACATAAGGGATGATGATTCCAGTATAGCCAAAGAGAATGATGATCTCAAAGAGACTGTGACAAAGTTAGAAGTCATTCTGACAAGGAAGGATTTAGAAATTTCTAAGCTAAAGGAAGAATTGAAAAATTCTACCTTAAGTTTTAAGAAATACTCTAAAAGTTCTTCCATTGTAAGTGACTCCTTAACTACTGGACAGTCTAATAAACATGGTTTGGGCTATTTTGGTGAGACTGCTTCTAAATTAGTGAATAATCCTGTAAAATTTGTTAAGGAAAAAACTGAGTTTTTTGCCAAAACAAAAATACATGAGATTGAAAAACCTGTGAAGAAGTATGTGTGTCACTACTGTTCTGAAATTGGTCATATTCGTCCTTACTGTCAAAAGATGAAAAGGGATCTAGAAATTCAGAAAGTGTTGTCTGAAATGTCTTCACATTCTAAGAAACACTGGTCAAAATCTGCTAAGAAAAAGAAAGAACATGCTACATGTAATGTTGTTCAAACTTCTCTGAAAGCATGTGTTCCTGATCTATGGTACTTTGACACTGGTTGTTCTAGACACATGACTGGTCATGTTAAATACTTGTCTGACTATGAACCTTATAATGGTGGAACTGTTACATATGGTGGTGGATCAAAATGTAAAATCATTGGAAAAGGGACCTTAAATGTTGAAGGTTTTCCTAAACTTAAGAATGTTTTGCATGTTGATGGTTTACTTGCTAATCTTCTTAGTATAAGTTAACTATGTGATGACAATTTGCATGTTAAATTTGATAAAGATTCATGCTATGTTCTAAACAAGGATAACAAGTGTCTAATAACTAGAAATAGGTCAGCAGATAATTGTTATCTAATTGGAACAAACAAAGTATGTCATTTGTCAAATTGTGATGAGAATGTCCTATGGCATCAAAGACTTGGACATGCAAATTATAGATTCATGCAAAAATTAGTTAAGTCTGAAGCAGTGAGAGGTTTACCAAAACTGAAGATTGTTGCACCCACTGTATGTGGTCCATGCCAAAAAGGTAAGCAGGTAAGAGTGTCGCATAAAATGTTATCACATTGCATGACACATCGTTGTTTTGAATTACTGCATATGGATCTTATGGGTCCTATGGAAACTGAAAGCATTGGTGGTAAGAAATATTCATTAGTTGTGGTAGATGATTACTCTAGGTTTACATGGATTGAGTTCTTAAGAGAGAAATCTGAAACATTTGATATTTTTAAAACTCTTTACAAAAGATTTAAAACTGTTTTCAACTTGAAAGTAAGCAGGATTAGATCTGATCATGGTAGAGAATTTGAAAATAGCTTGTTTTCAGAATTCTGTAATAAGAAAGGAATTGTCCAAGAGTTTTCTTCTCCTAAAACTCCACAACAAAATGGGATAGCTGAAAGGAAAAATAGAACTCTTCAAGAAATGGCAAGAGTAATGCTTACTTCAAAAAATCTTGCAAAGAAATTTTGGGCTGAAGCATTGAATACAGCATGTCATATTGCTAATAGAGTCTATTTTAGATTTGGAAGCAACAAAACCCCATATGAGATCTTGAACAATAAGAAACCGAATGTGAAATATTTTCATGTTTTTGGTTGTGTGTGTTACATTCTGAATGATAGAGATCAACTGCACAAGTTTGATTCTAAGAGTGATAAAGGTTTTTTCTTAGGTTATTCTAGAAATAGTAAAACCTATAGAGTCTATAACCTTAGAACTAACACTGTTCAAGAATCTGTGAATGTTGTTTTTGATGATGACAGGAATCTGACAGATGGAAATGACACTGAAGATGTGACTGATGTTACTGATGTTCCAAAAGAATCACTGAAAACCGAGAATGTTACACCAAATGTTACAACATCTGGTTCAACATCACCTGTAGATTCAGTTGATACTTCATAGAACAATCAGTATACCCCAAAGAAGAATCCAGCTACTTGGATTACCAAAAGTCATCCTTCGAATCAGATTATTGGTGATGCTTCAGTTGGTGTTCAAACAAGAAGAAGAGTAAGTGCAAATCGTGTTGATATGGTAAGGTCTGTGTGCATGTCTTCAATATGCAATATTGTGAATGCTCAGTGTTACTATTCTGAAATTGAACCTAAAAATGTTACAGAAGCATTAAAAGATGAAAATTGGATTAATGCTATGCATGAAGAACTTAATCAGTTTGAAAGAAATGGTGTTTGGTCATTAGTTCCTAGACCTGATGATGTCAATGTCATTGGAACTAAATAGATCTTTAAAAACAAAACTGATGAGTCTGGTAACATAATTAGGAACAAAGCTAGATTAGTTGCACAAGGTTACACTCAAGTTGAAGGTATTGATTTTGATGAAACATTTGCACCTGTTGCTAGGATAGAGTCCATTAGACTGTTACTAGCAATTACATATTACATCAACATTAATCTTCATCAAATGGATGTAAAAGCTGCATTTCTGAATGACATATTAATTGAAGATGCATTTGTTGAACAACCTAAAGGTTTTGAAAACCCACAGTATCCTGATCATGTGTACAAACTAAAGAAAGCCTTGTATGGTCTCAAACAAGCTCCTAGAGCTTGGTGTGGTAGATTTACTGACTTTCGGTTGCAATTTGGTTTCATAAGAGGAGAGGCTGATAGAACCTTGTTCATTAAAAATTTTGTAGAAGACTTGTTAATAGCCCAAATATATGTTGATGACATTGTTTTTGGTTCAACTTGTAACATTATGTTAAACAAGTTTGTTGAAGCAATGACAGCAACATTTGAGATGAGCATGGTAGGTGATTTGAATTACTTTCTTGGACTTCAAATCAAACAAACTGATAATGGTATTTTCTTCTCTCAGAGTAAGTATGCAAAGAATTTAGTGAAAAGGTTTGGTTTAGAAAGCTCAAAAGTCATGAAAACTCCTATGGGATCTACACAAAAGTTGTGTAAAGACACTGTTGGTCAAGATGTTGATCCAACTTTGTATAGATCCATGATAGGTAGTCTTCTGTACTTAACTTCAAGCAGGCCTGATATTATGTATAGTGTATGTGTTTGTGCCAGGTACCAAGCTTGTCCCAAAGAATCTCATTTGAATGCAGTCAAGAGAATCATAAGATATGTGGCTGGTACAACTGATCTTGGTATATGGTATACCAAAGACACAAGCAGTGCACTTGTTGGATATATTGATGCTGATTGGGCTGGAGATATTGATGATAGGAAAAGCACGAGTGGTGGTTGTTTTTACATGGGTAACAATTTGATTTCATGACATAGTAGAAAATAGAATTGTGTATCACAATCTACTGCAGAGTCTGAGTACATTGCAGCAGGTAGTTGTTGTACACAACTTCTTTGGTTGAGTAAAATGTTTAGTGATTATGGTTTAGAGAGTGACACTTTAACTGTATATTGTGATAATACTAGTGCTATCAACATTTCGAAAAATCCAGTTCAACACTCACTTACTAAACACATAAGTATTAGACATCATTTCATAAGGGATCTTGTAGAGAAGAATATTGTGAAGTTAGAATACATACCCACTGAAAATCAATTTGCTGATGTGTTTACTAAAGCATTAGACCATGAGAGATTCTCATTTTTTGAGGAAATCTCTTGGTATGTGCACAATCTGAGTAACTGAGAAGCGGATGTTGTTATGTTTGTTAAAACATCCATAACAACATCAGGGTTTTTGCATGTTCTAATTAAAGCTTGTTCTTGTATTTTGTTTCTTAATTTCTTTGAAAAATAAATCTGGACTAAGTATGTTTGTTGTGTAAAAATAAAAAGGAATCACTCTTCTCAAACGCATAGTAAGTTTTTGAAAAAGCACATCAAGATGCAACTAATTCACTGAGTAACTATGGAGCACGGAGTTCGCTACTACGATGTCTTCTTTTCAAAAGGTGATTAGTAAAACATCAACATGTCACAAATCCATTGAGTAATTATGGGGCACGGAGTTCGCTGCTACGATGCACTCTCTTGAAAAGATGGATCAATGTGAATAAAAAGTGCTAAAAAGTGTTTTGATAAAAAGTGCGACATTGGATATTAAAACTGATGTTGAAGTGTGTGTTCCAATTTTGAATACAACATCATATGCAGTTCGTATTTATTTTTCTAAGTTAAGTTATGGACCGATTTTTCAGGGATTTGTTTTTAAATTCCACATGCATAAACCCATGTTTTCCAATTTATTCAAGTAGTGCATAATTTAGTGTGTTTAATTAATTAAATTTCGGATTTTTAATCATGAAATAACCCACGATCTCTTATGGAGGAGTGGGTAGTTTCAACTTCTTAAAAATTCCAGAATTTTCACTTTCATGGGTAATTAAAATAACTTCCGTACTTTCTTTTATATATATTTCCTTCATGTCTTATGTTTAATTCTCAGTGTTCAGCATATGAGTGAAATTCAGATTTTTCGAATAAGTGTTGAAAGTTGTGTGTTCACATCTTAGGGTTTTAGTGTTATTTCTTTTAAATTTTATTTTTGCTTAATTTTACTATCTACTTAATGGCTGGAAATCAAAAGAAGTCCTCTCACAGTTCAAAATCTCGCGCAAACCCTTCAACTCCTCCACACTCGAATCTGAACCTTCTTGCAGAAATGACCTCAAGCCAAAACCCAAATGCTGCCTCTGTTGCTCCATCATCGAGCACAACACCTCCTACTACTCTAACACATGTTCAAGCTTTTCCCGTAAACATCTACATTCCAAATGAAGCCACTGTCGATCAGCTTGAGACGATCGCACGCGGCATTGCACAAAGCCTTCAAGGAAGCCCCGTGGTTCCCAAACTAACCATTGGCTCTATTGAAGTAGATGTTGCATCCTACTTGAACCAACCTCAAAACCCTTCTCCTACTGTTCATGTCGGAGGTCCTTCTTCGACTGTACAATCAGAAAATCCTAAATCCTCTAGCCAAGCCAAAAGCCCTACTGCTAATGTTTCAAAGAGTGTTGAAACAGGTGATCAGGCTACAAAGAAGACCCCCACTTCAAGAAAACTGTTGCTGAAGAAACTAGGGAGAAAAGCCCTAATGCTGAAGTCCCTAATGTTGAAATGTCAGAGGAGGACAAAGAAGAATCACCCAAAACTGATTCTTCAATGTCTGAGGATTCTGAGCCTGCTCCAATAGCCAAAGCTGTGAAGAAAAAGGGAGGCAAGAGGAAAAGGAGCCATGTTCAATCAAGGAGGAGATCAGGTAGAGTAAAGATGAGGGTGAACTATTCTGAAACCGCAAGGAAGAAGAAGGATGATGAAGGAGATGTTGCTACTCGACCTATTCGAGTGTTTTTAGAATCTGAAAAGGAGTCAAGCTCTAAAGACTCATCTGAGAAAGAGACTGATCAATCTGAAAGCCAGGAGAAAGAAGAAATTGATGAGAGTGATGTACCTATTTTTGAACTGAGGAGGAGAGCAAGAGTTGAGATGAGGACTAAGAGGAAGTTTGAGTATGCTACTGGTGGTGCTGGAACAAGTGCAGCAGCACCAGAACCTGAAGCTGATGACAGCAGTTCTAATAGTAGCTCAGACAGAACCAAAACTGATTCTGATCAAGGTAATGCATCTGAACACTCTGTTGAGCATGTTAGTTCTGATAATGATGATGATGAATCTTTAGACCAAAAGTTGGAAAGGTTAAGGAAGAGAAATCTGTTAATTGAAAGAAAATTTAACATTGATGAATTTGAATCCAAGGGTCTAGTTAGATTTTTAGAAGAAAGAAGTTTGATGCATGCTGTTACTTTTGCTGATGCATTTGTTACTGATTGGGTGTATGAGTTTTATGCTTGTCTGAGAAAGAACCAGGCTAGAAGGAATTCTAGGTGGTATGGTGCTGTAAGGTTTAGAGATAGAAGCGTTCCCTTTACTCCTAAGTTGATTAATCAGTTTCTGCATGTTGAGGATGTTGAGGAAGAAGATGTTCCTCATATGGATGAGATCATTACTGTTCTGACTGGGGGAAGAGTTAACAAATGGAAGAAGAATATGTTAGCTGCCTCATTGACCTCTCTGTATTCAGTATTACATAAGCTGGTAGTGTATAACTGGATACCCTCTACAGAATTGTAGTGATGAAAATTTTTAACCTGGGTCTGGTTATTTTTCATCACATGATGAAGTTTGCTGGGAAGATCTCTGAGAAAGGCAACCTGCCTTACCCTGTGCTAATTTATGGATATTTAAGGAGTCACAACTTTATTCACAAAAGGAATGAGTTGTTGAGGGGGAGAGTTCATCTGATGGGTATATCTCATTATTTACTGTCTGGAAATAGAGTGTTAGACTTACCCCTGCAGGATAATGCTGAAGAGGAAGATGCAGAACCACACCAACCTGTTCCTGACCCTGCTCCTGCACAAGATGCTGCACAGAATGCTGAGAACATACCTAGCAATATTCCAGCTCCCACAACCTATTCTCTGAATATCTCACCTGAGTTTATTCAAACTCAACTAAAGCACTTGCATGACTCAATTGATGAACTTCAATTCCTGAAGAACTACTGGGAGAACCTCCTTTCTGCCACAACAGGGGGAGTACCAGTTGCTGCTGCTGCTGCCAGGGGAGTTGAAATTCATGAGGTAAATGCTGATGAGCCTGTTGCTGAGGAAGGTGGTGCAACTTGACCTGATGGAGGAGGTGCAGATGCTGCTGCAGATGTTGTTGCAAACTTTGCAACATTTGATATCCAGGAGGAAGCTGAACTATATGGTGATCTGCCTGACATCTCTGCCAAAGTTTGAAGTTATCTTAGAGACTGGAGGAAGCACAATTTATGGGGGAGCTTAGTGCAAGATGCTTGAAGCTGCAGTTGTATATTTTATACAGTGATATCAAGTTCCTCTTTTGTGATTGCCTCTAAGTACTCTTGATTGATTTATGTTTTTTAATTATTGTTGCTATGATAGGATGTTTTAATTTTTGAAAGACAATATTATATTAGTTGTTAGGTTATTATATTAGAATTGTTAGGTTTGATTTCAGTTAATTTTGAAGTTGGAATTTGAATGGGTAAACATTATGTTACTCATTCTGTTGATTTTGATGAGCATATATGATGATGTTCATTCTGTTTTGGTGAAATTAACTTAGTGTTATTTCATCTTGTTTTTGGTGGATCAACTTACAGTTGATCATCTTATTTTTTGGTTGTTTTGCTACACAAGGTTGAAAAGATAAGTGTACAATACGATGTTGATCTCTATTGTACATACATCATTGACTTATATATTGAACTAATATATACATCAGGTGTGTTGTAGCAGAAGGGTCAAATTGGGGGAGATTGTTGATGTTGTTGGTAGTGAAGTATTCACTATTTACTTTGAAACAACATGAATTTGCCCTTTCTTCTCATTAACCAACACTTTATGATCAAATGTTGTCTTAGATGTTTTAACATGCAGGATGAAGATCTAGAAGGATCTACAAGGTTCTGGAATTATCAATGTTGCAGTGAATGTTGCATAACATTGGTAGCAACATGAGCGGTTACGGGTTCCAGAAAGATCTACAAGGACCTACACGATCCAGACTTATCCAGGACGTTTTAGAACAATCTAGATCAGGCGGTTGCATCAAGAAGCATGAGGAATAAAGAAAGAGACGTGGGACAACATGAAGATCATGGAGACGGTTACATAGAGAAGTTATTTTGGATTGAAAACTTCTGCCTATAAATAGAGGCCGAATCTTTCAGTACCAATAGTGGAGTAAACAAGTACACCTGCTCTAGTGTTGATCCTGAGTTTAAAGGTGATAGAGCAGTTATTCCAACGTTTATGTTATGCCTTGAAATAGAGTTTTTCACGCATAGCTTGTGATCGAACTTATATCCATAGATAGTGAGATCATTGATATAGAGTGAGATCAATTTTGACGGTGTATTATGTTATACACTTAGCCAATTTAGATTTGATAGGTGATATCGAGTCTTGTTTCCGTTGTGAACGATTATACTCTTCACACAACTTTTGTATCACTAATCTTTTTATAGTGAACCTTTTGCCATAAGGCTAGCACAAACTATTTATGATAGTTTGTGTTAAAAAGTATTCCCTTTTGCAATTGTGTGTTTAAGTCTTCCGCTGTATACGTTTTATATTCTGATTTACTAGATTGTTGTAAGATTTGCTTTAACATTTGTTACAACATCTGCACTTTATAACACACGCACACTTTCAACATACACTGCACGTCCAAATATACGCAGATGGAAAATGTTAGGTTATTTCCCATGCACTAGTTGTAGGGGGGAATGATCATTATATGCAGTTGGACGGATTTGTATCAGATGTGATGCATGTAGATTGCATACCCCCAACATGAGGTGGATAAGTTTGAGTTCATCAGTAATGGTCCAGCGATTAATTTGATACGTTTTATTAGCGCCTCAGCTAGACCATTTTGGGTGTGGACGTAAGAGACTAAATGCTCCACTTTAATTCCCTGTGCCATACAGAAATTAGTAAAGGCTCTTGAGGTAAACTCAGTAGCATTATCCATACAAATTTATTTTATTGGATAATTTGGGAATTGAGCTCGATGCTCAATAGTTTTTGCAATAAGCTTGACAAAGACTTGATTGCGGATGAACAACAAACAGGCATAAGTCCACCGAGTTGAGGCATCAATTAAGACCATGAAATAGCGAAATGGTCCTGATGCTGGATGAATCGGTCCACAAATATCTCCATGAATCCATTCAAGGAAAGCTGGAGATTCGAGTCCCACCTTAGTGCGCGACGGCCGCACTATTAACTTACCATTTGAACATGCATCACAAATAAATTCATCAACATGAGGGATTCTATTATTCAATATATTATGACTAGTGGAATTAGATAGAATCCTATGTATCATTGTTTGTCCTGGATGACATAACCGCTGATGCCATAATTTAAATGAGTTTGGGTCATGAAATTTCACACTCATGGCTATGTGGAGGTTAGATGATCGGATGTAAGTATATTACAATTCGGAAGAGAATGAGAGAAGTTTTTCAATAATTTATTTACGGCTACCTCGAGAGACAATCATCAAAAGGTATTCGTTATTATTCTCAATTTCAGTTTCAATGTGATAACCATTAGTTCATATGCCTTTAAAACTGAGAAAAATACGCTTTGACTGTGGAAACAGCAAAACATTGTCAATTATGAGTTCAGTACCCATAGGGAGGATGACAGAGGCTCTTCCGGAGCCCACTATCATAATATTATCATTGACTATCGTAGTTACACTCCCTTTTCTTTCTATCAAGTTATAAAAATACTTCTTATCTCTTAAGATTGTATGTGTGGTGGCGCTATTTACCAGACATAAATCACAATTTGCATCCAACATGCCAGAGGAAAATACCCCAAACCAAATAGTTGGTATGTGTACGAGCCATGTATCAGAATAACAATATCCACAAATATAACAGATAACATATATAAAGTGAACACATCAAAGCTCAAGTTAGGATACTAATAATGTCCAATTATGTAAATCATTCTTTGTCTCCAAAATCTTCAAGCTCTAAGCTCTAAAGATCATCGTTGTCAATGCCAAAATTTGCTTCAGGTAGACTGGCATGGTGAGATTCACCCTGAGAGACCTTGCTATTGTTGTTCTTTTGTATCTTTTGATAAGCCTCGACCATGTGTTTGGGGTTGCGGATTTCATCCCTTCCACGCTCACGCCCACTCAGGCTCCATTGAGCTACAGCATGTGCTTCAGGCACTGCTTGTGGATCAACCAGTGTAGTATTGTGATTTCTCATCAGGAGTTAGTTGTATTTTTCTGCCACAAAAAATGCAGAAATTAGCTCTGAGTGAGAGGTGTACTGCTGCTGGAGTACAAGGTTACTAGCATGGAATGTTGATAAGATTTTCTGTATCAACCCGACCTCAGTAATTTGTTGCTGGCATAATTTTAACTGAGATACAATACGATGCAAGGTAGAATTGTACATTGTTTATAGATTTAAATCTTGAAAATGGAGATTCAGCCAATCGTATTGTGCCCGAGGGACTATATCATTTTGTTGATAGAAACAATCCTTTTGGGATGTCCATAAAATGCTAGGGTCCATCTCAGTAAGGTACTCATATTTCAAGTCCTGATTTAGGTGGTACTTGAGATAAATCAACGATTTTGCCTTATGGGCATCAGTTGATTTAGGACCATGGACAATGATTCCACTTAATTAGGATGGGGCTAGATGAATCTCAACATCTATGGCCATGTCACGTTATTATCGAGAGCAAGCTCAATAAATTCTCTATTAGTACTACCAAGCATTTTCACTACATTTAAATGGACATGGTAAGACATACAATTTTAATTTTTATTAACAAAGGAGAAAGATGATTTAATTTATTTGAACATGCTCAATCACAAAAGAGCAAATATTGGGTGTCATCTACCCAAACATGATTTACGGTCCGACAAATACTGAGTGCCGCCTACCCAACTAATATATGCGGACTATAACTAATAATGTAAATTTAATTAACATAAATAGTTATACAAGTAAGAGCAAATATTCAAGTTCAAATTTTAGTCAATTCCTATGTTTGCTTCAGGATCCTGTACATGAAAATTTTGGGTATTGTTTGAGTGAATTAAATTAGCAGCAAAGATAATAATAGGCATACAAGGATTTTTCACATAAATCCTAATCCGCGGCAAACGGCTCTATTTGCTGAAATTTAAAGAGGGATTAAGTCACTTTACCAGAGTGAAACCCTAGGTAAGGATTCCTAAATGTTTGTTTCCTCGTGTCGTAATTGGGGACAAGTCTGTCGGCCTTAGACACGTCTCATGTGGGTAGAACAACCAAAAAAATATCGATTCCAAAAGAAAACTTAGACACAAAAATGTATTAGTAAAAAAAAAAAGATACGTAGAATTTAATGGAATCACTTTGTTCACACCTCATTGATGTTAAAAGGATACAAAAGAATCTTCGAAAATCTATTCAATCCCGTGATATATCTCATGTGGAGCAAATAATATATTAGCGATCAATATATTAATTTCTAAATCTATGCGAGAATGAAAAAATTACCTTTTTGAATTGGAATCCTAAATTGAGACATCGTCTGAAATTCTCGAGTAGACAGTCACAATTATTTCCCATGAATTATCCTTTTTCTGCTTTTTACATTAAAAAGGAGTGCAGTGGTTTGTATCGGGTATATCTTTAAATCATATAAGCTTCGTCAGATTCACATTTGGAGCCTTGCAATGATAAACTTTTGTTATTAGTGGCTTTTCTAAAGTGATCTTTCCGTGTGACTTCCAGTTATGTGGAATTGCAATCAGCTTTGCTTATAGCATAATTGGTCATGCTTTAGGCGTGAACCGTATGTTGTTATTTTCAATTCTCGCAAAGGATCATCTTATAGGTAGAACACCCGTGCTGATAACATGGTGTAAAATAAAGAGTGCAAAGTAGGAATACAGATTTGTTTATCCAATTCATCATGAATGACTATATTTGGGGACATACCAAACCAGGAGTTTTCCACTATATTTCTGTGTGTATACAATACTGAGTACATGGATATATATATAATAATAATATCCATGTACTCAATATTTTATACACACAGAAATATAGTGGAAAACTCTAAAAGTCTATTACGTTACTTGGCCCATAAATAATGTCCACAACAAATCTTCTAAATTTGACATATCAAATCTTCTAGATTTACAACAGTTTCTATAGAAATACTAGTGCGTACCCGCGAATAGAAAAAAAATTATCATATATATTTTAAATTATAAATATTAATTTGTTAAAAATTTTAAAATTTTGATATAATATTAAAATTATAATTATAATTCATAGAACAATAAAAAAAAATACTTGAATAAATAAAAATTTTGAAGAAATATTAACGAATTCACACATTCAATTTCAAATTAGTACTAACAATATTACTTAAAATTACATTTTTTGTATTATATTTCTTTTTATACTTTTTTTTTGGTTAAAAATAGGTAAAAAAAAGTGAGTTTTTTTTTTATTCTATGAGACCAAATCTAGTAGAGTTTCCTATGGGACCAAGTTTGTAAGTCCGTTAACATCTGTTAGTCTCCGTCAACTTTGGAACCAATTTTGTAAATTCCATAACGTTTGGGACAATGAATGCAAAAAAAATCTTATGGGACCAAAAATGATATAGGTGGGACTGATTCTAAAACAATACATGTCCAATGGGACCAAATGTGCAATCTCTTTATATAATTTAGATTATCTCAAGCTACGGAAAAATAGTGAAGTGTGTATAGAGTCGATATAAAATAGTCCCTTTATTACAATTTAGATTATCCCAAGCTACGGAAAAATAGTTTTATTTAAAAAGAACTAATCACTTTCAAACACCATTTATTTATATCTCAGCGCACTATATTTTTCAGTATACCCTTTACCAATGAACTAAACTCCTTCAAAAAAAAAAAAAAGGAAAATAAACCCCTCAATTTTACACCTTTAAACACTAATGCACAACGTTTTCATAAAAATATGCACTATTTGGCAAGAATAATTTAAATCGTAATGGAGGGAGCAATAAATATTTGATACAATAATAAAATATTATACGTTCGTTGAAATTTAACAATACAAAAGAATAAAATCAACGAAAGAATTAAATTGAAAAGATCAATATCACATATTTAACCTTGATAAACAATCAATGAAAGTTATTTTTGCTCCGGAACTCAATATCATTATATTTTTTCTTATAAATAATTTTATCATTTTTACGCAATCCAACAGTTTTAACAAAATTTTACCAAGCTTTATATGAGACTAATCATGCACATATCTGTGTCACTGATAAACCCTAATTCATTATAAATCGAGAACAAATCTTCAATTATGAGTGTTATGACATACTTAAATATAATAAAACTCGATTTTCAAAAAAAAAAAAACTCTCAAGACAAATTGTTATATAAAATAATCTACGGATATAGGATCCGTAGAATACTCCATATTAAAAAAATTTGCGGATCTTGGCCGGGTCGGGTTGGGTCTGGTGCATTTTTCTCAAAATCTCGCGCAAGTATAGTTCCAAGATTTTCTCTCCCAGTTTGTGTTACTATATGGGCAAATGCATATTACTGAAGGGCAAAATATGTGTTACTTTTAGACTAAATGTTATTTTTTTCACCAATTTTTTTATGTTTTTACTGAAATATATATTTTTTCGTACAATATAAGAGCAAAATTTATGTTACTATCTATTCAAATATTGATTTCACTAATATTTCTTTATTTTTACAAAAATAATTACTTTTTCATACAATAACACATGTAAGATAGTGAAAGTGTATTACTATAATAACACAAATTTCTTACTCAATAAATAAAGATGTATTTGCACAAATACATAAAAGCAGCCTCCTATGTGGTGTTACCATAAGGACAATCATATGTTACTGTAAAAGCAAATGTGTGTTACTTGTGAAGCAAATATGTGTTAATGTTGGAGCAAATGTATATCACTGGACACTGGTGGAGCAAATGTGTGCTGATGTTAGAGTAAATATGTGTTACTGCAAATGTGTGTTACTACAAATATGTGTTACTATTGAAGCAAATGTGTGTTACTACAAATATGTGTTACTATTGGAGCAAATGTGTGTTGATGTTAGATCAAATGTGTGTTAATGTTAGAGCAAATGTGTGTTATTGTAAATACGTGTTAATGTTGGAGCAAAAATGTATTAATATTAGAGCAAATATATGTTATTGTAAGAGCAAATGTGTTTTAATGTATGAAACAATAAATCAAGATTTAAAGGGATAAGAAATAAATTTAAAAACACATATTTGTTCTTGTAAAAATATATATTTGTCTTTATTGTTATTTTAAAGTAAAAAAATCTATTTTTTAAGGACTAGTAACACACATTTTGTCTTACAGTAATATACATTTGCTCATATAGTAACACAACCTAGGACTGAAAATCCTGAAATAAGTCTTGTGCAATTTTTTTTAAAGTTTGATCCGCTTAAGATCCACGAATTTTGACATGGAGCTACCCAACCTGCAATTTTTTAATATTTATCTATTTTAGGTATATTTTACATGTGAAATATTTCACAAGAGAGTGCTTCATCTCTCAACACTAGTATATGCTAATAAAAAAGATGAAACACATACTAACTTTGCAATTTCGATAAGGAATAAAAAAAAGATATTAATCTAAAAAAATATAAATCTCACCAAACGACGTTTCAATTTAGCATTGCTGCATTTCAAGCTCATCCATTTTACCAACATTTAATGGTTCTAATTTTATTGAAACAAAAATTCAAAATGATCAATTTGACTTTCTAAAATATTTGAAGGAAAACTTAAATTGTCTATACATGGGCCGATAACAATTTTCATCGCTATTCCAATAGAAAGTAATAAAAATTGCAATACAACTTTTTTTGTTACATTAGAACTAAAAAAAAACATAATACATATGAACACATTACCTAGAGTTTTGGTTTCTTTGGCACCCAATTTGTAAATTCATCTACTCAATTGACACTCTTGTGCGAAGATATTAATAATTTTTTTCACCATCAGATTAGAGAGGTGGGGAGTGGGTTGGTTTGGTGGTTTTACTGAAATTTATTGAGATTAGGGGTAGAGATATGGGTGTAAGTATTATAAATTGCATAAAATTATCATTTTAAAATATGTATGTTTAGTAAATATTATAAATTAGGTGTGAGAACTTAATAAAATAATAAGTGTAGATAGTTGCACAGTATAATTTTCTTTATGAATCGGTATGCAGTGCAAAGATCGACTATTATAGAGGACAAATGTCCTTTAATATATTTATCTATAAATAATTTCATATTTAATTTGATTAAAAATTAATAATTTAAATATTTGATCTTAAGAAGCACAAAAAATAAAAAAACAAATTATAACAAAAATAAATACCTCAAATTATAATAAAAATTACCAGACTTAAATCTTCATAACATTACAATGAAATATTTTTAAACTTTAACAGTTAAATTCACACAAAATAATAAAATTTCAATATACAGTAAAAAAATAGGAATAATATTAATTCATGGTTTTAAATAAATCTACAAATAATTGTAACAAATAATAGGAATAATGTCAATTAAAATCTTAAAAACAGTGTTATCAATCTATTCAAGATAGTAAATATATAAATGTTGTTGTGCAATAATAATTAGGGTTGGGGAAAATACCGAAAAATTTGGTATATCGAGTTTATCGTACCGAAAAATACTGAATTTACCGATAAGCTTTGTATACCGAAAATTTCGGTGTGGTAATGGTATGAAAAGTAATATACTGATGTATATACCGAAATACTGAAATTAATTTATAGTTTTAATAATATTTAATATTGCACCATTATAAATGATTAGATGATAGTCTTATTATTTAAAATGTGAAAGCCCAACCACTCTTATTATTTAAAAAGAGCACAAACTACTAATTTTTCTTAATTAATATAACCATGGGTCTATGGTCCATCCTTATACAAGAGTGGTGTAGGCTCTGCCAGAATGGGCAGATTACATCAATCTTAAAGAAGCAAAACCAAAATGGAAAGATCTGCTCAGAGATCATAAAAGCAAAGATCTGAGCTTACAGCTATGTAGGACCCCGATGTGGTCAAATAAACCTGGAGAATGAGTAAGAATCTTTATAAGAAGCCTCGTTAGGCTTCACCTGTTTTATCTCTCTAAAAGAAAGATAATATTTCGAAAGCTTTGCCAGAACTTACGAAACCAATATGTGAAAAACTCAAAAAAGCGAATACCCGGTAAAGGATCTGGAAGTCCTTTATCTATATAAAAGTTTATGAAAAAGATATCCGGCTCGTTTTGAATATGTCACTCCAGAGCTTTTCATAAGCTCTGAATATCGATGACAATATGCAAAAATACTAGTCAAGAAGTAAAGTATTTGCGGATCCCAAGATCCCTGAAAGATTGGAATGTTCTCTCATTCTCTGTTAGCACGATTATTGGAGAGAAGAATACAAAATGTGTCCTTTTCACGAGCTCTGGGACTGAGGCTCGAAAAAGAACGATTCTGTCAGGATTTGCTTGTACCAAATGGAATCAAGCAGGCAGGCCTGGGACACGCGTCGGCTGCTAAGGCACCCGGGTCCCCAGGTGGTCCCAAGAATAATTAGGGCAACAGAGACAATTTTACTGTTCTGCCCCCCACATATTTAAGGTATAAATATCTATTTTCCTTCTCCATTACAAGGTATTATCACTATTACTCACTCATATTTTTAGTTTTCAGCTATGGCATTTCTTCCACAGCAAGTTTTCTGACTTGAGCGTCGGAGGATCG
This sequence comes from Ballota nigra, assembly GCA_947034835.1. NCBI lineage: Eukaryota > Viridiplantae > Streptophyta > Magnoliopsida > Lamiales > Lamiaceae > Ballota > Ballota nigra. Next base: position 28,225,080 of record OX344727.1, read on the forward strand.
ACGCCGGAGCCCTCTCTGGCCCGACTTTGTGCAGGGATCTCGCCGGAAATCAGAGCTGTCGCTGGAGGCTCCTTCCTCAAGCTCCGGAGATCTTATTTACAGCCTTCTCTCCTGTGTTCTTGAGTTTACAGAGAGACTCTCAGGTACCATTCCTAGTATTTCGTCAAATACCTGCTTGATTTTGTGTTGATCTTGAGTTTGCACTCATCAACTGGCGCCGTCTGTGGGAAAATTGAGTTTTGACGTGAGTTATTTCTTATTTCCCTTCATGAATCGTGAGTGAAAATGGTGAAGTGATGCATGGTTATTTATGTCCCCTGTTTTTCTGGAAAAAAAAATCTCATGAATATGAGTACCTTCATGCGTCACAACTTTTCTTTTTAGTCATTTTGGTTATGAAAGTGCTAGATCTGTACTAAAGTCTATTGTTATAGCATGGATATGGTTTATCTTTATTGTTTCCATAATGAAACGTGTTGTTTCTTTGCCAAAACATGAAGTAATGCCTTTATGAAGATGATTTGGCATGAATGATGTTATGAATGTACGGATCTGGGCATATAGTGCTATTTGACAGCTTTATTTTTTCAAAAAATTAGCTCTCAACACGTGAGTCGGTCTGTTTGAAAATTTGAGAAGTTACCAAAAGACGTTATTATGATTTCCAAATAACGAGTGATATTATGATATTTGCTCAGAGCTTATGAAAATTTTCATTGTCTCTTAAACTGTTAGCTCTGTAGAGATAACCACTGCTTGTTGGTTATTATGTGTTCTTAAGTGTATATCGTTAAGATCTCGATGAAAGGGGTACATATACTTGGTCGATTAATACGCATTTTGAAAAAACCATGAACTAAGCTGCTATTTTTTCCTGGTTCTCAGAGATGACGAATCCTACCCCCCGAGATCTGGGTAAGGATTTTGATGATGCTACCACTGCTCCGATGGATACTCCAACGAGTGCGAATGTGGTAAGAGGTTCGAAAGCCTCTGAAAATGTGAGCACTCCTACGGTCATAGTTGTGGATGTGGAACATCCAGAGACTACACCGGCTTAGGACAGTTCAGCTCTGATTCCCTTGACAGTTGAACAGTTGAGAACTCTGATTAAGGTTGCGGTTGATCAGGCTGTGGCAGAAAGGACTCCCACTCGGGGATCTCCTAAGTGTTTGAATACGAATGAACCCCGGGCACATCACCTCAGGCCCCGAGTGTGCCTCATTCTAGAGTCTTCAATGTGGCTCAGGACACTAGGGCCTGGATGCCCCGAAATATTCCATTGTCTTCTTCCCCTGGAGACGTCCTAGGGGAGACCAACGTGAGAACCAGTTTTAGCAGAGCACCTGCCGATGGGACAACCACCAGAGAGGAAAGAACAGATCTGGGGGGTGCGACCCCAAGAGAAGCTAGAGCTGCAGTCAGAGCTGTTAGGGTTGAGGAACAGAGACCCCGTTTGGTTGAATATGATGAGTATGGGTCAGAAGAGGATGATGCTGATTCCACAGCGAGAGCTAGCGTCTTTGAGAAAAGACATTGAAGTAATGAGAAAGCAGCATGAAAAAAGCGGAAAACAGGGAATGAGGCAAGATGGATCCCCCTGTTCGGAGAAAATCCTCTTGGACCCTCTTCCTAAGAATTTCAAAACTCTGGCCTATGAATACAATGGCACTATTGATCCACAAGATCACTTGTTGAGATTCGAAAATGGAGCCTCTCTCCACCAATACTCTGATGGCGTGAAATGCCGAGTATTTATAACCACCCTGATAGGATCTGCTCAGACGTGGTTCAACCAGCTGCCCAACGAGTCTATACACTCTTTCAGAGGGCTCAGTACACTCTTCTTGCATCAGTTTGCTAGTGCAAGAAAGATACATAAAATGTCTCTATCCCTGATGAACTTTAGGCAAGACACTCAAGAGAGTTTGAGAGATTATATCTCTCGTTTTAACGAAGCCGCCCTAGAGGTGCTGACAGCCACTGATGAAGTTAAGATTATTGCCCTGACAAGAGGGCTAAGGGGAGGAGATTTCTTTAAATATGTGGCTAAGAAGCCCCCTGACACTTTTGATGAGCTCCAACAGAGAGCTGATAAGTACATCAACCTAGAAGAGGTTACGTACTTACGGAAAGAAGAGACCACTGGAAAGAATTCTCCAGGTAAGAGAACACCAGACAAGAAGAAAGGTGTGGAAGAAAAGGAGAGGGGCAGAGAAAGGAGGTCGAAGCCTCTCCAGGAAAGATTCGAATCTTATACCCCACTAACTCTCTAACCAGCAGAGATGTTGGAAGTAGTGGTTGATCACCCGAAATTCAAGTTCCCATCCTTCAAAAAGACAGGGCCTCGTCACCCCGGGTCAGAGTTGTACTGCCGTTTTCACAATGATTATGGGCATGATACCAACTCATGTAGGCATTTGAAAGATGCCATTGAAAGGTTGATCAGAGAAGGGCACTTGGTGGAATTTGTGAAAAAATAGAGAGATAGAAATAACAAGAGGAAAGATGATGGAGATAGAGGCAAGGAAGTGGCAGAGCCACCTAAGAAAGATGGCTCTAGCCACAAGAGATGATTCATCCATATGATAGTCGGAGGACCAGCGGATGGCGACTCTCATAGAGCTAGAAGAGCCTCTGTGAGAGTCGCTCATCTCTGGCACAAGGAGGGTGTCATTGAAGTTAAAAGAATGGAAGATTCACCAAATGTCCAATTCGGGCCAGAGGATGAGTTGTCAATACTTAGACCTCATAATGACGCTTTGGTAATCACCACAGAAATCGGTGGATATGATGTGGCCATAATCTTCATAGATACTGGTAGCTCTGCAGATATAATGTTTCATGATTGCTTTGTGAAGATGAATTCGAATGCAGAGATGAAGCCGGTAGAGACGGCTATTTTTGGATTCACAGGAGGGGCTATCCACCCTAAAGGGCAGGTGTCTCTGCAGGTTCGTTTCGAAGAACCTCCCATTACTAATGTGAAGATGGTGAATTTCTTGATTGTAGACGCACTATCAGCATACAATGTGATTTTGGGAAAGCCATCTCTGAACCTTTTCCAAGCTGTGGTCTCCACGTATCATATGAAGCTAAAGTTCCCAGTAGGTAACGAGGTAGGAGAGCTCGTGGGTGACCAGATATGTTCACGGAAATGTTATTTAGAAACTGTTAAGAAAACAGCACACACATTCCCAGGAAATCAGAGTCGAGGAGATGATCCTGCGGGGAAAAAGTTGACATGTGCAGAGCTCATGGAAGAGGAACCACAGCTGCAGATTAAGCCAGAGGAAGAACTCATGCCTGTGGAGTTGTTTCCTAACAAGCAAGGGTTCATTACTCGTGTTGGAACACAAATGCCACATAACGTAGCTGAGAATGTCATTAAATGTTTGTGAAGAAATGCAGATCTCTTTGCATTTCAACCAGAAGATCTGCTGGGGATTGACCCCAAGGTGGCCTTACACCATTTAAATGTTGATCCAGATGTCAGACCGGTGAAGCAGAGGTTAAGGCAATTTGGACCAGAGAAGGATAAGATAATTAAAGATGAAGTTGGAAGGTTGTTGAAAGCCAAACACATTGAGGAAGTACAGTATACAGAATGGCTATCCAACGCAGGTTATGGTAGCCAAAGGAAGTGGAGCGTGGCGTATGTGTATCAATTTTCGGGATCTGAACAAAGCTTGCCCGAAAGATCATTATCCTCTGCCGAGGATTGACCAACTAGTGGATTCGACATCCATCTGTGAATTGTTGTCCATGATGGATGCATACCAAGGGTACCATCAGATATGGATGAACCCTGAAGATGTGCCCAGAGCTTGCTTCGTAGTCTCTTTTGGCACTTACGACTATGTGAAAATGCCCTTTGGACTAAAGAATGCTGGGGCTACTTACCAGAGGATGGTGGATCTGGTTTTCAGAGAACAGATTGGGTGGAACATGGAAGTTTACGTGGATGATATGTTGGTGAAAAGTTTTAAAGAAAAAGATCATGCCACAGATCTGGAGGAGGTCTTTGGCGTGATCAGAGCTTATCAGATCAGACTTAACCCTACGAAATGTGCCTTCGGGGTAAGGAGTGGAAAATTCTTGGGGTATATGGTAACCTCTAAAGGAATCGAGGTAAATCAGGCTAAGGTGAAAGCAATCCTTGAGATACAGCCACCTCGAAACTTGAAGGAGACCCAGAGATTGAATGGGTGAATAATAGCTTTGAGTCGCTTCATCTCCATGTCGGCAGAAAGAAGCCTACTGTTTTTCAAGATCCTTAAAAAAGGATCCAGATTTGAATGGGACAACGAATATCAGAGAGCTTTCGAGGAGCTGAAAAAGTACCTAACAATTTTGCCTCTCCTCACGAAGCCAGAGCCAGGGGAAACCTTGTATTTGTATTTCTCTGTAGGAGAACACGCTTTAAGCTCTATTCTCCTTAGAGAAGAGGGGGTGAAACAGATACCCATATACTATATGAGTAAAGCTATCCAAGGGCCAGAAATGAGATACTCTGAAATAGAAAAATCAGCTCTGGCTGTGATGGTGACAGTGAGAAGACTGAGGCCATATTTTCTTTCTCATAAATTAATTGTGAGGACCAATTTTCCTCTGAGACAAATGATGGGAAGACCAGATCTGTCCGGGAGAATGGTGAAATGGGCAGTAGAACTGGGTGAATACGATGTCGAATTTGAATCTAGAGCTGCTATCAAGGCTCAAGCTCTGGCTGGCTTTATTCAAGAAACAACCAGAGCTCATGAGTCAGAGTTCTGGAAAGCATATGTTGATGGATCCTCATCCATGCATGGATGTGGAGCGGGGATTGTGACCATACCCCCAACAGAAGAGGAATTGCAGTTTGCTATAAAGTTTGAATTTTGAACTTCGAATAATGAGGTTGAATATGAAGCTCTGATTAGAGGAATGCAGATGTTATGGGAGTTAGGAGCACAAAGAGCGATTGTGTATTTTGACTCCCAACTGGTTACTCAACAATTGTTGGGAGCTTATGAGAAAAAAGGATGAAAAGATGGCGAGGTATGCTGGCATGGCCGAGCAGATCAGAGCCAAATTTGAAGAAATAAAGATTGAGCAGATACCCAGAGTCGAGAACCAGAAAGCTGATTACCTAGCAAAATTGGCAAGCTCTGCAGAAGAGGGAGCCAAGGGTAAGATCACATTATTGACAGCCGAGAGTCAGGTGTCAACTCTAGATATGGGATCAATTGATGAAGCAGGTGATTGGAGAGCTCTCATTATCCACTTCTTGAAAACAGGGTAAAGGCTTGACAAGCCAAATGTCCCCAAGAAAGCAATATACACCAAGTACTGTATGATGGGCGAATATTTATACAAGAGATCATTCTCTCAACCATACCTGAGGTGCTTGTCTAACCTTGAAGGGAACTATGTGTTGCGAGAAGTGCACGAAGGTTGTGGAGGGAGTCATACTGGCTTCCAAGATGTGGTTAGAAAGGTGTTGAGAGCTGGTTATTATTGGCCAACCCTCAACAGAGATGCGAAAGAATTAGTGAAGAGATACGACAGATGCCAAAGAAATGGCCCCTTGATTCATATTCCAGCGGAGGAATTGGGAGTTATGTACTCCCCTTGCCCATTTGACAAATGGGGCATTGATATCGTGGGAAAATACCCAACAGCTTCCGGAGGTAGAGCCTTTCTGATTGTGGCAGTTGACTATTTCAGTAAATGGCAGAAGCCGAAGCTGTGAAGAAAATTAACGAGGAAGCCATCATCAAGTTTTTAGGGAAAAATATACGCAGTAGATAATGGAACACAGTTCACAGGCTCTCAAGTGCGAGCTTGGTGTTCGGAAATGAAGATTGAACAGAGATTTGTATCAGTGGCTCATCCACAAGTCAATGGGCAAGTAGAAGTCACCAACCGAACTATTGTAGATGGAATCAGAACTAGGCTCTCAGGAGCTGGTAGAAACTGGGTGGAGGAACTAGACTCCGTCCTTTGGGCTTACAGAACAAGTTCAAAAACTGCTACTGGAAATTCTCCCTTCAATCTCGTGTATGGATCTACAGTTGTGATCCCTGCAGAGATAGGAGTAGAAACCCACAGGATCTTGAATTATAACGAGGATCAGAATTCAAAGTTGTTGAAAGAAAATTTGGATATGATAGATGAACATCGAGAGATGGCTCGTATCAGAGTCGAACGATACAAGAGCAAAATGAGAGCTGTTTACAACAAGCGTGTGAAGGTCAGAAAGTTCACAGAAGGAGATTTGGTGCTACGCAGAGCTAATGCGCTCAAACCAACGGGAAAGTTAGAGCCAAATTGGGAAGGCCCATATGTAGTCACCCGAGTGCTGGCTGGGGGTGCGTATGAGCTGACAAATCAGAATGGAAGAAGAATGTCGTGTCCCTGGAACGTGAGCAATTTGAAGAAGTATTATGTCTGAGCCTATTCAGATCTTTTGCTAGTTTTTTCAATCAAAGTATGTAAGCACAGTTTGTTTGCACCATCGCATATTTGAAATTCAATGAAAAGCCGCCAGAGCTATACCCCGCGGCTCTGGCAGATCCTTAGACAAACTCTGACCGAGTTATGAATACCGAATTTACATCCTATGAGTCTTAATACAAATTAAGTGTGGATAATGATCGAAATATCGAACTGCAGTCGATAAATGAATACGAAGAATAAAATTTAGCTCTACAGAGCTGAAAAATGAAAATTGAGAATTTTTATTTCAAAGATGTTAGAAATAAAAACTGAAGGAGGGAGTATGCTTTAACATCATCTCCGTAGAGCTGAAAAATGAAAATTGAGAATTTTTATTTCAAAGATGTTAGAAGTAAAAACTGAAGGAGGGAGTATGCTTTAGCATCATCTCCGCAGAGCTAAAAAATAAAAATTGAGAATTTTTATTTCAAAGATGTTAGAAATAAAAACTGAAGGAGGGAGTATGCTTTAGCATCATCTCCGCAGAGCTGAAAAATGAAAATTGAGAATTTTTATTTCAAAGATGTTAGAAATAAAAACTGAAGGAGGGAGTATGCATTAACATCATCTCCGCAGAGCTTAAAAATGAAAATTGAATTTTTTTTTTTATTTCAAAGATGTTAGATATAAAATCTGAAGGAGGGAGTATGCTTTAGCATCATCTCCGCAGAGCTGAAAAATGAAAATTGAGAATTTTTATTTCAAAGATGTTAGAAATAAAAACTGAAGGAGGGAGTATGCATTAGCGTCATCTCCGCAGAGCTGAAAAATGAAAATTGAGAATTTTTATTTCAAAAATGTTAGAAATAAAAACCGAAAGAGGGAGTATGCTTTAGCATCATCTTCGCAGAGTTGAAAAATGAAAATTGAGAATTTTTTAAGAACGTGCAACAACGAATAAGGAGATTATACATCCAAGAAAGTGACACGCATTTTAAGAAGACGCAGGGACAAAGCGCTTAAAAGCATACATAGAGTACGATGACAGAAAATAGTAGCAATGTCGAAGGCATAGAAAATGCAAAGAGTACGATGAGAGAATGAAAAACAGAAATAGTCAAAGAAGAGCACGCATGCTCTAAGCAAAATGTAGAATAAAATGTAAGTAGCAAAAACAGTAGAGATGACCCTCAAGGTCCAATCCTCTATTGATTCAGATGATCACCCAGCTCGGGTTCAGTAGACTCCTTTTCAAGAATTGGAGAGGTAGATGGCTTAGGAACTGGGCCGGAAATAGCAGCGGTCTCTGGCAGAGATTGGGAGCTGTAGCGGGCGAAGGATCTGAGAACAAAAGATCACGCAACTGAGGCTCCATCTGGGGCAGCTCTAGAGAGATCTCCACCTCTTGCGCTAACTTTAAAGCTACCTTCTGTGCTACAGGAGGAAACCAAGAGTAATCCGCCTTCCCTTTAGGATCACCTTTGAAATAAGGAAAAAGCGTGAGACCTTGCTTGGCACGAGAAAGACTAAGTTTCTCAGTAAAACCCTTCTCTTCGGCCTGAGAGACAGCGGAGTTGAAGCCCTGCTTGATGAAATGGCCCAAGTGTGGACCCATGTGACATAGAAATAGAGGACTTTGATGATAAGCTTTGAGAGACTCCTCAATCAGTTCTTTGAGAAATTTTTGGCCCAAAGTAGTCCCCAGAAGCTTTTTGCGACATCTATCAATACCCTCAGATAGACCTTGCGAAAAACCCTCAGCCCTTGAGGCTACCTCTCTCTGCTCCGCTTCAAAGAGCCTCTTCTCCAAGTTGGAAATTTGAGAAGCCTGTTCAGTTGTAAGAGCAATAGCTTTGTTTATTGCCTTTTTGGCCTGAACGAGATCAACATCCTTGAAGGATAATTCTTGCTCCTTCTTAGTTAGCTCTTGCTGAAGCTCGGAATGGAAATAGAAGGGCCCGAGGAAAGGAATTGGGCTTGTAAATCCAGAAACTGGAAAAGAAAAGGAAATCCAAGAAATTAGAAATAGACCTGAAAGGACAAAGTAAGCATAAGAAGAGTTGAGGTCTTTACCTCAGCCAACTTGCGAAGCATAGAGCCCTGGAGTTGGTCAGGAGACAACGGGGCAGGAGAGGAGCCGTGATCCAACACTTGAAGAGACTTGAGAAACAAAATACATTTGTCCTCTACGAGAACATAGGGATCATGTAGGAGATCATTAGAAGTCAGATCCTCGAGCTTAGCCAAATCAGAAAAATCACTCCTGGTTGCCTTCTTGCGCTTGGGAGGAGGCTTGGCAGTGGAGGCAGGGTTTGCAGCTCTCTTTTCCCGAGTTTGGTAAGAGGGTTTGCTTTTGTTGCCCTCAGTTCCCTCCGAAGCCAATACAGCTTGAACAGGATCCGCATCAATAGGATCTATAGAGGAAGCAGAGATCTCAGATGCGTGGGCAGTGGCAGAGGAACCTTCTTCCATCACTTGCCTTGGTTGAAAAGGAGCAACAGGCTTGGGGAGTGTATCTTCATCATCTGACAGAAGAAACACATTTTCCAGCTCATGTCTGTCCAACAAAACACACATATCACATAAATAAGTGTAAATCTCAGATTATATTTAGACAACAAAGGGTGTGGGGATGAAGTGAATACCAGCTCTAGGAGGAGGAGGAGCTGCAGAACCCAAAAACCCGAAGCTAAAGAGAACAACCGTGTCTTTCAATAAGTGGAAAACCTTAGGTTTCCCTTTTTATCAGCAATACGATTCAGATACATCATCAACTCACGAGCAGCTGGGGGAGTAATTTCCTCAGGGAAAGCGATGGTTTGATAGGGTCTGAAACTTCATATTACCATCCTTCCGGATCACAATAGAAAGGCCACTGACCAGAACAAGGAGTGACTATAAAGAAGTTGTCTTTCCAATGAGAATCCATCCCGGGTGGTTTGCTTATGAACTTAGCTAAGCCACTAGGGCGAGAACTGAAATAGTAGAACTTTTCTCTCCGCTTGAGATCATGGTGGAAATGAAACAACTCTGCAGTGGGGAACCCCCCATTAACTTCAAACACAATATAGAAGGATAGAGCTAGCCTTATAGCAGACGGGTTTAGCTGATTCAAAGGAATTTGATACAAATTGCATATTTTGGCTAGATAAGGGAAAACGGGAAAACGTAACCCAGCCAAAATTTGAGAACCCCAGAAGGCAAGAGATGAGTATACAACATAATTAGGCCTTTCACCAAGATGTGGGAGCTCAATGATAAATTCTGGGTGCGGCTCTAAGACCCCTGTTATCACTTTTAACTCTTCAGGAGTTAAATTGGACTGACTAGAAATCATGTTTATCTTATCCGCCTCGGAGAGATTCGGGAAAAAGGCGACGGTCAGAACTAGTAGACCTAGTGGACCTAGAGGGAGAACCAGACGCGGGTAACCCTAGAACAACTAAGCGCTTCGAAGCCCTAAGTGGCATCGACGTTGAGGGACTCTCACCGGAAAAGGGGGATAATTTCGACATACTAAATTTCGGAAAATAAAGCAATGATAGTGGAATGAGTAGTAGGGAAAAGAGGGAATACCTTACTGAGGCTGGAACGGCCACGGAAAGGTAGGAAGAACGACAACCCGCCGGAAAATGTGCTTCAAAGCTTGTGAGAGAGTACGTCGTTGGGAACAATGATCGAAGAGAGTATACCCATAAGAGGAATAAAGGCGAAATGAAGTGTAAAAGCCTCCTAATACGGACACGTGGGGCTTAGGCCAAAAACTGCCCCTCTTCTGGGCTTCCACGTGTACTGCTTGGATGAAGGCAGTTGAAAGGACTCCTTAATCCAAGGGTCCTAATGATATACGATTTTTGAAATAAAAATAGGCGGGAAATGAATTATTGGTCCTATAGACTTAAAAAATTTAAGGATCATAGTGGATCCTCGAAAGCTCTGGGACGCCTCAGAGCCAGGTATGTCTATTCCAAGAGATTTTTGAAGTATCACTTGGAATAGGGGGGAGTAGTTGATGTAGGCTCTGCCAGAATGGGCAGATTACATCAATATTAAAGAAGCAAAATCAAAATGGAAAGATCTGCTCAGAGATCATGAAAGCAAAGATCTGAGCTTACAGCTATGTAGGACCCCGAGGTGGTCAAATAAACCTGGAGAATGAGTAAGAATCTTCATAAGAAGCCTCGTTAGGCTTCAACTGTTTTATCTCTCTAAAAGAGAGATAATATTTCGAAAGCTCTGCCAGAGCTTACGAAACCAATATGTGAAAAACTCAAAAAAGCGAATACCCGGTAAAGGATCTGGAAGTCCTTTATCTATATAAAAGTTTATGAAAAAGTATGAAAAAGATATTCGACTCGTTTTGAATATGTCTCTCCAGAGCTTTTCATAAGCTCTGAATATCGATGACAATATGCGAAAATACTAGTCAAGAAGTAAAGTATTTGCGGATCCCAAGATCCCTGAAAGATTGGAATGTTCTCTCATTCCCTGTTAGCACAAATATTGGAGAGAAGAATACAAAATGTGTCCTTTTCACGAGCTCTGGGACTGAGGCTCGAAAAAGGACAATTCTGTCAGGATTTGCTTGTACCAAATGGAATCAAGCAAGCAGGCCTGGGACATGCGTCGGCTCCTAAGGCACCCGGGTCCCCAAGTGGTCCCAAGAATAATTAGGTCAACAGAGACAATTTTACTGTTCTGCCCCCCACAGATTTAAGGTATAAATATCTATTTTCCTTTTCCATTACAATGTATTATCACTGTTACTCACTCATTTTTTAGTTTTCAGCTATGGTCTTTCTTCCATAGCAAGTTTTCTGACTTGAGCGTCGGAGGGTCGACGCCGAAGCCCTCTCCGGCCCGACTTTGTGCAGGGATCTCACCGGAAATCGGAGCTGTCGCTGGAGGCTCCTTCCTCAAGCTCCGAAGATCTTATTTACAGCCTTCTTTCCTGTGTTCATGAGTTTACAGAGAGGCTCTCAGGTACCATTCCTAGTATTTCCTCAAATACTTGTTTGATTTTGTGTTGATCTTGAGTTTGTACTCATCAAAGAGGTATGTTTGTCACTTTCCTACCTCCTTCATTCCCTACCCTCTAATGCAATCAAAGGTTGTCTCTCTCAATCTCATTCCGCTAAAAAAAAAGACACGGGTGGTCGAATATTGAATCCAGAACGTTGAAAATTTCTATTTAAACCAGAAGTTAGTCTTATTCAGTTGTTGTCCAGTGAGTAAATTCATAACAACAGTAACAACAAATGTGGAGTAAATCTGAAATCTAATTTCTCTTTGGAGAATTATTTGCAGAATATAATTCATATTTTTTATCCGCGGTTCTCGCTTGTTAAGTATCCAAAGATATCTTCTTTTTTTTCATTTATTACAAAGTTTTTGGAAAAGAAGGGTATATAGAAAGCATACTCGTAATATACCAAAATTTTGGTATACCGAACTACGGTATACCGTAATCTTTGGTACGGTAACAATATGGCTTTTTACATACCGATATTTTCGGTACAGTATACGGTATGAACTAATACGGTATACCGTTGACTTGAATACAAAATACTAGCTTAACTAGTAGTTACCCCACAAGAGTATGAGATCACTGTAGTATGGGCGAGTATAGGGACCAAGTAGTATCGAACCCAAGGGAAAGTTTGTATAAGAATAAATCTCTGGAAATGTACGTGTCATAGCTAATATGAATGCAATGTTTGGTTTAAACTACTTCTACTAATTATTATCTACTAATTAAATTTTAAAGACAAAATAAAAAACTATACTAACTCTTGTTTGAGTGCGAATATGATGGTGATGCTCGGGATATGAATCCCTACGTATACTAACAGAGTTGGTAAGGTAACTAAAATAATCGCGATGTTCAAGTTATAATGCTAAGTGTACTAAAACTAGGCAATCAACTTCCCTAATCTAGCACAAGAATTGAAAGAATAAAAACTCAAGAATTAATCTCAATACTTAGTTCTATCAACCTACTTCACTAATCCACTAATTAAATTATATGAATGGTGCTTAATTATTAAGACTCTAATTTAACTAAGGTGATGCGGCCGTCCTCCCTAGATAAACCGGTAGATTATAAACCCCTTCAAAAACCCACTCCTTAAGTCTATTCGTTATTAAAGAGTGATGCGGTCGTCTTCTCTCTAACAATTTTCGTAGTTAATTATAAGATTATTCTAGGGTTTATTAGAATGATTCAATAATTAAGAGAATTAAAACTATACATCACGAATTATCCTAATCATGTACCAACATCCAAATTCTACGAGTTCATCCTATCCTAAGCATACAAGGGTTCTAGCCTAACATGGTGATTTCAAGAATAAAAGCAATAATAAGATAAACAATCATCAACATAATTAAAAGTATGAATGAATTCAAGAACATAAACTAATTATGAAAGTAATTGAATCAAGTCTCAAAATCAAATCTATAAAATCTGAAAATTAGGTCTAAGAATATCAAGAGTTCAAGAAATCAAAACTAAAATCCAAACCGTTCAAAGAAGAATTAATCTAATGAGTTCGTATGCTAAAAACCTCGATTAAAATCTTCAAAACTTTGCCAAAGACTCAAAATCACCTTCCCAAGCTCTTCCTCTTTGAAAAGTATGTCAAGATATGTGTAGATCTGTAAATAGGCTTGAGACAGGTATAAATATAATATGGGGCGAAAACAGGGCAAGGCGCTCGAGCTGGGCCTTCCCTCGAGCGCCTCGTGCTTGAGCTATGCTTGGTCAAGCGCCAATTTGTCACAGAACTCCCAGGGCGCTCGAGCTGTTGAGGCGCTCGAGTGCTTTCCGCTCGAGTGCTCTCGCTCGAGTGCTTTTCGCCTGATGTACACTTGTTCGAAAAATCTTCATATCTTCTCAACCGGGAGTCTATTTTGGTCGATTCAAAGTCCTAGAAATTCCTTTTTTTGACCTCTATCCAAATATGAACACCAAAGAGACAAATTGGTAAGTTTATGAAAATGTTACTCAAATAACTCTAAATACTCATAAAAACGCTCAAAATATAGACTAATCGGGCACCAAAACATCACAATTTCACGTCAAATCAACCGTACCTAATCACCTCTAATAATAATGTTCAAAATAAATCTTATCTTATTATACTATATTTTCAAGTATCTCTTAAATGATGTGTCAACAACACATTTCTCTTAAGTTGATGTGACACCTCTCAAATTATTTCATTTTAAAATCTTGCATTCTCTTTAAAAGTTATTTTAGGCATGCTTTAAATCATATTATGATTTAATCTACACCATATATTTTATACTTTTAAATTCAACCATACATTGTATAAATATTAAATCTCATTTTAGTTTTCATTCTGATTTACAACCCCGACCCTTTTCTCTTCATTTCCCATTCATTGTTTGTGAAGAAATTCTATTTTATTTTTTATTCATTTGTTTATATTATTTTTATAATTTTTTGTGTAGATCATATCCTTTTTTTACAGGTAAATTAATTTATTGTGCATATGGAGATGCTTAGACGCAAATTAAGAGAAAATTATACGTGACATCAATCTGATTTGAAGATCCTTGGAGCGTATTAAAAAAATATTCACAAGTTTTTAAAATATATTCATATTCATATCTTTTACATTCGTACTATCCGGTCACAGTGAGATGCGTACCAGCAAGCTCCTTCAAATTGAATCGGGGAAACTTCTATTCCCATGTACGTGATAGTTAGGTTTTTAATGTGTTTCTTCATAATTTTGCATTACTTTTGATTTTGATGTTTTGTTATCAATCGATTTTGCAATTTCATTGTGCAATAATCAAATTGAAGAAGTAAATCTCATCTCTAATGCAATTGACAAACATGTCTAATAATTATGTTTCATTCAAGGTGTTCAGCTTTAACAAGGTTACTTTATGTGTTCTTGCATTTCATTTCAAACACAAATAAACAAGGAATTTATTGGTGTACTAAACTGTTTAATCGTCCATATATTCGTCTATTTTTCTTTTTTCGAATATCTCCTATCTGATTTTTTCTAAAACATGATATTTTTCTTATTTTTAGATCAATTTAGGATATCGAAGACTTTGCAAATTGAAGATATCGAAATCGTCTGCAAAACAAGTAAAGTCTAAAATACGTTGCCAAACATTTAATGAGATCTTGTAATATTATTTTTATTTTTATTTTTAATTTAGAAATAATATTGTAACCAAAATATTGTATGATTCCTAAAAATATTTCCATTAAATGCAATATTTTGCATTAGGAATAGATTCACCAAAGTTATATGGGAGAAAATTCTGATATCGAAATAGATTATAAATTGTAAAGTAGATTATTTATGATTATCTTTTTTTGCAAAATAATGGTAGATGTGAAATTTGTAGACCAAACTCGAAAATTAAAAAAAAAATCTGCTTCATTTTTCAAAATATATTATAGTTATTCTCTTAAAATAATATGTTTCCAAAATTAATTATTAATTTCTCAAAATAAAAATATTAGCAAGAATCTTTTCCAAAACAAGTAATGTTCTGTTGTCGAACATTTAGTTTGATTTTATAGATTTTTTTTATTATTTTGAAAATAATATTATGATCGAAATAATGTATTATTTTTAAAAATCTTTACACCAAATGTGATATCTTGTCATTAACAATAGATTTACCAGAGTTATTTGGGAAAAAATTCTGTTATCGAAATAGATTATTAAATTGTAAAATTTAGATTTAGATTTAAATTTATATTATTCTAAATTGATTTTTTATTAGATGATTAGATTTTTTTTTGTTTTTGCAAATTAATGGTAGATGTGAAATTTGTTGGATCAAAATCGATTTTTAAAAAAAAAAAAAATTAGTGCTTCATTTTTTCTAAAAATTGTTATTTATTTTCTAAAAAGGCAAGTTTTCCAAAATAACTATTCATATCTTAAAATAAAAAGAATATCAAGAATATTTCTATACATAAGCAAAATCTAAAATGTTTGACGAAAGATTTAGTTTGATTTTCTAATATCCTTCTCTTATGATTATTTTGAAAATAATATTGTGATCGAAATAATGTATGATTTCTACTTTTTTTTTCACCAAATGTAATATCTTTCTATTAAAAATATATTCACCAAAGTTATTTTGGGAGAAAATTCTGTCACTCAAATGGACTATCAAATTGTAAAATTTAGATACAAATTTATATTATTTTGTTCAATTTTTTATTAGATGATTTAATATTTTTTTTTCCCGAAAAATAAAGATAGATGTGAATGTAGGATCAAATTTGAAATTTTTTCTAAAAGAAAATTATCCCTTCATTTTTCAATTTTTTTTAGTTATTCTCTAAAAAAATAAATAAGATTTCCAGAATAATTATTAATATCTTAAAATAAAAAAATTTGCAAGAAAATTCATATATATAAATAAAATTAACATGTTTGGTAGAAGATTTAGTCTTATTTTCTAATATATTTTTTATAATTATTTTGGGAATAATATTTTCACCGAAATAGTGTTAGTTTCCAAAAAATCTTGCCACCAAATGTTATATATTGCTATTAAATTCGATATTTTTCACCCAATTATTTTGGGAGAAAAATTTAATATCGAAATAAATTATAAAATATAGATATGAAATTCCATAGTTTTGATAGATTATTCTTAAATAATTTAGGAAAACAATTTAGTAGGGAAATTCAATTTTTGTATGTATGATTATGATTCGAATTTTGTAGTGGGAAAATTTTCAAATCTGTTTATTTATTCACATTTAATAATTTCATTATTCATTATATTACCATTAAAATTTTAATATTATACTAGAATTATTAAATATTTAAAATAAAAAATATTAATCATTATATTTTAAATTAATAAACAATTTATTTTCAATCCGCAAAATTTGTGGGAGATATCACTATTATATAAATATTATTGAGCAATAATAATATTCAACATGAATGGACATCGTGTTACCAAATTCAATTGTATAATCACAACTCAACTAGCATGATTCGAAACAGATGCTAATTCCTTTTCATATGCCAACCTTGGAAAAAAAAAAATACTCTAGCAAGAAGACGGAATCATTTGATAATGCAATACACTAATGCAGAAAATAATGATTTAAGGGTAAAAAAAACTTAAGTAAGTGATACAAATTAACGTGTAGTATAATATATTATCTTTAAATTGTTAATTTTTGTACTTGCATTTGTGCCCTCGTAAATAAGGTTGTAGTGGCCTATACCCAAGCAGGCTATAAGCAGTTGAACAAGTTAAACATTAAATAATATTCTTTTTTTTGTGTTTTATTTTTAGGGATTTGATATTATTTTACTTATATACTATAATCTCCTCTTTGTAAAAGGAAATCTCATCTTCGTAAACAATCATATATATATAATACTAGTTATAGTCCCGCGAATTTCGCGGGCTTAAATTAAATTTTCAAAAGATTTTATGTAATATAAATAAAAAAGAATTTATTTTTTTATACTAAAAAAAGTATGCATGAATTTATTTTTCATATAAACAATACTCAATATCACAGTAATATTTTTTTTTTAAATTTCTTTGTAAATAATTATTTCTCTACCTAGTGAATAAAAAGCATCCTTGAAAGTGGGATAAGTAATATTTTATTGTTCGTATTTCCTCGTGAGACTCTGGACCCTTATAATGAGGTAATAAAATTCTCAAGTAAAATTGTTCACCTGTACCAAGTGCATCATTATATAAACTTCCCAAAGCAGACCTACCGTTGCTTCCCATTTCCCTAGTTTATTTTTTTCCAACCCAGACATACTTCGAAGGAAAGTCAATGTATGTGAGATTCTTGACCTCAACATCAATCTTGTTACGTTCCATCAATGCTAAAAACTTCGATTTTTGTAAAGTAAGCCTTTGAAGTAGATCATCAATATATTCATCATCATAAAAAAAATCCATCATCAATATTCAACCACATAACTGGGAAAATCTGTAATATATTTCACGCTGAAGAGTCCTGTTAACATTGAAATTTTGGATTTCGTCATATAACTTACAAAAAATTGTATTCTTTATTCTATTACCTGATACATCATAACAATATTGTAAACCTAATAAACATTTTTTTTCGGTGAATAATATATTCATCTTATGTAACAATTAAAAAAAGATCTTATATTGTATCAGATAAATAAAACACCATTAAACATTAGGTTTCTCCCTATCTCCAATCCTGTGCTTCATCCCCTTTACATATAACTCTCTATTCTCATCCATTTAGAATAAGAAGTACCTTCATTCTTATTAGAATTCCCATCTGATATTATATCTCTGAATTCTCATCTAATATTGTATCTCTCGAGACATTAACAACCTGACTCCTACATAAAATATTAAATATTGATTAATATAATACATATAAACTAATAAAAAAATTAAATTAATGCAAATACTCTTCAGTATATGCTTATTGATAACATTTAATCTACAAAATACGTATCATGTCTTGTATTAAATTGAAGGTATCATATACATTCTGCACTTGATCTTGTATATTACTCAAAATTTAATAAGTTAATAAAGGTATTTAATTTTAAAAAAAAATCCATAAAAAATGAAAGACAAAGAAATTAATGGACTTAATTTTGTCTGAAATACAAAGCATGGAAACCCTACCTACCTAAACTTGCTATTAGACCAAATTAATCAAGAATCATGTACAATTATCAATCAACAATAATAAATAGAAAAATAAAAAAAAAATCCCAAAAATCATAACTCCTTCATAAAGTAACTATAGAATTAAGAAAATGAGTCTTACTTGGCAATGATTGGGTGTATAAAATTTTATTAGACCATATATAACTAAAACACAATCATAAGTTAATTAAAGAATTCAAATTAAAAAAAAAAAATCTGCAAACATGCAGAGATAGTAAGGAACAGAACAATAAATTAAGGGACTTATTTTTTACCGAAATATTAAGCATGACTACTCTGCCTACCTTAAATGATCAATTTTAGAGAAACAATATATAGAGAATGAAAATCATAATAAATATAATAGGCAAAACATAAGTTAATAAAACTATTTAATTTTAAAAAAAAATCCATAAAAAAGGAAGACAAAGAAATTAATGGACTTAAGTTTGACCGAAATAATAAGCATGGGAACCAAGCCTACCTTAAATGATCAATTTTACACGAACAATATATAGAGAATGAAAATCATAATAAATATAATAGACAAATTATAAGTTAATAAAGGTATTTAATTTATAAAAAAAATCTATAAAAAACGAAAGACAAAGAAATTAATAAACTTAATTTTGACTGAAATACCAAGCATGACAACCCCGCCTATCTAAACTTCATAACTCGATCAAATTAATTAAAATTTTCCCTAACCTTGCAAATTGATTCAATGCGACAAAGTCGATGGTAGTAAAAAAAAAGTCATATACAATTATCAATCAACAATAAAAAATAAACAAAAATTAAAACTCCTCCATAAGGTATCAATAGAATTAATAAAATGAGTGTCATTCGGTAACGATTGGTGTATATAACTTTATTGGACCATATATAATTAAACCACAATCACAAGTTAATTAATCAGTTCGAATTTAAAAAAAAATCCAAAAACCTTGCAAAGAGAGAAAGGAAGAAAACAATAAATTAAGGGACTTAATTTTGGCTGAAATATTAAGCTTGACAACCCTGATCACTTTAAATGATCAATTTTACACAAACAAATATATAGAGAATGAAAATCATAATAAATATAATAGGCAAAACACAAGTAAATAAATGTGTTTAATTTAAAAATAAAAATTCCATAAAAATGGAAGACAAAGAAATTAATGGACTTAATTTTGCCCGAAATACTAAGCATGGTAATCCCGCCCACCTAAACTTGCAAATTCGACCAACTAGATTAAAAACTCCCCTAACCTTGCAAATTCATTGAATGCGCAAATTCAATGGTAGTAAATCAAGAATCATATGCATTTCTCCATAACAATTGATTATAAGCATGTCAACATATGGTTTCCAAAACAGATCAATTTTACACTAACAATAAATAGAGAATAAAAATAATAATAAAAATAATAGGCAAATTATAAGTTAAAAAAGGTATTTAAGTAAAAGAAATCCATTAAAAAGATAAGATAGAAAAATTAATGGACTTAATTTTGACCAAAATACTAAGCACGACAACCTTGTCTACCTAACTTGCAAATTCGACCAAATACATTAAAAAATTCCCTAACCTTGCTAATTCAATGAATGAGACAAAGTCAATGGTAGTAAATCAATAACCATGTGCATATCTCCATAACAATTGATGCAATATTCGATTTCCAAAACAGATCAATTTTACAAAAATAATAAATAGAGAATGAAATAATAAATATAATAAACAAATCATAAGGTAATAAAGGTATTTAAATAAAAAAATCTATTAAAAAGAGAAGACAAAGAAATTAATGGACTTGATTTTGACCGAAATATTAAGCACGACAACCCCGCCGACCGAACTTGCAAATTCGACCAAATAAATTAAGAATTCCCCTAACTTTGCAAATTCATTCGATGCGACAAAGTCAATGATAGTAAGTCAAGAATAATGTGCATTTCTCCAAAACAATTGATTTTAAGCATGACAACACACAGTTTCCGAAACTGATCAATTTACGTAACAATACATAGAGACTGCACCGACCAAAATAATTAAACATCCCCCTAACTCTGCAAATTCGACAATGAAAATAGTCAACGGTATAAAGTTCAAAAATATAAATATTCTCTAAATGTATACCCTCTCGACAATTTCACATTCACATATAGTTCATAACTTAATTACACATTAAAAACTACACATTAACACATGCAATTAATATCACATTAATTCATACTCCCTCCTATTTTTATTATATGTCGTTTTGACTTTTCATATTATTTGCAAAATATATGACATTTTACACTTTCCAATGTACATTAATTAATTTTTTTTCCTGAAATACCCTTGCTGACATTAAAATATTTAGACAAATGTGTTATTTTAATGAAGAAGATAAACATTTATTATGGACATAATAGGAATCCAATATATTTCTTAATATATGTGCATTCTTCTAAAATGACATATATTTTGATTAGGAGGGAGTATCTTAATTTTGTCTTTAAGATTACACATTACATATATTACATAATTTATATCTTAATTATGCCCTTAACTTCTTCCCATTTTACATTAACATATAGTTCATAACTTAATTACACATTAAAAACTACACATGAACACAATTAATATCACATTAATTCATATCTTAATTTTATCTTTAAGATTACACATTACATATATTACATAATTTATATCTTAATTATGCCCTTAACTTCTTCCCATTTCACATTAACATATAGTTCATAACTTAATTACACATTAAAGACTGCACATGAACACAATTAATATCACATTATTCATATCTTAATTCCACCCTTAAGATTACACATTACATATATTAACATAATTTATATCTTAATTATGCCCTTAACTTCTTCCCATTTCACATTCACATATAGTTCATAACTTAATTACACATTAAAAACTGCACATTAACACAATTAATATCACATTTATTCATATCTTAATTCCGCCCTTAAGATTACACATTACATGTATTAACATAATTTATATCTTAATTATGCCCTTAACTTCTTTCCATTTCACATTCACATATAATTCATAACTTAATTACACATTAAAAACTACACATTAAGACAATTAATATCACATTAATTCATATCTTAATTCTGCCCTTAAGATTACACATTACATGTATTAATATAATTTATATCTTAATTATGCCCTTAACTTTTTGCCATTTCACATTCACATATAGTTCATAACTTAGTTACACATTAAAAACTACACATTAACATAATTAATATCACATCAATTCATACCTTAATTCCGCCCTTAAGATTACACATTACATATATTAATATAATTTATATCTTAATTATGCCCTTAACTTCTTCCCATTTCACATTCACATATAGTTCATAACTTAATTACTCATTAAAAACTACACATTAATACAATTAATATCACATTAATTCATACCTTAATTCTGCCCTTAAGATTACACATTACATATATTAACATAATTTATATTTTAATTATGCCCTTAACTTCTTCCCATTTACACGTAAGAAAATGTAGCTTTAATCATATCCTTTAAGCCGCATGATTAAAACAATTTAAAGTTCAGATCGTTTGCAATTGAGAGTATTATAATTGAAGAATGAGGAATAAAAAGTTGTTCGACGTTAAAATTGTAACGCCCCGTTTCCAGAACGCAAGCCCTTGTGGCTTGAAACACTCCGAACTCGGGTTGTCACTTAGTAACCGAAAAGTTGAGCTTAAATTTTTCTTTTTAAAATAAAGGATAAATGTATATGAAATATTTTTGCAGCGGAAGATTTCGAATAAACATAACATATATAAAACAAGTCTTTATTATAATACAGTGTGCTGTAGATAGGAATATAAGTTGCATACAATATTCATCGAGTAATCTTTAAAGTGTTTGTTACTCGGCATCATAATAATAAAATAAAAGCATTGTCATGTTTAGCTAAGCATAATTAAGTAGGTTTATATATATATATATATAGCATCATATTATATTGGGAAACTCGGTGTCATTACTGCAGCTCCAACCCCTCTTCTTCATAACCTGAAAAGAATTGATTTTGGGGTGTGAGATAAAAAATCTCAGTGGATAACCTGTACGCTCTTACACAGATTGGCATGATCCTGAAATAGTTGAAAATATATTACCCAACCTGGTTTAAGTATTATTGTTTGGTTTATGTATCTTTTAACATCTTGCTTGCAATTCCGTACTTGGCAACTTACGTTAGTCGTACACTTTGGAGTACGCTAAGACAGTATTGCCCCCTTGGACGGTTTTATGCTCGTGCTAGACAACTTACATTAGTCGTACACTTTGGAGTACGCTAAGGCAGTATTGTCCCCTTGGACGAGACTTCTTATAAATCTTATATTAGTGTAACTTGTTCGAGATATATATTTGATTAGTTTGCTTCAGAAATATACCAACAATCCATATAACATTATCGGCTAATACAGATAGTGTCACCCACCTCTTAACTTTTTAAAGAAAAGCTACAAACTTCTTGAAATAGTTATCGGACTTAGGACAAGTAAGCACGTCCGAGCTCTGACTTGGGCAGCACTTCACCTAGCACGGTTTTCTTACATCTTTAGTGATCAATCGTTCTTTATTTAATATTCATATAAGTTGCTTTTGGTAACAAGTATAAATTTTATAAGCGTTCTTTCGTTCGGTTAAACTATTAAGGTTTTTAGTTCGCCTTTTAGTCCAAAGTCTTTTTATAAAAACTTTTACTTCTTTCAAAACTTATAAATATGGGCAGCTGATAACGAAGTTTAACAAGGGCAATAAACTTTATTCTTTTAATGGTTCTTTAGAGAGTAAATATTATTTTGACGATAAATTACTTATACTTTTATAAGTCTTAGCACGTTTGCAAATAAAAAAAGTATTCAACCAAAACACATAATTAGCATGTTTGTATTTAAATATGAAAATGACAACATTACACATTCAAATAATCCACAATAATTCATTAGAATAATTTATTCGCAAAAGATCGATTAAAAAATTGAACTTTAAAATATTTTGAGATAATTTCTAAAGCATGAAGATAATCAACATAATTGTTTATAAAAATATGTAACAGCCTACATGATATTGTTTTTGGACTCAAACGGCCTGTTCGAATTTGGTTTTTCCGAAACCTTTCAATTTCAGTCCTTTAACTTTCCTATACTCTAACCATTTCGTTAAAAATATTTAAACCCTTTAATAAAACATGGGGACTTCCAGAATATCAGCTAAACATGTATATAGTAAGATTATGTTGTGATTTTTCAAGGAAGATATACCTAAACATGAATCCTATCGAAAATAGTAAAATAAAGCCTAGAAACGTCGCAATTGTTTATAATTATTTAGACACTTCTTAAAATCATAAATTCTGACATGGTAACACATAAATACATATAAAACATGAATATGACCTTTTGCAAGCTTAAAAGATTCTGTAAAAAGTTATATTTTCATTCTTATGAAACAAGGACAGTGGTTTATTGCATTTTATCTCATTTTCGGACATCCATTTCTCCTAAGATATAAGACCTATAGATACCAATTTTTGCAGGCATAAACTACTCCATTCCAGGTTTAACATCATATTTTTAGTTTGATTTTATCATCCTTATAAGTCGGGGATAAACGAGCTCAAAGTAGCTAAGTCGATATTTTTCGTATCTTTAAAATACGACTCCTTCACGATTAAATAATACGGTTTGCATGAAATGTGTGTAGTAAATACGAGTGGTAATTAAAATATAGTGTGAATAGTTAAAATATCTAAGAATTACTTTTAAAAATTAATCCTAAACTAATTACCTATTTTACTTGGTCAATAAGTAAACCACGTCCAACTTTTTTTTTCACCTCATTCTCAGCCATCTCTCATCATTCTTCTATATATATGTATGCATCGGATAAGAACGTACGAAACCAAAGGAAAGCATGGAAATATTTCAATTTCTCTCCATCGTCCTCTTCTCTTTCTCTCTCGGTACTCTTTTCTTTTTCCACCATTAATGTCCTTCAAACCCTTATACAAAGCAAGAAACCTTCATCCATAATTCTAGGACTCAAATCAACTGTGTTTCATCAAGAAATTTCACCCAAGACTCCATCTAAGAAGGAAACTACAAAGGTTACCCCTGTGTTCATCCCTATATGTTTAATTACTAAATTCTTTGTTTCGGTTTTTCATGTTTCGTTGCTCAGAAAATTATGAAATTAATTTTGATTGATTAACTATAAGTAAATTAGAATTCATCCAAAATTCGTGGTGTTTTGACTTAAGACGAAGGAGATATGACCCTTGAACACAAGCCCCTGTGGCTTGTGTTCTAGAAATGGGGCGTTACAAAAATTATCTCCGAATGTTGGATGAGTAATAGTACCAAAATGAATTGAAAATTAACAAAAACAAACGAAGAACGGGAACATTACAAACTGGGAAACAAATAAATCTTTATTATAGATACAAAACATGGGAAAAATAATCGATACAAATAATCGTTACGAATGAATCATAATATACATAATCGATAACCGATAAAATGTAATCTAACAATAACACGGTCCTAACAATATACAAAAATTAAGAATTATGCAATACAATCAAATTAATAGCAAGAACGATCTGTCTCTTCAAGGTCGTCACAAAATCATCCTTATAAATTGGTAATACGCGAGAGGTTGAACTAAATTTCCGAACGCAGGATCTTCAATGGCCTAACATTTTTTCAATCACACGGACATGAAATGGAATCCTATGACGGAGATTTTGTAAGGTTCCGGTGGACTAACATTTTTCCGATCACACCCTTGTGAATTGAAAACAAAGACGGATATGTAGAATAATGACTTTGTGATGAGGCTCTCAACCAATTTATAGAAGAAAAAAATAACAACGGACGGATAGGATTACACCAATAAAAAAATGGACGGTCTGGATGAAAAGTATAAAAATGAATTGAGGAGATGAGGAAAAATAGAGATATGAGACCAAGTAGGCTTGCCACATAGGCAAATAAAGGTTGGTCTATATAAAAGTATTGATTTATAATTACATGGTATTAGTAAATAAAGGTACACCTAAAATACTAAAATTTCTCCTCTTTCTTTCATAACGTCACTTTTTTTCCATTTTTTTTTCACTTCTAATTCCTTTTCCAACAAATTTCCCTCAGTCATTAGTCACACGCACTCATCCGATACTCCCTCGTGGAATAAACTCGTATCTTCTATGACAAGTCAAGTGCAACCACCGGTGAAAGCCTTCCTAGTCATAATAATGGCTACTTATTAGTGTTTTTTTATTCCTTTTTGACGGATAATGGAGAAGAGTTGGAGTGAAGATGATATTGAATTGTAAGCTGTGAGAAGGGTGATTAAATATATGTATGTAAAAATAAATGTATCATTTGATTCAACTTCAAAGCTTTATAATTGGTGGCCAATGATCCTAAAATATAGTCATTCATGCGTTTACGATTAATGAAAAAAATATTGACGGTTATAATTTTGCTTATATTATAAATTAATAAATTAATCCTGATTTAGTGACAAATTACCCTAATTTAATAGGAGAAAATGAACGGTTGTAATTGTTTGCCAAATTTGTTAAAGCACAAATTCGAACTCACTCGCAAGTGTACGAGATCGTTGTTATAGTAAGACAATTAATCAAGTTAAATATCGAACCACGGGACTAGTGGCTAGTATAGCCTTAATGCTATGCGTCGGCACGTAATTGTAGTGCGGATCAAGATTTAGGATCAGGATTTTCTCGAAATTAAAACACAAATGAAAGCAACTAAACAAATCAAAGAAATTAACTAAACGAAAGCAATAAGCAATTTTAGGGAATTTTCAAACAATTAAAAGAGACGTGTTCGGGTGTTTATCATCACATGAGAATCAAGTACACGATCGATAAGTAATAAATATTCAAGTTTCCGATCAACTATATAAGCAATCACTAGACAATACGTATTCATAAGCACATAAAAGAGTAAAAGAGTAATTGACACAAATTATGGACATAAACTTCGAAGTGAAGGGTGCGAAAGCAGCGGCAGTAGGCGGGACTTGGGAGGAGGGAAAGAGAAAGACAGAGTTTTGGGTTTCTTTTAATTGTTTGTAAACCCTAGGTCCTTAAAACTGCTATTTAATAAAAGTGCTAAAGCTAAAACACGTTTTTAAGCAAAAAAAAAATTAAACATATATATGTGCCCGGATTTTAAGACGCGAGGCGCTTCTGGTGTGCCTAGCGCCTTAGGCGCGCCTTTAACAACTCTGGACAAAATTGCAATTGGCCGATTACAACTCAAAAACTCTAACTCCAACAATTTACTTGTTTTTTTTTTCTCAAGCACAATCCTCTTCACCACACCATATCAAGCACTTTTGACTTTTAAGCTCTACCAAACTCTTGTACACATGAGAGTTTCTTTTCATTTTTTAAATTTTTTTCAACTCAATCTTTTTTTTGTACAACTTCTCAACTCATCTTTTTCTCTTTTTCCATTCTTTTCACTTTAACACAAACTCATCCACCAAATTCACATCGAAGCTCAATTCAACCTCACTACCCACATTCAAGCTCCACTAGTTCATAGGGACAAATAAGCTCAAAAAGAAGGATAATTCGGCTAAATTGTAGGTTGCCAAGAAAATTAAGTCTATAGGCTCAAAGGGGCTAACTACGGAAAAAATTCATTTGGTATGGAAAATTTGGCAAAGTGACTTTTCAAAACAAAGATGGCCTAAAATCCTTTTTAGCACCTTATGCAAGTAGAGACCTAGAGCAAGACTAGAGACAAGTTCTAGAGCACAATGACTACAAATGACCACACTCAATCAATGAACAACCATTTTTTAAATTTGGTTTAGACACAAAAGCTCACGGGTTCGTTTTGATCATGGATCATATCACATCTCATTCTCATTCACCCCTATTAGTCAACCAACTAGTCCAATCACCAACAAATTCATTCAAATTCACAATCAAAACAAGAATTACACCAAATTATTCACCTCCTTACAAGCATTCAAAAGCAACAACTTCCATAAAAACCTTTTCCAATACAAGTAGCCACACAAAAATCTCATTCAATCAAACCATATACACATGCTATTTCCAAGAGCATCTTGGTGTAAAAAGAAATGCAAATCAAAAAAAATCTCCCCCCAAACTTCGATATTGCTTAGCAATTCGAAGTTTGGGTCCATGATACGACCAATCAAAATGTACAACCAAATGTTCTCTACATACCCCAATGCATTCACATGTACTTCTATACAAATAGTGCGCCGGTGCATTGTAACAAAAGATAAATACCCCTCCAAACTTAGACATTGTCACGCAAGTCTAAGTTCGAGCCCGGGGTTCATTGTTCCTCACAATTTACACCAATGTCACTTCCGTTTCTAGCTCATCTTCTTTTAAGCTCTCCCTCCTTTGTAATTGAGCTTGAAATACCTCCGACTTTCCTTAAAGAGTACCCAATCCCCTACAAAACAAGACAAAGCAAGAGAAAATCAAACACACACTAACATAAAAAATAAAAAACACTTAAAAACGGTAAAATAATGGGTTGCATCCCATTTAGCGCTAGGTTTAGTATCCTATGCCGGACTTATTGGTTGAACCAAACTTCTTATCGGAATAACCAATTATATCGATCCTCCTTGCCATTGTGTCTCATCCTCTGAGCTTCGAAATCAAGGAGGCTTTTGATGTGAGAGGACCATTCACTTGCATCCTTCTTGCACACCTTCATCAATGGTCTTTTCTCTTGTTCTCCAAGGATGCCCAAGACCTTCATTATTTCAACCTTTTGGTCAAAGTTCACAAGAGGTAAAATAAAATCAATAGAAACAATATCATCTAAAGTACAAATTGAAGAGTTTAAGGGTTTAAAAATGCTCATTTCGGTCTTCAATTCGTCCTTCAATGCTTCTTGTTTCTCTTGCTCATTGTTGCTCGTGTCCATCAAGGGACATTCCTCTTCGTAACTTTCAACCAAGGAATTTTCGGCTCCATCTTTCTCTTTTTCATCCTTGTTCCTATCAAAGCAAACAAGAGAAAAATCATCATTAACATCATCAAAGAGAGGATTATTAAAAATATGAGGATAGAAAGGGTCATGAGAATTCTCCCAAGTTTCTTCAACATAATGCTCAATGGCATCAATCATCTTGCATTCAAGATCATCCTTCTCATCACTTGGACACTCCTCTTTTCCATCTTCTACTTCATCCTCTTCCTGTTCATTCTTTTCTTCATCATCTTCTTCTTCAAGTAAACTCCAAATATGGGCATAACTCAACTCTTCCCCTTCTTCCTCTTCTACTTTCATTCTCTCGACATTTTCTTCAATTTCCTCGACTACTTCTTCTTCTTGCTCTTCTTCCTCTTTTTCTTGCACAATGCAACTCCTAACAAGGTTGTGATCCAACTCTTCCCGATCAATATTTAATTCGGATGGAAATCCACTTTGTTCGACTTCATAATTCACACCGGAGCAAAGTTGATCAACTTTACATTGCAAATTATGCATTTGTTTTGCAAGATCGGGGACAATAATGGAGGGTGTTGTCTCTTCTAACTTCATCATCCTTTCTCATGCTTGTCGAATACACACCATGTAGGATGCACATGCATCATTAAAAGTAGACAGCGTTTCAAGGAGTCTCGAATCTTGATAAGATGAAGGAAATTGTTGCATTTGCCACGCATAGTCGAAAGTCTCTCCATTATCGTACCCAACTTCTTCTTGTTGTGGAAGATATATCATACCATCTTGATCAAAATATGGATTCCAAGGGTCTTGATAATATCCGTCCATCTATTCAATGAAGCACACCTACACAAGGAAGAGTATCAAATTCAAACAAAATAAAAAAAATGCACTATCAATTACGTTCAACTAGCACTAAGTTACACTAAAACCAACTAGTCCCCGACAACGGCGCCAAAAACTTATTTGCCAAATTTGTTAAAACACAAATTCGAACTCACTCGCAAGTGTACGAGATCGTTGTTATAGTAAGACAATTGACCAAGTTAAATATCGAACCACGGGACTAGTGGCTAGTATAGCCTTAATGCTATGCGTCGGCACGTAATTGTAGTGCGGATCAAGATTTAGGATCGGGGTTTTCTCGAAATTAAAACACAAATGAAAGCAACTAAACAAATCAAAGAAATTAACTAAACGAAAGCAATACGCAATTTTAGGGATTTTTCAAACAATTAAAAGAGACGTGTTCGGGTGTTCATCATCACATGAGAATCAAGTACACGATCGATAAGTAATAAATATTCAAGTTTCCGATCAACTATAGAAGCAATCACTAAACAATACGTATTCACCGTACTGGATAAAACACGTCAAATGAAAACATCGGATCGTTAATCTTTTCGCTTATCACCAATTTCTCAACTAAGCAACAAGTGTAGGAAATATGAGGTTCTAATGAAAATACCCAACTCTCGTTGCGATACCTCAATATCCACTCAAATAGCATAAATCACTCACACTCATACTAGATCATGCACCGACCCAACTCTCGTTGCGATAAATACACAATCTAAATACGAATTACAAGAGCAATCATGAAATCGAACAACCAAAGTCCATATTCCTAATAGATTGACCTTCAACTAGAATAGATATCACAAATCAAATCAAATACTTAATTACTCATGTAAATCCAAACACCCAAACACAAGACAATTAACTAAACATAATATCAAACAAACTCATATGAAATAAAGAACAATAATCCATAAACAAGAAATTAAACCAAAGACAAATAAAATTTAAGGAAAGAAGTCACCTCTTGGGAATTGATTTAGCTACAAAACTTGAGAATCCTTGAAATGAAAATTACAATTAATTGAAAGCTTAATCTAATCTATACCAAGCTAGAAATTTAAAGGAAAATCAAAAGAAAAATAAAAAGAAAAGAAGAAAAAATTTAGGGGAATTAGGGTTCTAAGCTATGAGTGTGTTGTTGAGTCCTCAATCTGATGAAAAATGGTATTTAAAGTGTGGGATGAGGGCTTTAGACGAATTTGCAATTTGGTCCTTGAGAAATTTGAAAATTGCAAAATTGCCCCAAAGAAAGGATGGCACGGTTTGAGGGCCAACTGCACGACCGTGCTTCTAAAATCCCAAGTCGTGCACGAGCCGTAGCCGAATGGCACTCTTCATGTCGTGCACTTCAAGCTTCGGAAACGATACCGTTTTTGCTCTATTTCTCTAGTGATGCGACGGTATTCCGGGTGAAGGCGGCGGCTTCAAGCTTAGAACGGGCTTTTCCGGATGCGAACTTTAATCCCGGCGATGTTGCTTCGAATTCCAGCAACAATGGCTTCTGCTTCTCCTCAGGTGTGCTACGGGCTTCCATTTCTGGTGTAGGCTTCGGCGGCGTGAATGAGACGGTGGCTAACTCTGCTTCCGGCGATTGCTTCTATTTTTCCGGCGCGAGTCTCTGCTTTTCTGGTATTGTGAATTTCAATTCCGGCGACTTGCTTCAAATAATTCCGTTCCCAGCGACGCTTAAATGAAGAATTGGGTTTCTTCTATTTCTCTCTCTTCGATGTGGGTTTCCTTCTTGAAAATGTCGTGGGCCCCGCATCACAAATAAATAAGCCCTTCCAAGCACGTGAGCTGTGATTATCAGAATCAAAATTTATTAAATAGCAAATGGGCCAAGGAAAGATAACAATTGGGCCATAAAATAAATTAATTCATTGAATAGAAATCTGGGCCTTCATTTCCATGAATTTTCCAAGCCCATTTCGCTCTTCCTTTCTCGATTTTAATTCTTCTCGAGCCCACTTTCTCAATTGATCTCAATTAAAACGTATTTGCTTCTAAAAAAAATCCCTATTTCTGCAAAATAAATCACAAACACCTTTCTCGACAATTAAGCACATTGAGACAATTTAATGCAAATAAATGCAATAAATCTGATTAAAATAAACAATTTAAATACACGAATTTCAAGCAAAAATCACACTAATCAGTGTTAACTCTAGAAAGTTAGATCAATGGTTAAAAAAAAATTGGCTCTTAAAATATAAAAGGAAAGTGATCTCTTACTATAAATTACTAGTATCAAGCCTACCCGTGCTTTGCACGGTAGTCATGTTAATCATTAAATTTTTATTATAATGATTTATGTTTTATATTCACTATTAAAGAGTTTATCCTTATGATGTCTTGTTCTCACATTAATTTGGCTTATGTATCAATTTATAGTAATACATTTTTATAAAATATGAGTTGACAATTTATTTCATTAACTTAATTTATGTTCCATTTTATAAATAATTTAAGTAATACGTGTCATTTTATAAAATATGAGTTGATTCTATGTTAAGTGGTAAGTTATAAATCTTATGTGGTTATAATAAGTGATCTAATAAAAAATATAAAAAAATACATTTACCTAGAGTTGAACCTTGCAGCTCATGGGATATTTTTATAATGTTTTACTAATTAAACCAAACTTTGAATCTTTATAATTTTGAATACATGGTAAATTTGAGTCTACAAAAGTACATTAAAAATATTATTGTGATTGTACCAATGTAAAAAAATTGTTCTGATTGTATATTATGACATAATTATAGTAAATTAATTAAAAAATAAATTGTAAACAATTTTATTTATGATTTAGTTTATCACTGACTGAACTAAACAATATATATATATATATATATATATATATATATATATATATATATATATATATATAATCCCCTATTATACTAATAGTGAGTTTAACAAGCTGATGTGTCGTCATGCTATTCATTTGGATGATGTGTCGTTTTCTCATGAAGTGTGATTTTTTTTAGATGATGTGTTATTATCCTATTGATTTATGTTATATATGTGGCATCCATGTGGCATATTAAGTTCAATTTAGAAAAAAAAAATTGTAATAACAAAGGTTTGAACCTTGCATCTATTGAGTATGTTTCAAGTTACTTGCCACCAAACCAATTCATTAATCTTTGTATATTTTGAACAATTATTTAACTTAAGTCTATAAATCTATTTACTTAAGAATCTCAAATTTGTGAACATTTCAAACAAAAGAATTAAATATCCTTTCAAAAAAAAAAATAAATAAATAAAAGAATTAAATATAATTATTATATTGATGAATTGATTACATTAGACTTTAACAAGTCAAATTATGTGAAATTTAATATTCAATTAACTTATTCATTCTGTATTAAAAGCAAAATAAATTTATTTGATGTATTTTATATTATCCTTTTGTATTAACTAATTATGTGTTGAATGTTTACGTGTCATCTATTTCGTCTATGTGTGGCTTATGTGTCATCTATGTGGCCTTATATAATAAGAAATCTAATAATAATAAAAAAAATGGGTATGCAAATGGATTTGAACCCTACACCTCATGAGCAATTGTTATGATGTTTATCAGTTTAGTCATATGACGTGTTTTATGAAATTTGAATATTAATTGTTATAACTTGAGTGTATAAAAAATTACGTACAAATTTGCATTTATTTAACTACATTTGAGGATATCTTATATATAAAAATCTTAATATATTAATAATTCAAACAAGTAACTTAAATATATTTAATTCTACTGTATTATTACTAAATTGATTAATAAATTTAAAAAAATCTAATTATGTTAAATGTCAATGTTCAATTAACTTATTTTTATATTCTCAATGTGTTTGAGAATATCCTATTTAGAAATTTTTTATTTGTAAAAAATTAATTAATGGAATTAAGAATATTACATAATTTTAATTTATTCTATCGATTAAGTGATTAATTAATTTTTGTTTAAATCTAATTATTTGAAATTTTATCATTTAATAGATAAATTTTTATTGTCTAGAAAACATAATAAACCAAAACTATAATTATTTGATTTTGTATATCTTAAATCAATTTTGATATGTCAATTTCTTTTGATTTAATTGTGTTTAACATGTGACATTATGTTTGTGTAATAATGTTGTCTCTAATCAAATGAAATGCAATTACATGAATTTGAATCTTGGACACATATATATTTTATTTATTTTTAAATAGAAAGTCGTATTATAACCCACTAATAAATTTATATTACTAATGTTTTTTAAATTCTGAAATGCTTATTAGTTTATTTAATATTATATAATTTAAATGACATATATATAAAATATTTTTTACATGTAAAATATATTATTTATATAATTTAGAGATTTAACATATTTGAAAAAAAAATCCTTAAAATATAAGTATTAAAAATATAGGGTTAATTCAATATTAATTCACGATCATTAAGCTTAATCTTAATTTAATCACAACATTAAATAATGTTATAGAAATTCACCAATGTTTAATTTCAATCAAATATATGAATTGCACTTTTAGCAAGAAAAAAAAAGATGCATGGGTGTGTATTATTGTTTGAGTCAGAAATCCCCCTACATCGAGGAAATCGTCTTAGGGAGGAAAGGATAGGTATGTGGTGCATAGTTGAGAAAAATATATCATAATTTAAAAGTGTATACCAAACTGAAACAAAAAAAAAAGTACGTGAATTTTAATAAAAATATTGAAAATTGTATTTAAATTGAGATTGAGCCTAAAAGTCGTGGGTTACTAAGAAATTAACCAATATTTCTATGCATATATAATATTTAAATATGTTTATTATATAATATAATTATATTATTTTACGATGATCAAATTTATTTAAGTGTATATAATGCATATGTAAATAATTTAAAAAATATTCAGCGTAGTATATGTGTGTATTAAAATAGATTGAATTAATAATGTGATGATGCGTCAATAAAATACAAAATTTTAAATTAATTTTGCGAACTAACCGCGTAAAACGCGGGGCACTAATCTAGTACATTATATTGTAGAGTTGAATTCAAGAGAACTTATGTGTAACTCGCGTGGTCTCATGTAGCGTTTTATGTTTTAACCTTCATATCTATTATGTATTATGCATTATGTTTATCACTTGTTCTCCGGAAAAAAATTAGACAAACTTTTTTTTATTAAACATAATCGTATTATGAGAATAAATGTGTTTTATTATAACATATAAATCAGTAAACAATTATTTTTTCAATAAAATTATTTTTATTCAAATAATTTATCATATATAAAGGGTAAATATAATATGAACTTGTACAATTTTTAATTTTTTAAACACAATATAGTACTCTCTCCGTCCCTTTTTAGTTAAATATATTGTCTAAAAATACATTATTTATAATATTAACATATTTATATTTTGGAAAATTTTCTTCAAAAGAATTATATATACATTACACTCTCTCTACAATTATATTAATTTTTAAATTTTTTTTCTTCATATTTTCACTCAATAATTTTACAATTAAAGTGTTTCTACCCATAAATATCAACAATCGTTTTATCTCCATCCTCTAATTTATACATATGGACCCCACAATCTCTTACTTTATCTGCTTATTTAATCTACTTTTTTCATTTTTTTTTTAAATTTGTGCACAAACAATTAAGCATAATTTTTGTAGATGGAGGGAGCATGTTATTTAAAATATGTAAAATCCCTCATAATTTAATTTTAAACGCGGAAAAACAAAATATTGGATAAGCACATAAAATTAGTATATGTATGTCTCTTCTATAGTTAAAATATTACAACACTATTATATATTTTTTATAAAATAATTACTAACAATAATACATTAATGACAAAATACCCCCCCCCCCCCCCCCCAACACACACACACACACACACATATATATATATATATATATATATATATATATATATAATGTTTGTCCATTATTTTTTATTAAATGATATGTTAAAATCACGTATATATCCATAAATTTTCATACAATTATATATTAATTTGATTACATTATATATATTATAATCTAAAATGAACACATTGATATATATACATACATTAAAAGAATAGAAAAAAAAACTACACGATTATAAAACAAATTAACATAATAAAGATATTAATTGATAACCATGTACAAAACTGAGTTATATGATAAATGAATAAAGAAAAATGATAGACAAAAAATTAAATTCCAACATTTATTCTTTAAAAAAAATTCATAAAAAACAATAAAAAGAAAATTATGTTTTTGCAAAATACTAAACACTTCTAAAATACTACATTTTTTGTAGTATTTACATTCATAAAAATCATTATGAGACATTATTATTTTCAACCCACTTCGATTGGTAATCCTTGAGACTGCAACATAAAGCTAACCATGGCTAAATACAGGTTTCTTGATAAAGACTCTAACATTAGAAAATGATTAAATTCAGTAAGAAATATATAAAAAAAAAAAATATATATGCATCCAATGATATATAAATCTCACCAAGTAAAGTTTAAATTCAACATTATTGTAATTCACAAAATGTTTAATGGTTCAAACAACATTTACTGACTCTAATTTTCCTTAACATTATCTTCAAAATGATCAATTTAATTGTCAGATGATATATTTAGAGAAAAAATTAAATTTTTTTGTACATGGTCCAATAACATTTTTCATCACTGTTCAACCAAACGTAATTTAAAAATACTATAATAAAAAATATTATAACATTAACATTAAAAAAAATGGACACACATACACAAAACATATCACCAAAGTGTCTTTGAATTTTAGGTTTTTATCACACCCTATGCATCAGTCTATCTACCTAATAGACACTCCTGTGCAAAAATATTAATTATAATTTTCACAATTGATATGTGGC
The DNA here is from genome assembly GCA_947034835.1 of Ballota nigra. Classification (NCBI taxonomy): domain Eukaryota; kingdom Viridiplantae; phylum Streptophyta; class Magnoliopsida; order Lamiales; family Lamiaceae; genus Ballota; species Ballota nigra. The sequence continues at coordinate 28,260,998 of OX344727.1, forward strand.
ATGTTTGGTTGTTGTATTGTAACTCAATGAGATTTATGGGTGAATTTTTCTATGGACGTTGTCATGTAGGTGTTAGTATTTTATGTTGGATGAAGCTAATTATAATATTATAATGGGTATATTTAGTAAAAAAATATGGGTAAACTTTGTAAAAGTATAATTGTAAATAATTGCACCTTATAATTTTTTTTGGTACTCGGTATCTGGCTCATTGCCGACTAATTCGGGGGAACAATAGCAATTTCATATTTAATTTGATTAAAAATTAAAAAAATTAATATTATATTTTAATAAAAAAATAAAATCATTTTTTAAATAATTATATAATAAAGTCAATGTTATTTTTAAACTAATCAAAATATCTCATGTACATTAATAATGATGAAAAAACAAAAAATATTAAAGAACAAACGATACAAGATCAATATGTCAAAATTAAGCACCCTAGGTCATAATAAAATTCATCAAACTCAAATTTTATAACCAAATAATGAAGTATTTCTAAACCTTAACATCCACATAAAATAAAAAATCTTTGATACAATAACAAATAAAAGAATAAATAAAGTGACTTAACAAAAAAATTCAATATCAAATACTCAACCGTTGCACACAGAAAATGAAAATCATTTTTGCTCTGACATCAATACCATTATACTTCTAACTTTTAACATTTTTATGCAATTCAGTATTCTTAATGAATTTATATCAAACTTTAGTAAGAGTAGCATGCGACGATCCATGACACAAATAAACGTGGATTCATAATAAATAGGGAAAGATACTCCAGATCTAACATACTTTATTATAATAAAACTTGATTATTTTCTTAAAAATTTTACACTCGATGTTAGTATATGTTGCATTCTATAGAAAGCTCAATGATTTCACCTATATTTACTGGTTCTTATTATCCTTCAACTTAATTTTAAAAATGATCAATATAATAAAACTCGATTCTTCTCCAAAAAAGTTTACACCCACAATGGTATATGTTAAAAATAAACATGTGTTAAATTTATAGTTTCATTAAAATAAAAAACAATATAGATAAGCATCCAAAAAAAAAAAAAAAAGAATCTCACCAAACAATATTTAAATTTATCAAAATTGCCTTTCAAAGAAAGCTTAAAGATTTTTCACAAACATTTACTGGTTTTAAATTCCATCAACATTATTTTCAAAATGATCAATTTGACTTTTAGTCATAACATTCAGAGGAAAGTGTGAATTATCTATACATGGTCCAGTAGCATTTTTATTACTGTTCAAACAAAAAATATAATATAATACAAAAAAGACTATCACATTAACATTAAAAAATAGAATAAATACCAACAAATTATCTTAGATGGTTTTTGTTTCAAGCTCTTCAATCGAAATAATAATGGAAAAACTATTTTTCCTCTATGCCACCGCATATGTTGGAGGAAGGATTATCTCCATGGTGGTTACATTCTTTGTATTGTGCCCCATTTAAAAAAGGACAAATGAAGCTTGTGGGCAATGTTTTTAAAACAAACGACCAGTCCGATCGGTTTAACTGAGAACCCGTCACGATGATGGTTTGGTTCTTACTTTAAAATAGTTTTAATCTGAACCGATGTGAACCAGTCAAAACTCAGGTTTTTAATTCACAATTTTTTTAAGAACACCTACCGTCTTCCAATGCAGATTCTAAATTTCAGATCTTAAGTAAGCGGTAAGCCAATGTGTAGTTGACTGGATCTTCAATTTTCATTGTGTTAATTCTACCAGTCGCATATTTTAATCAGAGAGAGATAGAGAGGTAAAGAGATAAGGAGAAAATGAGGGAGAGTGGAATGTGGGAGGTTCACAAAGAGAGAGTGAAAGAGCGAGAGAGGTCGGTGGAGGGAGGGATATGACTTGCTAACAATTAATTCACCATTTATTTCTTTGTTTGGGGTAATATTTTCAAGAAATTAGTATTAAATAAAATCTTGAATGCTTCTGATATATTTTAGGATAATAATTAATTGCATCTTTTAAGGAATACTTTTATACAATTATTATATGACAATATAGAGGCAAAATGATTCATACATGAATTAATGAAGGGTATTTGTTGTTTTCACTAAAGAATATTAGTTGTTTTCACTGAAGTGTATTACTTGTGTACATTGAAGAGCCTTAGTTGTTCAGTGCAAACAAACTGAGACTCTTCAATGATAATAATTAATACGCTTAAGTGAAAACAACTAATACTCTTTAGTGAAAACAACTAATATCCTTCAATGATTCATGTATGAACCATTTTCACTATATACATACTCTTAATATATATATATATATATATATATATATATATATATATATATATTATCCTAGTTATCCAGTCGAACCAGTGACCCATTTTATTGTTCGGTTTGACGATCGGTCTAGGTTTAAAAAGATTGGTTGTGGGTGAAGGTTGATGGGAGTGATTGATAGGGATGAAAATGAGGCAAGTTCAAACTCGAACCTACATTAAACCCACCCCGCTCAAAACTGGTTTGGATCCGGTCAAGCGGGTCCGGGGAGGGTCGTTGTTATTATAGGACTTGCACCACGAACCCGCCTCATAATATATTAATGTTATTCTATGTATTTGTATGCATATATATGGACTTATATTCAAATTAATGTATATAAATTTATTAATATATTGATTATATATGTTATATTTAAGTGTTAGATGAATATTAAATATTATTTGAAGCAAATATATGTTTAAATTTAATTATTTGAATGCAAAAATTATATATTTTATATTTTAATTAAAATTTAAGATTAATATAAAATTTAATGGGGTGGGGCGCTTGGACCCGACGAATCTGATTAGGCGTGAAATTGTCATGATTCGTAGCTCATTTTGCCCGTGTTTTGAATGAATTTGATGAGTATTTCGAGTAAATTGAGTACTATTTTCATATATTGATGAATTTGCCTCTTTGATGCTCATGGATGGATAGAGGGCGAAGAATGGAGTTCATAGGACTTTGAATCGACTCAAACGGATGCCCGGATGAGAAGATATTGAAGAAATACGAATGGTAGTAGTTCGTGAGAAGAAAAGTATCATTTAGTGGAAGAGGAGAACCACTCGAGCAGACCAGCTCGAGCGCCCCTGCTCGAGCAAGTGCAGGATTCGACACAAAGACTAACAGAGAATTTTGGGCGCTCGAGCAGCTCGAGCGCCCCCGTTTGAGTACATTTTCCGCTCGAGCTCAATGAGGTTAATGAGGTCGAGCGCCCCCATTCGAGCCCCTATTTCGTTCGAGCTGGGAAGTATTCATCTTCTATAGAGGCTTTCTCAACTGACCTGATGGAGAAGGTTGAAGGGTTGTGGAATAAAAAGGTAACTGAGTTCGAGGCCAAGCATGGAGAAATGAAGGCCAGCTTAAAAGAGGTCTTGAAGAAGGCGGCAGAAGACTTCCCCACCCAAGAGAAGACGGACGTTATCATCAGTGCAAAACTTGATCAATTTGTCAAGTTTGGCCAAACTGCTGGAGCAACTCTTGAAAGATTGGAAGAAGAGGTGGACCACTGCTCAACCCAACTGAGAGCTGTTGAACATGACTAGATGAAGCTAAACATCACTGTTGCAGAGTGCATGATTAATGCCGAAAAGAGAGAAGAGTTAGTGTCTGGAAAGCAGATGAAGCTGGATCCGAAAAATCAAATGGAGCTAATTCTTGAGACTGATGACTTTGCAAGAAGTCAGCAGATCAAGAATACCATGAAAAAAGTGAATAAAAAAGCTCAGAAGTTGGCGGATGAGAGGAGCAAAGGAGTGAAAGGAAAAGAAGTTCAAGAAGAAAGGGATCTGTCCAAATTCAAAGAGGCTGCTGAAAAAGATAAAAGAGAAAGAGCTGCTCTGAAGGGAGAGACTGTTGGTCCCGAAACGAGTAAACAGGTGTATGGGGGGGGGAATACACCTGTGGTTACAAATTGAAACTTCTTTAAAACTTATCAGGTTACTTAAGACAGTAGCTCGTCAGTGGACTTGAGGTCTGCTGAGAGTTACTCTGTGAAAGCTTACTGAGATAATACCTCCACTGAAAGCACAAGACTTTCAGTTGAACTACTATCTAATTAGCTTTCAGATGCGGATTAGTGAGCCCTTTTAGAAAACTCGTTTTACTTTGATAAACTTGAGATTAACACACACTTATGAAATAGCAGAATGTAAGTACACAAGATGTAAAGTGGTTCAGAGATAAATCTCCTACGTCCACTGGCCTGATCAAACAGGAGAATTCCTTTCACTTGGAATTCCTTGTGTTATAGTGCCAAGGTGCACTGATCAACTTTTCCTCTCTTAGGATGATTGATCACTAGGAAATTCCAGGTCCTAGTTCCCAAAACAAACCAGCTTTCAGACTGATACAACAATCAGCTTACTAACACCACTTAACACTAGCTCTCAACCTAAACACTGAGTAGGGTTTTGAGTAGGGTTTTGGTTCCAACTATTTTGAGATAATCCTTACAAGTTTAGCTCAAGGCTTAGGATTGGATTATCTCTTTCTAAGGTTTGGATATAGCTTTAAGCTTGGTTACAGAAGGTTTGTTAGTTTCTCTACAATTGTGAAACACTTGGGAAACAATGATAATTTCGAGTGTTTCTAGATAGTTATGAATGTAGAGATAGCTTTGATCTTGTGAGTTTCCCGTGCATGTAAAATGTGCACGTCCTTCTGTATTTATAGGCTTCCTTGAAAATCTTCCCGTTGGATTTGAATCTTTTCAAGTAAGTCTTCTTGTATCTGATTGGTTCAAACGGCTCTATTTGAAGCTTTAAGTCTTGTCAAGAAACGGCTGCAAAACCATGCCTGTTCACCAACTTTCTGTAGATTGCTAGGTGAAAGACTTTTGGTACTTGTCAGGCTGGGACAGGTCGGCTGTCAGTAAGGTACACTGACGTGTCATCTTCTCATTGGACCTTAAGTCTGTATGCCCAGATTCTTGTCTTGCTTTAAGGTGGAACTCCTCTGATGAGAACCTTCTTATTCCTTCATTTATTGTAAGCTTCACTGAGATTCATTTTGCCTTGTTCCAACCAGATTTAACTAACAGCTTTAAATATGTTTAGCATTAAATGTACTTTGTTAGTTCCCATCAGTGGACCTTCGTCCTCTACTGATAGATTTAGTCTTAGTGAGAATGTACTTAGAAAACATTCAAGACTTAGACTTCTTTCTCAGATCACTTAGTCTTCAGCGGACTTCACTTCAGCGGACTTCACTTCAGCAGACTTCATACTAAAATACACTCTAGTTTTTACTAACTGCACTTCAGTTCTTAACACTTAGAACTGTTTAATTTAAACTCTAACTCTACTGAATAATTTACTTACAAACAACTTAGGGAGGGACATGTTGGCATCTAATCAAAACAAGTCTTATACATTTTCCCAACAATTTCCCCCTTTTTTATTATGCCGGAACCTATCTTATTACATATCTTCTTCTAGATGAGGTTCTTCAGATGACATTCAAAGTTCACAGTTTTTGTAAGTAAAACATTCAAGTACATAAGCCTAAATGATAATGAGATATTATCTTGGGCAAAACATCAGCAGAGTTCCTTTCATTGAAAAATATGAAGTACAAATTACATGAAGTCAACTCTAAAAAAGTTTCAAACTTAAAAACATCTGGGACTTATAAACAAATGCCCAACAAAAGATACAACTTTCTCAGATGGACTCAAAAAGAGGTTCAAGTCCATATTGCTTAAAGACTCTAATCTTCAGCTCATTCTTCCTTTCCATCATCTCCTTGGAATGTCCTCTGAGACCAAGGTGTTCACATAAGGATGTCCACTCTTCAGTGATCCTTTCTCTATCAACAGCTCCTGTTGCATCTTGAGGAGGCCAGTATGTGATTGGCTCAGGGGCCTTCAGAGCATGATCTGGGAAGGCATCATTCCAAGCATCACAGATCTCGGGATAGAGTTTGGGATAGGCATCAAACAACCATGAGTTGAAGACTTCTTGTGCATTGTCCCTTCCTAACTCTCCACTGACATAGAAGGAATATACAAAGTCTCTTTTTGCAGTCTCCCAAGCATCATTGAGCTTCTTAGGAACCCAGGCATCGTGGTGAGGGAATCTGTTCTGAGATGGTGTGATCTTGTCTTTCTTCAGTTTGGCAGCCCACTTAAGATAACCACTTCTGAACTTTTTAGAAGTAGTTTTGTCAAAAGTGGCTAACCTCTCCTGCTTCTTCCTCTCAGCCAGTTCTGCAATGGTTTCCATCTTCCCAACCACCTTATCTCTCCTCTCCTGCTGTTGGGCTGTTAGCTTCCTTGCTCTCTCGTTCATTCCACCAGCCTCTTTGATTAGCTCAGTGAGCTCCGTGACTCGGGTGGGTGCAGATTTGGGAATTTCAGAAGACAAAGGATCAGGGTTAAGAATGGGAAGTACCTCAACTTCATCAGTAGAGGTTGTGGACTTAGCTGCCAACCTTCCTGAGGTTCTTGTCTTTTTAGCAACCTCTGCTGAGAGTACATCAGTTGCCTTCCTCTTGGCAGGTTCCCCCTTCTTTGCAGCTCTCTCTTCCTTCTCCTTCAGATGAGCTTCCTTGAACTTTGAGAGGTCCACTGATGCGGTCTCCTTTCCCTTCTTTTCCTCAGCCTGCTTCTGGGCCTCAGCATCAACTTTCTTTATGGTGCTTTTGATTTGTTGACCTTTCTCGAACTCCGGGGTTTCAAAGATGATTTGCATTTTGTTCCTTGGATCAGCCTTCAGCTCTTTAGAAGATATCAATCTTTCCCCCTTTCCGGCATTAATCATGCACTCAGCCACAGTGATGTTTAACTTCATCTGATCGTGAGCGATGGCCTTCAGTTCAGTCGAGCAGTGGTCAACTTCATCTTCCATCCTTTCCAGTGCAGCTCCAGCAGTTTGACCAAATTGCACAAATTGGGCCAGTTTCTCATCGATTAGCACATTGTTCTTTTCTTGAGTTGGGAAGTCCTCAGCAGCCTTCTTGAGAACTTCACCAAGCTTGGCTCCGAGTTCTTCGTGCTTTGCCTCGAACTCCTGCATCTTCTGGTTCCACAACCCTTCAACTTTCCCAACAAGGTCAGCTGAGAAAGCTTCAACAGAAGACTTTAGGTTGATGGACACGTTCTCCACTGAGTCCTTCAGGAATTGAGCTCTGGCTTCTTCCTCCTTCTTCTCCAGATCTTTCAGAGCCTCAATGACTAGCACACTTTGTCCCTCAACTACATCAATTACCATCTGCTGTGAGTCTTCAACTTTCAGTGTGAGATTTTGAAGTGATGTAGTTGTGGACTCCATGAGTTCGTCAATGTGATCTGAGAGTATGATCATTTCGTCTACCTCCTCTTGGACAACTTCTTGGACATCTTTCAGCTGAGTTTCAAGAGCAGGGATTCTTTCTTCTTGAATTTTAATCACTTCATCCTTCAGGGGAGTTAGGTTGATCTGGACTGAGGGGATCTCATCAGTTTGGGTACCTGCATTTAAGACAGTGTTAGTTTTTCCTCCCTCAATCTCACAACCTAGATCTCCTGAAGTCTCTAACTCGATTGGAACTCCCTCCTCCTCACTCAGCTTACTTCTTTCATCACTCTTATTTTCAACTAAGATTTTTTCAGCCAATGCATCCTTTACAGGAATGATTGCTTTTATTTGGCCACTCACAACTCCTGTGATTTCAACATCTCTTTCAGCACCCTCATCTTTTTCTTTTTCTTTTTCAACTCCTTCTATTCCAGTCACCTCAGTTGACTCTGAAGCCACCACTGAGGGCTGTTGTGGGAGAATCTCAGTAGACACCTCTACTGGACTCTCCTGTGGTAAATTTTGAGCCTCAGTATCCCTTGCCTTGGATACATCCTTGGCTACCTCACCATCACCTTGCCTTGGTGAGGTCCCTCCTCCTTGTACACTTTCCTCCATCTCTTTCTCCTTCTCCTCCTCTGCTTCAGCAACCACATCAGCTGACTTCTTAGCCTCAGCTATCTTCTCCATCACCAGACTCTCAAAAATTTTCTCATCACAGAGAAGTCTGGATTTGGTCATCCCTGCAAACTGCAACACCTCCATCTCCTCCTTCTTCCAATCATCGGCATTGCTGCCTCTGACTGCCAATAGAATTTCTCCTAGCCTCCTATCTTTGAGCTGGACAAGGAGTCTCAGCCTCAAGAATAAAGCCTTGAGAGTGGGGAAGTTGTCAAGTTCAGGGTACTTAGACTCCAAAGAGTAAGCAACCTCATCCTTTAGGGTGTCTAAGAATGAGTACTCTTCTTCATCGTCTGAAGGAAGGGAAGGGGTAGGGGATCTGATATCAGTGGGTTCTTCTGGAATAGATTCCAGGTGAGTTGAGGTTTGGGTTTCAGGAGGGTTAGTTTCAGAAGAGGTTTGAGTGTCAGGTGAGGTTGGGTTTTGGTCAGTGGGGGTTGAGGGAATGGGTTCAGTAGGATTTGATGGGGTGGTTTCAGTTGGGGTGGAGATGAGTTCAGTGGGGGTTTGAGTTTGAGATCCACTGGCTGGCTTTTGAGAGCCATCAGTGGGGGTTTGAGTGTGAGTTATTTTGGAGATGCGTTTGGTTTTGGCTACAGGGGTGCGAGGTTTGGTCTTGGGTTTAATAGGAGTAGGAGCAGGAACATCTGAGTCAGACTCAGTTGAGATAGTGTTGGGGGAAGAGGTAGGGTTACCTGATGAAGACTCATCAGTAGAGTCTGTGACTCTGACTTTCTTCAAAGCAGCCTCTTTCACTGCTTCAGAAGATCTCTTCTTCTCCTTCCTTGAGGCCTTCTCTGCCACAGCCTCCTTATGTTGAGCCATTTTGTCACTCAACTTTACCAGTCTCCTTTTCAGCTTTGTTTTCTTCCCCTCAGCTGGGGTATCTTCCTCCTCCTCTACTGCCTCTGGGCTTTCCACAACAGGCTTAATCATCCTAGCCTCCAGAGTCTTTCCAGACTTGAATAAAATCTTTAGATTGCTCCATTTCCTGTCAGGGATCCAATCTACGCCCAAATCTACATTCTCTATCAAGTAAGAGATTTTTGTTGCGTAGTTTAGCTTACTTGATAGTTGGGGAGTTTTGTCGGGTTGAAACTTTGAATGCTCCTTATTCAAGGCCCTCAGAAAGAACTGCTGCCAGTTGTATGGCCTTTCCTTGCTCTCAACAATCGCCTTCATCAGCCTGAGCTTTGGCTTGCTCACTTGCTCAGTACTCCCTTGGTTTCCCAAAATACACTTACTCACAATTTCACAGAGAACATTTTAAACTGGCAGGAGTTCACTTCTGTTCATTGTTGGAGTGTATGGTACCTTCCTCTGCATTATGGTTTTGACCCATTCTTCCTCCTTCTCCACAATGCACGTGTCTGGATTGGGACCTTCAGAAGGAAGATCAAAAAGCTCCTTCAGGACATCTCCGCTTACACGAATCTCCTTCTTTATCTTCTGGTGTTCAATGACCTCCATGTCATCCCTCATAACTTTCTTCTTCCTTTGCAAGATCAGATGAGACCTGATCTTTGTATCTGAGTTGGAGACATTGTTGTAGAAATCAAGAACCTGTCTGTCAAAACAGTTCTCTGGATGAACAGATAGGAATTTCTCTAACCCAACACTTTTTATCATTTCAAGGGCCTCTTTGATGTGAGCGTACTCTGGTCTGGACTCAATTTCTGGGTTATCGAAAACCACGATGGGTTCATACCAGAAGTTATCTTTTTGGGTAAGGAAACTGAGATTTAGTTTCGCCATTTGAACAAGAGGGTTTGAGAGAACAAATTACAGAGTAAGATAGTAAGTGTTTGCTTGGAAGTGTATTCGAAAAGGTTTACAAGCTTAAGGTTGGGGATTTTATATCAGAAATAAACGGTTAGATCTAATTTCACAATCAACGTCTGAGATTGAATGATTTTGAGATCGTGGATAGTTGCAGGGTTTAGTGGGGGGTTTTAAGAAATCTTGACGGTTTAGAAAAGAACCGCCTAATTGAATGGTATGGATTGAAAAGGTTGGTAACCGGAAGGTCACATCATCCGGCTTTTAGAGCGCGTGAGATAGGTAATTGAAAAAGCATGTCTGACTTGTACCACGCGCATTAAATGCTTGCCATACCAAAATCTCTTCGGAACAGTGGAAAGAGATTTAGTTTTCCAGAAAGCACTCATTAGTAAATATATTGAAACCAATTAAAATATATATAACACTAAGAGGCTTTATCTTTGAAAATAACATAAGTATAGACTTGACCTCTTCTGAGATGGGGAGCTTCTTCTGAGAGAAGATCCTCTTCTGAGTATGAACCTCCACTGAGTTGAAGGTAACTCTACTGAGATTCAATCCTTTCTTTACTCTCCTGGATCTAGGAGTCCAAGCTCCACTGACAACTCTTGAAACCTTGCTTCAGCCAAAGGTTTAGTGAAGATATCTGCCTTCTGCTTGTCAGTGTGGATTTTGAGCATCTTGATGTCCTTCTTCTCCACATGATCTCTGATGAAGTGATGCCTTATATCCACATGTTTGCATCTTGTGTGGAGAACTGGATTTTCTGAAATAGCAATTGCACTATAGTTGTCACAGAAAATAGGGACTTCATTGGCAAAGATGTTGTAATCTCTCAGTTGTTGTCTTAGCCAAAGAATTTGAGCACAACAACTTCCAGCTGCCATATACTCAGCTTCAGTAGTGCTTGTGGCTACTGAATTTTGTTTCTTGGAGAACCAAGAAATCAGTTTACTTCCCAAGAATTGACAAGTGCCTGAGGTTGATTTTCTATCAATTCTGCATCCTCCATAGTCAGCATCTGAGTATCCTGTGAGTTCTAGATTGTCATCTGAGGGATACCACAATCCCATATTCACAGTACCCTTAAGATATTTGAGAATCCTCTTGGCAGCTTCCAGGTGACTTTTCTTGGGATTGACTTGATATCTAGCACAAATGCCAACTGCAAATGTGATATCAGGCCGGCTTGCTGTGAGATACAGTAGAGATCCAATAATGGCTCTGTAGGAAGTCTGGTCTACTGATTCTCCATCCTCATCTGGTTCCATTTTGGTGTTGGTGTTGAGTGGAACTCTTGCAACCTTGCTGGTCTGGCATCCAAACTTGTTGATCAGCTCCCTTGTGTATTTGGCTTGGTTGATGAAGATTCCTTCAGTGGACTGCTTGACTTGAAGTCCTAGGAAGAAATTCATTTCTCCCATCATAGACATCTCAAACTTTCCCTTCATCAGTTGAGAAAACTTCTCACAGAGGACTTGGTTAGGACAACCAAAGATGATATCATCCACATAAATTTGAACCAGCAATGTGTCCTCTCCTTTTGTGATTCTGAAAAGTGTTCTATCAACTCTCCCTTTGATAAAACCATGATCCAAAAGGAATTGAGACAAAGTATCATACCAAGCTCTTGGAGCCTGTTTCAGTCCATATAGAGCTTTCCTCAGTCTATATACTTTGTGACTTTCTTCAAAACCTGGGGGTTGCTCCACATAGACTTCTTCATTGAGTACTCCATTCAAGAAGGCACTTTTAACATCCATCTGGTACACCTTGAATTTCTTGTGAGCAGCATATGCAAGAAATAACCTTATTGCCTCCAATCTGGCTACTGGAGCAAATGTTTCATCATAGTCAAATCCTTCAACTTGAGAGTAGCCCTTTGCAACTAGCCTAGCCTTGTTTCTGACTATGATATCATTCTCATCCTTCTTGTTTTTGAATACCCACTTGGTTCCTATCACATTGCAGTGATATGGTCTGTCCACCAACTCCCATACTTGGTTCCTTGTGAACTGGTTGAGCTCTTCTTGCATGGCAATGATCCAGTTGGAATCTTGAAGTGCTTCTACTATGGAACTTGGTTCCTGGTTTGATAAGAAACAACAAAACAAAGCACTTTCACCATGAAAACTTCTAGTTTTGACTCCTGAGGAAGGATCACCTAGGATTTGCTCAACAGGGTGATCTGAGAGCCAAGTCCTCCTAGGCCGATGCCCTTCAGTTGAGTTTAACTCTTCTGAAGTTGAGTCACTAGATATTGGAATGAAATCGAATTCAGGAAATAAGACAGAGGGTTGAAGTCCTGAGTCATCATTCAAGGTATTTTCATTCTCAATGGTAATTTCATTGGTTCCCCCTTGAATGATAGTTTCAGTGAATGTCTCAGCTGTGACCACATCTTCATTGACATTGGTTACCTCTTGAACTGGGATGGTGTTCATCAGTTCAGTTACATCTTCAGGAGAGCTCTCAGGTGAGCTTTGAGGAGTGGTCTGATTTTGAGTGTCCTCTTTGAATTGTTGATCATTGAGGTTGTCCCAGGTTGGGATGAATGTATCAACAGAATTCTCAGGATATCCTTTTGATTTGATACTCAGTCTAGTTAGCCTTTTGCTTATCACATCCTCAGTCTCCTTACTTCTGGAATCAAAAGTAGATTCATCAAATACCACATGAGGTGTTTCTTCCACAACAAGAGTTCTACAGTTGTAAACTCTGAAAGCTCTACTGATTTGGGAATATCCTAAGAAAATTCCTTCATCAGCTTTGCTATCAAAAGCTTTCAGTTGAGTTTTCCCATTGTTGTGAATGAAACACTTGCAACCAAAAATATGAAAGTAAGATACCTGTGGCTTTCTGCCATTCCATAACTCATATGGAGTTTTTCCTTGATGTTTGGTTACCATGGATCTGTTTTGAGTGTGGCAGGCAGTATTAATAGCTTCAGCCCAGAATCTTTTAGGAACCTGAGCTTCAGCTAACATTGTCCTTGCTGCCTCCTTGAGAGTCCTATTTCTTCTTTCAGCTACTCCATTTTGTTGTGGAGTTCTTGCAGCTGATGTCTCATGAAAGATACCTAATTCTTTACAATAATCAGATATGATAGAATTTATGAATTCAGTGCCCTTATCTGATCTTATCTTTACAATGTTCAGGCTCTTTTCATTGCTAACTTTCTTCAGGAGCTCTGGCAGTCTCAGTTGAGTCTCATTTTTGCTTGCAAGGAATATCACCCATGTGTACCTGGAGAAGTCATCAACAACAACAAGTGTATACTTTCTCCCATTTATACTTACAGGGGTTACTGGACCAAAAAGATCCATATGTAATAGTTGAAGTACTCTGTCAGTAGAGGTTGCTACTTTGCTTTTGAAAGATGCCTTTACTTGCTTCCCCTCCTGACAGGCTTTACAGATATGTTCTTTATTGTATACTTCATTTGGCATTCCTTCTACCAGTCCATGTCTTGCTATCCTGTTCATCATCTTGAAGTTCAGATGACTTAGCCTTTTGTGCCACAACCAATTAGTGTTAGTTGAGCTTTTGGCAATAAGACATGCATTTGGTGTGCAAGACTTCCAATCTGCAAGATAGATATTTCCCTTTCTTGACCCAGTTAGTAATACCTGTTGTGAAGATATATTCTTAACAAAACACAGGTTACATGAAAATTCAACACTGTATCCCTTATCACAGAATTGACTTATGGACAGAAGATTATGCTTAAGTCCACTGACAAAGGATACATTGCTTACTCTTACTGAGCCAATTATTAAAGTACCATAACCTCTAGTGGCTCCTTGAGAGTTGTCACCAAAGGTGACTTGTGGACCTTCCTTCTCAACAAATTCTGTCAGGAGATCTTTGTTGCCAGTCATGTGCCTAGAACATCCACTGTCCAAGTACCAGACTGATGATTTAAGAGCTTCTCCTTTGTTGAGGTCCACTGAGCCCTGCAATCACAGATCAAGCTTTAGGTACCCATTTGGTGTTGGGTCCTACAAGGTTAGCTGTACCTTTCGGAATCCAAATTTGCCTCACAGTTCTAATTATTTTAGATTGGCTAATTTGTCTTCCATAAACATCTACATAGATTGTTATCTCCCTGGGTGCCTTGGGAGTAAACTTTCTATGGGTGTCAGCCTTTGAAGGAACAGGAACCTTCTTCACATTCTTTCTCTTTGGCTTGGGTGCACCTGGTCTTGGTTTTTGTTGATAAAGGTATGAAGGACCTTTTCCTTTAGGCACAAAAGGACTAGGTCTTCCATATGAGTCATTCCTTGAGGACTGCTCATGCCTGGGTGTTCTCAGCTGAGGTTGCTTCATCTGTGAAGACCTCGGCTGATAGTACCTCTGCTGAGATCTATTTTGATAAGTCACCTGAGCCTTTCCATTTGGTTTTGGCTTAGATTGACTTTTCTTTTGTGTGATCTCAGCTGGTCTTTTTCCTTTATCTACAGTCTGTGGTTGAAATGTCACAGACTTAACAAAAACTCTCTTTGTGCCACTTGAAGAAGCAACACTCAGAGGACCTTCTGAAGGTTTTGGAATAAAGCCTATCCCACACTTGTTATTTGGATTGGTTTGAAAACTTTGGATCTCCTCTATGGCAAGAGAGGGTTTGTTTAGAGCATCAATCCTTTTTAACAAGGTCTCTTCAGATTTTTGTAAGACATCAATTTTCAGGAGAGAATCCTTTATTTGGCTTACCAATTTTAAATTCTCTTCAGTTAACTTTGTTTTAGATTCATTGAGATCTTTTATCAGTTGATCTCTACCATTTCCTTGACTCCTGAGGGTTTCCACCTCTTTTGTCAGTTCAATGGTAGATTTGGCTGAGTTCAGATCTTTTTGATTCCCAGACTCGATTAACTTGGAGTTTTCACTCAAGAGTTGTTTGTTCTCATCTTGAAGACAGAAACTTGCTTCTTGCAACCTTGAGAAATCAATCATCAATTGTTCCAAGGCGGACTGAAGATTGAGTTCCTCAGTTGACTCTGAGCTTAGCTCAGGTGTGTGTTCTAGAGAAATGGATGGTTTAGATTGTACCTCTGGTTCTTCTCTTGCCATGAGGCACATGTCATCTTCACTGCTGTCAGAGAACAGTTCATCAGGTGACTCCAGGTTTTCATCAACATCCCCAGCCATCATGGCTTTCCTTTCTCCATATCTTCTGTCTCTTTTGGCTTGCCTTTCTCTTCTTTCTTTAGTGCTCAGTTGAGGACAATCATATTGAAAGTGCCCAATCTTCTTGCACTGAAAACACCTGTTGGCATCATCATTCTTTTCTTCAGTGGACTCTCTGGTCTTTGATGATGAACCTTCAGCCTTGGTGTAATTCTTGTATTCCTTCTTCTTTTCCAGCTCAGATGAGCTTTTCTCTCCTTCTCTGGTAGTCTTTTGTGGATAACTTCTACCTTCCCTGTTATCCCTGTAAAATCTCTTATATTTGCCAAAGCGGCTGTTAAGTTGTTCAAACCTTCTAGCCATCAGGCTGAGTTCCTCCTGCATCTCAGCCTTGCTTTGAGACTTACTTGCCTTTGAACTCTTCTGAGGCTTTGGGGATTTTGGCTCAGGCTCCTTAGCTTTGAAGGCAACTTCCTTCTCAGCTGAGGTCTCATCAGGAGCCCTTTTCCTGTTCAGATCAAACTCATAAGCCTTAAGTTCAGAGAATACCTGTTGCATAGACATGCTGGATAGATCCTTGGTATTCTGCATCATCACAGAGTACACATCCCATCTTGAGGTTAGACCTCTCAGGATTTTTAAGGCAACTTCTCTTTTGGTGTAGACCTTTCCCAGAGAATTAATCTCATTCATGATGTCAGTGAACCTCCCATCAAGCTGGTCTATGGTCTCAGTGGACTCCATGGTGAACTGCTCATACTTTTGAACAGCTACTGAAAGCTTGTTCTCTTTTATTTTGTCAGTTCCTTCACACATGAGAGCAAGAGTGTCCCATAGTTCCTTTGCTGTCTTGCAGTGGATCACTCTTCCCATTACAGAGTCTGGAATAGTGGTGTAGAGAATGTTCATGGCAATGAAGTTGAGGTTGTTTCTCCTCCTCTCATCTGCAGTGAAATTATCTTCATCTTTGGGCCATTCTTCTCTAGGATCTGCAATAGTTTCAGCTGTAGTTCTAGGGTTAGGTGTCATAAACACAAATGGACCTTTAGTAATAACCCTTAACATTTCATCATGCACACAGGCAAGATGAGCTCTCATTCTGATTTTCCAGAAGTCATAGTTTTCCACTGAGAATTGTGGAAGCTTGTGATGAGACATATGGTTCAAGGGATTAACTCCCATGTTGTTCTCTGCAGGTGGTGCAACCCTAGCTGTGTTGTCAGCCATAGAATAAAAACAAGTTTATCAAAAGATCAATTCAGGTGACCTTATAAAAATACCTTTGAGCACAAGGTATACTTAGAACAATGGTCTTTTGAACCACTGCTCTGATACCAATTGTTGGTCCCGAAACGAGTAAACAGGTGTATGGGGGGGGGGAATACACCTGTGGTTACAAATTGAAACTTCTTTAAAACTTATCAGGTTACTTAAGACAGTAGCTCGTCAGTGGACTTGAGGTCTGCTGAGAGTTACTCTGTGAAAGCTTACTGAGATAATACCTCCACTGAAAGCACAAGACTTTCAGTTGAACTACTATCTAATTAGCTTTCAGATGCGGATTAGTGAGCCCTTTTAGAAAACTCGTTTTACTTTGATAAACTTGAGATTAACACACACTTATGAAATAGCAGAATGTAAGTACACAAGATGTAAAGTGGTTCAGAGATAAATCTCCTACGTCCACTGGCCTGATCAAACAGGAGAATTCCTTTCACTTGGAATTCCTTGTGTTATAGTGCCAAGGTGCACTGATCAACTTTTCCTCTCTTAGGATGATTGATCACTAGGAAATTCCAGGTCCTAGTTCCCAAAACAAACCAGCTTTCAGACTGATACAACAATCAGCTTACTAACACCACTTAACACTAGCTCTCAACCTAAACACTGAGTAGGGTTTTGAGTAGGGTTTTGGTTCCAACTATTTTGAGATAATCCTTACAAGTTTAGCTCAAGGCTTAGGATTGGATTATCTCTTTCTAAGGTTTGGATATAGCTTTAAGCTTGGTTACAGAAGGTTTGTTAGTTTCTCTACAATTGTGAAACACTTGGGAAACAATGATAATTTCGAGTGTTTCTAGATAGTTATGAATGTAGAGATAGCTTTGATCTTGTGAGTTTCCCGTGCATGTAAAATGTGCACGTCCTTCTGTATTTATAGGCTTCCTTGAAAATCTTCCCGTTGGATTTGAATCTTTTCAAGTAAGTCTTCTTGTATCTGATTGGTTCAAACGACTCTATTTGAAGCTTTAAGTCTTGTCAAGAAACGGCTGCAAAACCATGCCTGTTCACCAACTTTCTGTAGATTGCTAGGTGAAAGACTTTTGGTACTTGTCAGGCTGGGACAGGTCGGCTGTCAGTAAGGTACACTGACGTGTCATCTTCTCATTGGACCTTAAGTCTGTATGCCCAGATTCTTGTCTTGCTTTAAGGTGGAACTCCTCTGATGAGAACCTTCTTATTCCTTCATTTATTGTAAGCTTCACTGAGATTCATTTTGCCTTGTTCCAACCAGATTTAACTAACAGCTTTAAATATGTTTAGCATTAAATGTACTTTGTTAGTTCCCATCAGTGGACCTTCGTCCTCTACTGATAGATTTAGTCTTAGTGAGAATGTACTTAGAAAACATTCAAGACTTAGACTTCTTTCTCAGATCACTTAGTCTTCAGCGGACTTCACTTCAGCGGACTTCACTTCAGCAGACTTCATACTAAAATACACTCTAGTTTTTACTAACTGCACTTCAGTTCTTAACACTTAGAACTGTTTAATTTAAACTCTAACTCTACTGAATAATTTACTTACAAACAACTTAGGGAGGGACATGTTGGCATCTAATCAAAACAAGTCTTATACATTTTCCCAACAGAGACAACCAAGACGAAGGCTGCTGATGCGCTATCAGCTGAGGTGGCAAAGAAGACAAGGTCTTCTCAAAGGTTGGCTGCAAAGTCAACTGAAGATTCAGTTGAGATCATTCCAGTACTGAATTCAGAGCCTATCTCCTCCGAGGTTCCCAAGTCTGCTCCAACCAGGGTCACTGAGCTTATCAAAGAAGCAGGTGGGATGAACGAGAGAGCTCAGAAGCTATCAGCTCAACAACAGAAGAGAAGGGACAAAGTTGTTGGAAGAATTGAATCTGTTGCTGAACTGGCAGAGAGGAAGAAGAAGGAAAGGTTTGCAACTTTTGACAAGACCACCTCCAAAAAGTTCAGAAATGGATATCAGAAGTGGACAGCTAGGCTGAAGAAAGAGAAGATGGTGCCTTCAAAGGCTAAGTATCCTCATCTTGATACTTGGGTTCCAAAAAAGCTCAATGATTCTTGGGAAACGGCCAAGAGAGAGTTTCTCTACTCTTATTATGTCAGTGGAGAGCTTGGAAAAGAGAACGCTCAAGACTTATTCAATGACTGGCTTTTTGAGTCTTATCCAAAACTCTACCCTGATATCAATGAAGCCTGGAATGACAAGTTTCCAGACCATGCTCTGAAGGCCCCTGAACCCATCATCTACTGGCCCCCAACTGATGCGACTGGTAAAGTGGATAGAGAAATGATCACTGAAGAATAGGTTTCTCCGTGTGAGTATTTGGGCCTCAAGGGCCATTCAAAGGAAATCATGGAGAGAAAGAATGAGATGAAGATTAGAGTCTTCAAGCAATACGGTCTGGGGCCAATATTTGAGTCCATCTAATATGGTTGAAGTATTTCTGGGCGTTTGTTTATAAGTCCCAGCTGTTCTGTTGTTTTGAAATTATTTTCAGTAGACTTCATTGAAATTGTACTTGCACTTGATCCATTATGAAATGAAACTCTACTGATTTTTCAGCCTAAGATAATATCTCATTATCATTTAGGCTTTTGTACTTGAATGCTTTTACTTACAAAATTCCTTGAAATTATATGCCAACTGAATGAGCTCATGTGAAAGAGAATATGTAATAAGATAGGTTTCAGCATAATCAAAAAGGGGAAAATTGTTGGGGAATTGTATAGACGTTATTTTGATTAAAATGCCAAAAGGTTCCTCCTAAGTCATTTGTAATTAAAGTATTCAGTAGAGTTAGAATAGAATTAACCAGTTCAAATGTTAAGGAACTGAAGTGCATTTACTAATTCAAGTAGTGTATCTAAGAGTTGAAGAAGTCCACTGAAGAAGAAGTCCGCTGAAGAAGAAGTGAAGTGAAGAAGACTGAGTTATGAATGTTTTCTAAGTGCATTCTTACTTAGCCTATACCATCAGTAGAGGATCAAGGTCTACTGATGAGGACTAACAACACACATTCAATGCTAAACACATTAAAAGCTGTTAGTTAATCTGGTTGGAACAAGACAAATTGAATATCAGTAAAGCTTGCAATAAATGAAGGAATAAAAAGGTTCTCTCAGTTGAGTTCCACTTTAAAACCAGACAAGACTCTGAGCAAGTAGACTGAGCGGCCCAATGAGAAGATGACACGTAGGTGTACCCTACTGACAAGCGACCTATCACAGACTGACAAATACCAAAAGTCTTGCTTTAGCCATCTCCAAAGAGCTGGTAAACAGGCATGGTCTTTCAGCCATTTCTTAACAAGACTTAAAGCTTAAATAGAGCCGTTTGAACCAATCAGATTCAAGAGACTTACTTGAGAAGATTCAACTCCAATGAGAAGATTTTCAAGAAGGTCTATAAATACAGAAGGTCGGGCCCATTTCTACGCACGTGAAACTTAACAAGAACAAGCATTCTCTACACTCATAACTTACTACGAAGCACTCGAAATCACCTTTGTTTCCCAAGTGTTTTAAATTTGTAGAGAGCATTTCAAACCCTATGTAACCAAGCTTATAGCTATATCCAAATCTTAGACAGAGATAATCCATCCTTAAAGCATTGAGCTAACTTGTAAGGATTATCTCACAAATAGTTGGAACCAAACCCTACTCAAAACCCTACCCCAGAGTTACGTTGAGAGTTAGAGTTAAGAGGTGTTAGTAAGCTGATTATTGATATCAGTCTGAAAGCTGGTTGTTTTGGGAACTAGGACCTGAAATTATCCCAGTGATCAAATATCCTTAGAGAGGATTAATTTGATCAGTGCACCTTGGCACTATAACACAAGAAATTCCAAGTGAAAGGAATTCTCCTGTTTAATCAGGACAGTGGACGTAGGAGATTCATCTCTGAACCACTTTACATCTTGTGCAATTACTTTATGCTATTTCTCTAAGTGTGTGTTGTTCAAACAAGTTTTATCAAACAAAACGAGGTTTTCATAAGGGCTCACTAGTCCGCAGTTGAAAGCTAATTAGATAGTAGTTCAACTGAAAGTCTTGAGCTTTCAGTGGAGCTGATATCTCAATAAACTTTCATAAGTAAATCTCAGCAGACTTCAAAGTCCACTGACGATCTACTGTTAATCTGATAAGTCTTAAGAAAGAAGTTTAAATTTGTAACATCAGGTGTATTCACCCTCATACACCTGTATGACTCGTTTCGGGACCAACAGTACCCAAATCGGTGATACCTGTCCCATATCCACAACGGTTTATGAAAAAGAAACTAGATGAGAAGTTTGCTAAATTCCTTGATGTATTTAAAAAGCTACATATTAATATTCCTTTTTATGATGCTTTGGAACAGATGCCTAACTACGCCAAGTTCCTGAAGGACTTGATAGCGAAGAGACGTAGAGTGGATGGACCCGAGCTATTGCACTTGAACCAAGAGGTGAGTGCTATGGTGCACAAGGCGCTTCCTCCCAAGTTGAAGGATCCCGACAGCTTTACCATCTTATGTGATATCGGGATCGGGATCAAGAAATGAGCTTTGTGTGATCTAGGGGCGAGCATTAATTTGATGCCTTTGTCGTTGTTCAAGAAGTTGGATGGGGGAGAACTTCAACCGACGATGACGACTCTCCAGCCTGCTGATAGGTCTATCACTAGACCTCAAGGAGTGGTGGAGGATGTTCTAGTGACGGTGGAGAATCACGTTTTTCCCGCCGACTTTGTGGTACTCGATATGGAGGAGGATGAGCATGTGCCGCTGATTTTAGGGAGACCATTTCTAACCACATCCAGGATGGTACTTGATGTGGCGAATGAGAGGATTACTGTCAAAGTTGATGATCAAGAAGTGAAAATAGCTATCTATGAAGCTATGAAATACCCCATGGGAGATGAGAGCTGCCACTTCATTGACATCATGGACACTTGTGTTGAAGACACACTTCTAGACCCTTGCTCTTTCTATATTCATCAATATGATTATCCTATCCTTAATGATCTATCTTATGATTCTTATGATCTTGATTATTTTGACAGCTTGAAAGAGAATGAAGATGCCAAGTTCTTGGAGATGAAGAAAGTAGAGGATGAGGAGGACTTGGAAGCTGAGGAGTTCACTTTCGAGAAGATGTTCGATAAGGCGTCACCATTGGAGGCGAAGAAGGACCTGAAACCACTCCCGGATCACCTCAAATACGCCTACTTGGACGAAACCGAGAAGTACCCGGTAATTGTATCTGCTCTCTGCTCTTTTATCTGATGATCAGCTTGAGAGACTTTTATTAGTGCTGCGTAAGCACAAATCTGCTATAGGATGGTCAATCGCGGATATTAAGGGAATTAGTCCTTCCATTTGCATGCATAGGATTAGATTGGAAGAGGGTAGAAAAGCTGTAGTGTAAAATCTACATAGAGTCAATCCGGTGATTCAAGAGGTGATACATAAGGAGGTTTTAAAGCTGTTAGATAGCAACATGATCTTTGCGATTTCTGATAGTCCATGGGTGAGTCTGTTACACGTAGTTGCTAAGAAGGAGGGTACCACAGTGATTAAGACTGAGTCTAATGAATTGGTAGCCACTAGATTAGTGACGGGATGGCGTGTGTGTGTAGATTATAGGGAGTTGAACAAGGCAGCGTGTAAGGATCACTTTCCTCTACCGTTCCTTGATCAGATGATTGATAGATTAGGTGGTTTTGAGTATTATTGTTTCTTAGATGGGTGTTCGGGGTATAATCAGATCATGATAGCCCCAGAGAATCAAGAGAAAACCACCTTCACCTGCTACTATGGGATTTTTGCTTTTAGGAAGATGCCGTTTGGGTTGTGTAATGCACATGCCACCTTTCAAAGGTGTATGATGGCTATCTTCCATGGGTTGATTGAAAAGATTATGGAGGTTTTCATGGACGACTTCTCTGTCTACGGGGAGTCATTTGATAAATGTCTAATCAATCATGAAGTTGTGTTGAGCAGGTGTGAAGAGACGGACTTGGTGCTAAATTGGGAGAAGTGTCACTTAATGGTGAGAGAGGGTATTGTTCTTGGACATCATGTGTCCTCGAAAGGTTTCCAGGTTGATAAAGCAAAGGTGATTGCTATTGAGAAGCTTCCACCACCTTCGACCGAGAAGGGGATTCAGTCATTTCTAGGCCATGCGGGATTCTATAGACGTTTCATAAAAGACTTTTCACAAATTGCTAAACCACTTTCACGACTTCTTGAAAAAGAAGTCGCCTTTGAGTTTACTAATGATTGTTTAGTGGCTTTTAACAGGTTGAAAGAAGCGTTGGTGAATGCCCCGATACTTGTGACCCCGAATTGGTCTAACCCGTTTGTGCTTATATGTGATGTGAACGACTTTGCGATGGGGGTTGCTTTGGGGCAGATTCGAGAGAAGCATTTTCACGCTATTTACTATGCCTCGAAGATGCTGAATTCTGCTCAAGTGAACTACACTACGACAGAAAAGGAGCTGTTAGCGGTCGTGTATGCCTTTGATAAATTTTAGTCCTACCTAGTAGGGACGAAAACAATAGTATATACGGACCACGCAGCGATTCGGTATCTTATGAGCAAGAAGGATGCAAAGCCCTGTCTCAATCGTTGGATCCTATTACTTCAGGAATTCGACGTGGAGATTCGAGACAAAAAGGGATGTGACAACGTGATAGCTGACCACCTTTCGAGATTAGAGCTTACCAAGGAGAACACGGTGGAAGATCGAGAGGTGAACAATGAATTTCTGGACGAGAAGCTATTTGGTTTAGGAGATATTCCGGTATATCGAGTTGAAGGGAAAGCGACATGGTTTGCTGATTATGCTAATAATTTAGCAAGTTGAGAGTTACCGGCGAAGATGGACTCGTTGCACCGGAAGGCGTTTCTGAAGAAAGTTCAGGAATTTATTTGGGACGATCCATACTTGTTCAAAAGAGGGATTGATCATGTTATGAGAAGGTGTGTGCCCGAGGAGGAGTGGAGTGATATCATCAGGCATTGCCACGCCTTGCCATGTGGAGGACATTTAGGTGGAGAAAAGACTGGGAGGAAGGTGCTTCAATCTGGTTTTTATTGGCCTACTCTATTGAAGGATTGCATGGAATGTGTTAAAAGGTGTGATAAGTGCCAACGATTTGGCTCTATTACTAAGAGGGACGAGATGCCGCTACAAGAGTCTTAACACACAAGGGAGGTATTTTAGAGTCTCAAGTCCCGTGAGCTCCTTCGAGCTCGGTCCGGCATTAGGACCTTAAAACTAGCGCTAAATGGGAGGCAACCCATTTTTACTTGCTTTTATGTGTTTTGTTCGTGTTTGTCGTTGTGTGGATCGTATTTGTTAACCTCGTTTGTTTGAGACTTTTGGTGTAGATTTGGCTCGTGGTGCTTGATTCACGTATTTGAGCCTAAGGAAAAGCAATTCATGGCTCGTGGTGCTTGATTCACATATTTGAGCCTAAGGAAAAGCAATTCATGAAGCTGGAGATGTGTCGAGTAGTAAAGCATTTGATCGTGGTGTATGAGGTAACCCGAACCCCAAACATAGATCTCTTTGCGAAGTCAAAGTTTGGGGGGTGGTGTTTTTATTTGTTCATTGATTTGCATTAATAGTGAATTGAGTTCATAAGAATTTAGTGCACGTACTCGTTCGTACTCATTCTTTTCAAACTTTATTATTGCGTAGCAAGAACAAAGTTTGGGGGGGGGGGGTGTGCATTCGTACTTCGAGTTGTACACAAAATTTGAATGAAAAATTGGTCAAATTTTTTGAAAATATTGATGCATGAGGAGTGCTGGATCGAACTAAGTGTGAGTTGAATGGGCTTGGTGAATTGCACGTTGGGAAGAGACCCCAACTCCTCGGTCGAATGAGCGACCTGGCTTAAATTGAGGAGTTCTCAGGTTAGTACATGTTTTAGAAGTGTTAGAGTGAGGTTTCGTGCAAGTTTCGTGTTTTATTTTTGAGTTTTAGGCCACATTTCAACATTCTGGAGGAAGGGCCGCTCGAGTTGACCTAGCTCGAGCGCCCCCGCTTGAGCAAGGGCAGGGTTCGAGCGTCAAAACTTACAGAGAGTTTTGGGCGCTCGACCAGCTCGAGCACCCCCGCTCGAGTGTGTTTTCCGCTCGACCAGTTGCAGCTCGAGTGGGTCCAGCTCGAGCGCCTGTCGAAAATTACCCTAGCACGTACCCATTATAAATACCCCACTTCCCACATTTTTCACACACTACACACACTCATAGGGGGCGATTCTCGACGGGTTTTGGCCATTTCCACTCCCGTGCACATTTCTCGTCCAGTTTCCACGTGAATTTCACGTTTCCTCATCCCAAGGTAAGTAATTTCTAACTTCTTTCGTTCTTTTCGTGGTTAATACTTCGAATTAGCATGAATTGAGATTAGGAATTAGGGTTCTTATGATATGGTCGAAATTTGGGGATAGTTGGTATTGCTCATTGATTCTTGATTCCTTGTTGATAGATGATGCATATATGCTTTGGGGTTGCTTGTTTTACCTTCAATTTTGGAATTGTTTGAGTAGAATTGAGTAATTTCTAGAGTGAGAAAGTAGGAATTTGAGAGAATGATATGTGTATTGCTTATGGAGTGAAAATTCTTGTGGATTTGTATGCATTGAGTGATAATTGGATGTGATTTGAGTCTTGAGCATGTAAATTACATAGTTCTTGTGATGTTACTTCACGATAGACTTAGTTATGAGCATGATTGATAAAGTGGGAATTGTTTAGTTGGTTAAGTGTGTTTTGAGTGAGGCATAATACCCTTTGAGAACATTGATGCGAATTTGAATGGGATATATCTAATGAGTATGCTTTGAGATGTGAATAACTCTTCTATGAATGCTTTTAGTGCAAAAGGGATAGGAATTTGAGAATTAAAAGATTATTTGAGTTGAATTTAAATGTTATGATATTCTTGAATGATCATTTGTCTCTAATTGATGAAGCGTTTGTGTGAATTAGGTACTATGGCACCACCTAAATGGAATGAAGATAGGATGTTGAAAGGAGATGAGTTGGAGGAGGTTACCAACGAGCTCACTCGTAAAGGTTTGATGCCTTCGAGATGGGATAATTTGGATTTTCAGAGAAGTTGGAGCTTCGTAGCTTATAGATGGAATTTGGTAGTTGGGAAAGTCGAGAAGACGCGACGCCCTAGTGTCGACTTTATGAAGGATATCGGGATATATAAGGAAATCAAGAGGATTTTCACCAGAAAAGACTGGGAGATTTCTATGAGCTACTATTGACTATGGAGATGAATGCTGATCTCGTGGAGTAGTTTCTAGCTACTGTGGAGAGAAAGGATGAGACCTCATTCAAATTCAAGATGAGGAACGAGTGGCAGCATTGTGATGTGGGTGCCATTAACCTTGCTCTCAGACTTCCAGCATCTAGCAGGCCTAACCGACAGTCGAAAGCATTCAAGGCCAAAGAATTTTGGAAGGAGATCACTGGTGGTATGGCAGGAGATTATAAGGGACAGAATTCTCGAGCCTCGATAATTCGGAATCCGGTCTTGAGGTACTTGGAGAGGATCTTGGGGAACACTATATATGCCCGATCTGAGATGGGGACGGTGATTACAAAGCAGCTCTACGGGATATGGTGTCTGTTGCATGTTAGGGATCATGACTTCGAGAGAGACTTTCTCGAGCATCACTTGGAGGTTCCCTTCAAGCTTGCTGCAAAGACATCGAAGATTCGAGGAGGAGGATTGATCTCTATTTTTGTGAAGAGTTTGGGTTTTGTGCCGGTTGCAGCTCCGTGTATTGGGAAGGACTTAGAATTTGAGCAGATGATGAACACGATGATGTTCGAGCATTGGATAGGTACCTATTACATTAGGTACAAGGAGGATGACCTGTTCCCTCTTCCGAATGAGCAGTTGGTGACATTGAAGGGGAAGAAGAAAGAAAACATCGGGATGAACGGGGAGCAACACTTAGAGATCGGTGCTAAGTATACTGAGGATGTGAGCAGCAGCGGACTTCGTGATACGAGGCCGGTGAAGAGGACTCGAGGAGAAGGCACGAGTGGTGCCGGGTCAAGTGGAGTCCGTGATTTACAAGAGGAGGAAGAAAGAGAGTATGAAGACGGAGGAGCAGCAGCGGGAGAAGGACCGCAGGAGATGGAGGTCGAGTCACCGGGAGTGCAGTCTCCCAAGCAGTGGTACCCGTCTCATTCAGAGTGGATGGGGATGGGGCAGCAGATCCAGACCCTTCAGACGGACGAGAGGTACTTGAGAGAAGCTCAAGATAGGATGGATTTGCGATCGACTCGGATGGAGGATCAGTTCTCTGATATGCATAGGTGGATGGAGACGTTATTTGTGTCTCATATGGGAGCCGATCATCCTCATTACCGACCTCAGCCGCCTCCAGATCATTGATTATGGGAATCCCCCACTTTATTTTCTCTTTTCTTTTCTTTTATTTTCTTTTCATATTTCTTCTTCGAGTGCAAACTGATTTATTCAAGTGATGTGGTTGATTTGGTATGTAACTGATATTTTAAACTGTTGGGTGTGATTTGTGATGAACTTATGGAGCTGATTGTTTGATTTCCTACTTATTAACTCTTGCTACTGACTGATTGTTATTCTTGAATATGATCTGATGAGAAGGGTGAGTTGTGAAGTTGAGTTAGGAATTTTATTGTGTGAGTGTATGAGTTAGAGTTGATTTGAGAGGGAACTAGTATACTTACTAATTTTCCTTTTGAGTACTTGTGTGATGAGAGTGAGAATTCACTAGGACTAGCATGGATGTGAAAGCCGTGAGACTTGAGCTTTTGTGAGATTAAAATGCATAAATAAATCTCTTCGTTTGTGAGTGGGTCATCACCTTAGAGGATGCTAGAACTTGTGTGTGCTCTCGCTTCTTGATTGTGTCTAGTTTGATATGCCGAAAGTGATATTAGGCCATCTTTGATTTGATTGAGTCACTTAGCCAAATTTTCCCTACCAATAACATTTATCCCTTATTAGCCCGTTTGAGTCTTAGCCTATTTTATTTGCTAGCACATTTTAACACTTATCCAAGTTCCTAAACTTTTTTGTCCCAATTTGAGTGGAGAATAGAAAAAGTGTGAATGAGGAGGGATTGAGTTGAGTTGAGAAAGAGAATTATGATGGTTGAGTTGTGATAAAAGAAGGGTGTGATGAAGTTTTGAGTTGTGGGGAAGACCAAAATTTTGAGAATGAGCAAAAGAAAAAAATGAGCTCATATGTATGTGTGAAAAAGAAAAGCGTGGTGATTGAAAAAGTGAAATGAGTTAGAGAAAAGAAAAAAATTGAAGTGTTGAAAGTAGAGGAATTGAAAAGTGTATTGAATGAAGATGTTTGAAGTATCCAGTTCCTCGTCTCGAAGTACTAAAGTTGAATTTTCTGTTCTCCATTCACTTGAGTCACTTAACCATATAGTTTCTCCACCTGTCCAAAGAGCCTACATTACAACCTTGAGAAAAGTCTTTTTTGATTCGGCATTGATTTCTAGAGTATGGTCGAAGTTGAGAGTGCTTACAAGCCTATGGCTGCTGATATGTGTGATTGATTGATTGAGTGAGTCCCTTAATACTGTTATACACTTGTGAGGGAGTGAAACACATCGTTGAGTGCACATCCATGCTTGGTTTTGGTGGTTCCTGCTATTATTGCATAAGTATGATGAAGGGGGTGAGCTTTGTATACGTGTGAACGATCTATGAAACTTGAGCTCGGTTACTAGCATGATTTGATTCTTTGACTCATTCCTAACAATTTCACTTGACTTATTATTTCATTGCTTGAGGACAAGCAATATGGTAAGTTTGGGGGGGTTGATTAGTCGTGAAATTGTCATGATTCGTAGCTCGTTTTGCCCGTGTTTTGAATGAATTTGATGAGTATTTCGAGTAAATTGAGTACTATTTTCATACATTGCCGAATTTGCCTCTTTGATGCTCATAGATGGATAGAGGGCGAAGAATGGAGTTCATAGGACTTTGAATCGACTCAAACGGATGTCCAGATGAGAAGATATTGAAGAAATACGAATGGTATTAGTTCGTGAGAAGAAAAGTATCATTTAGTGGAAGAGGAGAACCACTCGAGCAGACCAGCTCGAGTGCCCCCGGTCGAGCAAGTGCAGGGTTCGAATGCCAAGACTAACAGAGAGTTTTGGGCGCTCGAGCAGGCCCCCGTTCGAGTACATTTTCCGCTCGAGCTCAATGAGGTCGAGCGCCCCCATTCGAGCCCCTATTTCATTCGAGCTGGGAAGCTCGAGCGCCACCGCTCGAGCGAGACCCGCTCGAGCACCCCTCGTCCAACAAAGTTGCGGCCCATGAGTTTCCGAATCAATCCATTACCTATAAATTCCCCTTCCGAATACGTTTTTAGACACCACTTCACATATAGAGTTAGATTTTCGAGAGAGAAGAGTACTAAGAGTTCAAGCAAGCATAGTTTACTTTTGATCGAGGTTTTTACATTACAAATTCGTAGTTTAGTTCTGGATTTGATTATTTTGGTTTTTCGTTCTTTGAAACTTGATACTTGAGACTTGTTATTTTCCTTTTAATATGATTTTATTCTTAGACATCGATTATTTCTTAAACCCTTGTTTATGTTCTTGAGTTATTCAATTAGATTAATTATGTTTTCGTTCATTGCTTGCTTATTTACTTTCGTTATCGTTAAAACCATGTTAGGCTAAAATCCTTGTATGCTTGGGGTAGGATGAACTCGTAGAAGTAGGGCGTTGGTACATAATTAGGGTAACATGTGATGTTTAGTTTTAATTCTCTTACGACGGATCCTGGGACAGATCTGGGTCTGCTAAAATTCTGGCAGGGGGATCCTGGGATTGGTCAAACCCGTCCCAACCCCGCTCCGTTGCCATCCCTAGTGATTGAGAAGAAATAATTGAAAGAAAAGAAGAGATTAATTTAAATGGGTAATGGTTACCTTATGTAGGAGAGGAAGTAGCATCATTGATTTTTTTTTTTTGTTTTCTTCCTCATTTATATTGAAGAATTTAATACCAAGCGTTCCCTTACTTTATAGGTTTCTTTCACATCTAATTTTCAAACTATCAACCTAATAGATATTATTGTGCAAATATATTTTTCACTGTTTAAGTTATAGACGTGAGAGAGTGGGTATGTTTGGTGGATGTATTGAAATTAAATGATATTGATGGATGAACATTTTTAAGGATGTGAGTGTAAATATTATATATTGGATAAATACAATTTTATAGTGGGTATATTTATTACAAATAATATAATGAGGTGTGTGAACTTAGTAATATAGTGGATGTCAATAGTTGTGCCTTATAATAAAAATTTATTTACAAATAATTTCATATTTAATTTGATTAAGAATTATTATTTCTTATTTTTTACTTTTAATAATACAAAAACAAACTTGTTTATTTTTTAAGCAGTTATATATAATAAAGCCCATGTTATTTAAACTTTTGGGTTGAGCCTCCTACTAATGTGGATGGTCTTCCTAAAGTCGTATTGTATTGCCAATAAATGAAATGCAAGTTTTAACCTTACAAAAATTTCAAAATATAAATTTTATATTAATAGCGATAAAAGAACATAACAAATGAATGATCTAAGATCAATATATAAAAAAATATGTACTTTAAATCATAATAAAATTATTAAACTCAATGTAATCCGAGAGTGAATTGTTTCTAAAATTTAACATCAACATAAAATAATAAATATTTAAAATTAAAATTGACCAATACAAATAAAGGATCAACAAAGAAATTTAATTAAAATAATCATTATCATTTACTCATCATTATTACATTAGTACACAATGAAAATAATTATTCCTTCTAACATCAATACCGTTATACTTCTTAAAAAAGTCAAATCATTTTTACTAACTCAACACTTCCTAATTACAAAATTTTATCAAATTTTAGTGAAATGATACATTCATTGATTTATGTCATCAATATCATTTTTCATTATTGTTCAAACAAAAAGTAATAAAGTATAACATAAAGAATATTAGATTACAACATTAACATATAATACATATCAACAAATTAATTTGTGTTGGTTTCATCCACACCATATTCTCATTCCCTCTGTCAAATAGACATTCTTGTGCAAAGAAGTTAATCATATTTTCACCGCTGAATTAGAGAAGTGGGTAGGTTGGTATCATGGTATGTCTAGTGGTTGTATTGAAATTGAATGAGATTGGTGGATGAATATTTTTTAGGGTTGAAGGTATCTTCGATAAATTTTTTGGTCGAGAGGTCATGGGTTTGAGTCACAACTTTACCGATAAAAAAATTCTTCGATAAAATTATTTTTATAAAGTGAATATATTTAGTAAAATAATTTTTTAAAGTAACTATAATTAGTAAAAATAAAAAATGAGTTAGCTGAATATAGAAGTGAGCGAACTTAGTAGAATAGTTGGGTAAATAGTTATGTCCCATAATAAAATTTGTAAATAATTTAATATTTAATTTGATTAAATGATAATAATTTTCATATTTAATTTTAAATATAAAGTAAAATTGTTTGTTTTTAAAATAGTTACATAATAATAAAGTTAATTTTAAAATTTTCAAATAAATCAATGTAATATTATTAATGATAACAAACAAACAATATTAAATAACAAATTATTTAAGACAACACCCAAAATCTACTTGAAAAATTAGTTAGAAGACATGCCATTCATATATTCTGGTAAACTTCTTTCGTCTTGAAGAACCAATGCGCCTGACTCGAAATCTATTTTGCTTAAATTGACATGAGTTAGATGATTCACCAAACACCACTTAGAATTAGCCCGACTTAAATCACCATTAGAACATCATAAATGGAGGTCATACTTCTCTAAATGTCAATCTTTATTTTGGGCAGAAGATATATAAGTAGAAATTACTAATAAAAGGATGCAGTTCAAAGTGGAGAAGAGTTAAATAAATATTAATGAGAAGGTCGTTTAAGAACACAATTAAAATGGAGAAATATGTACATAGTGAAACCATGATATCAAAATTCAAGCATGTTCTAACCTTCTATAATTGTTGTACTTGTAATAAGCATTTCCATTTGGCTAAAAAACAAAAAGTAGATAAATTAAGGCCAAATAATCAAATTTTAACCCATACTTTTAACTTTTTATTAGATTTAGCACATATTTCTTTTTCTCACCAAATTATACATATATTTTTCATTTTAATCAAATGTAACACATAATTTTTTTTCTGTATACCAATACTTAATTTTTCTTTTTTATCAAATCTAGTCCATATTTTTTTCTCTTAACCAATTTATACCCATATTGTTTATAAATATTATAAAATTAGTTGAAAAAATATCTTACCTTTTAAAATGGTCAATTTCTAAAATAGTAAATATTAGTATAAAATTATATAATACTTTATATTCTAATATCCTTCAATGATTTATATATGAACCACTTTCACTTTATACATACTCTTTATAATAATGTTCTTATATTTGAAAACTTCATTAAAATTACATTTAACATCAATTCTTTGTTTTATTTTTAAATAAATCAATAAAAAAAAATAACAATTATTATTATGTATTACTTTAAAATGTTAGATGTGATCTATAATGTAATATACACCAACCATTTTATTAAACTAAAATATATTAAGAATTAAGGAAATATGTTATAAGATTTACACACTAATCTTGTCATTAATATTTCTTTTAAGATAATAAGTTTCTGATAAATGCATTTCCCTATAATTGAGTTGAGTATGTATAGAGTGAAATTGGTTTATATATGAATCACTTAGTGTATTAGTTGTTTTCACTGAAAAGTATTAGTTGTTTTCACTGAAAAATATTAGTTGTTTTTACTGAAGAGTATTACTGGTTTACACTGAAGAGTCTTAGTTCATTTTCACTGAACAACTAAGACTCTTTAGTGTAAATCAGTAATACTCTTCAGTAAATACAACTAATACTCTTCAATGAAAACAACTAATACCCTTCAGTAATTTATGTATAAACTAGTTTCACTCTATACTTTGTCGATTGAGTTATATATGAAGCGTTTTCCTTTAAAAAAAAATATTATAATCAATGAATATAAACATAATAAATTTATGAAAGAAATTTGAAGCAAAATTTGAGGCATAAAAATAGGAGAGTTAAATAATGATATGATTTAATATTAATAATACCCTACTTCTAAAATCATGACCGATTGAAACATTCAGTAAAGGCAACCTTAAGTTTATTATTAGTGTTATTTATAAGTGAAAATCATAAAATTAATTTAGTAGATTGGATTATAATTTATTATTTATAATAATAAAGATATGATGTGTACGTTGATATTTTTATGTTAACAAACCTTAATTAGTAAATCTAATAAAACAACTACATAATTATCTTATTCTTAATAAACCTTAATTAGTAAATCCAATCAATCAACTACATAATTATTTTACTCTTATGAATACGAATCTGTAAAATTAATAGTGATTAGTATTTATTATGTAAATGTAAATCAATCTACATATTTAAAAAGATTGGTGTACAACAAATAAACCAACAATCAAAGGAAAAAAAATATTGGATTAATCTTGAACAATTTCAATACACTTTCATTTTTCCAATGACCAAAGATCAATACAAACCGAAAGATGATAATTTCGGCCCTCCACACTTCACATACTCTTATCCATGAATCAAAATCATCGATATCACCACCTTTCACTTCATTCATTGAAACCTTGAGCATTGTCAACATATCTGTTGGGACATTGTCAGTTTTGATTAAGATCCCAAAGCCCCTGAAAAGATGATTTGCCTTAGAATGTCTTAGTCAGGCTAGTCTTGGTTAGGTTTTTATACTTAGTCATTTTACACTTCACATGTACTCAGTGAGAGGAGCACTCACTGATGACAATCAAGACTAAGAGCCTGAAGATGCAGAGCACCATCCTGAACTTACGGCAGTCTTTCTAAATTGGCTGAGTAAGTGTCAGTGATGAAGAGTATGACCCTGAAGTCATTACTAACTCAGTCCTGAAGGGAACAGGATGCTACTGAGTAATGGAAAAAGACTTGGAGTAGAGCCAAGTAATGCAAAATGAATGTCAGCGTCAGGACAAGACCGTTGTGCTCGAGATAAAAAGAACTTAATAAGACAAGCCTGAAGCCCAGGAATAAGTTCTGACATTCTCACCAACCTGATGACGTGGACCAATCCAGGGAGTACACGCATGTAAGGACCCTGACATGAAGACTGACTTCAGACGACACTTTCAACGGGCAAACATTAAATGGTGCATTAAATGCCATTACCTAATTCATGCAAGGACGGCTGCTGCATGAGAGATATGTCCGTTGAACAACTCTACGTAGATGACTAGAAGGCTATCTCCTCCAACAGATAGTTTTCAAATCACCTATAAATACAGAAGGCCTTGAACCCATTCAAGGTTACGGGAAATTTCCAAGCCAAAAATTACTCAAACTCTCAAGCTTTCAAAAGCATTCAACGTTCAAAAGAAGCACTCGAAACCAGATAAATTTTCCAAGTGTTTCTTAGATTAGTGAGAGTTAATTGAGCTTTCAAGCCTTATCATAAGTTTAGAGTGATTATTCATCCTTAGCATAACTTAGCTTTGTAAGGATAATCACACCCTAGTTGGAATCCAAACTGAAACCAAAACCCTTTAGTCAGGTTTGTTGGTGGAAGTTGTGTTAGTGAGTTAGAAAGGAGTTTGTATAGGTCAGCGAGGTTAGCTGATCTTGGTGCACCTTGGCACGTAAAAAATAAGAATCCCAGTAGTGGTTTTCCTGTTAAATCAGGACCGTGGATGTAGGAGCTTGAGTCTCTGAACCACGTTAAACTCCTTGTGTTCTTATTGCTTTGATATTGTTCTTATTTGCCTATTAGCTTAAGTCATTCATATCATTTAGTTTTGCCAGGCTTGAATCAATCAGCCTGATCATTAATCTTAACACTGCCCTACTAACCACTATTTCAGAATTGAGTAAACAAGTTTTCAGAAAGCAAACATAAAACAAGACTATAAATTTTCAGGGCTCACGCATTTCCGCACTGAACTCAAGTTGATAGTTAGCCAACTGACCAGCACTCAGTGCATTTAATAGGTGTGTTATCAACCCAGAGTTCTTTAACACTATGAGCTAAGGGGACTCAGTAAGATTGAAAGTCAGAAAAATTGGTATACGTGAATTCCCCCCCATACACGTATTCCTCAATTTTGTTCCGGGACCAACAAGTGGTATCAGAGCAGTGGTTCAAAAGACCACTAACTTTGAATACTAATAGTTTCAGAGGTGAAACTGTTGGTGGTCACTGAACAAATCTGAGTTTTCTTTTCATAAAACTTGCATCATCATGACTTCGAGGAGACTTGAAGCTTCGTTACCTGAATTCTTTGTTTCTAACTTTATCTACTGGAAGTTCAGACTTGAGGCATATCTAGATGCCATCCACGACCAGATGTCGTGCGTTATCAGGGAAGGACCTATCTAGATCACCATCCCTAATGTCAGAGGACTGAGGTATGAGCATCTTGATATTGGCGTACAGGTTCCTAAGGAGAGGAAGGATATGACCAATGATGAGATCAAAATGGTGGAACTGGACAATGTGGCCAGAAATATCATCTTGCGTACGGTGCCTTTCGAGGAGTTAGCGAGGCTGATGAACTTAAAGACGGCTAAAGAGGTTTGGGATGAGCTGACCAAGATGTGTGAGGGGTCAGAAAAGATAAAGGAGAACAAGAGGAATATTGTCATTCAGAAGTTTGAAGCGTTCGAGATGCTGCCTGGTGAGACTATAGATCAGATGGAGTCAAGATTCATCAAGTTGATAAAATGAGTTGGTGATGTTGGACAAAGATGTTCCAAAGAGAGATGTTGCTTCTAAGATCCTGAATTCCCTTCCTGAGAGATGGGACAACAGTGTAATCATGTTAAAGAACACTCAGGATATGAGTAACATAACTTCTGCTTTACTTTTTTCAGAGCTCAAAGCACTGGAATATGATCTAAACAAGAGAAAGAAGAAAGTTCAGCAGGAAGAAGAGGAGAAAGAGAAAGCTCATTAGAAAAGCGTGGCGTTCAAAGCCAAGTTAGAATCTGTCGAGTCTTCATCAAAGTCACTGATGAAGATGACCAAGGAAGAGCTTGCTGAGGAGTACAGCCTGATGGACAGACGCTTTGATAAGCTTAATTCCAGGTTTGGTCGTTATAAGAAATTTTATTAGGATACGCGTGACAGGATAGCTGAAGGAACCCACCAATGCTCAAGGAGATATAAGGAAAGAAGGAACACTGACCAGAGGAGAGATCGTGGCGATGAAAGAAGATACTCAGACCCAAAGCCCAATCGAAGAGATGAACAGAGACGTACTCGTGATGATAGGCACTCAGAGAAGCCAGAAAGCTCATCAAGAACTAGGGAACCTGACTCAAGAAGGAACCCTGAGCCAAGAAAAGAAAGAGAAGATGAGCAAGCTGTGTGTTACAACTGTAACAAGAATGGGCACTATCAGTACGATTGCCCAGAGTTGAGTGCACGTGAGAGAGAGGACAGGAGGGCCAAGAGAGACCAGAGGTACGCTGACCGGAGAGCTATGCTCGCTGAGGAAGCTACAAACTCGGATGGTCCTGAGGAGAGGTCACCTGAACTTTTCTCTGATGATGAGTACGATGATGTCTGCCTTATGGCAAAGAGGAACCAGAGGTAACATCTAACTCTGTTTGTGGTTTATACACTAGTCAAAATCCTGAGCCTAGCTCAGAGTCAGCTAGAGAAATGAACCTTCAGATCTGTTTGGATCAATTGATGGTTGATTTCTCCAGGTTGCAGGAAACTAATGTCTTCTTGGTACAGCAAAACCAGAAATTGAGTACTGAGGTTCAAAACCTAAATGATCAACTCACTCAGTTAGATCTGAAAGAGTCAGCTCAAATTGTGAGACTAACTCAGGAAATTGACATGATCAATGCTGAGCATCTCCCAAGAGAGAAGATTATGAAAGAAATGGTTGATGAAGAGCTGGTCAGGAAGGAGGAGTTGATGGTACTCAAGAGTAAGTTTGATGACCTCTTTGCCAGATATGAAATCCTGAAAAAGAGTGAGGACTCTCTCAAGAAAAAGGTTGCATCAATTAATAAATCCTCAGTGGCTAAAGAGGAAATAAATAGCAGCCAGATGCTTGGGAATGAGAAAAAAAGACTTGGTTATGTTCCTATGAAATCCTCACAGGGTCAATCTCATGTTGCTTCAGGGAGCAACACTGAGAGGGTTTTTGTTCAGGCATGCCAGAATGCACCAAAGGTTATACTTCAGGCCCGCCAGACAGATAAGGGCAAAGAAAATGTTGACACAGTCAGGGTTTCCCCCAAGGTTGCTAAGCCAAAACCCAAGGGAAAGGCCAAGCAACCAAAGGAGGTCCCTGAGAGCTCAGGCCAGAGGAAACCTCGAAGAAACAAGAGGAAGCCTCAGGCCAAGAGTGATCAGACTGGTCAACGAGGGTATCATCATTCTTGGCAATACCAACAGGGAAGACCTAACATGATGACTCCCCCATGGTTTTGGCATCCCGAGGCCTTTAACTATTTTTCCTTCCCTCACTTGCCTAGGGGGAACAGAAAACAGGGCCCTTATCAAGAACAAGCCCAGAGACCTGCTGCACCCAGGCCTAGGAAGAACAGGAGGCCAACTCAAAAGGCACCCACTCAGGCTCCTGTAAAGCCTAAGCCTAGCACCCATACACCATCTTCTTCTCAGGCTATGAAGAAGAAAGTAGTGTATGTAGATGTTTCAGGGAGACAGATTTACCACTCTGAGGCAATCAGGGTTGTTAAGCAAGTCTGGATCCCGAAGGGTACAACTAACACAATAGGACCCAACACCCAATGGGTACCTAAAGCCTGAATTGTTTGCAGGCGGCTGTGGATCACACCAAGAGGAGACTCAATCAAGGCTGTTTGGTACCTAGACAGTGGTTGCTCGAGGCATATGACTGGAATGAAGAGTCTTCTCCAAGAATTTCAAGCTAAAGATGGCCCACAGGTAACCTTTGGTGATAACTCAAAAGGTTTTACTAAAGGTTTTGGTGTCTTGGTAATAGGTACAGTCAGAGGGGAGAATGTGTCCTTTGTGGAAGGACTGAAGCACAACATGTTGTCAGTAAGCCAATTCTGTGACAAAGGTTTCAGTGTTGAGTTCTCATCTAATATATGTTCAGTCAAGGACAAATCAACACAAGTGCTTCTATCAGGTATTAGGAAAGGTAATGTTTATCTCGCTGACTGGATCAACACTATTCCTAATACTTGCTTTGTTGCTAAAAGCTCCTTAGAGCTCAGTTGGTTATGGCATAAAAGATTAAGCCATTTGAACTTCAAGATTCTAACAAAATTTCTAGACAGTCTCCTGTTGAAGGTCTACCTAATGAAGTTTTTAGCAAGGATCATGTGTGCATAGCTTGTCAGGAAGGGAAGCAGGTAAGAGCATCATTCAAGGAGAAAGCTTCCTTCTCAACTGACATGATTCTTCAGCATTTGCACATGGATTTATTTGGTCCTATAACACCTGTAAGTATGAATGGTAGGAAATATACCCTTGTGGTTATTGATGATTATTCTAGATATACTTGAGTTATTTTCTTGTTAAATAAGAAGGAAACACAGGTGCAGCTTCCAGAGTTGCTCAGAAGACTCAACAATGAGAAGAATCAGTCCATTACTAAGATCAGATCTGACAAGGGCACAAAATTTATAAACTCATATATTTCTGATTTCTGTAATGAACTTGGTATTGCTCATGAGACTTCTGCAGCTAGAACTCCACAACAGAACGGTGTAGCTGAGAGAAGGAACAAGACACTAAAGGAAGCTGCAAGGACCATGCTGGCTGAGTCAGAATTGCCCAAGAAGTTTTGGGCTGAGGCAATCAACACTGCTTGCTACACTCAGAACAGATCCATGCTAAACAAACAATATGCACAGACCCCGTATGAGACTTTGAATAAGAGGAAGCCTCATATTTCTTACTTTCATGTGTTTGGTTGTAAGTGCTTCATCATCAATAATGGGAAGACCCAATTGAAAGCATTTGATAGTAAATCTGATGAAGGGATATTCTTAGGATATTCTGAAATCGGTAAAGCATTCAGGGTTTACAATTGTAGGACCCTTGTTGTGGAAGAATCACCACATGTTGTGTTTGATGAATCTGCTAATGAGTCTAGGTTGAAAGTGTTGAATCCTGACACTGAGGAGGTCACAAGGAGAGTGACAAGACTGAGCTTGAAGAACCAACCTGATCCAAAGGTCAAAACTGTGCCAATTCCAAGATGGGATGATGACGAGGATCAGGAAGATGACCCAAGAGCCACTCCTAAGCCCAGCACATTAGGGTTTGTTGAGCCTCAGACTGAGGAACATGCTCAACCTGAGGTAAGCACCGTCTATGAAGATGCAGTCGCAGCTGAGACGGTTCCTGAGTCATCTCATCAAGGGGGAATCAATGTTCCTGACATTGAGTTGGTAAATCCCTTTGGTATAGACTCAGGATCATCCCCTTCTGTTTAATTTTCTGAATTCTATGAACCTGTAGACACTAACATTGCAGGTACTTCAGGAATAACTCCGGGTAAGAGAACATGGCTAGAAAGTCATCCCATTGACCAGGTCATTGGTGATCCAACTGAGTGAGTCAGGACCAGACGGTTTCATGGTGAGAACGCATTGTTCTATTGCTTTCTCTCTGAGCAAGAGCCTCAGAACATTGAAGAAGCTCTCACTAACTCGAACTGGATCATAGCCATGTAAGAGGAGTTGAATCAGTTCACAAGGAATCGGGTTTGGGAACTGGTAGATAGACTTAGGCATCAAGGTGTTAATGGTACCAAGTGGGTCTTCAAGAACAAGAAGGATGAGAATGGTGTTGTAGTAAAGAACAAAACAAGATTGGTTGCAAATGGGTATTGTCAGTCTGAATGGATAGAGTATGATGAGACCTTTGCTCCAGTGGTTATGTTGGAAACTATCAGGCTGTTCCTTGTGTATGCGACGTATAAGAAGTTTAAGGTGTATCAAATGGACGTCAAGAGTGCCTTCCTGAATGGTGTACTCAATGAAGAGGTATATGTTGAACAACCTCCCGGGTTTGAGGTTGGAGATAGAGTATACCATTTGAAGAAAACACTCTATGGACTTAAGCAAGCACCAAGAGCTTGGTATGATACCCTCTCTCAATTCCTGACTGACCATGGGTTCAAGAAGGGAACTGTGGATAGGACCTTGTTCAGGATCACTGAAGGTGATGATATTCTCTTGGTCCAGATTTATGTGGATGACATAATATTTGGATCACCAAATCATCAGCTCTGTGAGAAATTCTCTAAGTTGATGACTGGTAAATTTGAGATGTCAAGGATGGGAGGGATGGACTTCTTTTTAGGATTGCAGGTCAAGCGGACTGATCAAGGGATTTTCATTAATCAGGCCAAATATACAAGAGACTTGATTCAAAAGTTTGGAGTTCAGAATAGCAATTCGGCTAGGATCCCCATGAACATCAATTGGAAGATGAGTCCTGATACTGAAGGGACTTCAGTGAATCAGACTGAGTACCGAGGGCTGATAGGTTCATTGTTGTACCTGACTACAAGCAGGTCTGACATTACTTTTGCAGTTGGTGTGTGTGCTAGGTATCAGTCTGATCCCAAGAGAAGTCATTTGGAGGCTACTAAGAGGATACTTAAGTATTTGAAAAGGACAGTCAATATGGGACTATGGTATCCTTCAGATGACAAGTTAGAGCTGACATGTTATTTAGATGCAGATTATGGAGGTTGTAGGATTGATAGGAAATCAACCTCAGGGATATATCAGTTTTTTGGAAGTAAGTTGATCTCGTGGTTTAGTAAGAAGCAGAATTCAGTGGCTACATCCACAACTGAGGCTGAGTATATGGTTGCAGGTAGTTGCTGTGCTCAGATTTTATGGTTGAGGCAACAATTGAGAGACTACCAAGTATTTGCTAATGAGGTTCCAATCTATTGTGACAACAATAGTGCTATATCAATTACTCAGAACCCAGTGCTTCACACAAGGTGTAAGCATGTGGATATTAGACATCACTTTATTCGAGATCATGTAGAGAAGAAGGACATTAGGATTGAGAAGATTCACACTGACAGACAGAGAGCTGATATCTTGACTAAGCCTTTGGCTGAAGCAAGGTTTATGGAACTGTCAGTGGAGTTAGGTCTCTTAGATCCGGGAGAGCAGTCAGTATAGGATCTAGGGGGAACTCAGGCTAGACTCGACTCATCGAGGTATCAGGTTGCTACAATGTCTCCCTGACAGGTATGAGTTCTATCCCGACTCTTGTGAATTTAAAGCGTCTCCCTGAGTCCTTCGTCCTGAAAATCTTTATTAAATGCATTTCATTTTCATTTAAAGCGCGCCTTTTTATATTTAAACCCACGCGCAGCAGAGCATTTAATACTTCAGTTACTTTTTCATATACGTGTCCATTTTATACGGAATATGACTAACGTGAGTAAATGATTGATACGGAGATTAATCTTGGCCCTTCTGTTGGTCCCACTAGTTTAATAAATTGTGGAAGCTTAAATGTAAATGCCTTTGGCAAATTTCTTTTTACAAGAGCACACTATAATAAACAGGAATTTAAATGCAGAAAATAATAAATAAGACCGGATATATAGTGGTTCGGATCTGAATATCCTACGTCCGCTCTCCCTTGAACAAAGGGGTCTCACTATCCACCAACAACCAACTTACTTACTGGAATTGTGAAGTACCAGTTCCTTCTTACAAACTCTTTAGATCTAACTTCGATCTAAAGATCAACAGCCTTCAACCTTATCTTGTAGATGAACAGGTTGAGGTCCAACTTCTCCTTAATAGTGAATAAGTAATTATGAACAGACTAAGAGTGCTATTTGCTTGATAAACAAGAGCTTGGAATGTATCTTCGTGCGCGTATGAATCTCTCTAGCTCTTTTTCTTGAGGATGCACTCTGTATTTATAGAAGTGATTAGGGAATAGCCGTTGGAGAGCTAATCCAATCAGATCCTCTATTTAGGGAAGCTTCAATCAATCAATTCCCTAATTGATTGATTGGGTTGGTGGGATCCTTGGATTGATTGACTTCAAGACTTTCCAATCCTGATCTTGTTGACTTGATTTGAATCACCAACGGTCAATAGCTTCCAATGCCAAACTCTTATTCTCTCCAGAGAAGGCAATACCAGACACCAGGTAACCTTGATATCTTCTGGTCCTGATCTGGTTATGAAACAGATAGCTCATCAGAATCAGGAGATGATTCTGAGCATCTTTTGTTTCACCAGACTCGTCTGGTCTGGACTCGTCTGGTCTGGGGAAAGGTTCTCTGCCTCTGGTCAGTCTCATCTGGTGAAGTCCTCTGGTGAGTCCTCTGGTATGTCTTCTGGTGAATCTTCTGGTGACTCTTCTGGTCTGGCAGTTCCCCCTAGACTAAGTCCTAATCTAGATCATCATCTGGCTAACAGGTCCAGATGGTCCTATTACATCTTCTGGTTTGTTTTTAACTCATCAAAACTATACAATATTTATCCTAACACCTTCATTTCAAAACTTTTCAAATTCAGGATTAATCCCAACCTCACGTTGAGTAACTGACTAATTCATATCAATCTAGACTGTCATTTGAGGAATCTACGCAAACACAAAAGCACATTGCACACCGAACTCTCTCGTTCAAACACTGCTTTGCAAATTC
Organism: Ballota nigra; assembly: GCA_947034835.1. Taxonomy (NCBI): domain Eukaryota; kingdom Viridiplantae; phylum Streptophyta; class Magnoliopsida; order Lamiales; family Lamiaceae; genus Ballota; species Ballota nigra. Next base: position 28,303,001 of record OX344727.1, read on the forward strand.
ACATTTCCTCAAATAAAATCTAATGGAATTCTTAGATACCAACTGGACTACTGACAATATTGATGATGTTGTTAAGAATAAGTTGGTTAACATGGAGCACGTTATCTCCATGGAGGGGGCGTGTCTGTCGGTGAAGGAGATTCTTCCAGTTTTCGACTAGATATCCAAGGCTGGGTTGGAGAAGTATTTCACCCAGAGACCCACTTCTGTGGTACCTAAGACAGTTGTGGAGGCCTACATGAACTTGTTCCTTCGCAAGGGCGAGTTATTTACTAGGGTGACTGTACTGATTCCGACTGGAGAGAAGAACAGTGATGGTGAGGCTCTCTACAACGTCGAGATGCGTGATATTAACCTGAGGAAGGCCGTCAAAGAGGTGTATGGGCTTCCGCGCTCCGGCATCAACCCTAAGACTTACAAGGAGAATAATGAAGGGGAGTTCCTTGAGAAATGGACCAAGTCTGGGTCATCGGAGTTCAGGGCAAGACAGCACAAGGAGACCCTGAAGCCAGAATATCGTGCGCTGGTCGATATTGTCTCCAAAATAATCATGGGTGCTACTGGCTCTCACGAGCAGCTCAGTTTGCCCAAGTTAATGTGAGCCCTAGTTGATGGTGTTGAAGCCAACTGGGAGCAATTCTTCCTAGACCAGATCAGTCAGGCCGCCGCAGACAAGTTGAGGAAGGATAAGGAGAAGAAGCATATCTCAGTGGGAGCTATCCTTCCATTTGGGACAAGGTTATCAATCCTGATCGCCCATGCCTGTCAGGGTTGTACCTTCGACTGGGAAGATGACTTGTCTTCCAAAAAGGTTATGTTCACCACTGCTGGTGATACATATGTTGTTCTAGGCCTGACTGACCCCAATGCCCCTCCTAAGGGTCAGAGGAAGAAGCCTGCGAGTGTAACACCCCAACTTTTCTAATTAATTATTTATAATATTCATTAATTCAAAATTATTGAATTTTATCAATAATAATGCATATCTTTAAAAAAAATCATAAAATATATTTTCCAAAATATTTATTTTTATCTACAAGAAAAATATTTTGTATGGTTTAAATTTTAAATTTAAATAATAAAGATTTTCGTGGAAGATAATATTTTAATTTTTAGATCTTTTGTGATAGGATTTTCATATCTTTTAAAATCTTAAATATATTCATATCTAAGTCAAAGCCCAAGTCCAAATATATGCTGTTGGTCCCGAAACGAGTAAACAGGTGTATGGGGGGGGGGAATACACCTGTGGTTACAAATTAAAACTTCTTGAAAACTTATCAGGTTACTTGAGACAGTAGCTCGTCAGTGGACTTGAGGTCTGCTGAGAGTTACTTTGTGAAAGCTTACTGAGATAATACCTCCACTGAAAGCTCAAGACTTTCAGTTGAACTACTATCTAATTAGCTTTCAGATGCGGATTAGTGAGCCCTTAGAAAACTCGTTTTACTTTGATAAACTTTGAGATTAACACACACTTAGGAAAACAGATAATGAGAACACAAAGTATAAAGTGGTTCAGAGATGAAACTCTTACGTCCACTGTCCTGATCAAACAGGAGAATTCCTTTCACTTGGAATTCCTTGTGTTATAGTGCCAAGGTGCACTGATCAACTAATCCTCTCTTAGGATGATTGATCACTAGGAAATTCCAGGTCCTAGTTCCCAAAAAAAAACCAGCTTTCAGACTGATACAACAATCAGCTTACTAACACCACTTAACACTAGCTCTCAACCTAAACACTGAGTAGGGTTTTGAGTAGGGTTTTGGTTCCAACTATTTTGAGATAATCCTTACAAGTTTAGCTCAAGGCTTAGGATTGGATTATCTCTTTCTAAGATTTGGATATAGCTTTTTAAGCTTGGTTACAGAAGGTTTGTTAGGCTCTCTACAAATGTGAAACACTTGGGAAACAAAGGTAATTTCGAGTGCTTCTTAGTTGTTATGAATGTAGAGATAGCTTTGATCTTGTGAGTTTCCCGTGCTTGGAAATGTGCACGTCCTTCTGTATTTATAGGCTTCCTTGAAAATCTTCCCGTTTGATTTGAATCTTCTCAAGTAAGTCTTCTTGTATCTGATTGGCTCAAACAGCTCTATTTGAAGCTTTAAGTCTTGTCAAGAAACAGCTGAAAGACCATGCTTGTTCACCAACTTTCTGTAGATTGCTAGAGAAAGACTTTTGGTACTTGTCAGGCTGGGCAGGTCGGCTGTCAGTAAAGTACACTGACGTGTCATCTTCTCATTGGACCTTAAGTCTGTATGCCCAGATTCTTGTCTTGCTTTAGGTGGAACTCCTCTGAGAGAACCTTCTTATTCCTTCATTTATTGTAAGCTTCTCTGAAATTCGTTTTGCCTTGTTCCAACCAGATTAACTAACAGCTTTTAATATGTGTAGCATTGAATGTGTTTGTTAGTTCCCATCAGTGGACATTGGTCCTCTCCTGATAGTTTTAGTCTTAGTGAGAATGTACTTAGAAAACACTCAAGACTTAGACTTATTCTCAGATCACTTGTCTTCAGCGGACATCACTTCAGTGGACTTCATCTTCAGCAGACTTCATTCTTAAATACACTCTTGTAATTACTAACTGTACTTCAGTTCCTTAACAGTTGAACTGTTTAACTAAGTACTAACTTTACTGAATAATTTACTTACAGAACAACTTAGGAGGAACATTTTGGCATCTAATCAAAACCTAAGTCTTATACATTTTCCCAACAATTTCCCCCTTTTTGATTATGCCGGAACCTATCTTATTACATATCTTCTTTAAGATGAGGTTCTTTAGATGACATTCAAAGTTCACATATTTTGTAAGTAAAACATTCAAGTACATAAGCCTAAATGATAATGAGATATTATCTTGGGCAAAGCATCAGTAGAGTTCAATCCATTGATAAAATGATGAAGTACATATTACATGAACTAAACTCTCAAAAGTTTCAAACTTAAACACACCTGGGACTTATAAACAAATGCCCAGCAAAAGATACAACCTTCTCAGATGGACTCGAAAATGGGTTCAAGTCCATATTGCTTGAAAACTCTAATCTTCAGCTCGTTCTTCCTCTCCATTATCTCCTTTGAATGTCCTCTGAGTCCAAGATGCTCACACAAGGATGTCCACTCTTCAGTGATCCTTTCTCTATCAACAGCACCTGTTGCATCTTGAGGAGGCCAGTAGGTGATTGGCTCAGGGGCCTTCAGAGCTTGATCAGGGAAGACATCATTCCATGCATCAATGATCTCAGGATAGAGTTTGGGATAGGCATCAAACAACCATGAGTTGAAGACTTCTTGTGCATTGTCCCTTCCTAACTCTCCACTGACATAAAAGGAATACACAAATTCCCTTTTAGCAGTCTCCCAAGCATCATTGAGCTTCTTAGGAACCCAGGCATCATGATGAGGAAATCTGTTCAGAGATGGTGTGATCTTGTCTTTCTTCAGCTTAGCTGCCCACTTTAGATAACCACTCCTGAATTTCTTAGAAGTAGTTTTGTCAAAAGTGGCTAGCCTCTCCTTTCTTTTTCTCTCAGCTAACTCAGCAATTGTCTCCATCTTTCCAACCACCTTATCTCTCCTCTCCTGCTGCTGTGCTGTTAGCTTCCTTGCTCTTTCATTCATTCCTCCAGTCTCTTTGATTAGCTCAGCGAACTCTGTGACTTTTGTGGGTGCAGACTTGGGAGGTTCAGAAGACAAGGGTTCAGGATTGAGAATAGGAAGTACCTGAACTTCATCAGTAGAGGTTGTGGACTTAGCTGCTAACCTCCCTGAGGTTCTTGTCTTTTTGGCAACCTCTGCTGAGAGGGCATCAGATGCCTTTCTCTTTGCAGTTTCCCCCTTCTTCGCAGCTCTCTCCTCCTTCTCCTTTAGATGCTCCTCTTTGAACTTTGAAAGGTCAGCTGAGGAGGTCTCTTTGCCTTTCTTGGCTTCTGCTATCTTCTGGGCTTCAGCATCAACTTTCTTCAAGGTGCTCTTCACCTGTTGGCCTTTCTCGAAGTCAGGGGTTTCAAGGATAATGTTCATTTTATTCTTAGGATCAGCCATCATGTCCTTAGTACTTATCCTCTTTTCCCCCTTTCCGGCATTAATCATGCATTCAGCTACTGTGATGTTGAGCTTCAGTTGATCATGGGCCAATGCCTTCAGCTCAGTTGAGCAATGGTCTACCTCATCTTCAAGCCTTTCCAAAGTAGCTCCAGCTGTCTGCCCAAATTGAACAAACTGCGCTAGCTTTTCATTGATCAGCACATCAGTTTTCTCTTGAGTTGGGAAGTCTTCAGCTGCCTTCTTCAGTACCTCTCCCAGTTTGGCTCCTAGCTCAACATGCTTGGCCTCGAATTCAGACATCTTAGAGTTCCATAATCCTTCAACCTTTCCAAGTAGGTCTTCTGAGAAGGCCTCCACTGATGACTTCAGGTTGATGGATACGTTCTCTACTGAGTCTTTGAGGAACTTGGTCCTGGCCTCTTCTTCAGACTTCTCCAGCTTCTTCAGGGCATCATGACTAACACACTTTGTCCCTCAACTACATCAATCACCATCTGCTGAGAGTCTTCAACTTTAAGTGTGAGATTCTGAAGTGATGTAGTTGTGGACTCCATGAGTTCATCAATGTGATCTGAGAGAATAACCATCTCATCCACCTCCTCTTGTACAATCTCCTGGACCTCCCTTAGCTGAGTTTGAAGAGATGGAAGGCTTTCTTCTCTGATTGAGTGAACAACATCACTCAGTGGAGTTAGGTTGACCACAGCTTAGGGAACTTCAATGGTTTGAGTACCTGCATTGCAAGAAGTGTTAGTTCTAACTCCCTCAACCTCACCAGCTAGATCTCCTGATGCCTCTATCTCCACGGGGACTCCCTCCTCCTCACTCTCCTTACTTTTCTCTTCCTCACTTTCCTTTTCAACTGCTATTTTCTCAGCCAATTCACCCTTTACAGGGATGATTGCTCTTATCTCTCCACTCTTCACAGCAGTAATTTCCACCTCTTTTTCTTTTTCACTCTCCTTTTCAACTTCTCCAGTTCCAGACACCTCAGTTGACTCTAAAGCCACCACTGAGGGCTGTTGTGGGAGAGCTTCAATAGACACCTCTACTGAGCCCTCCTGTGGTAAGTTTTGAGCCTCAGTATCCCTTGCCATGGATACATCCTTGGCTGCTTCACCACCACCTTGCTTAGGTGAAGCACCTCCTTCAAGTTCAGATGCAACTACCTTCTCCTCTGCACTCTTCTCCTTCTCCACCTCCTTCTCAGCTGTGGGTTCATCTGGCTTTTCTCCATCAGCAGCCTTTTCTCCCTCCTTCTTTGCCTCTACAATTTTCTCCAAGACCAAACTTTCAAAGATCTTCTCATCACAGAGAAGTCTGGTCTTGTGCATCCCAGCAAATTGCAGCACTTCAGCTTCCTCCTTCTTCCACTCTTCTGCATTGCTGCCTCTTACAGCTAGAAGGATTTCACCAAGTCTTCTATCCTTGAGCTGGACAATGAGTCTCAGTCTCAAGAACAAGTCTTTGAGTGTGGGGAATTGATCTAGTTCAGGGTATTTAGACTCTAAAGAGTAAGCTACCTCATCCTTGAGAGTATCTAGGAATGAGTACTCTTCTTCATTGTCTGAAGGAAGGGAAGGGGTAGGGGATCTGCTTACGGTTGGCTCTTCTGGGATAGACTCCAGTTGAGTTGAGTGAGAATCAGGAATGTTTGGTTCAGTGGGGGTTTGGTTTAGAGTATCAGTTGAGGTAGAGTCTTGATCAGTGGGGGTTGGGGTTGGAGTAGGTTCAGAAGGGGTTGAGGGGATGTTTTCAGAGGGGGTTGGGATAGGGTCAGTGGGGGTTGTTTGGGATCCACTTTTTGGCTGTTGAGAGCCATCAGTGGGGGTTTTGGGTAATGTGGAGATGCATTTGGTTTTGGCTGGAGTGCGAGGTTTAGTGGTTTTAGGTTTGATGGGGGTGGGTGTAGGAACATCTGAGTTAGACTCAGTTGAGATGATGTTAGGGGAAGATTCTGGGTTACCTGATGAAGATTCATCAGTGGAGTTGGTCACTCTGACCTTTTTGAAGGCACTGTCCTCCTCTGCCTCAGGAGACTTCTTCTTCTTCTTTTTAGAGGCTTTCTCTGCCTCTGCTTCTTTGTGCTGGGCCATCTTGTCACTCAGTTTAACCAGCCTCCTCTTTAGCTTGGTTTTCTTCCCTTCAGTAGGGTTGGCCTCATCTTCCTCAACTGGGCTCTCCTCAGCAGGCTTGATCATTCTTGTCTCCAGGGACTTTCCAGATTTGAACAAGGCCTTGAGATTACTCCATTTCCTATCTGGAATCCAGTCCACTCCCAGATCGACGTTCTCTATCAGATAAGAAATTTTGGTTGCAAAGTTGAGCTTACTAGATAGCTGGGGAGTTTTGTCAGGTTGGAGTTTTGAGTGCTCCTTGTTCAATGCTCTAAAAAAGAACTGTTGCCAGTTGTATGGCTTCTCCTTGCTCTCCACAATAACTTTCATCAACCTGAGCTTTGGCTTGCTCACCTGTTCTGTGCTCCCTTGGTTTCCCAAGATACATTTTCCCACCACCTCACAAAGAACATTATATACTGGAAAGAGTATATTTCTGTTCATTGTTGGGCTATACTTGACCTTCCTCTGCATAATGGTGTTAACCCATTCTTCCTCTTTATCCATGATGCAGGTGTCTGGATTCGGACCTTCAGAGGGGAGATTGAATAACTCCTTCAGATCATCACCACTGACAGGGATCTCCTTCTTAATCTTCTGATGTTCAACAATCTCAACATCATCCCTCATCCCTCTCTTCTTCCTCTGGAGTATAAGATGAGACCTGATTCTCAAATCAGTGTTGGAAACATTATTGAAGAACTCAAGAACCTGCCTGTCAAAGCAGTTCGTAGGATGAACATATAGAAATTTCTCTAACTCAGCAATTTTAGCAAATCTAGGGCTTCTTTGATATGGGCAAATTCAGGTTTTGTTTCAATCTCTGGATTATCAAAAACCACAATGGGTTCATACCAGAAGTTTTCCTTGTTGGTAAGGAAACTGAGATTTAGTTTAGCCATTTGAATAAAGGAGTTCGAGAGAAAATTTGCAGAGTGTATGGGATAGATAGTAAGTGTTTGCTAGAAAGTGTGTTCGAAAAGGTTTACAAGCGAACGTTTGGGGTTTTTATATGAGTAATGAATGGTGAGATTAAATTCTGCAATCAACGTCTGAGATTATTTTGAGTGAAAGGTCGTGGACAGTTGCAAAGATAGTGGGGAGGTTTTAAGAGATCTTGACGGTTAGAAAAGAACCGCCTAAAATGGATGGCATGGATTGGAAAAGTTGGTAGCCGGAAGGTCACATCATCCGGCTTTTAGGGCGCGTGAGATAGGTAATTGAAAAAGCATGTCTGACTTGTACCACGCGCATTAAATGCTTGCCATACCAAAATCTCTTCGGAACAGTGAAAAAAGATTTATTTTCCCAGAAAGCACTCATTAGTAAGTTTTGAACCCAAATAAATAAATATAACACTAAGAGGCTTTAGATTTGAAAATAACATAAGTATAAACTTTGACCTCCACTGAGGTTCGAAACCTCGTCTGATATTCAGACCTCTTCTGAGATGAGGAGCTTCTTCTGAGAAAGATCCTCTTCTGAGTATGAACCTCCACTGAGTTGAAGGTAACTCTTCTGAGATTGAATCCTTTCTTTACTCTCCTGGATCTAGGAGTCCAAGCTCTACTGACAACTCTTGAAACCTTGCTTCAGCCAAGGGTTTTGTGAAGATATCTGCCTTCTGTTTGTTAGTGTGGATTTTGAGCATTTTGATGTCCTTCTTCTCCACATGATCTCTGATGAAATGATGCCTTATGTCCACATGTTTGCATCTTGTGTGGAGAACTGGATTTTCTGAAATAGCAATTGCACTATTGTTGTCACAGAAAATAGGGACTTCATTGGCAAAAATGTTGTAATCTCTCAGTTGTTGTCTTAGCCAAAGAATTTGAGCACAACAACTTCCAACTGCCATATACTCAGCTTCAGTAGACTTCATTCTTAAATACACTCTTGTAATTACTAACTGTACTTCAGTTCCTTAACAGTTGAACTGTTTAACTAAGTACTAACTCTACTGAATAATTTACTTACAGAACAACTTAGGAGGAATATTTTGGCATCTAATCAAAACCTAAGTCTTATACATTTTCCCAACATATGCCTATATATATGTGTATAATTCCATAGTTTTCATATGCACAAATATCAAAATCTCTTATTTTTCATTCACCATCTTCTAAAGTCTTTTCCTCACTATCATAGGTAATTCTTTTCTAAAATTTCGAAATCTCTCTTCTACATCTTCAAAATTTACGAAATTTTAATATGTTCTTATTTATTACGTTATTATGTATAGTAAAAATTTCAAAGCGATCAAAGTTATATTCTATTTTATATGAATTTTATACTCCTTCTATTTAAAACTTTCGCAGCTCTGCCTACTCGATTTAAAAATTCAATATATATATTTCTATAAGTCAAAATCTTATAATTTTCGTATAAGTTATGTATAATAATGTTTTGAGAATAAAGTAAAGTTTTCAAGGTCATCCGAGTTGATTTTATATTTATTATCAAATTATTTCTAATGGTATCCCTGTTTTGAAAAATCATCTATTTCAGTTTCAAAAATACGAAAACCCTATTAATATAACTCCGAAAAATCTAATTTTTGGATATGTTACAAATTACTAAGTTATTTATATTATATAAAATTTTCAAAGTATTTCAAGTTCTCATTTTTCAGATATCTTTCTTTTACTATAGTTGTATAAATTTTACAGATTCAATCTTTTCGGTTTTAAAAATTAGAAAATCATATCTAAATTACTCAAAAATTTCTTATCTTTTTATATGTCATATTATATTTAGTATATTATATACAATTCAAATTTTATATTTTTCCTCCAAATATTAAATGAGATATGTTCTATTGAAAATCATGATGCAAGTACACAATCATATAAAAAGAGGGGACTAAAGTTATTTTATTGCATCCACGATATCAATTCGAGGTGTGGTTTAATTGCCTTTATTAAATATTTTATACGAGTAAATTGTTTACCTACATGCATGCTACATGAGTTGATTTTATTATGTGCAGTTTATTTGTCTTTATTAAATATCTTGTATGAGTCTACAACATTAATTTATGATATGAAAGTGGAGATATATGATAATTATACTAAGAAAATTTATTAAAGGCCAGAGGCTTAAGAGAGGCCCGGGACTGAAGAGAGGTCATCGGGGAACCCAGGATTGAAGAGAGATCCTTGGGGGAACCGCCGTGCGCAAGAAGGAACACGAGACTGAAGAGAGGTCTTCGTGGGGGACCCAGTGGGATTGAAGAGAGATCCTTGGGATAACAGCGAAACATTAATTTTTAATAATAAGATAACATGAATTAAAGTTTGTATATGCCAGTATGTGAATTTCATGACTGCTAGTGGTTATGTATTTTATTTGTATGTTATATTTAATTTTGACAAGAGGATCACACTGAGCTAGTGGTTTTGCTCATACCATAAAAATTAACATTTTTCAGATTGAAGGAGTGCGGTGGAGGGACGGTGGATGTAGATGCAACTTATTTGAAATTTCTTATTCAGTTATTTAAGTATTATTTTAATTTAGACTTTGAGTCACGTCCTTTTATAATAAAGTTTTTTAATCTTCACTGTTGGGAATTTAATTTTTCATTTGGGATTTAGTTATTTATATTTTGTGTAGATGATTATTATTTATTTCTGCTGCCAAAGTTTTAAAAGAAAATAAATTATCTATTTAAAAGTAGTATTGGAAAAAAAAGCCTCAGAAAAATCAGGGCGTGATAGCGGGGAAAAGCAAGAAGGTAGTGACCAGCCTGCTTGAGAAGATGGACGAGCTGTTTGAGAAGAACAAAGAGATAGACGCTGAGGTTGCTGCAGAGAGGGAAGTGGAGAAAGCTGAGGCTGTGAAGGCTGTGGAGGAGAAGACAACCAGGCTGAAGGTGGTGTTGAAGGAAAAAGCCACGACCAATGGAGTTGGCAAGGGGACTGAGAAGGTCTCCAAGAGGGTCGTTTCTGAGGCTGAGGAGGCTGACGATGAAGTCAGGTCCGGAGGAGAAGAGGCAGTGGTTGATAGGCCACTTAAGAGGCTAAGAAAAGGGCCTGCCAAAAAGCTGAGGGAGATAAGCCCTATCAGGGAAGAGTCAAGCTCTCCAAGAGCCTCTGACTTGGATCAGGTGAGGGAAACAATCAACTCTGCAGAGCTTCTGCAATCTGAGTCCTTCCCTACTGAACCCCCAACCCATTCTACCCTGAACCTATTATCACTAAACCCATCTCACACCCCACTGAAACCTAACCACAAAATACTCCCGCCACTGAGCCAACCCTGTCCACCACTGAACCTACCCAACCGTCATCCTCAAACACTGAACCTATCCTTCCACCATCTGAGTTAGTGCCTAACCCATCAATCATCACTGAGCCTGACTAGAACCCTGAGCCAAACATAAACACACCCAACCCTGAAGACTTTCCTACTTACCTTAACCCCAAAGACTGCCCCAAAACCTCTACTGAAGGAGAGTCAATGGATGATTTCCTGGAGATGGAGGAGGAGGAGGAGGAGGAGTTGGATGCGGGAATGATGGGTGGGATATTGGAGAATAATATTAGGGGGAGCGCGTGTGAGTGGGCGGCGAAGTGTTGGCCTAGCCTTCACAGGTACAGGGAGCTGTGCGCAAACGTCATTGAACTCAAAGTCTGGCTCGACTTCAAGCAGTCCAACATACAAGAACAACACATGCTTGTCGATGCCAGAGGATGGGATCACTGGGAGAAGGAGGAGACAAGGTTGTGTACATACTTTCATCTCACTAGTTGGCTTTAGTTGCTAAATTTTGAGAATCTAAGGAAGCTAGTGGATGATATGAGGGCTGGTATGAGAGAGGACCTTCACGATGAGCCCAAGGAGGATGATGAGGATGATGAAGCTCAGGGAGGAGCGAATGAGAAGTAGTGGAGAAGACTGCCATTGAGGTTGATGCGATAAACTCTGAGCCTCAGGCTCAGGGGGAAGGTGATAAGGAAGTTGGTGCCAAGGATGGACCAACTACTGAGGATGTTGTGAATATCTCAGCCACCAATGATACATCAGTCGATGAAGGGATTCCCTGCCCTGAGACAAAGGAGGATGATGTAGAGGCATCCGAGGTGACTCCTAGTTCTGAGGGACTTGTTCCCAAAGTTCGAGCTGGCATAGCTGAGCCTGAGCAGACGGCTATGACCACTCCACAACTGCCTTCAGTGCACCCTGAAGAGGGGACTGATGGAGCAGGGGCTGACAAGGGAAAACAGCCACTCACTGACGAAGCCGAAGAGGATGAGAATGTGATTCTCACTGGGGTCCGAAGGGCTGAGTTCACAAGCATCGTCGAGGTGAAGAAGGAGAAGACGACTGAGAACTTGGCTGAGCTTTAAGAAGAAGTGATGAGGCTCAGGGCTGAAAAAGATGAAGATGCTAAGGCCCTTGCCAAACACATCAAATGGACCAAGTCAGCCTACATCACCCTTGCCAACATGGAGCTTATAATGCTTAAACGCACAATGGTTGACACAGCGAAGTCAGTGAAGCATGGAAGGCAGAGGGTAAAGAAGATGCTGAGGCGAACACTGAAGTAACTTGATGAGAGGGATGAGCAACGGGAGCTGAAGCTAGAATAAGCAGTGGAGCATCTTGCAGTTCAGGCTGGAGCATTTTTCACTCAGGCGTTGAATGACTTAGCGGCCAAGTTGGCACTGGAGTCAGGGAGGATTGCTCAGTCCTCTGAGTCAGCTGCGCAAGTGTTAACTAAGGCTGTTGAAGAATATGCCAAAGTGATGATAGAGGCTGGCAGAATCAGCGGTGAGTCCTCGAAGATTGAGAAAAGGATCACCAAGGCTGAACAAAGTCTCCAACACAACATGGAGGTCTTTGAGAAGAAATTGAAAGCTGCCATCAACACTGTGTCCTATGCTGGGACTAGGATTGCCATGTGGGTTGATATGTTGAAGGAAGGAGTGCAAGAAGTCCAATCCCTAGCTGCCTTCATGATCAACAGTGGGCAAGATGTGTTCCCACCCCCACCTGCCAAGGATGATGCCAAAAAGGGAGAAAAGAAGAAAAGATCCTGCCCTGAGGCATTGGAGGCAGACCCTGAGGCAGATCCAAAAGGGAACGTTGTTTTTGTGCAGAAGTCAGCAAGGTTGGCTGAAGCTGCAGCGGAATAGGCTAATGAACCTTCGAAAGATGTTCCTCAACTCCCTTCGAAACCAGAATCGTCAGCGGTTCAGAAATCTCCTCCTGTGAACACAAGGAAGAACTCAACCACTTACTCTGCGGAGACGGTGGCTGAGTTATGCGCCGAGGCAAGGGGAGCCTCTACGGAGAAGACTGAAGCTGAGCGCAGGGCTGAAATTGCTCGGAAGGAGAAGGTGCACATTTTGGAGAAGAAGGTGGAGAAGCTAACTGACCTCACTGATATGCAGCAGAGAGAACTTGATGATGCTGTGGTCAGCTTGCTAAGGAGGAAGAAGGCGAAGCCTGAACCAAGAAAGTACAGAAAGAGGCCTAAACGAGGAAGTCAACAATTCTGCAAGTCAGTAAGCCTGAGGTGATTCAGAGGGAAGCTCTTGTCGATGAGTTCATCTCAGAGATACTGAAATAGTTTTGGGTTGACGCAAGGGATGAGTTTGTCAGGCTTTGGTATGTGGTGAAGAAATGGGGCGACTCTGAAGACATCAATGCCCACTTCACTGACTACATGATGGACAACCACCCTGAACTTATTCAAAAGATCTTGGAAGAAGCTGAAGCAGCCAAAGTCCAAGTGAAAGCTCCTGAGTTCGTAGCTCGATCACCTTCTCCAGTCCCTGGAACTGGAAAGCATGATACAAAGGCTATAATGACTGAAGTCTTGAAGATTGCCAAAGCTGAAGGCTATGTGAACCAACCTAAGAGAGTAGATGAGTTGAAGGTTAGAGTCTATGTTGGTTATGGACTCGAGCCTGAAATGAGATTAGTTTAGGTGATCACATCTTTCTTTGTAATAGATCAGGTTTATTGTACCCATTCAATATCATCAATGAAATCTATTACTTTGCCCACAGACAAAAACTCATTGTCTTTTTTGCTGTCATTTAAATTCTGCACTTTATCAAGAACTGCTCTAACACTAACTTATCTTATAGATAGGACCTTGTTTTCCTCTAAGTATTTTGAGGATCTTTTCAGTGTTTTGACATCATCAAAAAGGGGGAAATTGTTGGGACATTGCCAGTTTTGATTAAGATCTCAAAGCCCCTGAAAAGATGATTTGCGTTAGAATGTCTTAGTCAGGCTAGTATTGGTTAGGTTTTTATACTTAGCCATTTTACACTTCACAGGTACTCAGTGAGAGGAGCACTCATTGATGACAATCAAGACTAAGAGCCTGAAGACACAGAGCACCATCCTGAACTTACGACAATCTTTCTAAGCTGGCTAAGTAAGTGTCAGTGATAAAGAGTATGACCCTGAAGTCATTACTAACTCAGTCCTGAAGGGAACATGATGCTACTGAGTAATGGAAAAAGACTTGGAGTAGAGCCAAGTAATGCAAAATGAATGTCAGCGTCAGGACAAGACCGTTGTGCTCGAGATAAAAAGAACTTAATAAGACAAGCCTGAAGCCCAGGAATAAGTTCTGACATTCTCACCAACCTGATGACGTGGACCAATCCAGGGAGTACACGCATGTAAGGACCCTGACATGAAGACTGACTTCAGACGACACTTTCAACGGGCAAGCATTAAATGGTGCATTAAATGCCATTACCTAATTCATGCAAGGACGGCTGCTGCATGAGAGATATGTCCGTTGAACAACTCTACGTAGATGACTAGAAGGCTATCTCTTTCAATGGATAATTTTCCAAGTGTTTCTTAGATTAGTGAGAGTTAATTGAGCTTTCAAGCCTTATCATAAGCTTAGGGTGATTATCCATCCTTAGCATAGCTTAGCTTTGTAAGGATAATCACACCCTAGTTGGAATCCAACCAAAACCCTTTAGTCAGGTTTTTTGGTGGAAGTTGTGTTAGTGAGTTAGAAAGGAGTTTGTATAGGTCAGCGAGGTTAGCTGATCTTGGTGCACCTTGACACGTATAAAGCAAGAATCCCAGTAGTGGATTTCGTGTTAAATCAGGACCGTGGATGTAGGAGCTTGAGTCTCTGAACCACGTTAAACTCCTTGTGTTCTTACTGCTTTAATATTGTTCTTATTTGCCTATTAGCTTAGTCATTCATAGCATTTGGTTTTGTCAGGCTTGAATCAATCAGCCTGATCATTAATCTGAACACTACCCTACTAACCACTATTTCAGAATTGAGTAAACAAGTTTTCAGAAAGCAAACATAAAACAAGACTATAAACTTTCAGGGCTCACGCATTTCCGCACTGAACTCAAGTTGATAGTTAGCCAACTGACCAGCACTCAGTGCAGTCAGTAGGTGTTTTATCAACCCAGAGTTCTTTAACACTTTGAGCTAAGGGGACTCAGTAAGATTGAAAGTCAGAAAAACTGGTATACGTGTATTCCCCCTCCTCAGTCTTGTATCGGGACCAACAATATCCACTCTTCCTTATCCTAAAATGGAATCCACAGCAGCGGCAACCAATTGTGTCCATTTGATTGGAGAGGAAACAATCAAGTAGCCGACGTGGAATTTCCTGCTCCTATAAAAATGTCAACACATTCGGTACCAGTTTGGGCTTGAGAGATACGACGACCAATGAAGGTTATTGTGGATCCGCTAAATACAATAGTCCCCGCAAAGTTTCTTGTTCGAAGTGAGCAATTAAAAATCAATTAGATCCTATATATAAGTACTAAAAATTGTAATCGTTCCCATATTGCAACAAATTAGGACAAAAAATATCGCCCAATACTAACTACAAAACAAAGATGAGAAAATGAAAAGACAATGAACGGCTGATTAAGAAGATGACTAATGAAGGGTATATATAGGACAAAAAAGTGAAATGGTTCCTAAATTCTAGTAAATTATTGAATATATTTAATTCTTACTTTCCTAAACTATTAGTGAAAGAAATGAACGGTGATGATTGAATAACCAAATACTGATCAATGGCTAAAAATATTTCCCGCCCAAACCCAATAAAGGAAATATAGGGTGTATTATATATTATAGATTATAGATATTATAGATAGATGAGAGGGTATTATGTGTGTAATACACACAATAACAAATTCTGTGTGTAACAATCCGTATTAGGGAAAATGGGTCCTGATGACCCGCAACCAGTTAATATAGAATACGCGTACATCACTAAGGTATCGATATGACGGTAGCCAAATGGTTAGATGCACATTTTTTTATCCCGAGTCACAGTTCGAATCCTATAAGCATTTTTTTTTAATTTTTATTCTTTGGCCCAACATTTAAATATATGGGCCTTTTTTTCAATTTTATTCTAATCCATCTACCTTTAAGTTAAATGTACATACTTTTTCAATTTTATTCTAATCCACTTACTTTTGTGCAAACATTTTAATGAGTGTTTTTTTTTTCCAATTTTATTCCGCTCCACCTACCTTTACGCCAACATTACATTTGGACCAAAAATGAATTTAAATAGGATACATAAATGAGTAAAATTAAAAATAACTGTGTAATTACATTTTGTTATAATAAGTAAATTGTGAATAAACATTTTAATCGATAGAACAAAATGAATTTAATTCATAAAAAAATGAATTTTATTCAGATTTATTTCACATACTTTTGTGCCAACATTTAAAGATATATACCTTTGGGCCGAAATGAATTTAAATAGAATAAATAAATAAGTAAAGTTGAAAAAAAAAATTGTGAATTATAAATAAACATTTAGTAAAAAAATATCATGATGAATTTAAATCATTAGAATTGAAAAACTAAAAAATTGGGGAAAATCTTTGAAAACAAGGATTGAACCCTGGCCAATGTGTTGTTCGTAGATCCAATAGCACCGCAAAAAAATGTACTTATTAATCTTGCTATAAGTTTCTCCTTTTGAATTTAACCGATATATCTTTTGTTGTCCAAATAAATATTTTTGCAATTGATGAAGTTACTAGTATGATTTATGTTTTTAATTAGTTTATGTTTGTATGATTTCATGAATCATGCTAGTGAAAATACCATATGCGGTAGTATTTTTATTTTGCAGGCGACAAACGAGCAATCTGAGCCAGGAGCACTCCTAGCACTATAAAAATGAATCAATTTATGTCTAAATTATAATATGAACAAAACTTGAATTCCAAATAGTTATTTTGATGTCCAAAAATCGCTTATAATTATTGAACAAAAATAATAATTTTCGAACCTCAAAATCAACACCGAAAAATACAGTTTCGATCAAACCGCGTCCCAAAACACTGGGGCCACCAAAAAGGCAGCCCCAAGACCCCATTTTTTTCAGCCAACACCATGTGGGAGGTAAGATTCCCCAACAAAATTGTCTCCACTCACCTCTTGCACCCATCACCATCACCTCAAACTTGGGGACCAAGTATGGCATGGTCAAGACTCCCTTTCTTACTCTCTCATCCCTTACAACACCCCATTTTGAGTAACACCCTCTATAAATACCCCCCTCCCTTTATTTTGGCTGCATAACTCTCCCAACAACAATAAACACACAAGACTTCCTCTCCCCTCTCTTAGCCCACTTCGGCCATACCCCTTTTCTTGGGGAGAAATATTATTCTCCCCATTTTCTCCAAGAAGAAGGTCTCCTACCCAAGTTCCAAGCATTCCTACACTTTTGGTTGAAGGTTTCAAGAGCTAATAAGGCCCCTTTAGCTTAAGAAGAAAGGTCTCCAAAATTTTTAAACCCACAACTCTAAAACTCTAAATATTGTGTTTATATGAGCATGTTTAGTGTTTTATTTAGAAAGGTATGATGTTTATGTTTAATATTTATTTTGGATGCTTAAATACATGTTAGATGAAGTATTATTTGATGAATATGTGGTACGAAAATTATTATGGCATGATAGAAATAGAAATGGAAATAAGTGCTCATGTATGCAAGATGAAAAACTAACTTTTGTAGCAGTCTGATGCTACTGGAACAAAACGATTTTTATATACTTCATTATTTGAGATATTTATTTACAAATTTAGAAATTAGGTTAAAGTATATTTCATTTGCCACTGGTCTCATGTGATTTGGACTTATATTCAATAATCTATGGATTTTTAAAGAAAGTGTGACAATCTGCAACTATTTTCATGTTTAGGAAAGATCTGACAATTATCGGCAAGGATTAAATTTTTGTAAAAATTATATTTAAATACTAGGTGTTATTAACTTTGTCTATGAATTTTTCCATGATTTTAGAACATGTGTAAATAGTTTTACCAAAATTATATTGTTGATGACGCGTCACTGTCAACCTTCTGTGAAACATAGATAGATTCTGTACCAGTTTTGAAAACAAACTCAAAACTCTATTTTTGACACACCAAATGTCTAAGCACAATTTTTATAGGTGTTTTTCATTTCAAGATGTAGCTACTGTATAAATTTCATAATTTTTGGATATGTCTAAATATTTTTGAAAAATACCTAAAGTTGCAAGTAGAAGACTTAAGAGAACAAACTGCACAACTTTTAACTTGATAACTTGAAATATTTTTTTGTTTAAGTGTTTCATACTTGTCTTGCATAATAGGATAAGAGCTTAGAACACTTAAGTATCATGTGAATGGGAGTTTTAGTAGCCAATGACATGTATAAGGGTTTAAATCTTGGGCTAGACAAGTAAGGACTTGTAAGCTAAGATTTTAAATACCTTAGTTTTGATGAGTATGACTAGCCTTAATCCTTGAATTGGAAATATGCATATTGAGCAATGATGCTATGAAAATGGTTTCTATGAGTGTGTTTTATGACAATTAAGTTTTTAGTTTTATAAGAATGTGTACATCCATGCCTTTGCGAATAACTTGTTTGTCTAGAAAATCATATTCAGGGAAGATATTTATCCTAGTGATAAGTATATTCACGTAGTATTTATGTTACATGTCAAGTTTCATGATTTTGTAAAGTTAAGGTGTTTCACGAATTATGTGCATGAAGGATCGACCTTTTAAACAAATAAATATTTCAATAAGTTGTCTTGTAAGAACCAAGTATGCAAACGTGTTAAACATATATATTGAAATGCTATTATGTTAAGTTTCAAGTGGTTTAGTATTTTAATTGATTTTTCAAGATTTGTTAAAACATGTTTTAAGGAATTTAAATGTAGTGCAGTCTTTGAGTAAGAAGTGTAAATAAAGGAGTTTAACATCCCCGTTAAACTCATTAACGTCTAAAATAATATTAAAAAAATCTTGTTTGATATGATGTGCGAAGAAGTAAGAAAATATCAAAAGACCTTCGGGCGTAAAAAGACGATCCGAAGATCCAAAAAACTCTTCAATCGGGAAATGTAACAAAAGAACGATTATGTGATCAATATGTTTTATCTGTGGAAAGTCTAAGATAACTTCAGTGGTTTTTATGAATGTTTAAGAATAAAATAATGACTAAGATGTGAAAGAAACTATGCTAGGTGAAGTGCGGCACTGGTCAGAGCTCGGATGTCCCTATAGTCCTTGGGTCCCCGGACTTTAGAAGAAGTTTATAACTTTTCTTAAAAGTTAAGAGGTGGGTAACATTATCTGTATTGCAGTTGTAAATTTTATACGAATTGTTGGTATATTTTTGAAGCAAAGTAATGCAAACGTAAATATATAAAATAATATGTATGGAATGACAAGTTTATGTGTTGATGATGAGGTTTATGTTGTGAATCGCCAAAGGGGGCAATACTGCCTTAGCGTACTCAGGATAGTGCGACTAACGTAAGTTGTCATAGTGCGAATACGGGTGCAATGAAAAGTTGCATCACAGGATATGTTGAAATTAAGACATATCTGCAGAGTATGTTGAAATTAAGACTGCTCATAGGGTACGTTGAAATTAAGACTGCCCACAAGAACCGCCAAAGGGGGCAATAATGTCTTAGCGTACTCAGAATAGTACGGCTAACGTAAGTTGTCATAGTGCGGGTATGTATATATGGATTTATGGTATGGATGTATGTATGCAAGTAAGATAAAATACATTTAAAGTACTTTAAGATTTAAATATGGGAAAGGGAAAAACAATCAACTTTTCGGAATCATATCAATCTGTATAAGAGAGTGCAGGTTATCCACTGAGATTTTTATCTCACCCCAAATGTTTAACATTTTCAGGATATAAGAGGCCCGGGAGTTGCAGTAGACACAGAGCCTCCTAAATCTTTCTTATGTATTATTAATGAACCTTAACTTTAATGTTCTTACTTCTGGGTACCAAATATTGTACAACTAACAAACTAGATTGGTTAATCGATGTTTTATGCTTAAAATTCCAATATTGAGACTAATGTTTTCAACATGTCCAAGTTTTAATTAATAAATTTCTTATGTATGATCATAGTCTTAATAAACATTTGATTCTCCCGCTGCAAAGTACCTTTCGAGATGGATATTATATTTTCAAAAAACGAAATTTTTATACTCAGATTTTACAATCACTAAGTGACGACCTGAGTTCAGAGTGTTAAAACCACAAGGACATGCATTCTGGATTCGGGGCGTTACAGGTGGTATCAGAGCTTGAGTTCAAACCCTCAGACCAAATGACTCATTTTTCTAAAAAAAATTGTTAAAGACGAGAGTGAAATCCTACAAAATGTTTCCAAAGAAAATTTTATACAAGTAGTTGAGAGTTTAAAAAAAAACTAGTGTTATTAGTGGGAAGACGTGTCTATTGCAGCAAACCGGAGAAGCCTCAAGGTATGAAGGTATTTTTTTTAAATTTTATGTTATTGGAAAAAAATGTTTAATATTTTTACGATTCACAGTATTTATGGAAATATGATGAGAAAGGATAAAGTGTAATTATTTTGATGATGATATAAGTAAAAGGTTTGAGAAGAGAAAAAGTGATGTTTAAGGGAAATGAAGGGTATGAGAACTTTGTAGTACGAAAGAGGAATGTGAATACCAAAAGAAAGATGAACGTATATGAATTATTACTCAGTTCCTGTGAAGTATGCATGTTTGTTAAAGTGTGTTTAATTTCATTTGGTAAATATATCCATAAAAACTTATGCTTGTTTTATACGAGCAGAACGCATAATGAACGTTTATACACTATTACTATATTTCTTTCATCGCTCCATGATCTTATATCTGTTTGGGATTGGGAGTTCTAGACGGATGCCGTGACAATAAGATAGAACATAGTTTTTCCTCGCAAACCCTCGTCTAATTGATGCATATGATTGGACCTTGAGAAATGAAGATGTGATTATCGGAGTAGTTTCTTGTTCGTAATTGAATGATCTTGTTTTGAACTAAGAAATCCTAGTTTGACTTAGCTTTGACCCTTTTACAGCTCTAACAAAATTTCTTAGCGTCCTCGGAGCTGTTTGCTAATGTACTATGTACTTGTGATATTTTGATAATATTATTTCGTTGGGGACTCTTATACTCCGAATAACCTTGTTTTCGTTGGAGACTCTTTTACTCCATTCAACTTTGAGAACTCAGTCTTTCTCACTTCCTCATATATATATGTACTTTTGCCTCACCTGTTTTGTGAGCTATTCTATTCTACCCGTTATGTTTATCCAATTATTTGCAGCATTTGTTATTATTTCTCTAACGTGCAACGTCGTAGCCCAACAACCGTGCTGCTGAATCGCGACAGTATGTTCCGGTTTACCGTGCGCTCCCTTCCACGATTGATCTAGTACTGTGCTGTTAAATGTTGGATTCTCTGATTTTGAATTTTATCATACCTATATGAAGTAATAAATTTTTCTTTTATGCTCCTCCCTAGATGGTATGAAGTCGGCCCCACACCCGAAGTAGAAATAGGAAACCTTCAGAAGAGTCGATAGAACAATACCCCTATAACGTAACCTCAGGAGCTGACATGGTACGAGAATTCTTTAACACTCTACAGAACTACGTGCAACAACAGATGCCGCCACCGCCACCACCAACACCCATGCCCCACTATGATCCTAGGGTACCGGGATATGTGGAGACTTTTCGACGGTTGCAACCCCCTCGTCTGAATGGGAAGGAAGGACCCACACACACGGAGGAATGGATCTCTGAACTGGAGAGAATATTCAAACATATGAACCTGACAGATGCACAAAAGATCTCGTGCGCTCAGTTTCAGCTAACTGAGGATGCCGCGAAGTGGTGGGAATTATTTGAACGCACACTGGATGTTGAAGGAAGGGAAGCCCTCAAATGGAGAGACTTTAAGGAAGCCATTATAAGGAGGTATTTTCCAGAAGCTCTTAGGGATCAAAATGAGGTAGAATTTGTAAATCTCCGCCAAGGGAACCTCACTGTAACTGAGTTTGAGAGGAAGTTCAATAGGTTATCAAGGTATGCTCCACACTTGGTGGGCATTGATGAGAGGAAAGCCAGAAGATTTGAGAGGGGCCTGAGGCCCGAGATTGGAGGAATTGTAGCAGGACTAAGGCTTAAGAGTTATGCAGAGGTTTTCAATAGAGCACTTACTGTCTCAATAGGATTGGGATTAGAATTCAAGCCTGCCCCAATGATGCTGGGAGTAAACGAGAACGGGCAGCAACACTTTTAAGGAAACCAAAACCAACCTATGAGGAGAAAAAATATCAACGAACAAAGGTCACCACCCTTATGCCCAAACTGTCGTAGGAAACACGAAGGACCATGCATGCGTGGAACAGGTGCATGTTATCGATGTCATCAACAAGGACACAAGATCTCCGAGTGCCCCAAGATACCGAATGGACAACCACCCATGATCAATCCAGTCAGACAACAACCGATGGCAAATGACCACCCGCTTGGACCACCCAGAGAAAACTACCATCTACCGGGACCACCAGTAAGAAATGCCCCAACACAAGGTCATCAAGAATGAGGTCGGGATTAACCCGTACCAGAGGGAAAATGACAGGTTAGTTTTGAGTCACCACTTATACATTGCTTACCATAGAAAACACTCAACCCTTTATGTTTAAAAGTTTGGAAAAGTCTGATAATGGACGAATGAAGTATGAGAGTTCAAATGATACAATGGAAATCTAGATTTTAGTGAAAATAGATAGGGCAGAGTTGGACAAGCGCCAGATAAGAATCAACCTTCACTATCATAGGATGGAAGATACGGGATTTTGCGATGCCAGTAAAAGTATAAGGAAGCATACATGAATCTAGCTACCTCATTTTAGGAATACCATCAAGTTTTAGGGACGAGAATAATGATTAAGAACAGAATAACCAAGAGTTGAAAATTTTGAACCTTATAAGTTTGGATAGAACCCCTTATGTAACCTTGGAATGAATTTACTAAAGGACATTAATATCCCTTAAGTTGTAGTATAATAAGTAACCATTGGAAAGTACATATGACTATTCTTATGGCGGAGGACCCGTATTATAGGGAGTCGAAGGAATAACTTGGGTATTAATTCAACAATATAGACGCGAAAAGATAGAGACTGTTTAAAGAAGTTGAAGTGAAAATTTTATCCAATTACAACATTGTTAAGAGAAACGAGGAGAGTGAATTTCGGGGACAAAATTCTTTTAAAAGGGGAAGGATGTAATACCCGGGCCCAAATGTGTTTTTAATTAATTTATGTTTGTATGATTTCATGAATCATGCTAGTGAAAATACCATATGCGGTAGTATTTTTATTTTGCAGGCGACAAACGAGCAATCTGAGCCAGGAGCACTCCTAGCACTATAAAAATGAATCAATTTATGTCTAAATTATAATATGAACAAAAATTGAATTCCAAATAGTTATTTTGATGTCCAAAAATCGCTTATAATTATTGAACAAAAATAATAATTTTCGGACCTCAAAATCAACACCGAAAAATACAGTTTCGATCAAACCGCGTCCCAAAACACTGGGGCCACCAAAAAGGCAGCCCCAAGACCCCATTTTTTTCAGCCAACACCATGTGGGAGGTAAGATTCCCCAACAAAATTGTCTCCACTCACCTCTTGCACCCATCACCATCACCTCAAACTTGGGGACCAAGTATGACATGGTCAAGACTCCCTTTCTTACTCTCTCATCCCTTACAACACCCCATTTTGAGTAACACCCTCTATAAATACCCCCCTCCCTTTATTTTGGCTGCATAACTCTCCCAACAACAATAAAGACACAAGACTTCCTCTCCCCTCTCTTAGCCCACTTCAGCCATACCCCTTTTTTTGGGGAGAAATATTATTCTCCCCATTTTCTCCAAGAAGAAGGCCTCCTACCCAAGTTCCAAGCATTCCTACACTTTTGGTTGAAGGTTTCAAGAGTTAATAAGGCCCCTTTATCTTAAGAAGAAAGGTCTCCAAAGGTTTTATACCCACAACTCTAAAACTCTAAATATTGTGTTTATATGAGCATGTTTAGTGTTTTATTTAGAAAGGCATGATGTTTATGTTTAATATTTATTTTGGATGCTTAAATACATGTTAGATGAAGTATTATTTGATGAATATGTGGTATGCAAATTATTATGGCATGATAGAAATAGAAATGGAAATAAGTGCTCATGTATGCAAGATGAAAAACTAAGTTTTGTAGCAGTCTGATGCTACTGGAACAAAACGATTTTTATATACTTCATTATTTGAGATATTTATTTACATATTTGGAAATTAGGTTAAAGTAGCTTTCATTTGCCACTGGTCTCATGTGATTTGGACTTATATTCAATAATCTATGGATTTTTAAAGAAAGTGTGACAATCTGCAACTATTTTCATGTTTAGGAAAGATCTGACAATTATCGGCAAGGTTTAAATTTTCATGTTGATGACGCGTCACTGTCAACCTTCTGTGAAACATAGATAGATTCTGTACCAGTTTTGAAAACAAACTCAAAACTCTATTTTTGACACACCAAATGTCTGAGCACAATTTTTATAGGTGTTTTTTTATTTCAAGATGTAGCTACTGTATAAATTTCATAATTTTTGGATATGTCTAAATATTTTTGAAAAATACCTAAAGTTGCAAGTAGAAGACTTAAGAGAACAAACTGCACAACTTTTAACTTGATAACTTGAAATGTTTTCTTGTTAAAGTGTTTCATACTTGTCTTGCATAATAGGATAAGAGCTTAGAACACTTAAGTATCATGTGAATGGGAGTTTTAATAGCCAATGACATGTATAAGGGTTTAAATCTTGGGCTAGACAAGTAAGGACTTGTAAGCTAAGATTTTAAATACCTTAGTTTTAATGAGTATGACTAGCCTTAATCCTTGAATTGGAAATATGCATATTGAGCAATGATGCTATGAAAATGGTTTCTATGATTGTGTTTTATGACAATTAAGTTTTTAGTTTTATAAGAATGTGTACATCCATGCCTTTGCGAATAACTTGTTTGTCTAGAAAATCATATTTAGGGAAGATATTTATCCTAGTGATAAGTATATTCACGTAGTATTTATGTACATGTCAAGTTTCATGATTTTGTGAAGTTAAGATGTTTCACGAATTATGTGCATGAAGGATCGACCTTTTAAACAAATAAATATTTCAATAAGTTGTCTTGTAAGAACCAAGTATGCAAACGTGTTAAATATATATATTGAAATGCTATTATGTTAAGTTTCAAGTGGTTTAGTATTTTAATTGATTTGTCAAGATTTGTTAAAACATGTTTTAAGGAATTTAAATGTAGTGCAGTCTTTGAGTAAGAAGTGTAAATAAAGGAGTTTAACGTCCCCGTTAAACTAATTAACGTCTAAAATAATATTAAAAAAATCTTGTTTGATATGATGTGCGAAGAAGTAAGAAAATATCAAAAGACCTTCGGGCGTAAAAAGACGATCCGAAGATCCAAAAAACTCTTCAATCGGGAAATGTAACAAAAGAACGATTATGTGATCAATATGTTTTATCTGTGGAAAGTCTAAGATAACTTCAGTGGTTTTTATGAATGTTTAAGAATAAAATAATGACTAAGATGTGAAAGAAACTATGCTAGGTGAAGTGCGGCACTGGTCAGAGCTCGGATGTCCCTATAGTCCTTGGGTCCCCGGACTTTAGAAGAAGTTTATAACTTTTTTTAAAAGTTAAGAGGTGGGTAACATTATCTGTATTGCAGTTGTAAATTTTATACGAACTATTGGTATATTTTTGAAGCAAAGTAATGCAAACGTAAATATATAAAATAATATGTATGGAATGACAAGTTTATGTGTTGATGATGAGGTTTATGTTGTGAATCGCCAAAGGGGGCAATACTGCCTTAGCGTACTCAGGATAGTGCGACTAACGTAAGTTGTCATAGTGCGAATACGGGTGCAATGAAAAGTTGCATCACAGGATATGTTGAAATTAAGACATATCTGCAGAGTATGTTGAAATTAAGACTGCTCATAGGGTACGTTGAAATTAAGACTGCCCACAAGAACCGCCAAAGGGGGCAATACTGCCTTAGCGTACTCAGAATAGTACGACTAACGTAAGTTGTCATAGTGCGGGTATGTATATATGAATGTATGGTATGGATGTATGTATGCAAGTAAGATAAAATACATTTAAAGTACTTTAAGATTTAAATATGGGAAAGGGTAAAACAATCAACTTTTCGGAATCATATCAATCTGTATAAGAGAGTGCAGGTTATCCACTGAGATTTTTATCTCACCCCAAATGTTTAACATTTTCAGGATATAAGAGGCCCAGGAGTTGCAGTAGACACAGAGCCTCCTAAATCTTTCTTATGTATTATTAATGAACCTTAACTTTAATGTTCTTACTTCTGGGTACCAAATATTGTACAACTAACAAACTAGATTGGTTAATCGATGTTTTATGCTTAAAATTCCAATATTGAGACTAATGTTTTCAACATGCCCAAGTTTTAATTAATAAATTTCTTATGTATGATCATAGTCTTAATAAACGTTTGATTCTTCCGCTGCAAAGTACCTTTCGAGATGGATATTATATTTTCAAAAAACGAAATTTTTATACTCAGATTTTACAATCACTAAGTGACGATCTGAGTTCAGAGTGTTAAAACCACAAGGACATGCATTCTGGATTCGGGGCGTTACATATAAAATATCTCAAACTAATTGAAAACATCAATGACATTTTAATCATCATGCATTGTGTTTATGCATGCAGTGAAAACAAACTTACAAATTACAAATAACCAAAACATGATTCAAAATGTCAATTGAAGAAACAATGTAGTAATTGGTACACCCCAACAAAATTAAATGAACAAATATGAGTGTTCCACCTTTTGAAAGATGGGATACTCACCCTTGAGTCTTGTTCATTTTGTTCTGCTTCTTGGATTGATCCAGGCTCTTCCTTCAAGAACTGATTGCATGGGAATGCTAATATCTCTAAACCTGATATAAAAGAAAATCAAAATTTCATACCTAAAACTCAATAAGCACACACATACAGAGAGAAAAGCACAAACCAAAGAAAAAATGAAAACAATTGACCGTTATCCTTGTATTGAGAACAAAGAATATCCCATATGAACATGCACATATTTCACCCACATGTTGAGTATACATAAAACACAGTCCATCTAGGTCATCTTTTCATCCTCATTTTGCATACATTTTTACAATTTGACATGAAGATGTGTTGCACGTTAAAAGTGAAAAAAATTCATATACATTAAAATCAAAATATCCATATTTTATATTTCCCCTGGTTAGAAATTCAGTGCTAGCATGCATACATTCTGAACTGATCATACACAATCATCGATAGTGATTAACATTAACTTGAATCCAATCGATCACTTGAGGAAGTGCAAAGAAAATAGATGAGTAATATTTGTTTCAATTTCAAGGCCATTATCTTTCACCGCATCTACGTAAAATCACAGTTATCAATGCATAATCAACTATAATTGCATAGAAACCATATGATCACTGCTGAAACCGATAATTCACATGCACACATACTTATTTTCACAACAGGACATAGAAACAACAAAAAATATAACATAAAAACAGAGTGCATAATAAAAAATAATAATAACAACCACTTAGCTAGCACTAAAAAATTGGAATAACGCAAAATCTGTGAATAAAAAATGCAAAGTGTGTAGAGCGATAAAAAAAAAATCATATATTAAAAGTAGACACACCTTCACCACAACCAAACTTAACACTCTTGAAGGGTTGCGAGAAATATACAATGTTGGATGAAATTCAAAATCATAATATATACCTTACATAATACTCCCTCCGTCCATGAGTAAACTTCCCACTTTCCTTTTCGGGCCGTCCACGAGTAAGTTTCCCATTCCATAAATGGAAATAACAACACTCTTTTATATATAAACTTTAACCTTCAAACTCACACAATATTACAAAAATGCCACTCATTCACTTTATTTTTCAACACTATTCATTACTTTATCCCAAAAGTCAACATGTGGCCCACCATATATTAATAAACAAATACAATTTCTTAAATCATTCAACAAAAAGAAGTGGGAAACTTACTCGTGGACGGAGGGAGTACACAAGATTATTGGTTGTTACAACTCATCTGATCACATTTGTGTTGTATAACCTCTAATGCGTCAATTTTCTCCTTCTCTTTTAATGCGTCGAGTCTCTTGCTTTGTCTTTTCCAATCAGTAAAAAATTTCTTCTCTGTTGCTACAACTTGACTCTGCTGCCGCCATTGACAAAAAGACATTGAAACTATAACATTAATAGCTACTTAACGATATCAATGTTCAACCTAAGTAACTAAGAAACTGCAGTAGTAATATTTAAAAAAAATAAATAAATGAAAGACAATCATGTATTAGCACACTAATATACTACCCACACAGTCACACAAAGTCGCACTACCGGTGGAAATGAAAGTTCCATGATGATGCTAAATTTCTCATTTAATAATCAATAGAATCGAGAAATCAAGATCAATGAAATTTAATCAGTACATGTAAAATTCATAATAGATGATGACGCCAATATAGATGATCCATGAATCTAATTTGATTTAGGTATTTCGCATCATACAATTTAAGTTTAGTAGTTGATCAATATCTAAATTCAATAACTCAACTTATATTTGTTTCGATCCAGTATATACAACCCTAATCTCAAGAAAACCACAAATTCAAAACACAAAATTCGAACAACCTGAGAAGAATACCTGAGATTTGGTTGAAAAGATGATTAAGGTATGCAATAGGCAAATCCTCAACTACCAAAGATCATTATAAATATGAAAACACAGGAATCACGTAGCGGAGATTAATTACGATATAGGGAAAGAGACTAATACACCACTGAGAGATTCTGAGAAACCGTTTCGAGTTGCCGCGTCTCTCGCAGTTTTTCATGTCGATGGTCTAGGGCTGAATAGATTTAGTGAGAGAGGTAAATTGTGGGAGAAAATCGGGTAAAACATAAATATATACCTGGCCTATTTAATGACCCATATTATAAATGGATTGTTATACACCATAATAATTACATGTGTATTACACACATAATACTTTGTGATTATAAATATAGATAGATAGATAGATAGATAGATAGATAGATAGATAGATAGATAGATACATGCCAATTTATTTTATTTAAAACCAAGGATCCTTGACTATATATATATATATATATATATATATATATATATATATATATATATGTGTGTGTATAAAATGAATCAAGAATCATTACATAATTCTGACGATAGTACACCATTGATAAGCAAATGGATTGACCATTCATTAACAAAATTGAACCGAAAAATACAAAATTGAAAGACGGAACAACTATGCAATAGCGATCTACATTAATTTATGTGATTTTAAATGTGAATTTACAAGCCATTGTTTTAGATGTTAGATGAAAACCCCATTGTTAAAAATATAAAACGAAACGTAAGTCTTAGAACTAGAACTCAGGTCCAAGGAAATATTCGAAACCTATTATTAAGAAAATATTTTCCTATTTTACTTAGAAATTATCATCCAAGAAAATAACGATATACCAAATAAAATCAAAATATAAGACTATATGAAAGAAAAGAAATATAATAATTTTATTGATGTGACATGTCATGTAAACAGTTGACACAATTTTTGTGCCCACTCTATATCATTGCCGATTCCACACCCTCTTTTCATTACTCTTTGCTCTTTCATTGTTCATTTCTTCTTTCTTTCCTTTTTTTTTTGTCAATTGTTGTTATTTTATACGATTTTTTATTTGTATTGTAGTAGGTTTTTTTTCTATATAAATTGTTTGTGCGTGTATATATTTTTAGTTGATTGTGGGATTCTTAATATTTGTCCTTCATGTTTATTTGTATGCATATATTAGGTTTTTAGAAGATCGTGTGTGTACGGTTAGAGATGGTGCCAACTTTTTCTATTTCTCTTTTCATTTTTTTTCAGTGGTGTTGTTGACCTGAAAAATGTATTAACTCATGGCTTTTCTATGTTATCATAATTCGATTTCTTGAGCTTTTGTTCCCTTTCTCATTCACGTATGTCTATAGACACGATTTAGGTTTTAGACCATTGATTATGTAATGTTTTTTAATAGTAATGAATTATTTTTCCATTCGACCATTCTTTCCTTGGTTTCTGTTTATATATTTATCATGTGATTCTATTTTGAATTAAAAAAAATTCTTAATTCGATCATTCAAATCAATAGGTCTAAACTGTATTAAACATGACCATTGAATATTGGTAATTTTTGTTGTTTGTTAGTGGACTGAAAAATGAGAATTTTTTATTTGTTTTTTACTTATTCATTTTTTTTTTGACAGGTTTTACTTATTCATTTTACCATGCATAGAGTTGAATTGTATTAAAGTTTGTGTTTAATTCTATAATTGTACTAATTTCATACTAGTGATCGTAAATTCTGTGCTTCGCCCGGCCGAAATTTATTACATTGTTTAAATTATAATAATGAACACATTTTAATTATAAAACTAAAAATATACTCCATTCTTTCCCAAGTAAACTTCCCACTTCTTTTTATTGAATGTTTTAAGAAAGTGTACTTGTTTATTAATATATGGTGGGTCACATGTTAACTTTTGGGATAAAATAATGAATAATGTTGAAAAGTGAATTAAATGAGTGACACTTTGGTAAATATTGTATGAATTTGAAGGTTAAAGTTTATATGTAGTAGAGTGTTGTTTTTGCCATTTATGGAATGAGAAGTTTATGTGTGTGTGTGTGTATGAAATATCATTGTTTCATCAAAATAGATTCTCTTAATTTTTTTACATATATAATAAATAAATGTTTGATTAATTTTCATATTTTTTACATTAAATTAATTATTACTTTCAATATACATGTAATTTTTATGTGATACAAAATAAAATACTCAGTAGTATATTAACGATATACAAAAGATATGTGATACATTCTTTACAAACATCCCATTATTTTTGTTACTAAAAGCTTCTATAAATTAGTTTGTATTTAAAAAATGGGTGTGACTATATAAACCCCCGAAATTCCTAAACATACCCCGGAATATTTTTAAACTAAAATGCACATATATTAAATGACAATATTACCATCAACTGATAATATTCGTTAATCCCTTTCAACGAATTTTTACCAGATTTATGCACACATTATACCCAAATATTTGGACTTCAATCCTCAAACCCTTTTGCTCAAAAAGTCATATTTGAACGCGTCATTTGCTCTTAAAATACCTTACTTAAGGTTAATGGTAAAGTCTTAGTCTGTTGCACTTTTATGCTTGCCATGCTGCTGCTTCTGGCCTGTAAAAAATTACTTGTTTTATTTTCCCTCTTTCTTCTGGCTGCAAAAGCCCTTATCCAAACGCTACGTTCATATTAACTTTTAATTGGAAAATTAACATAATTTTCCCGGTTTAATTAAAAAAAATTGAGTCCTAGATTTTGATGTTCGAAAAAACGTGAATTATAATAGAAAAGGGTGCAATTTTTTGTTTAATTTTACAAAGAGAGGATATAATTGTCAAAAGTGGGGTTTTTTCTCAATAAATCCTTAATAATTTTATTATTTTATTCAATCCACATTAACATACTCTTTTTTTTATACTTTTTTAAAAATAATTTTATCATTTTTTAAGCAATGCATCACTTCTAATAAATTTATACCAAACTTCAATAAGATGATGCATGAGACGATTTATGTCA
The DNA here is from genome assembly GCA_947034835.1 of Ballota nigra. Classification (NCBI taxonomy): domain Eukaryota; kingdom Viridiplantae; phylum Streptophyta; class Magnoliopsida; order Lamiales; family Lamiaceae; genus Ballota; species Ballota nigra. The sequence goes on from OX344727.1 coordinate 28,334,378, forward strand.
CCAATAAACCTGATTACATAATAAACCGAGAACAACTTTTTCAGTTCTAAAACTGAATTTTTCTCCAAAACATTTTACATCCGACATATCCAAAGAAAAATAAATCTCAGCATACAACGTTTAAATTCAGTATTATTGGATTTCACATAAAAATCAACAATTCCGTCAACATTCGCAGATTCTAATTTTCCTTCAATATTAACAAATGATTAATTTGATTTCAGTAGAAACATTTGGAGGAAGACTTAAATTGTCTACACATGATCCAATGAAATTTTTCGTCATTTTTCAAACAAAAAGAAATAAAAAATAATATAATACAAAGACCAAAGGACTATCACATTAATATTCTAGGATAAAGTAAGTTTTTAGTCCTTTAACTTTACCCAACTTTGGTTTCAATCCTCTTAACCTTTTCACTTTGAAATTAGTCATTTAAGTACACATTTATTTTGATTTTGATTTAAGTACACTTCGATTAGATTCCATGTTAAAAATTGAGATTCAAAATCTTTAGGGTGTGTTTGCTTTGTTTGATTAGGAGGGATAAATGTTTTAATCTCATTCAATTATGTGTTTAGTTCATGTGACACTGGCTCTAAATAAGTGATCATATGTATAATTGACACATGAAGGGAGTTGCACTAATTGTCTCACAAAAAAAAATTATTTATCAATTCTATTAATAAACGAAGGTTAATTATTTAAAGTACCATTCTGATCACATTGTTAACCTTACTTAACTCTAAATATTTGGTTATGCCAAGTTACCTAAAATAGTACCCAAATTACTTACATTACAAATATTATGCCGAAGCCATATAGAAATTCAAGCATAACAAATATTGCAATTTCGAAATCAGGGGGAAATTAAGAAATTAGTGATTTCACAATTAGAGAAAAATTGGCAGTTTCCAATTTGGAGATAATTGAGTCAAAGTAATTTTAATAGATCTCTACGGTGATAGCAAAGATAATATTAAATTGTGTATTTTTTTAATTTTGGGATTGAGTCACCCTAATTATCTCCCGTTATCGAAAAATATACTTACAACTTTGAGATGGTGCCAACTTTTTCTATTTCTCTTTTCATTTTTTTTCAGTGGTGTTGTTGACCTGAAAAATGTATTAACTCATGGCTTTTCTATGTTATCATAATTCGATTTCTTGATCTTTTGTTCCTTTTCTCATTCACGTATGTCTATAGACATGATTTAGGTTTTAGACCATTGATTATGTAATGTTATTTAATAGTAATGAATTATTTTTTCGTTCGACCATTCTTTCCTTGGTTTCTGTTTATATATTTATCATGTGATTCTATTTTGAATTAAAAAAATTCTTAATTCGATCATTCAAATCAATAGGTCTAAACTGTATTAAACATGACCATTGAATATTGGTAATTTTTGTTGTTTGTTAGTGGACTGAAAAATGAGAATTTTTTATTTGTTTTTTACTTATTCATTTTACCATGCATAGTGTTGAATTGTATTAAAGTTTGTGTTTAATTCTATAATTGTACTAATTTCATACTAGTGATCGTAAATTCCGTGCTTCGCCCGGCCGAAATTTATTACATTGTTTAAATTATAATAATGAACACATTTTAATTATAAAACTAAAAATATACTCCATTCTTTCCCAAGTAAACTTCCCACTTCTTTTTATTGAATGTTTTAAGAAAGTGTACTTGTTTATTAATATATGGTGGGTCACATGTTAACTTTTGGGATAAAATAATGAATAGTGTTGAAAAGTGAATTGAATGAGTGACACTTTGGTAAATATTGCATTAATTTGAAGGTTAAAGTTTATATGTAGTAGAGTGTTGTTTTTGTCATTTATGGAATGAGAAGTTTATGTGTGTGTGTGTGTATGAAATATCATTGTTTCATCAAAATAGATTCTCTTAATTTTTTTACATATATAATAAATAAATGTTTGATTAATTTTCATTTTTTTTACATTAAATTAATTATTACTTTCAATATACATGTAATTTTTATGTGATACAAAATAAAATACTCAGTAGTATATTAACGATATACAAAAGATATGTGATACATTCATTACAAACATCCCATTATTTTTGTTACTAAAAGCTTCTATAAATTAGTTTGTATTTAAAAAATGGGTGTGACTATATAAACCCCCGAAATTCCTAAACATACCCCGAAATATTTTTAAACTAAATGCACATATATTAAATGACAATATTACCATCAACTGATAATATTCGTTAATCCCTTTCAACGAATTTTTACCAGATTTATGCACACATTATACCCAAATATTTGGACTTCAATCCTCAAACCCTTTTACTCAAAAAGTCATATTTGAACGCGTCATTTGCTCTTAAAATACCTTACTTAAGGTTAATGGTAAAATCATAGTCTGTTGCACTTTTGTGCTTGCCATGCTGCTACTTCTGGCCTGTAAAAAATTACTTGTTTTATTTTCCCTCTTTCTTCTGGCTGCAAAAGCCCTTATCCAAACGCTACGTGCATATTAACTTTTAATTGGAAAATTAACATAATTTTCCCGGTTTAATTAAAAAAAATTGAGTCTTAGATTTTGATGTTCGAAGAAACGTGAATTAGAATAGAAAAGGGTGCAATTTTTTGTTTAATTTTACAAAGAGAGGATATAATTGTCAAAAGTGGGGTTTTTTTTCAATAAATCCTTAATAATTTTATTATTTTATTCAATCCACATTAATATACTCTTTTTTTTATACTTTTTTAAAAATAATTTTATCATTTTTTAAGCAATGCATCACTTCTAATAAATTTATACCAAACTTTAATAAGATGATGCATGAGACGATTTATGTCACCAATAAACCTGATTACATAATAAACCGAGAACAACTTTTTCAGTTCTAAAACTGAATTTTTCTCCAAAACATTTTACATCCGACATATCCAAAGAAAAATAAATCTCAGCATACAACGTTTAAATTCAGTATTATTGGATTTCACATAAAAATCAACAATTCCGTCAACATTCGCATATTCTAATTTTCCTTTAATATCATATTAACAAATGATTAATTTGATTTCAGTAGAAACATTTGGAGGAAGACTTAAATTGTCTACACATGATCCAATGAAATTTTTCATCATTGTTCAAACAAAAAGAAATAAAAAATAATATAATACAAAGACCAAAGGGCTATCACATTAATATTTTGGGGTAAAGTAAGTTTTTAGTCCTTTAACTTTACCCAACTTTGGTTTCAATCCTCTTAACCTTTTCACTTTGAAATTAGTCATTAAGTACACATTTATTTTGATTTTGATTTAAGTACACTTCGATTAGATTCCATGTTAAAAATTGAGATTCAAAATCTTTAGGGTATGTTTGCTTTGTTTGATTAGGAGGGATAGATGTTTTAATCTCATTCAATTATGTGTTTGGTTCATGTAACACTGGCTCGAAATAAGTGATCATATGTATAATTGACACATGAAGGGAGTTGCACTAATTGTCTCACAAAAAAATAAATTATTTATCAATTCTATTAATAAACGAAGGTTAATTATTTAAAGTACCATTCTGATCACATTGTTAACCTTACTTACCTCTAAATATTTGGTTATGCCAAGTTACCTAAAATAGTACCCAAATTACTTACATTACAAATATTATGACGAAGCCATATAGAAATTCAAGCATAGCAAATATTGCAATTTCAAAATCAGGGGGAAATTAAGAAATTAGTGATTTCACAATTAGAGAAAAATTGGCAATTTCCAATTTGGAGATAATTGAGTCAAAGTAATTTTAATAGATCTCTACGGTGATAGCAAAGATAATATTAAATTGTGTATTTTTTTAATTTTGGGATTGAGTCACCCTAATTATCTCCCGTTATCGAAAAATATACTTACAACTTTGAGATTAAATCAAATCTCCATAAATCAAAGAAATATTTAATTATTCCTATGATACAACAATTTATTATAAATTAAAAACAAAATTTTGAATATATACAAACAATTTATTAATTGGAGACTTTTTATGTATTATTAAGTTCAAACAAAAATTTATATATATGTACACAATCCGATCTTGAATCATTAATTTTTTGAATCCACAAAAAAATGACAATTATTTCGAATCCATAAATCATGGAATTATTTAAAATAACATACATGGTAGTTATTTTCCTGAAATAAAATATTATATTATATTATAAAATATAATATAAAATTAGTTTTAGTCACAGTCCATTTACCATCAAATTTCCTAAAATATTAGTGCTTTATCTTAATATATTATAAAGACAAAGTTTTGGAATCCTATGTGGCAAGCTCTCAAGCCTCTATTTTAAAAATACTCTCCTCTCATTCACCCAATTCATTGACTTTTAAAACTATTTTCAGCCATTGAATCTTAATATCTAATCTAATCTTGACCATTGATTTTTTCACATTTCCTCTATATATACCATGTATCTCACACAATCAAAAATCAATTACAATAATTTCTCCACATCCTATTCCAATTCTTCTTCTTCTTCTTCTTTTCAATTTTGCTATGAAGTTTTATATTATATTTCTTTTCATCTAAATCTTCATGTTTTTCTTTTCTTGCAGGATGTTCATCCCAATATATTCAATCTTAATATTTTTTTTTTTTTTGCAGGATCTTCATCTTAAGGTATTTACTTTTTGTTTTCTATTTTATTTTATAGATTTGGTGTATGAATTTAATCTTCATATTTTATCTAATCTCTTCTACCAATGATCATTTCCTTAAACTCATTTTTTTTTACGTGTCTAAAGGTATTTACTCTATTTACTAATTATTTGATATTTTTTTTTATTAATTATTGTTTAATTTTATTTTATTCGTATGAAAATGATTATTGTGTGATTTTTTTAATTATATATTTAGGATAGAACATCAACAATGAAGATGAAGTGGATGATCAATTTTTCATATGAAGACGAAGTGGAAGATCAATTTTATTGTGAAGATGAAGAATCATTGATTATATATTAAAAAATAGATTTTTTTTAACATTATAATGTATTAATTACTATTCAATGTATTATTTAAAATTCTATAAATAATACTCCCTCCGATTCAAAATAAGTGTCGTTTAAGAGTTTAAATTTTGTTTCAAAATAAGTGTCGTTTTAACTATTTTTTCATATTTTTTCCTGATTTACCCCGAATTCGAATTCAAAATATAAGAGATATTTTAGGGATTATATTAAAATATAACATATCTATTAGAAATTTATCAAAATATAATAGATCTTTTAGAGATTTATGAGGGGTATATATGTCAAAATTTATAATTCTTAATTTGTCCTAAAATCTCTAGAACGACACTTATTTTGAATCAGATGGAGTATTCTTTATGAGAAGTTATAATTTTTATTTAATTCTATAATGATGAAGAATCGTTCAAATTTGGATGATGATGAATATATCTTTCGAAATATATTATGTAATTCGAAAATATTAATATATTTCGAAAATATTAATTATACAAATATTCAAATAATACCTTATATTTTATGTAATAATTATACGAATATATATTAGGAATAATTAAATATACAAATATTCAAATATTTTAATTAATTATACGAATATTTTAAAATATACGAATATATCAAATATATGAATATATATTGGAATAATTAATTATACGAATATTCAAATATTTTAGGAATATATATTAGACTCTTTATAAAATATTAATTATTCGGATCTTTAACAAATATGGATGATGGATATATTTTATATATTATTTTAAAAGATTAGATTTGAAATAATTATATTAGGAACAATATATAAATTTATAATAATTATAAACTTTACTTATTTAATCAATTTTAAATTTCAATTTGAATATATTAGAAAAAGTTAACTAATTTTGAATGATAATTTAGTAAGATAATTTATTAGGTAATTTTATATTATCCTACATTCCTAAATCCTAAATTTTTGGTTAGTGGTATCTTTAAAAACAAAATTAGTAAATAATGTATTCTTCAAACTAATATTTTTCAACTATTTTTGGATGGTGGATATCTTTTTAAAAAAAAATCGATCATGATTCATTAATAATAAATAATTTTTTGTGTATGAATTTGAATGTTATATATACAACAAAAATATGTCTTTGATAAATTCAACTGAGTAACAATTCTAATTGTTTTTTAAATTAAAAAATAATTTAATGTCTTCAATATTTTTAGGGAAATTTGATCTTTTTAAAACATGTGATTTAACTATAAAGTCATACACCAATCAATATATAAATTTAAACTAATTATATACTTTACTTATTTACATTAATTTTAAATTTATTGATAAAAGATTAATTATATTAGAAAAAATTGACTAATATAATATGATGATATAGTCCCTAATTTCGAAATTACATTCCAAAATATTAAATTTCAAAATACTACGTCATGTGATCTTTTATATATAAAATAATAATATTTTCACAAAGATTCTCAACTTAAAATATACATTCATCTAATTAAAAAAAAAAGTTCGAATCTCTTTATGTCACTATGCAACATTATTTATAAGCTATGAAATCCAATTGAAAGGAAAAAATTATGACATCTATGAAATCTATATTTAACTATTCATAAAAATAGAGTGTATTTAGACAAATTATAAGTTGAGATTGATTAAAACACATGTTTTATAAAGAGTCAAATTTGCCTAATATTTTATGTAATTAAAAAATATATGACTTAAATCATACTATAAAAAAGTAGTCAACTTTTCCTAATATAATTAGTCTATATTTATATATTCATAAAAATGGGATGTATTTAGATAATATATAAATTAAGATTAATTAAAATACATGTTTTATAAAAGAGTCAAATTTACCTAACATAAGTAATCTATATTCAATGATACAAAAGTAATAGCATAAAATTAAATTTAAAATTAATATAAATAAATAAAGTATATAATTAAGATAAATTTATATATTGATTGATGTATGAATTTACAATATTAAATCACATATTTTGAAAAGAGTCATTTTTTTCTTTAAAAAAAACTAAGAGCAACAATATTAACATATTTAATAAATATTTGAATTTAAAAAAAAATCAGAATTTTACATAATAGAAAGTATTCAACTATTAAAAATATAAAAAATATAAATTATTTTCGAAATGATTCATCATATTAAAATTTATTCTCCAAGGTTCGATGTTTATATTTTATCTCTAAAGAATGATTAAGAAAGTTTTCATCATATTAAAAAAATAGTCAAGAATTTACATTATTATCGATTTTAAAAAAAAAAACAGATTTGTTAATCAATTGAAAATATCAAAGGTATATTTTGATGAATCTATAACATTCAAATTAAATTATAATCAACATAAATATTATTATTTATAGAAATATAAATATAAATAAACATAAAAATTATTATTTAAAGAATTATAATAATATACATTGAAATATACATTAGTAAAAGAGATTAAGTAAAAGATGCGGATTAAATTAATACAATTAAATGATCAAAAACATAAAATAAAATATAAATACCTTGACAATTATAGATTCATATCCTGCAAAAAAGAAATACGGATTCACACAAAAGATGAATTGATGAAATTTACAATACCTTGGGATGTATAGATTCTTATCCTACAAAAGAAAAATATAAACAATATATTGAGATGTATAGATTCACCAAAAAAAATTAGAAGATTTAGACGAAATGAGAATCAATAAAGGAAAAAAATTATCGCATTGTGATGAGTCTGATTCTTACTATATATTTTATATTTTGTATTATTTTAGTTGAACAAATTATAAAATATAATAATTATAATTAATTTTTTTAATCAATTCAATTATTTTATTTGTACTTGAGGAGATTGAAGGATAAACTGAATGATAATATTGTTGGTGAACTTAAGAGGATGGTGGATACTTTCAATCCATTTGCAATGCAATTTCGCAAGGAAAAGTATTATGTCTGGAGGTGAGCCAAATTTGTGATTAAATTTGCTAGAAAGAAGGAGTTCAGTTGGAAGAGTTTATAACCTTCCTACTGCTTCTGAAGTTGTAGCTCTTATTCCAGGGGACATGATGCAGCTATGGAAAAAAAAGATGTGATACTAAAAGACCCGTAGCAGTGAATTGTAAAGAATAAGTGAATTACATCCATCTTATGTTCCATTACAGTATCATTTATTGTTCTTGTATGACGAGGATGTTTATAGGATTGATGTGGTTCATAATGATGCTGGTTTTACAACAAGAAAAAAAATCAGACTAACAATGCGAGAATTCTTTTCGTTTAGGATACACGAGCATAATAATGAAACAAACTTTATTTCTATCTAAGAGACTTTTCCAGTAATTTTGGTGGATTCATATACTATGATTGAGTCGGAAATGTTGTTATTTATTGGGAAAATGTATAAGACTTATATTTTGATTAGATGCCAACATGTTCCTCCTAAGTTGTTTTGTAAGTAAATTATTCAGTAGGGTTAGTACTTAGTCAAACATTTCAAAGTATTAAGAACTGAGTACAGTTAGTAATTACATGAGTGTATTTAAGATTGAAGTCCGCTGAAGATGAAGTCCGCTGAAGTGAAGTCCGCTGAAGACTAAGTGATCTGAGAATAAGTCTAAGTCTTGAATGTTTTATAAGTACATTCTCACTAAGACTAAAACTGTTAGGAGAGGACGAAGGTCCACTGATAAAGAACTAACAATGCTAAAACACATTAAAACTGTTAGTTAATCTGGTTGGAACAAGGCAAAATGAATTTCAGTGAAGCTTACAATAAATGAAGGAATAAGAAGGTTCTCTCAGAGGAGTTCCACCTTAAAGCAAGACAAGAATCTGGGCATGCAGACTAAAGGTCCAATGAGAAGATGACACGTCAGTGTACTTACTGACAGCCGACCTGCCCCAGCCTGACAAGTACCAAAAGTCCTTCCCTAGCAATCTACAGAAAGTTGGTGAATAGGCATGGTCTTTCAGCCGTTTCTTGACAAGACTTAAAGCTTCAAATAGAGCCGTTTGAGCCAATCAGATACAAGAAGACTTACTTGAGGAGATTCAAATCCAACGGGAAGATTTTCAAGGAAGCCTATAAATACAGAAGGACGTGCACATTTCCAAGCACGGGAAACTCACACGATCAAAGCTATCTCTACATTCATAACAACTAAGAAGCACTCGAAATTACCTTTGTTTCCCAAGTGTTTCACATTTGTAGAGAGCCTAACAAACCTTCTGTAACCAAGCTTAAAAGCTATATCCAAATCTTAGAAAGAGATAATCCAATCCTAAGCCTTGAGCTAAACTTGTAAGGATTATCTCAAAATAGTTGGAACCAAAACCCTACTCAAAACCCTACTCAGTGTTTAGGTTGAGAGCTAGTGTTAAGTGGTGTTAGTAAGCTGATTGTTGTATCAGTCTGAAAGCTGGTTTGTTTTGGGAACTAGGACCTGGAATTTCCTAGTGATCAATCATCCTAAGAGAGGATTAGTTGATCAGTGCACCTTGGCACTATAACACAAGGAATTCCAAGTGAAAGGAATTCTCCTGTTTAATCAGGACAGTGGACGTAGGAGATTCATCTCTGAACCACTTTATACCTTGTGTTCTTATTATCTGTTTTCCTAAGTGTGTGTTAATCTCAAAGTTTATCAAAGTAAAACGAGTTTTCTAAGGGCTCACTAATCCGCATCTGAAAGCTAATTAGATAGTAGTTCAACTGAAAGTCTTGAGCTTTCAGTGGAGGTATTATCTCAGTAAGCTTTCACAAAGTAACTCTCAGCAGACCTCAAGTCCACTGACGAGCTACTGTCTTAAGTAACCTGATAAGTTTTCAAGAAGTTTTAATTTGTAACCACAGGTGTATTCCCCCCCCCCAAACACCTGTTTACTCGTTTCGGGACCAACAATTGGTATCAGAGCAGTGGTTCAAAAGACCATTGTTCTAAGTATACCTTGTGCTTAAAGGTATTTTTTCAAGGTCACCTGAATTGATCTTTTGATAAACTTGTTTTTATACTATGGCTGACAATGCAGCTAGGGTAGCACCACCAGTAGAGAACAACATGGGAGTTAATCCCTTGAACCATATGTCTCATCACAAGCTTCCACAATTCTCAGTGGAAAACTATGACTTCTGGAAGATCAGAATGAGAGCTCATCTTGCCTGTGTGCATGATGAAATGTTAAGGGTTATTACTAAAGGTCCATTTGTTTTTATGACACCTAACCCTAGAACTACAGCTGAAACTATTGCAGATCCTAGAGAAGAATGGCCCAAAGATGAAGATAACTTCACTGCAGATGAGAGGAGGAGAAACAACCTCAACTTCATAGCCATGGACATTCTCTACACCACTATTCCAGATTCTATAATGGGAAGAGTGATCCACTGCAAGACTGCAAAGGAACTATGGGACACTCTTGCTCTCATGTGTGAAGGAACTGACAAGATAAAGGAGAACAATCTTTCAGTAGCTGTTCAAAAGTATGAGCAGTTCACCATGGAGTCCACTGAGTCCATTGACCAGCTTGATGGGAGGTTCACAGACATCATGAATGAGATAAATTCTCTGGGAAAAGTCTATACCAAGAGAGAGGTTGCCTTAAAGATCCTGAGAGGTCTAACCTCAAGATGGGATGTGTACTCTGTGATGATGCAGAATACCAAGGATCTATCCAGCATGTCTATGCAACAGGTATTCTCTGAACTCAAGGCTTATGAGTTTGATCTGAACAGGAAAAGGGCTCCTGATGAGACCTCAGCTGAGAAGGGAGTAGCCTTCAAAGCTAAGGAGTCTGAGCCAAAATCCCCAAAGACTCAGAAGAGTACAAAGGCAAGCAAGTCTCAAAGGAAGGCTGAAATGCAGGAGGAACTCAGCCTGATGGCTAGGAGGTTTGAACAAATTAACGGCCACTTTGGCATATATAAGAGATTTTACAGGGATAACAGGGAAGGTAGAAGTTATCCACAAAAGACTACCAGAGAAGGAGAGAAAATCTCATCTGAGCTGGAAAAGAAGAAGGAATACAGGAATTACACCAAGGCTGAAGGATCATCATCAAAGACCAGAGAGTCCACTGAGGAAAAGAATAATGATGCCAACAGGTGTTTTCAGTGCAAGAAGATTGGGCACTTTCAATATGACTGTCCTCAACTGAGCACTAAAGAAAGAAAGGAAAGGCAAGCCAAAAGAGACAGAAGATATGGAGAAAGGAAAGCCATGATGGCTGGGGATGTTGATGAAAATTTGGAGTCACCTGATGAACTGTTCTCTGATAGCAGTGAAGATGACATGTGCCTCATAGCAAGAGAAGAACCAGAGGTACAATCTAAACCATCCATTTCTCTAGAACACACACCTGAGCTAAGCTCAGAGTCAACTGAGGAACTCAATCTTCAGTCCGCTTTGGAACAATTGATGATTGATTTCTCAAGGTTGCAAGAAGCAAGTTTCTGTCTTCAAGATGAGAACAAACAACTCTTGAGTGAAAACTCCAAGTTAATAGAGTCTGGGAATCAAGCAGATCTGAACTCAGCCAAATCTACCATTGAACTGACAAAAGAGGTAGAAACCCTCAGGAGTCAAGGAAATGGTAGAGATCAACTGATAAAAGATCTCAATGAATCTAAGACAAAGTTAACTGAAGAAAATTTAAAATTGGTAAGCCAAATAAAGGATTCTCTCCTGAAAATTGATGTCTTACAAAAATCTGAAGAGACCTTGTTAAAAAGGATTGATGCTCTAAACAAACCCTCTCTTGCCATAGAGGAGATCCAAAATTTTCAAACCAATCCAAATAACAAGTGTGGGGTAGGTTTTATTCCAAAACCTTCAGAAGGTCCTCTGAGTGTTTCTTCTTCAAGTGGCACAAAGAGAGTTTTTGTCAAGTCTGTGACATTTCAACCACAGACTATGGATAAAGGAAAAAGACCAGCTGAGATCACTCAAAAGAAAAGTCAATCTAAGCCAAAACCAAATGGAAAGGCTCAGGTGACTTATCAAACTAGATCTCAGCAGAGGTACTATCAGCCGAGGTCTTCACAGATGAAACAACCTCAGCTGAGAACACCCAGGCATGAGCAGTCCTCAAGGAATGACTCATATGGAAGACCTATTCCTTTTGTGCCTAAAGGAAAAGGCCCTTCATACCTTTATCAACAAAAACTAAGACCAGGTGCACCCAAGCCAAAAAGAAAGAATGTGAAGAAGGTTTCTGTTCCTTCAAAGGCTGACACCCATAGAAAGTTTATTCCCAAGGCACCTAGAGAGATAACAATCTATGTAGATGTTTATGGAAGACAAATTAGCTAATCTAAAGTGATTAGAACTGTGAGGCAAATTTGGATTCCAAAAGGTGCAGCTAACCTGGTAGGACCCAACACCAAATGGGTACCTAAAGCTTGATCTTTGATTGCAGGGCTCAGTGGACCTCAACAAAGGAGTAGCTCTTAAATCATCAGTCTGGTACTTGGACAGTGGATGTTCTAGGCACATGACTGGCAACAAAGATCTCCTGACAGAATTTGTTGAGAAAGAAGGTCCACAAGTCACCTTTGGTGACAACTCACAAGGAGCCACTAAAGGTTATGGTACTTTAATCATTGGCTCAGTAAGGGTAAGCAATGTATCCTTTGTCAGTGGACTTAAACATAATCTTCTGTCCATAAGTCAATTCTGTGATAAGGGATACAGTGTTGAATTTTCATGTAACCTGTGCTTTGTTAAGAATGTATCTTCACAACAGGTACTACTAACTGGGTCAAGAAAGGGAAATGTCTATCTTGTAGATTGGATGTCTTGCACACCAAATGCATGTCTTATTGCTAAGAGATCAACTGACACTAATTGGTTATGGCACAAAAGGCTAAGTCATCTGAACTTCAAGATGATGAACAGGATAGCAAGACATGGACTGGTAGAAGGAATGCTAAATGAAGTATACAACAAGGAACATATCTGTAAAGCCTGTCAGGAGGGAAAGCAAGTAAAGGCATCTTTCAAAAGCAAAGTAGCAACCTCTACTGACAGAGTACTTCAACTGTTACATATGGATCTTTTTGGTCCAGTAACCCCTGTAAGTATCAATGGGAGAAAGTATACACTTGTTGTTGTAGATGACTTCTCCAGGTACACATGGGTGATATTCCTTGCAAGCAAAAATGAGACTCAACTGAGACTGCCAGAGCTCCTGAAGAAAGTTAGCAATGAAAAGAGCCTGAACATTGTAAAGATAAGATCAGATAAGGGCACTGAATTCATAAATTCTATTATATCTGATTACTGCAAAGAATTAGGTATTTCACATGAGACATCAGCTGCAAGAACTCCACAACAAAATGGAGTAGCTGAAAGAAGAAATAGGACTCTCAAGGAGGCAGCAAGGACAATGTTAGCTGAAGCTTAGGTTCCTAAAAGATTCTGGGCTGAAGCTATTAATACTGCCTGCCACACTCAAAACAGATCCATGGTGACCAAACATCAAGGAAAAACTCCATATGAGTTATGGAATAACAGAAAGCCACAGGTATCTTACTTTCATATTTTTGGATGCAAGTGTTTCATTCACAACAATGGGAAAACACAACTGAAAGCTTTTGATAGCAAAGCTGATGAAGGAATTTTCTTAGGATATTCCCAAATCAGTAGAGCTTTCAGAGTTTACAACTGTAGAACTCTTGTTGTGGAAGAAACACCTCATGTGGTGTTTGATGAATCTACCTTTGAGTCCAGAAGTAAGGAGAATGGGGATGTGATTAGCAAAAGACTAACAAGACTGAGTATCAAGTCTAAAGGCTATCCTGAGAATTGTGTTGATTCATTCATCCCAACCTGGGACAACATCAATGATCAACAATTCAAAGAGGACCCTCAAAATCAGACCACTCCTCAAAGCTCACCTGAGAGCTCTCCTGAAGATGTAACTGAACTGATGAACCCTATCCCAGTTCAAGAGGTAACAAATGTCAATGAAGATGTGGTCACAGCTGAGACATTCACTGAACCCATCATTCAAGGGGGAACCAATGAAATTACCATTGAGAATGAAAATACCTTGAATGATGACTCAGGACTCCAACCCTCTGTCTTATTTCCTGAATTCGATTTCATTCCAATATCTAGTGACTCAACTTCAGAAGAGTTAAACTCTACTGAAGGGCATCAGCCCAGGAGGACTTGGCTCTCAGATCACCCTGTTGAGCAAATCCTAGGTGATCCTTCCTCAGGAGTCAAAACTAGAAGTTTTCATGGAGAAAGTGCTTTGTTTTGTTGTTTCTTATTAAACCAGGAACCAAATTCCATAGCAGAAGCACTTCAAGATTCCAACTGGATTATTGCCATGCAAGAAGAGCTCAACCAGTTTACAAGGAATCAAGTATGGGAGTTGGTGGACAGACCATATCACAGCAATGTGATAAGAACCAAGTGGGTATTCAAAAACAAGAAGGATGAGAATGATATCATAGTCAGAAACAAAGCCAGGCTAGTTGCAAAGGGCTATTCTCAAGTTGAAGGATTTGACTATGATGAAACATTTGCTCCAGTAGCCAGATTGGAGGCAATAAGGTTATTTCTTGCATATGCTGCTCACAAGAAATTCAAGGTGTACCAGATGGATGTTAAAAGTGCCTTCTTGAATGGAGTACTCAATGAAGAAGTCTATGTGGAGCAACCCCCAGGTTTTGAAGAAAGTCACAAAGTATATAGACTGAGAAAAGCTCTATATGGACTGAAACAGGCTCCAAGAGCTTGGTATGATACTTTGTCACAATTCCTTTTGGATCATGGTTTTATCAAAGGGAGAGTTGATAGAACACTATTCAGAATCACAAAAGGAGAGGACACATTGCTGGTTCAAATTTATGTGGATGATATCATTTTTGGTTGTCCTAACCAGGTCCTCTGTGAGAAGTTTTCTCAACTGATGAAGGGAAAATTTGAGATGTCTATGATGGGAGAAATGAATTTCTTTTTAGGACTTCAAGTTAAGCAGTCCCCTGAAGGAATCTTCATCAATCAAGCCAAATACACAAGGGAGCTGATCAACAAGTTTGGATGCCAGACCAGCAAGATTGCAAGAGTTCCACTCAACACCAACACCAAGATGGAACCAGATGAAGATGGTGAATCAGTAGACCAGACTCATTACAGAGCCATCATTGGATCTCTACTGTATCTCACAGCAAGCAGGCCTGATATCACTTTTGCAGTTGGGATTTGTGCAAGATATCAAGCCAACCCCAAGAAAAGTCATCTGGAAGCTGCTAAGAGGATTCTCAAATATCTTAAGGGCATTGTGAATATGGGATTGTGGTATCCCTCAGATGACAATCTGGAACTCACAGGATACTCAGATGCTGACTATGGAGGATGTAGAATTGACAGGAAATCAACCTCAGGCACTTGTCAATTCTTGGGAAGTAAGCTGATTTCTTGGTTCTCCAAGAAACAAAATTCAGTAGCCACAAGCACTACTGAAGCTGAGTATATGGCAGCTGGAAGTTGTTGTGCTCAAATTCTTTGGCTAAGACAACAACTGAGAGATTACAACATCTTTGCCAATGAAGTTCCTATTTTCTGTGACAACAAAAGTGCAATTGCTATTTCAGAAAATCCAGTTCTCCACACAAGATGCAAACATGTGGACATAAGGCATCATTTCATCAGAGATCATGTGGAGAAAAAGGACATCAAAATGCTCAAAATCCACACTGACAAACAGAAGGCAGATATCTTCACAAAACCTTTGGCTGAAGCAAGGTTTCAAGAGTTGTCAGTAGAGCTTGGACTCCTAGATCCAGGAGAGTAAAGAAAGGATTCAATCTCAGAAGAGTTACCTTCAACTCAGTGGAGGTTCATATTCAGAAGAGGATCTTTCTCAGAAGAAGCTCCTCATTTCAGAAGAGGTCTGAATATCAGACGAGGTCGAACCTCAGTGGAGGTCAAAGTTTATACTTATGTTATTTTCGAATCTAAAGCCTCTTAGTTTTATATATATTTATTTGGGTCCAAAACTTACTAATGAGTGC
This sequence comes from Ballota nigra, assembly GCA_947034835.1. Classification (NCBI taxonomy): domain Eukaryota; kingdom Viridiplantae; phylum Streptophyta; class Magnoliopsida; order Lamiales; family Lamiaceae; genus Ballota; species Ballota nigra. Next base: position 28,350,439 of record OX344727.1, read on the forward strand.
TTTCTGGGAAAATAAATCTTTTTCCACTATTCCGAAGAGATTTTGGTATGGCAAGCATTTAATGCGCGTGGTACAAGTCAGACATGCTTTTTCAATTACCTATCTCACGCGCCCTAAAAGCCGGATGATGTGACCTTCCGGCTACCAACTTTTCCAATCCATGCCATCCATTTTTAGGCGGTTCTTTTCTAACCGTCAAGATTTCTTAAAAACTCCACACTAAACCTTGCAACTATCCACGATCTCAAACCTGATCAATCTCAGACGTTGATTTTTTTGTTCAATCTCACCGTTCTTCACTCATATAAAAACCCCAAACGTTGCTTGTAAACCTTTTCGAATACGCTTCCAAGCAAACACTTACTATCTCTCCAATTTTTTTTCTCTGCGAATTCATTTGTTCTCAAATCCAACTTACAATCATAACCAAAATTAACCTAGGATTTCTAAACAACAAAGAAAATTTCTGGTATGAACCTATAATCCTTTTCAACAACCCAGAAATTGAATCAAGACCTGAGTTCTCTCACATTAAGGAGGCTTTGGAGATGGTCAAAGCTGCTGGTTTAGAGAAATTTTTATCAGTACATCCAGAGTACTGTTATGATAGGCAAGTTCTTGAATTTTTCTACAACATCTCCAACTCAGACTCAAGAATCAAATCGTGTCTATTTGTGCAAAGAAAGAAGAAAGTGATGAGAGACGATATGGAGGTCGTTGAGCACTAGAAAATTCGAAAGAAGATTCGGATTAGCGGAGATGATTTGAAGGAGTTATTTGAACTCCCATCTGAAGGCCCAAATCCAGATACTTGTATCTTGGATAAGGAGGAGGGATGGGTCTACACCATCATGGAGAAGAAGGTGAAATATAGTCCCACTATGAACAGAAGCCTACTATTACCAGCATACAATGTCCTCTGCGAGATTGTTGGTAAATGTATCTTGGGAAACCAAGGAAGCACTGAACAAGTGAGCAAGCCAAAGCTCAGGTTAATGAAGGCAATTATTGAGAGCAAGGAGAAGCCATACAATTGGCAGCAGTTCTTTTTGAGAGCCTTGAACAGGGAACACTCAAAATTCCAGGCTGACAAAACTCCCCAGTTGGCAAGCAAACTGAATTTCGCCACTAAAATTTCTTACTTGATTGAGAATGTGGATGCGGGAGTAGGCTGGTTAAAGGATAGAAAGTGGAGTAACCTGAAGACCCTATTCAAATCTGGAAAAACTCTGGAAACAAGGATGCTCAAGCCTGCTGAGGAGAGCCCAGAGGCAGTCGAGGAAGAGGAAGTTAACCCTGCTGAAGGGAAGAAGACCAAATTGAAGAGAAGATTGGTCAAACTGAGTGACAAGATGGCCCAGCACAAAGAGGCCGAGGCAGTGAAAGCCTCTAGGAAGGAAAGCAGGAGGTCCTCTGAGGCAGAGAAGGAGAGTGCCTCAAAGAAAGTCAGAGTCACAGACTCTACTGATGAATCTTCATCAGTAACCCTGACCCATCTCCAAACATCATCTCAACTGAGTCTGACTCAGATGTCCCCGCACCCACCCCCATCAAACCTAAGACCACTAAACCTCGCACTTCTGTCAAAACCAAACGCATCTCCACATTACCCAAAACCCCCACTGATGGCTCGCAACAGCCAAAAAGTGGATCCCAAACAACCCCCACTGAACCCATCTCCAACCCTACTGAAACAACCCCATCAACCCCTTCTGAACCCATCCCCTCAACCCCTACTGACCAAAACCCAACCTCACCTGAAACTCAACCTCAAACCTCATCTGAACCAAACATTCCTGATACACACTCAACTCAACTGGAGTCTATCCCAGAAGAGCCAACCGAAAGCAGATCCCCTACCCCTTCCCTTCCTTCAGACGATGAAGAAGAGTACTCATTCCTTGATACTCTCAAGGATGTGGTAGCTTACTCTTTAGAGTCTAAGTACCCTGAACTTGATCAATTCCCCACACTCAAGGCCTTGTTCCTGAGACTGAGACTCATTGTCCAGCTCAAAGATAGAAGACTTGGTGAAATACTTCTTGCTGTACGAGGCAGCAATGCAGAGGAGTGGAAAAAGGAGGAAGCTGAAGTGCTGCAATTTGCTGGAATGCACAAGACCAGACTTCTCTGTGATGAGAAGATCTTTGAAAGTTTGGTCTTGGAAAAGATTGCTGAGGCAAAGAAGGAGGGAGAAAAGGCTGCTGATGGAGGAAAGTCAGCTGAACCCACAGCTGAGAAGGAGGTGGAGAAGGAGAGAAGTACAGAGGAGAAGGCAGTGGAGTCTGAAATTGAAGGAGGTGCTTCACCTAAGCAAGGTGGTGGTGAAGCAGCCAAGGATGTATCCATGGCAAGGGATACTGAGGCTCAAAACTTGCCACAGGAGGGCTCAGTAGAGGTGTCTACTGAAGCTCTCCCACAACAGCCCTCAGTGGTGGCTTTAGAGTCAACTGAGGTGTCTGGAACTGGAGAAGTTGAAAAGCAGAGTGAAAAAGAAAAAGAGGTGGAAATCACTGCTATCAAGAGTGGAGAGATAAGAGCAATCATCCCTGTAAAGGTTGAATTGGCTGAAAAAATTACAGTTGAAAAAGAAAGTGAGGAAGAGAGAAGTAAGAAGAGTGAGGAGGAGGGAGCCCCCATGGAGATAGAGGCATCAGGAGATCTAGGTTGTGAGGTTGAGGGAGTTAGAACTAACACTGTTTGCAATGCAGGTACTCAAACCTTTGAAACTCCCCCAGCTGTGGTCAACCTAACTCCACTGAGGGATGCTGTTCACTCTATCAAAGAAGACAGTCTTCCATCTCTTCAAACTCAGCTCAGAGAGGTCCAGGAGATTGTACAAGAGGAGGTGGATGAGATGGTTATTCTCTCAGACCACATTGATGAACTCATGGAGTCCACAACTACATCACTTCAGAATCTCACACTTAAAGTTGAAGACTCTCAGCAGATGGTGATTGATGTAGTTGAGGGACAAAGTGTGTTAATCATTGAAGCCCTGAAGAAGCTGGAGGAGACTGAAGAAGAGGCCAGAACCAAATTCCTCAAAGACTCAGTAGAGAACGTATCCATCAACCTGAAGTCATCAGTGGAGGCCTTCTCAGAAGACCTACTTGGAAAGGTTGAAGGATTATGGAACTCTAAGATGTCTGAATTCGAGGCCAAGCATGCTGAACTAGGAGCCAAACTGGGAGAGGTACTGAAGAAGGCAGCTGAAGACTTCCCAACACAAGAGAAGACTGATGTGCTGATCAATGAAAAGCTTGCGCAGTTTGTTCAATTTGGGCAGACAGCTGGAGCTACTCTAGAAAGACTTGAAGATGAGGTAGACCATTGCTCAACTGAGCTGAAGGCATTGACCCATGATCAACTGAAGCTCAACATCACTGTAGCTGAGTGTATGATTAATGCCGGAAAGGGGGAAAAGAGGATAAGTGCTAAGGACATGAAGGCTGATCCTAAGAACAAAATGAACATTATCCTTGAAACCCCTGACTTCGAGAAAGGCCAACAGGTGAAGAGCACCTTGAAGAGAGTCGAAGCCGAAGCTCAGAAGATAGCAGGATCCAAGAAAGGCAAGGAGACCTCCTCAGCTGATCTTTCAAAGTTCAAAGAGGAGCATCTAAAGAAGAAGGAGGAGAGAGCTGCGAAAAAGGGGAATCTACAAAGAGAAAGGCATCTGATGCTCTCTCAGCAGAGGTTACCAAAAAGACAAGAACCTCAGGGAGGTTGTCAGCTAAGTCCACAACCTCTACTGATGAAGTTCAGGTATTTCCTATTCTCAACCCTGAACCCTTATCTTCTGAACCTCCCAAGTCTGCACCCACAAAAGTCACAGAGCTTGCTGAGCTAATTAAAGAGGCTGGAGGTATGAATGAAAGAGCAAGCTGACAGCTCAACAACAAGAAATAAGAGATAATGTGGTTGGTAAAATGGAGACCATTGCAGAGCTAGCAGAGAGAAAAAGAAAGGAGAGGCTAGCCACTTTTGACAAAACTACTTCTAAGAAATTCAGGAGTGGTTATCTAAAGTGGGCTGCCAAGCTGAAGAAAGATAAGATCACATCATCTCTGAACAGATTTCCTCATCATGATGCCTGGGTTCCTAAGAAGCTCAATGATGCTTGGGAGACTGCAAAAAGGGAATTTGTGTATTCCTTCTATGTCAGTGGAGAGTTAGGAAGGGACAATGCACAAGAAGTCTTCAACTCATGGTTGTTTGATGCCTATCCCAAACTCTATCCCGAGATCAGTGATGCTTGGAATGATGCCTTCCCTGATCAAGCTCTGAAGACCCCTGAGCAAATCACCTACTGGCCTCCTCAAGATGCAACAGATGCTGTTGATAGAGAAAGGATCACTGAAGAGTGGACATTCTTGTGCGAGCATCTTGGACTCAGAGGACATTCGAAGGAGATAATGGAAAGGAAGAACGAGCTGAAGATTAGAGTTTTCAAGCAATATGGACTTGAACCTATTTTCGAGTCCATCTGAGAAAGTTGTATCTTTTGCTGGGCATTTGTTTATAAGTCCCAGGTGTGTTTAAATTTGAAACTTTTTGAGAGTTGACTTCATGTAATTTGTACTTCTTCATTTTTCAATGAAATGAACTCTCTGATGTTTTGCCCAAGATAATATCTCATTATCATTTAGGCTTATGCACTTGAATGTTTTACTTACAAAATCTGTGAACTTTGAATGTCATCTGTAGAACCTCATCTGAAAGAAGATATGTATTAAGATAGGTTCCGACATAATCAAAAAAGGGGAAATTGTTGGGAAAATGTATAAGACTTATGTTTTGATTAGATGCCAACATGTTCCTCCTAAGTTATTTTGTAAGTAAATTATTCAGTAGAGTTAGTACTTAGTCAAACAGTTCAAAGTATTAAGAACTGAGTACAGTTAGTAATTACATGAGTGTATTTAAGATTGAAGTCCGCTGAAGATGAAGTCCGCTGAAGTGAAGTCCGCTGAAGACTAAGTGATCTGAGAATAAGTCTAAGTCTTGAATGTTTTCTAAGTACATTCTCACTAAGACTAAAACTGTCAGGAGAGGACGAAGGTCCACTGATAGAGAACTAACAATGCTAAAACACATTAAAAGCTGTTAGTTAATCTGGTTGGAACAAGGCAAAATGAATTTCAGTGAAGCTTACAATAAATGAAGGAATAAGAAGGTTCTCTCAGAGGAGTTCCACCTTAAAGCAAGACAAGAATCTGGGCATGCAGACTAAAGGTCCAATGAGAAGATGACACGTCAGTGTACTTACTGACAGCCGACCTGCCCCAGCCTGACAAGTACCAAAAGTCCTTCCCTAGCAATCTACAGAAAGTTGGTGAACAGGCATGGTCTTTCAGCCGTTTCTTGACAAGACTTAAAGCTTCAAATAGAGCCGTTTGAGCCAATCAGATACAAGAAGACTTACTTGAGAAGATTCAAATCCAACGGGAAGATTTTCAAGGAAGCCTATAAATCAGTATATAATTAAGATAAATTTATATATTGATTGATGTATGAATTTACAATATTAAATCACATATTTTGAAAAGAGTCATTTTTTTCTTTAAAAAAAACTAAGAGCAACAATATTAACATATTTAATAAATATTTGAATTTAAAAAAAAAATCAGAATTTTACATAATAGAAAGTATTCAACTATTAAAAATATAAAAAATATAAATTATTTTCGAAATGATTCATCATAATAAAATTTATTCTCCAAGGTTCGATGTTTATATTTTATCTCTAAAGAATTATTAAAAAGTTTTCATCATATTAAAAAAATAGTCAAGAATTTACATTATTATCGATTTAAAAAAAAAAAAACAGATTTGTTAAACAATTGAAAATATCAAAGGTATATTTTGATGAATCTATAACATTCAAATTAAATTATAATCAACATAAATATTATTATTAATAGAAATATAAATATAAATAAACATAAAAATTATTATTTAAAGAATTATAATAATATACATTGAAATAATCATTAGTAAAAGAGATTAAGTAAAAGATGCGGATTAAATTAATACAATTAAATGATCAAAAACATAAAATAAAATATAAATACCTTGACAATTATAGATTCATATCCTGCAAAAAAGAAATACGGATTCACACGAAAGATGAATTGATGAAATTTACAATACCTTGAGATGTATAGATTCTTATCCTACAAAAGAAAAATATAAACAATATATTGAGATGTATAGATTCACCAAAAAAAATTAGAAGATTTAGACGAAATGAGAATCAATAAAGGAAAAAAATTATCGCATTGTGATGAGTCTGATTCTTACTATATATTTTATATTTTGTATTATTTTAGTTGAACAAATTATAAAATATAATAATTATAATTAATTTTTTTAATCAATTCAATTATTTTATTTGTACTTGAGGAGATTGAAGGATAAACTGAATGATAATATTGTTGGTGAACTTAAGAGGATGGTGGATACTTTCAATCCATTTGCAATGCAATTTTGCAAGGAAAAGTATTATGTCTGGAGGTGAGCCAAATTTGTGATTAAATTTGCTAGAAAGAAGGAGTTCAGTTGGAAGAGTTTATAACCTTCCTACTGCTTCTGAAGTTGTAGCTCTTATTCCAGGGGACATGATGCAGCTATGGAAAAAAAAAGATGCGATACTAAAAGACCCGTAGCGGTGAATTGTAAAGAATAAGTGAATTACAACCATCTTATGTTCCATTACATTATCATTTATTGTTCTTGTATGACGAGGATGTTTATAGGATTGATGTGGTTCATAATGATGCTGGTTTTACAACAAGAAAAAAAATCAGACTAACAATGCGAGAATTCTTTTCGTTTAGGATACACGAGCATAATAATGAAACAAACTTTATTTCTATCTAAGAGACTTTTCCAGTAATTTTGGTGGATTCATATACTATGATTGAGTCGGAAATGTTGTTATTTGTTGGGAAAATGTATAAGACTTATGTTTTGATTAGATGCCAACATGTTCCTCCTAAGTTGTTTTGTAAGTAAATTATTCAGTAGAGTTAGTACTTAGTCAAACAGTTCAAAGTATTAAGAATTGAGTACAGTTAGTAATTACATGAGTGTATTTAAGATTGAAGTCCGCTGAAGATGAAGTCCGCTGAAGTGAAGTCCGCTGAAGACTAAGTGATCTGAGAATAAGTCTAAGTCTTGAATGTTTTCTAAGTACATTCTCACTAAGACTAAAACTGTCAGGAGAGGACGAAGGTCAACTGATAAAGAACTAACAATGCTAAAACACATTAAAAGCTGTTAGTTAATCTGGTTGGAATAAGGCAAAATGAATTTCAGTGAAGCTTACAATAAATGAAAGAATAAGAAGGTTCTCTCAGAGGAGTTCCACCTTAAAGCAAGACAAGAATCTGGGCATGCAGACTAAAGGTCCAATGAGAAGATGACACGTCAGTGTACTTACTGACAGCCGACCTGCCCCAGCCTGACAAGTACCAAAAGTCCTTCCCTAGCAATCTACAGAAAGTTGGTGAAAAGGCATGGTCTTTCAGCCGTTTCTTGACAAGACTTAAAGCTTCAAATAGAGCCGTTTGAGCCAATCAGATACAAGAAGACTTACTTGAGAAGATTCAAATCCAACGGGAAGATTTTCAAGGAAGCCTATAAATACAGAAGGACGTGCACATTTCCAAGCACGGGAAACTCACAAGATCAAAGTTATCTCTACATTCATAACAACTAAGAAGCACTCGAAATTACCTTTGTTTCCCAAGTGTTTCACATTTGTAGAGAGCCTAACAAACCTTCTGTAACCAAGCTTAAAAGCTATATCCAAATCTTAGAAAGAGATAATCCAATCCTAAGCCTTGAGCTAAACTTGTAAGGATTATCTCAAAATAGTTGGAACCAAAACCCTACTCAAAACCCTACTCAGTGTTTAGGTTGAGAGCTAGTGTTAAGTGGTGTTAGTAAGCTGATTGTTGTATCAGTCTGAAAGCTGGTTTGTTTTGGGAACTAGGACCTGGAATTTCCTATTGATCAATCATCCTAAGAGAGGATTAGTTGATCAGTGCACCTTGGCACTATAACACAAGGAATTCCAAGTGAAAGGAATTCTCCTGTTTAATCAGGACAGTGGACGTAGGAGATTCATCTCTGAACCACTTTATACCTTGTGTTCTTATTATCTGTTTTCCTAAGTGTGTGTTAATCTCAAAGTTTATCAAAGTAAAACGAGTTTTCTAAGGGCTCACTAATCCGCATCTGAAAGCTAATTAGATAGTAGTTCAACTGAAAGTCTTGAGCTTCCAGTGGAGGTATTATCTCAGTAAGCTTTCACAAAGTAACTCTCAGCAGACCTCAAGTCCACTGACGAGCTACTGTCTTAAGTAACCTGATAAGTTTTCAAGAAGTTTTAATTTGTAACCACAGGTGTATTCCCCCCACCCCATACACATGTTTACTCGTTTCGGGACCAACATTATTTATAAAATTTAATCAAGTTAAATTGAGGTCTAGCAGAGTGAATGATATGAAAATTGCAGTTGATAGAGGTGATGTGGATCCATCTTCTACGGGTAAAAGAATAATGTTTGCATCCTTCACAGACAGACCTAGGTATATGATTCAAAATTTTCAAGATGTCATGACACTTTGCAAGTGTTTTTCTTACCCAGATTTATTTATCATAATTACTTACAATCTAAAATGGCCCCAGATTACAAGATTCTTAAATGAGAAAGGTCTTGAATCTGTTGATAGACCATATATTCTCTACAAAATATTTAAGATGAAACTTGATCGTATTGTGAAGGAGTTTAAGGAACTTCAAATATTTGAAAAAATTGATGCATGTAAGTTTATCTTTTTATATTTATTAAATTTGTAGCTCCATAATATTTATCTTTCATGAATAAAATAACTTTATATTTCTATTAAATTATTTTAGTATATAAGTTGATTAAAATATTTTCAATTTGTAGTGTTATACTCGGTGGAATTTCAGAAAAGAGGATTGTTACATGCTCAAATTCTTTTGTTTCTAAACCATGAAAACAAAATTCTAAATCCGAAGGATGTTGACCGTATCATATTTGTAGAAATACTAGATAAAGATGATGATGTATTTTGTATGATTTGGTAAGTGACTACATGATTCACTAACCCTGTGGATTGGTGAAAATAAATTCTCCTTGCATGGTCAACAACATTTGCTCAAAGAATTTTCCAAAGATTTATAATGAGTTTACATATGTTGATGACGAAGGTTTCCCACTGTATAGAAGAAGAAGTACAAAGGTCACTGTTGATAAAGGAATTGTTCATTTGGATAACCGTTTTGTAGTTCTTTACAGTCCAATATTGTTGCGAAGGTATCAAGGTAATATAAATGTTGAGTGGTGCAATAGGTATAAAATTCATCAAGTATTTGTTCAAGTATATCAATAAAGGAGTCGATGGGTTATAGCTAATGTGGAGAAGAAAGGGGCCACTAAAGGTGAATAAAAATCAAAAGACGAAGTGGAAAATTTTGTAAACTGCAGATACATATCTCCGTGTGGAGCAGTTTGGAGAACTCTTCAGTTCGATATACATTATAGGTATCCAGTGGTTATGAGATTGGATTTCCATCTTCCTAATCAACAGAGAGTTATTTTTCGAGATGAAGATTGCATTGATGATGTACTCGAAAGACCATCTTCAGGTAAATCAATGTTCTTGGCGTGGATGGATAAAAATAAAACTGATGATGAGGATGCAAAGAAGCTGACTTATCTGGAATTTCCAAAGATGTATGTTTGGGGTAGAAAGTAATATCAGTGGGAAAAGAGAAAGTACAATAGATTTTCTCTGGGAAGACTATACAGTGTTCTATTGGGGGCTGGTGAAGAGTATTATTTGTATCTCTTATTTTCTTATAGTAACGAATCAACATCTTTTGAGATGATACGAACCATTGGTGATATTGTGTATGTTACCTTTAAGGATGCTTGCTATTCAATGAGATTGCTGGATGATGATCTTGAGTACATTGATGGGATAACAGAGGCAAGTTATTGGACAAGCGCTCATCACGTGAGGAACTTATTCATTATTTTTCTCATGTCATCTTCAATGAACTCTCCAGAAACCGTGTTCGAAAAGACGTGTGAGTGTATGTCAGATGATATACTCTATAAAAGAAGATGAACATTGAATATTACAGGTATAACATCTTTAAAAAAATTTAATTGATTTAGATTGTAAAAATAATTTACAATTATATTTTCTTGTAATTTTTTTTTTTAGATTTATAGCTTAACCGTGAAAAGTTGAACAAGTTGGCTTTAATTAAAATTGATAAGCTGCTGCAGATGAATGGATCCACTTTGAGTAGATTTACATCAATGTCAGTACCAGATTTTGAGTTTGAGAAAGATGTAGTAAATAACAAGAATTGAATTACGATCGGCCTGAACAAAGAGAAGAATATGACAAGTTAAGTTCAACTCTAACTCAAGAACAAAAATTTGTGGTTAGTGAAATACTTGAAGTTGTTTGGTTGCAAAAAGGAAGAGTCTTCTTTTTATACGGATATGGTGGAACTGAAAAGACATTCATTTGGAGAACGATCTCCGCAGCAATACGTTCGGAAGACAATATAGTTCTTAATGTTGCATCAAGTGGAATAACATCACTCTTCTGTCCGACGGACGTACTGCTCATTCAAGATTTATTATACCGCTTAATATTGATGAGACCTTCACGTGTAACATAAAGCTGGGGACACATTTGTCCTAACTATAATTGAAGACAAAGCTTATTATATGAAATGAGATACCAACGATTAACAGATTTAGCTTTGGATAGAAACTTGAGGGATATTGTTAGATCTCTAGATGGAACCATGAGTGATATGTCTTTTGGTGGTGAAATCATTGTGCTTGGAAGAGATTTCAGAAAGAGACTCCATGTTATACCCAAAGGAAGTCGAGAGGATATTGTGCACTCAACTAGCAATGCTTCATATTTGTGAGATCATTGCAAGATATTTTATGCATCTTTTATTAAATGATATTGAAAAACTAAATACAACTTATTTGTTTTCAATATTAAGAATTTAAGATTGACGAAGAACATGAGATTACAACGTTCTGATCTCAATATGTCCTCAAATGATGATGATATTGTTAACTTCTCAAGGTAGAATTTGAAAGTTGGTGATGAGAAAATTAGAAATATGCAAGATGATGTCACTGAGATTGAGATTCTGAAAGATAATTTAATTTGTGATGTTGTTGCTCCAATTGCATCTATAATAAAAAATATTTATCCATCCTTGATTGATAATTTAAGGACACATAAATACTTTGAGGATAAAGCAATACTTGCACCTACTCATTGAGATGTGGAGTTTATAAATGAAAAGTTTTTATCTGATTTCGGGTGATACTAAAGTATACTTAAGCTCGGACAGTATTTGTGTCTCTAAATTTTCGAGGAGGAGGTAATGGACAGATGGTTATAGTTGAATTTTTAAATTCTGTTAGGTGTTCTGGAATATCAAATCATCGTCTGATCTTGAAAGAAGGAGTGTCTATAGTGTTACTAAGAAGTATTGATCACAAATCCGATTTGTGCAATGGAACAAGATTGATCGTCACAAAACTTGATAACCACATTCTCTAAACTGAAATAATATCTGGAAGGAATATTGGAAATAAAGTCTTCATTTTAAGAATTACATTGACAAATTTTGATCCTACAATGCCGGTATATTTTACAAGGTGACAATTTCCAATTCTACTGTGTTTTGTCATGAAAATAAATAAAAGTCAAGGGCAATTGCTTTCTACTGTTGGATTGTATCTTCCCAAGCCTGTTTTCACTCATGGTCAACTTTATGTTGCAGTATCCGGAGTTAGTTCGAGTAGAAGATTGAAGATTTTGTCACTTGATTCTAAAGGAAATCCTTCCAAATACACCACAAATGTTGTTTATAGATAGATTTTCCGCAATTTGTAAGCATTATTTTCTAAACATTTGATCAATAATAGATGTCATGAATTTATAGTTTATTGTCATTGAAATAGAATTATTTATTATTAGCTAACATTTTAAAAAATACAATAAAAATATTGAATAATTAAAATAATAATAGTAACCACATTTATAATACTTAAAATAAATTAATTAATAACTTTACCATAAATTTTATATACAGTTCCGCGATAATCGCGGGTTTAGCACTAGTACCGTATAATAAATAAAAGTCAACTTATTAAAATAAAAGAAAGGCATAAATTATGCAAAACAAAATTTATGTGCAATTATATTTAAGTTTCCAATAAAATTGCCGACTATAGTAGGTAAGCTATCATGTGGAATATTTTTTTTCCTTTTTTTTTTATGCTACATATAATTTGATTAAATGAATGGACTGTAACTTTTACAGCCGGGTTCGGGTCGGTGGGTTAAAAAACAAAGCCGACATTGTTCAATTATCTTCCCTCCCCCTCCCAGATAAAAAATCCGCCATGTTTATTTATGTTGGGCTTTGGTGGCGGCAGAAGGCATCACACATGGATTCACGTGTCTAGGCACTGGCATTCGCGAGACGGCAGCGTCGCACAGGCTTCACTGAGGTGGTTGTAAAGCCATGAACGCGGCGCTAAGATTGAACCACAAAGACGGATCTTTTCACCTCCACTTACCCACGACCACCGGCGGCGCTGTGGTGCTCGGGGCTGCGCACAAAGGCGGCAGGAATCGCGACGATCTGCAGATAACTTCCAGATTTATTCAAAATTAAGGTTAGTATACCCATTTTTTTAAATGCATCTGTCACGACAGGGACAACAGCGACCAAGGGAGGGCGGCAGCATATCGATGGGGAATGGCGAGAGCAAGGACGACAACTGAAATAGAAAAAAAAGGAAATGGTGTGGGATCCAAATTGCAATTCCAATCATTTTCTCTCAACCTTTTTCATATATCTTTTTGTATCTATAGGTCAGCAAGATACACAAGATTGGGGAAGATGGAGAAAGGACTGTCATTTGCTGTGTTTAAATAAAGTTTTTGTTCCCCCTTTCGTTTCAGGCATGGGGAATTTGAGCGTGATTTTGGATTTTATACGGGTTTTGAGTTTTGGTTTAGCGATTCTGGATTTTAGTTCTCAGTTTCTGGTTTAGATTTCTACAACACGTTTTCTGTTGCAGAAGATGAATGATGTTGAGGAAGATGGATATTGATACACTTTTATATTTTATTTTATTTTTCCTTTAAAATAATAAATGCCACATAATCAATGAAAAATAAAAAAAAATATATAAAAAGATATACAACCCTTACTACAAAAAAAAGTCTACACAATAACAATTTTTTTTTTTAAACTACTTTGTCTATACAGAAGAACGATACATCTATAGGTATAGGGAACTACCTATAGGGAACCTAATTACAAAAAAAAAAAAAAAAATACATACAAAACAACTCCATGGAATCGCTTGAAATTTCTTGGATGAATGTATGCAAAAAGAAGAGAAATGAGGACTATAAATAGGGATTTTTTTGCCTTGAGAAGGCAGCTAAAATTTAGGGGTTGCATTAAAAGAAAAAAATTCAAATATACCATAATAGTACAACAATCAAGAACGAACGTCTGACATCGAAACAGAGAAAACTGATCAACATACGAAAATATTTTCCCGCTCAAACTTTAAAAAGACAATATTGTTTTTATTATATATTTATAGATTTATCAAGATTGTCTAAGTTAGTGATACATTTTAAAACCTTTGATGCATTTGTGGATTTTTTGGAACCTTCGTAATCTTGTTTGTCTGTTTTTTAAAATCCTAGTTATGGGATACAATTTAGTATTTATTTTCACTGAAAAATATTAGTTGTTTATTGAAACAAACTATGACTTTTCAGTAATAACAACTAATACTCTTCGGTGAAAACAACTAATATTTTTTAGTGAAAACAAGTGATACCCTTCAACGAGTCATGTATGACCCAATTTCACTCCATACATACTTTTTTTAAAATCTTAGTTATGGGAAAAAAATTAGTTTAAAATTCATGACATTAATTTTAGTACTAAAATCTTAGTATCATGGCAAAAATTTGGATGTTTGTTTTTTAAAATTACATGTCATGCACCCTTTTGAATTTAGTAGATGATTTGCAGTACTTGCCATGCACAAAACAAAAAATATAGAATTTTATTTGCATTACTTGCCATGCAACCTTTGAAATTTTTACGATTTTTGTCCGGAAAAAATTTAGCTGATTTGTTTTAAAAAATTAATGTGGTGTATGACGTATGTCAAAATGTATGACACATGTCAAAATATATGAGTTAGTCAAAATTTTGTAATTTGGTCTAGGTTCGTTCTAAATATATGCAAGGATGCTATTTACCATATTCTAACTCCAATCAACAATTTATACTTTTAGGTCAAACTCATTCTATATTCGAATGTGCGATTAATTTCCTCCAATTAATTACTGATTTTAAATTCTTATTAAATATTTTGAAACTTATAAGGTTAAATTTATCTACGTGCATGCTGTTTCAATTAAATATTTTGAGACATTGTGTTTCTTTGTATAATGCTGCTTATTTATTATAATATTTTACATCACCATGTTTAATAAGACTCTATATAAAGACTCGTGTAAGAACAATTTATCATAATCAAAAAAATTATTTTGTAATTAAATATTACATTCTCCTTTTGACAGAATAATGATTTTGAAAAAATGTGAGCACTTGCTGTCATTGTAGTGGTGGCTTTTTGTTTGTCAATATTTTAGTGTTGAATGTTTATATTATTAGATAATTATAGGAATTTTTTATGTTCTAAGATTTTTCAATCTATTATATATTTTTTCTTAATTATACTTTAGTGCTTCCAGTATAATGAAACTAGATTGAATAGAGTTATGACATATAACACTTTTGAAAGATATATTTATTCTTGTGAGTACGTGGTGATCTACAAATCAAATGACATGTGAAATCTTAAATCATGATTTTCAACCTATAGTTATTATCATTGAAAACTAATTTTTTTACAACTAATAAGAGTTTATAATGTAATTCTTTCAAGTGTGGTTAACTTATATAAAAGACATGAAATTCTTGATACATATATAAGGCCAGTTTCTTAATTTCCAAGTACACAAAGAAAATTGTATATAATTTTTTTTTGAAATTTATAATTATTATTTTTAAAGTAAAGATACATATTGTAGCTTTATCCGTGTTTTATAATTTTTATAATATTGAAGACAATAATACATAATTACATCATTGCATATTTAAATTTCAATTAAACTCAATATTTCTTTATTAGTAAATATATTAAAACATCATAATATATATATTTCCTTACAATTTTTTTATTCTCTAAATAAATTCATCATATATGTGGGAACATTGCAAGGTATATAATTTTTTTTTTATTAAAGTTTAGCAATTATAAAGAAATCCTACTTACAAATTAATAATTCATTTGATATTTTCTGTTTGATTCAAGGTACTCACATTAACAAGAAACATGTGTTTGCAAAGAGACGATACAAATGTAAGCAACATTGATTCTGAAATTGCTGAATTCTCAAAGTGGATCTTGAAAGTTGGTGATGGTGATATTGGGGGATCGCAGTGACAGTTTTGCAAATATTGAGATACCGAAGATAATTTGATTTATGATGTCAATGATCTGGTTGCTGCTATAGTTGAAAGCATTTATCCGTCTATTGTGGAAAATCTTAGTACACATAAATACTTTGAGGATAGGACAATACTTGCACCAATCCATCGTGATGTGGAGACAATAAATGAAAAGATTTTGTCCATGATCCTAGATGAAACCAGAGTATACTTGAGTTCGCATAGTGTTTGCAAATCGGAGTTAAGACCTGGAGGAAATGGACATGCAATTTCAGTTGATTTTTGAAGTCTCTAAAGTGTTCAGGATTGCCAAATCACAAATTGATTTTGAAGGAAGATGTGCCCATAGTTCTTCTTAGAAATATTGACCAGAAATCAGGTTTGTGCAATGACACAAGGTTGGTAGTCACAAAGCTCAGAACTCATATTCTTGAAGCAGAAATTATTTCTGGAATGAACATTGGGAATAAGGTATTCATTCCAAAAATGACCTTGAGTAATTCGCATGAGACCAAACCAGTAAAGTTTACTAGGAGGCAATTTCCGATATTACTATATTTTGCAATGACCATAAACAAGAGTCAAGGTCAAACTCTATCTAATGTAGGATTGTATCTCCCCATACCGATTTTTATGCATGGACAGTTATATGTTGCAGTACCAAGAGTGAAGAGTAAAAAAGGTTTGAAGGTGTTGTGTCTTGGATCCGATGGAAGACCATCACAGTATCTACAAATGTAGTTTGCAAAGAAGTTTTTTGAAATGTGTAATTGTAAATTTAAGATTTATGAATAAATAAAAATTTCATCAATTCATTGACGTTTTATATGTTCTTTAATTTTTTCTATACAAATTAGAACACTAATTAAATTTTAAACATATTTTAAATAAGTTTAACACTAAAAATTGAATATATATAGTTATAAAATAAATCTAGTAGATACATAAGAAATTAATCAAATCCTGCGATTTTTGGCGGGTTTTGTACTAGTATTTTCATATAAACTGAATTGTAAGAGTTTTATATCCCCATCTAATGATATGTATGTCATTGCAAATTTAAAGGCAATGTTTTGACAAATTAAATGCAACAATACATAAATACAGTAATTTATATTATTAAGTTGATTATGAATATATATAAAATGTCAAAAAAGCATAGTTTTGGGCATTATCAAATGCATTATTGTAGATACGTGGATAACTAACTCTAAAATTTGTATTAAAAATATTATAATATACATATTATAGTGCATACATTGAACAATTTATTTACGTATAAACATCAAGATCTTTCAACAATCATTGATAAAATTGTAAGCACAATAATATAATTATTATCGTACATAGTGCAAGATTATATACTGGATGAGTTGAACATATAAAAATTAATTTCTAAAAATTTAGAATTTAATTTATGAATAGTGTGAAATTATTAAGAGATGGAGGGTGAGAAAGTGAGAAGAAGTATATTAATAATATTAATTTGGAGGGGTTAATTTTAATAAACAATGTAGAAGGAAAAATATCTAAAAACTCTCACCAAAATATTTTATTAGTATATAATACAAAATGACTACCAAATAGACCAAAATACCCATTTTTGAGACTATCAAGAAAAATGAGGTCACCCATCCCCTCATAAAGAAAGCGTGAATACTGCAATCAAATTAAGAAATTGAATAAGTAAAAGATTCAATTCTGCATAATCAACTCTCTTATTCCACCCATCAGAAAGAAGATAACCTCGCAAAATAATCAACCCACAATAAATTGAAAAATTAGGAAAACAATGTGATGTATTAATGCTCAAAGATTCACATGAGAAAAACATTGTAGAAGAGTGAAATGAACATTTCACATGTGCAACAATAATTAGATTCAAAGATAACACTAAGACTACGAACTTTCAAGTAAGCACAATATACATAATTAATATGTTTACAACATTAAAAAATGAATGTGCTTGGATGTTGGGGTTTTTGTTTTTTTCTAAATAAACTTTTGAAATTAAAGTAACAAATCACGCGTACATTTTTAACGTGTGTAACATTGCACATGTACAATATTGTATAATTGGGAAAAAAGAATTTTCCAAGTGCAATCTTCGTTAATGGAAAATAGCACATTTGAAGAAAAATTTCAATTGATAAAAAAATATATCACTAAAAGAAAACACATCTGGACCACTGTAGGAAATAGGAATAATGCACATGTAAAACTGCATAGTCAATGTTTTTTTTAATGTAAATCGTAATGTGCAATTTTATTGAAAAATATAATTCACATGAACCTGTTATATTTAAAAAAGAAAATATCATGATCAAAGATTAAATATTCATAAAAACTCCACATAATGTACAAAATGTACAATCATATAAAAAATAATTGAATAATGTACAACTACTAATACAAAACAACAACCTGAGACACAAAATTATTGAATGATGTGCAACTAATAATACAAAATAACTTACTCTCACCATTGAAATTCACAATGAGAATAATTCGATCATTCATGAAAACTGCTTCACAAAAAAAAACACTCCACATAATATTTACATAATTATTTAACACAACATCACCGCTGCCAGCATCCTTAACATAACCAGGAACCAAATACAAAACCACGTACACAATCGTCACACTAGAGTGAAAACAAGTAAAAAAAATAAAAATTTTAAATTATCATAACACTCTAAACAACAATTATCAACACTCCCAAGAGAATAACGACAAGAATAATAATTTTCTTACAAAACCCTTCACTTACCAACACCCTGAGTCACAAAATCATCAAATTATGTGCAACCACTAATACAAAAATACTTACTTTCACCATTTAAAATTCGCACTCAGAACAATACGATCATCCACTAAAACCGTTTTAAAAAAAACCCGACTACCAATACTAACAATCACAAAATGATATACCAATGAAAAGATATTTTGACCACCCATGATATGATATGGTAAACGAAAAGAAATTTTGGATGAAAGCCCCATCAACTGTACACGTGAATAATTTGATCTTGACTAACTAAAACTAAATTTTCTACATTGCCTCCAAATGAAATTAATTAGTACGAATACTTTTAAGAAAATTAAATTTGCACCCAATTAAATGGTGACATGTGTACAAATCAAATATTAATATCAAATAAAATTTACTATTTTATTTTAAGAAGTTAATTAAATTAATTTTTGAATTAAATAGTTAAAATGATATTAAATGTACACGGTACAAGTCAGTCAAATTAAATGAGTGTTCGATACTCATATTGGGTAATAAATAAACTTTATATACCATAAGAACGAGAATTAAATGATATCTCGTAAAAAATGAAAGCGAATTAAACTAATTCGAAAATTACGCCAATCAAATGGCATGGGCCAATAAGGCTACGCCACGTGGCACGACAAGAAAGGAAGGTTTCTCAACCTCCACCCCATAAATAGGGCCTTTCGTCATTCATTTCAAACAACGACCAAGACAACCGAAGCGAACGAGCGTCCAGACGATCAACAAGCGAATTCTCTGCAACCGTTCTTGAAGACTCAAAGCGTTCTTCACCGTTCTTCGTGAAAAGCAACAAAAAACAGCTCCAGATCGAAGATTAAGGCTCAAAACCCCTCCGTTCCGGTGTTTCTACTCGAAGATTCGAAGAAGCTTCAACAACATTCTTCAAGGCCTTTGAATATTCAAAGGTGTTTGATTAGGCGTGAAATTGTTATGTTTTGGTGCCCGATTTGCCCATGTTTTGAGTGTTTTTTTTATGAGTGTTTGGAGTCATTTGAGTATCATTTCTATAAACTGATGAATTTATCTCTTTGGTTTTCATAGATAGATAGAGGGTGAAAAGAGGAGTTCGTAGGACCTTGAATCGGCCAAAACAGACTCCCGGTTGAGGAGATATGAAGATTTTACGAACATGTGTATAGCTGCCGAAAAGTGCTAGAGCTCAATTGGTCGTGCACTGTGCACGAGTGGAATCAGGTCGTGCACTAAGTGCACGAGCTGTGCTCGAGTTGATGCATATTTTGGCCCGAAAAAGCCCAAATTCGATCCCAAGCCTATTTATACCTTTTTCCAAGCGTATCAACACATGCGTATCAATACATACGAACACATATTTTTACATATTTTGAGCGAGGAGAAAGCTTGGGAGAGAGATTGGAAGAATTTTATACATTGTAATCGAGGTTTTAATTTACGAATTGTTAGTTTTAGTATTTCTTTTGAACGTATTAGATTAATTCTTTCTTTCTTTACTCTTTGAGACGATTAAACCTAGTTTTTCAGATTTATATAGATTTCTTTGGAGACTTTAATTTGTTCTTTCGTTTATGTTCTTGATTCTATTAGTTAATTCAATTATGCATATGTTTATTGCTCTTGTAATTGCTTTAATTATTCAAACCACCATGTTAGGCTAGAACCCTTGCATGCTTAGGATAGGATGAACTCGTAGAAGTAGGACGTTGGTACATAATTAGGGTAACATGTGATGTTTAGTTTTAATTCTCTTAATTAATAAACGCTTAAAATAAATTCCGAATTTACCTTTGAATATCGTACGAAAATTGTTAGAGAGAGGACAACCTTATCACTCTTTAACAACTAGTAGGCTTAACGAGAGGGTTTAGAATGGGTTAATTCATCTACCGGTTTATCTAGGGAGGACGACCGCATCACCTTAGTTAAATTAGGGTCTCTTTAATTAAGCACAATCTATTAACTTGTTTAGTGTATTAGTGAAGTCGATTGATAGGATAAAGTATTATGATTAATTCTTGAGCTTTTCATCTTGCAATCTTATACTTAGATTATTTCTTGCACATCACAGTTATTTTGATTATCTACCGGCTCCGTTAGTATACGTAGGAATTCCTATCCTGAGCATCACCATCACATATTTGAATACAAACCTTAGTTAATTCGTTTCATTCATTCTTTAGTTTAATTAGTTTAATTTAGTTTAGAATTAATTCTTAAAAAAACATCCACTCATATTAACTACTGCGCGTAGATCTTCAGGGATCTATTCGCATACATTCCTTCCCTTGGGTTCGATAATACTTGGCCCCTATACTTGCTCATACTACAATGAACCCATACTCTTGTGGGGAAAATACTAGTAGAAAGCTAGTATTTTCGGCTTCAAGTCAATGGTGCCGTTGCCGGGGATTGCGTTGTATGTCTTTTGAATAGGACTTGTAGATAGCTTAGTAGTTAGTAGTTAGTGCTTTACTTTTCTGTTTTTATTCGTACGTGTTCGGCAGTTGTGTTTTTATTCTTTTGTTAGTGTTTTAGGTTTATGAAAACACGTTCGCAAGGTTAATCGAGCGAAGAGAGACTAGAGCTAGATCCTGAGACAATAGCAAGAAGAAACAGAGCCTTTTTAAGAAGGATGAATGCTGTCGGAGGAGAGAACGAGAACGTGAACATGGACATCAACAATGAGTTGGATGATGCTGCAAATGAGTGTAATCAGGCAGTGGACCGGGTTAATGGCACCGGAGGGATTGGTAGTCAGAATCAATTCTCATTAGGGGAGAGCCAGAGCCAGAACCCGGGAACACAGAACGTAAATAATCCAGCTCACAACCTTGTCCAACATCCTCAGAACAACCCTGCATACCCACAAAACAACTTACCTTACCCTTACCCATACCCACCATATCCGTATCCACCATACCCGTACCCTCCACCTCCTGTTTACAACCAACCACCAGTCTATCAACCACCACCACTGTAACACCCCAGTTTTCCAAAATGTAGATTCGACATTTCAGAATTCCGAGTCGTCACTTAGTGACCAAAAATCCGAATTAAAAATTTGGATTATATAGAATGCAAATAACAACTTCACATAAACAGCGGAAATGCATAATTTTTGTTATAAAACGCGGTGGCCATTTATTTATTTTTAAAATTCTTATGGAAGGATCTTTATAAAAAGTTTGGCACAAAACAATGTTAAACATAAACATCATACATAACTAATCATCGGGAGACCGTGAGGTTGTTTGTCACCCCGACGTATGAATAATTTGTCATAGTAAAAGGTAATGGTGCATATAATTCTTTAGTATTAATTCCATAATATCACCGGGCTCGTATCACACCTCCACTGGCTCGAGTTCCCCTTCATCATACCCTGAAATTTGTTAAAAAGAGGGGGTGAGATTTGAATTCTCAGTGTGGGAGGTTTGCTTGCTATTATATAGTTGGGCAAAACAAATATGATCATTTTGTAAAATATTTTAGTATCCTGATATCAAACCATCATGTAACATTCCTGGCGCCGAGCCACATAGGCCAGGCCGTCAAACATAATAAATCATTCCCTGGCGCCGAGCCACATAGGCCAAGCCTTTAAATATAATACATCATTCCCTGGCGCCGAGCCACAAAGGCCAGACCGTCAAACATAATACATCATTCCCTGGCGCCGAGCCACAAAGGCCAGGCCGTCAAATATAATAAATCATATAGCCCGTAGGCTCGCCCGAAGGCATCACGGCGCCTAGCTACAAAAGCCAAACCATTACGTATCGTTTAAGATACCATATATCATGTAATAACCATGTAACCCGACCTGAAGGTCAAAACATTCGTAATACCAACAGACCATATAATATTCCAGGCAATGCAGTAAAAACCACCCACCTCAAACGCTTTCCTTTTTCGTAAAAATCCCCTGTTGCTTTCACCCGAAAATCCTCGTCACCGTAATCGCACTCAGCCTAGCACAGTTTTGTTTGCACTTTAATAAGCTTTTACTTTTCAAGTAATACTTTATATACTTAACTTAAGAGCATTCTTAAATATCTTTAACTTAGATTCCAACAGATAGAGCATATTGATCATATAACATTTCTTTCATTACTTTTCCCTGATTAAGGATATTAGATCTTCATTTTATTTTTCACACCAGAAGTTCCTTTAATACTTTCTCAAATTCTTCTTACAACACATCAAACAAGTCTCTTAGTATTATTTAAATTATTAATTATTTTTAGCTGGTACGTTAATCTCCTTTCGTTTATCTTCTTATTAAAGGACCTTATTCTCCTTTAAATTCTTTAAACATGATTTTCTAAGTAAGCAATCATTCATGAAAGCATGGATTCATACATTCTTATATGCATTAGTTATCAATGTCTTAGAAATATTTTTAAAGTGTATACGTGTTGGTTCGATAATGACTCGTACTTTATTTAGTGTTTCATCGCTTATAGAGTTTACCAAAAGATTTTAATGGAATGCATGTTTACTTATAACATAAATTCTTATCTATGCATGTTAGTATACTTGAAGTACTTTGGAGTTTTATAAGACTTCCTTATTCTTTCCTCTTTAAGGACTCACATAGAAACATATAGTCCTTACTTTAAACTAACACCAAACAACACATCACTCATATGTATTCACATAATACATGAGTGTCTTAGATTAATGCATATCATGTTTATCAATTTAAACAAGGAGACAGACCATTCTTGAGTCGAAACAAGGAAAACAGTTTGAGGAAATCACATCCGAAGATGAGTAGTTTGCTACTTCGGATATTCGTCCCCTAACTTTCACCACTTTTGAAAAATACTAAAATATATCCGATCATTATGAAATTTATATAGTATGTACCTTTTAGAGTGTAATGCACATATAAAATTTGTTTCATGTCATTTAATTTAAGAAAATATGAGTTCTAGGTTCATTTTCAAAATGTGACAGTTTCTTCCAGAAACTTACAGTGTGCGCGCAGTGTTAAATATAATTTTGGTAAAACTATTTATTATTATTCAAAAATCATAGAAAAATACATAGATATAGATAACTTCATATAGTATTTTATCATAATTTTTATAAAATTCAAACTTGATTCGAAAGGTACATTCTAGCCCATGAAAGTGAAAAATTTAGCAGTTTCGTCACACTTTTTTTAAAAATTCATAACTTATCAAAGAAAATTCCGAATTGACTCAAACCAGTGGAAAATGAAAGATAACTTGATCTAATTTTTTGTAGTATTAACACTTTTCCAAAATAGGTAAGATTTCGAGTTCGAAAATTCATACAGAAACCTAATGACACTGTTCACAGTGTGCTAGTTGTGCATAGTTTCTCTTGTATCCCCTATATTATGACTATCATGCCACGAATATTTTAACACCTTAATACACATCATTCAAGAATACATTTAGCATGTATTTGAACATTCAAAGACAAGATAGTCCTAAGGTTTCATGATTTCTAAACAAGCAACAATAACAACAACATTTCAAGGCAAAATATTCATATTAGCTATATTTTGAGTTGAAGGGTTTTACAACCTTTGTAGACTTGTCTTATTAAGCTAGAGGGCATTATTAGCTCTTCAATCTTTTAGTTCTTGATATGGATGAGTACTCCTTGAAGGTAATTTTTGGTTTTGAGCTAAAACAAAATAAGAGATGAAGTTAGAAGATGAGGATGAAACTTTCATGAACTTTGAAAGAGAGAGGGAGAAGAATTGCTCATTTTTGCTTGGAGATGGCCTCAAAACTTCACACCAACACCTATGAAAACTTGGAGCTTGAAATTGGAGTCCTCTTATGGTTGGAAATGGGAGAAGAAAAACTTTCTTCTCCCTTGAAAACAATGGTGGCCGAAACTTAGCAAAACAAGGGAGAAAGTGATCTTTTTCTTGTGTTTCTTCTTGGATCTCTTTGCAAATGGTTGAAGTGGGTTTCAAGACAATAATATAGGGAGGGAGTGGGTGTAATTTCGGCCAGCATGAGGGTAGGGGAGAGAGAGAGTAGTTAGGAGAGGTAAGGGAGAGTATGGTGCATGTTTCTTGTATTTTTTTAATAGGTATGGGAGGGGGGGGGGGGGGGGGGAATATTTTAAAGGGTATGGCCAAGCTTTTTGAATGCCTTCTCCAGCAGTTTTGGGCAGTCAATGTGGGCCCAGGGGCAGGCCAATTTACTTGCTTATTATTCTTGGACGCGGTGTAGTTTTCGGTGTTGAAATCGGGTGTTTTTCGGCTACGTTTTTTTGCTCCAAAAATTAACGCTTTTGCTCGTTTTGTTATCCGAAAGTTAATATTTTTATTTTACTTGGTAAAACTGTTATTTAACTTTATTTTATCAGTTGTATCTTGGGTTGGGTTCGTATTTATTCGCCAGGTTCGAAATTCGGAGGTTTTAGGGGGTTTCGTTCTACTTTTGGCGACAAAAGTATAATTTTATTTGAGAATTTTCCATCAAGTTCAAAGCCTCAATTTCCTATTCTAGAATTTCATTTTGTTTATTTTCTCAGTCTGTATAAATTTGTTTCATAGTTACAGTGCTAGGAGTGCTCCTGGTTCCGGTTTTTGACCAATCGTTGCGTAGAAATCGGTTTTTAAAACTCATTGCTCTTAAAAGAATAATGAATCAACAAAATAAAAAAATTATAACATAATAATAATATTAATAGTATAAATCTTTTTTTTGGTTTGGGGTGTTACAACCACCCCAACAAGTACCCGTACCACCTGCTAATCCTCAGCACGTTCCTCAGAACGCAGATCAGAACATGGCTATTCGAGGAAGGTTCACGGCACAACCGCAACGGTACTATGATGGAGTGACATTGCCCCCTATAGAGGCAAACAACTTCTCAATTTCCCCTGGAATTCTAAAGCTGCTTACCGAGAATCAATTCAAGGGGGAGGTTGGGAAGGAGAATCCTCATACTCATCTTAGGAGTTTTCTGATGATCGCATCCATATTCAATTATAACGGCATGTCTGAAGATGCCAAGAGGCTCAGGCTGTTCCCATTCTCTTTGACGGGAATAGCGAAGGAGTGGTACGATAACACGCTCCCACGGGGAGGTGTAATCACATGGGCCGAGCTCGAGCGTCAGTTCCTCGAGCGATTCTACCCTCCATCTAGAACCATTAAAGCAAGGATAGAGATTTCTTCTTTCCGCCAGAAGCCAGGTGAGGACTTACGTCAAGCGTGGGAGAGATACTCTAATATGTTAATTGAGTGCCCACAACACGGGTACAATGAGGGGGATATCATGGTGTTCTTCTATAGTGGAGCCAGCAAGGCTGGTCAAGCCCATCTGGACGCGTGTGCTAGTGGAGCTTTCCTAAACCAAGGTACAATGAGGTGTAGAGAAATTGTTGAAAATATTATCACGAATGCTGGGGCATGGAATGAGGACCCAGAATTTCAGAGAGCTTGTAAGTTGGAGGAGAATGAAGGAATGAGGAAGCTGTTGATGGCCATGATGGAAAAGATAAACAACATTGAGATTGGGCAAAGTTTGGTTGGAGGGAATGTAGCAGTGAGTGAGAAAGTGGACCAGCCCACAGTTCAACAAGAGGTAGCCAACTATATGGGAGGACCTTACTACAATCAAGGCGGGTATCCACAAGGTGACAATCAATTTGGAAGGCCTTCTTATGGCCAGCCATTTGTACCTCTAGGTCCACAGCCTCCTCAAAATCAATGGAGGAACACACAAGGGTATCAAGGAGGACAGCAGCCTCCTGAGAACACATGGAGGAAGAACGAGAATTTTTCATATGCTAATCCGAAGGCCGGAATTACAGTTCCTCCAGGTGTTGATCTAGGTTCGAAACCCCCGGGTGGAGAAGGCGGTGCCTCAACTGAGGAGATGTTGAGAGCTATCCTTTAGAAGGTGGAGGAAGGAAGTAAGAGATTGTCCTAATTTGAGTACGATGTGAAAGAGTTGCATGAGAAAGGTGATCAGCGTGATCAAGAACTCCAGAAGAGAGATGTAGAGCTGAATCGAATTCAGCAAGAGAACAATAGGCGGTTCACTTCTATGGAGTACCAGATTAGCCAGATCGCAAAATCATTGGGTAGAGAGCCGGGTAAATATCCTTCTATGCCGGAGGGGAACCCGAAAGAGCATTGCAAGCCGATCCAGCTTAGAAGTGGGACCAACTATGACGGTCCTCAGACGCCTGCTGATTCTGAGACGCCCCAAGGAGAGATTGAGATGGAGGGACAAGAACATAAGAAAGATGGAGGTGAGATAATTGAGAAAGAAATTGAGATAGAGAGCAAAGAGCCTGAAAAGGAAGGCATTGAGAAGATTGAGAGAGTTCCTAAGTGGAAGAAGACAAATAAAGTAAGGGAGAAAGTGAAAGAGGCCGAGCGTGATGAATGGGGGGTACCCAAATCTGTGATACCCGTCCCGTATCCACAGCGATTTATGAAGAAAAAGCTTATGAGAAATTCGCTAAATTCCTTGATGTTTTTAAGAAATTACATATTAACATTCCTTTTTATGATGCTTTGGAACAGATGCCTAACTACTCCAAGTTCCTGAAGGACTTGATTGCGAAGAGACGGAGAGTTGATGAGCCCAAGTTGGTGCAGCTGAACCATGAGGTGAGTGCATTAGTGCACAAGGCGCTTCTCCCGAAGTTGAAAGATCCCGGGAGTTTCACGATCTTATGTGATATCGGGAATGGAGTTAAGAAGGGAGCATTATGCGACCTTGGAGCGAGCATTAATCTTATGTCATTGTTTCTATTCAAGAAGTTGGAAGGTGGAGAACTTCAACCGATAATGATGACGCTTCAACTAGCCGATCGGTCTATTACTCGACCTCAAGGTGTGGTTGAAGACGTCCTCGTAAAAGTTGGGGATCACATTTTTCCAGCCGACTTTGTGGTGCTCGACATGGAGGAAGATGAACACGTACCTTTGATCTTGGGAAGACCGTTCTTAGCAATGGCCGGGATGGTGCTAGATGTGGCAAATGGGAAGATCACATTGAAAGTTGACGATCAAGAGATAAAGATTTCCCTATATGAGGCCATGAAGTACCCGAAGGAGGATGAAAGCTGTTATTGCATGGATGCAATTGATATTCGTGTTGAAGACACACCTCCTATCCCTAATCTTTCTCTTAGTAATGAATTTGATAATCCTTCACTAGATAATTTGACTCATGCATTACGATCTTGATTATTTTGATCAGGATAAAGGGAAGAAGTTGAAGGATGAAGTGAAAAATGTGGACGAGGTCCAGTTGGAGAGTAAAGGGGGAGTTAAGAAGAAAAAGTCAAAATTCAAGAAATTAATTAGTAAGACTCCTCCAGATAAAGGCGAGAAGAAGTTGAGACCCCCACCACTTGAGGCTGAGAAGGAAGCAAAGGAGCTCATGATGAAGGGGAATCAAGGAAAGGAATTCAACCACCACTCTTATGAGAGTAAGGGAGGTAATTTTGAGTATCATGTCCCATAAGCTCCTTTGAGCTCGGTCCGGCATGAGGACCTTAAAAATAGTGCTGAATGGGAGGCAACCCATTTTTATTTATTTTTCAGTGTTTTTATGTTATTAGGGTGTTGTTGAATCGTAAGTTTTAACCTCGTACTTGAGAGTTTATTTTGTAGGCTTGTCTCTAAGGAGTAAAGGTATCACGGAGTTATTCAGATTGAAGGGATCAACTCGAGACAAGAGAGTGTGCCAAGTTGTTAAGAGAAACTGAATTACTTGGATGAGGTAACCACCACCCCAAACTTAGACCACTTCACAGGGTCGAAGTTTGGGGGGGTGGAGTATTTATGTGTTTTATTACATTGCACAGGCGCACACCCTCTCTTTGAGTTGAGTTTGGTTATATATTGTTCCTTGAGATGCTCATTGAGCTGATATTGATGTGATGTGGTACTACATATTTCATGCCTATCAATCATCTTATGCTTTTTGATTGCTATCTTTGAGTGTGAGTATGAGTTAGTGATTTGTGGAGTTGGGTGAGAGTCTGAATTGTGTGAGTGTAAGAGTTAGAGTTGATTTGAGAGGGAACTCGTATGCTTGCAAACTTTCTTTTTGAGTATTTGTGTGATGAGAGTGAGAATTCACTAGGACTAGCATGGATGTGAAAGCCGTGAGATTTTGAGCCTTTTGAGATTAAGATACATGAATTGATCTCTTCGTTTATGAGTGAGTCGTCACCTTAGAGGATGCTAGAACTTGTGTGTGCTCTCGCTTCTTGATTGTGTCTAGTTTGATATGCCGAATGTGATCTTAGGCCATCTTTGTTTTGATTGAGTCACTTAGCCAAAAAAAATTCCTTACCATTGACATTTGTCCCTTGTTAGCCCCTTTGAGCCTTAAGTCTATTTCATTTGCTAGCACATTTAAACACTATTCCAAGTTCCTAAGC
The DNA here is from genome assembly GCA_947034835.1 of Ballota nigra. Taxonomy (NCBI): domain Eukaryota; kingdom Viridiplantae; phylum Streptophyta; class Magnoliopsida; order Lamiales; family Lamiaceae; genus Ballota; species Ballota nigra. The sequence continues at coordinate 28,379,281 of OX344727.1, forward strand.
CTTTTTGTCCCTATTTGAGTGGAGAATAGGAAAAGTGTGAATGTGAAGGGATTGATTTGAGTTGAAAAATGAGATGATTGCTTGAGTGATTATGAGAAGAAGGTGTGATGAAGAATATGAGTTGTGGGAAAGAAAAAAAAATTGAGAATGAGCAAAAGAAAAATGAGCTCATGTGTTTGTGCGAAAAAGAGAAAAAAAAAAGTGAAAGGAGATAGAAAAAAAATTTGAAGTGTTGAGAGTATTGGAATTGAAGGTGTGTTGATTGACAATGTTTGAAGTATTCTGTTCCTAATCTCGAAGTACTAAAGTTTGAGTTTTTATTCTCCATTCACTTGAGTCACTTATCCATATTGTTATCCCACCTGTCCAAAGAGCCTACATTACAACCTTGAGAAAAGTCCATTTTGATTCGGCATTGATTTCTAGAGTATGGTCAGAGTTGAGAGTGCTTACAAGCCTATGGCTGCCGATATGCGTGATTGATTGTTTGAGTGAGTCCCTTATTATTGATATACACTTGTGAGGGAGTGAAACATATCGTTGAGTGCGCATCCATGTTTGATCTCGGTGGTTCTTGTTGTTATTGCATGAGTATGATGAAGGGAGGTGAGTTAGTATACGTGTGATTGATCTTTGAAGCTCGAGTTCATTTACTTGCATGATTTGATTCTTTGACTCATTCCTAACAATTTCACTTGACTTATTATTTCGTTGCTTGAGGACATGCAACATGGTAAGTTTAGGGGGGTTGATTAGGTGTGAAATTGTTATGTTTTGGTGCCCGATGTGCCCATATTTTGAGTGTTTTTTATGAGTGTTTGGAGTCATTTGAGTATCATTTCTATAAACTGATGAATTTATCTCTTTGGTTTTCATAGATGGATAGAGGGTGAAAAGAGGAGTTCGTAGGACCTTGAATCGGCCAAAACGGACTCCCGGTTGAGGAGATATGAAGATTTTACGAACATGTGTACAACTGTCAAAAAGTGCTCGAGCTCAATTGGTCGTGCACTAAGTGCACAAGCTGTGCTCGAGTAGATGCGTATTTTGGCCCAAAAATGCCCAAATTCGATCCCAAGCCTATTTATACCTTTTTCCAAGCGTATCAACACATACGAACACATATTTTTACATATTTTGAGCGAGGAGAAAGCTTGGGAGAGAGATTGGAAGAGTTTTATACGTTGTAATCGAGGTTTTAATTTACAAATTCTTATTTTTAGTATTTCTTTTGAAAGTATTAGATTAATTCTTTCTTTCTTTACTCTTTGAGACGATTAAACCTAGTTTTTCAGATTTATATAGATTTCTTTGAAGACTTTAATTTGTTCTTTCGTTTATGTTCTTGATTCTATTAGTTAATTCAATTATGCATATGTTTATTGCTCTTGTGATTTCTTTTATTATTCAAACCACCATGTTAGGCTAGAACCCTTGCATGCTTAGGATAGGATGAACTCGTAGAAGTAGGACGTTGGTACATAATTAGGGTAACATGTGATGTTTAGTTTTAATTCTCTTAATTAATGAACGCTTAAAATAAATTCCGAATTTAGCTTTGAATATCGTACGAAAATTGTTAGAGAGAGGACAACCTTGTCACTCTTTAACAACTAGTAGGCTTAACGAGAGGGTTTAGAAGGAGTTAATTCATCTACCGGTTTATCTAGGTAGGACGACCGCATCACCTTAGTTAAATTAGACTCTCTCTAATTAAGCACAATCTATTAACTTGTTAGTGGATTAGTTAAGTCGATTGATAGGATAAAGTATTATGATTAATTCTTGAGCTTTTCATCTTACAATCTTATACTTAGATTATTTCTTGCACATCACGGTTATTTTGATTATGTATCGGCTCCGTTAGTATACGTAGGAATTCCTATCCTGAGCATCACCATCACATATTTGAATACAAACCTTAGTTAATTCGTTTCATTCATTCTTTAGTTTAATTAGTTTAATTTAGTTTAGAATTAATTCTTTAAAAAAAAACATTCACTCATATTAACTACTACGCTTAGATCTTCAGGGATCTATTCGCATACATTCATTCCCTTGGGTTCAATAATACTTGGTCCCTATACTTGCTCATACTACAGTGAACCCATACTCTTGTGGGGAAACTACTAGTAGAAAGCTAGTATTTTCAGCTTCAAGCCAGTGTTCGTCACCGTTCTTCGCTGTTCTTCGTCCAAACCCATCAGAAACAACTCCAGATCGAAGATTAAGGCTCAAAACCCCTCCGATCTTGCATTTGTCTTTGAAGATTCGAAGAATTCCCAAGAACGTTCTTCGCACCCTCTTCATCAAATTTGAAGGCGTTCATCCACAATCCGGCGTTTAATCCAAAACAAGGCATCCCGCCCTTGGATTAACGTTATAAACAGTCAAAGTCCGAAATCGAAGTTAAAATTCGATTAAAGACAAAATCCTTGAAGAGAAGAATCAGAGGTACAAGTTTAGAGTTAAGAACCCGCAAAAAAATTATCGGTTCGATCCGATTAAATTCATGTTATAAACTATTTTCGTGTTTTTCATGAAATTTGTTGTTACAATACTCACCTACTAAAAATGCCACCCAATAATTATCATTCAGTTACAAAGACGCTTCTAAAATAAATCATATAAAAGGACAAACAAGTAAAACACCCACTCAAATTGATTCAAGCGGTAACAAAAAAAAATTGGTAGTATCTTAAACTAACAACAATTAAAAGATCGTATAAAAAACTAAATACTCCATATTAATTTATAGGAAACATGTTAAGAGAGAGAGATAAGAAGAATAAAGTGAAATATAATTATATGACTCAATTTAGGGGAGATATATCAATTATAGTGTGTTGGTTTGTTTATTAATCAACATTAAATAACATATATTTAACATACTTAAAATATTTTTAAATCAGCACTAAATAAAATATATTTAAAACACTTAAAAAAAGTTATAATCAACATTAACTAAAATATATTTAACACGTTTAATATAGAGAGATAAAACCACACAAATCAATACTTCTATATAGACAAAACATTTTGTGCCTATGTGACAAAGGTGAGAGTCTTCTATTTCAAATTTTTTATTCTCTCATTTAGTCAAATGTATACCTTTGATCTAAGTTGTTTATTTCATACTTTTAATCTTGATTGTTTATTACATCAAAACTTTTCTATAAATTTTAGAATTCATTGCATGATTTCAATCACATCTCAAACATTCGATTATGTTTCAAACTTATCTCAAGCTATGTTTTTACTGCAGGCATTAGAGAAAATTAGAGAAGATTCATACTAATTGTTGGTCCCGGACAAGTCTAAGTGATAGTGTATGGGGGGGATACACATATACAAATATTTTTCTCTTTTTCAAACTGAGCCCCTCAACTCAGAGTCTTAGTGATAGACACTGAATAGATAATACACCTACTAACAGCTCTGAAGCACGTCAGTTGGCTAACTATCTATTTATGCCTGAGTGAAGAAATGTATGAGCCCTGAAAGATTTTAGACTTGATTAGTTATTTCTGAAAACTGAATTTTCCTTTCTTATGAAGCCATGGTTAAGAGGGCAGTGCAATGAGTTCAAAAGTCAGGCCGATTGATTCAACACCGATAAAGTATGCAATGAATGATATGATAAACATTTAAGCACAATATAAGCAGTAAACAACTCAGAGCGATTTAACATGGTTCAGAGACTCAAGCTCCTACGTCCACGGTCCTGATTAAACAGGAGAATCCCTTAATGGATTAGCTTGTTTTTAACATGCCAAGGCGCACAATGACCAGTCTCACTGATCCCTAGAATTAGAGTTCTAGTCCTCATTCTCTTAACCACTTTATAACTTCAACCAACAAACCTATCACTAACTAGCTTTAGTGATAGGTATCTTGTAATAGCAGTCAGGATTGTATCTTTAGTTTCAGGTCAGACTAGGTTATTTCTCAGTAGAATAGGCTGTCAGTTGAGAAGAACTCAGTTGAGGGGGAACTCAGCAAGGGGGAACTCAGCAACACAGCCTGAGGATATCAAGATGACACCAAGAAGATCTATCTGAAACCATGCCAGAGACCTGAACCTGAAGAGAAGCCTGAAGGATGTCCCACTGAGTGTAAACTTGGCTGTTCTAAGCTAAGTCAGTTGGACCACTCAGTGAAGAGCATGATCAAGAGGATCAGTGCTGCACCAAGTAGGTCCTGAGGGAGTCAGGCTACTGTGGTCAGGGAAGTTTGTCATTCAGCCTTATGACAAACTTCTTGGAGTGATCTTCAAACAATCTCTGAAGGACAACTACACTGAAGACGTTCAGTCCACTGAAGATCATCAGTCAGTGAAGGAGGAAGCTACCTAAAGTCAGTGGGTCTTGGTCAACCCACTGAGTCAAAGATCCGTTGAATCCAGCCCACATGGACCAATCAACACAAGGCAGCAACTCTGACACTGATAAGGCCGCATTCCAAGAAAAGTGGTTGAAACCATTAATTGTATGGATTCAAATGTAATTTCATCCAACAGTTACATTTGAATCCACACTATAAATACAAGCTCATAAATTCGTTTCAAGTGTGTGTGAAGTAAGAAAAATCAACACCTACGAGCTGTGAAGGTGTGAGTGTTTAGTGCATTATATTGGGAGTTATAAGGAGGCACGATTCACATCTTGTACACTGAACTTTAGAGTTCATCGATATACACAAATGAGTGTTCAGCTTGTAACTCATAGCTTAGAGAGGTTTTCCTAATCTTAGCTTAAGACTAACACATTGTAAGGGAAAACCTCACATAGTTGGAGAAACCAAACTGAAACCAAAATCCTCTAGTTAGGTTTGTTGGTTGAAGTTAGTAAGTAAGGAGAGGCAGCCCAGGGAGAGGCGTGAGTCCAGTATTTTGTGCACCTAGGCACGTTAAAAACAAGAATCCCAGTTAGTGGATTTCCTGTTAAATCAAGTCGTGGATGTAAGAGCTTGAGTCTCTGAACCATGTTAAACTGAGCGTACTTATCTTTAAAAGTATTTACTAAAGTGTTGAGAAAATCTGCTCACTGAAAGAGCATTGTTAAAAAAGAAACTTTAGTTAATCATTCAGGTCAGGGAGGACCCTCTCACCGACCAGTTCAGGTAACGCACTCGAGAGTTCAGTATCTCGAGTCACTGCCTTGCTTATAGCATGAGCCTCCAAGCCTTCACACTGACTTGGTAGCTCAGCCTCTAAGCAGAGCAGTGACTTGAAGTGTAACTTCTCGAGTCACTGTGTTGCTAAGAGCATGAGTTTTCAAGTCTTCTCACTGACTTGGTATCTCAGCCTCTTAGCAATGCAGTGACTTGAGAACTCTTCACTCTTGCTGAACTCCCTGAGCAAAAAGTTAAAAAAAAAAAATTTGCTCCTGAATTCCCATTTTGGTATTCGAAAACGGGACCAACAATTGGTATCAGAGCGGGTTGTTCTCATGACCACTGATCCAGTTTTGTTAAGAAAAATGGTCTACCGAACAGATCTTAAATGTTTTAAACTATGGAAATTTCTGCACATTTTCAAACTATTACTTGTGTTCTGACATTATTCCTGTAATAGAAAATCATTTGGTTAGAAGTTTTGGAATCATCAAAAAGGAGGAAATTGTTGAGATATGTTTAGTTTTGATGATTTTCCAAAACCACTTGTAATAGCAATCATGATTGTATCTTTAGTTTCAGGTCAGACTAGGTTATTTCTCAGTAGAATAGGCTGTCAGTTGAGAAGAACTAAGTTGAGGGGGAACTCAGCGAGGGGGAACTCAGCAACACAGCCTGAGGATATCAAGATGACACCAAGAAGATCTATCTGAAACCATGCCAGAGACCTAAACCTGAAGAGAAGCCTGAAGGATGTCCCACTGAGTGCAAACTTGGATGTTCTAAGCTAAGTCAGTTGGACCACTCAGTGAAGAGCATGATCAAGAGGATCAGTGCTGCACCAAGTAGGTCCTGAGGGAGTCAGGCTACTGTGGTCAGGGAAGTTTGTCATTCAGCCTTATGACAAACTTCTTGGAGTGATCTTCAAACAGTCTCTGAAGGACAACTACACTGAAGACGTTCAATCCACTGAAGATCATCAGTCAGTGAAGGAGGAAGCTACCTAAAGTCAGTAGGTCTAGGTCAACCCACTGAGTCAAAGATCCTTTGAAACCAGCCCACGTGGACCAATCAGCACAAGGCAGAAACTCTGACACTGGCAAGACCGCATTCCAAGAAAAGTGGTTGAAACCATTAATTGTATGGATTCAAATGTAATTTCATCCAACGGTTACATTTGAATCCACACTATAAATACAAGCTCATAGCTTTGTTTCAAGTGTGTGTGAAGTAAGAAAAATCAACACCTACGAGCTGTGACGGTGTGAGTGTTTAGTGCATTATATTGGGAGTTATAAGGAGGCACGATTCACATCTTGTACACTGAACTTTAGAGTTCATAGATATACACAAATGAGTGTTCATCTTGTAACTTATAGCTTAGAGAGGTTTTCCCAATCTTAGCTTAAGGATAACACATTGTAAGGGAAAACCTCACATAGTTGGAGAAACCAAACTTAAACCAAAACCCTCTAGTTAGGTTTGTTGGTTGAAGTTAGTAAGTAAGGAGAGGCAGCCCAGGGAGAGGCGTGAGTCCAGTGTTTTGTGCACCTTGGCACGTTAAAAACAAGAATCCCAGTTAGTGGATTTCCTGTTAAATTAGGCCGTGGATGTAAGAGCTTGAGTCTCTGAACCACGTTAAACTGAGCGTACTTATCTTTAAAAGTATTTACTAAAGTGTTGAGAAAATCTGCTCATTGAGAGAGCATTGTTAAAAAGGAAACTTTAGTTAATCATTCAGGTCAGGGAGGATCCTCTCACTGACCAGTTCAGGCAACCACTCGAGAGTTCAATATCTCGAGTCACTGCCTTGCTTAGAGCATGAGCCTCCAAGCCGTCACACTGACTTGGTAGCTCAGCCTCTAAGCAGAGCAGTGACTTGAAGTGTAACTTCTCGAGTCACTGTGTTGCTAAGAGCATGAGTTTTCAAGTCTTCTCACTAACTTGGTAGCTCAGTCTCTTAGCAATGCATTGACTTGAGAACTCTTCACTCTTGCTGAACTCCCTGAGCAAAAAGTTAAAAAAAAAATTTGCTCCTGAATTCCCATTTTGGTATTCGAAAATGGGACCAACAATTGGTATCAGAGCGGGTTGTTCTCATTACCACTGGTCCAGTTTTGTTAAGAAAAATGGTCTACCGAACAGATCTTAAATGTTTTAAAGTATGGGAATTTCTGCACATTTTCAAACTATTACTTGTGTTCTGACATTATTCCTGTAATAGAAAATTATTTGGTTAGAAATTTTGGAATCATCAAAAAGGGGGAAATTGTTGGGATATGTTTAGTTTTGATGATTTTCCAAAACCACTTGTAATAGCAGTCAGGATTGTATCTTTAGTTTCAGGTCAGGCTAGGTTATTTCTCAGTAGAATAGGTTGTCAGTTGAGAAGAACTCAGTTGAGGGGGAACTCAGCAACACAGCCTGAGGATATCAAGATGACACCAAGAAGATCCATCTGAAACCATGCCAGAGACCTGAACCTGAAGAGAAGCCTAAAAGATGTCCCACTGAGTGTAAACTTAGTTGTTCTAAGCTAAGTCAGGTGGACCACTCAGTGAAGAGCATGATCAAGAGGATCAGTGCTGCACCAAGTAGGTCCTGAAGGAGTCAGGCTACTGTGGTCAGGGAAGTTTGTCATTCAGCCTTATGACAAACTTCTTGGAGTGATCTTCAAACAGTCTCTGAAGGACAACTACATTGAAGACGTTCAGTCCACTGAAGATCATCTGTCAGTGAAGGAGGAAGCTACCTATTGTCAGTGGGTCTTGGTCAACCCACTGAGTCAAAGATCCGTTGAATCCAGCCCACGTGGACCAATCAACACAAGGCAGCAACTCTGACACTGACAAGGCCGCATTCCAAGAAAATTGGTTGAAACCATTAATTGTATGGATTCAAATGTAATTTCATCCAACGATTACATTTGAATCCACACTATAAATACAAGCTCATAGTTTCGTTTCAAGTGTGTGTGAAGTAAGAAAAATCAACACGTACGAGCTGTGAAGGTGTGAGTGTTTAGTGCATTATATTGGGAGTTATAAGAAGACACGATTCACATCTTGTACACTGAACTTTAGAGTTCATAGATATACACAAATGAGTGTTCAGCTTGTAACTCATAGCTTAGAGAGGTTTTCCCAATCTAGCTTAAGGCTAACACATTGTAAGGGAAAACCTCACATAGTTGGAGAAACCAAACTGAAACCAAAACCCTCTAGTTAGGTTTGTTGGTTGAAGTTAGTAAGTAAGGAGAGGCAGCCCAGGGAGAGGCATCAGTCCAGTGTTTTGTGCACTTTGGCACGTTAAAAACAAGAATCCCAGTTAGTGGATTTCCTGTTAAATCAGGTCGTGGATGTAAGAGCTTGAGTCTCTGAACCACGTTAAACTGAGCGTACTTATCTTTAAAAGTATTTACTAAAGTGTTGAGAAAATCTGCTCACTGAGAGAGCATTGTTAAAAAGGAAACATTAGTTAATCATTCAGGTCAGGGAGGATCCTCTAACTGACTAGTTCAGGCAACGCACTCGAGAGTTCAGTATCTCGATTCACTGCCTTACTTAGAGCATGAGCCTCCAAGCCTTCACACTGACTTGGTAGCTCAGCCTCTAAGCAGAGTAGTGACATGTAGTGTAACTTCACGAGTCACTGTGTTGCTAAGAGCATGAGTCTTCAAGTCTTCTCACTGACTTGGTAGCTCAGCCTCTTAGCAATGCAGTGACTTGAGAACTCTTCACTCTTGCTGAACTCCCTGAGCAAAAAGTAAAAAAAAAAAAAAAATTGCTCCTAAATTCCCAATTTGGTATTCGAAAATGGGACCAACAATTGGTATCAGAGCGGGTTGTTCTCATGACCACTGATCCAGTTTTGTTAAGAAAAATGGTCTACCGAACAGATCTTAAATGTTTTAAACTATGGAAATTTCTGCACATTTTCAAACTATTACTTGTGTTCTGACATTATTCCTGTAATAGAAAATCATTTGGTTAGAAGTTTTGGAATCATCAAAAAGGGGGAAATTGTTGAGATATGTTTAGTTTTGATGATTTTCCAAAACCACTTGTAATAGCAGTCAGGATTGTATCTTTAGTTTCAGGTCAGACTAGGTTATTTCTCAGTTGAATAGACTGTCAGTTGAGAAGAACTCAGTTTAGAAGGAACTCAGCGAGGGGGAACTCAGCAACACAGCCTGAGGATATCAAGATGACACCAAGATGATCTATCTGAAACGATGCCAGAGACCTGAACCTGAAGAGAAGCCTGAAGGATGTCCCACTGAGTGTAAACTTGGTTGTTCTAAGCTAAGTCAGGTGGACCACTCAGTGAAGAGCATGATCAAGAGGATCAGTGTTGCACCAAGTAGGTCCTGAAGGAGTCAGGCTACTGTGGTCAGGGAAGTTTGTCATTCAGCCTTATGACAAACTTCTTGGAGTGATCTTCAAATAGTCTCTTAAGGACAACTACACTGAAGACGTTCAGTCCACTGAAGATCATCAGTCAGTGAAGGAGGAAGCTACCTAAAGTCAGTGGGTCTTGGTCAACCCACTGAGTCAAAGATCCGTTGAATCCAGCCCACATGGACCAATCAGCACAAGGCAGCAACTCTGACACTGACAAGGCTGCATTCCAAGAATAGTGGTTGAAACTATTAACTGTATGGATTCAAATGTAATTTCATCCAACGGTTATATTTGAATCCACACTATAAATACAAGCTCATAGCTTCGTTTCAAGTGTGTGTGAAGTAAGAAAAATCAACACCTACGAGTTGTGAAGGTGTGAGTGTTTAGTGCATTATATTGGGAGTTATAAGGAGGCACGATTCACGTCTTGTACACTGAACTTTAGAGTTCATAGATATACACAAATGAGTGTTCAGCTTGTAACTCATAGCTTAGAGAGGTTTTCCCAATCTTAGCTTAAGGCTAACACATTGTAAGGGAAAACCTCACATAGTTGGAGAAACCAAACTGAAACCAAAACCCTCTAGTTAGGTTTGTTGGTTGAAGTTAGTAAGTAAGGAGAGGCAGCCCAGGGAGAGGCGTGAGTCCAGTGTTTTGTGTACCTTGGCACGTTAAAAACAAGAATCCCAGATAGTGGATTTCCTGTTAAATCGGGTCGTGGATGTAAGAGCTTGAGTCTCTGAACCACGTTAAACTAAGCATACTTATCTTTAAAAGTATTTACTAAAGTGTTGAGAAAATCTGCTCACTGAGAGAGCATTGTTAAAAAGGAAACTTTAGTTAATCATTCAGGTCAGGGAAGATCCTCCCACTGACCAGTTCAGGCTACGCACTCGAGAGTTCAGTATCTCGAGTCACTGCCTTGCTTAGAGCATGAGCCTCCAAGCTTCACACTGACTTGGTAGCTCAGCCTCTAAGCAGAGCAGTGACTTGAAGTGTAACCTCTCGAGTCACTGGGTTGCTAAGAGCATGAGTCTTTAAGTCTTCTCACTGACTTGGTAGCTCAGCCTCTTAGCAATGCAGTGACTTGAGAACTCTTCACTCTTGCTGAACTCCCTGAGCAAAAAGTTTTAAAAAAAAAATTTGCTCCTGAATTTCTATTTTGGTATTCGAAACGGGACCAACACTTAGGATGTGTATGTTTAAGCTCTTGGAATACAGATGATTCTAGACTTTTAGAAACACCTGGGAAATTTATGAGGATTTCGAGTGTTTCTATGAATGCTTTGAATGCTTGTGTATTTTGAGTAATTTTTTTGGCTTCGAAATTTCCCATAACCTTGTTTGGTTCAAGGTCTTCTGTATTTATAGATGAATTCGAAAAACTATCCGTTGGAGATATTGCCTTCTAATCACCTTTCTTGTAGGATACTTTAAATGATCATCGTCCTTCATGCAGCAGCCTAGTTGCATGGATTTGGTAAGTGCATTAAATGCATACCCGTTGAAAACTGCATGAATGGTCAGACTTGATGTCAGGTCCGTACGTGTGTTGTGCTCCCCCGATTGGTCCACGTCATCAGGTAGATGAGAATGTCAGAACTCATTCTTCATTCCAGTCTTATCTTTTCTGAGTTCAGGTTTGTCCCCATCTACCTACATGGCCCATCACTGACATTTCTTTTGCTTGCTTGGATCCTACTCCAAGCCTTCCCAGAAACTCAGTGCAGCCTGACTCCTTCAGGACTGATGAGTTAGCAATGATCTCAGGATCATGCTCTTCATCCTGACACTTAGTTAGCTAGCTTAGAAAGACTAACTTAAGTTCAATGATGATGCTATTGTGTTCTTCAGGCTTCAGTCTTGATTGCCATCAGTGAGTTCTCCTCTCACTGAGTACCTGTGAATATAAAATATTCTAACCTATTCTAATCCTATCAAGACTAGCCTGACTATTACATACTTAGGCAAATTCATCTTTTCAGGGTCTTTGGGATCAACTCAAAACTAACATTGTCCCAACAATTTCCCTCTTTTTGATGATGCCAAAATACTGAAAAGATCCACAAACACTTAGTTGAAGTAATCCTATCTATAAGATAAAAATCAGTGTTAGAGCAGTTCTTAATAAAGTACAGAATTTAAATGACAGCAAAAAAGTCAATGATTTGTTGTCTGAGGGCAAAAATAATAGAATCCATTGATATGTTTAACAATGTTACAATGGCCCTATCTATTACAATTCCCTTAAGGGTACATTCAGATTCTACGCATCTCAGGCTTGATGTCGTAGCTAGAGTAGACTCTCTCCTTCAGGTCTTCAACTTTCTTTAACTGGTTCAGGTACCCTTCAGCTTTGGCTATCCTTTGCACTTCTCTCATAATTGCCCTGGAGTCATACATGGTCGAATTTGGCACAAGGGGAGGGGTGCGAATGATCAGTTCAGGAGCTTTGATCTGGACTTGGGCTTTCTCAGCTTCATCCATAATAAGCTTGAACAACTCAGGATGATTATCTACCATGAAGTCAGCGAAGTGCGCATCGATGTCTTCAGTGTCGCCCCACTTCTTGACAACATACCAGAGCCTGATGAACTCATTCCTAGCATCCTCCCAAAATTCCTTCAGTTTCTCAGAGATGAAAGAATCAATGAGCACTGGCTTGTTAGTAGACTCCTTTGGGACTTGTACTTTCCTTGCCCTTGGTGCAGCCTGCTATCTGTACTTCCTGGGTTCAAGCTTCTCCTTCTTCCTCCTTAGCAAACTGAACACATCATCATTCAATTCTTGTTGCATATAAGTGATTTGTGTTAGTTTCTCAACCTTCTTCTCCATAATGCGCTGCTTCTCCTTCTGAGGGATTTCGGCACGACGCTGAGCTTCAGATTTCTCAGGTGCAACTCTCCAAGCCTCAGAACAAAGGTCTGCTACTTGATCACCATCATAAGTACTGGGACCAATAATCCAAACCGGTGTCACATGAATTAAATATATAATTGAATGAAAATAAAATATCAATTCATCCCAATTTAACAACAAACATACCCTTAGAGGGCAAGGATGGAAAACAAAGCTCTCCCACTCAAGACAATTGTCTCTTTCACCAACCCTTCATCAATCTCTCCCTCCCGGTCAATAATTGGTGTCATCTTCCCCCATAACATGCTTGATCGAATGGTTATCCAAATACTCAAGAGGCTCTCATTCCTCGCAATATATGAGCATCCAAAGGCCAATTTGGATCCTCTTCCTCAATTAGCATATCCTTTTTCCTCCTGAATCACCATCAAGGCTTCTAGTATTACCATCAACTTAATTTCTCCTTCATAAAGTTGTCCATATTTTCTACAATTTCTGGATTATGCTCTTTTATAGACTCAAGAGTATGTTCTAGTCTACCGCGTAGGATATCCTAAACGTCACTCCTTTGCCCCCGCCCCCGCCCCCGCCCCCGCCTTGGCTTTTTAGGGATCATTCCGGTAAAAGAGTTCCTGTTTTCCCTTTATGCTTCGATTAAGGATTAACATCGGATTTTCTTGATGCGGCAAAACTAGAAAGACGTTTGACAAAATAACCGTGTTTCGTAGGAGCTCGCAAAACGATACTTGGACATGAAACAGAACATGTATAAGAAATATATATTGTAAGAGAAAGCAAAAACTGTTGATTAAGTATGCTAAAACCCTTTGCCCTATGGAACAGAATCTTGATTCCAACCAATTAAGTTGTCCAAAAATGAAATAAAGTAAGTGTATCAGCAAACAAGAGATTCAGATATAGTTCATGTAAGAAAGAGGAGAAAGAGCACAGATTTCTTTGTTTATAAAGAAAGATCAAGATAGGTCAAAAGCATATATAGTAAGCATGTCAAAATCCAAGCCTTTCAATCATGCAAACGCTTACAAGAAAAACAGAAAGTCCTCACTTAGGCAAATCGTCGAACACTTGGCCCGCAATCCACTTATTGTTACAAAAACGAACAACTGTACAACCCAAAAAATTTGGAAAGAGAGAGAGAACCAGAAAATGGAAAAAACATGGCGCCAAGTGTAGAAAATGGAGACCGGCCAGTTAGAATTTGCACGAGACCCGCTTTAGTATTCGGTAGACAGTACTAGTGCATTACACAATTTATACTATAACATTGCAACTCAGTGTCTTTTCTACTTCTGTAATAAATAAACGAACACGTGTCTAACGGTAATAAAAGCATTAAACGAAATCATTATTAAACCGCTTATTATAAGTTTGATTTTAGAATTTATATTTTTGGACAAATGATTTTTTTTCCTGACGGAGTAGTATTAGACTAATTATTTCATAAATATGCAGTTTGAATTTTTTTTAAACAAATTTACAAATCTCAATTTCATGTGAAGACGGTCCTATAACTGTATCTATTTCCAAAAGATGTAATTCCTATAGCAACCAATGAAAATACGTGAATTTAAAAATTAATTTCTCATAATATCTTTTTTAATTGTATCTTAAATTAAAAATTGTAATTCTTTAATTTTATTTAAAATAAATAAAGTATGAAATTATATAGCTATACTTAGTAAAATAATCACGGTTATTTCCTCAAACATTAGTAGTTAGAATTTTGATTTAAATTACACTATATACCATGAATAGCCAGAAATATAGTTTTAATTGTTGAATCTTCACATCCATAGATCTATGAACTATTAAGTTCTTTCTTTTAGAAATTTTACTTTTTAAATTGACATTCAATAGTATTACAATTTACAAAATTTTATAAAATATTTTTATTTCTAGTGACTTCCGATTTATGTAAGAAAACGATAAAAAAAACAGCGCCTCCTATTCTTCATTGCGAACGATGATAAAACATTAATAAGTCAATATTAAATCACTGGTATAAGTTTGATTTTAGAACTTATATCTTTGGACAAATTATCAATATTGTACATATGAAGCTTCACTATTAAAAAAAATCAATTTTTTTAAAATAGTATACATGAAAAATTGAGTTAACGTGAACTTGGATGCACAGAAGACTTATTCAATCTTATTATCAACTCACAAGCAACTATTACGTGAGTCAGGGTCACTGTAAAATTAAAATTTATTGTTAAAGTTATTTTCATTAAACTATATTGGCATATATCAAATTAAAACCTTCTAATGGAACAACTAATATTATAACTAAGTTTCACATTGAAACTGACCACCTATACTTTTTCTTAAATCACTAATATAAGTTTGATTTACAATTTTTTTGCTTTAACAAATTCACGACTATCGATCCATTTCACGGTCATCTTGTAATATCTTTATTTTTTGAACAAGATCTTGCAGTATCTTTATTTTTAAAGGATGGCATCCTAATGGCAACCAATATAAATACGTAAACTTATAATTGATTTCTCGTTATAATGGTATGAATCTAAATTATTGTCATTGTATCTAAACTTATACCGTTGATACTTGATAGTAAATAATTAGTGTTATTTTCTTAACCATATATAGTAGTTAGTATTCTTATTTTGAATGCAACGTAAACTATCATGAATATAGGGTCAATGATATTTCTCAATTCAAAGAAAAAAGTGGATAATATATATGATATATGATGTGTAAAGATCGATAAAGCATCTTTCACTACACAAATAATAAATGGATAGAAATAAATGTCATTTCAATTGCCATTACAAAAGGGAGTTTTCTCATCAAAAGATTTTTTTGACTAGTAATCAGTCCAAGTAATTCGGCAACAAAATCACTCATGCTAGTTAGTTAATGCAAGGGAGGCCATCGACAAAAGCTATTGAACATCGTGAATATTTTATAAATACCTATTTTGTTCATTTTGTACGTATTCTATCATAAGTTATTTTGACTAAGAAAATAAATGTGGTGCCAATAAATCCATTATAAATTATATGAAAGGGCAATTCCATTGAGTATCATATTTGTGATAGAACCAATTCCTAGAATTATGAAAATCATATGAGATACAGAGGAATAGACTTTGCGTTTTCTTTTAATTCCATTGACCAAGGGATGTTGAAGCCATATATATAGGTTACTTGCATTGAGCCTACTACCTTAGCCAAGTAGAAAATATAGAACGAGGAAACAATTTCATGCATATTGACCAAATAATTTATATACTCCCATTTTAATAAGATTTTGACTAGAAGCATACAAGTACGTAAATGTGCTTCTCTTTGTGTATCGAGTAATCATATACGTAGGTTTGTGGTTGTCAATTTGATAGCAAAGGTAAGAAAAAATTCAATATAAAATAGTATTTTCAAGTCCACAGGATATGACCTGTTGACTAATATTTCAAAATTTAATGTGGTTCGGTAAACCATATAAACCAATACCTAGTAAAGAAAAATAGATCCCCTTGTTGTGTACAAAATAAATTTTGTAGCTGAGTATAGATATTTATTTTTCCTCCCCACATCGATACAAGTAGATAAATGAGAATCAATTCTAACTCCCACATGAGGAAAAAAAGTAAAAGGTCTTTAGAAGAAAATAATCATATTTGCATACTATACATTGTATCATTTCTATCAAATCATATTTTATCTGTTGAGAATATTGCTCGAATTTATCTCACTTAATTAGGAGATATATGGTATAGAGTATATGGATGGCATGAAATGATTTCTTCTTCAACAACCTGAAGCTAAATTTGCTGAATTTAGTGGAGGGCGTGAAAACGTATTCGTAAAAATGGTTTTTTTTACTTCATCTTTTGTTAATTATTGATTTTATAACTCGATGAGTTGTTCCCCAAAACATCTCCATAACTTCGCAAGAAGTTGTGCCTCCTCATAAAGGGGGTCATATGACCAGGTCGGGCAACTATTAACAAAAAATACAGGTCTTTACAAAGTCGCGAGACAATGTTTGAGGGTTGAAGCATGTCTAATGTTGGAAGTTAGTGACCTAATGACAAGGGGGCCGGCGACCAAAGTCCTGATGAACTGCGGTCGTAACTATAACGGTCCTATTAGATAACCATATTAATTTATTAATAGGTCCTAAGGTAGCGAGGTGAGAAGTGATTGGATCTAATGTTCTTGTTCACTGTAACCAACACCTAAACATTCTAGTAAAAAAGATTAGGAAGGTTTTTATCATTATTTGACAATGTGTGGTTCGGAGTATTTGGAAGAGTAGGAATGATGTTATCTTCAACATAACACCAATTTTGAAGAAGACAATTTGGTTGTGGAAGTGTCTTCAAGCAAAATATACAACTTCTTTTGTGCACCCAATTCTTGAATGGTGCAATGATCCTATTACTTGTATTCCATGTAAATTAAAAAGAGGGGTTTTCTTTTATTGTAAGAACTCTAGTACCCCTTGTACTCGCTATTACATAACTCGATGGATATAGATTTGGAATTTGGGTCAACTACTCTACTCTTTTCGTTCTTTTGAATTTGAGATGACAGCTCAGTTGTTCGTTCACTGCTTCTGTGCGTTTAGTCATGTATGGTTCGAAATTGTCTTGTGACTTTGGCGTCCTATAGTGGCTTCGATACTCTCTAAGACCACTTCTATCAAATCATATTTTATCTGTTGAGATTATTGCTCGAATTTATCTCAACTTAATTAGGACATATATGGTATAGAGTATATGGAAGGCATGAAATGATTTCTTCTTCAACAACCTGAAGCTAAATTTGCTGAATTTAGTGGAGGGCGTGAAAACGTATTCGTAAAAATGGTTTTTTTACTTCATCTTTTGTTAATTATTGATTTTATAACTCGATAAGTTGTTCCCCAAAACATCTCCATAACTTTGGAAGAAGTTGTGCCTCCTCATAAAGGGGGTCATAATGACCAGGTCGGGCAACTATTAACAAAAAATACAGGTCTTTACAAAGTCGCGAGACAATGTTTGAGGGCTGAAGCATGTCTAATGTTGGAAGTTAGTGACCTAATGACAAGGGAGTCGGCGACCAAAGTCCTGATGAACTGCGGTCATAACTATAACGGTCCTATTAGATAACCATATTAATTTATTAATAGGTCCTAAGGTAGCGAGGTGTGAAGTGATTGGATCTAATGCTCTTGTTCACTGTAACCAACACCTAAACATTCTAGTAAAAGGAAGGTTTTTATCATTATTTGACAATGTGTGGTTCGGAGTATTTGGAAGAGTAGGAATGATGTTATCTTCAACATAACGCCAATCTTGAATAAGACAATTTGGTTGTGGAAGTGTCTTCAAGCAAAATATACAACTTCTTTTGTGCACCCAATGCTTGAATGGTGCAATGATCCTATTACTTGTATTCCATGTAAATTAAAAAGAGGGGTTTTCTTTTATTGTAAGAACTCTAGTACCCCTTGTACTCGCTATTACATAACTCGATGGATCTAGATTTGGAATTTGGTCAACTGCTCTACTCTTTTCGTTCTTTTGATTTTGAGATGACAGCTCAGTTGTTCGTTCACTGCTTCTGTGCGTTTAGTCATGTATGGTTCGAAATTGTCTTGTGACTTTGGCGTCCTATAGTGGCTTCGATACTCTCTAAGACCACTTCTATCAAATCATATTTTATCTGTTGAGAATATTGCTCGAATTTATCTCAACTTAATTAGGAGATATATGGTATAGAGTATATGGAAGGCATGAAATGATTTCTTCTTCAACAACCTGAAGCTAAATTTGCTGAATTTAGTGGAGGGCGTGAAAACGTATTCGTAAAAATGGTTTTTTTACTTCATCTTTTGTTAATTATTGATTTTATAACTCGATGAGTTGTTCCCCAAAACATCTCCATAACTTCGGAAGAAGTTGTGCCTCCTCATAAAGGGGGTCATAATGACCAGGTCGGGCAACTATTAACAAAAAATACAGGTCTTTACAAAGTCGCGAGACAATGTTTGAGGGCTGAAGCATGTCTAATGTTGGAAGTTAGTGACCTAATGACAAGGGAGCCGACGACCAAAGTCCTGATGAACTGCGGTCGTAACTATAACGGTCCTATTAGATAACCATATTAATTTATTAATAGGTCCTAAGGTAGCGAGGTGTGAAGTGATTGGATCTAATGTTCTTGTTCACTGTAACCAACACCTAAACATTCTAGTAAAAAAAGATTAGGAAGGTTTTTATCATTATTTGACATAGTGTGGTTCAGAGTATTTGGAAGAGTAGGAATGATGTTATCTTCAACATAACGCCAATCTTGAAGAAGACAATTTTGTTGTGGAAGTGTCTTCAAGCAAAATATACAACTTCTTTTGTGCACCCAATTCTTGAATGGTGCAATGATCCTATTACTTGTATTCCTGTAAATTAAAAAGAGGGGTTTTCTTTTATTGTAAGAACTCTAGTACCCCTTGTACTCGCTATTACATAACTCGATGGATCTAGATTGGAATTTGGTCAACTGCTCTACTCTTTTCGTTCTTTTGAATTTGAGATGACAGCTCAGTTGTTCGTTCACTGCTTCTGTGCGTTTAGTCATGTATGGTTCGAAATTGTCTTGTGACTTTGGCGTCCTATAGTGGCTTCGATACTCTCTAAGACCACTTCTATCAAATCATATTTTATCTGTTGAGAATATTGCTCGAATTTATCTCAACTTAATTAGGAGATATATGGTATAGAGTATATGGAAGGCATAAAATGATTTCTTCTTCAACAACCTGAAGCTAAATTTGCTGAATTTAGTGGAGGGCGTGAAAACGTATTCGTAAAAATGGTTTTTTTACTTCATCTTTTGTTAATTATTGATTTTATAACTCGATGAGTTGTTTCCCAAATTTTTTGTGTAAGGATTCAAGCACCCCTTGTGCTCATTATATATCTTTCAAAGAAAAAAAAATCTATAAATAGTGTGCCCAAATATTTATAACTGCATTGTTTACTTAATCAACATTCTTAATCACACAATTCTCGGAAAATGCACCAAAGCTTGCATAATACTTTTTTATATTTTTTGTGATACATACGTATCAGTATTAAAAGGGTGAGTTACATATAAACACACTTCCTAAGGTGTAATTGCAAAACACCACTCCATTTTCCCTTCATTTCAAATATCCACACTTACTTTTCCACATTTTTGTATAACCACAATTTGTGGGCCATAACTGACTTTTTTGCTGACATGCTTTCAGACTCTTTTTAATTATTTATTTTTATTTCATTTTTTTTAATTTTATTTCCCCCCCCAGTTATTTATTTCTTTTTTCTTTTCTTTTTATATTTTTGAATTTCAAGGTTGAGATCCTATAGGCTACATCCACCTTTTTTCTTTTTGAATTTACACAAACAAAAATAAAAAATAAAATGCACAAAATCATTAACAATAAACATTTTTTCTTATATAAAATTCTAAAAATTACATTTAAATATAGAATTACATTTATAAAATCTAAAATTACACTGAAACAAAAGAATACACTTTTCTCTTGTTGCATAATTTACATTATGCAACAAATTACATAATTCTATAATTACATAATTACATTATGCAACAAATTATTTGCATTACACAAAAATAAAAAGTTTGCAGAATGCAAACATAAAAATTTGCAAAATACAGATAATGTTTTGCATAAACGGCCCTCCAACTTAATTCCTATTTGGGCACCTGCAATACAAAATGCTAGAGCATCAAAATTCCAAATCAAAATTCATCATTTCACAATACAAAATTATTTCAGATGCAATAAAAAATGCCAGATGCATTAATCATTCCACAAATAAAAAATTATTCCACAATAAAAAAAAATTATCAAACAACCAAAATTCATCCAGGCATCCTTACATTAAAACATAAACTGATCAGCTAGTAGTTGAAAGAAAATAATGCAGTATAACTCTGCTCACATAACACAGAGCATATATATTAGAGTGGCTCATAGGGAGGCATTATGTCTAAGGGTACAAATTACCATAATCATACTTTGGGGAGGGGGGGGGGGGGGAGGGCACATCCTTACAGCCTGTCTGCTAAGATTTAGAAATAATTTCCAAACCATCATACTCAAAAATCTATCTTCAGTCCATGTTAAACACTAAGACTTCGATCACAATCTTGAAACGCTAAGCGTACCCACAACATATTCAAAATAAATACAGATCAATTAAAATCAATCCAAGAGAGACTGCAAAACACTTCATTCAATAAATTTTCGTAAGTATTCCTCAAAAACTGAACCCAAGGATAGGCGTAATCAAACTTCAATGATTAATTTTGCAAAAATATATAGTTTTAAACAACTCAAACCCAGTCCAATATATGCAATCATTTTTGAAAATATTATTCACATATTGACATTGCAAATCTTTCACCAATATTTTCATTCACATACTGACATTACTCATTCAACTTTGCATACCTAATTATTTCTACAAATCTCACGTAAACATCCAACCTTTACAATCACGGAGAGACTATGTTAGATAAGCAATCAACTTTGCATACCCCCATTTTGTTGCATAATGTAAAAATTTTGTTGCATAATTCACAATTTTGTTGCATAATTCAAAATTAAAGGAAATAATCCCAAAACCCAGAAAAATGGGGAAGCTTTTCACAAGTTGGGGTCTCATCTGAGCAAGAATTTGCAACTCAAACTGCAATTATGAATATGATGCAGAATTTACAAAAGTGAAGTCGTAAAGCAGAAATAAAGGAGATTCCCAAAGAGAAGATCTCAAAGCCGTATAGCCGTAAAGCAGAAATTACCCACGGTTCAAAAATAATTTTCAAACACGATTCATCACACATAGCATAACCCACGATTCAAAACATGCTGCAGATTTACACATCACACATCACGCATATCAGATCGACAAAAATTGGGCCAAACTATTAACAACAGAAATCTAATCGGGCCAAATTATCAACAATAAAATCTAACAGCAACAATTAACTTACTAAAATCAATCCGCGCGGCGGTGGCGGTGGAAGTGGCGAGCATGCCGGTGGTGAACGTGGTGGGCAGTGGCGAGCGATGCTCCAGACGAATCGATCTGTGCCCTCAAACCCTAGATCGAGGTGACGTGGGGGCGAATCGGTGGTTCAAACAGATCCTGCGTCCCTACGTTGTTGTTGTCGAAGCGCACCCTCTTCCACGCGCCGCCCCCCTTCCGGTGGCCCCAAAACCCGTCGAATCGTCGCCGGGTTGGGAGGGGAAGACGTGGTGGTGGTTGTGGAGGCGAGACCGGCCGGATCGTCGTGGCAGTTGTGATCTTCACCACCATATTTGTGTGGTGGTGTTGGTGGGGAGGTTTGGTGGTGGGTGGGTGGGTGGGTTGGGAGAGAGGAGGGGTGCGTTCGGCTGCATAAGAAAGAGGGAGAAGGAGAGGGGGTGGAGTGATGGCTGATGGGTGGGTGGGTGAGTCCCACTTAAAATTGAAGAGTGTGGATCTATAAAATAAAATTGAGTTATTTGAAATGAAGGGAAAATTGAGTGAATATTTGAAATGAGAGGGAAAATAGTATGTTTTAGTGTAATTATTTCGTATTAAAAAAAAAGTAAAATACCATATTTTATATGTAAGACTAGATGAGTACCCCGCATTTTATGCGGGTTAGTTCGTAAAATTAATTTAAAATTTTATATTTTATTAACACATCACATTGTTCAATATTATAACATTATATAATACAATCTATTTAAAAAATATGATTTAGTCGAAATAAAATTTAAAAAAAAAAACACCATAGATAAGTTTAAAATTATCCTTGAAAATCTTCACCCGTCAATTTGCAACATATAGAAATTAAATATAATATTGTCAAGATAGAAGAAGGGAGAAAAAAAGTAGAGTTTATATGAAAAAATATATCTTTAAAAATAAAGTAATCGTCAAATATTAGCAATTAAACATTTATGTGTGGACAAATAATCGAGGAACAACACTAAAATATTATGAAAAGATAAAGACAAAGAAAGAATAAGAAAAAATATAGAGTTTAGAATAATAAAATTGCAAATAATTAAGAGTTCAAAAGAAAGATATATATATATATATATATATATATATATATATATTTAATTCAAGTTGTATATAATAAATATTTAAATTTCATATTGATTCATAGTTAGCTTAATTGGTAAACATAATACAAAATGCTCATGAGGTCCTTGGTTCAAACCCAATTAAAACCAAATTTTTTTATTAGACTTCTTCTTATGAAAGGTCACAATGCCACATGGAGGACACATAGGATAAAGTGATGCACAATCATACCATGTAAGACTTGACACATAGCGAAATGCACCAGAAATCGACACATAAACAAAACGCACCAAAAATCGACACATCGGCAAAAGAAACTTCCTATTAGTATAACTAGATGAGTACCCCGCATATTATGCGGGTTGTTCATAAAATTAATTTAAAAATTTATATTTTATTAACACATTGTATTATTCAATATTATAACATTATATTACAATCTATTTAAAAAATATGATTCAGTCGAAATGAAAAAAAAACACCATAGATAACCTTAAAATTTTCCTTGAAAATCTTCACCCGTCAATTTACAATACATAGAAAATAAACATAATATTGCCAAGATAGAAGAAGAGAGAAAGAAAGTAGAGTTTATATGCAAAAAAAATTCTTTAAAAATAAAGTAATCGTCAAATATTAGCAATCAGACATTTATGTGTGGACAAATAATCGAGGAACAACTAAAATATTGTGAAAAGAAAAAGATAAAGAAGGAATAAGAAAAAATATAGAGTTTAGAATAATAAAATTGCAAATATTTTATATACATATATATTATATATTATATATTATATATTATATATATATATATATATATTTAACTCAAGTTGTATATAACAAAAATTTAAATTTCACAACGATTTATAGTTAGCTTAATTGGTAAATTTAATATAAAATACTCATGAGGTCCTTGGTTCAAATCCAACTAAAACCAACTTTTTTTTATTAGATTTTTCTTATGAAAGGTCACAATGCCACACAAATGACACATAGGATAAAGTGACGCACAATCATGCCACGTAAGACTTGACACATAAGCGAAATGCACCAAAAGTCGACACATAAGCAAAACGCACCAGAAATTGACACATCAGCAAAAAAAAAACTCTCTATTAGTATATAGAGGGATAGGGGATTGTCTCAGATAAATTTATAAGTTAAATTAATAATTAATAAACTTGCTTGTATATGCATTTATTAATCCCATACTTTGGATCATCATTTCCTTATTCGTCAGCTTAAAGCGGCTTAGAGTTCATACATTGGTCAAATTCAATGTCAATGAATAAACTAAACAAGAGATAGTAAATAGTAGCATTTTTCCTCGTTGGCTATTTTAGTAATGAAATAATTGTTTAGTTACTAATATCGCGTTATGCGGCTATTTGCCTGTCAATAACCAATCTCGGACGTGACTACACAAATATTCGTCGGGAGTTCAAAAAGCATCATTCAGAAAAATAGACGACTTTAGATCAAATTAGACGCGACTATATAAATATATCAAATTACGTACATCGCCGCTAAAAATAGCCGCAAATGCGCGTAATTCGTCGTAAATATAAAATGGTTTATAGCTCAAAATGATATTAGTTAATTGACAGATTCTCGTATACATTAATTGCACGGTGCACTCATTCAACAATTGACATTGTTTACATTAAAAAGTTTGTTTCAATTACACTGGAAAGTATGGTTGGATTACACTAAAAAGTTTACAGTGAAAATTGATTTTCAGTGTAGTTTTCACTGTAAACTTTCAGTGTAATCCAAACACACTTTTCAGTGTAATTAGGAACAAACTTTTCAGTGTAAACAGTATCAACTGTTGAGTGAGTGCACCATACACCAAGTGCATAAGAGAGCTACTCTAGTTAATTTTATTTTATTATATAATATTACTATCAAGACAATATATTATATGAATGATATCAACGATAATTATTATCGTGAACAATGATTTACTAATACCTTGAGCTGAAACAATTATTTTAGTGAAAATAACTAATATCACTTTTAACTAATATTTTTAGTAAAAACAACTAACACCCTTCGAAATTGATACCTTTAATGCAATTCACTAATATCTTCAAACAATTTTCATCGTGAATACCTCACATAATATATTCTCAACTATCAAACTTACATATTTTCGTGAGATAACTAATTATGTTAAAAAAAAACAAATTTCACATGAAATTGAATCAAAATATATTCGCCAATAGTTTAATATATATATATATATATATATATATATATATATATATATATATATATATTATATCATTAGTTGCAAACACTAAATACCACAATTATTTGAAAAAGTGAAAACATTTGCTCTCCAAAATAAATAAAATATTAATAATGCTAGCATGTTGGGAGTTAGCAAGAACCAACAAGATACAAATATAAAAAAAAAAAAAAAAATCTCTATAAAACAATTTCACGACTAAAATTACTCTTTAATTTTTGTTATATTATTGAATACTTGAGTTGAAGAGATTAAATTTAAAGAGGAACACACTTGTACGAAAGCGATAGCCAAAAATATAGGTTAAAAGACAAATATTCAGAAGGACTATATTAGCCTCACGCATTCTCGAAATTATTGCCAGCAATAATATATGAGAGTGTCCATATCTCAACCAAAGGAGGACCCTTAACCTTACCCAAAGTAGGACGGCAAAAACTATGAAACCATTTCAATATATCGCAACCTAGAAATCGAAGTCTGATAACAAATCCATAAATTAAAAAAAAAAAAAAAATTACAACTACAACATTAATAATAATAATACCATACATATTGTTACATTTCACATTAGCGATTTGAGAGACCTAGCTTTGATCGGCTTTCTCCCTCTCTTCTTCCCCACCTTCTCTTCTTCCTCGTCATCCTCGTATTCCGCATTGTCAGATTCTTCAATTTCATTATCATTCTTCACTCTGATTTCCTTGTCATGCTGATTATCGCTGCTGTTTTCCCCTCTTTTCTTTGCCCAGCGGGGCCCAAAACCGGAATAATAATAGAAGTCGTTCGGATCGGACGACGGAGCCTTCTTCCGACGGGCGCGGCGTGGCGGCGGCGGCGCCGCTTCCCCTGCCGATTTTTTGGTCGCATGATGGCTTGAGTTAGAGCTGTAACTTTTTACCAACAATAAATGATGCCCGCAGAGCGCGTGGTCTTTCGAAGCCTCCCGCCAGCACTGCCAGCTCTTTCCGTCTGTTTTGCAGCACATTACCACCTCCGTCGCCGCAGGCGGTTCCTCCTCCGTTTTACCGGGAAATTTCGATGGCGGTGGCGGAGAATTGAAAGCTCTATGGGAAATTAAGTGCATTCTTAATAATGTATATTTGATGAGCGGACATTAATTAATTATTATATTATATTATATATCGAGGAACAAAAGGGAAAAATTTGGTGTATCGGGCACAAACCCTAACAAAATAATCCGGAAATGAGAAGGCGAAAAGAAACAAAAAAAGAAAAGAAACGGCCCGAATTCAATCGACAGTAAAAAGGATTACCTCTGAGCGGCCGGAATAGACCGGTTCGAGCTCCCATTTTCGGCCGAACCACCAGTCCCATTAACCTGCATAAAGACGGCTCGATTTCGGAAAATGGAAACATAGAGGCTATAATAAACGCAAAAAGAAGCAACCCAGGGCGGAATTCGAATAAATAAACAGAATAAATCGATGGATTCCAAGTTTCTGCAGAACCCTAGCGGGCGGCAAAAGAAAACCCTAGAAGAAAATGCAGAAAAGGCTGGGGAGAATAAGGGGCGTGGGGAAACAGATCTGTGGCCGGGAACCAAACCGAGAGGGGTGGGGGGAAGTTAAACGGACCTGAGACGACGGCGGATGGGAGAAATCGATGACGTCCCACGGCGACTGATTCAGCTGACAGACGTGGGGCTGGAGAACGATGCCGGCCTTCAGCGACGACACGGCGTACAACAATGGGGAAATTTTGGCGTGCTTTCGGATTCTCATGGCGGCGGAGAGGAGTTTCCGATGAAGACGAAGGGGGAGGGGGAGTAGATCCAATTCCAATTGCTTTGTTTTTGTGTTTTTCCCTCTCCTCCTCTCTCTCTCTCTCCTTACATACGTATATTATATATATATACACGTGTGTATGTATGTATATGTGTGAGTGCTGAATGTTAAATACGATTTAGTATTTAATTTATTAGATGGTTGCAGGAACTGCTGGCCCCACACCGCTCTGCATTAGATATATCGTATTTATTTTCTGTTTTTGGGGTTTATAAAATAATCGTGTTGCTCCTGCGTTTCGACATAAAAAGTTTTCTCTGCGCTTTAATTTATTGAAAATGAATTTAGCCTTTTGCAAAAATGAAAAAAAGAAAAGGAAAGATGTGGTATGAAAACAGAGTTGCATAAAATATGTTATAGGTTGTGACTTGCGACAGACTAGTTATGAAAACATTTTGCTATGTAAAGCGCCTAGGGGTGGGGAAATAGAAACTTTAGGAGTGTAAATAAAAATAATACTCTTCTCTCCCTGAAAATTGTTCATATTTATTTGCACGTGGTTTAATACAATATGTCGAAGAGTATAACTGAGTTTTTCGAGGTCATCTTTTAATAAAATGATCGTTTATAGAAAGTACGCGAAACGAACATTCCATTAACAATCATTTGATTTAAAAAAGAACCTCAGAAAACTCCATAATACTCTCCGATATATCGTATTAAACCACGTGCATAAAAAAAATAGGACCATTTTCAGGGACGGAGGTAGTAATAAATGTCTTTTTAGGAGACAACATAAATATATAGTAGTATTACATTAGTACAAATAATTATATATATTTTCGAGTATCTTTTTGTTGCCCTATTGTATGATTGGTGCTACACATAATGTTGTCATATTGATTGGATTCTATTTTTATTTTCATACTTATATAAAGTAATCTATTTTCAATGTTTCCTGCCAGTTGGCACCGAGTTGTTTGTTTAAGTAAATAGTCTTCTACTCCTTGGGTCTAAGAATTTGAGGAAGCTTTGGGATAAAGGGTATAGAAGAAGAAAATTTAAGCGTGAGTATTAATTCTATGAGTACTGTGTGAATCCAAGATTTAGTTTAGGAGTAACGATGAAATTTAAGGGACAATAAATAGGGATCGATGTTGACCTTAACATTAAGATTTTGGTATAATCTTGGGAATAGATTTGTTATCAAAAATTGTCTAAGACTCCGC
This sequence comes from Ballota nigra, assembly GCA_947034835.1. Lineage (NCBI taxonomy): Eukaryota > Viridiplantae > Streptophyta > Magnoliopsida > Lamiales > Lamiaceae > Ballota > Ballota nigra. The sequence continues at coordinate 28,407,012 of OX344727.1, forward strand.
ACCTATGAACCTTGTCTACAACTTTTCTCGTCTTCTTATTCCCAAGAGTCCTAGACTATCTATCTTTCATGTCTCTCTTGGTCCTTTTAGAACCTTAGTATGATAATGAACTTGCTAAGTATTGATGAAATACCTGATAGTTAAAATCCTAAAGATTATTGGTATGCCTATCACCCCAAAAGTCACTACTTGTAAACTTATCGTCTTTAATAAAATCTTAATGTCGCCTATAAGATGCTACTCTTTGGTTGGGCTACAAATCATTCTTAAATTGTTCGGAAAAGTCCTAAAATACTTGGTAGTGGATACTTATTCTTGATGTTTTGTTGATCCTTCCTACGCTAAATTCATAACTTAGTTTGTAGGACATAATTTTTTTTTCTTATGCGAAAAACTAGGTACTCCCTCAGTGGTGTGTTAACCCATATGAATTTCTCGTCTAATAACCCTTGTAGTAGTACTAGCTTATAAGATGTATTGTATCTATAAATCTAAAGCTATCCTCGATAAATTCTTAGGAAAAGGTTGGGGAAATCTCTCGCGATCATCATTGGGTCTAGTGATGTTTTCTTGAAATAGCGACTAAATGTCCTTGATACTTTCTTTTCTATGTGATCCTTGCGCCTTCCATGACGGAGGGAACTCATATTTCCTATCTAGGTTAGGTTCTACGGAAAACAAGACACCGATCTCCAGAAATCTCAGAAAAGGATTTTACTGCCTGGTTAACACTTTTCCTTGGTCAACTTGGTAAGTCCTAAAGTCAAAACCAAGATCCTAAATCGACCATCCTTTTTTTCATGCTAAGTGATCTCATTTTCTATTCCCAAAGTTTATTTATTGCTTTACAGTCGTCTCAAAATTTTTTTGGGACATGTAATACGTAAATTGATGATGACCTAGTAGGATTAGATGTCATTAAGTTCCCATGGAAACATGAGGTCTATAGGAGATCTTCACGAAATATGAAACACTTAACCTAGTAAACAAAGAGAGATACAATGAATGAAACATTGAGTTTTAGTGACATATGAAGAAAATAAGATTTGACTAATAAGATATGAGTATAAATATTTTTGGGTAAAGGACTCGAAAGTAAGGATAACAATATTTCTTGAGGAGACGAACTATGTGAAGTACTGAATGTTTAGACAAAAATTCTTTTAAGGAGGGTAGGATGCAATACCCCGAACCAAAAAATTAGGATGTATACTATTAATATTATTATTATGTTATAATTATTTTATTTCTATTGATTCATTATTCTTTTTAAAAGCAATGAGTTTTAAAAAATCGATTTTTACGCAACGATTGGTAAAAAACTATTACCGGAGCACTCCTAGCACTGTAGCTATGAATCAAATCTATACAGATTGACAAAATAAGTAAATTAAATTCTAGAATAGAAATTTTAAGGCCTTTAACTTAATGGAAAATTCTCAAATAAAATTATACTTTTATCGCCAAAAGTCGAATGAAAACCCCTAAAACCCCCAAATGTTGAATTCAATGAATAAATACGTGATGGATCGCGTTGGTGAAGGCGGTCCATCCCCAAGATCGTTGTTAGATATCAAACGTGTATAAACAATAGATAAAACCTAAACATGCATCTAAAGCTAAGTTTAGATTTGTTACCCTTGAAGACTGAGGCCTTGATTCCACTAGAGATCTTCTAGTCTGTCTCCCAACCTTCGAGTGGACGACAAACTAGTGAATGTGGAGAAAAAATACCTCCGGATCGTCTGCCCAAAACCCTAATAGATATTTTTGTTGCTGCTCATTTTTTAGAGTACTAGGGTTTCAAAGACGAATTTGCGGTCTTTATATAGACTTCTTAGGTTTCAAGGGCCAGACTAGAGATCTGTTAGAAGGTATAGGGTTTGGGCTCCTCACGGGCCGAAATACTCTTATGTTCACATTTATTTGGGCCGTGAACATTAATTCATTCCACTAGAGAATTAATGTTGCACTCTCGTCCTATCCCAAACCGAATCAGGGCTTCTATTAGACTCTATAATTCCCCGAGTTAAAGATATCGCACATCCATTAATTATTAAAGCTTTTGACTGCTTTAATTAATTAACATCTATTATTCCTTGAGTAGTACTACTCAACCTTATTGTAGTACAGATTAAATCCACCTGCAGGGTTTAATACGACAATCCTTTATGAGTTTCCTCAAGGGGACGTCATCAACCTGGATCACCCGGACACGGTGCCCTAATGCCAATAAAAGAGACATCGTGTGAACGATGTCACTACTCAAAATACGTAGTGTGTTGAATCTAACAAGATTCCTAACAAGATTCTCACTTATGGTAAATCAAAGTAGTGAACAAGCACCCCACACATCTAAATATCACAGTTAGGGTTAAGAATTATAAGAGTCGCCAAGACCTTTAGTTCTTCACGACAGTCAGAATAGAAGAACATGTCTTAACTGTAATCCATTCAATACGACATAACGTACTAGTATAAACTAATGGCCAAGACAAGCCACCAACAAGTTCATACTACAATTTATAACAATAGTTATGTCCAAAACTATCTCAGTTTGTGAATACTGTTTATATCTTATAAGGAACCGATAATGTGATCTTTTGTGTGACTACAAACCTACCACATTATCTACAATATAAGATAAGTAGACATACAAGCAATTCATAAGAATGAAATAATGTAAAAAAACAATTTATTTCATATAATAAGAAAATCGAATATATCCATAAAAACCCAAAATAAGTTTGTTTTACAGTATACCCCAATAATCTTCCACTTATACTAAAGCCAAACTTTTAGTATACACATAAAGACACATAAATTCTCCCACTTATACTTAAAGTCTAGCTGGAATACATCGTAAACCAAGACCTTCCACATGTTGCTAAAAAACTTTCATCCCCAGAGTCTTTGTGAAATGATCAACTAGGTTGTTCAACGATGTAATCTTAGCTACAACCACGTCTCTTCAATTTACGATGTCTCGTATAATGTGGTACTTCCACTTTATGTATTTACTCTCATAATAACAACTTTGTCATTAAAATAACTTAGCATCCATCCAAAAACAACTTCAAAACTGAAATTAAATTCTTCCAAAAACTCGACACGTACAAAACGTTCTTTAATACTAAAACAAAATTAGATAAACATAAGTGCACATCTCCCACTGTGACCACTGCTACTGTCGTAGCGTTGCCCAAACTGATAGTAATCTTGCCCGCACTCAGTTGCCTTGTTTGCTGAAACCCCTGCAAAGTATAACAAACATGATCAGTGGCTCTTGTATCTACTACCCAAGAAAGGGCAGAACAAGTCGCGAAACATGTTTCAACAACAACAAAAAGAGATGTACCAGAGTTATCCTATTTCAGAAGAGAACAATCAGACTTACAATGACCTGTCTTGTTGCACTTGAAGCATTTGCCTTTCGGCTTTTTCACGCCACCAGAAGGCGCCAAAACCTTGCTCCTACTGCTTCCACCACTACTTCCACTACCCTTTTTCTGAAAAAACTTTTTCTTTTTCCCGCCCTTAGACGAAGAAGATCCAACTTGAACAGAAACACGAGCTTGTGGTCCCTTACCCATGAGACCTTCCGCCGCAACCAATTTCGCAAGAAGTTCGGCTATAGTATAGCCCTTCTTACTCATGATTATGTTTAAACATAAGTTTCCAAAGGATTTTGGGAGCGAGTTGAGGATCATATCGATCTTGGCATCACCATAGATTTCTCCCACGAGTAGCTCTATCTCATTCAAATATTCCATCATCCTGAGACAGTGGTCCCTCACCGATGCTCCATCTGGAATAGAGGTTGTCATAATTTTCCTCATAGCCTTAAAACGGGCAGCCCTATCTTTCTCACCAAAAAACTCTTTTAGGCTCAACATTATGTGTGGCAGTAGGTATGTTTTGATGCTGAACTGTAAACATTTGACATAGAGGCCAAAATGTAACAACGAGCCATCTCATCAGCCTTGTGCCCTTCTTATGAGCCTCCTTTTGCTCTTCAGTGGAATCGGGTCCCAAGTCGGCAGGAGCAGGCGTAGTGAGCATAGACTTGTACTCATCTGCAATTAGTACAATATCCAGATTTCTCTTCCAATCCAAATAATTCAGACCAATAAGCTTATTTTTTTTAAATAACCATAAGCGAGTTGAACGTCATCTTAATATATCTGAAATAAATTAAATACAAGCAAACATTAAAATCACATAAATTGAAGAATAAAATATTGAAAACCTTTAAAACCAACATTTAACACAACCTCCAACAACCCAACAAACACACACGCAAGCCATGTTAGGATGGTCGTTTACGCATGTGCTCATCAACTAGATACCCAGTCTTTAATTTCAATATCACGTCAACTTATCCTTATGACGAATGAAATTAACAGTCAGACCTTAAATGACCATGTGAATTAGAACAGGGACCTCGTTGGGGGTTATATTAAATTCACATCTAAGTGATGACCACAACTTAACTACAAGAACCATTATTCACAATTGACGAGTTCATACCAAGAACACGTCGCCAGTAAATAATTCATTACAGTTATCTTGAACTAATCTTAACTGATGAACTCATGAATAATACATCCGTTGGGGATGATCACACACTTCATCTAAAGATTAAAATATTTTTATTAGAAGTCTTAACTAATAAGCTCGTGAATGTTACATCCGTTAGGGGGAGACTCCCAAGGTCCCATGAGCAACAGTCACCTTACTTAAAGACAAAACTGTAGAGGCCAATGAATTGTTTAAAATTCAACTCACTCAGTCATTTAAACGTGAAGGTTAATAAAAGTATAAATAAATGCATATCTATCGCAACCCCTTGTAATACTATAAAAAACAGACTATCAAAGCTATTACAAGATAAATCAAGGGCGCGGACGGATGCCTCGCATCGGCCTCTCATGCAACGCAAGACATGGTCTCGAACGACTCGAATTCACGTCACCGAACTAAACTGGAAGAAAACTTCATCAAAACGAATGACTTAGCACTCGTCACAGGAGGTCACTGTTCGCAGTGACGAATGTAGATAACGTCATGAGGTTTATGTGGAGAAAAAGCACCTCTTGCTCGTCTACCCAAAACCTTAATAGTCGTTTTTGTTGCTGCTCGTTTTTTAGAGTACTAGGGTTTTAAAGACAAATTTGAAGTCTTTTTATAGACTCCTTAGGTTTCATGGGCCAGTTTATAGGGATCTATTAGAAGGTACAGAGTTTGGGCTCCTCACGGACCCAAATACTCTTATGTTCAGCCCAGAACATTTATTTGGCCCGTGAACTTTAATTCATTCCACTAGAGAATTAATGTTGCACTCCCATCCTATCCCGAACCGAATCAGAGCTTCTATTAAACTCTATAATTCCATGTGTTAAAGATATTACATGTCCATTAATTATTAAAGCTTCTGACTTCTTTAAGTAATTAACATCTATTATTTCTTGAGTAGTACCACTCAACCTTGTTGTCATACAAATTAAATTCACCTGCAGGGTTTAATACGACAATCCTTTATGAGTTTCCTCAAGGGGACGTCATCAACCAGGATCACCAGGACATGGTTCCCTAATCCCAATAAAAGAGACATCGTGGGAATGATGTCACTACCCAAAATACATAGTGTTTTGAATCTAACAAGATTCTCACCATGGTAAATCAAAGTGTAGACATACAAGCAATTCATAAGAATGCAATAATGTGAAAAACCATTTATTTCAGATAATAAGAAAATCGAATATATCCATAAAAGCCCAACAAAAGTTTGATTTACAGTATACCCCAACAATACAAACCCAACCCAAGATACAACTTATAAAATGAGTTAAAAATCAGTTCTAATAAATAAAATAAAAACCTAAACTTTCGAAGAACAAAACGAGCAAAAACATAGAGTTTCGGAGCCCAAAATCTAGCCGAAAACACCTGATTTCAACATCGAAAATTACACCGCGTCCAAAAATACTAAGAGAACAATTTGGGAAACCCCTAGGGCCCACATGGATGCCCCATTTTCTAGAAATGGCTTTCAAATCACACTCCATACCCCATTATTTTATTCCCAAACATACACCATACCTCCCCTTACCCCTAAAGTCTACACCTCTCTCCCCTACCCCCACAATGTTTGCTGCATACTCCTCCTTCTCCTCTATAAATAGGACTTGAACCCCTCCATTTTGGCTGCTAAGAAATCACAAGTAAAAAAACTCCCCTATTTCCTCCTCATTTTTGGTCATCTCCATTTCAAGGCAGAAAAAACTTTTCTTCTCCCATTTTCAACCATAGAAGGACTCCATTCTCAAGCTCCAAGCTTCTATAGGTGTTGGTGTGAAGGTTTGAAGCCATCTCCAAGTAAAAATGGGCCATTCTTCTCATTCTCTCTTTCATATTCATGGAAACTTTCACTTCATCTTCTAACTTCGTCTCTTGTTTTGTTTTAGCTCAAAACAAAGGATTTCTTTTAAGGAGCCCTCATCCCCATCAAGAACTAAACTATTGAAGAGCTAATAAGGTCATCTTGCTTAAGAAGACAAGTCTACAAAGGTTGTAAAACCCTTAAACTCAAAACATAGTTAATAATGTTTTTATTTGAAATGTTGATGTAAATGTTGCTTGCTAGAAATCATGAAACCTTAGGGCTATCTTACTTTTGAATGTTCTAATACATGCTAAATGAATTCTTGAATGATGTGTATTAAGGTGTTAAAATGTTAGTGGCATGATAGTGTTGAAATAGGAAATACAATTGAAAGTATGCAAACAAATCACACATTGTGAACAGTAAACTTACCTACTATACAAAAAATTGAACTTGAATATTATGTATTTTGGGAAAGTGTTTAAATGAAATAAAACTAGTTCAATTTAGCTTTCAATTGCCACAGGTTTGATTCAATTTGAAATTTTCTTTGATAAGTTATGAATTTATAAAGATAGTGTGACGAAACTGCTACTTTTTCTACATTCATGAGCAATAATGTATCTTTCGAACCAAGTTTGAATTTTATAATAAAATATGATAAAATAGCACAGGAAGTTAGCTATCTCCATGAATTTTTCCATGACTTTTACATGAGTATAAATAGTTTTAGAAAAATTATTTTAAACATTGCGCACACACTGGAAGCTACTGTAAGTTTCTGGAACAAACTGTCACGTTTTGAAAACGAACCTAGAATTCATATTTTTGTAAACCAAATGACATGAAACAAATTTTATATGTGAAGTGCACTTCAAATGTACCTAGTGTGTAAATATCATGATTATTGGATATGTTTTAGTATTTTTCAAAAGTGGTGAAAGTTAGGTGACGAACATCCGAAGGAGAAAAATGCTCATCTTCGGATGTGGTTTCCTCAAACTGTTTTCCTTGTATTAACTTAGGAACGAATTGTTCTTTCTTGTTTAACTTGATGAATATGATATGAATTTACTTAAGACACTCAAATGTTATGCGAATACATGTGAATGATGTGTTGTTTAGTGTTAGTTTTAGAGTAAATACTATATGTTTTTATGCGTGTCCTTAAAGAGGAAAGAATAAGGAAAACCTTATAAAACTCCAAAATACTTAAGTATATTATACATGCATATTATGATAATTCATGTTCTAAGTAAACACTAGTCACGTTAAAAACTTTTGGTAAACTTTATGAGCGATAAAACACTAAATAAAGTACAAGTCCTTATTGGACCAACATGTATAAATTTTAAAAAGATTTCTAAAATATCGATAACTGAAGTAAATAAGAATATGTTAGGTTTTGTGCGGTCACAATGATGAGGATTGATAGGTGAACGAATGGGGATAAGTTTTACTAAAGGAAAGTGTTTAAGGTGGGTGGCACTTACTGTATTACCTTCAATGCTATATGGAATGTTAGTGTATGCAAATTAAAATATTTTGACCTTCGAGTCGGGTTACAAGGTTAATTACATTATGTATGGTATCTCAAATTATACGCAGTGGTCTGGCTTGTGTAGATAGGCGCCATGATGTCTACGGGCGAGTTATCTCAAATGATATGTAGTGGTCTGACTTGTGTAGCTAGGCGTCATGATGTCTTCAGGCTATATAAGGAATGGTTTCTAAAAAGGTATGTAATGGTCTGCCTTGTGTAGCTAGGCGCCATGATGCCTTCCGGTGAGCCTACGGGTTATATGATATGAGAAAGACAGAAAAATATTTTTATAAAATTATATGTTTGCGTACTATCAATCTGTATAGTAGTATACAGGTCACCCACACTGAGAATTCAAATCTCACCCCCAATTTTTAACACATTTTAGGGTATGATGAAGGGGAGCTTGAGCCAGTGGAGGTGTGATACGAGTCTGGTGGTATCATGGAATTGATACTTAAGACTTATATGCACTATTATTGTTTACTATGACTATTATCATATGTCGAGATGACAAACAGTCTCATGGTCTTCCAATGATTAATTATGTATGGTGTTTATGTTTACCGTTTGTTTTGCGCCAAACTTTTTATAAAGATCCTTGTATGAAAATTTTAAAAAAAAATTGGCCGCCACGTTTCAAAACGAAAATTTTATATTCCGTTGTCTGTGTAAAGTTGTTATTTGCTTTTTAAAGAAAAGAAAAAAATTTATTCTAATTTTTGTTCACTAAGTGACGTCTCGGATTTCTGAAATGTCGAATCTACATTTTGAAAAACTGGGGCGTTACAATTTCTCATAAATTTATGTGCATTCATGATAGTGGAAGCGACATCATATTTTATTAAATTAAAACCCCAATCTTAAAACTTTGCAAAAAATAAAAACAAAGAGAAGAGTGATAAAGTAGTTGTGGCTCTAGTTTTATATCATAGAAAGTGGAGAGATAAGAGATGAGACGGTGTATGCGAGACACTGAAATGATACTTCTATGTGTGAATTTTTTTGTCCCATTCATTGTTTCTTTCTTTTTTAAGAGAGAGAAAGAGGAAAGGTTCGACTATAAATTTGGGAGTGGAAAAAAATGTTATTGATGGAGGAATCAAAGGAAACACGAAGTCGAGAAGAAAAGCTGAAATTCTGAAAAATGGAAAGGAAGTCATATGAAGAAGGAAAGTAAGAGAAGGTCATTCTTGTCAAACTATTCTTTTTTTTTTTTTGTAAATTTGGGAGCTTTTGAAAAGGGACATGAATTGATGATTTTTGCAAAATGAAATTGAAAAAAAAAGACAGATTTCTACCATTAGAGATGAGAAAAAATCACTAAAAACTGAAAATAAATATCACATATAAAGTTCGAGTTCAATTGTGTTTTAGTAAAACTTTACTCTTATTCAAGTTTTGTTTCGCTAAAAAAAAAAAAAAAAAAAAAAAACTATATCACATTATTCAAGAATGAAACTTGAGTCACAAACACACCATAAGAGATTACATACCACTAGGCAATATATTAAATATTATTTTCCCGTGAATTTTTACCTTTTATGAAATGGTTATACATCTATTTATTTATTTCAATTTAGTCCCATAATTTTTTTAATTATACAACTTAAGTCTAAATAGCGGGAATGCAACGCTCTAGTTTTTTAATGTGTAGATTTGACACTCTAAAACTTTTAGTCGCCACTTAGTGACTAAGATTCGAAATAAATTTTTTAATTTAATATTAAAGATAACATTACATACACAATGGAAGCATATAATAAAGTGAAATGCGGTGGTCATTTTAGCAAAACATATTATACGGATCTTTTTAAAAGGTTTGACACAGAGTAACTTAAAGCATAAATCTTATAAATACTGTTAGGATATATTTGTCCTAAGATGTCTCTTTGTTTTAATTTTGATGATGTCAAATATATTCTTGTATTATTTGGATACTAACCTTGCAGGTGCAAAGCATAGAAGAACATAGAAAATTTTGCTAAGTTTTGCAGCTGAAGAGTTTCAAGAAAGCTATAACTGAAGAGTTAATGTTAATTGAGTCTACAACTGAAGAGTTCTCTACAACTAAAGAATCAAGAGTTTTCAGTTGAAGACCTGTGTTAAGTAGAACTAATTAAGTGTAGTACATCTTGTACATTCACCCACATAGTTTGAAAAACGTCAGGAGATTAGCAGAGGTTAATACTTAGCTAGTAGATACAAAGTGCTCAGTGATTAGTTGATAATCCAAGCAGCTATCATTACAAGACAATCTGTACTACTCATGGACAAGACAACAAGACAAGAAGCTTTAATTAAGCTGAAGTCAATGCTGGAGGTGAATTTCATTTGAATTCAAAATCCCTCCAACGGCTAAGAAGACCCTTCCAAGACTCCTATAAATAGGAGAGGAGACCTCAGAGGAAAACAACAACAACCTTTGAGCCTACAAGCAAATTACACAACATATCTACAGCTACCAAAAGTCTACAGCCTTCCAGTGTTAGAAGTTTTAGGACTAGTTGCTAGGATATCTTGTTTAATCATTGCTAGTTGTTGTTCCTTCACAAATATTTTGATTTGTAACTCTACCTTGAATAGAGATTTTCTTTGTGAGTGTTAAGTGAGTTTTTCTGAGGGAAATAGTGAGAATCTGAGTGAACCACGGTATCCACCTAAATTTAGAGAGATCTGAGTGAGGAATCTACTTTTTAGGGGGAACAACTGTTAGTCTTAGTGAACTTGGCACCTGAGGGTGTGACAGTGGATGTAGGAGGATTACTACACCTCTGAACCACTATATATTCCGTCTTCATTTAATTTCAAGTTCTTTATATTCAGTTGATATACTTATTGCTTTACCTGTTCTTATCTGGTGCATTCATCATTCCATCAGTTTTCAAAATTCCAAAGTGCATACAAGACTTGAAAAGTTATAGCTGTAGATTCAGTGAATCACTTGGCTAGAAACTTAAGTCTTTGGTTTTTCATTATCACACACATACTTCGTATTTCCGCTGCATAAAGGCGTCACAAGCACTTTCTAAAGTGTGAAGACATCACCTTTGAAAGAGTTTTTAAGTTGTGATAAAACGTTTTATAAGATATACAGACTTAACTATATTTAAGTCTGCAGCTGCAAACTTGTTTCAATTCTACAGCTGCAGAATTAAGTTTTGCTCTAGAAAAAGTTTTAAGTTTTAAAACTCAAGGTCTATTCACCCCCCCCCCCCCCTCTAGACCTTGACTGACTTTTGGGACCAACAAGTGGTATCAGAGCAATTGGCTTACCACTACTTTGACCAGTTTTTATATTTAAAGCCAGATCCAAAATTGTTTTGAAAAACCACACCTGCATACTCTTATGGCTCCTAAAATGATGAAATCTAAAGTGTCTATGTTTTTCACAGATGAATATGATGATTGGAAGATAAGGATGTAATCACATCTTTCTGCTATGAATGATGAGATGTGGTTTATCATTGAGGAATAACCAATCACTATTGAGAAAGCCAACACTGTAGCTGACTAGACTGAACTTGCCCAGGTTATTCCTAAGCCTAAAAAGGAATGGACAGAAGAAGACAAGAGGAGAGAAAACCTCGACAGTGTTGCTAGAAATACTATTTATCACTCCCTAGATAAAATTGTTGTTGGAGTTATACATGAAAGTATGCTTTTACTTTGTATAACTCATGTATTAAACACTTGTTTATGAGAATAATTAATTTATCACATTTGCTTTAGATACGAATGAATGTTAAATATATATTGCAACTCGTTCAATATATAGTATGTGTTACATTGTAGTTAATGTGGTGATACCAGATCACGGAAGATCACATTGACAATTACTTGTAACTAAATGTTTAATTTACGACCTAGGTGGAATTGAACAATTCGTCGTAAAAGGTCGATGTGTAATTCTCAGATTGACCTGTCTTGACCAAGAGATTACACTAGCACATTAGTATGTGTTGAAGAGGACCGACATCAAGTATAAATTCTTATATTTCGAAATATGAAGAATTAGACCTCAGTGGTTATTGATTTCTTAACCTTCGTCACTTAAATTGGACCGTGTGTGGTTAATTGTTATTGCTTTGATTCATGTTGGGTGAGAATTATCGTGACATCGAACCTTGTGTTTTGGGCAGTAATACTAATCATACGACGGTTGCTAAGATTTAATACGGAGAAATGTGTGCGAGTACGGCTCGTGTGATTTATCCCCTTGGTGGGCTCAGAAGTTTCATCGTACCAAATCTTGCAAGTGGAGAATTAGTTTCTTTGGTACGGATAATAATATTGACCTGTCTTTACTCCAAGGTACAAGAAGTTAATTTATTTAGAGCTATTCAGAAGCTCAATTAATTAATGGACTAGATAATCTTAAACACAGAAAATAATAACCGGGAGCCCATGATGGTCCCGTTTCGAAAAACAAAATGGGAATTCAGGGGCAAATTTTTTTAAACTTTTTGATCAGGGAGTTCAGCAAGAGTGAAGAGTTCTCAAGTCACTGCATTGCTAAGAGGCTGAGCTACCAAATCAGTGAGAAGAGTTGAAGACTCATGCTCTTAGCAACACAATGACTCGAGAGATTACACTTCAAGTCACTGCTCTGCTTAGAGGCTGAGCTACCAAGTCAGTGTGAAGGCTTGGAGGCTCATGCTCTAAGCAAGGCAGTGACTCGAGATACTGAACCCTCGAGTGCGTTGCCTGAACTAGTCAGTGAGAGGATCCTCCCTGACCTGAATGATTAACTAAAGTTTTCTTTTAACAATGCTCTCAGTGAGCAGATCTTCACAACACTTTAGTAAATACTTTTAAAGATAAGTACGCTCAGTTTAACATGGTTCAGAGACTCAAACTCTTACATCCACAGCCTGATTTACCAGGAAATCTACTAACTGGGATTCTTGTTTTTAACGTGCCAAGGTGCACAAAACACTGGACTCACGCCACTCCCTGGGCAGCCTCTCCTCACAAACTAATTTCCACCAACAAACCTAACTAGAGGGTTTTGGTTTCAGTTTGGTTTCTCCAACTAGGTGAGGTTTTCCTTTACAATGTTTTAGCCTAAAGCTAGGATTAGGAAAACCTCTCTAAGCTATGAGTTACAAGCTGAACACTCATTTGTGTATATCCATGAACTCTAAAGTTAAGTGTACAAGGTGTGAAACGTGCCTCCTTATAACTCCCATAAAATGCACTAAACATTCATTCCTTCACAGCTCGTAGGTGTTGATTTTTTTCTTACTTCACACACACTCAAAATGCAGCTATGAGCTAGTATTTATAGTGTGGATTCAAATGTAACCATTGGAGGAAATTACATTTGAATCCGTACAATTAATGGTTTCAACCACTTTTCTTGGAATGCGGCCTTGTCAGTGTCAGAGTTGCTGCCTTGTGCTGATTGGTCCACGTGGACTGGATTCTACGGATCTTTGACTCAGTGGGTTGACCAAGACCCACTGACTTTACGTAGCTTCCTCCTTCACTGACTGATGATCTTCAGTGGACTGAACGTCTTCAGTGTAGTTGTCCTTCAGAGACTGTTTGAAGATCACTCCAAGAAGTTTGTCATAAGGCTGAATGACAAACTTCCCTGACCACAGTAGCCTGACTCCTTCAGGACTTACTTGGTGCAGCACTGATCCTCTTGATCATGCTCTTCACTGAGTGGTCCACCTGACTTAGCTTAGAACAACCAAGTTTACACTCAGTGGGACATCCTTCAGGCTTCTCTTCAGGTTCAGGTCACAAGCATGGCTTCAGTCAGTTCTTCTGGGTGTCATCTTGATATCCTCAGGCTGTGTTGCTGAGTTCCCCCTCACTGAGTTCCCCCTCAACTGAGTTCTTCTCAACTGACAGCCTATTCTACTGAGCTAATAACCTAGCCTGACCTGAAACTAAAGATACAATCCTGACTGCTTTCAATCCTATTACAAGTGGTTTTAGAAAATCATCAAAACTAAACATATCCCACCAATTTCCCCCTTTTTGATGATTCCAAAACTTCTAACCAAATAATTTTCTATTACAGGAATAATGTCAGAGCACGAGTAATAGTTTGAAATATGCAGGAATTCCCATAGTTTAAGATATTTAAGATCTGTTCGGTACACCATTTTTTTAACAAAACTGGATCAGTGGTCATGTGAACAACCCGCTCTGATAACAATTCATGGTCCCGTTTCGAAAAACAAAATGGGAATTCAGGGGCAAAAATTTTTTTTAAACTTTTTTCTCAGAGAGTTCAGCAAGAGTGAAGAGTTCTCAAGTCACTGCATTGCTAAGAGGCTGAGCTACAAAGTCAGTGAGAAGACTTGAACACTCATGCTCTTAGCAACACAGTGACTCGAGAGATTACACTTTAAGTCACTGCTCTGCTTAGAGGTTGAGCTACCAAGTCAGTGTGAAGGCTTGGAGGCTCATGCTCTAAGCAAAGCAGTGACTCGAGATACTGAACTCTCGAGTGCGTTGCCTGAACTGGCTAGTGAGAGGATCCTCCTTGACCTGAATGATTAACTAAAGTTTTCTTTTAACAATGCGCTCAGTGAGCAGATCTTCACAACACTTTAGTAAATACTTTTAAAGATAAGTACGCTCAGTTTAACATGGTTCAGAGACTCAAGCTCCTACATCCACGACCTGATTTAATAGGAAATCCACTAACTGAGATTCTTGTTTTTAACGTGCCAAGGTGCACAAAACACTGGACTCACGCCACTCCCTGGGCTGCCTCTCCTCACACACTAACTTCCACCAACAAACCTAACTAGAGGGTTTTGGTTTCAGTTTGGTTTCTCCAACTAGGTGAGGTTTTCCTTTACAATGTGTTAGCCTAAAGCTAGGATTAGAAAAACCTCTCTAAGCTATGAGTTACAAGCTGAACACTCATTTGTGTATATCAATGCACTCTAAAGTTCAGTGTACAAGGTGTGAAACGTGCCTCCTTATAACTCCCATACAATGCACTAAACATTCACACCTTCACAGCTCGTAGGTGTTGATTTTTTTCTTACTTCACACACACTCAAAACGCAGCTATGAGCTTGTATTTATAGTGTGGATTCAAATGTAACCGTTGGAGGAAATTACATTTGAATCCATACAATTAATGGTTTCAACCACTTTTCTTGGAATGCGGCCTTGTCAGTGTCAGAGTTGCTGCCTTGTTCTGATTGGTCAACGTGGGCTGGATTCTACGGATCTTTGACTCAGTGGGTTGACCAAGACCCACTGACTTTAGGTAGCTTTCTCCTTCACTGACTGATGATCTTCAGTGGACTGAACGTCTTCAGTGTAGTTGTCCTTCAGAGACTGTTTGAAGATCACTCCAAGAAGTTTGTCATAAGGCTGAATGACAAACTTCCCTGACCACAGTAGCCTTACTCCTTCAGGACCTACTTGGTGCAGCACTGATCCTCTTGATCATGCTCTTCACTGAGTGGTCCACCTGGCTTAGCTTAGAACAACCAAGTTTACACTCAGTGGGACATCCTTCAGACTTCTCTTCAGGTTCAGGTCACAAGCATGGCTTCAGTCAGTTCTTCTGGGTGTCATCTTGATATCCTCAGACTGGGTTGCTGAGTTCCCCCTCGCTGAGTTCCCTCTCAAATGAGTTCTTCTCAACTAACAACCTATTCTACTGAGAAATAACCTAGCCTGACCCGAAACTAAAGATACAATCCTGACTGCTTTCAAACCTATTACAAGTGGTTTTGGAAAATCATTAAAACTAAACATATCCCAACAATTTCCCCATTTTTTATGATTCCAAAACTTCTAACCAAATGATTTTCTATTACAGGAATAATGTCAGAACATGAGTAATAGTTTGAAATATTTAGGAATTACCATAGTTTAAGACATTTAAGATCTGTTCGGTAGACCATTTTTTTTAATAAAACTGGATCAGTGGTCATGTGAACAACCCGCTCTGATACAATTCATGATCCCGTTTCGAAAAACAAAATGGGAATTCAGGGGCAATTTTTTTTTGAACTTTTTGCTCATGGAGTTCAGCAAGAGTGAAGAGTTCTCAAGTCACTGCATTACTAAGAGGCTGATCTACCAAGTCAGTGAGAAGACTTGAAGGCTCATGCTCTTAGCAACACAGTGACTCGAGAGATTGCACTTCAAGTCACTGCTCTGCTTAGAGTCTGAGCTACCAAGTCAGTGTGAAGGCTTGGAGGCTCATTCTCTAAGCAAGGCAGTGACTCGAGATACTGAACTCTCGAGTGCGTTGCCTGAACTGGTCAGTGAGAGGATCCACCCTGACCTGAATGATTAACTAAAATTTTCTTTTAACAGTGCTCTCAGTGAGCAGATCTTCACAACAATTTAGTAAATATTTTTAAAGATAAGTACGCTCAGTTTAACATGGTTCAGAGACTCAAGCTCTTACATCCACAGCCTGATTTAACAGGAAATCTACTAACTTGGATTCTTATTTTTAACGTGCCAAGGTACACAAAACACTGGACTCACGCCTCTCCCTGGGCCGCCTCTCCTCACAAACTAACTTCCACCAACAAACCTAACTAGAGGGTTTTGGTTTCAGTTTGGTTTCTCCAACTAGGTGAGGTTTTCCTTTACAATGTGTTAGCCTAAAGCTAGGATTAGAAAAACCTCTCTAAGCTATGAGTTACAAGCTGAACACTCATTTGTGTATATCAATGCACTCTAAAGTTCAGTGTACAAGGTGTGAAACGTGCCTCCTTATAACTCCCATACAATGCACTAAACATTCACACCTTCACAGCTCGTAGGTGTTGATTTTTTTCTTACTTCACACACACTCAAAACGCAGCTATGAGCTTGTATTTATAGTGTGGATTCAAATGTAACCGTTGGAGGAAATTACATTTGAATCCATACAATTAATGGTTTCAACCACTTTTCTTGGAATGTGGCCTTGTCAGTGTCAGAGTTGCTGTCTTGTGCTGATTGGTCAATGTGGGCTGGATTCTACGGATCTTTGACTCAGTGGGTTGACCAAGACCCACTGACTTTAGGTAGCTTCCTCCTTCATAGACTGATGATCTTCAGTGGACTGAACGTTTTCAGTGTAGTTGTCCTTCAGAGACTGTTTGAAGATCACTCCAAGAAGTTTGTCATAAGGCTGAATGACAAACTTCCCTGACCACAGTAGCCTTACTCCTTCAGGACCTACTTGGTACAGCACTGATCCTCTTGATCATGCTCTTCACTGAGTGGTCCACCTGGCTTAGCTTAGAACAACCAAGTTTACACTCAGTGGGACATCCTTCAGACTTCTCTTCAGGTTCAGGTCACAAGCATGGCTTCAGTTAGTTCTTCTGGGTGTCATCTTGATATCCTCAGACTGGGTTGCTGAGTTCCCCCTCGCTGAGTTCCCTCTCAAATGAGTTCTTCTCAACTAACAACCTATTCTACTGAGAAATAACCTAGCCTGACCCGAAACTAAAGATACAATCCTGACTGCTTTCAAACCTATTATAAGTGGTTTTGGAAAATCATCAAAACTTAACATATCCCAACAATTTCCCCCTTTTTGATGATTCTAAAAACTTCTAACCAAATGATTTTCTATTTCAGGAATAATGTCAGAACACCAGTAATAGTTTGAAATATTTAGGAATTACCATAGTTTAAGACATTTAAGACCTGTTCGGTAGACCATTTTTTTAACAAAACTGGATCAGTGGTCATGTGATTTAAAGATAAGTACGCTCAGTTTAACATGGTTCAGAGACTCAAGCTCTTACATCCACAGCCTGATTTAACAGGAAATCTACTAACTTGGATTCTTATTTTTAACGTGCCAAGGTACACAAAACACTGGACTCACGCCTCTCCCTGGGCCGCCTCTCCTCACAAACTAACTTCCACCAACAAACCTAACTAGAGGGTTTTGGTTTCAGTTTGGTTTCTCCAACTAGGTGAGGTTTTCCTTTACAATGTGTTAGCCTAAAGCTAGGATTAGAAAAACCTCTCTACGCTATGAGTTACAAGCTGAACACTCATTTGTGTATATCAATGCACTCTAAAGTCTAGTGTACAAGGTGTGAAACGTGCCTCCTTATAACTCCCATACAATGCACTAAACATTCACACCTTCACAACTCGTAGGTGTTGATTTTTTTCTTACTTCACACACATTCAAAACGCAGCTATGAGCTTGTATTTATAGTGTGGATTCAAATGTAACCGTTGGAGGAAATTACATTTGAATCTATACAATTAATGGTTTCAACCATTTTTCTAGGAATGCGGCCTTGTCAGTGTCAGAGTTGCTGTCTTGTGCTGATTGGTCCACGTGGGCTTGATTCAACGGATCTTTGACTTAGTGGGTTGACCAAGACCCACTGACTTTAGGTAGCTTCCTCCTTCATAGACTGATGATCTTCAGTGGACTGAACGTCTTCAGTGTAGTTGTCCTTCAGAGACTGTTTGAAGATCACTCCAAGAAGTTTGTCATAAGGCTGAATGACAAACTTCCCTGACCACAGTAGCCTGACTCCTTCAGGACCTACTTGGTGCAGTACTGATCCTCTTGATCAAGCTCTTCACTGAGTGGTCCACCTGACTTAGCTTAGAACAACCAAGTTTACACTCAGTGGGACATCCTTCAGGCTTCTCTTCAGGTTCAGGTCACAAGCATGGCTTCAGTCAGTTCTTCTGGGTGTCATCTTGATATCCTCAGGCTGTGTTGCTGTGTTCCCCCTCGCTGAGTTCCCCCTCAACTGAGTTCTTCTCAACTGACAGCCTATTCTACTGAGAAATAACCTAGCCTGACCTGAAACTAAAGATACAATCCTGACTGCTTTCAAACCTATTATAAGTGGTTTTGGAAAATCATCAAAACTTAACATATCCCAACAATTTCTTCCTTTTTGATGATTCCAAAACTTCTTACCAAATCATTTTCTATTACAGGAATAACGTTAGAACACCAGTAATAGTTTGAAATATGCAGGAATTCCCATAGTTTAAGACATTTAAGACCTGTTCGGTAGGCCATTTTTTTAACAAAACTGGATCAGTGGTCATGTGAACAACCCGCTCTGATACCAATTCATGGTCCCGTTTTGAAAAACAAAATGGGAATTCAGGGGAATTTTTTTTTAAACTTTTTGCTTAGGGAGTTCAGCAAGAGTGAAGAGTTCTCAAGTCATTGCATTGCTAAGGGGCTGAGCTACAAAGTCAGTGAGAAGACTTGAAGACTCATGCTCTTAGCAATACAGTGACTCGAGAGATTACACTTCATGTCACTGCTCTGCTTAGAGGCTGAGCTACCAAGTCAGTGTGAAGGCTTGGAGGCTCATGCTCTAAGCAAGGCAGTGACTCGAGATACTGAACCCTCGTGTGCGTTGCCTGAACTGGTCAGTGAGAGGATCCTCCCTGACCTGAATGATTAACTAAAGTTTTCTTTTAACAATGCTTTCAGTGAGCAGATCTTCACAACACTTTAGTAAATACTTTTAAAGATAAGTACGCTCAGTTTAACATGGTTCAGAGACTCAAGCTCTTACATCCACGGCCTGATTTAACAGAAAATCTACTAACTGTGATTCTTGTTTTTAACGTGCCAAGGTGCACAAAATACTGGACTCACGCCACTCCCTGGGCTGCCTCTCCTTACAAACTAACTTCCACCAACAAACCTAACTAGAGGGTTTTGGTTTCAGTTTAGTTTCTCCAACTAGGTGAGGTTTTCCTTTACAATGTGTTAGCCTAAAACTAGGATTAGGAAAACCTCTCTAAGCTATGAGTTACAAGCTGAACACTCATTTGTGTCTATCAATGAACTCTAAAGTTCAGTGTACAAGGTGTGAAACGTGCCTACTTATAACTTCCATACAATGCACTAAACATTCACACCTTCACAGCTCATAGGTGTTGATTTTTTTCTTCACACACACTCAAAATGCAGCTATGAGCTTGTATTTATAGTGTGGATTCAAATGTAACCGTTGGAGGAAATAACATTTGAATCCATACAATTAATGGTTTCAACCACTTTTCTTGGAATGCGGCCTTGTCTGTGTCAGAGTTGCTGCCTTGTGCTGATTGGTCCACGTGGGCTGGATTCTACAGATCTTTGACTCAGTGGGTTGACCAAGACCCACTGACTTTAGGTAGCTTCCTCTTTCACTGACTGATGATCTTCAGTGGACTGAACGTCTTCAGTGTAGTTGTCCTTCAGAGACTGTTTGAAGATCACTCAAAGAAGTTTGTCATAAGGCTGAATGACAAACTTCCCTGACCACAGTAGCCTGACTCCTTCAAGACTTACTTGGTGCAGCACTGATCCTCTTGATCATGCTCTTCACTGAGTGGTCCACCTGACTTAGCTTAGAACAACCAAGTTTACACTCAGTGGGACATCCTTCAGGCTTCTCTTCAGGTTCAGGTCACAAGCATGGCTTCAGTCTGTTCTTCTAGGTGTCATCTTGATATCCTCAGGCTGTGTTGCTGAGTTCCCCCTCGCTGAGTTCCCCCTCAACTGAGTTCTTCTCAACTGACAGCCTATTCTACTGAGAAATAACCTAGCCTGACCTAAAACTAATGATACAATCCCGACTGCTTTTAAACCTATTACAAGTGGTTTTAGAAAATCATCAAAACTAAACATATCCCAACAATTTCACCTTTTTCGATGATTCCAAAACTTCTAACCAAATGATTTTCTATTACAGGAATAATGTCAGAACACGAGTAATAGTTTGAAATATGCAGGAATTCCCATAGTTTAAAACATTTAAGATCTGTTCGGTAGACCATTCTTTTTAACAAAACTGGTTCAGTGGTCATGTGAACAACCCGCTCTGATACTAATTCATGGTCCCGTTTCACAAAATAAAATGGGAATTCAGGGGCAATTTTTTTTTAAACTTTTTGCACAGGGAGTTAAGTAAGAGTGAAGAGTTCTCAAGTCACTGCATTGCTAAGAGGCTGACCTACAAAGTCAGTGAGAAGACTTGAAGACTCATGCTCTTAGCAACACAGTGACTCGAGAGATTACACTTCAAGTCACTGCTCTGCTTAGAGGCTGAGTTACCAAGTCAGTGTGAAGGCTTGGAGGCTCATGCTCTAAGCAAGGCAGTGACTCGAGATACTGAACCCTCGAGTGCGTTGCCTGAACTGGTCAGTGAGAGGATCCTCCCTAACCTGAATGATTAACTAAAGTTTTCTTTTAACAATACTTTCAGTGAGCAGATCTTCACAACACTTTAGTAAATACTTTTTAAGATAAGTACGCTCAGTTTAACATGGTTCAGAGACTCAAGCTCTTACATCCACAACCTGATTTAATAGGAAATCCACTAACTGAGATTCTTGTTTTTAACGTGCCAAGGTGCACAAAACACTGGACACACGCCACTCCCTGGGCTGCCTCTCCTCACAAACTAACTTCCACCAACAAACCTAACTAGAGGGTTTTAGTTTCAGTTTGGTTTCTCCAACTAGGTGAGGTTTTCCTTGACAATGTGTTAGCCTAAAGCTAGGATTAGGAAAACCTCTCTAAGCTATAAGTTACAAGCTGAACACTCATTTGTGTATATCAATGAACTCTAAAGTTCAGTGTACAAGGTGTGAAACGTGCCTCCTTATAACTCCCGTACAATGCACTAAACATTCACACCTTCACAACTCTTTGGTGTTGATTTTTTTCTTACTTCACACACACTCAAAACGCAGCTATGAGCTTGTATTTATAGTGTGGATTCAAATGTAACCATTTTTGGAAATTACATTTGAATCTATACAATTAATGGTTTCAACCACTTTTCTTGGAATGCGGCCTTGTCAGTGTCAGAGTTGCTA
Source organism: Ballota nigra (assembly GCA_947034835.1). NCBI lineage: Eukaryota > Viridiplantae > Streptophyta > Magnoliopsida > Lamiales > Lamiaceae > Ballota > Ballota nigra. The sequence continues at coordinate 28,428,749 of OX344727.1, forward strand.
CCTTGTGCTGATGGGTCCACGTGGGCTTGATTCAACGGATATTTGACTCAGTGGGTTGACCAAGACCCACTGACTTTTGGCAGCTTCCTCCTTCACTGACTGATGATCTTCAGTGGACTGAATGTCTTCAGTTTAGTTGTCCTTCAGAGACTGTTTGAAGATCACTCCAAGAAGTTTTTCATAAAGCTGAATGACAAACATCCTTGACCACAGTAGCCTGACTCCTTCAGGACCTACTTGGTGCAGCACTGATCCTCTTGATCATGCTCTTCACTGAGTGGTCCACCTGACTTAGCTTAGAACAACCAAGTTTACACTCAGTGGGACATCCTTCAGGCTTCTCTTCAGGTTCAGGTCACAAGCATGGCTTCAGTCAGTTCTTCTAGGTGTCATCTTGATATCCTCAGGCTGTGTTGCTGAGTTCCCCCTCGCTGAGTTCCCCCTCAACTGAGTTCTTCTCAACTGACAGCCTATTCTACTGAGAAATAACCTAGCTTGACCTGAAACTAAAGATACAATCCTGACTACTTTCAAACCTATTACAAGTGGTTTTGGAAAATCATCAAAACTAAACATATCCCAACAGCCCATATTATCGTAATATGGATTAAGTCCTTCTCTACAGTTGCTGGATTTTATTTCAATTTATGCATGTTAGTTATTCAATTATTTCGTTTGATTGGTTTTGCCATCATAAAAATAGGGGAAAATTGTTAGAATATTTTTGTCCTAAGAATTTCCTTGTTTTATTTTGATGATGTCAAGTATATGCTTGTATATTTGGATACTAACCTGGCAGGTACTAAAGTATTGAAGAACTTAGAAATTATTTTTCTAAGGTTTGCAGCTGAAGAGTTTCTAAAGACCTTGCAACCGAATAAGTTTTTCAACTATGCAGCTGAAGTGTTTGAAGAAAGTCTACAGTCAAAGAAATCAAGAAAGTCTACAGCTGAAGAGTTCTCACAACTGCAGAATCAAGATTGTCCAACTCAAGACATGTGTTTAGTAAAACTAATTAAGTGTAGTACATCTTGTACACTCACTCACATAGTTTGAAAGACATCAGGAGTTTATTAAGTTAATTCCTAGCCAATAGACATAGAGTGTTTAGTGATTAAGAGCTTGTTCAAGCAGTCATCACTACAAGACAACCTGTTTTACTCGAGGACAAAACTACAAGACAAGAAGCTTTAATTAAGCTGAAGTCAAAGATGGACGTGAATTTTGTTTGAAATCAAAATCCCTCCAACGACTAGAGGCCCCTTCAAGACTCCTATAAATAGGAGAAGAGACCTCATAGGACAACAACAACCCTTGTTAGGATATAAATTGTTAGTTTTGATGAGTTAGAAAACAAACCAGAATATGTAATAGGACCATTTGGACCTGTTAGCCAGATGAGGATCTAGATTAGGACTTAGTCTTGGGGGAACTGCCAGACCAGAAGACTTTACCAGAGAACTCTGCCAGAAGACTTTACCAGAGAACTCTGCCAGAAGACTTTACCAGAGAACTCTACCAGAAGACTTCACCAGAGAACTCTGCCAGAAGACTTCACCAGAGGACTCCACCAGAAGACTTCACCAGAGGACTCCACCAGAAGACTTCACCAGAGAAGATCAGATCAGAGGCAAAAGACCTTTCCCCAGACCAAACGAGTCTGGTGAAACAAAAATAGCTTAGAATTATCTTTAGATTCTAAGGGTTTATCTGTTTCACATCCGGCTTTGGACCAGAGGACCTTGGGTCATTTGGTATCTGGTCTTGCCTACTCTGGAAGAATCAGAGTTGTGCAAGGGAAGCATTTGACCGTTGGTATTTTTGAATGAAGTCAAACATGATCGGATTGGAAAGTATTAATGAAGACTGCAATCCAAGGGTCTCACCAACCCAATCAATCAATTAGGTAATTGATTGATTGAAGCTTCCATAAATAGAGATCTGATTAGATTAGCTCTCCAATGGCTAAACCCTAATCATCTCTATAAATACGAGAGTGCCAGTATGAAGAAAAACTCTAGTTACGCGCACGAAGATCATACTCAAGCTTTATCATTCTCTCAAGCTCTTTAGCACTCATAAGTTCTCAATACTTATATACTCATTTAGGAGTTTTTAGTTTGAATATACTCAACCTGTTCATCTTGATAGACAAGGTTGGAGTTGGAACTTTAGATCGAAGCTAGATCTAAAGTGTGTAACAAGGTGCTGGTACTTGACAAGTCCAGTGGTTCGTGAGTTGTTGGTTTGATAGTAAGGCCCCTTCGTGAAAGTGAGAGTGGACGTAGGATTTTAACATCCGAACCACTATACATCTTGTCTTCTTTACTGTTTTCTTGTTTACTATCTTATTATTTGTGCTCTCTAAAAAGGTTTTACAGAAGATCAATAATCTAGCTTCCGCATATCTTTAAGTACTGACTAGTGGGACCAACAAATGGTATCAGAGCAGTGTGTCCTAGACCACTGCTTTGAAAAGCTTTTGGTGGTCACCGGGCAGATCCATTGCTTTGAAATTCTTTTGCATACAATCTTTTATCCTTTAAAAAATGTCGTCAAAATCTGCTTACAAGAGCCGTAAATTGACTGAATTTTCTTTCGATGATTATAGCCACTGGAGTTTCATGATGAGCAATCATCTTGGAGCTATCTATCACCACATGCTCAATGTGGTAGAAAGTGGCCCTATACAATTTTACTGGACTCCAATTGATGATGGCAGGTCAGATGCCATAAAAGAATCCAGCAAAATTGCTGAGGAAAGATCTACAAAAGAAAGGACTGATGGTAGAGCACCTAGATAAAAACTACTCAAGAAGAGGGACAAGTTGAATAATGATGAGAGAAAGCTGTACAATCTTGACCAGGTAGCCAGAACTGAGATTATCAACACTCTCACAAAAGAAGTGATAGAGAAGGTAAGAACTTGTGGTACGACCAAGGAGATGTGGGACAAATTGGCTCTGCTCTGCGAGGGAACAGAGAAGATCAAAGACAACAAGCTCCAGGCTGTTCAACACTCATTTGACACTTTCAAGATGAAGCTAGATGAGACCATTGACCAGCTGGACATGCGTCTCACTAATCTCCTCAACAAGGCCAGTGCCTTAGGTAAAACTTACTCTGAAAAAGAAATTAATAGTAAAATTTTAAGATCACTAACAAGAAGGTGAAGAATCAAAGTCACTGTTATCAAGGACAACAAGAATCTCAATACATTTGATCATCACCTCCTACTATCGGATCTGAAAGCTTATGAGTATGATCTACAAGAGAAAGATCATTCAGATTAGATCTCAATCTCATCTGGTCAGAAAGGAGTCGCATTTTCTTCTACTATGAAGGTTGAAGAACCTGTGAAAGAGTCTACTGTAGATGATATGAGTCTCAAGGAGCAGGTAGCATTCTTAACTAGAAAACTTGATAAAATGAGCTCTAAGTATTGCAGGTACAAAAAGCACTGGAAAGAATCTACCAGAGATAGAAGGAGCTCATTCAAGCCTGTAGAGAAGGAAAAGTCATCTAGAGATTCTAAAGGGACAAGGTTCCAGTCACCAGAGAAGAGAAGAGACTTCAGTCCCAGGAGGAGAGATAGTAGCTCTGGCAGATCTGATTACCAGAGGAGAGATAGTGGTTCTAGCAGGCCAGATTACAACTCCAGGAGGAGAGATACTACTCCAAGTCCCAGAGCAGGAGACAACACTTGCTACACATGTAACAAGCCAGGTCACTACAATTATGACTGTTCTCAACTTACTCCTAGAGAGAGAGAGAGAAGAGAAAAGACTCAAGAGAGATAGGAGATATGCAGATAAGAGAGCATTGCTGGTAGAAGCAGATGAGGAGGATACTAGTTCTAGTTCTTCTTCTTCTGACTTTGGATCTGATGATGATGTATGTCTCATGACAGACATCACTGAGGTACAAGAATCTACCTCGTGTTTATCTAATTCCAAATATACTCAATCCTCTAATTCATCTGGTATTTCCAGAGAATCTGATATGAAGCAAATGCTATCAGATCTCCAAAACTGTGTTCAACTTTGCCAAAAACTTGAGAAAGAAAATGGTAAGCTCAAAGCAGAAGTTCAATCTTTATATCATGAGTATAAATCTACCAGAGATCTCATAAGTAATCACTCCAAAGAGGTTTCTACACTTCAGGATGTGATCAATGAAAGAGAGGCTCTGGTGGATCAACTTGTGAGAGAAAATGACTCTAAGGATAAGGAGTTTAATGAACTTAGAGCTAAATACCAATCTCTTATCAAGGGAAATCAAGTTGAACAAACCATTGATGAAGTGCCTATGCCCAGAGAAGCTCCAAAGATACCAACCTTTGTATCTATTATAACAGAATCTTCTCAACGCATACATGATAAGAGTGGTTTAGGATATTCTAGATTTACTAAAAGATCTCATAAATATCATTATAACAAAGACAAGTCTGTAAGAGCTGGTGAATTGGTAGAAATCTGGGATGAAAAAGACCCTAATGGTAATGGTTACAGAGTAGTTCACAATCCTAGTTGGAACAAGGATTATTCTGCTGATCATATAGAGTGTAGTCCAGGAGAGTTAACTAAACTGGAAGAGAAATTCCTTGAGAAGAAACTTCAAAATGGGGAACCTATGATGATTGATGATTCTGTTTAGAATCAGTCTCAAAGAGGTAAACTTATACAGATTAAAGAGACCCAGAGTAATCCTCAAAGAGTGGAACCTAAGCAAATTAGGGGACCTCAGAGGAGACACTCAAATAGGGGGAAATTTAATCATAATAGAGAACCTCAGAGGAGATTCAATGAACAAATGAATGTCAATCAAAACCAGGGAACTCAAAGGAAGTTCACTCAAAGAAGATAATTCCAGAATAGATACACTCAGGGGAACTCTAATCTCCAGAAGAGGTTCAACTTTCATCAGAACCAGAGGAGGTCTTCTAGACCCATTTATAGAAAACCAACTGATCTGGGTAGTTATGACACCAGAGATGGTTCTTCTAGGATGTACACTTATAACCGACCTTTAAGACCATGTCTTTAAGGCAGGCCATTCCTAAGGCCAAATTTGAATTGAGATACACCAGACATATGTTTAGAAAAGGTAGGTGGATTAGTCCAACAACTCAGTTTGTCATTATCAGAGGACATGTGTTGGTAGATAGATTTAGAAGGAAGATAAGATCTCCTCATCCAGCAAGGGATGATCTTTATCTTTGGATTCCTACAAACAACACTGCAACTAACCAATCAGGACCCAGCACTAGTAGGGGACCTAATTGATCTCTCTGCAGGAGGACAAGAGCCCATTGAAGAAAGAACTTTCAAGCAATGGTGTTTGGTACATTAACAGTGGATGCTCCAAGCACATGACTTTTGTGAAAGATAATCTCTAGGATTTCAAGCCAATGAACGGGCCAAGAGTGATGTTTGGTGACAACAACTGAGTCACCAGAGGAGTTGGAAAGTTGATCATCAATGACGTATCTGTAGATGAAGTCTACTATGTTGAAGGACTCAAGCATAATCTGCTTTCAATATCCCAATTCTGTGACAAGGGATACTCAGTGAAGTTCTCTAGTGATTCATGCACAGTATTTTCCTCTAATTATAATGATATTTTTCTTGTTGGCTTGAGGAAAGGTAATATTTATCTTGCAGATTTTAATAGCTGTCCAAGAAACACTTGCCTGGTTGCAAAAGGATCTGCAGAGAACAGCTGGCTTTGGCACAAGAGGTTGAGTCACCTGAACTTCAAAGCACTCAACAAGATTGCCAGAAAGGGTCTAGTTCGAGGTCTTCCAAATGAAGTGTTCAAGAAGGATCAGGTTTGTGGTTCTTGCCAGAAGGGTAAACAACCCAAGACTTCCTTTAAGGATGTCCAGAGCACAACCACAACCACAACCACAACCACAACCACAACCAAAGTACTTCAACTACTTCACATGGACCTGTTTTGACCTGTTTCACCTCTTAGTTTCAGTGGGAGGAAATATACCTTGGTGATAGTAGATGACTTTTCAAGATACACTTGGGTAGTGTTCTTGTTTAAGAAAAATGAAACTATCACTAAGCTTCCAGGGTTCTTCAAGCAGATTCAGAATGAGAAAAACCTGAGCATAGTGAGGATCAGAAGTGACAAAGGGATAGAGTTTTTGAATTCACACATTGCAGAGTACTGTAAGGACAATGGAATTTTTCATGAGACATCTGTTGCCAGAACACCTCAACAAAATGGAGTAGCAGAAAGGAGGATCATAACACTTAAGGAAGCTGCAAGAACTCTTCTAGCAGAATACAACACACCTCAGAGATTTTGGGCAGAAGCCATCAACACAGCTTGTTTCACCCAGAACAGATGCCTCATTGCCCAGAGACATAGTAAGACACCATATGGGGTATGGAAAGGTAAAACCCCATCTGTTTCATTCTTTCATGTTTATTGATGTAAGTATTTCATCCATGACAATGAGAAGTCCAAATTAAAGACTTTTGATGCAAAAGTGGCAGATGAAATATTCTTAGGATATTCCAGCACCAGTAAGGCATACATAGTCTTTAATATGAATTCTCTTTGTGTGGAGGAAACACCTCATGTTGTTTTTTATGAATCTACTCTTGAGTGCAAGGTGGACTTAAGGAATCTGTCTCCAGAAGAGATACAGGATCAGACTACTCCCAAAGTTATCAAAGTCAAGCCACCTGTTATTGATTCAGAGTCAGATTCAGATTCAGATGGTGACTTATCTTCTGGTTCCCTGGAGCAGAAGTCTCCACAAGGAGCAGAACCAGAAGAGGTTGGAACTCCTGTAGGGGGAAGCTCTCCTGTAGTTGGTGATAATCACCAAGGTACTACAGAAGATGGTCAATCAGGCAAGTCCAAGGGAAGGAAAACCCTGGTTGATCAACCCAAAGAGTTAATTATAGGAGATCCAACTAGTGGTGTCCAGACCAGGAGAACTCTTAACTTAGTTGCCTTATTCAGTTGCTATGTATCCTTGATAGAGCCCAAGAACATTAAGGAAGCACTGAAAGATTCAAATTGGATTGTTGCAATACAGGAGGAATTGAATCAATTCACAAGACAGGATGTTTGGGAGCTGGTAGACAGACCAAGACATCAAAAGGTGATAGGCACTAAGTGGGTTTTCAAAAATAAGAAAGATGAGAATGATGTCATTACTAGAAACAAGGCAAGGCTAGTGGCACAGGGCTATTCTCAGTCTGAAGAAATATACTATGATGAGACATTTGCTCCTGTTGCCAGACTAGAAGCCATTAGATTATTTTTAGCATATGCAGCTCACATGAAGTTCAAAGTTTACCAGATGGATGTAAAATCTGCCTTTCTTAATGGGATTCTCATTGAGGAAGTGTATGTGGAACAACCCCCTGGTTTTGAACAAGGTGACAAGGTGTATAAGCTTAAGAAGACTCTTTATGGGCTTAAGCAGACACCTAGAGCATGGTATGACACTCTTTCTCAGTTTCTTCTGGACAATGGTTTTACTAAGGGTAAGATAGACATAACCTTGTTTAGGAAAGAAGAAGGAAAGGACATCCTTCTGGTCCAAATATATGTGGATGATATTATATTTGGATCCCCTAACAAGAAGCTGTGTGAGAAGTTTGGAAATCTCATGCAGAGCCAGTTTGAAATGTCTATGATGGGTGAGATGAATTACTTTTTACGTCTACAGGTGAAGCAAATAAAGAAGGGGATCTTCATCAATCAAGCAAAGTACACCAGGAACATGTTAGAGAAATTTGGAGTAGGATCTGGCAAGGCTGTCAAGATTCCTAGGATGAAAAATTTCAACATGGATCCAGATGAGTCTGGAGAGAGTGTGGACCAGACTCAGTACAAAGCTCTTATTGGTTCTCTTCTGTACCTGACTGCAAGCAGACCAGATATTACTTTTGCTATAGGTGTTTGTGCCAGATTTCAAGCTAATCCTAAGAGAAGTCACCTGGAAGCAGCTAGGGAGATCTTGAAGTATCTTAAGGGAACAGTTAATTTGGGATTATGGTACCCTGCAGATGATAATTTTGAGTTAAGTGGATATTCAGATTTGGATTACGGTGGATGCAGAATTGATAGGAAGTCTACTAGTGGTACATGCCAATTTATTGGGAATAAGTTGGTATTCTGGTTCTCCAAGAAGCTGACTTCAGTTGCTACATCTACTACAGAAGCAGAGTATATGGCCGCAGGTAGCTGCTGTTCACAACTACTCTGGATTAGTCAGCAGCTTAGGGACTTCCAGATTAGAGCTAAGGATATTCCAATATTTTGTGATAGCAACAGTGCTATAGCCATTACCCAGAATCCAGTTTTTCACACCAGATGCAAACACATTGATATAAGGCATCATTTCATCAGAGATCATGTTGAGAAAGGAGAAATAAGGATGGAAAAGATTGCAACAAAGAAGTAGAGAACATATATTCTCACTAAGCCGTTGGCAGAGACCAGATTCAGAGAATTAACTTTTGAGTTAGGATTATTGGATCCAGAGACAGATTTGGTTTAGGGAGAACATCAGAAGAGTATCCTTTAATTTTAATTATACTTCTTTATTATTTATCCTTATCACTAACATCTCTGCAGATTAGATATACCAGAGAAGTTACATCTCCAGATGAGCCATGGACCAGATAATCTAAATCATGCCTTGGGTTCAAAACCAGACAACAGGCAAGCTTCACCAGATGAGATGTAACATCAGAGCACTAGTGGTATCATCTGGTTACAATATCAGATGACAGGTAAGGATTTACTCTTTTACCTCTGGTCATTGGGACACACCTTTTAAATTGCTAAATACACCCAAAACGTTTCATATTCAGAGTGTATTTAAGACTTAGGTCGTGGGCCTAGGCAATCATTTCACTTTTTCTCTTTACTGCCACAAAACCCCCTCGAACCCAGTTCCAATGACCATGTCACGCACACAATTAAATCTGTATCTTGCCTAATTCAATCTTGGCCGTCAGATTTAATTAAATTGCAATATGTCAATCAATTGATAAATTGATCCTGCCCCCCCCCCAATTTAATTTTTAATCCACGCGTACTTCTCTCAATTAATTTCAAGATCCACTGGAAAATTTCTCTTTTAAATTAAAATTCTTTCTCTCTGTCTTTTCACTTTTCGAATTCTCAAACCCTAGTATCTCTCTACAAAAGCTTTTCCTCTCTCATTTTTCTCTCTATCTCACAGATTTAGCATCCAAATGCAACTTCGACCCTGACTATGTGTGCAAGAAGTTGAAGATGGAGATGGCAGTTGATTTCTACTCCACATGCAACTCTGCCGCGTTGGAGATTCTGGACCTTCTTCGCAACTCTGGCGTTGAGGAGCTCATTTCTGCCATTCCATCAGGTTCTCGCACTTTGGATTGTTATGCCGCTCATTTCTGGTACGGATGAAGATTCACGATGTTGAGATTTCGTCCAAGATTGATGGTGATAGGGTGGTTCTTATGAAGGCCAAGTCCAGTGAATTATTTGGAAATCTTTCCACCTCTGGAGTGGATCCGTTGAAGTACAGGGAGAACGAGGCGCTGGAGTCGTTCAAGTTATTTGCAAGGTCATCTTGTAAGAATCTAACGAAGGGCTTACTTGACAAGCATCTGCGTCAAAAGTACAAGGTACTTTTTGAAACTGTGGTGAAGATTTTGATGTGTGAAAATCATAGCACAGATGCTATTTTCCCTGGAAGGCTCTATGTGATGAGAGCAATTTTTGATGGAGTGGCGTGCAATTGGACTGAGTTCTTCTGGAACGTGTTGAGGAAGAACAAGGCGAATATCCAGAAGGAGGCGTACCCAGATAAGCCAGGAGAGCTGCAGTTTGTTTTCTATGCAAAGGTTTCGTTGGGAACGAAACTTACTCTGATTCTGGATTATATATTGCCTAACAAGGCTTGGAAGGCGAAGTGGTGCAAAAACATCAACAAGTCCAAGATCCTTTTCAATAAGGATGGACCTCTGCATGGGCATCCAGATTCGGATGGAGAAGGAGCCATCCCTGCCCAGCCTTTGCAAGCTATTCCTTCCCCTGTGAAGAGCAAGAAGTCAGGGAAGAAGAAGACTTGAGCCCTTGCTCCATCTAATGTGGTGATATCTGGTTCATCAGAGGATGACCAGATCCCTATTTCATCTGCTTTCAAGAAGCAGAAGGGAGGTGACGAAGAGCAAGTTTCTTCACCTAAGGCTAAAAAAATGACCAGGCAAGAGGATGAAGGAGTAAGCAAGCCTTCTGCGAAAAAGATGAATAAGCAGAAGAAGAAAGAGAAGAAATCGCTTTTGGTTGATGAGTCAACTAATGAGGATTCTGAAGCTGTGGAGGAGGTTCCTCTCAAGAAGAAACCAAGGGCCAGGAGAGCCATTTTGCAAGATCCTGATTCCAGCTCTCCCTGGACACTTCACTGGATCAGGCCCTTGATGAGGTAGCAAACCCAGAGATGGAGGTGGATATGACCTCATCTGCTACTGCACCAGAGCCAGAAGTTGCTAGTTCTGCCCCTACTGAGATTCTGGCTGGTGTTGACCCAGCCGAGGTAAATCCTTCTCCCACTTCTCCTATTAACCTTGTTTCTCCTTCCTTCTCTCCTCCAGAAACCCAAACCGCAATACAACCCCCTGTATCTGGTGCACAACCATCTGCACCTGCACCAGAACAGTCTCCCCCCCCCAAACAACCTCTCCCTTTACCACTCAAACTACCTCTCCACTTCCCACTCAAACAGCCTCCCCCACTCAAACTTAAACACCATTACCTACTAACCAGTCATCTCCACAAATAGCCTCTGTACAAGAGGTTCCCGTTACCTCTTCTGGTATAGAACAACCTACCCAAACTGGCCCCTCTACCTTACAAACCCAAACACCTATCCCCCCCACTCAAACTGACCAGAACCCACCCTCTTCTATGACTTTGGGGTTCCCTGGTCCTCCCCCTTCTCCCACAAGTTCAATTAGCGATGATAGTGAAGATGGGGATGCTTCACTAGAGCCTGCCAACTTAGCCTCATTCTCCTCTGCTCGGGGGCCCACACCATTTACTTTCAATGAATTGGATATGGGTCCCATCCGGAAGAGTATGAGTGTAAGTGCCTAGCTCTGGCTAAGAGAGCAATTCCCGATTCTGTTGGGGCATTTATCCCTCTTGGCAGACTTGACTGACGGGAAAGTCTAGAGCAAGGCCAGACTGGAAGATGTGGATTTGGTGCTTTTGTTGGATGAGATGAGCACATCTGGTTTTGCACAAGTCAAGAAGAAGCTGAATGTGCAAAATTCTGCAGAGCTCGAATCTCCAGCCTCTGCTAAGGTTGTGATCAGGACTCTCCTGATCCAACGAGGAGTCATGATCTCTCCAGAGGGCCCCTCCTACACCTTTGTCCCTCACTTCTCTTTTCCTCCAGAGCTGTACTCAGATGAGGAAGACTTTGATGTGACTCCTGCCATGCTGAAGAAGATGAAGTTGTTCTTCAATTAACAGATCCAGGAGATAGGCAGGTTTTGCAAAGCCATGCAACATCTGGGGCCAGCTATGATAGAGCACCAGATCAGGCAGGAGAGGAAGCATTTTCTGAAGCAGATCAAGGCTACCTTTGCCTCTGCTAAGGCCTCTTTTAAGGCAAATGGCCTCTTCCTGAAGCTGGACATCATTGACAGCCAGAGACAGCTTCAAGAGCATGTTCTGGACCAGCTTCACCCAGTCTCAGTTCTCAAAGTTGAGATGGTCTCTCAAATGTTGGAGACTGCCAAACTGAAGGACTCCCTATAGGAGATATTGCAGAAGCAGGAACGCCTGGTGGCTGAGGCACAGACTTATGTTGTAGAAGTTAAGAAACTCAGAGACCTTCACCCCTCTTCTAACACTGAGTTGCATGCTCTGATTAGGCAGGTTATGGAGCCCCTCCTTGATGAAGTTAAAAAGGGGGAAGAGAAGGCCAGAAGTGATCTGGCAAATAGTACAAATGAAACCTTGTTCAACCATGCTGGCCGTCTGGACCTGTTGGAGAGCACTCTTGCTCAGGCTGAGCTCCAGAAGAAGAAGAAAGGTGAGCTCAAGTCTCTTGCTGTGGCCAAGCAACTGACAGCAGAAGAGGAAAATCTGGAATCTGAACAGGACACAGTAACTATTTCTGGTTCTGTTAAGAGAAAGATAAGGAAGGTGAAGAAGAGCTTCCTGGAAGAGGTGGTAGAAGAAGCTGAAAAGAGATTCAGAGAAGAGACAAAAGAAGAGAAAGCTTCCAGAATAAGGAAGAACATTGATGAAGAGAAGAGACAGAGATATGTTCGGAGGCAGAACAAGAAGGCAAGAGAAGTTGGTCTCCCTCCTCCTAGTTCCAGTGGGAGTTCAAGCTAGAAGAAGAAGAAGCCGATTGAAGTGATGGATATCTTGCCTCTCAGGACAGAAGGATCTTTTGATTCGACTGTGCATGTTCCTTTGATTAACCAGTGGAAGGATGCGAAGACTCTCTGGTTCATCCAGCACTACATTCACAAGCCTCCACCAAAAGACGAAGAGTTAATCAACATGGCATTCCACACTTGGATGAAGTCCTACGACCCTGATCTGTACAAGCAACTAATGAATTCTACCATCCAATTCAATCTGGTAGTGACTGCACCTGAATTTTACTATCTCAACACTCCAATGAATGGAGACCAGATTGATTGGGCGGAACTGAAGAAGCTGTTCAAGACTAAGGTTATCAAGGACTTCACTCCCTCTAGTTCTTTAGAGCTCAGAGTTGTTCAAGACCGCTTCCTGGATTGGTTCCTGGTGCCTAAAGAAGAAAGAAGATATGCTTAGAACAGGAACAATTATTTGCCTTGTATCTTGTAATCCCCTCTTTTTCTGATTATTAATGAAATCTCATATCCCTTCTGTCTCAAGATAAATTCTTGTTGTCTCATTGTTTGCATGATAAGATCTACTCTAAGATCTTGTCCTTTTGTGCTTTTCTTGCTTATCTGTTATGTTCAGTTCTGGTGTTGTTTTAACTTCATCAAAGATGGGGAAATTGTTAGGATATAAATTATTAGTTTTGATAAGTTAAAAAACAAACCAGAAAATGTAATAGGACCATCTGGACCTGTTAGCCAGATGAGGATCTAGATTAGGACTTAGTCTAGGGGGAACTGCCAGACCAGAAGACTTTACCAGAGAACTCTGCCAGAAGACTTCACGAGAGAACTCTGCCAGAAGACTTCACCAGAGGACTCCACCAGAAGACTTCACCAGAGGACTCCACCAGAAGACTTCACCAGAGAAGATAAGATCAGAGGCAGAAGACCTTTCCCCAGACCAGACGAGTCTGGTGAAATAAAAATAGCTTAGAATCATCTTTAGATTCTAAGGGTTTATCTGTTTCACATCCGACTCTGGACCAGTGGACCTTGGGTCATCTGGTATCTGGTCTTGCCTACTCTGTAAGAATCAGAGTTGTGCAAAGGAAGCATTTGACCTTTGGTATTTTTGAATGAAGTCAAATATGATCGGATTGGAAAGTATTAATGAAGACTGCAATCCAAGGATCTCACTAACCCAATCAATCAATTAGGGAATTGATTGATTGAAGCTTCCATAAATAGAGATCTGATTAGATTAGCTCTCCAACGGCTAAACCCTAATCATCTCTATAAATACGAGAATGCCAGTATGAAGAAAAGCTCTAGTTACGCGCACGAAGATCATACTCAAGTTTTATCATTCTCTCAAGCTCTTTAGCACTCTTAAGTTCTCAATACTTATATACTCGTTTAGGAGTTTTTAGTTGGAATATATACTCAACCTGTTCATCTTGATAGACAAGGTTGGAGTTGGAACTTTAGATCGAAGCTAGATCTAAAGTGTGTAACAAAGTGCTGGTACTTGACAATTCCAGTGGTTCGTGAGTTGTTGGTTGGATAGTAAGGCCCCTTTGTGAAAGGGAGAGTGGACGTAGGATTTTAACATCCGAACCACTATACATCTTATCTTCTTTACTATTTTCTTGTTTACTATCTTGTTAATTGTGCTCTATAAAAAGGTTTTACAAAAGATCAATAATCTAGCTTCCACATATCTTTAAGTACTGACTAGTGGGACCAACAATCCCCGAGCATTCAATCATACTATACCGCATATCTTCAGCTACCAAATTCTACAGCCTTCAGTGTTTAGAAGTTTGGACTTAAGAAGTTAGGATATATTGTTTAGTTATATTAGTTGTTGTTCCATCACAATATTTTTATCTTGTATATTCTACTTATAGTAGAAACTTTCTTTGTGAGTGTATTTTCTAAGTGAATTTGTGAGATTCTGAGTGAAAACCTTTGTATCCACCTAAGTTTAGAAGTAATCTGAGTGAGGATTCTAGTTCTTAGGGGGAACAACTTTGAGTCTTAGTGAACATCTCAGTGAATTTGGCACCTAAGGGTGTGAAGTGGATATAGGAGGATTACAACACCGCTGAACCACTATAACTTCTGTGTTCATTTCATTTCTGTCATTTCATTTCGAGTTATTTAATTTACAGTTTTTAATTCTTGCTTTATATATTCTTATCTGCTACAATCTCCATTCCATTAATTTTCAAAGATTTTATTGTGCATAGACTTGAAAGGTTACAACTATAGATTCCTGGAATCACTCAGCTAAAAACTTCTTTGATTTTTCATTACACACACACTTTGTTTTTCCGCTGCACAAAGGTGTCAAAACCACTTTCAAAAGTATCAAGACATCTCCTTCGATAAGTGTTTTTAAAAGTTTTAGAACTAAACAAACTTAATAGTTTTTAAGTCTGCAGCTGCAAACTTTGCTAAACTCTACAGCTGCAGAGTTAAGTCTTGTTTATATTTTTTTCAAGAAAAAAATTCAAGTTTTAAAACTCAAGGTCTATTCACCCCCTCTAGACCTTGATAGACTTTTGGGACCAACAAATTATTTTTGCAAAATATTGATAGGTGCGAAATTTGTAGGAGAGAATTGCAATATTTCGAAAAAAATATTGTCACTGGGAGAGGATTCCCAAAAAATATTGCCACCAAATATAATATTTTACCATCAATAATAGATTGTAACACATTTTTTTTTATAAAATTCTACCTGCAAAATAGAATTTGAAACAGTAAATATAGATATTATTCTGTAGAGTAAGATTTCGATATTTTTTTTAACAATTTTGATTTTTTTAACTTTTTTTTTGCAAAGTATATGTACATATGAAATGTCTAGGAGGAAAATTGTTTTTTTTTAAACTAAGATTAATCAATTGTTCCCAAACAAACATCTACACAATATTTCATTTTAATTATGAATTTTTTTGTTAAAAGTTATTTTTAGATCTGAAATGTGTGATTTTATCTTTAGAGTTAAATATTTGTGTTCAATTATTATTGTATCATCATACCATGGGGGAAAACTGGGCATGCAACTATACAATAAATATAATTTTAAGTAACAATGTGTTATACTAATTTGAGATTGAAGGTGTGAATTAGGTAATATTTTTCAAATCTTCTGTTTATTCATTTTTTTTTTTTGTTCGTTGAATTATAATTATAATTGTTGGTCCCGTTTCTAAATTTTTAAAAGAAAACAGAATGGGAATTAGGAAAAGGAAAAAAAAATTATTTTTGAGAGGCAACACTCAAGTCACTGCATTGCTTAGAGACTGAGCTCTCAAGTCAGTGTAGTGACTTGAAGACTCATTCTCTAAACAAGGCAGTGACTCGAGAGATTGAGCTCTCGAGTGCTTGCTTAAGCTTGTCAGTGAGATTGTTTCTCCTTGACTGAAATACTTAACTAATTTTCAATTCTTTATTTTGAAGTATTCTCAGTGAGCATACACTTAAATCGTTTAGCAAGTGCTTAAGAAATACTGAAAACAGTAAATAACACCCAATGTAACGTGGTTCAGAGACTTAAGCTCCTACGTCCACGGTCCTAATTGAACAGGAGAATCCACTAAGGATTGACTTGTTTTTAACGTGCCAAGGTGCACCCAGATCAATACAAACAATGACCTTGCTTACTTTCTTCCTAACTCACTAACTTCAACCAACAAACCTGACTAGAAGGTTTTGGTTTCAGTTTGAGTTTCTCCAACTAGGTGAGGTTTTCCCTTACAATGTGTTAGCCTCAAGCTAAGGTTGGGAAAACCTCTCTAAGCTAAGAGTTACAAGCTGGACAATTAAGGAATATATGTGAAGACCCTAATGGTTAGTGTCCTAGGTGTAAGAAGTGCTTCCTTATATCTCCCTTTGAACCGCAATAAAACTCTCACACCCTCACAGCTCTTAGGTGTAGATTTTCTCTTTTCACACGCATGAAATGCAGCTATGAGCTTGTATTTATAGTGTGGATTCAAATGTTACCGTTGGAGAAAATAACATTTGAATCCAGACTGTCAGTAGGGAAACCTACTTTTCATTAAATGCAGCCTTGTCAGTGTCGGATGAGCTGTCTTGACTTGATTGGTCCACGTGGATTGAATCCAACGGCTCTTTAGTTCAGTGAGCTTGATCAGGGCACACTGACTTCAGATGGCTTATCCTTCACTGACTATGATGATCTTCAGTAGACATGACTGTCTTCAGTGTAGTTGCTCTTCAGTAGACGCTTGAAGATATTTCCAAGAAGATTGTTATAGGGCTGAATGACAATCTTCCCTGACCTCAGTAGCCTGACTCCTTCAGGGTCTACTAGGTATAACACTGATCCTTCTGATCATGCTCTTCACTGAGTGGTTCAATGACTTAGCTTAGAATAGTCAGGTTTATATTCAATGGGACTTCCTTCAGGCTTCTCTTCAGGTTCAGGTCTTTTGGCATGGCTTCAGTCTGTTCTCCTGGTGATGTCATCTTGACTTCCTCAGGCTCTGTCAGTGAGTTCCCCCTTGCTAAGTTCCCCCTCAGCTGAATTCTCCTCTACTGAGTGCTTCCTCAACTGAGTTCTTCTCCACTGACAACCTGTTCAACTGAAGAACACGAAGACTTGACCTGAAACTAAAAGGTCCAATCCTGACTGCTTCAAACCTATTACATGTGGTTTATTTTTGGAAAATCATCAAAACTAATATATCCCAACAATAATTTAATATTCTATCTAAATTACAAGATATTTAAAAACATTATTATTTATAATTTGAAATAATAATAACAATTTTTTTTCCAATTCGTGAAATTCACGGGGGTACGGACTTGTAAAAGATATTGATGGTCCCGTTTTTGAAGGGCAAAATGGGAATTCAGGAGATTTTTTTTTAAACCTTTTCCTCAGGGAGTTCAGCAAGAGTGAGAAATACTCAAGTCACTGCTCAGCTCAAAGGCTGAGCTACCAAGTCAGTGAGAAGGCTTGGAGACTCATGCTCTGAGCAAGGACAGTGGCTTGAGATGCTGAACTTCTCGAGTGCGTTATTAAACACAGCTTGCACCCTGACTGAGTTCAGTGACGGAATACTCAAGTCACTGCGTTGCTGAGAGTCAGAGCTATCAAGTCAGAGATGAGACTTGAAAGCTCAGGCTCTCAACAAGGCAGTGACTCGAGAGACTGAACTCTCGAGTGCTAGCCTAAGCTTGTCAGTGAGATTGGTTCTCCCTGACTAAAATACTTAGCTAATCTTCTTTTCAAACTTTCCAAGTACACTCAGAGAGCATACACTACAAATAATTAGCAAGTGCTTGGACAATAAACAACGCTCAGTTTAACGTGGTTCAGAGACTCAAGCTCTTACATCCACGGCCTGATTTAACAGGAAATCCACTACTTGGGATTCTTGTTTTTAACGTACCAAGGTGCACTTACAACTGGGCTCACGCCACTCCCTGGGCTGCCTCTCCTCACCTCACTACAAACCTAACAATCTTCTGAAAGGGTTTAGTTTGGTTTGGTTTTCTCCAACTAGGTGAGGTTTTCCCTTACAATGTGTTAGCCTTAAGCTAGGATTGGGAAAACCTCTCTAAGCTAAGAGTTACAAGCTTGACACTCAATGAATATAAGTGATAACCCTAAAGGTCAGTGTCGTGGGTGTGTAACACTTCCTTATGACTCCCTAACAACTACCACACCCTCACAACTTGTAGGTGTTTATTTTCTTCTTTCACATAATACAACACACTTTACAACGAAGCTATGAGCTTGTATTTATAATGGGGATTCAAATGTATCCGTTGGAGAGGAAATACATTTGAATCCAGCATTAAATGGTTTCAACCACTTTTCTTGGAATTCGGCCTTTGTCAGTATCAGAGTTGCTGCCTCGTGCTGATTGGTCCACGTGGCCTGGATTCACGGATCTTTGACTCAGTGGGTTGACCAGGACCCACTGACTTTAGGTAGCTTCCTCCTTCACTGACTGATGATCTTCAGTGGACTGAACGTCTTCAGTGTAGTTGTCCTTCAGAGACTGTTTGAAGATCATTTCCAAGAAGTTTGTCATAAGGCTGGATGACAAACTTCCCTGACCACAGTAGCCTGACTCCTTCAGGGCCTACTTGGTGCAGCACTGATCCTCCTGATCAGGCTCTTCACTGAGTGGTCCACCAGACTTGGCTTAGATCAGTCTGGTTTACACTCAGTGGGACATCCTTCAGGCTTCTCTTCAGGTTCAGGTCTTTCTTCATTGGCTTCAGTCAGTTCTTCTTGAGATGCCATCTTGACTTTCTCAGGCTGTATGGCTGAGTTCCCCCTCGCTGAGTTCCCCCTCAACTGAGTGTTCCCTCAACTGAGTTCTTCTCAACTGACAGCCTATTCTCTAGAAGCTAACCTAGCCTGACCTGAAATAAAAGATACTATCTTGACTGCTTTCAAACCTATTACATGTTTTGGAAAATCATCAAAACTAAACATATCCCTACAGATATTAATTAATTAGAGCGTTCCGTGAAATAAATTAATTAATGGGTAATGGAATCTTAAACACGTGAGATAATAATTGGGAGCCATATATTGTAATATGAATTAGGATAGATAATGCAATATTAATTCTATAGTGGAGTGAATTAATATTAATGGGCTAGAATAATCTTGTGGCTCAATATTGGTTTCTAGGCTCATTGGGAGGTTCAATCATAATTCTCCCAAAGATACCTTGAGTAGCCCATAAAAAGCCCATTAACCAAGGTGATTAAACTATAAGAATAATTATTTTGTTGCATTAATATTGGAGAGAGAAATAAACATATGGAAAGAATATATATGAGGATTTATATATATATATAATTCCCAACGAGAGGGAATAAATCTTACCATATGTTGGAGATATTTCTTGGGCTCCAATTATTAGTAAAATTCGGTCATTATATTATGATTGGGGGCTAATTGTTGTTAACAACAAGAACCCCAACGCCCAAGTTTTGGGCGTGTTTATTAATTAAAAAAAAAATTTATTGAAAAAAAATGATGCAACAAAAGAGAAAATAATTTTTCCATGAGGGTTTAAAAGTTCGTGAAGATTTCCCACCAGATCTACGAGCTTGGACTTAGGGAATACTTAAGAAGATGTTTGGCTTGAAGGAATTATTCTTCTCAACGGTGTCTCTCCAATTAAAAGGTAAACACAATATCCCTTAGTTACGCATGTTTAGGATTATGTAGGTTTTACCGTATTCAATACATGAATTTCATGAATTTAATTGGTTTAAATTATTTTAATTCATGTTTGATGGATTTATGATAATTTGTATTTAAATTACACTCAAATAGATCCATGGTATTTTTTCATGTTCCCCAATAAGTGGTATCAGAGCCATAATTTTGGGCCCCGTAATTTAAATTAGAGTTTAAATCTATTAACATTAAATTTTAAAATGGATAGTAGAATTGCTAGATCCTTTTTGCAGGTATCCAATTATCATGGGTATTTAATGTATGTTTAAATTCATGTTGATTGAATATCCACGGGTAGATTAGGACTATTTTTTTTGTAATAGACTAGTCTAGATGTTAGATTTTTTTTGTAAGATAAATTGTAATGGATCAAAGATGAATATCGAAGATGGATTGAAAAAATTGAAGACGTACGACGGGCTCATGGCACCGAATGTTGTACAGCTCACACGGTACCTGCATGTGCATGCGCATGACGTGCTCGCATGTGTGTGCATTACGACAATGGGCTTGCATGAATATGCATGGTGACGACAGGCTTTGATGTGTGTGCATGTTGGTGATAGGCTCATATGCATGTGCATAGCAATAGAAGGTGGCAGCAGCGAGCATGCATGTGCACGATAGGCAAGCGTACACAACCACTGGTGACGGGTGTGCCTGCGATGCTGCCTAGTAGAACGTGCATTCATGTAGCATTGCATACCACATACATGCAATAACGTACGATGGACGTGCAAGCTCCAGACATCGTTCGGTGTTTACGCATATTTCTAGACGTCGTAAAACGAGTATGTTTGATTTTTTATTGTGGAATATGGGAATTCAACGAGATGACCGAAGCCCAGCATGGAATTTTCAAAGATGGAAAATTTTCAGTTTAAAGAACGAGAAAATTAAACCATGATAATTGTATTTATATTTCTTTATGCATGGAATTAATTTATTTAATTTTGAATAAGAATTTGTGAAAAACTTTTACGTAAAAATTACTAAGTATGAAATTTAATTTATTTATTTAGGATAATATTTAATTAATTGACCTCCATAATTGATTTATTTGTGAAGTCTTTGGCTACACATTGGCAAGTGCCTCTCTCCCTAACGGATAGACCAAATATAAGTTCACTAGAGTAATTTTTTTGGATAATTATGGATTATTATTAGTGGCGATATGACCCGAACAACGAAGGCTTACTCAAAACGAGATAATAATTATATATTAAATTATGGTTGTTACTTAGGCATAATTGATATGTTTACTCCCCGTCGGAGTCCCGGTCAATTTTATGTGGCCAAGTGAGAGCTAACTATTAATTTTGAATTAAAGGGTTGTAACTACTTTGTTTGTAACCTGCTTAAATGTATTTAAGTAAACGTTCACACTCAACGTGACTTACTTAATTTTTTTAAGATGTTGGCTGACACATATTTATATCATGATTTTTTTAAAGTTTTTTTGATATAGTACATATGATCGAAATATGTGATAATATTTATGTTAATTAGGATATTAATACAAATTGTATGTTTTATTCTAAATTCAACATGCCTATCTTTAATCCACTGTTTAGTATACTCAAAGAAAATAAACTAGTGTTGGTCTCGGGCAAGTCTAAGATACGTGTAAGGGAGGGAATACACATATACAAATTATTTTTCAAACTGAGTCCCTCTACTCAGAGTTTAGGTGCTAGGCATTGAATATATAATACACCTACTAATAGCTCTGAAGCAAGTCAGTTGGCTAACTATATATTTATGCCTGAGTGCGGAATGTGTGGGCCCTGAAGAAGTAGACTTGTTTAGCTGTTTCTGAAAAATGAGTTTTTCCTTTTTATGAAGCCGTGGTTAAAAGGGCAGTGTACTGAGTTACAGGGTCAGGCTGATTAATTCAACACTAACAAAGTATGCAATGAATGTATGATAAAAGAGTTAAAACAATATATCAAAGCAATAAGAACTCAGAGCAGTTTAACGTGGTTCAGAGACTCAAGCTCCTATGTCCACGGTCCTGATTTAACAGGAGAATCCCTTAATAGATTAGCTTGTTTGTAACGTGCCAAGGAGCACTATGATCAATCACACTGATCCCTAGAATTCACGAGTTCTAGTCCTCCTTCCTTAACTACTATCAACCACTACCAACTAACCTAACACTGACTCAGCTTAGGGTTTTGGTTTTGGCTTGGATTCCAACTAAGGTGTGATAATCCTTACAGGACGAAGTGTTGGGACAATGTCAGTTTTGAGTTGATCACAAAGAACCTGAAAAGATGAATTTGCTTAAGTGTGTAAAAGTCAGGCTAGTCTTGATAGGATTAGAATAGATTATAATATTTTATATTCATATGTACTTAGTGAGAGGAGAACTCACTGATGGCAATCAAGACTGAAGCCTGAAGAACACAAGAGCACCATCATTGAACTTAAGTTAGTCTTTCTATGCTGGCTAACTAAGTGTCAGGATGAAGAGCGTGATTCTGAGATCATTGCTAACTTACCAGTCCTGAAGGCGTCAGGCTGCACTGAGTATTTGGGAAGACTTGGAGTAGGATCCAAGCAAGCAAAAGGAATATTAGCGATGGGCCATGTACGTAGATGAGGACAAACCTAAACTCAGAAAAGACAAGACTGAACCGAAGAATAATTTTTGACATTCTCACCTACCTGATGACGTGGACCAATCAGGGAAGGACAACACACGTACGAACCTAACATCAAGTTTGACCATTCTTGCAGTTTTTAATGGGCATGCATTTAATACACTTACCAAATCCATACAACTAGGTGGCTGCATGAAGAACGATGACCATTTGAAATATCCTACAAGAAAGGAGACTAGGAGGTTATCTCTCCAACGTATAGTTTTCGAATTCATCTATAAATACAGAAGACCTTGACCCAAACAAGGTTATGGGAAATTTCGAAGCCAAAAAATTACTCAAGACTCATAAATATTCAAGCATTCATATAAGCACCCGAAACCCTTCCAATTGTTTCTAAAAGTCTAGACTCATCCATATTCCATTGAGTTGAACTTCCATATCTCAAGCTTAGAGTGATAATCCAATCCTTAGTATAAGCTTTGCCTTGTAAGGATTATCACACCCTAGTTGGAATCCAAACTTAAACCAAAACCCTAAAGCTAGTTAGTGATAGGTTTGTTGGTTGAAGTTAGAAACTGGTTAAGAGAAGGAGGACTAGAACTCTAATTCTAGAGATCAGTGTGGTTGATCATTGTGCACCTTAGCACGTTAAAAACAAGTCAATCCATTAAGAGATTCTCCTGTTCAATCAGGACCGTAGACGTAGAAGCTTGAGTCTCTGAACCACATTAAATCGCTCTGAGTTTCTATTGCTTTGATATTGTGCTTATTGCTTATCATTTCATTCATTGCGTATATTTTTCAGTGTTGAATCAATTAGTCTGACCTTTGAACTCATTGCACTGCCCTCTTAACCACGGCTTCATAAGAAAAACTCAGTTTTCAGAAATAACTTAACAATTCTAAAATATTTCAGGGCTGGTGTAGAATTGATGAAGGAGCGCCTAAATGAAGTTCAATCCTTGACACCCTTCATCATTTCCAACCAGTGTGAGATTTTGTAGGATGCAACACAACAATCGAAGGCCAAGGATGATGTCAAAAAGGGGGAAAGTGGTGTGAAGAGGAAAAGATCCATCCCTGAGGCATCTCAGGTAGCCAAGACTGTAGTCCAGTCCACTCCAAGATAGTCAGCGAGATTAGCGGCTCAGGCTAATGATCCTTCACAACAGAAACAACTCCCATATGTTCCTGAGGCTTCAGAACACTCCCCCATTGATACAAGGAAGAATCCCATCACTTATGATGGTGATCAAGTGGCAGACTTATGCTCTGAGACATGGGGAGTAGCTCCTGAACGTACTGAAGCTCAACGTCGGGCTGAAATTGCAATGAAGGAGAAGCAGCGCATTCAGGTGAGGAAGATCGAGAAGCTGACTCAAAAAACTTAGTTGCAGCAACAAGAACTGAATGATGTTGTATTCAGTTTGCTAAGAAGGAGAAGCCTGAACCAAGGAAGTAGCAGCTCCTCGTGCAAAGAAAGTTCAAGTTCCAAAGAAGTCTACTATTAAGACAATACTCATTGATTCATTCATCTCTGAGGCACTGAAGGAATTATAGGGGGCTGCAAGGAATGAATTCATCAGGCTCTGGTATGTGTTCAAGAAGTGGGGAGACACTGAAGACATTGATGCGCACTTCACTGACTTCATGGTGGACAACCATACTGAACTGTTCAAGCTGATCGTGGATAAAGCTGAGAGAGCCAAAGTCCAGATCAATGCCCCTGAACTGATCATTCGTACCCCTCCCTACGTGCCAAACTCAACTATGTACGACTCCAGGGCAATCATGAAGGAAGTGCTGAAGATAGCCAAGGCTGAAGGGTACCTGAACCAACTGAAGATAGTTGAAGACCTAAAAGAGAGAGTCTACTCTAGCTAAGGCATCAAGCCTGAGATGCGTAGGATCTGAATGTACCCTTAGAGGAAATTGTAATAGATAGGATCATTGTAACTTTGAAGTCATATATCAATAAAATCTATTACTTTTGCCCTCAGACAACAACTCATTGTCTTTTTCGCTATTCATTTAAATTGTATACGTTATCTAGAACTGCTCTAACACTGTCTTTTATCTTATAGATAGGATTATTTCCACTAAGTGTTTTGTGGATCTTTTCAGTATTTTGGCAACAACAAAAAGGGGGAAATTATTGGAATAATATCAGTTTTGAGTTGATCACAAAGACCCTGAAAAGATGAATTTGCCTCAGTGTGTAATAGTCAGGCTAGTCTTGATAGGATTAGAACATGTTAGAATATTTTATATTCACAGGTACTCAGTGAGAGGAGAACTGACTGATGGCACTCAAGACTAAAGCCTGAAGAACATAAGAGCACCATTACTGAGCTTAAGTTAGTCTTTCTAAGCTGACTAACTGAGTGTTAGGATGAAGAGCATGATCCCGAGATCATAGCTAACTCATCAGTCTAGAAGGAGTCAGGCTGCACTGAGTGTTTGGGAAGACTTGGTGTAGGATCCAAGCAAGAAAAAGGAATATCAGTGGTCAGGACAAGGCTGAACCTAAACTAAGATAAGACAATACTGAACTAGAGTATGAGTTCTAACATTCCCACCTACCTGATGATGTGGACCAATCAGAGGAGGACAATGCACATACGGTCCTGACATCAAGCCTGATCATTCCTGCAGTTTTCAATGGGCATGCATTTAATGAATTTACCAAATTTATGCAACTAGGCGGCTGCATGAAGGATGTGTCTGTTTGAATTATCCTACAAGAAAGGTGACTAGAAGACTATCTCTCCAATGGGTAGTTTTCGAAATCAACTATAAATACAGAAAACCTTGACCCAAACAAGGTTATGGCGAATTTCGAAGCCAAGAAATTACTCAAGACTCTCAAGCATTCAAAAAAGCACTCAAAACCCTCTAAATTTCCCAAGTATTTCTTATAGTCTAAAGTCATCTGTATTACAAGAGCTTACATATACACATTCTAAGCTTAGAGTGATAATCCAATCCTTAGCATAGCTTTGCCTTGTAAGGATTATCACACCTTAGTTGGAATCCAAGACAAAACCAAAACCCTAAGCTAGTCAGTGTTAGGTTTGTTGGTTGAGTTAGAAAGTGGTTAAGGAAGGAGGACTAGAACTCGTTAATTCTAGGGATCAGTGTGATTGATCATTGTGCACCTTGGCATATTAAAAATAAGTCAATCCATAAAGGGATTCTTCTGTTCAATCAGGACCGCAGACGTAGGAGCTTGAGTCTCTGAACTATGTTAAACTGCTCTGAGTCTTTATTTCTTTGATATTGTGCTTAACGGTTTATCATCCATTCATTGCATATTTGCCAGTGTTTAATCAATCAGCATGACTTAGTAAACTCAGCACACTGTCCTTTAACCACGGATTCTTAAAAGGAGAAACTCAGTTTTCAGAAATAACTTAACAAGTCTAAATCTTTCAGGGCTCACACATTTCTGCACTCAGGCATATATAGATAGTTAGCCAACTGACTTGCTTTAGAGCTGTTAGTGGGTTTATTATCTATTCAGTGCCTAGCACTTAACTCTGAATAAGAGGGACTCATTTTCGAAAAAGATTTGTATACGTGTATTCCCCCCATACACATATCATTTAGACTTTCCCGGGACCAACAAAGAATCAATGAGTACTGTCTTCATTATTGGCTCCTTTGGGACTTGAACTTTCTTGACTCTAGGTGCTACAGGCTTCATGTACTTTCTTGGTTCAGGCTTCTCCTTCTTTCTCCTCAGCAAACTGAACACAACATCATTCAGCTCTTATTGCTGAATCTCAATGATTTTGTGTCATATTTTTGTTCCTCCTTTCCTGAATGTGCTCTTTCTCCTTCTGTGCAATTTTTGCGCGTTGCTGAGCCTCAGTTCTTTCAGGAGCCAATCCCATGCCTCTGAGCATAGGTCTGCCACTTGATCACCATCATAAGTAATAGGATTTTCCTCGTATCGATTGGGGAGTGTCTAGAAGATTTAGGAATAAATGGAAGTCTTTGTTGTTGAGAAGGATCATTAGCCTGAGCCGCTATCCTGGTTAACTTCCTTGGAGTGGATTGTGCAATAGCTTTGGATGCCTCAGATGCCTCAGGGGCAAATATTTTCCATGCCTCAGATGCTTCAGGGGCTGATCTTTTCCTCTTTATTCTTTTCCCCTTTTGGCTTGGCCTTAGGCTTGGCGCTGCATCTTGCAAAAGTTCATCTTGGTTGGAAACAACGAAGGCAGTTAGGGATTGGACTTCGTTCAACTGTGTTGGGATATGGTTTAGTTTTGATGATTTTCTAAAACCTCATGTAATAGGTTTGAAAGCAGTCAAGATAGTATCTTTAGTTTCAGGTCAGACTAGGTTATTTCTCAGTAGAATAGGCTATCAGTTGAGAAGAACTCAGTTGAGGAAGCACTCAGTTGAGGGGGAACTCAACAACACAGCCAGAGGAAATCAAGTTGACATCATAAGAAGAACTGACTGAAGCTATGGCAGGGACCTGAACCTGAAGAGAAGCTTGAAGGATGTCCCAATGAGTATAAACCTGACTCATCTAAGCTAAGTCAGTGAACTACTCAGTGAAGAGCATGATCAGGAGGATCAGTGCTGTACCAAGTAGGCCATGAAGGAGTCAGGCTACTGTGGTCAGGGAAGTTTGTCATTCAGCCTTATGACAAACTTCCAGGAAAGATCTTCAAGAGTCTACTGAAGGACAACTACACTGAAGACAATCATGTCTACTGAAGATCATCAATTCAGTGGAGGATAAGCCATCTGAAGTCAGTGCATCCTGATCAAGCTCACTGAACCAAAGATCTGTTGGATTCAGTCCACGTGGACCAATCAAGTCAAGACAACATATCTGTACTGACAAGGCCGCATTCCAAGAAAAGTAGGTAAAACCTATTAACTGTATGGATTCAAATGTAACTTCCACAAATGTAATTTCCTCTAACGGTTACATTTGAATACACTATAAATACAAGCTCATAGCTGTGGTTTGAAGGGTGTGTGAAGAGAGAAAAATCAACACCTAAGAGCTGTGAAGGTGTGAATGTAAAGTGTGTTTTCATGGGAGGTATAAGGAGGCACGTTTCACACCTTGTACACTAACCATTAGGGTCTTCACAGATATAAAGTGAGTGTTCAGCTTGTAACTCATAGCTTAGAGATATTTTCCCAATCTTAGCTTTAGACTAACACATTGTAAGGGAAAACCTCACCTAGTTGGAGAAAACCCAACGGAAACCAAAACCCTACTTGTCATGTTTGTTGGTGGATGTTGTTTGTGGAGTTAGGAAGGAAGTTAGCAAGATCTGAGTTGTATAGATTTGGGTGCACCTTGGCACGTAAAAAATAAGAATCCCAAGTTAGTGGATTTCCTGTTAAATCAGGCCCGTGGATGTAAGAGCTTGAGTCTCTGAACCACGTTAAACTGAGTGTTATTTATTGTTTAAGTACTTGCTAAGTGGTGTGAAAAGTCTGCTCACTAAGAGCATTGTTAAAGAAACTTAGTTAAGTAAGTTAGTCAGGGAGAACCAATCTCACTGACATGCTTAAGCAAGCACTCGAGAGTCCAGTATCTCGAGTCACTGCGTTGCTTAGAGCATGAGTCTCCAAGTCTCCACACTGACTTGGTAGCTCAACCACTAAGCAGTGCAGTGACTTGAAGTGTAACCTCTCGAGTCACTGTCTTGTTGAGAGGCTGAGTCCTCAAGTCACCATACTGACTTGATGCCTCTAACTCTCAGCAATGCAGTGACTTGAGTGTCCCACACTGAACTCTTAAGTTTTAGAACAATTTTTTTTGGTATTATCTCCTAAATTCCCATTTTGGTATTCGATAACAGGACCATCAAACTGCTCCTTCATGAGTTCCACACCAATCTGAATTTCAGCTCCATAATGTTTCAACTGAGCCAGCTTTGATCCTAGTTTCTTCTGAAATTCCTCCTTTGATGCTCTCAGGGTATTCTCGGTTTCAGTCAGCCTCTTCATGATCCCCTTCGACTCTGACATGATCTTCATGAACTGCTCAGCGATGGCCTTAGTAAACACCTCAGAGGACTTTTCAGTCAGCTGCTCAACTGCCTTAGTAAGAAAGGATTAATTGTTCAGCTCAAATTGTTTCAGGGCCTGCTTGACTGCCTTCTTCGTTAGTTTTTGCGTGGCCTTCCTCTCCTTATCCATCGTCTCCAATGCAGCCTTCAGAGTCTGCTCCATTCGCCTAACTTTGGTATTGTTGATCCCAACAAGTTGAGCCTGATACTTGTTCCAGATGAAATCAACACCAAGGGCCTTCTTCATCCATTTGTACTACTTCTTGAGGGTCTTATCTTCTTGCCTTGCTCATCTTCAAATACATCAAGTTTATTTGCAAGCGAAGAAAGTTCCCCATCAGTCTTCTCTTGTTTCACTGCAATTATATTAGTGAAGTTCCCCTTGGCTATACTAGTGATTTGGATATCTTCATCATCTTTGTCCTCATCATCTTCAATCATTGGCTGCTTTCCCTTGGCAGCCTCTGCCTTCTCAGTCTCCCCTTCGAGATGCACTGAGGGTACTTAAGGAGTGGTCTCAGTCGCCTGCCTTTCAGGCTCAACTGAGCCAGTTCGAATCTCAGGGCAGTCCTCCTCAGAGGATGACCCATCGAAACTAGGTGTCTCCTTGGACGCCTTAACAACTTCCACCTTTGCCTCAGGGCAGGAAATCCCTTCATCGGTAGTTGCCTCATCGGCGGATGATCCAACCTTGTTGGACTTATCAATTGGTCCACCCTTGGACCATGATTCCTTACCACTTTTCCCCTGAGCTCCGGCCTTCGTGCTTTCATAGCTCATACTGTCAAGTTCAGCGGTGAAGTCATCAACTCCCATTTTCACCCTAACCACCTTGACCATCCTCTCCATCATCATCAGCTTTTTTCTCAGGGGCATAATTAAAGTCACGACTATCCTTGATGATCTTCATCCATTCAACCTAAAGCCTCTTATCTCTAGAATCTCCAAGTAGTTGGTGATGTTGAAGTAAGTGCATAATTGGGCCTCCTCCTGACACTAGTAATCCAATTCCCTTGCCTCCACCATCATCCGTTGATCCTGCATGTTTGTCTGCTTGTACTCCATTCAGGCTTTCAGGTCCGCAACCTAATTTCTGAATGTTGGATAACGGTTGAGTCCATGGAAACACTTTGCAACCCATTCATCAGCCCTCTCCCTGATCATATTCTCAAATATGTGTAGGTAGGCATCTTCTTCATAATCATCATCCTCATGGGTTTCGAGATTGGGTGTGTGCTCTTTAGGTTCAGTGGGTTGGGTATGTGTGGGAAGTTTGGGATGTTTGTCTGTGATGGGAAAGTCTGTGGGGGTTGGGATGGAAGTTTGAGGTTCATTTGGGTTAGGCTCAGAGGTGGTAGTGGGTACAGTTGGCTCTGTGGGTGTGGGTTCAGGGTTGGCGGATTCAGTGGGTGTAAATTCAGGGTTGTTCGGGTTGGGGTCAGACTATAACAGGGGTGTAGAGTTGATGAATTCCCTGACTCGATGAAGGTCAGAGTCGTCTCTTCCCCTTTCTTCATTGCCCTTCTCCTTCACCGGGCTCAGAGTCTTCATCGTACTGACTGGAGAACTATGATATTTTTCCTCAGCCTTCCAGTCCTTGGCTTCTGAACCAGTACTTCATCCACCATTGTTTCATCATCGGAAACCTCAGGCTCTGAAGAAGCCTTCTTGGTTCCCTTCTCAACAATTAGCTCCCTAAACATGACTCCCTTCAGCCTGATAGACTTAGGCCTCTCATTTACCAACTCCTTGCCCTTCCCCTTCTCCTTCTCAGCCTCCTTCTCCCCCTTCCTCAGCTCTTCAGTCTCCACTGCGGCAGACTTAGCTTTCTCCTTCGCCTTAGCCATGAGGTCGTCCACCTCTTCGATCAAGCTCCGCTTAGTGGGCTTCTTTGACTTGGGCTCAGTCTTCTTCTTCTGGCCCTTGGGAGGAGCATTTGGGTCAGCCAGCCCCAAGATTTGATATGTGTCTTTCTTCGTAGAGAACATGATCTTCTTGACTGGGAGATCCATCTCCATGTCGAAGGAGCAGCCAGGGAAGGCATTAGTGATGAGCATTGAAAGCCTTGCCCCAAAGTGAAGTACTCATTTGATAGATATCTCCTTCTCCTTATCATCACGCTTCACCTTTTCATGCGCTTCAGTGGCTACTACATCCAGGAAGTAGTCCTTCCAATTAACTTCAGCCTCGTCAATTATATCCGCCATGATTTTGATCTTGTCACGACTCACTTGCTCATAGGAACCCACATTTCCCATGATTATCTTGCTGATGATGCCAACAAGGGCTTTGTACTCCGGCTTGAAGTTGTCCTTGTACAACCTGGCGTGAAAATTAGGTGAGCCTGACTTCGAGAACTTCTCCAAATAGGGTCCTTCATTGTTCTCTTGATAGGTGGTAGGATTTATCCCAGAGTGAGGCAGTGCAAAAACCTCCTTGACCATCATCCTGAGGTCAAATTCCCTCTCCTCTTGCTTGAATATGGGGTTTCCCTTTGCGTCCTTCCCCTTGAGCACGTCAACCGCCACTCACATGAGTAAGTCACCATCTTTGTTGGAGTACATCTTCACATACGCCTCCACCACCACCTTTGGAACCACCAATTTTGGTCTCCGAGAGAAATAAATCTTCAACTCGGCCTTGAAAATCCCTTCGAACACGAGCTTGATCTGTTCCACCTTCAAGCAAGGTCCTTCCATGGTGATGATTTGCTCTATGTGGACTTGCTTGTTCTGGACTACGGATTCATAGTCAACAACAGTCCAAGCATTTTCTGGAGAAGCTATTTGTGTTTTGAGAAAGAAGAGATTACGAGTTTGCAGAAAGTTTAGTGTGAGAGAAAACTATGTGTGCAGTGTAAGCTTGAAAACGTAAGAAACCTCAAATAACTCTCTCTTGATGTTTAATAAAATAGTTACTTTGACGTATGACTGAGATTAATCCTAAATTCGAAAGGGTTTTTGAAATGAAGGGCTAGGATTAATTCAAAAAAAATATTCTTTGATCACGTCAGTCATACTCCGCTTAATACAGGCACGTATATGAAAAAGTAACTGCGCGCATTAAGTGCTCTAACACGCATGGGTTTAAATATCAAAAGTTGCACTTTTAATGATAACATAATGCGTTTAATGTGATATTCAGGATTGAAAGAAATTCAAGATGATGGTTCATATTCAAAGTCAGGAATAGAAGTACATAACAGTCAAGGCAACATTGTAGTACCCTGATACCTCATCAGTGTCGACTCTGAACCTGAGTTCCCCCTTAATCCTTTACTGACTGCTCTCCCGAATCTAAGAGGCCTAACTCCACTGATAGTTCCATAAACCTTGCTTCAGCCAAAGGCTTAGTCAAGATGTCAGCTTTCTGCCTATCAGTGTGAATCTTCTCCATCCTGATGTCTTTCTTCTCCACATGATCTCTTATGAAATGATGCCTAATATCCACATGCTTACACCTTGTGTGAAGTACTGAATTCTGAGTGATAGCTATAGCACTATTGTTGTCACAATAAATTGGGACTTCATTTGCAAATACTTGGTAATCTCCCAATTGTTGCCTCAACCATAGAATATGAGCAAAAAGGTTTTGGTACTCTTCTGACAACTTTAGAGTAAATTTTGGTGATAACTTTAAATGTTTGACCAAAGGTTTTGGTACTCTTGTGATAGGTACCATCAGGGTGGAATATGTGTCCAATGTGGAAGGACTGAAGTACAACCTCTTGTCAGTGAGCCAGTTTTGTGACAAAGGTTTCAGTGTTGAATTTTCATCAAATATTTTTTTTAGTCAAGAACAAATCAACACTTCAAGTGCTTCTTACAGGTATTAGGAAAGATAATATTATTTAGCTGATTGGAGCAACACTATTCCTGATACTTGTTTTGTTGATAAAAGCTCTACTGAGCTCAATTGGTTATGGCATAAAAGATTAAACCATATGAACTTCAAGATTCTTAACAAAATTTCTAGACTTTCACTTGTTCTTCGTTTACCTAATGAAGTTTGTAGCAGGAATCATGTGTGCAAGGCTTGTCAGGAAAGGAAGCAAGTCAGAGCTACATTCAAAGAGAAAGCTACCTTCTCCACTGACGGAGTTCTTCAGCTCTTGCACATGGATTTGTTTGGCCCTGTATTACCTGTGAGTATGAATGGTAGAAAATACTCCATGTTGGTCCCACTAGTCAAATCTATGCGATGCAGAAGCTTAAATAAATTATCTTTCAATTAAAACTTTTATGCCTTCAAAGATAAGATGCAGAAAGTAAATAAAGAAATAAATAACAATGGATATATAGTGGTTCGGATGTTAAAATCCTACGTCCACTCTCCCTTCAACAAGTGGCCTTACTACCAACCAACTTACTCACTATCCACTGGAATTACACAAGTACCACCTCCTTGTTACAACTTTAGATCTTGATCTAAATCTCTCAATACTACAACCTTGTCTAGAATAGATGAACAGGCTGATTATATATTCTAACTACAAACTCCTTAAGAGTAGATATGTATAAGTGTGTATAGAGTACTGGATTGCTATATGAATATGAATGCTTGAATATGTTCTTCGCGCATATATATCTTCCTTCCAGCAAATCTCATATTTATAGGGAGGATTAAGGTTTTAGCCGTTGGAGAGCTAATCCAATCAGATCCCTATAAATGGAAGTTTCAATCAATCAATTCCCTAATTGATTGATTGGGTTGGTGAGGTCCTTTGGATTGATTCTTCATTGACTTTCCAATCCTGAACTATTGACTGCATTAAAGACACCAATGGTCGGAAACTTCCTTGGTCAAACTCTGGTCTGTCCAGAGTAGTAAGACTGGTGAGTTCTCAATGATCTCAGGATCATGCTCTTCATCTTGACCCTGAGCTAACCAGCTTAGAAAGATTAACTTCAGGGTCAGTGATGGTGCTCTTTGTGTTCTTCAGGCTTCAGTCTTAAATGTCTTCAGTGTGTTCTCCTCTCACTGAGTTCCTGTGAATGTAAAACATCCTAAGTCCTATTCAAACCTATCAAGACTAATCCTGACTAATAAACACTTAGGCAAATTCATCTTTTCAGGGGCTTTGGGATCAACTCAAAACTGACATTGTCCCAATAACTAGTATGAGAAAACTATGTAGACTGGAAAAATAATTTAATGATAGTCCTGACAGTTGAAGGACTCAAGTTATTACTTGATGAGCCCTGTCTAGCTCAGCTTACGAATGAAACTAGTGAGAAAGATAAGGGGTATCATAAGTAATGGTTGAGATCTAATGAACTGGTTAGGTGCACTATCTTGACTTTAATGTTAGATGTGTTGCAGTACCAACACCAGAACATGGAAACCGCTGCAGCTATTATGAAAAACCTTAAAGAACTCTTCTCTCACCAGATTTGTACGGCTAGGTAGACAACCATATGATATTTGTGATCACAGATAATGGTTGTGGATATACCCGATGAGGGAGGTGTCAAGAGGAAGACAAACGAAGAAAAGTGTTTTAGTTGTAGACTGAAAGGACATTGGAGGGCGGCCTATCATCAGTCTGATAAGGCTAGAAGATAAGGAAAATCTCATGCATTTTATTGAAACTTGTTTAGCGACGTGTTCTTCCCATTCGTGGGTAGTGGACACGAGAGCCACTGATCATGTTTATTTTAAAACTCAAGGATTCCAGATAACCCGACAACTCAGTGGGAATGAGATCAGAAACACCATGAGAAATGCTGCTAGAGTGGCAGTTGTTGCAGTGGGAGATGTGCTTTTATCTTTTAGTGATAAGATTTTAATTTTGAGAGATGTTCTTTATGTTCCAAATTTTAGAAAAAATAATTTCAGTTTCTAAATTGTTTATGGATGGATATTCAATTTCTTTTAATATGAAGGTCATTACTACTCGTAGTAATGGAGTTATTTGTTCTGGAAAATTGGTGAACAATCTCTATACTATTAATTGTGCATAACCCACACACATGCAAAATAAATCATATAGCACATCGACTGTTTCTAAGAAAAGAAAATGTTGATCCCGAAACGAGTTAAACAAGTGTATGGGGGGGATACACCTGAAGTTGCAAATTCAAATTTTCTCTTAAAACTTATCAGTTATGTTCAAGACAGTGGATCTCAGTGGACTTGAAAGTCTACTGAGATTTACTAATGAAAGCTTATTGAGATATCAGCTCCACTGAAAGCTCAAGATTTTCAGTTGAACTGCTATCTAACTAGCTTTCAATTGCGGATTAGTGAGTCCTTATGAACGCCTCGTTTTGTTTGATAAAACTTGTTTGAACAACACACACTTAGAGAAATAGCATAAAGTAAATTCACAAGGTGTAAAGTGGTTCAGAGAAGAATCTCCTACGCCCACTGTCCTGATCTAACAGGAGAATTCCTTTAACTTGGAATTCCTTGTTTTATAGTGCCAAGGTGCACTGATCAAATTAATCCTCTCTAACGATATTTGATCACTAGGATAGTTCTAGGTCCTAGTTCCTAAATACAATCAGCTTACTAACACTTTTTAACTTTAACTCTCAACCTAACTCAGGGTAGGGTTTTGAGTAGGGTTTGGTTCCAACTGCTTGTGAGATAATCCTTACAAGTTTAGCTCAAGGCTTAAAGATGGATTATCTCTTTCTAAGATTTGGATATAGCTATAAGCTTGAGTTACAGAAGGTTTGGAATGCTCTCTACAAATATGAAATACTTGGGAAACAAATGTGATTTCGAGTGTCTCGTAGTACATTTGTGAGTGTAGAGATTACTTGTTCTTGTTAAGTTTCCCATGCGTAGAATTGTGCACGACCTTCTGTATTTATAGACTTTCTTGAAAATTTTCCCGTTGAAGATGAATCTTCTCAAGTAAGTCTTTTTGTATCTGGTTGGTTCAAATGGTTTTTTTTAATCTTTATGTCGCATCAAAACGGCCGATAGACCGTGCCTGCAACCTGCTCTCTGGAAAAGCTAAAATAAGACTTTTGGTACTTGTCAGTCTGTGACAGGTCAGCTACCAGTAGGGTACGCTTACTGTTGGGACATTGTCAGTTTTGATTAAGATCCCAAAGCCCCTGAAAAGATGAGTTGCCTTAGTTTGTCTTAGTCAGGCTAGTCTTGGTTAGGTTTTGTACTTAGTCATTTTACACTTCACAGGTACTCATTGAGAGGAGAACTCACTGATGAAAATCTAGACTAAGAGGCTGAAGACGAAGAGCACCATCCTGAACTTATGGCAGTTTTCTAGCCTGGCTGAGAAAGTGTCAGTGATGAAGAGTATGACCCTGAGGTCACTACTAACTCAGTCCTGAAGGGAACAGGATGTTACTGAGTTTATGGGAAAGACTTGAAGTAGAGCCAAGCAATGCAAAAGGAATGTCAGCGTCAGGACAAGACCGTTGTGCTCGAGATAAAAAGAACTTAATAAGACAAGCCTGAAGCCTAGGAATAAGTTCTGATATTCTCACCAACCTGATGACATGGACCAATCCGGGAAGGACACGCACATACGGACCCTGATATGAAGACTGACTTCAGACTGCATTTTCAACGGGCAAGCATTAAATGGTGCATTAAATGCAATTACCAAATCCATGCAAGGACGGCTGTTGTATGGGAAATGTGTCCGTTTGAGCAACTCTACGTAGATGACTAGAAAGCTATCTCTTCCAATGGATAGTTTTCAAATCACCTATAAATATAGAAGACCTTGAACCCATTCAAGGTTACGGGAAATTTCCAAGCCAGAAATTACTTAAACTCTCAAGCATTCAAAGCATCCATGCTTTAGAAAGCAAACTAAACAAGACTTTAAACTACCAGGGCTCACGCATTTCCGCACTGAACTTGAATTGATAATCAGCCAACTGACCCGCACTAAGTGTAGTCAGTGGGTACATTATCAGCTCTTGGTTCATTATCACTCTGAGTAAAGGGGACTCAGTAAGGTTTAAGTTGAAAACTTGGTAAACGTGTATTCCCCCCCATACACGTATTCATCAGTCTTGCACCGGGACCAACAAGTGGTATCAGAGCAGAGGTTCAAAATACCACTGCCTTTGAATACTAATAGTTTCAAAGGAGAAACTGTTGGTGGTCACTGAACAGATCTGAGTTTACTTTTCATAAAATTTGTATCATCATGACTTCGAGGAGACTTGAAGCTTCGTTACCTGAATTTTCTGTCTCTAACTTTTTCTATTGGAAGTTCAGACTAGAGGCACATCTAGATGCCATCCATGACCAGATGACGCGTGTTATCAGGGAAGGACCAATCAAGATTACTATCCCTAATATCAGAGGACTGGGGTGTGAACATCTTGAGATTGGCGTACATGTTCCTAAGGAAAGGAAAGAAAAGATATGACCAATGACGAAATCAAGATGGTGGAACTGGACAATGTGGCCAGGAACATCATTTTGCATACGGTGCCTTTCGAGGAGTCAGCAAGGCTGCTGAACTTAAAGACGGCGAAGGAGGTTTGGGATGAGCTGGCCAGGATGTGCGAGGGGTCAGAAATGAAAAAGAAGAACAAGAGAAACATTGCCATTCAGAAGTTCAAAGCGTTCGAGATGCTGCCTGATGAGACTATCGATCAGATGGAGTCAAGGTTCATCAAGTTGATGAATGAGTTGGTGATGCTGGACAAGGATGTCCCTAAGAGAGATGTTGCTTCAAAGATCCTGAATGCCCTTCCTGAGAGATGGGACAACAGTGTAATCATGCTAAAGAACACTCAGGATGTGAGTAACATAACTTCTGCTTTACTTTTTTCAGAGCTCAAAGCACTGGAATATGATCTCAACAAAAGAAAGAAGAAAGTTCAGCAGGAAGAGGAAGAAAAAGAGAAAACTCCTGAGAAAAGTGTGGCATTCAAAGCCAGGTCTGAACCTGTTGAATCTTCATCAAAGTCACTGATGGAGATGAGCAAGGAAGAGCTTGCTGAGGAGTACAGCCTGATGGCCAGACGCTTTGAGAAGCTAAATTCCAGGTTTGGTCGTTATAAGAAATTTTATCATGACTCACGTGACAGGAAACCTGAAGGAACCCACCAAAGCTCAAGGAGATATAAGGAAAGGAGAAACACTTACCAGAGGAGAGATCGTGGCGATGAAAGAAGATATCCAGATCCAAAGCTCGATCGTAGAGATGAACAGAGACGTACTCGTGATGACAGGCACTCAGGGAAGACTGAAAGCTCATCAAGACAGAGGGAACCTGACTCAAGGAGGAACCCTGAACCTAGG
Source organism: Ballota nigra (assembly GCA_947034835.1). NCBI lineage: Eukaryota > Viridiplantae > Streptophyta > Magnoliopsida > Lamiales > Lamiaceae > Ballota > Ballota nigra. The sequence goes on from OX344727.1 coordinate 28,466,265, forward strand.
AAGGAAAGAAGAGATGAGCAAGCAACATGTTACAACTGTAACAAGAGCGGGCACTATCAGTATGATTGTCCGAAGCTGAGTGCAAGGGAAAGAGAGGACAGGAGGGCCAAGAGAGACCAGAGACTTGCTGACCGGAGAGCCATGCTCGCTGAGGATGCAACTGACTTTGATGGTCCTGAGGAGAGGTCACCTGAACTCTTTCCTGACGATGAGTACGATGATGTTTGCTTGATGGCTAGAGAAGAGTCCGAGGTAACATCTAACTCTGTGTGTGGTTCTTACACTGGTCAAAATCCTGAGCTTAGCTCAGAGTCAGTCAGAGAAATGAACCTTCAGGTCTGCCTGGATCAATTGATGGTTGATTCCTCCAGGATGCAGGAAACTAATGTCTTCTTGGTAGAGGAGAACAAGAAATTGAGTATTGAGGTCCAGAGCCTGAATGATCAACTCACTCGGTCTGATCTTAAAGAATCTACTCAGATTGTGAGACTAACTCAGGAGATTGACTTAATCAATGCTGAGCGTCTCCCAAGAGAGAAGATTCTGAAGGATCTAGCTGAGGAAGAGCTGGTCAGGAAGGAGGAGTTGAAAGTACTCAAAAGTAAGTTTGATGACCTCTTTGCCAGATATGAAGTCTTAAAAAAGAGTGAGGACTCACTCAAGCAAAAGGTTGCAACAATGAATAAATCCTCAGTGGCTAGAGAGGAAATAAATAACAGCCAGATGCTTGGGAACAAGAAAAAGGGACTTGGATATGTTCCTAAGAAATCCTCACAAGGTCAGTCTTATGTTGCTTCAGGGAGCAACACTGAGAGGGTATTTTTTCAGGCAGGCCAAAGTGCACCTAAGGTTGTACTTCAGGCCCGTCAAACTGATAAGGGCAAGGAAACTGTTAACTCAGTCAGGGTTGCCCCCAAGGTTGCTAAGCCAAAACCCTAGGGAAAGACAAAGCAACCAAATGAGGTCCCTGAGAGCTCAGGCCAGAGAAAGCCTCAACGAAAGCAGAGGAAGACTCAGGCCAAGAGTCCTTAGACTGGTTAGCGAGGGTACCATCATGCTTAGCAATACCAAAAGGGAAGGCAAAAAATGATGACACCCCCATGGTTTTGGCATCCTGAGGCCTTTAAATGTTGTCCATTCCCTCACTTGCCTAGGGTGACCAGAAAACAGGGTCCTTATCAAGAATATGGCCCAAGACCTGCTGCACCCAGACCTAGGAAGAACAGGAAGCCAGCCCAAAAGGCACCCACTCAGACTCCTGTGAAGCCTAAGTCTAGCACTCATACACCATCTTCCTCTCAGGCAAAGAAGAAGAAAGTTGTGTATGTTGATGTTTGAGGGAGACAGATTTACCACTCTGAGGCAATCAGGGTAGTTAAGCAAGTCTGGATCCCGAAGGGTACAACAGACACAATAGGACCCAACACCCAATGGGTAACTAAAGCCTGATTTGCTTGCAGGCGGCTGTGGATCACAACAAGAGGAGAGGAGACTCAAACAAAGATGTTTGGTACCTAGACAGCGGATGCTCAAGGCATATGACTGGAATGAAGAGTCTTCTCCAAGATTTTCAAGCAAAAGATGGTCCACAGGTAACCTTTGGTGATAACTCAAAAGGTGTTACTAAAGGTTTTGGTGTCCTGATTATAGGTACAATCAGAGTGGAAAATGTGTCCTTTGTGGAAGGACTGAAGCATAACCTATTGTCAGTAAGTCAGTTTTATGACAAAGGGTTCAGTGTTGAGTTCTCATCGAATATATGTTCAGTCAAGGACAAATCAACACAAGTGCTTCTATCAGGTATCAGGAAAGGTAACGTTTATCTCGCTGATAGGAGCAGCACTATTGTTGGTCCCACTAAGTAGATATATTGCGGAAGCTTTAAAGATTATGTCTTTAGCAAAGTCTTTTATAAGAGCACAAAAAATAAAGCAAGACAGTAAATAAAGAGAGCAGTAAATTGACCAGATATATAGTGGTGCGGATTAAAATATACTACGTCCACTCTCCCTTTTATCAAAGGGGCCTCACTAACCAACCAACAAACAAACTTGCATACTGGAATTGTGAAGTACCAGTTCCTTCTTACAAACCCTTTAGATCTAACTTAGATCTAAAGTCTACAGCCTTCAACCTTTTCTTAGAGATGAATAGGTTGAGATCCAACTACTCCTTTATGAGTAAATATAAAAGTATGAACAAATAAGAGTGCTATGTACAAGATAAGACTAAGGCTTGAATATGATTTCGTGCGCGTAAGATTCTAGAGCCTTTCTTTGAGTCTGCACTCTTGTATTTATAGAGGTGATTATGGTTTAGCCGTTGGAGAGCTAATCTAATCAGATCTCTATTTAAGAAAGCTTTCAATCAATCAATTCCCTAATTGATTGATTGGGTTGGTGGGATCCTTGGATTGATTGACTTCAAAACTTTCCAATCCGATCTAGTTGACTAGATTTGAAACACCAACGGTCAAAAGCTTCCAATGCCTAACTCTGATTCTCTCCAGAGAAGGCAGGACCAAACACCAAGCAACCTCAATGTCTTCTGGTCCAGAGTTGGTTAGGAAACAGAATACTCAGGAGAATCAGGAGATGATTCTGAGCATCTTTTGTTTCACCAGACTCGTCTGGTCTGGGGAAGGTCCTCTGCCCTGGTCAATCTCATCTGGTGAAGTCTTCTAGTGGAGTCCTCTGGTGAAGTCCTCTGGAAGGTCTTCTGGTGACTCTTCTGGTGAAGTCTTCTGGTCTGGCAGTTCCCCCTAGACTAAGTCCTAATCTAGTTTATCATCTGGCTAAGAGGTCCAGATGGTCCTATTACATCTTCTGGTTTGTTTTAGCTCATCAAAACTAACAACTTTTATCCTAAAAATTTTCCCCTTTTTGATGGAGTTAAAACACAAACAGAACTGATCAAATAAAAATACTTAAGCATGAAAACAATAAAAGGATAAGACCTTAGAATTGATCTTATCAGGCAAACAAGAAGACAACAAGGAGTTGTCTTTAAGATAGAGAAGATATGATGTTTCATTAATAATAAGGATAAATGGATTACAGATTATAATAAGTTCAGAATCCTATTATAGGAATATCTTCTATTCTCCTTAGGCACCAGAAACCAATTGAAGAATCTGTCTTGGATGGCCTTCAACTCAGCAGAAGATGTTGGAGTGAAGTTTGCCAACACCTTAGTCTTGTACAACTTCTTCAGCTCTGCCCAATCCACCTGGTCCCCGATCATAGGAGTGTTAAGATAATGAAAATCAGGGGCAATGACTTCCATGTTGAACTCTATGGTTGAATCCATCAGCTGCTTGTAAAGCTCTGCATCAAACGCCTCCATCCAAGAGTGGAAAGTCCTGCTGATGAGTGCATCATCCTCTGGTGGAGGTCTTTGAATGTAATGCTGGATAAACCATAAGGTTTTGGCTTCTCTCCACGTCTCTATCAGAGGGACAGGCACAGTAGAGTCAAAAGACCCTTCTGTCCTGAGTGGCAAGATCTCCATCACTTCAACAGGAGCCTTCCTTCTCTGGCTGGATCCACTGGCACCAGAAAGAACGCCAGCTTCTCTGTTCTTCTTGTTTTGCCTCCTAACATATCGGAGCCTCTGCTCTTCATCTATGTTCTTCCTTATCCTTGCTTGCCTCTCTTCAGGCATCTCTTCCTTGAATCTCTTCTCTACTTCTTCAACAACAGATTCAAGAAAGCTCTTCTTCACTTTCCTTATCTTCCTCTTGGCAGGACCTGAAACTGAGATAGGATCCTGCTCTACATCTGTGGACTCCTCTTCTGCTGCCAGCTGCTTAGCCATGGTAAGAGATTTTAACTCTTCTTTCTTCTTCTTCTGCAGCTCAGCCTGGGCCAGAGTGTTCTCCAGCAGGTCCAGAATAGCCCCATGGCTAAAAAGGGTCTCAAGAGTGGTCTTCGCCAGATCAGTTCTGGCCTGCTCTTCCCCCTTTTTAACTTCATCAAATAAGGGCTGCACCATCTGCCTTATGAGATCAGGCAAAACAGTGGAGGAGGAAGAGTGAAGATCACGGAGTTGCCTAGCCTCCTCCAGATAGGCTTTAGATTCAGCAACCAGCTTCTCCTTCTTTTCGAGCATCTCCTGGAGGGAGTCCTTGAGCTTAGCAGTCTGTAGCATCTGAGAAGCCATTTCCACTTTAAGCACTGAAACAGGTCTCACCTGGTCCGGGACATACTGCTGGATCTGCCTTTGGCTCTCATGCATATCCATCTTCAAATAGAGGCAGTCAGACTTGAATGCAGCTTTGGCAGAGGCAAACACAGCCTTGATCTGCTTCAGGAATTTCCTTCTTTCATCTTTTATCTGGTGCTCCACCAGAGCAGGCGCCAAATGCTGCATTGCCTTGGAGAATCTGCCGATCTGCTGGATTTGCTCATTAAAGAACAACTTCATCTTCTGGAGGACAACAAGAGTCACATCAAAATCCTCCTCATCAGAGTAGAGCTCTGGAGGAAATGTGAAGTGAGGGCCAAATTTGTATGAGGGGCCCTCTGGGGAGATCATCACTCCCTGCTGGATCAACAAGGTGCGGATCAACACCTTGGCTGCATCTGGGGTCTCAAGTTTAGCAGGATTCTGAATGTTTAGCTTCCTCTAGAGATCAATCTCCCAGGCAGTGAACGTAGGAGGACTCATTTCTTCAAGCAGCAGCATTAGGTCCTCCACATCCTCAAGTCTGGCCTTGCTCCAGACTTTGGCGTCAGTCAGATCCGCCAAAAGTGGTAAGTGCTCCAGAAGGATTGGGAAGTGCTCTCTTAGCCAGAGCTGAACACTTACACTCATACTCTGCCTAATGGGACCCATTTCTTCAGATAAGAAAGTAAAGGGTTTGGGCCCAGAGGCAGGGGAGGATGATGCTAAGTTTTTAGGCTCAAGTGAAACATCCTCATCTTCACTATCATCGCTAGATAGGCATGTGGGAGAGGGAAGGGGAGCAGTAAATCCCAAGGCCATTGAAACAGAGGGGTTCTATTCAGTGTGAGATTGGGGAGTGGTAGGGATTTGTGAGTTAGGGAATGAGGGAAAAGGTTGTTCTGCACCAGAAGAAGTAGATGGAACTTCTGGTACAGAGGCTGGGATGGGAATTTGTGAGGGGAGGAGATGTGATCATCATGAATCTTCATACGAACCAGGAACTGGGCCGCATAACCATCCAAAGTCCTGAAATCCTTCGGAACAATTGAAATAAGCTTCTCCACTCCTGCTTTCTGGAGAAGTTCCAGTATGGCCAACGCCGCTGGGTTCTTGGTGGTGTAGAAGTCAACCACCATCTCAGACTTCATCTTTTTCATCACATATTCGTGATCAAAGTTGCATAAGGGAGCCATTTCTGAAGGAGAAAGTATGAGAGATAGAAAGAGAGATTTGCAGAGAAATGTTAGGGTTTGAGAGTGAGAAAATGCGAAAGGACAGATTGAAAAAGTTTTGGTTTAAATAGGGCAAGACGCGTGGCTTGAACAATTAATGAAGTGTGAACGCGTGTGAAATCCCAAATTTAAATTAGGGAACAAAATCAATTTTTGAATTGATAGACATCTTGCACTGTTGTTAAATCTTACGGCCACGATTAAAAGGCAAGTTACATATTTAATATAGTGCGTGGGCATGGTCATTGGGACTGGGATCGAGGGAGTTTTATGGCAGTCAAGAGAAAAAGCGAAATGATTGCCTAGGCCCTCTACCCTAGCCTTAAATACACTCTGAAGATGAAATGTTTTGAGTGTATTTACTAATTTGAAAAGTGGATCCCAATGATCAGAGGCCAGAGAAGTAAATACATACCTGTCACCTGGTATTGTAACCAGATGATACCACGGTTAGTCTGGTGTTACATCTCATCTGATGGAACCTCATCTGGCTCTGGTCAGAATAGACTCTGGATTTCTCTTGAATCTGGTTCTGCACCTCATCTGGAATGTACCTCACCTGGTACAAATCTTATCTGGTACATACCTCATCTGGAGATGTAACTTCCCTGGTATATCTAACCTGTAGACATGTTAGTTTAAAGACAAAATAAAATATGTAATAAAATAAAACAAAGGATACTTCTCTGATGTTCCCCCTAAACCAAATCTGTCTCTGGATCTAATAATCCTAACTCAAAAACTAACTCTCTGAATCTGGTTTCAGCCAAAGGCTTAGTCAGAATATCTGCTCTCTGCTTCTCTGTTGCAATCTTTTCCATCCTTATATCTCCCTTCTCAACATGGTCTCTGATAAAATAGTGCCTTATATAAACATGTTTGCATCTGGTATAAAGAACTGGATTCTGGGTGATTGCTATTGCACTATTACTATCACAGAAGATTGGAATATCCTTAGATATAATCTGGTAGTCCTTAGCTGCTGACTAATCCAGAGTAGTTGTGAGCAACAGCTGCCTGCGGCCATATACTCTGCTTCTGTTATTGATGTAGCAACTGAAGTCTGTTTCTTAGAAAACCAAGATACCAATTTATTCCCTAAGAATTGGCATGTTCCACTTGTAGACTTCCTATCTATTCTGCACCCACCATAATCTGAATCCGAATAACCACTTAACTCTATGTTGTCATCTGCAGGGTACCATAACCCCAAATTCACTGTCCCTTTAAGATACTTCAATATCTTCCTAGCTGCTTCCAAGTGACTTTTCTTAGGATTAGCTTGAAATCTGGCACACACACCAACTGCAAAGGTTATATCTGGTCTGCTTGCAATCAAGTACAGAAGAGAACCAATAAGTGCCCTATACTGAGTTTGGTCCACACTTTCTCCAGACTCATCTGGATCCATGTTGAAATTTGTCATCATAGGAATCTTGGCTGCTTTGCTAGATCCTACTCCAAATTTCTCTAACATGTTTCTGATGTACTTAGCCTGATTGATGAAAATTCCCTTCTCTGATTGCCTAACCTGCAAACCTAAGAAATAATCATCTCACCCATCATAGACATCTCAAACTGACTCTGCATAAGTTCACCAAACTTCTCACACATCTTCTTGTTAGGGGATCCAAAATAATGTCATCAACATATATTTGGACCAGAAGGATGTCCTTACCTTCTTCTTTCCTAAACAAGGTCCTATCAATCTTACCCTTGGTAAAACCATTGTCCAGAAGAAACTGAGATAGAGTGTCATACCATGCTTTGGGTGCCTGCTTCAGCCCATAAGAGCTTTCTTAAGCTTAAACACCTTGTCACCTTGTTCAAAACCAGGAGGTTGTTCCACATACACTTCCTCAATGAGAATCCCATTAAGAAAGGCAGATTTCACATCCATCTGGTATACTTTGAACTTCATGTGAGCAGCATATGCTAGAAATAATCTGATGGCTTCTAGTATGGCAACAGAAGCAAATGTCTCATCATAGTCTATTCCTTCAGACTGAGAATAGCCCTGAGCTACTAGCCTTGCCTTGTTCCTAGTAATGACATCATTCTCATCTTTCTTATTCTTGAAAACCCACTTAGTGCCTATTACCTTCTGATGTCTTGGTCTGTCTACCAGCTCCCAAACATCCTATCTGGTGAATTGATTCAACTCCTCTTGCATAGAAACAATCCAACTTGAATCTTTCAGTGCCTCCTTGATGTTCTTGGGCTCAATCAATGACACATAGCAACTGAATAAGACAGCTAAGTTAAGAGTTCTCCTAGTCTGGACACCCTTAGTTGGATCTCCAATTATCAGGTCATTGGGGTGATCAACCTGGGTCCACCTTCCCGTGGCCTTGCCTGGTTGACCATCTGCTGCAGTACCTTGGTGATTATCACCAACTGCAGAAGAGTTTCCCCCTACAGGAGATCCAACCTCTTCTGGTTCTGCTCCTTGTGAAGACTTCTCCTTCAGAGAACCAGAAGATGGGCCATCATCCGAATCTAAATCTGAATCAAGAATAGGTGGATTAACCTTAATTACTCTGGGAGTAGTCTGATTCTGTGTCTCTTCAGAAGACTTTAAGTCCACCTTGCACTAAAAAACAGATTCATAAAAAACAACATGAGGTGTTTCCTCCACACAAAGTGAATTCCTATTAAAGACTCTGAATGCTTTACTTGTGCTGGAATATCCTAAGAATATTCCATCTGCTACTTTAGCATCAAAAGTTTTTAATTTGGATTTCCCATTGTCATGGATGAAACACTTACATCAAAAAATATGAAAATATGAAACAGATGGGGCTTTACATTTCCATACCTCATATGGAGTCTTACTATGTCTCTGGGCAATTAGGCATCTTTTCTGAGTATAACAAGCTGTGTTGATAGCTTCTACCCAAAACCTCTGTGGTGTGTTGTTCTCTGCTAGAAGAGTCCTTGCAGCTTCCTTTAGGGTTCTATTCCTCCTTTTTGCTACTCCATTTTGTTGGGGTGTTTTGGCAGCAGATGTCTCATGAAAAATTCCATGTTCCTTGCAATACTCTGCAATGTGTGAATTTAAAAACTCTGTCCCTTTGTCACTTCTGATCCTGACTATGCTCTGGTTCTGCTCATTCTGAATCTGTTTGAAGAATTCTGGCAACTTAGTGATAGTTTCATTTTTCTTAAACAAGAACACTACCCAGGTGTATCTTGAAAACTCATCTACTATCACCAAGGTGTACTTCCTTCCACTGAAACTAAGAGGAGAAACAGGTCCAAACAGGTCCATGTGAAGTAGTTGAAGTACTCTGGTTGAGGTTGTGCTTTGGACATCCTTAAAGGAGGTCTTAGGTTGTTTAACCTTCTGGCATGAACCACAAACCTGATCCTTCTTAAACACCTCATTTGGAAGATCTCGAATAAGACCTTTTATGGCAATCTTGTTCAGTGTTTTGAAGTTAAGATGGCTCAATCTCTTGTGCCATAACCAGCTGTCTTCTGCAGATCCTTTAGCAACCAGGCAAGCATTTCTTGGGCAACTGCTAAAATCTGTAAGATAAATGTTACCCTTCCTCAAGCCTATAAGCAAAATATCATTATAATCAGAAGAAAAGGCAGTGCATGAATCACTAGAAAACTTCACTGAGTATCCCCTGTCACAAAATTGTGATACTGAAAGCAGATTATGCTTGAGTCCTTCAACATAGTGGACTTCATCTACATATATGCCATTAAAGGTCAACTTTCCAACACCTCTGGTGACTCCATAGTTGTTGTCACCAAACATCACTCTTGGCCCATTCAATGGCTTAAAATCCTGGAGATGATCTTCCTGGAATGTCATGTGCTTGGAACATCCACTATCAATGTACCACAAATATTTGCTTGAAAGTCCTTTCTCCAATGGGCTCTTATCCTCCTGCACAGAGATCAATTAGGCCCCCTACTAGAGCTAGGTCCTGATTGGTTAGTTGCAGGTTTTGTAGGAATCCAAAGATAAAGATCATCCCTTGCTGGATGAGGAGATCTTATCTTTCTTCCAAATCTATCTACCAGCACATGTCCTCTGACAATGACATACTGAGCTACTGGTCTGATCAGAACACCTTTCCTATAAACAGGTCTGGTGTATCTTTTCTCAAATCTGGCCTTTGGAATGGCCTGCCTTAGAGACATAGTCTTAAAGGTCTGGTTGTAAGGGTACATCCTAGAAGAACCATCTCTGGTGTCATAACTACCCAGATCAGTTGGTTTTCTATAGATGGGTCTGGAAGACCTCCTCTGGTTCTGAAAATTGGATCTATTCTGATGGTTAAATTCCTTCTGAGTATTCCTGTTCTGGAATCTTCTTTGAGCATACCCCCTTTGAGATCCCTGAATCTGATTGAGGTTCTCTGGTTCGGTATATCTCCCTTGATATCTCCTATTCTGATTAGGTTTCCTCTTAGAGTTTCCCTTCTAAGGTTCCCTAATTTTCTTAGGTTCCACTATTTTAGGTTTCCTCTGAGGTCTCCTAATCTGGTTAGGCATCTGAACAGAATAATCAATCCTCATAGGTTCTCCTATCTGGCGTTTATGCTCTAAGATATCCTCTTCCAGTTCAGTGAACTCATTGAGAACATCATCTATATGGTTAGCAGAGCAGTCTTTATTCCAATTAGGATTTTTAACTACTCTGTAACCTTTTCCATTAGGATCCTTTTCATCCCAGATTTCTACCACTTCACCAGATCTTTTAGACATCTTGCCTTTATTGCATAAAAATTTAGTAGATCTGGTTGTAATTCCAGAATATCTTAAACCACTCTTATCATGTACTATTTGAGAAGATCCTTGTATCATGGATACAACAGTTGGAGCTTCTCTGGTCTTAGGTACTTCCATGATAGGTTGTTCAACATGTTTACCCTTGATAAGATATTGGTATTTGGCCTTGAGCTCATTGAACTCTTCTGCCTGAGAGTTCTTCTCTTTCATGAGCTGGTCTACCAGAGTATCTCTTTCTGTGACCTTTTCTTGAAGTTCAAAGACTTCTTTAGAATGGTCTTTCATGAGTTCTCTGGCAGATTTTTGCTCATTAGATAGAGACTGAACTTCAGCTCTTAGCCTACCATTTTCTTTTTCAAGCTTTTGGCAAAGTTGAACACAATTTTGGAGATTTGATAGCATTTGCTGCATATCAGACTCTCTGGAAGCACCAGATGAATGAGAGGATTCAGTATATTTGGAATTTGATAATCATAAGGTAGGTTCATTTACCTCAGTGATGTCTGCCATAAGGCATACATCATCATCAGATCCAAAATCAGAAGAAGAAGAACTGGAACTAGTATCCTCATCCTCTGCTTCTGCCAGTAGTGCTCTCTTGTCTGCATATCTCCTATCTCTCTTGAGTCTTTTCTCTTCTCTTTCTCTAGGAGTCAATTGAGGACAATCATAACTGTAGTGACCAGGCTTGTTGCAGGTATAACAGGTGTTGTCTCCTCTGGGACTGGGACTTGGATCTCTCCTCCTCTGGTTGTACTTTGTTCTGGCTGGACTACTTTCTCTTCTCTGGTAGTCAGATCTGCTAGAACTGCCATCCCTCCTCTGGTAATCTGATCTCCCAGAGTTGCCATCTCTCCTCCTCTCTGGAGTTCTGAATCTGGTCTCCCTAGAGTCTCCAGATGTCTTCTCTTTATCTGCAGCTTTGAAAGAAGTCTTCCTATCTCTAGTAGATTCCTTCCAATGCTTTTTATACCTGCCATATTTAGAACCCATCTTATCAAGTTTACAGGTTAGAAGTGCTACCTGCTCCTTGAGACTCAAGTCATCTGCAGTAGACTCCTTTGGCTCATCATCAGTCTTGATAGTTGAAAAAAATGCAACTCCTTTCTGGCCAGAAGAGGAAACCTCTTCTGTTTGATCCTCCTCTTGAAGATCATACTCGTAAGCTTTGAGATCAAACAACAGAAGATGATGATCCAGATTGTTGAGATCCTTGTTGTCTTTAATCACAGTCACTTTGATTCTCCACCTACTGGTTAGTGAACGCAAAATTTTACTATTTATTTCTTTCTCTGAATAGGTCTTACCTAAGGCACTAGCCTTGATAAGAAGATTTGTGAGGCGCATATCCAGCTGGTCAATGGTCTCGTTTGGTTTCATCTTGAAGGTGTCAAACGAGTGTTGAACAACTTGGAGTTTGTTGTCCTTGATCTTCTCTGTTCCCTCACAGAGCATTGCAAGTTTGTCCCATATCTCCTTGGCAGTGGCACATGTTCTGACCTTTTCAATCACCTCCTTTGTGAGTGTGTTGATGATTTCAGTCCTTGCCACCTGGTCTAGGTTATACAACTTCCTTTCATCATTGTCAAGCTCATCTTTCTTCTTTAATATCTTCTGTCTAGCGACACGGTCACCAGTTCTCTCCTCTGCAGATTCACTTGTTTCTGCCCTGGACTCAGACCTGCCATCATCAAAGGAGTCAAGTAAAATTTTATTGGGCCACTTTCTACCACATCTAACATGCGGTGGTGGATAGCTCCAAGATAACTACTCATCATGAAGCTCCAGTGGTTGTAATCCTCAAAGGAGAATTCTGGTAACTTACGGCTCTTATATGAAGATTTTGAAGACATTTTTACTAAACTTAAAAAATTTAACAAGAAATTAACCAAACACAATAAAGAGCAATGGATCTGCCCGGTGACCACCAAAAAGCTTTACAAAGTAGTGGTCTTTGGACACACTGCTCTGATACCACTTGTTGGTCCCACTAAGTAGATATATTGCGGAAGCTTTAAAGATTATATCTTTAGCAAAGTCTTTTATAAGAGCACAAAAAATAAAGCAAGACAGTAAATAAAGAGAGCAGTAAATGGTCCAGATGTATAGTGGTTCGGATTAAAATATACTACGTCCACTCTCCCTTTTATCAAAGGGGCCTCACTAACTAACCAACAAACAAACTTGCGTACTGGAATTGTGAAGTACCAGTTCCTTCTTACAAACCCTTTAGATCTAACTTAGATCTAAAGTCTACAGCCTTCAACCTTTTCTTAGAGATGAACAGGTTGAGATCCAACTACTCCTTTATGAGTAAATATAAAAGTATGAACAAATAAGAGTGCTATGTGCAAATTAAGACTAAGGCTTGAATATGACTTCGTGCGCGTAAGATTCTAGATCCTTTCTTTGAGTCTGCACTCTTGCATTTATAGAGGTGATTAGGGTTTAGCCGTTGAAGAGCTAATCTAATCAGATCTCTATTTATGGAAGCTTTCAATCAATCAATTCCCTAATTGATTGACTGGGTTGGTGGGATCCTTGGATTGATTAACTTCAAAACTTTCCAATCCGATCTAGTTGACTAGATTTGAAACACCAACGGTCAAAAGCTTCCAATGCCTAACTCTGATTCTCTCCAGAGAAGGCAGGACCAGACACCAGGCAACCTCAATGTCTTCTGGTCCAAAGTTGGTTAGGAAGCAGAATACTCAGGAGAATCAGGAGATGATTCTGAGCATCTTTTGTTTCACCAGACTCGTTTGATTCGGACTCGTCTGGTCTGGGGAAGGTCCTCTGCCTGTGGTCAGTCTCATCTGGTGAAGTCTCTAGTGGAGTCCTCTGGTGAAATCCTCTGGAAGGTCTTCTGGTGTCTCTTTTGGTGAAGTCTTCTGGTCTGGCAGTTCCCCCTAGACTAAGTCCTAATCTAGTTCATCATCTGGCTAACAGGTCCAGATGGTCCTATTACATCTTCTAGTTTGTTTTAGTTCATCAAAACTAAAAACTTTTATCCTAACAACTATTCCTAATACTTGTTTTGTTGCTAAAAGCTCTGTAGAGCTTAGTTGGTTATGGCATAAACGATTAAAGTCACCTGAACTTCAAGATTCTTAACAAAATTTCTAGACAATCACTTGTTGAAGGTCTACCTAATGAAGTTTTTAGCAAAGATCATGTGTGCAAGGCTTGTCAGGAGGGGAAGCAGGTTAGAGTGTCATTCAAGGAGAAAGCTACCTTCTCCACTGACAGGATTCTTTAGCTCTTGCACATGGATTTATTTGGTCCCATAACACCTGTGAGTATGAATGGTAGGAAATATACCCTTGTGGTTATTGATGATTATTCTAGATATACTTGGGTTATTTTCTTGTTGAATAAGAAGGAAACATAGGTGAAGCTTCCTGAGTTGCTCAGAAGGCTCAGCAATGAGAAGAATCAGTCTATTACTAAGATCAGATCTGACAAGGGGACTGAATTTATAAATTCATATATTTCTTACTTTTGTAATGAACTTGGTATAGCTCATGAGACTTCTGCAGCTAGAACCCCACAACAGAATGGTGTCGCTGAAAGGAGGAGAAGGATACTGAAGGAAGCTGCCAGGACCATGTTGGCTGAGTCAGGATTGCCCAAGAAATTCAGGGCTGAGGCAATCAACACTGCATGCTACACTCAGAACAGATCCATGCTGAACAAATAACATGCACAAAACCCATATGAGGCATGGAATAAGAGGAAACCTCGTATTTCTTACTTTAATGTATATGGTTGTAAGTGCTTCATCCTCAACAATGGGAAGACCCAATTGAAAGCCTTTGAAATCAAATCTGATGAAGGAATATTCTTAGGATATTCTGAAGTTTGCAAAGCATTCAGGGTTTACAATTGTAGGACCCTTGTTGTGGAAGAATCACCACATGTTGTGTTTGATGAATGTGATAATGAGTCTAGGGTAAAAGTGTTGAATCCTGACACTGTGGAGGTCACAAGGAGAGTGACAAGGCTGAGCTTAAAGAATCAACCTGATCCAAAGGCCAAAAGTGTGCCAATTTCAAGTTGGGATGATGATGATGATCAGGAAGATGAACCAAGAACCACTCCTAAGACCAGCACATCAGGGATAGTTGAGCCTCAGACTAAGGAACAGGCTCAACCTGAGGTAAGTACCATCTATGAAGATGCGGTTACAGCTGAGACGGTTCCTGAGTCACCTCATCAAGGGGGAATCAATGTCCCTGCCATTGAACAGATTAATCCCTTTGGTATAGACTCAGGTTCATCCCCTTCTGTTCAATTTCCTGAATTTTATGAGCCTGTAGACACTAACATTGCAAGTACTTCAGGAACAACTCCAGGAAAAAGAACATGGCTAGAGGATCATCCCATTGACCAAGTCATCGGTGATCCAATTGAGGGAGTCAGGACCAAACGGTTTCATGGTGAGAGCATATTGTTCTGTTGCTTTCTCTCTAAGCAAGAGCCTCAGAACATTGAAGAAGCTCTCACTGATTCGAACTGGATCGTAGCCATGCAAGAGGAGTTGAATTAGTTCACAAGGAATCAGGTTTGGGAACTGGTAGATAGACCTAGGCACCAAGGTGTTATTGGTACCAAGTGGGTCTTCAAGAACAAGAAGGATGAGAATGGTGTTGTAGTAAGGAACAAGGCTAGACTGGTTGCAAAAGGATATTGTAAGTTTGAAGGAATGGACTATGATGAGACTTTTACACCTATGACTAGGGTGAAAGCTATAAGACTGTTCCTTGCATATACAACATATAACAAGTTTAAGGTGTATCAAATGGACATCAAGAGTGCCTTCCTAAATGGTGTACTCAATGAAGAGGTATATGTTGAACAACCTCCCGGGTTTGAGGTTGGAGATAGAGTATACCATTTGAAGAAAGCACTTTATGGCCTTAAGCAAGCACCAAGAGCTTGGTATGATACCATATCTCAATTCCTGACAGACCATGGGTTCAAGAAGGGAACCGTGGATAGGACCTTGTTCAGGATCACTGAAGGTGATGACATTCTCTTGGTCCAAATTTATGTGGATGACATAATATTTGGATCACCAAATCATCAGCTCTGTGAGAAATTCTCTAAGTTGATGACTGGTAAATTTGATATGTCAATGATGGAAGAGATGAACTTCTTTTTAGGATTGCAGGTCAAGCAGACTGATCAAGGTATCTTCATTAATCAGGCCAAGTATACAAGATACTTGATTCAAAAGTTTGGTGTTCAGCATAGCAATCCAGTTAGGATCCCAATGAACACAAATTGGAAGATGGATCCTGACACTGAAGGGACTTCAGTAAATCAGACAGAGTATTGAGGGCTTATTGGTTCTTTGTTGTACCTGACTGCAAGTAGGCCTAACATTACGTTTGCAGTTGGTGTGTGTGTTAGGTATCAGTCTGATCCCAAGAGGAGTCATTTGGAGGCTTCTAAGAGGATACTTAAGAATTTGTAAAGGACAGTCAATATGGGACTATGGTATCCTTCAGATGACAACTTAGAACTGACTTGTTATCCAGATTCAGATTATGGAGGTTGTAGGATTGATAGGAAATCAACCTCAGGGACATGTCAGTTTTTGGGTAGTAAGTTGATCTCGTGGTTCAGCAAGAAGCAGAATTCAGTGGCGACATCCACAACTGAGGCTGAGTGTATGGCTGCAGGTAGTTGTTGTGCTCAGATTTTATGGTTGAGGCAACAATGGTGAGACTTCCAAGTGGTTGCTAATGAGGTTCCAATCTATTGTGATAACAATAGTGCTAAAGCAATTACTTAGAACTCAGTGCTTCACACAAGGTGCAAGCATGTGGATATTAGGCATCACTTCATTCGAGATCATGAAGGACATTAGGATGGAGAAAATTCACACCGACAGGCAGAGAGCTGACATCTTGACTAAGCCTCTGGCTGAAGCAAGATTTATGGGACTGTCAGTGGAGTTAGGACTCTTACATCTGGGAGATCAGTAAGTGTAGGGTTTTGGGGGAACTCAGACAGACTCGACTCACCGAGGTATCAGGGTGCTACAATGTCTCCCTGACAGGTATGAGTTCTATCCTGACCTTTTATGAATTTCAAGGGTCTTCCTGAGTCCTTCGCCCTGAAAATCTTTATTAAATGCATTCCGTTTTCATTAAAATTGCGTTTTTCATATTTAAACCCACGCGTAATGGAGCATTTAATGCTTTAGTTACTTTTTCATATACGTGTCCATTTTATACGGAATATGACTGACATGGATAATTAATTGATGCTGAGATTAATCCTGGCCCTTCATTTCAAAACCTTTCAAATTCAGGAATTAATGAGTAACTGACTTGGTCTAATCAATCAAGAATGCCATTTGAGGTTTTTACGCAAACACAAAGCACTTCTGCACACTGAGTATTCTCTTGCTCAAGCACTCACAGATTTTCAAAAAACCTTTCTCTCAATCAAAATCAATGGCATTCCTTAACTCCAATTGGACAACCGATAAGCTTGAGGATGTTGTCAACAATAGGCTGGTACACATGGAGCAAGTCATCTCCATGGAAGGTATATGTCTTAATGTCGAGGAGGTCAAACCAATTTTTAACTGGATCTCCAAAGCAGGGTTGGAGAAATATTTCTCTTTGTGCCCAGTTTCTGTGCTTCCGAAGGTGGTGGTGGAAGTGTAATTCAACATATTCCTGCGCAAGGGGAAACTTTTCACCAAAGTGACGGTTCTAAAACTGACTGGTGAGGAAGATGTGGACGGAGAACCTTTCTACAGCAAGGAGACGAAGGACATTAACTTGAGAAAGACCATCAAGGAGGTCTACGCGTTGCCGTCCTCAGGCATCAACCCCAAGGTATACAAAGAGAACTCTGAGGGAGAACTCTTGGGGAAGTGGACAAAGACGGGCTTGTTAGGATAAAAATTTGTTAGTTTTGATGAGTTAAAACAAACCAGAAGTTGTAATAGGACCATCTGGACCTGTTAGCCAGATGAGGATTAGTTAGGACTTAGTCTATGGGGAACTGCCAGACCAGAAGACCTCACCAGAAGAGTCACCAGAGGACTTCACCAGAGGACTTCACCAGAGGACTTCAGCAGAAGAGATCAAGACCAGAGGCAGAGAACATTCCCTGACCAGACGAGTTCTGACCAGACGAGTCTGGTGAAACATAAGTTGCTCAGAATCATATCCTAGTTCTTCTAAGTAATCTGTTTCTTAACCGACTCTGGACCAGAGAACGCCGAGGTTGCCTGGTGTCTGGTCCTGCCTTCTCTGGAGAGAATCAGAGTTAGGCAATTGGAAGCATTGATCCGTTGGTGATTAATCAAGTCAAATCAAGATTGGATTGAGAAGATATGAAGACAATCAATCAAGATCTCACCAACCCAATCAATCAATTATGGAATTGAATGATTGAAGCTTCCATATATAGAGGATCTGATTGGATTAGCCTCCCAACGGCTATGTCCCTAATCCCCTCTATATATACTTGAGTGCAGATCTAGAAAAAGCTCTAGAATTCCTCACGCGCACATAGCCATACTAAGCTTTTGATCACTACGTTGTTTGCACTCACTTTTGCTCTTATTTACTCATCTACTCGTAAGGAGTTTATATACTCAACCTGTTCATCGTGTTAGACAAGGTTGGAGTAAGTTTGTCTTTAGATCGGAGTTAGATCTAAAGAGATTGTAAGAAGGTGCTGGTACTTTGGAAATTCCAGTAAGAAAGTGAGTTGGTTGGTTGATAGTGAGACCCCTTTGATCAAGGGAGAGTGGACGTAGGATATTCAGATCCGAACCACTATATATACGGTCTTATTTATTGCTTTCCTTAATACTTCTTTGATTATAATTCGTGTTCTTAAAAAGGATTTCTTCTAAAGACATATCAGTTAAAAGGCTTCCGCAATTAATCTATCTAGTGGGACTTACAAGTGGTATCAGAGCAGTGTGTCCAACGACCACTGCTTTGTAAAGCTTTTGGTGGTCACCGGGCAGATCCATTGCTCCTTAGTGCTTTTGTTAAAGTTCTTGTTATTTCCCAAATTTTATTTAAAATGTCTGCAAAATCTTCTTATAAGAGTCACAAATTGCCAGAGTTCTCATTTGAGGACTATAGCCACTGGAGCTTCATGATGAGTAATCATCTGGGAGCTATCCAACACCGCATGTTAGATGTGGTAGAGAGTGGCCCCATTAAATTTTACTAGACTCCTATTGATAGTGGCAGGTCAGAGTCCAGAGAAGAAACTAGCGACGCTGCAGAGGATAGAGTTCCCAGACAACGAATCCTCAAAAAGAAAGAAGAACTTGATAACGATGAGAGAAAGCTACATAACCTGGACCAGGTGGCAAGAACCGAGATTATCAACACTCTCACCAAGGAGGTAATAGAGAAGGTCAGAACCTGTGTCACTGCGAAGGAGATGTGGGACAAACTTGCACTTCTCTGCGAAGGAACAGAGAAGATTAAAGATAACAAGCTCCAGGCTGTTCAACACTCGTTTGATACGTTCAAAATGAAACCAGACGAGACCATAGACCAGCTGGACATGCGCCTCACAAACCTCCTAAACAAGGCTAGTGCCTTAGGTAAGACCTACTCTGAAAAGGAAATTAATAGTAAAATTTTGCGTTCACTAACTAGCAGGTGGAGAATCAAAGTAACTGTGATCAAGGACAACAAGGATCTCAATACTCTGGATCATCATCTTCTGTTGTCTGATCTCAAAGCTTACGAATATGATCTTCAAGAGGAGGATCAAACAGAAGATGTTTCCTCTTCTGGCCAGAAAGGAGTTGCATTCTCTTCAACTCTCAAGCCTGATGTCAAGCCAAAGGAGTCTACTGCAGATGACTTGAGCCTCAAGGAGCAGGTAGCACTTCTAACTCGTAAATTAGACAAAATGAGTTCAAAATATGGCAGGTACAAAAGGTATTGGAAGGAGTCTACCAGAGACAGGAAGAGTTCCTTCAAGCCTGCAGAGAAGGAGAAGGCATCTGGAGACTCAAGGGAGACCAGATTCAGAACTCCAGAAAGGAGGAGAGATGACAACCCTGGCAACTCTGGGAGATCAGATCATCAGAGGAGGGATGGTAGCTCTGGCAGACCTGACTACCAGAGGAGAGAGAGTAGCCCTGCCAGATCAGACTACAACCAGAGGAGGAGAGAGCCAAGTCCTAGTCCCAGAGGAGACAATGCCTGCTACACATGCAACAAGACTGGTCACTATAGTTATGATTGTCCTCAGCTTACTCCTAGGGAAAGAGAAGAGAAAAGAATCAAGAGAGATAGGAGATATGCAGATAAGAGAGCATTGCTGGCAGAAGCAGAGGAGGAGGATACTAGTTCCAGTTCTTCTTCTTCTGACTTTGGATCAGATGATGATGTGTGTCTTATGGCAGACATCACTGAGGTAAATGAAACTACTTTAGTCTTATCAAATTCCAAATGTACTGAATCCTCTAATTCATCTGGTAACTCCAGAGAGTCTGATATGCAACAAATGCTATCAGATCTCCAAAACTGTGTCCAACTCTGTCAAAAACTTGAGAAAGAGAATGGTAGGCTCAGAGCTGAAGTTCAATCTCTCTCTCATGAGCATAAATCCACCAGAGAACTCATGAAAGATCATTCCAAAGAAGTCTCTGAACTTCAGGATAAGATCACAGAAAGAGATACTCTGGTAGATCAACTCATGAAAGAAAGGAACTCTCAAGAGGATGAGATCACTGAACTCAGAGCCAAATACCAAACTCTTATCAAGGGAAAACAAGTTGTTCACAACATAGAGGAGATACCTATGCTCAGAGAAGCTCCTAAGATACCATCTGTTGTATCTATCATATCAGAGACTTCTCAGCGCATTTGTGATAAGAGTGGTTTAGGATATTCTGGAATTACCACTAAAACTCATAAATACCTTTATAATAAAGACAAGTCTGTAAGAGCTGGTAAATTGGTTGAAATCTGGAATGATAAAGACTTAACTGGTAATGGTTACAAGGTGGTTCACAATCCTGATTGGAAAAGGAACCACTCTATTAATCACATAACAAATGGTCCAGAAGAGTTGACTGTTCTGGAAGAAAAGATGCTAGAGAATAAGTGTCAACAAGGGGAACCATTAAAGCTTGATAGTTCTGTGAACAATGAGTCCCAAGGTTTAGGAAATACTCAAATTGGAGGACCCCAGAGAAATCCTCAAAGGGAACCTAAACAGATTAGGGGACCTCAAAGGAAAAACTCAAGAAAGGGGAATACCAATCAGAGTAACAACTACCAGGGAAGGAACAATGTTCAACAGAACCAGGTACCCCAGAGACAATTTTCTCAGAGGAATCAATTCCAGAATAGGTCTACTCAAAGGAACAATAATTACCAGAGAAAGTCAAATTATCAGAACCAGATGAGGTCTTCCAGACCCATCTATAGAAAACCAACTGATCTGGGAAGTTATGACACCAGAGATGGTTCTTCTAGGATGTACCCTTACAACCAGACCTTTAAGACCATGTCTTTGAGGCAGGCCATTCCAAAGGCCAGATTTGAGAAAAGGTACACCAGACCTATTTATAGGAAAGGTGTCCTTATCAGACCAGTAGCTCAATATGTCATTGTAAGAGGACATGTGCTGGTAGATAGATTTGGAAGAAAGATAAGATCTCCTCATCCATCAAGAGATGATCTTTATCTTTGGATTCCTACAAAACCTGCAACTAACCAATCAGGACCCAGCACTAGTAGGGGACCTAATTGATCTCTCTGCAGGTAGATAAGAGTCCATTGGAGAAAGGATTTTCAAGCAATCATGTCTGGTACATTGATAGTGGATGTTCCAAGCACATGACCTTCCAGAAAGATAATCTCCAAGATTTCAAGCCATTGAATGGACCAAGAGTGATGTTTGGTGACAACAATTATGGCGTCACCAGAGGAGTTGGAAAGTTGACCTTCAATGGAGTATCTGTAGACGAAGTCTACTACGTAGAAGGACTCAAGCATAATCTGCTTTCAGTATCCCAATTCTGTGACAAGGGATACTCAGTGAAGTTTTCTAGTGATTCATGCACTGTTTTCTCTTCTGATTATAATGATATTTTGCTAATAGGCTTGAGGAAGGGTAACATTTATCTTACAGATTTTAGCAGTTGCCCAAGAAATGCTTGCCTGGTTGCTAAAGGATCTGCAGAGAACAGCTGGATTTGGCACAAAAGATTGTGTCATCTTAACTTCAAAACATTGAACAAGATTGCCAGAAAAGGTCTCATTCGAGGTCTTCCAAATGAAGTGTTTAAGAAGGATCAGGTTTGTGGTTCATGCCAGAAGGGTAAACAACCCAAGACTTCCTTTAAGGATGTCCAGAGCACAACCACAACCAGAGTACTTCAACTACTTCACATGGACCTGTTTGGACCTGTTTCTCCTCTTAGTTTCAGTGGAAGGAAGTACACCTTAGTGATAGTAGATGACTTTTCAAGATACACTTGGGTAGTGTTCTTGTTTAAGAAAAATGAAACTATGACTAAGCTGCCAGAGTTCTTCAAGCAAATTCAGAATGAGCAGAACCAGAGCATAGTCAGAATCAGAAGTGACAAAGGAACAGAGTTTCTGAATTCACACATTGCAGATTACTGCAAGGACCATGGGATTTTTCATGAGACATCTGCTGCCAGAACACCCCAACAAAATGGAGTTGCAGAGAGGAGGAATAGGACCCTCAAAGAAGCTGCAAGAACACTTCTGGCAGAATACAGCACCCCACAGAGATTTTGGGCAGAGGCCATCAATACAGCTTGCTACACTCAGAACAGGTGCCTGATTGCCCAGAGACACAATAAGACCCCATATGAGGTATGGAAAGGTAAAACCCCATCTGTTTCATATTTTCATGTTTTTGGATGTAAGTGTTTCATCCATGACAATGGGAAATCTAAATTAAGAACCTTTGATGCTAAAGTGGCTGATGGAATATTTTTGGGATATTCCAGCACCAGTAAAGCTTTTAGAGTTTTTAATAAGAATTCACTTTGTGTGGAGGAAACACCTCATGTTGTTTTTGATGAATGTACTTTTGAGTGCAAGGTGGATTCTAAGTCTTCAGATGAGATCCAGAATCAGACTACACCCAGAGTTATCAAGGTCAATCCACCTATTCTTGATTCAGATTCAGATGATGACCCATCTCCTGGTTCTCTGAAGCAGCAGCCTTCACAAGGAGCAGAACCAGAAGAGGTTGGAACTCCTGTAGGGGGAAGCTCTTCTGGAGGTGGTGATAATCACCAAGGTACTGCAGAAGATGATCACCCAGGCAAGACCACGGGAAGGAGGACCCTGGTTGATCACTCCAATGACCTGATCTTAGGAGATCCAACTAAGGGTGTCCAGACTAGGAGAACTCTTAACTTAGCTGCCTTATTCAGTTGCTATGTGTCCTTGATTGAGCCCAAGAACATCAAGGAGGCACTGAAAGATTCAAATTGGATTGTGGCTATGCAGGAGGAATTGAATCAATTCACCAGACAGGATGTTTGGGAGCTGGTAGACAGACCAAGACATCAAAAGGTGATAGGCACTAAGTGGGTTTTCAAAAATAAGAAAGATGAGAATGATGTCATTACTAGGAACAAGGCAAGGCTAGTGGCCCAGGGCTATTCTCAGTCTGAAGGAATAGACTATGATGAGACATTTGCTCCTGTTGCCAGACTAGAAGCCATCAGATTGTTCTTAGCATATGCTGCTCACATGAAGTTCAAAGTATACCAGATGGATGTGAAATCTGCCTTTCTTAATGAGATTCTCATTGAGGAAGTGTATGTGGAACAACCTCCTGGTTTTGAACAAGGTGACAAGGTGTTTAAGCTTAAGAAAGCTCTTTATGGGCTGAAGCAGGCACCCAGAGCATGGTATGACACTCTTTCTCAATTTCTTCTGGACAATGGTTTTACAAAAGGTAAGATTGATAGGACCTTGTTTAGGAAAGAAGAAGGAAAGGACATCCTTCTGGTCCAAATATATGTTGATGACATCATATTTGGATCCCCTAACAAGAAGCTGTGTGAAAAGTTTGGTGAACTCATGCAGAGTTAGTTTGAGATGTCCATGATGGGTGAGATGAATTACTTTTTAGGTTTGCAGGTTAAGCAATCAGAGAAGGGAATTTTCATAAATTAAGCTAAGTATACCAGAAACATGTTAGAGAAATTTGGAGTAGGATCTAGCAAAGCAGCCAAGATTCCTATGATGACAAATTTCAACATGGATCCAGATGAGTTTGGAGAGAGTGTGGACCAGACTCAGTACAGAGCACTTATTGGTTCTCTTTTGTATCTGACTGCAAGCAGACCAGATATTACTTTTGCTGTAGGAGTTTGTGCCAGATTTCAAGCTAACCCCAAGAAGAGTCACTTGGAAGCAGCTAGGAAAATATTGAAATATCTCAAGGGAACTGTGAATTTAGGATTATGGTATCCTGCAGATGACAACTTGGAATTGAGTGGTTATTCAGATTCAGACTATGGTGGGTGCAGAATAGATAGGAAATCTACAAGTGGAACATGCTAATTTTTAGGGAATAAATTGGTATCCTGGTTTTCTAAGAAGCAGACTTCAGTTGCTACATCAACAACAGAAGCAGAGTACATGGCTGCAGGGAGTTGTTGTTCTCAACTTCTCTGGATTAGTCAACAACTTAGGGATTACCAGATTAGAGCTAAGGATATTCCTATATTCTGTGATAGTAATAGTGCCATTGCAATCACCCAGAATCCAGTTCTTCATACCAGATGTAAACATGTTGATATAAGGCATCATTTTATCAGAGATCATGTTGAGAAGGGAGATATAAGGATGGAAAAGATTGCAACAGAGAGGCAGAGAGCAGATATTTTAACCAAGCCTTTGGCTGAGACCAGATTCAGAGAGTTAGCCTTTGAGTTAGGTTTGTTGGATCCAGAGACAGATTTGATTTAGGGGGAACATCAGAGAAGTATCCTTGTTTTATTAATTTTCTTCATATATTTTCCTTATGCTAACATACCTGCAGACTAGATATATCAGAGAGGGTATACTTCCAGATGAGGTATACACCAGGTGACACTTATCCCAGATGAGGTGCTGAGTCAGAGATATGTCCAAAGTCTTTTCTGACCAGGACCAGATGAGTTCCATCAGAGGAGAAGTATCACCAGACTAGTTGTGGTTTCATCTGGTTACAATATCAGGTGACAGGTATGTCTTTACTTCTCTGGCCTCTGATCATTGGGATACACCTTTAAAATTAATAAGTACACTCAAAACGCTTCAACTTCATAGTGTATTTAAGACTAGGGTATAGGGCCTAGACAATCAATTCGCTTTTTCTCTTGACTGCCACAAAACTCCTTTATACCCAGTCCCAATGACTATGCCAACGCACCAGATTAAATCTGTATCTCGCCTTTCACCATGGCCATCAGATTTAATCACTGTGCAAAATGTCAATCATTGCTAAAATTGATTTTTTTTCCTCAATTAAATTTGAAATAACACGCGTTCACACTTCATTTAATTTTCAAGCCACGCGTATTACTCTATTTAAATCAATTTTATTTTCAATCTGTCCTTTCACGTTTCCATACTTTCAAACCCTAACCTCTCTCTGCGAAGCTTTTTCTCTCTCTCTCTCTCTCTTTCACAGTAATGGCCCCTCCGTGCAACTTCGATCATGTCCTGATGATGAAAAAGCTTAAGACGGAGATGGTGGTGGACTTTTATACCACCAAGAACCCGGTTGTGCTGTCGGTTCTGGAGATGTTCCAGAATGCAGGGGTGGAGAAGTTGATCTCCACTGTTCCAAGGGATTTTCGTACTCTTGACGGTTATGCGGCCCAGTTGTTGGTTCGTATGAAGATTCATGGCGATTATTTTTCTTCGAAGATTGATGAAGATGATTTGGTGTTCTCTAAGCACGATTTCTGCGCTTTGTTCGAAAACATTTCTGCGGTGGGAGTGGATCCGTTGACATACAAGGAAGATGATATCATTGGATCATTCAAGATTTTTGCTCGTTCTTCCTGCCAGAACATCACAAAGGGCTTTGTGGACAAGCATTTAAGGCAGAAGTTCAAGGTGTTATTTGATATCGTGGTCAAAGTACTTATGTGTGAGAATCACAGCACAGATGCCATTTTCAATGGTAGGATGTGTGTGATGAGGGCTTTATATGATGGTGTGCAGTGTAATTGGGCGGAGTTCTTCTGGGATGTGTTGAGGAAGAACAGGCTGAAGGTGAAGAAGGAGCCCTGTCCTTCCAAGCCAGGGGAGTTGCAGTTCCATTTCACTGCAAATGTCTCTTTGGGGACTAAGTTAACTCTCATTCTGGATTCTCTTCTTCCAGAGAAGAAGTGGAAGTCTTCTTGGTGCCACAGTTATCACAAGTCCAAGATCCTCTTCTCCAAGGATGGTCCTCTCCACGGCCATGCCGACTCTGATGGGGAGCAAGCCATCCCTGCCCCTCCTATTCAATCTATTCCTTCTCCTCCAAAGGGGCAGAATAAAGCTGCTGAAGCAACTGGTTCTTCAACCGTTGCCTTTTCTGGTTCCTCAGAGGAGGACCAGATTCCCCTTCTTGATGTGCTTAAGAAGAAGGGTGATGATGATAAAGCTGTTAAGAAGGCTGGAGCAGCCAAGAGGAAGCGGCCAGAGGAGGCCAGGAGAGGCTCTGCTAAGAAGTCTAAGACTAGCAGGAAGGCCAAGAAAACCCTTCTGGTGGATGAGCCATCAGAAGAAGAAGAGGAGGAAGAGGTTGAGCCTCTTGTGAGGAAATCCAAGGCCAGGAAAGCAATTCTTCAAGATTCAGACTCTGGATCTGATCTTGGAGAGGCCTTGGAGAAGGCTATTGAGGATGCTTCCCAGATGATGGAGGATGCTCTAGAGACTGCTATACCTGCTGGTGTTGACCCAGCAGAGGTAAATCCCTCCATTCCATCTTCTTCCCCCATTAATCTTGTTTCCCCTTCTACCTCTCCCCCAGATAATATACCCCAATCCCCTTCTGCCTCTGGTAACCCTTTTGTTCCACCAGAGCAGATCATCCCAGATACCCCTGTCTATACTCCCTCTACCATTCCTACCCAAACACCCTCTCCCCCAATTTCCCAAACACATCTTCCCACAGATCCCTCTCCCCCACCTTCTGCACCAGAGGTACCCTCAACCTCTTCTGGTGCAGACATCCCCCCTCCAAACACTTCTACCTCCCAGACACCTCCTACACATTCTGTACCAAATATTCCTTCCTCTTCTGGTGCAGAACAACCCATTCCTACCACCTCTACTTCACAAAATCCTAACCCTCCCCAAACCCATACAGATCAGGACCCAACCATTGCTATGGCTCTGGGATTCCCTGCCCCTCCCCCCTCTCCAACCTGTTTAACAAGCGATGATAGTGAAGATGAGGAAGCTTCACTTGAGCCTGCTCACTTAGCACCTTCTTCCTCTGCCTCTGGGCCCAAACCCTTCTTTTTCTCTTCTGATGAGATGGGCGCCATCAGGCAGAGTATGAGTGTGAGTGCTCAGCTCTGGCTAAGAGAGCAATTTCCAATTTTGTTGGAGCACTCACCCCTCCTGGCAGATCTGACTGATGCCAAGGTTTGGAGTATGGCTAGACTCCAGGATGTTGAAGATCTCATGCTTCTGCTAGAGGAGATGTCTCCATCTACCTTCATTGCTTGGGAGATTGAGCTGAAGAAGAAGCTAAATATTCAAAACCCGGCAGAGTTGGAGACACCAGAAGCGGCCAAGATCCTCATGAAGACTCTCCTTATCCAGAGAGGAGTTATGCTCACTCCAGAGGGCTTCTCCTACAACTTTGGTCCTCATTTCACTTTCCCTCCTGAGCTATATTCAGACGAGGAGGACTTTGAGATGTCTCCTGCTGTGCTCCAGAAGATGAAGGCTTTCTTCAACGAGCAGATCATGCAGATAGGGCGCTTTTCCAAAGCAATTCAACATATGGCCCCTGCTATGATAGAGCACCAGATCAAGCATGAGAGGAGAATCTTCCTGAAGCAGATCAAGTCCACTCTGGCAGAGGTAAAAGCTTCCTTCAAGGCTAATGACTTATTTGTCAAGCTAGATGTCATGCACAGCCAGAAGCAGCTCCAGGAGCACGTGCTGGAGCAGTTGAGGCCAGTCTCTGTTCTCAAGGTGGAGATGGCCAGCCAGATGATTCAGACTGCAAAGCTAAAAGACTCCCTCCAGGAGATGTTGGAGAAGCAGGAAAGACTTGTTGCAGAGTCTAAAGCCTATCTGGAGGAAGCCAAGCAGCTTCGTGATCTTCACTCTTCCTCCAACACTGCCTTGCCTGATCTTATAAGGCAGGTAGTGGAGCCCCTCCTTGATGAAGTTAAAAAGGGGGAAGAGAAGGCCAGAACTGATCTGGCGAAGACCACCAATGAAACTCTCTTCAGCCATGGAGCTCGTCTGGACCTGTTGGAGAACACTTTGGCCCAGGCTGAGTTGCAGAAGAAGAAGAAGGAAGAGTTCAAGTCTCTTTCCATGGCTAAGCAGCTTGCTGCAGAAGAGGAGTCTGAAGCACAGCAGGATCCAATTTCCATCTTTGGACCTGCAAAGAGGAAGATAAGAAGAGTCAAGAAAAGCTTCCTTGAGACTGTTGTTGAAGAAGCTCAGAAGAGATACAAGGAAGAGACTCCAGAGGAGAAGCAAGCAAGAATTAGGAAGAACATAGATGAAGAGCAGAGGCTCAGATATGTTAGAAGGCAAAACAAGAAGAGCAGAGAAGCAGGTGCTTCTTCTGGTGCAGGTGGCTCAAGCCAGAGGAGGAAAACTCCCATTGAAGTGATGAACATTCTGCCTCTCAGGACGGAAGGGTCTTTTGACTCTACTGTGCCTGTGCCCCTGATTGAAAAATGGAAGGAGGCAAAGACTCTCTGGTTCATCCAACATTATATCCAGAGGCCAGCACCAGAGGATGATGAGCTAATTAACAAGACCTTTCACACCTGGATGCAAGCCTATGATGCAGATTTGTACAAGCAACTGATGGACTCAACCATTGAGTTCAACCTGGAGGTGACTGCCCCTGAGTTCACTTATCTTAACACTCCTATGGCAGGAGACCAGGTTGATTGGGCTGAGCTGAAGAAGCTTTACAAGACCAAAGTGTTGGTGAATTTCACCCCAACATCTTCTGCGGAGTTGAAGGCCGTCCAGGATAGGTTCCTTGACTGGTTTCTTGTCCCTAAAGAGAACAGAAGATATGCCTAGAATAGGACTATGAACTTCAATGTAATCTGTAATTATTTTGTCCTCTGATTATTAATGAAAAATACATATCTTCTTTGTTCTGAAGACAACTCCTTGTTGTCTTATTATTTGCCTGATGAGATCTATTCTAAGGTCTCATCCCCTTATTGTTTTCTTGCTTCAGTTTTACTTTTGATCAGTTCTGGTAGTGTTTTAACTCCATCAAAAAGGGGGAAATTGTTAGGATAAAAATTTGTTAGTTTTGATGAGTTAAAACAAACCAGAAGTTGTAATAGGACCATCTGGACCTGTTAGCCAGATGAGGAATAGTTAGGACTTAGTCTAGGGGGAACTGCCAGACCAGAAGACCTCACCAGAAGAGTCACCAGAGGACTTCACCAGAGGACTTCACCAGAGGACTTCAGCAGAAGAGATCAAGACCAGAGGCAGAGAACATTCCCTGACCAGACGAGTTCTGACCAGACGAGTCTGGTGAAACATAAGTTGCTCAGAATCATATCCTGGTTCTTCTGAGTAATCTGTTTCTTAACCGACTCTGGACCAGAGGACGCCGAGGTTGCCTGGTGTCTGGTCCTGCCTTCTCTGGAGAGAATCAGAGTTAGGCAATTGGAAGCATTGATCCGTTGGTGATTAATCAAGTCAAATCAAGATTGGATTGAGAAGATATGAAGATAATCAATCAAGATCTCACCAATCCAATCAATCAATTATGGAATTGATTGATTGAAGCTTCCATATATAGAGGATCTGATTGGATTAGCCTCCCAACGGCTATGTCCCTAATCCCCTCTATATATACTTGAGTGCAGATCTAGAAAAAGCTCTAGAATTCCTCACGCGCACATAGCCATACTAAGCTTTTGATCACTACGTTGTTTGCACTCACTTTTGCTCTTATTTACTCATCTACTCGTAAGGAGTTTATATACTCAACCTGTTCATCGTGTTAGACAAGGTTGGAGTAAGTTTGTCTTTAGATCGGAGTTAGATCTAAAGAGATTGTAAGAAGGTGCTGGTACTTCGGAAATTCCAGTAAGAAAGTGAGTTGGTTGGTTGATAGTGAGACCCCTTTGATCAAGGGAGAGTGGACGTAGGATATTCAGATCCGAACCACTATATATACGGTCTTATTTATTGCTTTCCTTAATACTTCTTTGATTATAATTCGTGTTCTTAAAAAGGATTTCTTCTAAAGACATATCAGTTAAAAGGCTTCCACAATTAATCTATCTAGTGGGACTTACAGGGCTCAACTGAGTTCAGAGCGCGTCAAAACAAGGGTACCTTGAAGCCTGAGTACAGGGCCTTTGTGGACTTAGTGTCCAAAGTTGTTATGGGATCCACAGGCTCACATAAGCAATTGAGCTTGCCCAAACTGAGGATTATGGGAGCCATTATCGATGGTGTAGAGGCAAATTGGGAGAAGTACTTCCTTGATCAGATCTATCAAGCTGCTATGGACAAGATCAAGAGGGATGATGATGAAAAGCACATCTCAGTTGGTGCTACTCTTCCGTTTGGAACGAGGTTGTCCATACTAATTACTCATGCCTGCCATGGGTACACTATCGACATGGAGGACAACCTCCCTTCTAAGAGGGTGATGTCCATATCACTGAGTGACACCTACTCTGTGTTAGGGCTTACTGACCCCAACGCTAAGACAAAGGGTCAGGCTAAGAAGCCAGCTGTGAAGGCCAAGAAGGTGGCAACCAGTCTCATAGAGAGGGTGGATGAGCTCTTTGAAAAGAGCAAAGAAGTGGAGGAGGAAATCACTTTTGAGCGTGCTGAGGCGCAGGATGCTGAGACGGAGATGGAGAAGAAGAAGTTGAAGGTGGTGCTGTTAGGAAAGGCCACCAAACAAGGTACTGAGTCAAATCCAAAGAGGGCCGATTCAGGGGCTAAGGGAACTGACGATGACGTCAGAGTAGATAAGGAGCAGGGCAAGAGGCCATTGAAGAGACTGAGGAAGGGACCCAAAAAGTCCCCAACCAATGGCCTGCCGGAGGTGAGTGAGAGGGAGGAGTCAAGCTCTCCCCGAGCCTCTGACTTGGAGGTAGTGAGAACGACAATCGAGATGGCTGAGATATTGTAGCCTGAGATCAAACCTACCAAATCACCCAAACACTCTGAACCTACTCCCCAAACCAACCCTGACCCCACACCCCAACAGCCACAAACACCCACACCAGACAACCTTTCTAACTCATCTGAGTCAGCGCCAACAACCTCACCCATACATGAGCCTGACCAGTCCTCTGAGCCAAACCTTCCCAAGCCTGCAGACTTCCCATCTTACCCCAACCCCAAGGATTGCCCCAAATCCTTCACAGCTGGAGATCAGGAGGATGACTTTCTGGAGTTACAGGAGAAGGGGAAGTTGGATGCGCATATGGTGGGTGGTATTCTGGAAAACACCCTGGGGGGGAATGCCACGGAATGGGCAGCCAAGTGCTGGCCCAGCCTGAACCTATATAAGGAGCTTCTTGCAAATGTTGTGGAGCTGAAGGTATGGTTGGACTTCAAACAGTCTGATATGCAGGAGCAACACATGTTTGTGGATGATCGTGGCTAGGAACACTGGAAAACTGAGGAGGCAATGTTGTACATATATTTTGGGCTCACCAGCTGGCTGCAGCTCTTGAACTTTGATAATTTGAAGCAGCTGGTAATGGAGATGATGTCGAGGATGCAAGCTGACATCAGATCTGATGGTGAGAAGGATGGTGAAGAGGATGATGATGCCCAAGATGGAGCAGCGAAGAAGATGGTGGATGAAACGGCGAACGAAGTGGATCTTATGATCCCTGAGTCTCAGACTCAGGGGGAAGGTGTTAAAGACGTTGGTGCCAAGGGTGGACCAACGGCTGAGGATGTTGAGAACATCTCAGCTGCCGATGGCACATTAGTCAATGAAGGGATTCCCTGCCCTGAGACAAAGGAGGATGATGTTGAGGCATCTAAGGAGACTTCTAGTTCTGAGGGACAAGTTCCCAAAGTTCAAGATGGCTTAGCTGAGCCTGTGCAGGCGGCTATGACCACTTCACAACTGCCTTTAGTGCACCCTAAAGAGGGGACTGAGGATGCAGGGGCTGACAAGGGAAAACAGCCAGCCACTAATGATGTCGCTGGAGACGAAGATGTGCTCATTACTGGGGTCAGACGTGCAGAATTTACCAGTATAGTCGAAGTCAAGAAGGAAAAGACTACTGAGAACCTAGCTGAACTTCAGGAGGAAGTAATGAAGCTACGCGCTGAAAAAGAAGAAGACACCAAGGCCCTGGCAAAGCATATCAGGTGGACCAAGTCAGCGTACAACACCCTTGCCAACAGGGAGCTGATATTGCTGAAGAAAACAATAACTGATATGGCAAAGTCAGTGAGGAGTGAGAGAAAGAGAACAAAGAAGATGCTGAGGCAGACTCTTCAGCAACTTGAGAATAGGGATGAGCTCAGAGAAGAAAAGCTCAATCAGGCAGTAGAGAGGCTTGCAGTTCAGGCTGAAGCACTCTTTACTCAGGCCTTGAACGACTCAGCGTCCAAGTTGGAGCTGGAGTCAGAGAACTTAGCTCAGACTTCTCAAACTGTTGCTGATGTTTTGGCTAAGGCCACTGATGAGTCGGCGAAGATACTGGCTGAGGCAAGCAGGGTCAGCAGTGAGTCCTCGAAGGTGGAGGAAAGGATCACCAAGGCTGAACAAAGTCTCCAACACAATATGGAGGTCTTTGAGAAGAAGCTGAAAGCTGCCATCAGCTCAGTGTCGTATGCTGGGACTGGGATTGCCACGGAAGTTGAGATGCTGAAGGAGGGCGTATTGGAAGTTCAATCATTAGTTTCTTTCGTAATCAACAGTGGAGCTGAAGTACCTCCATCCCAGGCCAATGATGATGCCAAAAAGGGGGAAAAGAAGAGTAAAAGATCCCGCCCTGAGGCATCTGAGGCAGTTAACCAAGGTGAAACGGTTGAGGCAGATCCAGAAGCAAACCCTGAGGGGAATGTTCTCAGAGTGAGGAAGTCAGCCAGGCTGGCAGCGGCTGAGGCTGAAGATGAGTCTGAAACTGCAAAGCTGAGGGCTGAGGCTGCAAAGAAGGCAAGAAAGGCTAATGAACCTTCTAAGGAACTCCAGTCTTCCAAACCGACTGAGGCAATTCAGAAGTCACCCCAAGTACACACAAGGAAAAATCCCATCACTTATTCTGCGGAGACGGTGACGGTGACAGAACTGTGCGCTGAAGCATGGGGAACACCTTCTGAAAAGTCTGAGGCTGAGCGCAGGGCGGACATAGCTCAAAAGGAGAAGATGCGCATTTTGGAAAGGAAGGTGGAAAAGCTAACTGATCTCACTGACTTACAACAGCGAGAATTGGATGATGCAGTGATCAGTTTGTTAAGGAGGAGGAAGGCGAAGCCTGAGCCAAGAAAGTACAGGAGGAAGCCAACAACTAGGAAGTCAACATTACTACAAGTCAGAAGGCCGGAATCAGGTCAGAGGGAAGCTTATGTCGATGAGTTCATCCCAGAGACATTGAAGGAGTTCTGGATTGATGCAAGGGATGAGTTTGTCAAGCTTTGGTACGTAGTGAAGAAGTGGGGCGACTCTGAAGATATCAATGCCCACTTCACTGATTATATGATGGACAATCACCCTGAGTTGATTCAGAAGATCTTGGAAGAAACTGATGCAGCCCAAGTCCAAGTGAAAGCTCCTGAGTTCGTTGCTCGACCACCCCTTTCGTTCCTAGAACTGGAAAGCACGATACAAAGGCCATCATGACTGAAGTTTTGAAGATTGCTAAGGCTGAAGGCTATGTGAACTAACCTAAAAGGGTAGACGAGTAGAAGGTTAGAGTTTATGCTGGTTATGGACTCGAGCCTGAAAATGAGATTAGTTTAGGTGTTCACATCTTTATTTGTAATAGATCAGGTTCATTGTACCAATTAAATATCATCAATGAAATATATTACATTTGCCCACAGACAAAAACTCATTGTCTTTTTGGCTATTATTTAAATTTTGTACTTTATCAAGAACTGCTCTAACACTAACTTATCTTATTGATAGGATTTTATATTTCCTCTAAGTGTTTTGAGGATCTTTTACGTGTTTTGGCATCATCAAAAAGGGGAAAATTGTTGGGACATTGTCAGTTTTGATTAAGATCCCAAAGCCCCTGAAAAGATGATTGCCTTAGTTTGTCGTAGTCAGGCTAGTCTTGGTTAGGTTTTGTACTTAGTCGTTTTACACTTCACAGGTACTCAGTGAGAAAAGAACTCACTGATGACAATCAAGACTAAGAGCCTGAAGACGAAGAGCACCATCCTGAACTTATGATATGTAACGCCCCGGAATTCAGAAAGTTGACCTTTGAGGTCACAACGTCCTAAACCCGAGTCATCACTTAGTGAACCATAAAAACTGAGCCAGAAAATTTCTTATAAAAGATAAAACGATAAATATAATTATACAGATGCAGCGGAAGAACTTAACATAATACTTATTTGAGAAAACATCAGTTTGTTACTTAATAAAAACCATCATCCCATTACTTAATAAGGAAACATCCCGACGAGTCCTGGGTATGACTCTCGAGGCATTAGTGACAAAAGATTAACAATAGTATAGCATAATGTCTCAATCTTGATAAAAACAGTTTATTTAATTAATAAGCGGGAGTGGGAAGTAGTCATCTACGGCAGCTCTCGGACCTCAGCATCATAACCTGAAAATGTTTAGAGAGGGGCGTGA
The DNA here is from genome assembly GCA_947034835.1 of Ballota nigra. Lineage (NCBI taxonomy): Eukaryota > Viridiplantae > Streptophyta > Magnoliopsida > Lamiales > Lamiaceae > Ballota > Ballota nigra. The sequence continues at coordinate 28,500,437 of OX344727.1, forward strand.
GATAAAATCTCAGCGGGTAACCTGTATGCTGTTATACAGATTGTCAGGAGATCCAAAAATAATAATACTTTTAAGATTTTCACCTTTCAGTTGGTTCATTATAATTTTTGGTCATGTGTATTCGTTTTCTTTAACATAAAACTTATAAACACAAATTTAGAACAAAGCATTCATATGGCCCGAAGGCCCATCATTCATATGGCTCAAAGGCCCATCAATCATATGGCTCAAAGGCCCATCAATCATATGGCTCAAAGGCTCATCAATCTCCTTTCTTATTCATATGGGGGGCACCGGTGGCATTTCCACCGCGTCCTTGTCCCTAAAAATATGGGGGCACTGGTACTCTTTCAACCACATCCTTATCCCTGTTGGGGGGGCACCGGTAGCGACTCTACCGCATCCTTGTCCCTTAAAATTTGGGGGCACTGGTACTCTTTCAACCACATCCTTATCCCTGTTTGGGGGGCACCGGTAGCGACTCCACCACGTCCTTGTCCCTTCCGTCCTTATCCCTCCATCAGCTTCCCTTACAACTTTCACATAGTTCACAAATCACATACCACATGCTCACATTGTTATAATCGCATACTCGCATTCACATTCATAAGATTGTTCATGTCTTTTACTGATATTCATTACGTTTGTTTCAGAAAACTGACAACAGTCCATATAACATTAACTAGCTATACAGATAGTGTCACCCACCTGGAAACTTTTAGAGGTAAAGCTTAACTTCTTGATTGCTTAGAACACGGGCGACCTCTGAGCTTTCGAGCTAACCCCACTTTACCTAGCACAGTCCGTTCATTTAGTCATCGTTCATTCTTTTAGTTTATTACTCAACTTCGCATCATACTTAGGGCTTTTCAGTTATGGGAGAATATTTATTTCATTAGAACAACCCTAGGGTTTTTGTTCAAATTCAAGGAGGGCGTTGAAACTTGTTCATTCGGGTAGTAAGGCTACTCTAATTCAATACGGGTCCACCAGTTGGAGTTTTGGATCTTCCGGGTTCATTCAACACTCAAAAGCAAGTAAAACACTCAAACACATTCTTGGAAAAGTAAACAAAAGTCATTCATATACCTAAAGCATGCTTGTTTATAAAAGTATCACTTATTACTTCTTCCTAGTGTTACTTATTTAACAAAAGACATACATATATGTATTAACTGAAAAAGATATTTATACTTACTGGAAATTATGAAATTTTAGTATGTTATACATCGGATGACATGGAATAAAGTTCGTTAAGGGTACCAAGTCATTTGATCTACGAAAATAGGGTACATTTGCATTTGAAAACAGAACAGCAAGACACTCGTCAAAACAATGTTCATTGAAGTCTAAAAATCATATCTCACAGTAGATACATTCAAAAATCATGAAATTAGAATATGTTATAGAAAACTTAAAATTTAACATTTTTCATTTAGAAACCTAAGTCATTTGAGTTATGAAACATTACCAGATGTTTGATAGAAAACGGGTTTAAAATATAGTTTGTCATACAGTATATGCTTTACTAAAAAATACATAACTTATTGTAAACTTAATCAACATTAATCAAATATTATATAGAGTATTCCAAACTCAGTGGAAAACATCTCCAAATTTTTATAAGATTTTTAAACATATATAAAAGGGTTAAATGAATTTTTCAAAACAAAGAATCAACCTCAGTCAAGTATTTACCACATAATATTAAAACATGTATATCGCATTATATTTTATACAAAATGCTAGGATATTTGGATATGTCTTAAAATACAACAAAGGGAAAATCCCCAAATTTTTCTATAATTTTATAAATACTTTAAATAGGCAAAAAGGTTAGATAGAGTCGCTGCTCCCAGTTTCGCATGGTTTCAGACATACAAATTTCCATGAATTTATTCTCCCTCAATATAAATCAGATGACAACGAAATTTTCACAGTTTCTTATATACATCAAATAATATATCCAGAAAGTTTTTCATAATTTTTCAACATCAATAAAGGTCCGAAATGGGTTCGTCAAAAAAGGAACAGTAGCTAACTCGGGTAGAAACGAACTTTGTCAAACTTTCTCATACACGATCATATAAGCTCAAAATCGTGGGGAATCTTAAACTCAAACCTCATATATCATTCTTACAGTTTAAAAAAGTTTGGGAAAGGTTCTTAACATGCCATTTCTAAGGGTTTCATGCCCAAAACAAAATATGATCAAAGTATTAAGAGAAATGGGTTTATAGGGCTTACCATTGTAGTTTTCCTCTCTTTCTTGGAAGATTAGGAACCAAAGATGAACATCCTAGCTTCTAACACTCCATTGGCTTCAAGATGGTGGGGAAAATACTCCTCCTCAGTGGTGGTGGTGTAGGCCAAGAGGGGGAGGAGAGGAGAGGGCTCCTTCTCCTTCTACTATTACTCCTAACTTTCTCTCTCTCTCTCTCTCTCTCTTTCTCTCTCTCTCTAAACTTCTTTTGTGTGTTTGCAAGATAAAGAATGTGGGTTGGATGTTGGTATTTATAGAAGGGGAGAGGGAGGAGTGAAGGGTTGGTATTGGGTGTATTAAATGTAAGGTAATAATGATTGAGTGTGTAGGGGGTGTTTAGGGCTAGACATAGTATATCATCATGAGATTGCACTTGAGTATGGGACTTCATGAGGGGATATTTCTATCAGATTTGGGGCTGCCATTTATGGTACTCCCGATCCTAGACGCGATTTTGGCTTCGACAATGTATTTTTGATATTTTTCGGTTCGGCTTTTGGTTCCAAAATTTAATTCAAACATACCGTTAAATTCGTATTATTTTTGTGGTTCATATAAATGTTCTTATTTATCATTTTGAATTATTTAAATTTTTATTATAAAAGTCGACCCGTTTTATGGATAAAACTCAAAAAGTGCTAGTAGGGTTGTTCGGCTCGAAATGCTCGTCTGTCACCTGAAAAAATTAGAACTTGCATGCACATATATTTAAATCAAACATTTCATTTAAACACATTAAACATAAATCATGAAAATCCTAATTTGGTTTCGGGTCGTTACATGATAGTCTTCTAAGCTGGCTGAGTAAGTGTCAGTGATGAAGAGTATGACTCTGAGGTCACTACTAACTCAGTCCTGAAGGGAACAGGATGTTATTGAGTTTATGGAAAAAACTTGGAGTAGAGCCAAGCAATGCAAAAGGAATGTCAGCGTCAGGACAAGACCGTTGTGCTCGAGATAAAAAGAACTTAATAAGACAAGCCTGAAGCCTAGGAATAAGTTCTGACATTCTCACCAACCTGATGACGTGGACCAATCCGGGAAGGACATGCACGTACAGACCCTGACATGAAGACTGACTTCAGACTGCATTTTCAACGGACAAGCATTAAATGCAATTACCAAATCCATGCAAGGATGGCTGCTGCATGGGAAATATGTCCGTTTGAGCCACTCTACGTAGATGAATAGAAGGCTATCTATTCCAACAGATAGTTTTCAAATCACCTATAAATACAGAAGGCCTTGAACCCATTCAAGGTTACGGGGAATTTCCAAGCCAGAAATTACTCAAACTCTCAAGCAATCAAAGCATTCAGTCTTTAGAAGAAGCACTCGAAACCAGCTAAATTTTCCAAGTGTTTCTTAATTTTTTAGAGTTATTTTATATTCCAAAGAGCATACTAGCAATATCTTAAGCTTAGAGTGATTATTCAATCCTTAGCAAAGCTTTGTCTTGTAAGGATAATCACAACCTAGTTGGAATCCAAACTGAAACCAAAACCCTAAGTTAGGTTTGTTGGAAGTAAGTTTAGTTAGTGAGTTAGTAAGGAGTTTGTATAGGTCAGTAAGGAGTAGCTGATCTTGGTGCACCTTGGCACGTTAAAAACAAGAATCCCTTGAGTGGATTTCCTGTTAAATCAGGCCGTGGAAGTAGGAGCTTGAGTCTCTGAACCACGTTACACTCCCTGTGTTCTTACTGCTTTGATATTGTGCTTATTTGTCATATTATCTGTTCATTCATAGCATTTGTTTTTATCAAGTTGAATCAATCAGCCTGATCATTAAACAGAGCACTGCCCTACTAATCACTACTTCAGAATTGAGTAAATAAGTTTTTCAGAAAGCAAACTAAACAAGACTTTAAACTATTAGGGCTCACGCATTTCCGCACTGAACTTGAATTGATAATCAGCCAACTGACCCGCACTAAGTGTAGTCAGTGGGTACATTGTTGGTGATCAAATTTTATCGGGCGGATTAGTGACTGTTTTAGTTCGGTTTAAGATCACCAATCAATTTCATGTGATTTATTATCACCGTAAATGATAAATCGAAAGCTTGGGTTACGAAATCGTAGTTACGAAAGTCAAAATCGTATTAATTTCGTGTATGTGTGAGTTTAGGTGTTTAAGTGTGTGTTTTATGAGTATTTGTGAATTTTAACTTGTATTTCTTAGCTGGAGAACAACTATTTATAGAGACTAGCAAGCATGAGGTGTCTATGACTCTTGGTCTCCCTAGCCTACATGCTTGACAAGTGTCCTATTGACCTTTGTTTGACCTTATCTAAGCTGAATCTTAGTTACAAAGTCTTCTTTGGTCTTATCTCGGGCTCATTGTTGTTCGTCCAGGTCGGCTTATTGATCCAGTATGGATTCTTCATCAAAGTTGTTCGCCTTTTGAGGGTATGGCTTCAGAGTTGTTCGTCTATATTCCTTGTTGAGCTGAGCTTCGGAATCTTGGTTCTTTGTTCGTTTGCATACACCTCTTAGGTTGGTGAATACACCACCTTTTATTAATGTTGTTCGTCATTAGTGACTTGGCGGAACATTCATATCTGGTCTCGGGCCTTAAATCCTGTTCGCCAGTATGTTGTTCGTCATTGGAGCTGTTCGTCATTTCATGCACCTCCCTGATTGATCCATGCACTCCAACTTGATTTTCTTCATTAATCACTTTTAAGTTCTTAATCCCTGTCCGCCCATCATTAACTGATGTTCGCCTACCAACAATTGCCCCCTATCCTGACTAGATGTTGGCTGGAACGAGCAACTTTGTGGCGAGCAACTGTAGTTAGGATACTATACTGGTGAAGATTTGGACGAACATCATTGAATCTGGCGAGCAACTTCGGGTTCGCCTCTTCACCTTCCCATGATCTGGGGGACGTACGAGGATGACGTGGGCGGCATGATTGCGCGCCGCCCACGCGCGATCATTCTCTAGACCACGCGCCCCAAGATTTGCACGCCAGTCCTTTAATTTTTGTTTATGCTCGAAAAAGACCCCGTTTTCTTTCAAACTGGCCCATATTTTACTGGAAATTACACTTTGTACCCCATTTTTTTTGCTGGGGTATAAATAAAAGAGGGAAACAAATATTTTCACACTTCTTCTCCTCTTGCTATAGTGCTCCGTCGTCTTCTTCCATTTCCGGCAATCTCAAGCTTTTCGGCGTCCATTTCTCCAGCATTTCACCTCCAACTTTGAAGTAAGGTAGTTATTTTCTCATTCTTCTTTCTTTTCTTTCGCCATTTTCGTTATTTGTGCCTTAGCCGCCGTGGGGAGAAGTTGCACCGCCGTGGAGTGACTTTGCGCCGCCGTCGTTTGCCCAGATCTGCCATTGGAGACCTAAGAAACTCATCTTCACCTTTCAAAAACTTTTCCATTGAACTGATGTCCTCCCATTCGAGCAACCATAACTCAGAGGAGGCTTTGGATCCCCTTTTTCCGATCGTGTCGTTTGTCGAACATCCACCATTTGAGGTTTCTTCGGATACGCACCCTGACATGGATTCGGTGGTTCGATCAGTGGAGGATTCTGGTGCTCGCCAATCTGGCGAAGAGATTAGGGAGGCCGCGAGCAGTACCTCCGACGAGCAATCTTCCTCGAACTCTGAATCTGAGGAAGATCCGGAGTTTGACGAGCTTACCCCTGAATCTCTGGAAGGGATAGGGTTTCCAGGCCCTAAGATGCTCAAAAATGAGATTCCCACTGGTGTTGCTCACCCATTCGATTGGCGAGCATACTCTACCGAGCATGCGAACAACTTTCCTCGCCCCCCGCGTCAAGTTTTGGATTTGGTAAGAACCGAGTACCAGGCGAGCAGGATCAGAAGTGTTGTTCGCAAAGACGAGCTCAACCTCATCCGGGAGGCATATCAAATTCCCCACGAAATCTTTATGTGGGATCCTAAGAAGAAGGAAAGAGCTGATCGTCCTCCTCCAGGGTGTACGGTGATCAACATAGACACGCTGATCGCGGGGCTAAGGTTGCCATTGCCTCCCATTGTTGGTCGCTTTCTGGAGACCAACTTAGCCATCAACCAAATAACCCTTATTGGGTGGATGAACTTGCTCGGCATCATGGGCTTGTTCGCCCTGGAGGGATACATCGACCGCATCACTGCCGAAGAGGTCAACTATTTGATGACCATCACCAAATGTCCAAGAGGAGAGGAAGGGTAATACTACTTGAAAGCCCGGGCTGGATTGAAACTGGTGGAGGGGGTGCCGAACAAGATTCGGGATTGGAAGGAGCATTTCTTCTACATTTTTCTAAGTATCATTTGTTTTCTTGTTCGCAGATACCGTTCTGGCGACCATCCTGGGCGAGCAAGTGTCGTCCACCAATATGCTTGCTCGAAGACTCCCGTCAACATAAGGGAGATTCCAGGCGACCATGTTCGCAGGGCGACAGAGCTGATCGCCCGAGCTTGGACGCGACCCTGGATAAGATTATCTCCCAACAAGGGCTGGCGGACAACATCCATCTCTCCATGATGCATCATGCCAATAGCCTTGTCACAGCTCAGAAGGCAATGGCCCAGTTAGCCGAGCAAGAAAAAGTTGCTCGCCGTTACGCAAGCACTGCTCGGCAGCTCACAAAGGAGAAAGACGGCTTGGTCTGCCAGTATGAGGCTAAACTTGCTCGCCTTAATAACCAGATCAATGTCTACATCGACAATGAAAAGAAATATCTTGGAGAAATCTAAGGCTTGTCTGGTGAATTGGGAGGTAAAGATGCCTTGCTCGGCGAGGAGAAGAAAAAGCAGTCCGCGGCCGAGCAGAAAAATGCCGAGCTTGAAGCGGAAGTTGCTCGCCTCAGGGACATAGAGGCCAACACCTTCACTCACGATCAGCTCGAGGCCGAGCTCTAAGCCCGGTCTGCCCCCATCTCAAACTTGGGATATATCTGCGCTTATGCCGACTGCATTCGCATGGCTGACGCATATGATTTCAAGGATATGGTGGAGGAAATGGGTAAAGACTTGATCGAGTTTCTAGAGAACTATCCCCCGCCAAACAACATCGAGATCCAGCTGGGGGTCAAGATTGACAGCCTTGACCCCAGTATCACTATTACCCATCCTCCACCCCAAGTTGATGAGGGCGAGCAAGAAGAGGAGCCGGCCGCCGTGGACGAGCAAGCTGAAAGGGAGCAAAAAGCTGCTGAAGATATGGCAAGGGATATGATTGTTGATCCTCCTGCCGACTAGATCCAAAGCCCTCCTCCTGCCGAGCAGCAATAGATCTAGGACAGCATAGTCTTCATTTTGTAATAGCTGCTTGCTAGGCTTTTCTTCGTAGTTGCTCGTCTTTGTTGTACTTAAACTTTTGTACTATTTTTTAGGCTCAATGACTTTTATTTTAATGAAGTGTGTTTCTTTTGTTCGCTCATTTTCTTTATACGTTAATTGCCTTTACATTTTTGTCAATGCTTTTGCAATTATAACATATAATTTTGGGCTTTGTTCGATTTGAACTTTGCCTTAATGGAATTTGGGTTTAGCCTTAGGTTCTTCTCATCTTAAAAGACGAACAACCTTTAATTGGCTTTGGTCCTCAGAATGGACTTGTACCTCGAGCTTTTGGACTTTTCTCTTAACGAACAACTATATATACATAATGTAAAAAATTTACAAGTGCTATTAGACTGCTCGTCACTAACATATACAACCTGACGAACAACTTTGAACACTAACCCAAATCATGCTCGCTTATAATATTTTTTGCCGAGCAAAACTCTGTCTAAAATTAAAAAAGATGAAACAACACTAGACTATACAATGTGCCGAACAACTTTTCATTCTACACTTAGCAAAATTTTCAAAAAATTAGGCAAGTTTTTGGTTTGCCTTACTTGGTTCACTTGCCCCCCAAGACATTTGTTCGCCCAATCAAGAACTTGTTCATCTCATTGATAGTACTTCTTCAGATGTACAGCATTCCAGGAGTATTGGGCCGGCTTGTCTTCCATATCTTCGATATCGTATACACCATTAACGAATTTTTCCATTACACGATACGGGCCCTCCCATGTTGGTCCCAATACACCCGGAGGTTGGGCGAGCAACTTTCTTAGAACCAAATCTCCAACTCTGAATTCCCTGATTTTAATATGGGAATTGTAATATCGTTCTGCTCACTGCTTGTAGGTAGCATTTTTTAGCTCGACACTTAATCTTTTTTCTTCGAGCAAATCCATCTCAGTAGCTAGAGCAGAGTTATTCGCCTGCTCATCAAAGTTGGTCGTTCTGAATGTGTTGGCCTTTTACTTGATTGGTATTACAGCTTCTGTTCCGAAAGCCATTGCAAAAAGTGTTTTTCCGGTGCTCGACCTGGGAGAAACTCTATATGCCCACAGGACTTCCGGAAGTTCCTCAGACCAACAGCTTTTGGTCTCCACTAGCCGTACTTTTAATGTATGCTTAATTATCTTGTTTACGGCTTCGACTTGTCCATTCGACTGGGGATGATAGGGCGTAGAGTAATGTTTTTTGATTCCCCACTTTACACAGAAATCTCTCAACTCTTTCCCATCAAACTACGGACCATTGTCTGTCACGATGGTTTGTGGAACTCCAAAACGACAGACAATGTTCTTCCAAATGAAGTTGATCATTTTCTGCTGCATGATCTTTACCATGGCCTCTGCTTCCGCCCATTTCGTATAATAGTCGACTGCCACGACAGCAAATCGAACATTTCCAACTCCTGCTGGGAAAGGACCAATAATGTCCATCCCCCATCTTGCAAATGGCCACGGGCTATAAACTGATACGAGCTGTTGGGCCGGGGTATTAATGTTTGGGGCAAAAATCTGGCATTGATGGCAAGTCTTTGCTTTCTTGATCGCATCCTGGCGTAAAGTCGGCCAATAGTAGCCTTGTCTAATAGTTTTGTACGCCAAGGCTTGCCCCCCAGTGTGATTTCCACATACTCCGGCATGTATTTCTTCGAGTATTGCTCGTCCTTGCCCCCTAGGCAAACATTTGAGAAGTGGGATTGATATTCCCCCTTTGTAAAGCTGCTCGCCCACCAGAGTGTATCTGGCGGCCTGTTTTGTTAATTTGGCAGCTTCAAAAGGGTTGTTTGGTTTTTCCCCACTTTTCAAGTATTTGACTATACTTGTTCTCCAATCTTCTTCTCCACTTGCTTGTTCGTCAAGTTGGTTGACATTATAACTTCTTGTTGATGGATCATTCATCTTTGTAATTATAATGCCTGCCAACTCTGCAGGTCCTTCGCTTGTTGCTAGTCGGGCTAATGCATCTGCTTGCGTGTTGCTTGTCCTTGGAATTTGTTCAATAAAGACTTGTTCTAACAAGGACATTAGGTAAGCAACAAGCCGCTGTTACTCGATCATGTGATCATCTTTCACCTCGTATTCACCTCGGACTTGGTTCACAATCAATTGTGAGTCGCTGAATATTTGTAACCGTCTAACACCTACTGCAAGGGATAGGTGGAGACCAGCAATGAGAGCTTCATACTCAGCTTCGTTGTTGGTTGCCATGAAACCAAATTTGATCGCCGAGGTGAATTCTTGTCTGTCCAGGCTAATTAAAACCACTCCTGCCCCCGAGGCTATATTGGTTGAAGATCCGTCAACATAAAGATGCCAGGGGTGATCAAGTCCTCTCGTCGGATCTGGTGGGAAGGTTAGTTCGACTATAAAGTCGGCTAACGCTTGCCCTTTGATAACTGTTCGAGGAGCATAGGTCACCCCAAATTGGCTAATCTCTAGTGACCATTTTAGTAGATGACCGGCTGTGTCGGGGCGATGGAGAATTTGTCTGAGTGGGAAAGTTGTTAGCACTTCAACTTGATGGTAAAAAAAGTATGGTCGTAACTTCCTCACACTCATGACAAGTGCGTACGCCAGTTTCTCGGTTGGAGAGTATTTGATCTCCGCCTCGTGCAAAGCTTGGCTGACGTAGTAGATAGGTTGATGAAATTTGCCATCTTTTCGTACCAGAACAGAGCTGATTGCCACTTCTGACGCTGCCAAGTACAAGTATAGCTCATGAGACTTCTGCAGCTAGAACCCCACAAGAGAATGGTGTCGCTGAAAGGAGGAACAAGACACTGAAGGAAGCTGCCAGGACCATGCTGGCTGAGTCAGGATTGCCCAAGAAATTCTGGGCTGAGGCAATCAACACTGCATGCTACACTCAGAACAGATCCATGCTGAACAAACAACATGCACAGACCCCATATGAGATACGGAATAAGAGGAAACCTCGTATCTCTTACTTTCATGTATTTGGTTGTAAGTGCTTCATCCTCAACAATGGGAAGACCCAATTGAAAGCCTTTGACAACAAATCTGATGAAGGGATATTCTTAGGATATTCTGAAGTTAGCAAAGCTTTCAGGGTTTACAATTGTAGGAACCTTGTTGTGGAAGAATCACCACATGTTGTGTTTGATGAATCTGCTAATGAGTCTAGGGTAAAAGTGTTGAATCCTGACAGTGAGGAGGTCACAAGGAGAGTGACAAGGCTGAGCTTAAAGAATCAACCTGATCCAAAGGTCAAAACTGTGCCAATTCTAATATTGGATGATGACGATGATTAGGAAGATGAATCAAGAGCCACTCCTAAGCCCAGCACATCAGGGATAGTTGAGCCTCAGACTGAAGAACAGGCTCAACCTGAGGTAAGTACCGTCTATGAAGATGCGGTCGAAGCTGAGATGGTTCCTGAGTCACCTCATCAAGGGGGAATCAATGTCCCTGACATTGAGCTTGTCAATCCCTTTGGTATAGACTCAGGTTCATCCCCTTCTGTTCAATTTTCTAAATTTTATGAACCTGTAGACACTAACATTGCAGGTACTTCAGGAACAACTCCAGACAAGAGAACATGGCTAGAGGATCATCCCATTGACCAAGTCATTGGTGATCCAACTGAGGGAGTCAGGACCAGTCGGTTTCATGGTGAGAGTGCACTATTTTGTTGCTTTATCTCTGAGCAAGAGCCTCAGAACATTGAAGAAGCTCTCACTGACTCGAACTGGATCATAGCCATGCAAGAGGAGTTGAATCAGTTCACAAGGAATCAGGTTTGGGAACTGGTAGATAGACCTAGGCACCAAGGTGTTATTGGTACTAAGTGGGTATTGTCAGTATGAAGGGATAGACTATGATGTTCCTTACTACAACACCATTCTCATCCTCCTTGTTGCAAAGGGGTATTGTCAGTATGAAGGGATAGACTATGATGAGACTTTTGCTCCAGTGGCCAGGTTGGAAGCTATCAGATTGTTCCTTGCTTATACAACATATAAGAAGTTTAAGGTGTATCAAATGGATGTCAAGAGTGCCTTCCTGAATGGTGTACTCAATGAAGAGGTATATGTTGAATAACCTCCCGGGTTTGAGGTTGGAGATAGAGTATATCATTTGAAGAAAGCACTCTCTAGACTTAAGCAAGCACCAAGAGCTTGGTATGATACCCTCTCTCAATTCCTGACAGACCATGGGTTTAAGAAGGGAACCGTGGATAGGACTTTGTTCAGGATCACTGAAGGTGATGACATTCTCTTGGTCCAGATTTATGTGGATGACATAATTTTTGGATCACCAAATCACCAGCTCTGTGAGAAATTCTCTAAGTTGATGACTGGTAAATTTGAGATGTTAATGATGGGAGAGATGAACTTCTTTTTAGGATTGCAAGTCAAGCAGACTGATCAAGGTATCTTCATTAATCAGGCCAAGTATACAAGAGACTTGATTCAAAAGTTTGGTGTTCAGAACAGCAATCCAGCCAGGATCCCTATGAACACAAATTGGAAGATGGATCCTGACACTGAAGGGACTTCAGTAAATCAGACTGAGTATCGAGGGCTGATAGGTTCTTTGTTGTACCTGACTGCAAGTAGGCCTAACATTACGTTTGCAGTTGGTGTGTGTGCTAGGTATCAGTCTGATCCCAAAATGAGTCATTTGGAGGCTGCTAAGAGGATAATTAAGTATTTGAAAAGAACAGTAAATATGGGACTATGGTATCCTTCAGATGACAACTTAGAACTGACAGGTTATTCAGATGCAGATTATGGAGGTTGTAGGATTGATAGGAAATCAACCTCAGGGACATGTCAGTTTTTGGGTAGTAAGTCGATCTCGTGGTTCAGCAAGAAGCAAAATTCAGTGGAGACATCCACAACTGAGGCTGAGTATATGGCTGCAGGTAGTTTTTGTGCTCAGATTTTATGGTTGAGGCAACAATTGAGAGACTACCAAGTATGTGCTAATGAGGTTCCAATCTATTGTGACAACAATAGTGCTATAGCAATTACTCAGAACCCAGTGCTTCACACAAGGTGCAAGCATGTGGATATTAGGCATCACTTCATTCGAGATCATGTGGAGAAAAAGGATATTAGGATGGAAAAAATTCACACTGACAGGCAGAGAGCTGACATCTTGACTAAGCCTTTGGCTGAAGCAAGATTTATGGAACTGTCAGTGGAGTTAGGACTCTTAGATCCGGGAGTGCAGTCAGTATAGGGTTTAGGGGGAACTCAGGCCAGACTCGACTCAGCGAGGTATCAGGGTACTACAATGTCTCCCTAACAGGTATGAGTTCTATCCTGACTATTGTGAATTTCAAGCGTCTCTCTGAGTCCTTCGTCCTGAAAATATTTATTAAATGCATTCCATTTTCATTAAAAGTGTGCATTTTCATATTTAAACCCACGCGCAACGGAGCATTTAATACTTCATTTACTTTTTCATATACGTGTCCGTTTTATACGGAATATGACTGACATGGGTAATTGATTGATGCTGAGATTAATCCTGGCCCTTCATTTCAAAACCTTTCAAATTCAGGAATTAATCTCAACCCCACGTCTGAGTAACTGACTTGGTCTAATCAATCAAGAATGCCATTTGAGGTTTTTACGCAAACACAAAGCACTTCTGCACACTGAGTATTCTCTTGCTCAAGCACTCACATCAACTTGAGAAAGGCCATCAAGGAGGTCTACGCGTTGCCGTCCTCAGGCATCAACCCCAAGGTTTACAAAGAGAACTCCGAGGGAGAATTCCTGGGGAAGTGGATAAAGACGGGCTCAACTGAGTTCAGAGCGCATCAAAACAAGAGTACCTTGAAGCCTGAGTACAGGGCCCTTGTGGACTTAGTGTCCAAAGTTGTTATGGGATCCACAGGCTCACATGAGCAATTGAGCTTGCCCAAACTGAGGATTATGGGAGCCATTGTCGATGGTGTGGAGGCAAATTGGGAGCAGTACTTCCTCGATCAGATCTATCAGGCTGCTATGGACAAGATCAAGAGGGATGGTGATGAAAAGCACATCTCAGTTAGTGCCATTCTCCCATTCGGAACGAGGCTGTCTATACTGATTGCTCATGCCTGCCCTGGATACACCTTCGACATGGAGGACAACCTCCCTTCTAAGAGGGTGATGTTCACTTCACTGAGTGACACCTACTCTATGCTAGGGCTTACTAATCCCAACGCTAAGGCAAAGGGTCAGGCTAAGAAGCCAGCTGGGAAGGCCAAGAAGGTGACAACCAGCCTCATAGAGAGGGTGAATGAGCTCTTTGAAAAGAGCAAAGAAGTGGAGGAGGAGATCACTTCTGAGCGCGATGAGGCGCAGGCTGCTGTGAAGGAGGTGGAGAAGAGGAAGGTGAAGGTGGTGCTGTCAGAAAAGGCCACCAAACAAGGGACTGAGTCAAATCCCAAGAGGGCCGATTCAGAGGATGAGGGAACTGACGCTGACGTCAGAGTGGATAAGGAGCAGGGCAAGAGGCCATTGAAGAGACTGAGAAAGGGACCCAAAATGTCCCCAGCCAAGGGCCTGCCGGAGGTGAGTGAGAGGGAGGAGTCAAGCTCTCTCCGAGCCTCTGAATTGGAGGTAGTAAGAACGACGATCGAGACGGCTGAGATACTACAGCCTGAGATCAACCCTACCCAATCATCCAAACACTCTGAACCTACTCCCAAAACCAACCCTGACCCCACACCCCATCAGCCACAAACACCCCCACCTGACAACCTTCCTAACCCACCTGAGTTAGAGCCATCAACCTCACCCATACATGAGCCTGACCAGTCCTCTAAGCCTAACCTTCCAAACCCTGAAGATTTCCCAACTTACCCCAACCCCAAAGATTGCCCCAAATCCTTACATGCCGGAGATCAGGAGGATGACTTTCTGGAGTTGTAGGATGAGAAGGATTTGGATGCCAATTTGGTTGGTGGCATTCTGGAGAACAACTTAAGAGGGAATGCCACTGAGTGGGCAGCTAAGTGTTGGCCTAGCCTGAACATGTACAAAGATCTTCTCGCAAACGTTGTGGAACGAAGGTATGGTTGGACTTCAAGCAGTCCAATATCTAGGAGCAACACATGCTTGTGGATGCTCGAGTCTGGGAGCACTGGGAAACTGAGGAGGCAAGGTTGTGCACGTATTTTGGGCTCACCAGCTGGCTGCAGCTCTTGAACTTTGATAATTTGAAGAAGCTGGTGATGGAGATGATGTCGAGGATGCAAGCTGACATCAGGTCTGATGGTGAGAAGGATGATGAGGAGGATGATGATGCTCAAGATGGAGCAGTGGAGAAGATGGTGGATGAAACGATAAAGGAAGTGGATCTTATGATCCCTGAGTCTCAGACTCAGGGGAAGGTGCTAAAGACGTTGGGCAAAGGGTGGACCAACGACTGAGGATGTTGAGAACATCTCAGCTACCGATGACATATCAGTCAATGAAGGGATTCCCTGCCCTGAGACAAAGGGGGATGATGTTGAGGCATCTAAGGAGACTCCTAGTTCTGAGGGACAAGTTCCCAAAGTTCGAGCTGGCTTAGCTGAGCCTGAGCAGGAGGCTATGACCACTCCACAACTGCCTTCAGTGTACCCTGAAGAGGGGACTGAGGATGCAGGGGCTGACAAGGGAAAATAACCAGCCACTGATGATGCCGCTGGCGAACGAAGAAGATGCTGAGGCAGACTCTACAACAGCTTGAAAAGAGGGATGAGCTCAGAGAAGAAAAGCTCAATCAGGCGGTAGAGAGGCTTGATGTTCAGGCTGGAGCACTCTTTACTCAGGCCATGAATGACTCAGCGTCCAAGCTGGAGCTGGAGTCAGGGAAGTTAGCTCAGACTTCTCAAACTGTTGCTGAGGTTTTGGCTAAGGCCACTGATTAGTCGGCAAAGATACTGGCTGAGGCGAGCAAGGTCAGCGGTGAGTCCTTGAAGGTGGAGGAAAGGATCACCAAGGCTGAACAAAGTCTCCAACACAACATGGAGGTCTTTGAGAAGAAGTTGAAAGCTGCTATCAGTTCAGTGTCGTATGCTGGGACTGGGATCGCCACGGGAGTTGAGATGCTGAAGGAGGGCGTACTGGAAGTTCAATCATTAGCTTCTTTCGTAATCAACAGCAGAGCTGAAGTACTCCCATCCCAGGCCGATGAAGATGCCAAAAAGGGGGAAAAGAAGAGGAAAAGATCCCGCCCTGAGGCATCTGAGGCAGTCAACCAAGGTGAAATGGTTGAGGTTGATCCAGAGGCAAACCCTATGGGGAATGTTCTCAGAGTGAGGAAATCAGCCAGGCTGGCAGCGGCTGAGGCTGAAGATGAGTCTGAAGCTGCAAAGCTGAGGGCTGAGGCTGCAAAGAAGGCAAGAAAGGCTAATGAACCTTCTAAGGAACTCCAATCTTCCAAACCGGCTGAGGCAATTCAGAAGTCACCCCAAGTTCAAACAGGGAAAAATCCCATCACTTTCTCTGCGGAGACTGTGGCAGAACTGTGCGATGAGGCATGGGGAACTCCTTCTGAGAAGTTTGAGGCTGAGCGCAGGGCTGATATAGCTCAAAAGGAGAAGATGCGCATTTTGGAGAGAAAAGTGGAGAAACTGACTGATCTGACTGACATGCAACAGCGAGAACTTGACGATGCAGTGATCAGTTTGCTTAGGAGAAAGAAGGCAAAGCCTGAGCCTAGAAAGTACAGGAAGAGGCCAACCGCTAGGAAGTCAACAATATTGCAAGTCAGAAGTCCGGAATCAGGTCAGAGGGAAGCTTATGTCGATGAGTTCATCTCAGAGACATTGAAGGAGTTCTAGATTGATGCAAGGGATGAGTTTGTCATGCTTTGGTACGTAGTGAAGAAGTGGGGCGACTCAGAAGATATCAATGCCCACTTCACTGATTATATGATGGACAACCACCCTGAATTGATTCAGAAAATCTTGGAAGAAAATGAGGCAACCCAAGTCCAAGTGAAAGCTCCTGAGTTCGTTGCTCGTCCACCCCCTCTTGTACCTGGAACTGGAAAGCATGATACTAAGGCCACCATGACTGAAGTTTTGAAGATTGCTAAAGCTGAAGGATATGTGAATCAGATTAAGAGAGTTGAAGAGTTAAAGATCAGAGTCTATGCTGGTTATGGACTCAAGCCTGAGATGAGATTAGTCTAGTGATTCACATCCTTTCCTTGTAATAGATTAGATTCATTGTAACCATTTCCATATTATTCAATGAAATCTATTACTTTGCCCACAAATAAAAACTCATTGTCTTTTTGGTTGTTATTTAAATTCTGTACTTTATCAAGAACTGCTCTAACACTGACTTATCTTATAGATAGGTTTTTATATTTTCTCTAAGTGTTCTGAGGATCTTTTAAGTGTTTTGGCATCATCAAAAAGAGAGAAATTGTTGGGACATTTTCAGTTTTGATTAAGATCCCAAAGCCCCTGAAAAGATGAGTTGCCTTAATTTGTCTTAGTTAGGCTAGTATTGGTTAGGTTTTGTACTTAGTCATTTTACACTTCACAGGTACTCAGTGAGAGGAGAACTCACTGATGACAATCAAGACTAAGAGCCTGAAGACGAAGAGCACCATCCTGAACTTATGGCAGTCTTCTAAACTGGCTGAGTAAGTGTCAGTGATGAAGAGTATGACCCTGAGGTCACAACTAACTCAGTTCTGAAGGGAACAGGTTGACACTGAGTTTATGGGAAAGACTTAGAGTAGAGCCAAGTAATGCAAAAGGAATGTCAACGTCAGGACAAGACCGTTGTGCTCGAGACAAAAGAACTTAACAAGACAAGCCTGAAGCCTAGGAATAAGTTCTGACATTCTCACCAACCTGATGACGTGGACCAATCCGGGAAGGACACGCATGTACGGAACCTGACACGAAGACTGACTTCAGACTGCATATTCAACGGGCAAGCATTAAATGGCGCATTAAATGTAAGCAACCAAATCCATGCAAGGAAGGCTGTTGCATGGGAAATATGTTCGTTTGAGCCACTCTACATAGAGGACTAGAAGGTTTTCTCTTCCAACGGATAGTTTTCAAATCACCTATAAATACAGAAGGCCTTGAACCTATTCAAGGTTACGGGAAATTTCCAAGCCAGAAATTACTCAAACTCTCAAGCATTCAAAGCATTCAGTCTTTTGAAGAGGCACTCGAAACCAGTTAAATTTCCCAAGTGTTTCTTAGTCACTGAGAGTTATTCTGTATTCCAAAGATCGTACTAGCAATATCTTAAGCTTAGAGTGATTATTCAATCCTTTGGAAAGCTTTTTCTTGTAAGGATAATCACAACCTAGTTGGAATCCAAACTGAAACCAAAACCCTAAGTTAGGTTTGTTGGTAGTAAGTTGTTAGTGAGTTAGTAAGGAGTTTGTATAGGTCAGTAAGGAGTAGCTGATCTTGGTGCACCTTGGCACGTTAAAAACAAGAATCCCTTGAGTGGATTTCCTGTTACATCAGACTGTGGACGTAGGAGCTTGAGTCTCTGAACCACGTTAAACTCCTTGTGTTCCTACTGCTTTGATATTGTGCTTGTTTGTCATATTAATTATTCATTCATAGCATTTGGTTATTATCAAGCTGAATCAATCAGTCTGATCATCAAACAGAGCACTGCCTACTAATCACTACTTCAGGATTGAGTAATCATGTTTTCAGAAAGCAAACTAAACAAGACTTTAAACTATCAGAGCTCACGCATTTCCGCACTGAACTTGAATTGATAGTCAGCCAACTGACCCGCACCAAGTGTAGTCAGTAGGTAAATTATCAGCTCTTAGTTCTTTATCACTCTGAGTAAAGGGGACTCAGTAAGGTTTTAAGTTGAAAAATTGGTATACGTGTATTCCCCCCCATACACGCATTCATCAGTCTTGTACCGGGACCATCAATTATTATTTTCATTGCTACTAATTTAATGAGTAATAACATTCCCTTACATTGATTCATGTTTTAAAAAAAACATTTTTATTTTTATTTTAATTTTAGGGTCGTTACAATTTTGGCTTATTTCCAAGTTGAGGCAACAAACTTCTTATTTTGTGGTGATCAATTGACTTCACATTATCTAAACACATACGGTGCACTACCATTATTTATCGTATCATCAACCTTACCGCACTTGAATGTAAAATTGTCCATTATATTGTAGACTTGAACGTACTTGAGAAAATGCCTACTTTTATCATCGTTATGTGACAGAAGATTCTTCAATATTTGTTGGGGCGGTCTCAACATGAGCAGTTTTATTTTTCCATTAGATCAACACGATGGAAATTTTGGAGGATTGACACTTCCCTTACAATTTTGTTCTTCATACCACATATTAGCATTGCAATAAATACAGACATACATAGGATCACCAAATTCAAGATAACCTGCAAATATTGTATTCTAGTTAAAATAATTATTTATACTTCAAAAAAAAGATAAAAAATAAATTACGTTGAATCATTACCATCCTGAAAATTGATATTTCTTGTTGTATTCTATTTTGTGCAACACTACTTCTCCCAACAAAACCTATGTATATATATATATGTACACACTTAAAATCATATAATATAAATTATAGTGTTAAACCCGCGAAAATCGCGATTTGGAAGTAAACTTTTATGTAAAACTGTTAAATTTTAATGTAATTTTTTTGTTTAAATTTTTTTAGTAACCTAAACATTTATAATACGCGGTACCATTATTTTAAATTGTAATATGAATATGAAAAATAGTACTTGAAAAACATATAAAACGTCCTTGAATCCAAAATTTTAATTATTATGTAAAAAAAATAAAAAAACCTGCTATCAGTTACATGCATTGATTTGAATTTGTCATTTATCTGCAATAGTTACCTAAGCTCAATTAAGGCGCAATTCTTCAACTCCTCGTTGCTTAGACGCAAATCTGAGAAAACAATGTTAGATTTATTTTTAAGAACATCATATAAATATATTTTTATTAATTTGGTTATCTAATTATTAATTATTTATTTTTGGCAAATGTGTTGGTTCCGGTACAAGACTGAGAGATACGTGTATGCGGGGGGAATACACGTATACAGTTTTTTCTTTCTTTCAAACTGATTGAGTCCCCTTAACTCAGAGTGATGTAGAACTCAGGGTTGATAACACACCTACTAACTGCACTGCATTCGGGTCAGTTGGCTAACTATCAACTTGAGTTCAGTGCGGAATGCGTGAGTCCTGAAAGTTTATAGTCTTGTTAATATTTACTTTATGAAAACTTGATTACTCTTTTGTGAAGTAGTGATTAGAAGGGCAGTGTTCAAGTTAATGATCAGGCTGATTGATTCAAGCCTGATAAAACTAATGCGATGAATGACTTAATGAATAAGTAATTAAGAACAATATCAAAGCAATAAAGAACACAAGGAGTTTAACGTGGTTCAGAGACTCAAGCTCCTACGTCCACAGTCCTGATTGAACAGGATAATCCACTAAGGATTAGCTTGTTTTTAACGTGTCAAGGTGCACCAATATCAGCTAACTCACTGACCCTTACAAACTCCTTCCTAACTCACTAACTAACCTCAACCAACAAACCTGACTAGAGGGTTTTGGTTTCAGTTTTGTTTCCAACTAAGATTGTGATTATCCTTACAAGACTAAGTTATGCTAAGGATGGATAATCACTTCTAAGCCCCGAATTTGGAACGTAGCCCACCCTGGCTTTAACGCATCGAACTCGAGTCGTCGCTTAGTAATATGAGAAAACTAAGCAAATTTTTAAATGAATAACAAATATATTTTACATAGATTCTTATTATAAAACTAATTACGTAAAATTGCAGGATAATAATTTGCAGCGGAAATAAATTTTAAACGTGTAAGACCTAAATCTGTATTTAAGAGTTAAACATACATCACTAATACAATAGCATAAGAACGATGATTTTTAAACATAAGTGTCGAGCATTAAAAGGGGCAGTCACTCGAATCAAAGCATAATGTCTAAAATGCAAGTAAACATAAGTAGCAAAACAAGTTTTATTAGGTAGTAGATGGAGAGTCGTGCCTACAGCTGCTCCCAGTCCTCCACATCAATACCTGAAAATATTTTGTAAAAGAGGGGATGAGATTTGAATTCTCAGTTTGGGTGATTTGTATGCGATTATGTAAATCGGGCATATTTCAAGCATCTTTATACCATATTTTTCCAACCATAAAAATATTTTGGCACGACTATTTCATCAATGCCTATGGGCAGTCTTAATATTAATGTACCCTATGAGCAGTCTTAATTTCAACATACTCTGCAGATATGTCTTAATTTCAACATATCCTGTGATGCAACTTTTCATTGTACCCGTATTGATACAACTTTTCATTGTACCCGTAATGGTACGACTTTTCATCGCACCCGTAAAGTAACAACCTCCACCAAATAAAATCGTATAAACTTAACTAAAAACACACCAATCATCACACAATGTACATGCAATACAAATATGAACCACCCACCTTTCAAAGAGCTTTTCGTAAAAGTCGAGGACAGCAAGACTTCCGAACCCACACACGAACCGTACTTAACCTAGCAAGAATTATTATTCACGTTTTAGTCCATTATCCACTAATAAGGATTTTCTCTCATTCTTATACGTAAAAAGTTGGTCCTAAAAGGACTTTTGACATAATTAGTATTTTCGTTTCTTTTAGTGCAAGTTTACAATATTTAGTCTTAGTGAAATCTTTCACTAAAATCACACAATAATACATTTCCTAAGAATAAATCATTCGCATAAGGATCAAAACTCTTAAACATGAAGTTTGTTACAAAACTCATATCCACATTATACTAATGTGTTCAAAGTCCTTATTCTATCATGCAAGACAAGTATGATCATTTAAACAAAAGTAAACACTTCAAGTTACTAAGTTGAAAATGATGCAGTTTGTTCTCCTAGGTCTTCTAATTACAACTTTGGGTATTTTTCAAAAATACTTAGACATATTAAAAAAATCATGAAATTTATACAGTAGATTTATATTGAAATGAAGAACACACATAAAAATAGTTCTTGTGCATTTGGTGGTTTGGAAATAAGATTTTTGGTCCGTTTTCAAAACTAGTATATAAACATTTTATGTGTCACAGTAGGTTTACAGCAGTGCACCATTAACAAGAACATTTTGGTAAAATTAGTTAGACACCTCCTAAAAACATGAAAAAATTCATAGACATATCTAACTACCCATAGTATTTTAATATGATTTTTTAGAAATTCATTCTCTTGCCGATTAATACCAGATTCTTTCTAAACACGAAGGTTGTTACAAATTATCACGTTTTCTTTAAAAATTCATAGATTATTTAATAAAATTTCAAATCACATGAGACCAGTGGAAAATGAAAGATAATTGGACCTAATTTCCAAATATATAAAAAAATTTGTAAATAACAAGTTTCACTAACGTCGTTTTGTTCCAGAGAGCACAGACAGTGTCAACTTCTTCATCTAGACATGCTCACACACATGTATCTTTCACCTCCACACTTATCATGCCATAACTCTTTCTTTAAACATATATATAGAAAATAACACATTATTTAACATATATTCGAGCACCCAAAAGAAAATTTAACCTAGGTATCATGCCTTTCTAAGAAAAAATCTAAACATGCTCAAAAGACTAGATATTAGAGTTTTGAGTTGTTGGTTAATAAACCTTTGTAGTTTCTTTTCTTGTTAAGCTAGGGGGCATTATAGCTCTTCAAGTTCTCTTCCTTTGGAGGTTAAGAATGACTCTTTGGATGGAAAACTTTTCCTTGGAGCCCTATGATGAAGATGTAAAATAAGTTAGAATTTGAGTTTTTGGACAGAAGATTCATGAGGAAGAATAGAGGAAATGGAAGGTTTTCTACCCATGAAAGAGTTTAAAAACTTCAACCTTTGGATATATATGAACTTAGGATGGAGAAAGTGGGTCTTCTTCCTCAAGAAAATGGGGAGAATATAGTTTTTCTCCCCAAGGGAGGAGTGTGGCCGAAAATTTTGAGTTTGATGGGGGAATGATGACTTCTATCTTGTCTTGTGTTTTTATGCAAGACAAGGGAGGGGGTGTTCTTCTAGGTGAGGAAGAGGTTACTCTAAATTAGTATGTTGTAAGAGATGAGATGGTAAGAAAGTGAATTTGGTCTTACTCCATTTATTCATCCAAGAGATAATGATAGGTGCATGAGGGGAGTGGGGAGGAAGTCTTCTCCCCCATTGGTTTATCAAGGCTGATTTTTGGACTTGGGAGATGCCTTTTGGTGGCCCCGAGTGTTACGGGACGCAGTTTGGTCGAAACTGTATTTTTCGGTGTTGATTTTGTGGCCCGAAAATTAGAGTTTTCGTTTGAAAATTATACCCAATTTTTGGATGTGTATATTATTCATTTGGATTGCATTTTACTTACTTTTAAACTTTTTACCACTTATTCAATTCATATTTTAAAGTGCTAGGAGTGCCTCCGGTTCGGTTTGTCCATCCGTTGTTTGAAAATTTAAACATGTAGTCCTCATTTTGACAATAAAATTGTAAGTTCACAAGAGCATAAATAATTAAACACATTTAACTTAATATTTTGGGTCGGGTTTTTACATCCTACCCTCCTTAAAAGAAATTTCGTTCCCGAAATTTGACTTATGGCTCCTATTCAGTAATTTGGTACTTCGCATAGAATTTATCTTCGGAAAAAAAATTTGTGACCTTTCCTTCAACAATCTTTTACTCAATAGTACTTGTACTCACATCTTAACGATCGTTACTTAAAACTTGTTGTTCCGTCTACTGTGTCTTCTTCCGATTATGCCTAATCGACGTTCTCTTTCTCTTTCTTCTTACACGACATTTCTTACTTATTTTTATATCTCCCCTCTAGTGGCGATACTAGGTTCCTTAATGTATGTGTATTTGTTACCTTATTCTAACTTCAGCTTCCAAGGTGAAAACAATAAGACTATTGTCTCAGACCTAACGTCATCGTTCAATTCTCAAGAAGTCAATCTATTTCTAAAGTGAAAACCGAGTCATCACACCAATATACTTAAGAGTCAAACTCATTCCTTATTTATTTACTCCTAGCTTTCAAGCATCTTACGCAGACTTATAATCGTAATGAAGATCCTAAATGAGACAATTAAGCTCCTGCATTAAATGCTACCTAAGAATGGGTCTACAAAGACTCGTGATATACTTGTCATGGTTCTATTCTTGATTCTGGTCCTCTTCTCCTCCTTCATCGAGGATGGCATTCACTTGCGCGCACTCTTCTGGTTCTGGTGCCGGTGCATCCCTTCTTGGTGGTCCAGGCAGGCAAAGGTTTCCTCTGGGCGGTCCCGATAGATTGTTGTTCATTGGCTGCTCAGGTCGATTATTCCATATCTGAGGTTGGCCGAACTGGTTGTTAGCTGTCTGAAAATTCTCATGTTGTAGTTTTGGACATTCAGTGTACTTGTAACCCGGTTGGCGACAGTAGTAGCAAGTCCCACTTCCGGTCAAACATGTTCCTAGGTGCCTTTTATTACACCTTTGGCATGGTGGTAGTGGCCTGGATCCGGTTGGTGTAAGGTTATTTCCCCTTGGGACGTGATTTGGTTTCCTTTGAAATTTTGTTGTCCCCCCCTATTAATAGCCAGTGCAGTTGGAGTGGTCCTGAACTCCATTCCCAGTCCAATCGAGACTATGAGTGCTCGATCAAAAACCTCATTATAAGTCTATAGCCATAGTCCTGAAACGATTCCTCCGATCTCTGGCCTCAAGCCCCTCTCAAACCTTCTCGTTTTTCTTTCATCAATACCTACTAGATGTAGGGCATACCTTGACAGCCGATTGAATTGCCTCTCATACTCAGTTACTGAGAGGTTTCCTTGGTGGAGATTCACGAACTCAACCTCCTTCTGGTCCCGGAGAGCTTCCAGAAAATACTTGTTCATCACGGCTTCCTTGAAGCCTTCCCAGTTAAGCGTCTGCCTTCCTTCGGCATTTAAAGTGCGCTCAAACGATTCCCACCATTTAGAGGCATCCTCCGCTAGCTGGAACTGTGCACAAGAGACTTTCTGTGCATTCGTCAGGTTCATGTGTTTAAAAATCCTTTCCAACTCGGAGATCCATTCTTCAGTCGTCATGGGTCCCTCCTTTCCATGAGACAAGGCGGATGCATACGTCGAAAGATCTTATCAATCCCTATAGTCCTCTGTTCCTGTTGGGGAAAGGGTACCGGCGGCTGTTGTTGCTGCATGTAGTTTTGCAATGAGTTGAAGAACTCGCGGGCCATGTCGGCTCCCGAGGTGGCATTGATGGGTTGTGGTTCTACTTGGGGTGGTGCTGGGGGTTGCTATCCTACAGATTCCTCAGAGGATTCTCTTACTCTGTTTCTTGTTTGGGGTCTGCCTCGTGCCATCCTATATGGGTGAAAAAAGATATGTTACATCATAAGTAGGTATGATCAAATTTAAAACAAGTCCAATTATGTTGATAATAGTTTACTAGCACCAGGTGCTTCAGTTGGAGTCTTCGAAGACCGGAACATACTGTCATGATCAGCAGCACGTTGTCGAACTCAGGTTGAAAGTTTAGGGAACTAGTAACGCACATTATAAAGCAGTAATTGGGCCAAAGTAATACGGATAAAATAGTGACAACCCGCATTGCACGAGAAGCACAACACATAACTTAGATATAGATTGAAGGTCATGGGGAAGAATCCTCTTGATTAAAATATTACATCAAACTAGAAAAAGTCATGGGGAAGAATCCCCTTGAAGGTCATAGGTCTCTGGCTACTAAGTCAGGTTGGTTACGAATGTATAAGTTCTTGAATATATAAGGGGAAAAAGTTAGTCTAAATCCTGAGGATTTTGCAGGGTCCCGGGTGGTCGGGGTCTCTGTCTGTCTTCTACTGACTAGTCGTGGTCTCAACGTCAGGGTAGTCACGGGTGTGGTCCTCAGATGGGTCAGACTATATCGGTTCTCCTGGAAATCTGTTCTCCCAGAGGTTCAGGGCCTTCTTTTTATTCTCGGCTTTGTCATGATAATACTTTCTTTTCTTTGTCCATCTTGCCAACTTCTCCTTTATTTCCTTGACATACTCCTGGCAAATTTCGGGTTCGATCTGGGCATTATCGAGTTTAATCGGGCAGTCCTTCATGTCACCAATGTAAAATTGGCGTACTCGTCCTAGATAATATCGTGGCGAGCTGCCTCTATAGATTTACAACGAACCTCAAATGCGGCTTCCATTACTTGGTGTAGCTCGTGGATGTAGCTTATGAGGCTGATGTGATTTCCGAAACAGGAGTCGTAGTCAGCTACACTGGTTAGGGCCATGGTGGTGTGGTGTCTCAAGTTGGCTCGTACCGCTCTATTTAGCGAATGGGTTGCGGCTTAGTCAGTGTCGTAACAACCCTTAGTGGTGGCATTATGCCTAGCCACATGGAAACGTACAGTGAAAATAATAATAGTCTCGCAGTCGATCTACACGATATCTAACTACTAGTGGGTGTAGGCTATGCTATCCTGATTCCTATGTTCCTCATGCGATTAAATCTAAAGCCAGGACTAAAGAGAGAAAAGAAAGAAAATAAGTATTTTAACATATATCATAATATTCAAATATAGCCACCTTCCACATATATCATAACTCGATCATTTCATACATACCATTCACATATATCATAACATCATTTCTTGTTGCTCACATATATCATAACTTTCTCCTAAAAAATGATTCATCCTTTCCTTTTCACATATTCATAAATAAAGTGATAATAAATCATGAAGCATTTCTCAATATCATATAACTTCAAAATTTTCAAAAAAATACTTTTCATACATTGAGGATCTGGTCGCTGCCATAGACATTACTTCCCATACCGTTTTAATATTTTAACTATTGTAAATTAAAATAAACATCCCAAACATTTTTTTTTGAAAATGTAACAACTCGATTAAATACAAAGAATTTTGTAAAAGAGTAATACGCGTGGTCTGAAGTTTTGAACCTAGGCTCTGATATCACCTGTAACGCCCCGAATCCGGAACGTAGCCCACCCTGGCTTTAACGCTTCAAACTCGAGTCGTCGCTTAGTAATATGAGAAAACTAAGCTAATTTTTAAATGAATAACAAATATATTTTACATAGATTCTTATTATA
This sequence comes from Ballota nigra, assembly GCA_947034835.1. NCBI lineage: Eukaryota > Viridiplantae > Streptophyta > Magnoliopsida > Lamiales > Lamiaceae > Ballota > Ballota nigra. The sequence continues at coordinate 28,527,167 of OX344727.1, forward strand.
AAACTAATTACGTAAAATCGCAGGATAATAATTTGCAGCGGAAACAAATTTTAAACGTGTAAGACCTAAATCTGTAATTAAGAGTTAAACATACATCACTAATACAATATCATAAGAACGATGATTTTTAAACATAAGTGTCGGGCAATAAAAGGGGCAGTCACTCGAATCAAAGCATAATGTCTAAAATGCAAGTAAACATAAGTAGCAAAACAAGTTGTATTGGGTAGTGGTGGAAGGGTCGTGCCTACAGCTGCTCCCAGTCCTCCACATCGATACCTGAAAATATTTTGTAAAAGAGGGGATGAGATTTGAATTCTTAGTGTGGGTGATCTGTATGCGATTATGTATATCGGGCATATTTCAAGCATCTTTATACCATATTTTTCCAACCATAAAAACATTTTGGCACGACTACAAAAATTAGGATTTTTATACTATTATATTATTATTATGTTATAATTATTTTATTTTTGTTGATTCATTATTCTTTTAAGAGCAATGAGTTTTAAAAACCGATTTCTACGCAACGGTTGGTCAAAAACCGGAACCGGAAACACTCCTAGCACTGTAACTATGAAACAAATTTATACAGACTGAGAAAAAAAATAAAATGAAATTCTAGAATAGGAAATTTGAGGCTTTTAACTTGATTGAAAATTCTCAAATAAAATTATACTTTATCGCCAAAAGTAGAACGAAAAACCCTAAAACATCCGAATTTCGAATCCGACGAATAAATACGAACCCAACACAAGAGTAATTGATAAAATAAAGATAAATATCAGTTTTAATAAAATAAATAAAATTCTAAACTTTTGGATGACAAAACGAGCAAAAACGTTGAGTTTCGGAGCCCAAAACCTAGCCGTAAAACACTCGATTTCAACACCGAAAATTACATCGCGTCCGAAAATACCAAGAAAACCCAAAATCCCCCCTTGGGACCCACCATGGACGCCCCATATCTGATGGGAAGCAGCTGGAACAGCTGCCCATCCCTCTCCCTTAGATCAAGCTTCATGTCTCTCTTTTTTATTAAAAAAAAACCCATACTTCTCTTACACCTTTGACCATTCTCCTTCCCTCACTCAATGATCAGCTGCTACCCTCTCTCTCACCCCTTCAAATACATCCTCTTCCCCTCCTAATCATGCAAGAGAAAGCCTAAGTGAGAGAGAAAAGAAAAGAGAAGAGAGAAAGAAAGAAAATCACACAAACTCCCCTCTTTCCCCCTCATCTTCAGCTACCTCATTCCAAGGGTGAAGAAACATTTTTCTTCTCCCATTTTCAACCATAGGAGGCTTCCAAAATCAAGTGTCAAGCTTCCATTGGTGTTGATTTGAAGTTTTGAAGCCATCTCCAAGCAAAAATGAGCAATTCTTCTCCCTCTCTCTTTCAAAGTTTATGAAAGTACCATCTTCATCTTCTAACTCCAACTCTTGTTTTGTTTTATCTCAAAACCAAGAATTACCTTCAAGGAGTCCTCATCCATATCAAGAACTAAAATATTGAAGAGCTAATAAGGCCCTCTAGCTTAAGAAGACAAGTCTACAAAGGTTGTAAAACCCTTCAACTCAAAATACAGCTAATATGAATGTTTTGCCTTGAAATGTTGTTGTTATTGTTGCTTGTTTAGAAACCATGAAACCTTAGGACTATCTTGTCTTTGAATGTTCAAATACATGCTAAATGTAGTCTTGAATGATGTGTATTGAGGTGTTAAAATGTTAGTGGCATGATAGTCATAATATAGGGGATACAAGAGAAACTATACACAACTAGCACACTGTGAACAGTGTCATTATGTTTATGTACGAATTTTCGAAATTTAAATATTACGTATTTTGAAAATGTCTTAAAACTACAAAAATTTAGATCAAGTTAGCTTTCATTTGCCACTGGTTTGAGTCAATTCGGAATTTTCTTTGATAAGTTATGAATTTTTAAAGAAAGTGTGACGAAACTTCTAAATTTTTCACTTTCATGGGCTAGAATGTACCTTTCGATTCAAGTTTGGATTTTATAAAACTTATGATAAAATACTACATGAGGTTATCTATATCTATGTATTTTTCTATGATTTTTGAATAAGTATAAATAGTTTTACCAAAATTATTTTTAACACTGCGCGCACACTGTAAGTTTCTGGAATAAACTGTCACATTTTGAAAATGAACCTAGAACTCATATTTTCTTAAATTAAATGACATGAAACAAATTTTATATGTGCATTACACTCTAAAAGGTACATACTGTATAAATTTCATAATGATCGGATATATTTTAGTATTTTTCAAAAGTGGTGAAAGTTAGGGGACGAACATCCGAAGTAGCAAACTGCTCATCTTCGGATGCGATTTCCTCAAACTGTTTTCCTTGTTTCGACTCAAGAATGGTCTATCTCCTTTTTTAAAATTGATAAACATGATATGCATTAATTTAAGACACTCAAGTATTATGTGAATACATGTGAGTGATGTGTTGTTTGGTGTTAGTTTAAAGTAAGGACAATATGTTTCTATATGAGTCCTTAAAGAGGAAAGAATAAGGAAGTCTTATAAAACTCCAAAGTACTTCAAGTATACTAACATGCTTAGATAAGAATTTATGTTCTAAGTAAACATGCATTCCATTAAAATCTTTTGGTAAACTCTATAGGCGATGAAACACTAAATAAAGTACGAGTCATTATCGAACCAACGCGTATACACTTTAAAAAGATTTCTAAGACATTGATAACTGATGTATATAAGAATGTGTGAATCCATGCTTTCATGAATGATTGCTTACTTAGAAAATCATGTTTAAAGAATTTAAAGGAGAATAAGGTCCTTTAATAAGAAGATAAACGAAAGGAGATTAACGTACCAGCTAAAAATCATTAATAATTTAAATAATACTAAGAGACTTGTTTGATGTGTTGTAAGAAGAATTTGAGAAAGTATTAAAGGAACTTCTGATGTGAAAAAACAAAATGAAGATCTAATATCCTTAATCAGGGAAAAGTAATGAAAGAAATGTTATATGATCAATATGCTCTATCTGTTGGAATCTAAGTTAAAGATATTTAAGAATGCTCTTAAGTTAAGTATATAAAGTATTACTTAAAAAGTAAAAGCTTATTAAAGTGCAAACAAAACTGTGCTAGGTTGAGTGCAATTACGGTGACGAGGATTTGCTGGTGAACGCAAAAGGGCATTTTTCGAAAAGGAAAGTATTTGAGGTGGGTGGTTTTTACTGCATTGCCTGGAATATTATATGGTATGTTGGTATTATGAATGTTTTGACATTCAGGTCGGGTTACATGGTTATTACATGATATATGGTATCTTAAACGATACGTAATTGTTGGGATATGTTTAGTTTTGATGATTTTCCAAAACAACATGTAATAGGTTTGAAAGCAGTCAGGATAGTATCCTTTAGATCAGGTCAGGCTAGGTTAGCTCTCAGTAGAACAGGTTGCTCAGTTGAGGGGGAACTCAGCAAGGGGGAACTTCTCAACACAGCGTGAAGATATCAAGATGACAACCAGAAGAGCTAACTGAAGACCTGCCATCAACCTGAACCAATGGAGAAGCCTGAAGGAAGTCCCACTGAGTGTAAGTCAGGCTGATCTAAGCCAAGTCTGGTGGACCACTCAGTGAAGAGCCTGATCAGGAGGATCAGTGCTGCATCAAGTAGGCCTGAAGGAGTCAGGCTACTGTGGTCAGGGAAGTTTGTCATCCAGCCTTATGACAAACTTCTTGGAGTGATCTTCAAACAGTCTCTGAAGGACAACTGCACTGAGGACGAGTCAGTCCACTGAAGATCAGAGTCAGTGAAGGAGGAAGCCACCTAAAGTCAGTGGGTCTTGGTCAACCCACTGAGTCAAAGATCCGTGAATTCAGGCCACGTGGACCAATCAACACGAGGCAGCAACTCTGACACTGACAAAGGCCGCATTCCAAGGAAAGTGGTTGAAACCATTTAATGCTGGATTCAAATGTATTTCCTCTCCAACGGATACATTTGAATCCCCATTATATATACAAGCTCATAGTTGCGTAGTTGGGTGTGTTGTGTTATTGTAAGAATTATAAGAAAACAAACACCTACGAGCTGTGAGGGTGTGGGTAGTAGCATACGTGCATGGGAGTTATAAGGAGGGTTTACTCACATCTTAAATACTGACCATTAGGGTCTTCAAATATACACATATGAGTGTTCAGCTTGTAACTCTAGGCTTGGAGAGGTTTTCCCTATCTTAGCTATTGGCTAACACATTGTAAAGGGAAAACCTCACCTAGTTGGAGAAAACCCTAACCGAAACCAAAACCCTCTAGTCAGGTTTGTTGGGAGTAAGTTGTTTGTAAGGAGAGGCAGCTCCGTGGAGGGGTGTGAGTCCAGTTGTAAGTGCACCTTGGCACGTTAAAAACAAGAATCCAAGGAGTGGATTTCCTGTTGAATCAGGCCGTGGATGTAAGAGCTTGAGTCTCTGAACCACGTTAAACCAAGTGTTATTATCTGGAATGTCTTTTCTTCTAAAGTATTGCGAAGAACTGCTCACTGAGAGCATTGTTTAAAAAGGAACTTTGGTTAAGCATTCAGGTCAGGGAGATTACATCTCCTTGACCAGATCAGGCTAGGCACTCGAGAGTTCAGTCTCTCGAGTCACTGCCTTGTTGAGAGCCTGAGCTTTCAAGTCTCATCTCTGACTTGATAAGCTCTGACTCTCAGCAACGCAGTGACTTGAGTTTTCCATCACTGAACTAAGTCAGGGTGCAAGTTGTGATTTGATAACGCGCTCGAGAGTTCAGCATCTCAAGCCACTGTCCTTGCTCAGAGCATGAGTCTCCGAGCCTTCTCACTGACTTGATAACTCAGCCTCTGAGCAGAGCAGTGACTTGAGTATCTCTCACTCTTGCTGAACTCCCTGAGGTAAAGGTTTTAAAAAAAAAAATTGTGCTCCTGAATTCCCATTTTGCCCTTAAAAAACGGGACCATCAATTGGTATCAGAGCAGGTTGTTCACATGACCACTGATCCAGTTTTGTTAAGAAAAATGGTCAACCGAACAGATCTTAAATGTTTTAAACTATGGGAATTCCTGCATATTTCAAACTATTACCTGTACTCTGACAATATTCTTGTAATAGAAAATCATTTGGTTAGAAGTTTTGGAATCATCAAAAAGGGGGAAATTGTTGGGATATGTTTAGTTTTGATGATTTTCCAAAACAACATGTAATAGATTTGAAAGCAGTCAGGATAGTATCCTTTAGATCAGGTCAGGCTAGGTTAGCTCTCAGTAGAACAGGTTGCTCAGTTGAGGGGGAACTCAGCAAGGGGGAACTTCTCAACACAACGTGAAGATATCAAGATGACAACCAGAAGAGCTAACTGAAGACCTGCCATCAACCTGAACCAATGGAGAAGCCTGAAGGAAGTCCCACTGAGTGTAAGTCAGGCTGATCTAAGCCAAGTCTGGTGGACCACTCAGTGAAGAGCCTGATCAGGAGGATCAGTGCTGCATCAAGTAGGCCTGAAGGAGTCAGGCTACTGTGGTCAGGGAAGTTTGTCATCTAGCCTTATGACAAACTTCTTGGAGTGATCTTCAAACAGTCTCTGAAGGACAACTGCACTGAGGACGAGTCAGTCCACTGAAGATCAGAGTCAGTGAAGGAGGAAGCCACCTAAAGTCAGTGGGTCTTGGTCAACCCACTGAGTCAAAGATCCGTGAATTCAGGCCACGTGGACCAATCAACACGAGGCAGCAACTCTGACACTGACAAAGGCCGCATTCCAAGGAAAGTGGTTGAAACCATTTAATGCTGGATTCAAATGTATTTCCTCTCCAACGGATACATTTGAATCCCCATTATATATACAAGCTCATAGTTGCGTAGTTGGGTGTGTTGTGTTATTGTAAGAATTATAAGAAAACAAACACCTACGAGCTGTGAGGGTGTGGGTAGTAGCATACGTGCATGTGAGTTATAAGGAGGGTTTACTCACATCTTAAACACTGACCATTAGGGTCTTCAAATATACACATATGAGTGTTCAGCTTGTAACTCTAGGCTTAGAGAGGTTTTCCCCATCTTAGCTATTGGCTAACACATTGTAAAGGGAAAACCTCACCTAGTTGGAGAAAACCCTAACCGAAACCAAAACCCTCTAGTCATGTTTGTTGGGAGTAAGTTGTTTGTAAGGAGAGGCAGCTCCGTGGAGGGGTGTGAGTCCAGTTGTAAGTGCACCTTGGCACGTTAAAAACAAGAATACAAGGAGTGGATTTCCTGTTGAATCAGGCCGTGGATGTAAGAGCTTGAGTCTCTGAACCACGTTAAACCAAGTGTTATTATCTGGAATGTCTTTTCTTCTAAAGTATTGCGAAGAACTGCTCACTGAGAGCATTGTTTAAAAAGGAACTTTGGTTAAGCATTCAGGTCAGGGAGATTACATCTCCTTGACCAGATCAGGCTAGGCACTCGAGAGTTCAGTCTCTCGAGTCACTGCCTTGTTGAGAGCCTGAGCTTTCAAGTCTCATCTCTGACTTGATAAGCTCTGACTCTCAGCAACGCAGTGACTTGAGTTTTCCATCACTGAACTGAGTCAGGGTGCAAGTTGTGATTTGATAACGCGCTCGAGAGTTCAACATCTCAAGCCACTGTCCTTGCTCAGAGCATGAGTCTCCGAGCCTTCTCACTGACTTGATAACTCAGCCTCTGAGCAGAGCAGTGACTTGAGTATCTCTCACTCTTGCTGAACTCCCTGAGGTAAAGGTTTTAAAAAAAAAAAATTGTGCTCCAGAATTCCCATTTTGCCCTTAAAAAACGGGACCATCAATTGGTATCAGAGCAGGTTGTTCACATGACCACTGATCCAGTTTTGTTAAGAAAAATGGTCAACCGAACAGATCTTAAATGTTTTAAACTATGGGAATTCCTGCATATTTCAAACTATTACCTGTACTCTGACAATATTCTTGTAATAGAAAATCATTTGGTTAGAAGTTTTGGAATCATCAAAAAGGGGGAAATTGTTGGGATATGTTTAGTTTTGATGATTTTCCAAAACAACATGTAATAGGTTTGAAAGCAGTCAGGATAGTATCCTTTAGATCAGGTCAGGCTAGGTTAGCTCTCAGTAGAACAGGTTGCTCAGTTGAGGGGGAACTCAGCAAGGGGGAACTTCTCAACACAGCGTGAAGATATCAAGATGACAACCAGAAGAGCTAACTGAAGACCTGCCATCAACCTGAACCAATGGAGAAGCCTGAAGGAAGTCCCACTGAGTGTAAGTCAGGCTGATCTAAGCCAAGTCTGGTGGACCACTCAGTGAAGAGCCTGATCAGGAGGATCAGTGCTGCATCAAGTAGGCCTGAAGGAGTCAGGCTACTGTGGTCAGGGAAGTTTGTCATCCAGCCTTATGACAAACTTCTTGGAGTGATCTTCAAACAGTCTCTGAAGGACAACTGCACTGAGGACGAGTCAGTCCACTGAAGATCAGAGTCAGTGAAGGAGGAAGCCACCTAAAGTCAGTGGGTCTTGGTCAACCCACTGAGTCAAAGATCCGTGAATTCAGGCCACGTGGACCAATCAACACGAGGCAGCAACTCTGACACTGACAAAGGCCGCATTCCAAGGAAAGTGGTTGAAACCATTTAATGCTGGATTCAAATGTATTTCCTCTCCAACGGATACATTTGAATCCCCATTATATATACAAGCTCATAGTTGCGTAGTTGGGTGTGTTGTGTTATTGTAAGAATTATAAGAAAACAAACACCTACGAGCTGTGAGGGTGTGGGTAGTAGCATACGTGCATGGGAGTTATAAGGAGGGTTTACTCTCATCTTAAACACTGACCATTAGAGTCTTCAAATATACACATATGAGTGTTCAGCTTGTAACTCTAGGCTTAGAGAGGTTTTCCCTATCTTAGCTATTGGCTAACACATTGTAAAGGGAAAACCTCACCTAGTTGGAGAAAACCCTAACCGAAACCAAAACCCTCTAGTCATGTTTGTTGGGAGTAAGTTGTTTGTAAGGAGAGGCAGCTCCGTGGAGGGGTGTGAGTCCAGTTGTAAGTGCACCTTGGCACGTTAAAAACAAGAATCCAAGGAGTGGATTTCCTGTTGAATCAGGCCGTGGATGTAAGAGCTTGAGTCTCTGAACCACGTTAAACCAAGTGTTATTATCTGGAATGTCTTTTCTTCTAAAGTATTGCGAAGAACTGCTCACTGAGAGCATTGTTTAAAAAGGAACTTTGGTTAAGCATTCAGGTCAGGGAGATTACATCTCCTTGACCAGATCAGGCTAGGCACTCGAGAGTTCAGTCTCTCGAGTCACTGCCTTGTTGAGAGCCTGAGCTTTCAAGTCTCATCTCTGACTTGATAAGCTCTGACTCTCAGCAACGCAGTGACTTGAGTTTTCCATCACTGAACTGAGTCAGGGTGCAAGTTGTGATTTGATAACGCGCTCGAGAGTTCAGCATCTCAAGCCACTGTCCTTGCTCAGAGCATGAGTCTCCGAGCCTTCTCACTGACTTGATAACTCAGCCTCTGAGCAGAGCAGTGACTTGAGTATCTCTCACTCTTGCTGAACTCCCTGAGGTAAAGGTTTTAAAAAAAAAAATTTGTGCTCCTGAATTCCCATTTTGCCCTTTAAAAACGGGACCATCAGTAATGGTCTGGCTTTTGTAGCTAGGAGCCGTGATGCCTTCGGGCGAGCCTACGGGCTATATGATTTATTATGTTTGATGGCCTGGCCTTTGTGGCTCGGCACCAGGAAATGATGTATTATGTTTGACGGTCTGGCCTTTGTGGCTCGGCGCCAGGGAATGATGTATTATGTTTGACGGTCTGGCCTTTGTGGCTCGGCGCCAGGGAATGATGTATTATGTTTGACGGTCTGGCCTTTGTGGCTCGGCGCCAGGGAATGATGTATTATGTTTGACGGCCTGGCCTTTGTGGCTCGGCGCCAGGGAATGATGTATTATGTTTAAAGGCTGAGCCTATGTGGCTCGGTGCCAGGGAATGATTTATTATGTTTGACGGCCTGGCCTATGTGGCTCGGCGTCAGGAATGTTACTTGATGGTTCGATATCAGGATACTAAAATGTTTTACAAAATGATCATATTTGTTTTGCCCAACTATATAATAGCATGCAAACCTCCCACACTGAGAATTCAAATCTCACCCCCTCTTTTAACAAATTTCAGGGTATGATGAAGGGGAGCTCGAGCCAGTGGAGGTATGATACGAGTCCGGTGATATTATGGAATTAATATTAAAGAATTATATGCACCATTACCTTTTACTATGACAAATTATTCATATGTCGGGGTGACAAACAACCTCATGGTCTCTTGATGATTTTTTTATGTATGATGTTTATATTTAACATTTGTTTTGTGCCAAACTTTTTATAAAGATCCTTCCATAAGAATTTTAAAAATAAATAAATGGCCGCCGCGTTTTATAACAAAAATTATGTATTTCCGCTGTCTATGTGAAGTTGTTATTTGCATTCTATATAAAAGAAAATTTTTAGTTCGGATTTTTGGTCACTAAGTGACGACTCGAATTTTCTAAAATGTCTAATCTATATTTTGGAAAACTAGGGCGTTACACTATGGGCAGTCTTAATTTCAACGTACCCAATGAGCAGTCTTAATTTCAACATACTCTGCAGATATATCTTAATTTCAACATATCCTATGATGCAACTTTTTATTGCACCCGTATTGATACAACTTTTCATTGTACCCGTAATGGTACAATTTTTCATCGCACCCGTAAAGTAACAACCTTCACCAAATAAAACCGTATAAACTCAACTAAAAACACACCAATCATCACACAATGTACAGGCAATACAAATATGAACCACCCACCTTTCAAAGAGTTTTTCGTAAAAGTCGAGGACAGCAAGACTTCCGAACCCACACACGAACCGTACTTAACCTAGCAAGAATAATTATTCACATTTTAGTCCATTATCCACTTATAAGGATTTTCTCGCATTCTTATACGTAAAAAGTTGGTCCTAAAAGGACTTTTGAGATAATTAGTATTTTCATTTCTTTTAGTGCAAGTTTACAATATTTAGTCTTAGTGAAATTTTTCACTAAAATCACACAATAACACATTTCCTAATAATAAATCATTCGCATAAGGATCAAAACTCTTAAATATGAAGTTTGTTACGAAACTCCTATCCACATGATACTAATGTGTTCTAAGTCCTTATTCTATAATGCCAAACAAGTATGAGCATTTAAACAAAAGTAAACACTTCAAGTTACTAAGTTGAAAATGATGCAGTTTGTTCTCCTAGGTCTTCTAATTACAACTTTGGGTATTTTTCAAAAATACTTAGACATATTCAAAAATTATGAAATTTATACAGTAGATTCAACTTGAAATGAAGAACACACATAACAATATTTTTTGTGCATTTGGTGTGTTGAAAATAAGAGTTTTGGTCCGTTTTCAAAACTAGCACAGAAACTTTTCATGTGTCACAGTAGGTTTACAGCAGTGCACCATTAACAAGAACATTTTGGAAAAATTAGTTAGACACCTCCTAAAATCATGAAAATATTCATAGACGTAGCTAACAACCAATAATATTTTAATATGATTTTTAAAAAATTCATTCTCTTGCCGATTGGTACCAGATTCTTTCTAAATACGAAGGTAGTTGCATATTGTCACGTTTTCTTTAAATATTCATAGATTATTGAATAAAATTCCAAATCACATGAGACCAGTGGAAAATGAAAGATAATTTGACCTTATTTCCAAATATGTAAAAAAAACTTGTGTAAATAACAAGTTTCACGAGCGTCGTTATGTTCCAGAGAGCACAGGCAGTGTCAACTTCTTCATCTAGATATGCTCACACACATATATCTTTCACCTCCACACTTATCATGCCATAACTCTTTCTTTAAACATATATCTAGCAAATAACACATTATTTAATATATATTCGAGCACCCAAAAGAAAATTTAAACCTAGGTATCATGCTTTTCTAAGAAAAATACTAAACATGCTCAAAAGACAAGATATTATAGTTTTGAGTTGTTGGTTGATAAACCTTTGTAGTTTCTTTCTTGTTAAGCTAGGGGGCCTTATAGCTCTTCAAGTTCTCTTCCTTTGGAGGTTAAGAATGACTCTTTGGATGGAAAGCTTTTCTTTGGAGCCCTATGATGAAGATGTAAAATAAGTTAGAATTTAGGTTTTTGGAAAGAAGATTCATGAGGAAGAATAGAGGAAATGGAAGGTTTTCTACCCATGAAAGACCTTAAAAACTTCAACCCTTGGATATATATGAACTTGGGATGGAGAAAGTGGGTCTTCTTCCTCAAGAAAATGGGGAGAATATAGTTTTTCTCCCCAAGGGAGGAGTGTGGCCGAAAATTTTGAGTTTGATGGGGGAATGAGGACTTCTCTCTTGTCTTGTGATTTTATGAAAGACAAGGGAGGGGGTGGTCTTCTAGGTGAGGAAGAGGTTACTCTAAATTTGTATGTTGTAAGAGATGAGAGGGTAAGAAAGTGAATTTGGTCTTACTCCATTTATCCATCCAATAGATAGTGATAGGTGCATGAAGGGAGTGGGGAGGAAGTCTTCTCCCCCATTGGTTGATCAAGACTGATTTTTGGACTTGGGGGATGCCTTTTGGTGGCCCCGGTGTTACGGGATGCGGTTTGGTCGAAACTGTATTTTTCGGTGTTGATTTTGTGGCCCGAAAATTAGGGTTTTTGTTTGAAAATTATACCCGATTTTTGGACGTGTATATTATTCATTTGGATTGCATTTTACTTACTTTTAGACTTTTTACCACTTATTCAATTCGTATTTTAAAGTGCTAGGAGTGCCTCCGGTTCGGTTTGTCCATCCGTCGTTTGAAAAATTAAAACATGTAGTCCTCATTTTGACAATAAAAGTGTAAGTTCACAAGAGCATAAATAATTAAACACATTTAACTTAATATTTTGGGTCGGGATATTACAATTACAATGAACACTCAGTGGAATACATAATAACTCTCTTTGCTAAGAAACACTTGGGAAATTTATGGTTTACTAGTGCTTCTTTCTAACGCTGAATGTTTTTTAACGCTTGAGAGTTTGAGTAATTTCTGGCTTGGAAATTTCCCGTAACCTTGATTGGGTTCAAGGTCTTCTGTATTTATAGGTGACTTTGAAAACTATCTGTCGGAATAGATAGCCTTCTAGGTAATCTACGTAGGGTTTGTTCAACGGATACATCTGTCATGCAGCAGCCGTCCTTGCATTAATTTGGTAATGCATTTAATGCTCCATTTAATGCTTGTCCGTTGAAAAGTACAATCTGAACTCAGTCTTCGTGTTAGGTCCGTACATGTGTGTCATTCCTGGATTGGTCTACGTCATTAGGTTGGTGAGAATGTCAGAACTCATTCCTATGCTTCAGGCTTGTCTTATTAAGTTCTTTTCATCTCAAGCACAACGATCTTGTCCTGACGCTGACATTCCTTTTGCATTGCTTGACCCTACTCCAAGTCTTTTCCCATAACTCAGTATCATCATGTTCCCTATAGGAATGAGTTAGTAATGACATCAGGGTCATACTCTTCATCACTGACACTTGCTCAGCCAGCTTAGAGAGACTGTCGCAAGCTCAGGATGGTGCTCTTGTGTCTTCAGGCTTCAGTCTTGATTGTCATCAATGAGTACTCCTATCATTAAGTTCCTATGAAATATAAAATAACTAAGTACAAATCTAACCAAGACTAGCCTGACCAAAACACACTATGGCAAATCATCTTTTCAGGGGTTTGGGATCTAATCAAAACTGACATGTTGTATCGGACTTTATTTGATCCATATTTTGTAAAATTTGGCCTAAATTGGACAAAACAAAAAAGAGTGTCCTAGTTTTGCAAGTTTGTAAAGATATTGTCCTAGTTTTACAAGTTCGTAAAGATATTATCTCAATCTTGCAAGCTCGTAAAAATAGTGTCCTAATTGAACAAATACTCATAAAAATAGTGTCCTAAATAAAAAAAATTCCGTTATAGCCAGTATAGTTGATGGTAACGAAAAGTAATAATTTTAGTTTAAAAACATTAATTGGTTAAAGTAAAGTGTATCTAAAAATACTTATAAAGTGGTTCATATTTGAAATAATTTAATTCCAAAACATACTCAATACTAATATTTTAATGTTAAAACACGTAATACCAAGATGAGGTTAATCATGTTTTCAATCTATTGTCAATATTATCTGAACTACGAATTGAATTATATACAATAAATCATACCTTATAATTTATAACCAAATTAACTCATATAAGCAAGAAACAATTATTTTTTTGCAAGTTTGTAAATATATTTTCTCAATTTTGCACGCCCACAAAGGTAGTGTCCTATTTTTACAAACAATCATAAGATAGTATCCTACAATAACAAAATTTTCCTTATAACCAATATATTTTAGAAAAGCAAGATTTGTAAATAAAAAAAGAGGGTCAATTCGTTCTGCCTTTAAATAAACTTTTTAATATGTGAATACTATCAAAATCAATGGATGTAACAAAAGTTAAAGGACCATAAAATTAATGGTTGGAATAAATTTGGAAAAAAAAGGACCAAAAAATTGCAAAAAATTTGATACCATGATTTTGTTATCCAATATATATATATATATATATATATATATATATATATGTGTGTGTGTGTGTGTGTGTGTGTGTGTGTGTAAAAGTTAGAGGACCATAAAATTAATGGATGGAACAAAACTGAAATAAATATATATATATATATATATATATATATATATATATATATATATATACATATATATATATATATTAAAAAATTAAGGACCAAATATGAATGTGGACCAAAACTATTCTCCCGTTTGTACATATACTTCTATTATAACTCTAATACTATTCTTACAGATTGACATCATATAAAAAAATATCAACAAATTATAGAAGACACTCAAATTAAACCACATCACATGAATAAAAAAATATATAAATACACAAATATAAAAATAGAGACAGATATACGCAAAAGACCAGGAAAACTTAAATTTTTGGTCCTATGAGAACAACCGGTTTGCAACAATGGTGCTTTTTTTTTATATTTCATGCTTCGTAGTGTTTTTCAAATTTGGTCTCATAAATAATTACAAGTTAGTCCCAAAAGAATGTCTAAGTTGCAATTTTGGTCCAAAACAATTCACATACTTTCATTATAACTCGACTACTATCCGCACAAACTGACGTCATACCAAAAAAATCACTAACAAATTATAGACGACACTCAAGTTAGACAACATCACGCAAATAAAATATACAAATCTCCAAATATAAAGATAGAGACGCATATACGAATCTTAACGCGAGAATCTTAAATTTTGGTCCCATGAGAATAGGCAATTCGCAACAATGGTCCTTCTTTAGATATCTTAGGTCCCATAGTTTTTTTTCTAAATTTGATCCCATAAATAGTTGTAATAAAGTCCCAAAAGAATGCATAAGTTGCAATTATGGTCACAAAAAATTGTAGCCTCTATCAGTAAAATTAATGGCTAATAATAAATCTGAAAAAAAAAAATACACGCATAGAAAAAAAAAGGACCAAAAAGGAGTGTGGGCCAAAATTATTACATATTTGTACATATAAGTCCATTATAACTCGACTACTATTTGCACATACTGGCCCCATATCAAAAAATTACAGATAAAGTACAGAGGGCACTCAAGGTAAACAATATCACGCAAATAAAAAAATATATAAATCTCCAAGTATAAAGATAGAGAAAGATATATGAATCTTAACCCAATTATAATTTTTTTTTGGTCCCATGAGAATAGACGGATCGAAACAATGGTCCTTCTTTAGATATATTAGGTCCCGTAGTTTTTTCAAATTTGGTTCCATAAATAATTATAGTTAAGTACCAGAAGAATGCATAAGTTGCATTATTATCCTATAAATATATTAAAATATTTCAAAAACATAATGAGAGAATTTTTTATATTATAAAGAATTTAGGACTAATTTCGGAATTTTTAACACAATACTTTTAAAGAATTTTAGTCTTCCACTTTAAAAACTCGGCGCATTAGGAATTCCTACATGGCTAATTTCAGACTAATTCGTTTTAGGAGTATCCTATATATTAGGAATAATCTAGGACTAATTTTGGATTTTTATAACAATATTTTTTTAAGAATTTTAATACAATACCGAAGATACATTAGCTAAAAAAAATAAAGAAAACAATCGCTAGAAATCCGTAGTCAATATGACTGATATTGGTCCTTCAAGTTCTTTTTATTAATCGAAAAAGCTAGAGGATCAAAATGACAACATGTATAGTAATTTTAATGCGGGAGAACCCTAAAAATAGAAGGAAGCCGGTAAATTGGATCCACGTTCGGAATTAAGGTTGTTTATAGGATACCCTGCGGGAACGAAAGGGTGTATGTTCTATAGTCCCAAAGATCAAAAGACCGTATTTTGCACATACTTTAATTTCTTGGAAGAAGACTATATGAACAAAAGAAAGCCCAAAAGTGAGATTACCTTAGACGAATTCCTATACCAAGTATACAAGATGATATACCAATCATCACACCTTCACAACCAGAACCCCGTCGCAGTGGGAGGATTGCTAGGCAACCCGAGAGATTCATGGGAATAGGAGAATCTTCGGATTTGATTCCCGGTGATGAATCAGACCCATGGATATACGACGAGGCAATCGAAGACAAAGACGCGGAGTTGTGGCAAACAACAATGGAAACTGAGATGGGTTCGATGGATCATAATCAAGTGTGGGAGTTGGTCGATCTACCCAGTGGGGTAAAACCCATTGGATGCAAGTGGGTGTACAAGAGGAAAAGAGGACCGGACGGGAGGGTTGAGACCTTCAAAGCAAGGCTAGTGGCCAAAGGGTATATTAAAAAAGAAGGGATCGATTATGAGGAAATCTTTTCGCCTGTAGCTATGCTTAAGTCTATCTGTATTCTCTTGTCGATCGCTGCGCACCTAGATTACGAGATCTGGCAAATGGATGTCAAGATAGCTTTTCTTAACGGAAGTCTTGACGGGATAGATATCTATATGCAACAGCCCAAAGTTTTACTAAAAAAGGCCAAGAGCACCTCGTATGCAAGCTTAAGAGATCCATTTATGGATTTAAGCAAGCATCGCGTACTTGGAACCAGTGTTTTGATCAAGTGATTAAGTCTTATAGGTTTGATCAAAACGAGTTCGAGAGTTGTGTGTATAAAAGTGTGACGGAATTGCGGTGGTATTCTTAGTATTATACGTAGACGATATTCTGCTCATTGGAAATAATGTAAATGTATTGTCAGACGTAAGGGTATGGCTGTGAAATCAGCTTGATATGAATAACTTAGGGAAAACTAGTCACATCCTTGGGATCTAGATCACTCAAGGGCTCAAGAAAAGGATGTTGGGCTTATCGCAAGCTTCATACAAAGACACTATTTTGAAGCGATATAACATGCAAGATTCCAAGAAAGGTTTTGTACCTTTTAGACACGGAATCCATCTATCCAAAGAAATATGCCCTGAGACGCAAGTGGAGATAGATGACATGAAAGACATTTTGTACGTTTTGGACGTAGGAAGTCTTATGTATGCAATGTTGTGTACGAGACCGGATATCTGCTTTGATGTGGGCATGATGGCAAGATATCAAAGTAACCCCGGGAAAGCACATTAGATTGCAATTAAATGCGTTCTTTAGTTTCTAAAAAGAACTTGAGATGGAATGCTGATTTAACAGTCAGACGGTCTAATTTCCCGTGGGATACACAGATTCAAATTTCCAATCAGACGTAGACTCCTGAATAACTACCTCGGGTAGTGTGTTTTGCATGGGAGAAGGAGCCATGACATGGAGAAGCGATTAGCAGAAATGCATCGTCGATTTGACCATGAAAGCCGAATAAGTAACTGCTTGTGAAGCAGCAAAAGAAGTGGTTTGGCTCAAGTACTTCTTAGTGGACTTGGACGTTGTTCCGAATTTGCCCAGCATAATCACTGTCCATTGTGATAATGCCGGAGCAGTTGCAAATTCAAGAGAATCGAGAGCCCACAAGGCCAGCAAACACATTGAAAGAAAATACCATCTTATACAAGAAATCGTTAAGAGAGGAGATAAAGAGGTGGTAAAGATAAATGTCGGAGGACAACCTAGTATATCCATTCACAAAGGGTCTGCCTCAGAGTACATTCGAGAGACATGTGGATGGAATGGGAGTCAAGACTATTGCCAATCTGCTTTAAGTATAAGTGGGAGGAATTATTAGGTTAGTGTAGGTTGACATGAGATGTCACGTAGAGCTACTATACTAAGACATGCATGATGTACACTAAAAAGCAGACTTTAAGTATAAGTGGGAGATTATTGGAGTTATACGTGAAAGTATGCTTTTACTTTGTATAACTCATGTATTAAACACTTGTTTATGAGAATAATTCTTTTATCACATTTGCTTTAGATATGATTGAATGTTGAATATTTATTGCAACCAGTTCATTATAAACGGTACATGTTACATTGTAGTTAATGTGGTAATACCCGATCACGGAAGATCACATTAACGGTTTCCTTGTAATTAAACGTATAAATTCACGACCCAGGTGGAATTGAACAATACGCCGTGAAAGGTCGATGTGTATATCTCAGATTGGCTTGTCTTGACCAAGAGATTGCACTAGCATATTTAGTATGTGTTGAAGAGGACCTACAACGAGAATAAATTCTTCTGTTCTGAAATGTTAAGAATTAGACCTCAGTGGTTATTGATTTCTTAATCTCCATCACTTAAATAGGACCATGTGTGCTTAATGGTTACTGCTTTGATTCATGTTGGGTGAGAATCATCGTGACTTTGAACTTTGTGTTTTGGGCAGTAATATTAATCATACGACGGTTGCTAAGATTTAATACGGAGAAACGCGTGTGAGTACGGCTCGTGTGATTAGTCCCCTTGGTGGGCTCAAAAGTTTTATCGTACTAAATCTTGCAAGTGAAGAATTAGTTTCTTCGGTACGGATAATAATGTTGAGCTGTCCAAGGTGAAAGATGTTAATTAATTTAGAGCTATTCAGAAGCTTAATTAATTAATGGACTAAATAATCTTAAACGCGGGAAATAATAATCGGGAGCCCATATTATCGTAATATGGATTAAGATGGATAGTGCAATATTAATTTATTAGTGGTACTAATTAATATTAATGGGCTGAATTATATTGGGGCTCAATATTGAAATTCAGAAGTCCATTTGGAGGTCCAATCTTAATTATCCTAAAGGCCCCTCAAGTAGCCCATTAAGTAGCCCAATAATAATAAGGTGATTAAAATAAAAGAAAATATATTTGCTGATTTTTCTTGAGATTCTTGAAAATAAGAGATATGGAGAGAGAAAAGATTTTGTTGATTTTCTTGGAAAGATATTATGGAAGATAAGTATTCTTGGAATACAAGATTATCTCATAAATTCAAGAAGATCCAAATCTTGCATTATCAATCTATAAATTTCAAAAATTGCATATATAAGGAGGGTGAGATTTTTGTGGAATATTTTTTTATGGAGAAAAGAATATATGGGATATATTCAAGATTTCTTGGAGGCCAAAAAAAATATTTTCTCTCCCCTAAAATACACCTAAATTTCGTTCACCCCTCTCTTATATATAGGGGATGATTATTTCATCTCCAGTCTACAGTTTCACAGTGTTGAAAAAAATATCAGCAACAATATTTTTTTTTTCCTTAGTTATTTAAATTGCTTAAAAACACTTCCCACCGGTGATCAAGCAAGGCAAAAGGGAAATACTTGAGAAGGTCTAAGGGTTGGTAGCGCATTCGTAATTGTCCCGTGATAATCAAAGGTTATATCTGCGAGAGGTACGTAATCACATAATCTCTTAGTTTTTCCGCCATAGATTTTATGTGAATTAATTCAACTTGCATGATGATAAAATTATTGTTAGGATATAGATTAGATGTTTTGAAGACGTTAAAACTAGAACTTGTAATAGGACTAGCTGAACCTGTTAGTCAGCTACAGATTAGTCTAGGTCTTTGGTTAAGGGGAAAGAAATCTGTCCGGACCAGATGAGCTCTGACCAGGTGACCAGATGAGGTGTCCAGACCAGAGCAGACGAGTCACCAGAGGAGTCTGATCGGATGAGCTCTGACCAGATGAGCCTGACCAGAGGAGTCTGTCAGAGGAGCCTGACCAGAGGAGTCTGCCAGAGGAGCCTGACCAGAGGAGCTTGACCAGAGGAGTCTGCCAGAGGAGTCTAACCAGAGGAGTCTGCCAGAAGACCTCTCCCAGATGAGGTTCAGAGCAGTAGTGTTACCTAACTAGACCAGACCAAAAGACCCCAGACAAGATGAGAGAGACGGATTAGTTCACCCACATGGAGGCTGTGTGTAATCTGGAGACAATGAGATTTTGGAGATCATTGATGGAGAAGAAGGAAATCTGGAGAGTCAACTGATAGGAGGATTGATTGATTGATTGGTATCAATCTTGGAATATCCAATCAATGGAGGAGATCAATCAATCAATATAATCAATTTGTGATTGATTATATTCCTCCAATTATGGTTGTTTGAATTGCTAGCTTTCCAACGGCTAGTTAATTCTCACAACTATAAATAGGAGTGCTTGGATGAGTTCTACACAAGAGTCGGGCGAGAGCACACAAGACACATGAACTTTTCCACTTACTCACCTTGTTCATTCAAGTTTATATACTCATTAGGAGTTTTTAGTTGGAATCTTTACTCAACCTATTCACCCTGAAAGGTTGTAAGCAAGTTGGTGTATGAAGGATCTGGTACTTCCCAATTCCAGAAAGTTAGTAAGTTGGTTGGAGAGAGAGTCCCCTTTTGAGAAAGGGAGAGTGGACGTAGGACAAGTTGGTCCGAACCACTATAAATCCTTGTGTTATTTACTTTACTGCACTTTTAGATTTCTGCACTTTAATTTTAGCACTCTCTTTAAGAGGTTTTCTTAAAAATAAACTTAAAACGCTTTCCGCTGGATAACCTTTTTGGGACCAACAAGTGGTATGAGAGCAGTGTGCCCTAGACCACTACTTTGAAAAGCTTTTGATGGTCACCAGGACAGATCCAATTTTTTTTTTAAAAACCCAAATATTTTTTTGTGCTAACAATTTCTTGCAGAAATGGGTTCGAAGAAAAGTAGTAAAAGATACACTAGGAGTCACTCCAAAAGAAGCTTCACAGCCGAGGAAGAAGAGGTATCCACTTCTGGTTCATCATCAAATTTTGGACCAAGTGAAGAGATATGTCTTGTGACAGATGAGGTATGTAATCAAACTCCCTCTTCTTCTTCTTATTCTTCTTTTTCTGAACAATCAGAGGAGTCTTATACGCAAAATTTGCTATTAGATCTCCAAAAATCTGTACAACTTTGTCAAAAGTTGGAAGATGAGAACACAAAGCTGAAAGCAGAAAATCAGAAGCTTTCACAATGTTTAGGCAACCCAACTGATCTACCAGCTGAACAGGTTCAAACACTGGTAGAAGAGTCCACTGACTTGAGAACCAGATGTGATGAACAAACTAAGCTGATAGAAAAGGTGCTTGTTGAAAACATTGTGAAAGATAATGAATATACTCTGCTGAAAGCTAAGTTCGATGAACTCTTCCATCAAAATAAAATTGTAAAAGATAGTAAGGACAAGCTCAAGCTGAGACTGGAGCAGCTGACTACTGCAAACAATGCTGTGTCACACATAGATGCCTCATCTCAAAGAGAGCATGATAAGACAGGCCTTGGTTATTCCAAACCTGAATCCTCACATGTTCAGAAAGAAAAAAAGTCTAGTAATTTTATTGATAAGGGTAAGAGGTCAGCTGACCAGGCAACTCAACCTAACAGGCGGATGAGTTCTAAATCTCAAAAACCCAAAAGGAAGAGGAGGAATTTTAAAAGACCTCAGCAAGGTCAGCAGAGTAGAAAACAGCCTGGACCTTCTCAAAAGAAGCAGTCCCAGCTGACTCCTACTCAGCTGCAGAAGATTTTTAAGTCATCTGCCAGACCAGCTGGAACTTTTGATGGTTCTAGTAAGACTTATCCTTATCAACAAAATTTCAAGACTTTTGCATTAAGACAAGTTATTCCTTCTTTGGACAAGCTCATAAGAGAAGAAGAGCCTTTAGAAGAAATAACCATGTCGAAGCTTCTTGTGTTCAGTGTGTTTTTGTGGATATGTATGGAAGAAAGATAAGATCACCTGATTCAAAAAGGGATGATCTATTCTTGTGGCTTCCTAAATACTGTACTAACCCCCCTGGACCCAAAAGGGTACCAAAAACTTGATTTTCTGCAGATACACAAGAAGACCAGCTGATATTGTGCCCCAAATATCAACTGAGCATATTTTGAAGGGGAAGAACAATTGACACTGTTTGATTAGACTTCTCATCTTAAGATTTCTATTTTCACTTGTCTTGTTTAAATTCAGTTCTTTTAGTTTTAACATCATCAAAAAGGGGTAAATTGTTAGGATATAGATTAGATGTTTTGAAGATGTTAAAACTAGAACTTGTAATAGGACTAGCTGAACCTGTTAGTCAGCTACAGATTAGTCTAGGTCTTTGGTTAAGGGGAAAGAAATCTGTCCGGACTAGATGAGCTCTGACCAGGTGACCAGATGAGGTGTCCAGACCAGAGCAGATGAGTCATCAGAGCAGATGAGTCACCAGAGGAGTCTGATCAGATGAGCTCTGACCAGATGAGCCTGACCAGAGGAGTCTGACCAGAGGAGTCCGTCAGAGGACCTGACCAGAGGTGTCTACCAGAGAAGCCTGACCAGAGGAGCTTGACCAGAGGAGTCTGCCAGAGGAGTCTGCCAGAAGACCTCTCCCAGATAAGGTTCAGAGCAGAAGTGTTACCTGACCAGACCAGAAGACCCCAGACCAGATGAGGGAGACGGATTAGTTTACCCACATGGAGGCTACGTGTAATCTGGAGACAAGGAGATTTTGGAGATCATTGATGGAGAAGAAGGCAATCTGGAGAGTCAACTGATAGGAGGATTGATTAATTGATTGGTATCAATCTTGGAATATCCAATCAATGGAGGAGATCAATCAATCAATATAATCAATCTGTGATTGATTATATTCCTCCAATTATGGTTGTTTGAATTGCTAGCTTTCCAACGGCTAGTTAATTCTCACAACTATAAATAGGAGTGCTTGGATGAGTTCTACACAAGAGTCGGGCGAGAGCACACAAGACACACGAACTCTTCCACTTACTCACCTTGTTCATTCAAGTTTATATACTCATTAGTA
Source organism: Ballota nigra (assembly GCA_947034835.1). Classification (NCBI taxonomy): domain Eukaryota; kingdom Viridiplantae; phylum Streptophyta; class Magnoliopsida; order Lamiales; family Lamiaceae; genus Ballota; species Ballota nigra. The sequence continues at coordinate 28,549,543 of OX344727.1, forward strand.
GTTTTTAGTTGGAATCTTTACTCAACCTATTCACCCTGAAAGGTTGTAAGCAAGTTGGTGTATGAAGGATCTGGTACTTCCCAATTCCAGAAAGTTAGTAAGTTGGTTGGAGAGAGAGTCCCATTTTGAGAAAGAGAGAGTGGACATAGGACAAGTTGGTCCGAACCACTATAAATCCTTGTGTTATTTACTTTACTGCACTTTTAGATTTCTGCACTTTAATTTTAGCACTCTCTTTAAGAGGTTTTCTTAAAAATAAACTTAAAACGTTTTCTGTTGGATAACCTTTTTTGGACCAACAAATGTTGTTGGAATTATTATTTGAATTAATTAGGATTAATTCAAGCTAGTAATAATCGAATTTAAATTCTTATTTAATTATTATCCCGAATAGATTCCAGGCACCCCTATTTTCCCAACAAGCACATCATCATCCCCATCATTGGCCTCATCAGTAAGTGGCTGTTTTCCCTTGTCAGCCCCTGCATCGTCAGTCCCCTCTTCAGGGTGCACTGAAGGCAGTTGTGAAGTCGGCATAGCCGCCTACTCAGGCTCAGCTAAGCCATCTTGAACTTTGGAAACAAGTCCCTCATAACTAGGATTCTCCTTAGATGCCTCAACATCATCCTCCTTTGTCTCAGGGCAGGGAATCCCGTTATTGACTGATGTGTCATCGGCAGTTGAGATGTTCTCAACATCCTCAGCCGTTGGTCCACTCTCGACACCAACGTCTTTAACACCTTCCCCCTGAGATTGAGATTCAGGGATCATCTCATCTACTTCTCCAGCTGTCTCCTCCACCATCTTCTCACAAGCTCCACCCTGAGCTCCATCCTCATCCTCATCCTCCTTCTCAGACTCAGTGAGAAGATTAGCCTTCATCCTCTCCATCATCTCAGTAATCAGCTGCTTCAGATTTTCAAAATTTAGGAGTTGGAGCCAACTAGTGAGATTAAAGTAGGTACAGAGCCTGGCTTCCTCCAGCTCCTAGTGCTCCCAGCCCCTAGCATCAACGAGCATGTGTTGCTCCTGCATGTTTGACTGTTTGAAGTCCAGCCATACCTTGAGCTCTACAACATTAGCACACAGCTCTCTGTACCTATTCAAATTAGGCCAACACTTGGCTGCCCATTCAGTGGCACTCCCCCTCAAATTGTTTTCCAAAATCCCACCAACCATGTTGGCATCCAGCTCCTCCTCCTCCTGCATCTCCAAGAAATCATCATCTTGAATTCTGGCTTGAGAGGTTTAGGGGCAGTCTTTCAGATTTGGATAGGCGGGGAAATCGTCAGGGTTTGGAAGGTTGGGTTCAGAAGACTGGTCAGGCTCAGTAGTAGGTAAGTTGGTTGGCACTGACTCAGTTGAGGTGGGGTTGTTGTCAGGGATGGGTATATCTGGCTGTAGGGGTGTGGGTTCAGGGTTGGATGGTGGAGTGGGTTCAGTGGGTTTGGGTGAAGGGGTTGGGTTGATCTCAGGCTGCAAAATCTCAGCCGTCTCGATCGTGGCTCTCACAACCTCCAAGTCAGAGGCTCGTGGTGAGCTTGACTTATCCCTCTCACTCACTTCCTTCAAACCCTTGGCTGGGGATTTCTTAGGTCCCCTCCTCAGCCTCTTCAAAGGCCTATCTCCTTCCTCCTCTTCCCCTGACCTAACTTCATCGTCAGTCCACGCAGCTTCTGAAACAGCTTTCTTGGGTGCTGACTCAGTCCCAGATTTGGTAGCCTTTCCTGACAACACCACCTTCAGCTTGGTCCTCTTCTCCTCCAGGACCTCTCTGAAACCTCCTGCGCCTCAGCACGCTCTGCTGCTACCTCAGCTTCCACCTCATTGCTCTTCTCAAAGAGCTCATCCACTTGCTCCATCAGGCTCGTGACCACCTTCTTAGCCTTGCCTGCAGGCTTCTTTCTCTGACCCTTTGGTGGAGCATTGTGGTCAGTAAGGCCAAGGACAGCGTATGTGTCACTCGCTGACGTGAACATGATCTTCTTTGAGGTTAGATTATCCTCCAAGTCAAAAGTACACCCCTGACAAGCGTGGGCGATGAGAATAGATAACCTAGTCCTAAAGGGGAGCATGGCTCCAACTGAAATATGCTTCATCTCAGCATCTTTCTTCAGTTTGTCTCCAGCAGCCTGATTGATCTGGTCCAAGAAGAATTGCTCCTAGTTGGCTTCCACACCATCAACTAGAGCACCCATGATCCTCAGTTTGGGCTGACTAAGTTGCTCATGCGAGCCAGTAGAGCCCATGATGATTTTTTACATCAAGTCAACCAAGGCCCTATACTCAGACTTCAGGGTATCCTTGTGTTGACGTGCCTTGAACTCCGAAGACCCAGTCTTGGACCACTTCCCAAGGAGTTCTCCTTCAGCGTTCTCCTTGTACGTCCTAGGGTTGATGCCAGAGCATGAAAGCGCATACACCTTCTTTATGGCCTTCCTCAAGTTGATGTCCCGCGTCTCGACGTTGTAGAAGGGCTCTCCATCAACATCTTTCTCACCAGTGGGTATCAGCACGGTCACCCTGGTGAATAATTCACCCTTGCGCAGAAACAAGTTGTAATAAGCCTCCACCACTGTCTTTGGAAGCACAGATGTGGGCTTGTGGGTGAAATATTTCACCAAACCCAGCTTTGGAGATCCACTCGAAGACTGGAAGAATCTCCTTCACAGAAAGGTACGCACCTCCATGGTGATAACATGCTCCATATTAACCAATCTGTTCTTGACAACTTCTTCAGGCTTGTCAGTTGTCCAGTTGGAATCCAAGAATGCCATTTGTTTTGATTTGTTTGAGAAAAGATTTGTGTTTGAGAAAGAGAATACTCAGTGTGCAATGTGCGTTTGTGTTTGCGTAAAATCCTCAAATGGCAGACTAGATTGATATGAATTAGTCAGTTACTCAAACGTGAGGTTGGGATTAATCCTGAATTTGAAAAGTTTTGAAATTAAGGGCCAGGATTAATCTCTATATCAATTATATCCTCATATCAGTCATATTCCGTATAAAATGGACAGGTATATGAAAAAGTAAATGAAGCATTAAATGCTCCGATGCACGTGGATTTAAATATGAAAAGGCGCGCTTTAAATGAAAACGGAATGCATTTAATAAAAGTTTTCAGGACGAAGGATTCAGGGAGACGCTTTAAATTCACAAGAGTCAGGATAGAGCTCATACCTGTCAGGGAGATATTGTAGCACCCTGATACTTCGCTGAGTCGAGTCTGGCATGAGTTCCCCCTAGACCCAATACTGACTACTCTCTCGGATCTAAGAGACCTAACTCCACTGACAGTTCCATAAATCTTGCCTCAGCCAAAGGCTTAGTCAAGATGTCAGCTCTCTGCCTGTCAGTGTGAATTTTCTCCATCCCAATGTCCTTCTTCTCCACATGATCTCGAATGAAGTGATGCCTAATATCCACATGCTTGCACCTTGTGTGAAGCACTGGGTTTTGAGTAATTACTATAGCACTATTGTTATCACAATAGATTGGAACCTCATTAGCAAATACTTGGTAGTCTCTTAATTGTTATCTCAACCACAAAATCTGAGCACAACAACTACCTGCAGCCATATACTCAGCCTCAGTTATGGATGTAGCCACTGAATTCTGCTTCTTGCTGAACCACAAGATCAACTTACTTTCCAAAAACTGACATGTCCCTGAGGTTGATTTCCTATCAATCCTACAACCTCCATAATCTGCATCTGAATAACCTGTCAGTTCTAAGTTGTCATCTGAAGGATACCATAGTGTTGGGACATTGTCAGTTTTGATTAAGATCCCAAAGCCCCTGAAAAGATGTTTGCTTTTGCTTTGTCAGGCTAGTCTTGGTTAGGTTTGTACTTAGTCATTTTACACTTCACAGGTACTCAGTAAGAGGAGCACTTACTGATGACAATCAAGACTCAGAGCCTGAAGACGAAGTTTACCATCCTGAGCTTATGGCAGTCTCCTAAGCTGGCTGAGTAAGTCTCAGTGATGAAGAGTATGACCCTGAGGTCAGTACTACTCAGTCCTGAGGGGAACAGGATGAAACTGAGTTTTTGGGAAGACTTGGAGTAGAGCCAAGCAATGCAAAAGGAATGTCAGCGTCAGGACAAGACCGGTGAGCTCAAGACAAATTGAGCTTAATAAGACAAGCCTGAAGCCCAGGAATAAGTTCTGAAATTCTCACCAACCTAATGACGTGGACCAATCCGGGAAGGACACGCACGTACGGAACCTGACAAGAAGACTGAATTCAAACTGCATTTTCAACGGGCAAGCATTTAATGTGCATTTAATGCATCTACCAAATCCATGCAAGGACGGCTGCTGCATGAAGATATGTTCGTTTGAAGCCACTTTACATAGTTGACAAGAAAGGCTATCTCTCCAACGGATAGTTTTTCAAATCACCTATAAATACAGAAGGCCTTGAACCCATTCAAGGTTACGAGAAATTTCCAAGCCAGAAATTACTCAAACTCTCAAGCACTCAAAGCATTCAGCCTTAGAAGAAGCACTCGAAACCATCTAAATTTCCCAAGTGTTTCTTAGTTACTGAGAGTTATTCTGTATTCCAAGAGCGAACTAGCATTATCTTAAGCTTAGGGAGATTATCCAATCCTTAGCATAGCTTTGCCTTGTAAGGATAATCTCAACCTAGTTGGAATCCAAACTGAAACCAAAACCCTAAGTTAGGTTTGTTGGGAGTAAGTCAGTTAGTGAGTTAGTAAGTGGAGTTTGTATAGATCAGTGATGTTAGCTGGTCTTGGTGCACCTTGGCACGTTAAAAACAAGAATCCCTTGAGTGGATTTTGTTGGTCCCACTAGTTAGATTAATTGCGGAAGCTTAAGTTAAATGTCTTTCAAATTCCTTTTACAAGAGAACAATAATCAAAAGGACAATAAGTAAAAGAAAGCAGTAGAGAACGCAAGATATATAGTGGTTCGGATTTGAATATCCTACGTCCACTCTCCCTTTATCCAAGGGGTCTCACTATCAACCAACTCACTTACTTACTTCACTGGAATTGGGATGTACCAGTTCCTTCTTACAACCTCTTTAAATTTAACTTCAATCTAAAGATCAACAGCCAACAACCTTATCTAATAGATGAACAGGTTGAGGTTTCAATAACTCCTTAAGAGTAGATAAATATTATGAACAATAAGAGTGCCTAGAATGAATGTCAAAAGCTTGGGTCAACTTATGCGCGTGTATTGTCTCTCTAGAGCTTTTTCTTGAACTGCACTCTTGTATTTATAGAGGGGATTAGGGCTAGTCGTTGGAGAGCTAATCCAATCTGATCCTCTATATAAGGAAGCCTCAATCAATCAATTCCCTAATTGATTGATTGGGTTGGTGGGATCCTTGGATTGATTATCTTCAAAACTTTCCAATCCTGATCTTGTTGACTTGATTTGAATTACCAACGGTCAATAGCTTCCTCTGCCTAACTCTGATTCTCTCCGGAGAAGGCAAGACCAGACACCAGGCAACCTCGGTGTCTTCTGGTCCTAATCTGGTGAACAACCAAAATACTCAGTAGAAACAGGAGATCAAACTGAGCATCTTTTGTTCCACCAGACTCATCTGGTCCGGACTCGTCTGGTCTGGGGAAGGTCCTCAGCCTCTGGTCAGATCTCATCTGGTGAAGTCTTCTGGTGGAGTCCTCTGGTGAAGTCCTCTGGTGGGGTCTTCTGGTGACTCTTCTGGTGAAGTCTTCTAGTCTGGCAGTTCCCCCTAGACTAAGTCCTAATCTAGATCATCATCTGGCTAACAGGTCCAGATGGTCCTATTACATCTTCTGGTTTGTTTTAACTCATCAAAACTAACAATTTTTATCCTAACAATTTCCCCCTCTTTGATGGAGTTAAAACACTTCCAGAACTGATCACAAAGAAGACTTTAAGCAAGAAAACAGTAAAAGATAAGACCTTAGAATAGATCTTATCAGGCAAACAATTAAGACAACAAGAGGTTGTCTTTTGAACAGAGAAGATATGAATTTCATTAATGATAAAGATAGAGTGATTACAGATTACAAGGCAAGTCTGGTCCTAATCTAGGCATATCTTCTGTTATCTTTAGGCACCAAAAACCAGTCCAGAAACCTATCCTGGACGGCCTTCAACTCTGCAGAAGATGTTGGAGTGAAGTTCACCAACACCTTGGTCTTGTACAGCCTCTTCAGCTCAGCCCAATCAACCTGGTCTCCTGCCATGGGAGTGTTAAGATAAGTGAACTCAGGGGCAGTCACCTCCAGGTTGAACTCAATGGTAGAGTCCATCAATTGCTTGTACAGCTCTGCATCATAAGCTTGCATCCAGGCGTGAAAGGTTTTGTTGATTAGCTCATCATCCTCTGGTGCTGGCCTCTGGATATAGTGTTGGATGAACCAGAGAGTCTTTGCCTCCTTCCATTTCTCAATCAAAGGCACAGGCACAGTAGAGTCAAAAGACCCTTCTGTCCTGAGAGGCAAAATGTTCATCACTTCAGAGGGAGCTTTCCTCCTCTGGCTAGAGCTACCTGCACCAGAAGAAGCACCTGCTTCTCTGCTCTTCTTGTTTTGCCTCCAAACATATCTGAGCCTCTGCTCTTCATCTATGTTCTTCCTGATCCTTACTTGCTTCTCCTCTGGAGTCTCTTCCTTGTATCTCTTCTGAGCTTCTTCAACAATGGTCTCAAGGAAGCTTTTCTTGACTCTTCTGATCTTCTTCTTTGCAGGTCCAGAGATGGAGATTGGATCCTGCTCAGCTTCTGACTCCTCTTCTGCAGTAAGCTGCTTAGCCATGGAAAGGGATTTGAACTCCTCCTTCTTCTTCTTCTGCAGCTCAGCCTGGGCCAATGTATTCTCCAGCAGGTCTAGACGAGCTCCATGGCTGAAGAGAGTTTCATTTGTGGTCTTCGTCAGATCAGTTCTGGCCTTCTCTTCCCCCTTTTTAACTTCATCAAGGAGGGGCACCACTACCTGCCTTATAAGATCAGGCAAGGCAGTGTTGGAGGAAGAGTGAAGATCACGTAGCTGCTTAGCCTACTTCAGATAGGCTTTAGACTCTGCAACAAGTCTTTCCTGCTTTTCCAACATCTCCTGGAGAGAGTCTTTCATCTTAGCAGTTTCCAGCATTTGAGTGACCAACTCAACTTTAAGCACTGAGACAGGCCTCACCTGGTCCAGAACATATTGCTGGACCTGCCTCTGGCTTTCATGCACACCCATCTTTAAATAAAGACAGTCAGATTTGAACTCAGCTTTGGCAGAGGCAAAAACATCCTTGATCTGCTTCAAAAACTTCCTTCTCTCATCTTTAAACTGATGCTCAACTAGAGCAGGTGCCAAGAGCTGCATTGCCTTGGAGAATCTGCCAATTTGCTGGATTTGTTCATTGAAGAATAGTTTCATCTTCTGGAGGATAGCAGGAGTGACTTCAAAATCTTCTTCGTCTGAATATAACTCGGAAGGAAAGACAAAGTGAGGTCCAAACTTGTAAGAGGGGCCCTCTGGAGAGATCATAACACCCTACTGGATGAGTAGAGTTCGAATCACCACCTTCGCTGCCTCAGGTGACTCTAGCTCCGCAGGATTTTGGATATTCAGCTTCTGCTTCAGCTCTATCTCCCAGACAGTAAAGTTGGAGGGACCCATTTCTTCAAGCAAAAGCATCAGGTCTTCCACATCCTCAAGTCTGGCCTTGCTCCAGACCTTGGCATCAGTCAACTCTGCCAAAAGTGGTAAGTGCTCCAGAAGAACTGGGAAATGCTCTCTTAGCCAGAGCTGAGCACTTACACTCATACTCTGCCTAATGGGACCCATCTCATCAGAAGAGAAGGTGAAGGGTTTGGGCCCAGAGGCAGAGGAGGAAGGTGCTAAGTTAGCAGGCTCAAGTGAAGCTTCCTCATCTTCACTATCATTGCTAGATAAACAGGTGGGAGAAGAGGGAGGGCCAAAGGATCCCAGAGCCATAGAAATGGTTGGATCCTGGTCTGTATGGGTTTGGGGAGGGTTAGGATTTTGTGAGGTAAAGGAGGAGGGGATGGGTTGTTCTGCACCAGATGAAGATAGGATCTCTGGTACAGAGGTTGGGGGTGAGGCGTTTGTGGGAAGATGTGTTTGAGAATTTGGGGGAGAAGGTGTTTGGGTAGGAACTATTGAGGGAGTATATATGGGGGTATCTGGGAGAATCTGCTCTGGTGGAATAATAGGGTTACCAGAGGTAGATGGGGTTTGGGGAATATTATCTGGGGGAGAGGTAGAGGGGAGACAAGATTAATAGGGGTAGAAGATGGAATAGAGGGGTTTACCTCTGCTGAGACAACATCAGCAGGTATAACATGCTCTGGAGCAGAGATATCTTCCATCATCTGGGAAGCCTCATCAATGGCCTTCTCCAAGGCCTCTCCAAGATCAGATCCAGAGTCAGGATCTTGAAGAATGGCACTCTTGGCCTTGGATTTCTTCACAAGAGGCTCAGCCTGTTCTTCCTCTTCGTCCTCTGATGGCTCATCCACCAGAAGGGTTTTCTTGGCCTTCCTGCTAGTCCTTGACTTCTTAGCAGAGCCTCTCCTGGCCTCCTCAGGCCTCTTCCTCTTAGCTGCTCCAGCCTTCTTAACAGCTTTATCATCATCACCCTTCTTCTTAAGCACTTCAAGAAGGGGAATCTGGTCCTCCTCTGAGGAACCAAAAAATGCAATGGTTGAGGAACCAGTTGCTCCAGCAGACTTCTTCTGGGTCTTCTGCTTCTGCTGCTGCTTCTGCCCCTTTGCAGGTGAGGGGATAGATTGAATAGGAGGGGCAGGGATGGCTTGCTCCCCATCAGAGTCGCCATGGCCATGGAGAGGGCCATCCTTGGAGAATAAGATCTTGGATTTGTGATAACCATGGCACCAAGATGTTTTCCATTTCTTCTCTGGAAGGAGATAATCCAGAATAAGAGTCAACTTAGTTGCCAATGAAACATTTGCAGTGAAGAAGAACTGCAACTCCCCTGGCTTGGAAGGACAAGGCTCCTTCTTCACCTTTAATCTATTCTTCCTCAACACATCCCAGAAGAACTCCGCCCAATTGCATTGAACGCCGTCAAATAATGCCCTCATCACACACATTCTGCCGTTGAAAATGGCATCTGTGTTGTGATTCTCACACAAAAGCACCTTTACAACTATATCGAACAGCACCTTGTACTTCTGCCTTAAATCTTTGTCAAGAAATCCTTTCGTGATATTCTGGCAAGAAGAACGAACAAAGATCTTGAAGGAACCAATGATATCATCCTCCTTGTACGTCAAAGGATCCACTCCCTCTGCAGAAATGTTCTCGAATAAAGCGCAAAAATCGTGCTTAGAAAACACCAAATCATCTTCATCAATCTTGGAAGAAATATGGTCCTCGTGGATCTTCATACGAACCAACAACTGGGCCGCATATCCGTCAAGAGTGCAAAAGTCCTTGGGAACTGTGGAGATCAACTTCTCCACCCCTGCTCTCTGGAGCATTTCCAGAATCGACAACACAACAGGGTTCTTGGTGGTATAAAAGTCCACCACCATCTCTGTCTTTAGCTTTTTCATCATAAGAACATGATCGAAGTTGCACGGAGGAGCCATTTCTGTGTAAGAGAGAGAGAGAGAGAGAGAGAGAGAGAGAAAACTTGTAGAGAAACAGGTTAGGGTTTGAAAAGATATGAATCGTGAAAGGACAGATTGAGTAGAATTTTGATTTAAATAGGGCACTACGCGTGGCTTGATTAATAAATGAAGTGTGAATGCGTGTAATAACAAATTTAATTTTGGAAACAAAATCAATTTTCGAATTGATTGACATATTGCACATTGATTAAATCTGATGGCCATGATGAAAGGCGAGATACAAATTTAATCTGGTGCATTGGCATAGTCATTGGGACTGGGCATAAAGGGGTTTTGTGGCAGTCAAGAGAAAAAGCGAAATGATTGCCTAGGCCCTATACCCTAGTTTTAAATACACTCCGAAGTTGAAACATTTTGAGTGTACTTACTAATTTGAAAAGTGTATCCCAATGATCAGAGGCCAGAGAAGTAAAAACACACCTGTCACCTGATATTGTAACCAGATGATACCCCAAATAGTTTGGTGCTTAAACTACTCTAATTTGACTCATCTGGTCCTGGTCAGAGAAGACTTTGGATATTTCTTGAATTTGACTCAGCACCTCATCTGGGACAAGTTTTACCTGAAGCATACCTCATCTGGAGATATAACTTCTCTGATATGTCTAATCTGCAGGTATGTTAGTTTGAGAATAAATATATGAAGTAAAGTAATGAAACAAAGGATACTTCTCTGTTGTTCCCCCTAAAACAAATCTGTCTATGGATCCAACAATCCTAACTCACAAGCTAACTCCCTGAATCTAGTCTCAGCCAAAGGCTTAGTTAAGATATCTGCTCTCTGCTTCTCTGTTGCAATCTTTTCCATCCTTATATCTCCCTTCTCAACATGATCTCTGATAAAATGATGCCTAATATCAACATGTTTGCACCTGGTATGAAGAACTGGATTCTGGGTGATGGCAATTGCACTATTACTATCACAGAAAATAGGAATATTCTTAGCTCTAATCTGGTAATCCCTAAGCTGTTGACTAATCCAGAGAAGTTGTGAACAACAACTCCCTGCAGCCATGTACTCTGCTTCTGTTGTTGATGTAGCAACTGAAGTCTGCTTCTTAGAAAACCAGGATACCAATTTATTCCCTAAAAATTGGCATGTTCCACTTGTAGATTTCCTATCTATTCTGCATCCACCATAGTCTAAATCTGAATACCCACTCAACTCTAAGTTATCATCTGCAGGATACCATAATCCTAAATTCACAGTTCCTTTAAGATATTTCAATATCTTCCTAGCTGCTTCCAAATGACTTTTCTTAGGATTAGCTTGAAATCTGGCACAAACTCCTACAGCAAAAGTAATATCTGGTCTGCTTGCAGTCAGGTACAAGAGAGAACCAATAAGTGCTCTGTACTGAGTCTGGTCCACACTCACTCCAGACTCATCTGGATCCATGTTGAAATTTGTCATCATAGGGATCTTGGCTGCTTTGCTAGATCCTACTCCAAATTTCTCTAACATGTTTCAGGTGTACTTTGCCTGATTAATAAAAATTCCCTTCTCTGATTGCTTAACCTGCAAACCTAAAAAATAATTCATTTCTCCCATCATGGACATCTCAAACTGACTCTGCATGAGCTCACCAAACTTCTCACACAGCTTCTTGTTAGGGGATCCAAATATAATGTCATCAACATATATCTGGACCAGAAGGATGTCCTTTCCTTCTTCTTTCCTAAACAAGGTCCTATCAATCTTACCCTTAGTAAAACCATTGTCCAGAAGAAATTGAGATAGAGTGTCATACCATGCTCTGGGTGCCTGCTTCAGCCCATAAAGAGCTTTTTTAAGCTTAAACACCTTGTCACCTTGTTCAAAACCAGGAGGTTGTTCCACATACACTTCCTCAATGAGAATCCCATTAAGAAAGGCAGATTTCGCATCCATCTGGTATACTTTGAACTTCATGTGAGCAGCATATGCTAAGAACAATCTAATGGCTTCTAGTCTGGCAACAGGAGCAAATGTCTCATCATAGTCTATTCCCTCAGACTGAGAATAGCCCTGGGCCACTAGCCTTGCCTTGTTCCTAGTAATGACATCATTCTCATCTTTCTTATTCTTGAAAACCCACTTAGTGCCTATCACCTTTTGATGTCTTGGTCTGTCTACCAGCTCCCAAACATCCTGTCTGGTGAATTGATTCAACTCCTCCAGCATAGCAACAATCCAATTTGAATCTTTCAGTGCCTCCTTGATGTTCTTGGGCTCAATCAAGGACACATAGCAACTGAATAAGGCAGCTAAGTTAAGAGTTCTCCTAGTCTGGACACCCTTAGTTGGATCTCCTAAGATCAGGTCATTGGGGTGATCAACTAGGGTCCTCCTTCCCGTGGTCTTGCCTGGTTGATCATCTTCTGCAGGACCTTGGTGATTATCACCACCTGCAGAAGAGCTTCTCCCTACAGGAGTTCCAACCTCTTCTGGTTCTGCTCCTTGTGAAGGCTTCTGCTTCAGAGAACCAGGAGATGGGTCATCATCTGAATTTGAATCTGAATCAAGAATAGGTGGATTGACCTTGATTACTCTGAGAGTAGTGTGATTCTGGGTCTCATCAGAAGACTTAGAGTCCACCTTGCACTCAAAAATAGATTCATCAAAAACAACATGAGGTGTTTCCTCCACACAAAGTGAATTCTTATTAAAAACTCTGAAAGCTTTACTGGTGCTGGAATATCCTAAAAATATTCCATCAGCCACTTTAGCATCAAAGGTTCTTAATTTAGATTTCCCATTGTCATGGATGAAACACTTACATCCAAAAACATGAAAATATGAAACAAAAGGGGTTTTACCTTTCCATACCTCATAGGGAGTCTTATTATGTCTCTGAGCAATCAGGCACCTGTTCTGAGTATAGCAGGCTGTATTAATGGCCTCTGCCCAAAATCTTTATGGAGTGTTGTATTCTGCCTGAAGTGTTCTTGCAGCTTCTTTGAGAGTCTTATTCCTCCTTTCTGCTACTCCATTTTGTTGGGGTGTTCTGGCAGCAGATGTCTCATGAAAAATCCCATGGTCCTTGCAGTAATCTGCAATGTGTGATTTCAAAAACTCTGTTCCTTTGTCACTTCTGATCCTGACTATGCTCTGGTTCTGCTCATTCTGAATCTGCTTGAAGAACTCTGGCAGCTTAGTGATAGTTTCATTTTTCTTAAACAAGAACACTACCCAAGTGTATCTTGAAAAGTCATCCACTATCACCAAGGTGTACTTCCTTCCACTGAAACTAAGAGGAGAAACAGGTCCAAACAGGTCCATGTGAAGTAGTTGAAGTACTCTGGTTGTGGTTGTGCTCTGGACATCCTTAAAGGAAGTCTTGGGTTGTTTACCCTTCTGGCATGAACCACAAACCTGATTCTTCTTAAACACTTCATTAGGAAGACCTCGAATGAGACCTTTTCTGGCAATCTTGTTCAGTGTTTTGAAGTTAAGATGACACAGTCTCTTGTGCCAAATCCAGCTATTCTCTGTAGATCCTTTAGCAACCAGGCAAGCATTTCTTGGGCAACTGCTAAAATCTGCAAGATAAATGTTACCCTTCCTCCAGCCTATTAGCAAGATATCATTATAATCAGAAGAGAAAACAGTGCATGAATCACTAGAGAACTTCACTGAGTATCCCTTGTCACAAAATTGGGATACTGAAAGCAGATTATGCTTGAGTCCTTCTACATAGTAGACTTCATCTACAGATACTCCATTGAAGGTCAACTTTCCAACTCCTCTGGTGACTCCATAGTTGTTGTCACCAAACATCACTCTTGGTCCATTCAAAGGCTTGAAATCTTGGAGATTATCCTTCTGGAAGGTCATGTGCTTGGAACATCCACTATCAATGTACCAGACATGGTTGCATGAAAGTCCTTTCTCCAATGGACTCTTGTCTACCTGCAGAGAAATCAATTAGGTCCCCTACTAGTGCTGGGTCCTGATTGGTTAGTTGCAGGTTTTGTAGGAATCCATAGATAAAGATCATCCCTTGTTGGATGAGGAGATCTTATCTTCCTTCTAAATCTATCTACCAGCACATGTCCTCTGACAATTACATATTGAGCTACTGGTCTGATAAGGACACCTTTCCTATAAACAGGTCTGGTGTACCTTTTCTCAAATCTGGCCTTTGGAATGGCCTGCCTCAAAGACATGGTCTTAAAGGTCTGGTTGTAAGGATACATCCTAGAAGAACCATCTCTGGTGTCATAACTTCCCAGATCAGTTGGTTTTCTATAGATGGGTCTGGAAGACCTCCTCTGGTTCTGAGAATTAGACTTGCTCTAGTGGTTATAGTTCCTTTGAGTATACCTATTCTGGAATTGATTCTTCTGAGAAAATTGTCTCTGGGGTACCTGGTGCTGTTGAACATTGTTCCTTCTCTGGTAGTTATTACTCTGATTGGTATTCCCCTTTCTTGAGTGTTTCTTTTGAGGTCCCCTAATCTGGTTAGGTTCCCTTTGAGGATTTCTCTGGGGTCCTCCAATTTGAGTAATTTCTACTCCTTGGGACTCATTGTTCACAGAACCATCAATCTTCAATGGTTCCTCTTGTTGACACTTATTCTCTAGCATCTTCTCTTCCAGGACAGTCAACTCTTCTGGACCATATGTTATGTGATTAACAGAGTGATTCCTTTTCCAATCAGGATTGGGAACCACTTTGTAACCATTACCAGTTAAGTCTTTATCATCCCAGATTTCTACCAATTTACCAGCTCTTACAGACTTGTCTTTATTATAGAGGTATTTATGAGTTTTAGTGGTAATTCCAGAATATCCTAAACCACTCTTATCACTAATGCGCTGAGAAGACTCTGATATGATAGATACAACAGATGGTATCTTAGGAGCTTCTCTGGGCATGGGTATCTTCTCTATGTTGTGAGCAACTTGTTTTCCTTTGATAAGAGTCTGGTATTTAGCTCTGAGTTCATTGATCTCATCTTCTTGAGAGTTCTTTTCTTTCGTGAGTTGATCTACCAGAGTATCTCTTTCTGTGATCTTATCCTGAAGTTCAGAGACTTCTTTGGAATGATCTTTCATGAGTTCTCTGGTGGATTTATGCTCATGAGAGAGAGGTTGAACTTCAGCTCTGAGCCTACCATTCTCTTTCTCAAGTTTTTGACAGAGTTGGACACAATTTTGGAGATCTGATAGCATTTGTTGCATATCAGACTCTCTGGAGTTACCAGATGAATTAGAGGATTCAGTACATTTGGAATTTGATAGGACTAGAGTAGTTTCATTTACCTCAGTGATGTCTGCCATACGACACACATCATCATCTGATCCAAAGTCAGAAGAAGAAGAAGAAGAAGAAGAAGAACTGGAACTAGTATCCTCCTCCTCTGCTTCTGCCAGCAATGCTCTCTTGCCTGCATATCTCCTATCTCTCTTGATCCTTTTCTCTTCTCTTTCCCTAGGAGTGAGTTGAGGACAATAATAACTATAGTGACCAGTTTTGTTGCATGTGTAGCAGGCATTGTCTCCTCTGGGACTAGGACTTGGCTCTCTCCTCCTCTGGTTGTAGTCTGATCTGGCTGGACTATTCTCTCTCCTCTGGTAGTCAGGTCTGCCAGAGCTACCATCCCTCCTCTGATAATCTAATCTCCCAGAGTTGCCAGGGTTGTCATCTCTCCTCCTTTCTGGAGTTCTGAATCTGGTCTCCCTTGAGTCTCCAGATGTCTTCTCCTTCTCTGCAGGCTTGAAGGAACTCTTTCTGTCTCTGGTAGATTCCTTCCAATGCCTTTTGTACCTGCCATATTTTAAACTCATTTTATCTAATTTACGAGTTAGAAGTGCTACCTGCTCCTTGAGGCTCAAGTCATCTACAGTAGACTCCTTTGGCTTGACATCAGGCTTGATGGTTGAAGATAATGCAACACATTTCTGACCAGAAGAGGAAACCTCTTCTGTTTGATCCTCCTCTTGAAGATCATACTCATAGGCTTTGAGATCAGACAACAGAAGATGATGATCCAGAGTATTGAGATCCTTGTTGTCCTTGATCACAGTGACTTTAATTCTCCACCTGCTGGTTAGTGAACGCAAGATCTTACTATTAATTTCCTTTTCAGAGTAGGTCTTACCTAAGGCACTAGCCTTGTTCAGGAGGTTTGTGAGACGCATGTCCAGCTAGTCAATGGTCTCGTCTGGTTTCATCTTGAAGGTATCAAACGAGTGTTGAACAGCTTGGAGCTTATTGTCTTTGATCTTCTCTGTTCCCTCACAGAGTAATGCCAGTTTGTCCCACATCTCCTTGGCAGTGGCACACGTTCTGACCTTTTCAATCACTTCTTTAGTAAGTGTGTTGATGATCTCTGTTCTTGCCACCTGGTCCAAGTTGTAGAGCTTTCTTTCATTATTATCAAGCTCATCTTTCTTTTTTAGGATTCTTTGCCTGGGGACTCTATCCTCTGCAGTTTTCTGGGCAGCTTCGCTAGTTTCTTCACTAGACTCTGACCTGCCACTATCAATAGGAGTCCAGTAAAATTGAATGGGGCCACTTTCTACCACATCTATCATGAGGTGGTGAATAGCTCCAAGATGATTGCTCATCATGAAGCTCCAGTGGCTGTAATCCTCAAAAGAGAATTCTGGGAGCTTACGGCTCTTGTAGGAAGATTTTGCAGACATTTTGATAAAATTAAGAGAAATAACAAGAACTTGAACAAAAGCACTAAAGAGCAATGGATCTGCCCGGTGACCACCAAAAGCTTTTCAAAGAAGTGGTCGTTGGACACACTGCTCTGATACCACTTGTTGGTCCCACTAGTTAGATTAATTGCGGAAGCTTAAGTTAAATATCTTTCAAATTCCTTTTACAAGAGAACAATAATCAAAAGGACAATAAGTAAAAGAAAGCAGTAGAGAACACAAGATATATAGTGGTTCGGATTTGAATATCCTACGTCCACTCTCCCTTTATCCAAGGGGTCTCACTATCAACCAACTCACTTACTTACTTCACTGGAATTGGGAAGTACCAGTTCCTTCTTACAACCTCTTTAGATTTAACTTCAATTTAAAGATCAACAGCCAACAGCCTTATCTAATAGATGAATAGGTTGAGGTTTTAATAACTCCTTAAGAGTAGATAAATATTATGAACAGTAAGAGTGCCTAGAATGAATGTCAAAAGCTTGGGTCAACTTATGCGCATGTATTGTCTCTATAGAGCTTTTTCTTGAACTGCACTCTTGTATTTATAGAGGGGATTAGGGCTAGCCGTTGGAGAGCTAATCCAATCAGATACTCTATATAAGGAAGCCTCAATCAATCACTTCCCTAATTGATTGATTGGGTTGGTGGGATCCTTGGATTGATTATCTTCAAAACTTTCCAATCCTGGTCTTGTTGACTTGATTTGAATTACCAATGGTCAATAGCTTCCTCTGCCTAACTCTGATTCTCTCCAGAGAAGGCAAGACCAGACACCAGGCAACCTCGGTGTCTTCTGGTCCTAATCTGGTGAACAACCAGAATACTCAGTAGAAACAGGAGATCAAACTGAGCATCTTTTGTTCTACCAGACTCGTCTGGTCCGGACTCGTCTGGTCTGGGGAAGGTCCTCAGCCTCTGGTCAGATCTCATCTGGTGAAGTCTTCTGGTGGAGTCCTCTGGTGAAGTCCTCTGGTGGGGTCTTCTGGTGACTCTTCTGGTGAAGTCTTCTGGTCTGGCAGTTCCCCCTAGACTAAGTCCTAATCTAGATCATCATCTGGCTAACAGGTCCAGATGGTCCTATTACATCTTCTGGTTTGTTTTAACTCATCAAAACTAACAATTTTTATCCTAACAATTTCCCCCTTTTTGATGGAGTTAAAACACTACCAGAACTGATCACAAAGAAAACTTTAAGCAAGAAAACAGTAAAAGATAAGACCTTAAAATAGATCTTATCAGGCAAACAATTAAGACAACAAGAGGTTGTCTTTTGAACAGAGAAGATATGAATTTCATTAATGATAAAGATAGAGTGATTACAGATTACAAGGCAAGTCTGGTCCTAATCTAGGCATATCTTCTGTTATCTTTAGGCACTAAAAACCAGTCCAGAAACCTATCCTGGACGGCCTTCAACTCTACAGAAGATGTTGGAGTGAAGTTCACCAACACCTTGGTCTTGTACAGCCTCTTCAGCTCAGCCCAATCAACATGGTCTCCTGCCATGGGAGTGTTAAGATAAGTGAACTCAGGGGCAGTCACCTCCAGGTTGAACTCAATGGTAGAGTCCATCAATTGCTTGTACAGCTCTGCATCATAGGCTTGCATCCAGGTGTGAAAGGTATTGTTGATTAGCTCATCATCCTCTGGTGCTGGCCTCTGGATATAGTGTTGGATGAACCAGAGAGTCTTTGCCTCCTTCCATTTCTCAATCAAAGGCACAGGCACAGTAGAGTCAAAAGACCCTTCTGTCCTGAGAGGCAAAATGTTCATCACTTCAGAGGGAGCTTTCCTCCTCTGGCTAGAGCTACCTGCACCAGAAGAAGCACCTGCTTCTCTGCTCTTCTTGTTTTGCCTCCTAACATATCTGAGCCTCTGCTCTTCATCTATGTTCTTCCTGATCCTTACTTGACCAAGACCCACTTGTTAGGATAAAAATTGTTAGTTTTGATGAGTTAAAACAAACCAGAAGATGTAATAGGACCATCTGGACCTATTAGCCAGATGATGATCTAGATTAGGACTTAGTCTAGGGGGAACTGCCAGACCAGAAGTATTCACCAGAAGAGTCACCAGAAGACCCCACCAGAGGACTTCACCAGAGGACTCCACCAGAAGACTTCACCAGATGAGATCTGACCAGAGGCAGAGGACCTTCCCCAGACCAGACGAGTCCGCACCAGACGAGTCTGGTGGAACAAAAGATGCTCAGTTTGATCCCCTTATTCTACTGAGTATTCTGGTTGTTCACCAGATAAGGACCAGAAGACACCGAGGTTGCCTGGTGTCTGGTCCTGCCTTCTCTGGAGAGAATCAGAGTTAGGCAGAGGAAGCTATTGACCGTTGGTGATTCAAATCAAGTCAACAAGATCAGGATTGGAAAGTATTTGAAGATAGTCAATCCAAGGATCCCACCAACCCAATCAATCAATTAGGGAATTGATTGATTGAGGCTTCCTTATATAGAGGATCTGATTGGATTAGCCCTCCAACGGCTAGCCCTAATCCCTCTATATATACAAGAGTGCAGATCAAGAAAAAGCTCTAGAGACTCTACACGCGCACATAGCATACTAAGCTTTTTGATCACTACGCATCTGCACTCACTTTGTTCTTAATTACTCATCCAACTCGTAAGGAGTTTATATACTCAACCTGTTCATCTTGTTAGACAAGGTTGGAGTAAGTTTGTCTTTAGATCGAAGTTAGATCTAAAGAGATTGTAAGAAGGTGCTGGTACTTTGGAAATTCCAGTGGTTAGTGAGTTTGTTGGTTGGATAGTGAGACCCCTTTGATCAAGAGAGAGTGGACGTAGGATATTCAGATCCGAACCACTATATATACGGTGTTATTTATTGTTTTCTTTAATACCTGCTGTTTATTATTTGTGCTCTTAGAAAAGATTTCCTCTAAAGACATTTTGGCTATAAAGGCTTCCGCAATTAATCTATCTAGTGGGACCAACAAGTGGTATCAGAGCAGTGTGTCCAACGACCACTGCTTTGTAAAGCTTTTGGTGGTCACCGGGCAGATCCATTGCTCCTTAGTGCTTTTGTTAAAGTTCTTGTTATTTCCCAAATTGTATTTAAAATGTCTGCAAAATCTTCTTATAAGAGTCGCAAATTGCCAGAGTTCTCATTTGAGGACTATAGCCACTGGAGCTTCATGATGAGTAATCATCTGGGAGCTATCCACCACCGCATGTTAGATGTGGTAGAGAGTGGCCCCATTAAATTTTACTGGACTCCTATTGATAGTGGCAGGCCAGAGTCCAGAGAAGAAACTAGCGACGCTGCAGAGGATAGAGTTCCCAGACAACGAATCCTCAAAAAGAAAGAAGAACTTGACAATGATGAGAGAAAGCTACATAACCTGGACCAGGTGGCAAGAACCGAGATTATCAACACTCTCACCAAGGAGGTAATAGAGAAGGTCAGAACCTGTGTCACTGCGAAGGAGATGTGGGACAAACTTGCACTTCTCTGCGTAGGAACAGAGAAGATTAAAGATAACAAGCTCCAGGCTGTTCAACACTCGTTTGATACGTTCAAAATGAAACCAGACGAGACCATAGACCAGCTGGACATGCGCCTCACAAACCTCCTAAACAAGGCTAGTGTCTTAGGTAAGACCTACTCTGAAAAAGAAATTAATAGCAAAATCTTGCTTTCACTAACAAGCAGGTGGAGAATTAAAGTCACTGTGATCAAGGACAACAAGGATCTCAACACTCTGGATCACCATCTTCTGTTGTCTGATCTCAAAGCTTACGAATATGATCTTCAAGAGGAGGATCAAACAGAAGAGGTTTCCTCTTCTCGCCAGAAAGGAGTTGCATTCTCTTCAACTCTCAAGCATGATGTCAAGCCAAAGGAGTCTACTGCAGATGACTTGAGCCTCAAGGAGCAGGTAGCACTTCTAACTCGTAAATTAGACAAAATGAGTTCAAAATATGGCAGGTACAAAAGGCATTGGAAGGAGTCTACCAGAGACAGGAAGAGTTCCTTCAAGCCTGCAGAGAAGGAGAAGGCATCTGGAGACTCAAGGGAGACCAGATTTAGAACTCCAGAGAGGAGGAGAGATGATAACCCTGGCAACTCTGGGAGATCAGATTATCAGAGGAGGGATGGTAGCTCTGGCAGACCTGACTACCAGAGGAGAGAGAGTAGTCCAGCCAGATCAGACTACAACCAGAGGAGGAGAGAGCCAAGTCCTAGTCCCAGAGGAGACAATGCCTGCTACACATGCAACAAGACTGGTCACTACAGTTATGATTGTCCTCAGCTTACTCCTAGGGAAAGAGAAGAGAAAAGAATCAAGAGAGACAAGAGATATGCAGATAAGAGAGCATTGCTGACAGAAGCAGAGGAGGAGGATACTAGTTCCAGTTCTTCTTCTTCTGACTTTGGATCAGATGATGATGTGTGTCTCATGGCAGACATCACTGAGGTAAATGAAACTACTCTATTTTTATCAAATTCCAAATGTACTGAATCCTCTAATTCATCTGGTAACTCCAGAGAGTCTGATATGCAACAAATGCTATCAGATCTCCAAAATTGTGTCCAACTTTGTCAAAAACTTGAGAAAGAGAATGGTAGGCTCAGAGCTGAAGTTCAATCTCTCTCTCATGAGCACAAATCCACCAGAGAACTCATGAAATATCATTCCAAAGAAGTCTCTGAACTTCAGGATAAGATCACAGAAAGAGATACTCTGGTAGATCAACTCATGAAAGAAAGGACCTCTCAAGAAGATGAGATCAATGAACTCAGAGCCAAATACCAGACTCTTATCAAGGGAAAACAAGTTGCTCACAACATAGAGGAGATACCTATGCCCAGAGAAGCTCCTAAGATACCATCTGTTGTATCTATCATATCAGAGTCTTCTCAGCGCATTTGTGATAAGAGTGGTTTAGGGTATTCTGGAATTTCCTCTAAAACTCATAAATACTTCTATAATAAAGACAAGTCTGTAAGAGCTGGTAGATTGGTAGAAATCTGGGATGATAAAGACTTAACTGGTAATGGTTACAAGGTGGTTCACAATCCTGATTGGAAAAGGAATCACTCTGTTAATCACATTACATATGGTCCAGAAGAGTTGACTGTTCTGGAAGAGAAGATGCTAGAGAATAAGTGTCAAAAAGGGGAACCATTAAAGATTGATGGTTCTGTGAACAAAGAGTCCCAAGGAGTAGGAATTACTCAAATTGGAGGACCCCAGAGATATCCTCAAAAGGAACCTAAACAGATTAGGGGACCTCAAAGGAAACACTCAAGGAAGGGGAATACCAATCAGAGTAACAACTACCAGAGAAGGAATAATGTTCAACAGAACCAGGTACCCCAGAGACAATTTTCTCAGAGGAATCAATTCCAGAATAGGTATACTCAAAGGAACTATAATCACCAGAGCAAGTCTAATTATCAGAACCAGAGGAGGTCTTCCAGACCCATCTATAGAAAACCAACTGATCTGGGTAGTTATGACACCAGAGATGGTTCTTCTAGGATGTACCCTTACAACCAGACCTTTAAGACCATGTCTTTGAGGCAGGCCATTCCAAAGGCCAGATTTGAGAAAAGGTACACCAGACCTGTTTATAGGAAAGGTGTCCTTATCAGACCAGTAGCTCAATATGTCATTGTCCGAGGACATGTGCTGGTAGATAGATTTGGAAGGAAGATAAGATCTCCTCATCCATCAAGGGATGATCTTTATCTATGGATTCCTACAAAACCTGCAACTAACCAATCAGGACCCAACACTAGTAGAGGACCTAATTGATTTCTCTGCAGGTAGATAAGAGTCCATTGGAGAAAGGATTTTCAAGCAACCATGTCTGGTACATTGATAGTGGATGTTCCAAGCACATGACCTTCCAGAAAGATAATCTCCAAGATTTCAAGCCATTGAATGGACCAAGAGTGATGTTTGGTGACAACAATTATGGCGTCACCAGAGGAGTTGGAAAGTTGACCTTCAATGGAGTATCTGTAGACGAAGTCTACTACGTAGAAGGACTCAAGCATAATCTGCTCTCAGTATCCCAATTCTGTGACAAGGGATACTCAGTGAAGTTTTCTAGTGATTCATGCACTGTTTTCTCTTCTGATTATAATGATATTTTGCTAATGGGCTTGAGGAAGGGTAACATTTATCTTGCAGATTTTAGCAGTTGCCCAAGAAATGCTTGCCTGGTTGCTAAAGGATCTGCAGAGAACAGCTGGATTTGGCACAAAAGATTGTGTCATCTTAACTTCAAAACATTGAACAAGATTGCCAGAAAAGGTCCCATTCGAGGTCTTCCAAATGAAGTGTTTAAGAAGGATCAGGTTTGTGGTTCATGCCAGAAGGGTAAACAACCCAAGACTTCCTTTAAGGATGTCCAGAGCACAACCACAACCAGAGTACTTCAACTACTTCACATGGACCTGTTTGGACCTGTTTCTCCTCTTAGTTTCAGTGGAAGGAAGTACACCTTAGTAATAGTAGATGACTTTTCAAGATACACTTGGGTAGTGTTCTTGTTTAAGAAAAATGAAACTATAACTAAGCTGCCAGAGTTCTTCAAGCAGATTCAGAATGAGCAGAACCAGAGCATAGTCAGGATCGGAAGTGACAAAGGAACAGAATTTCTGAATTCACACATTGCAGATTACTGCAAGGACCATGGGATTTTTCATGAGACATCTGCTGCCAGAACACCCCAACAAAATGGAGTTGCAGAAAGGAGGAATAGGACCCTCAAAGAAGCTGCAAGAACACTTCTGGCAGAATACAGCACCCCACAGAGATTTTGGGCAGAGGCCATCAATACAGCTTGCTACACTCAGAACAGATGCCTGATTGCCCAGAGACACAATAAGACTCCATATGAGGTATGGAAAGGTAAAACCCCATCTGTTTCATACTTTCATGTTTTTGGATGTAAGTGTTTCATCCATGACAATGGGAAATCTAAATTAAGAACCTTTGATGCTAAAGTGGCTGATGGAATATTTTTAGGATATTCCAGCACCAGTAAAGCTTTCAGAGTTTTTAATAAGAATTCACTTTGTGTGGAGGAAACACCTCATGTTGTTTTTGATGAATCTGCTTTTGAGTGCAAGGTGGACTTAAAGTCTTCTGATGAGACCCAGAATCAGACTACTCCCAGAGTAATCAAAGTCAATCCACCTGTTCTTGATTCAGATTCAGATTCAGATGATGACCCATCTCCTGGTTCTCTGAAGCAGCAGCCTTCACAAGGAGCAGAACCAGAAGAGGTTGGAACTACTGTAGGGGGAAGCTCTTCTGCAGGTGGTGATAATCACCAAGGTACTGCAGAAGATGATCAACCAGGCAAGACCACGGGAAGGAGGACCCTGGTTGATCACCCCAATGACCTAATCCTTGGAGATCCAACTAAGGGTGTCCAGACTAGGAGATCTCTTAACTTAGCTGCCTTATTCAGTTGCTATGTGTCCTTGATTGAGCCTAAGAACATCAAGGAGGCACTGAAAGATTCAAATTGGATTGTGGCTATGCAGGAGGAATTGAATCAATTCACCAGACAGGATGTTTGGGAGCTGGTAGACAGACCAAGACATCAAAAGGTGATAGGCACTAAGTGGGTTTTCAAGAATAAGAAAGATGAGAATGATGTCATTACTAGGAACAAGGCAAGGCTAGTGGCTCAGGGCTATTCTCAGTCTGAAGGAATAGACTATGATGAGACATTTGCTCCTGTTGCCAGACTAGAAGCCATCAGATTGTTCTTAGCATATGCTGCTCACATGAAGTTCAAAGTATACCAGATGGATGTGAAATCTGCCTTTCTTAATGGGATTCTCATTGAGGAAGTGTATGTGGAACAACCTCCTGGTTTTGAACAAGGTGACAAGGTGTTCAAGCTTAAGAAAGCTCTTTATGGGCTGAAGCAGGCACCCAGAGCATGGTATGACACTCTATCTCAGTTTCTTCTGGACAATGGTTTTTCTAAGGGTAAGATTGATAGAACCTTGTTTAGGAAAGAAGAAGGAAAGGACATCCTTCTGGTCCAAATATATGTTGATGACATCATATTTGGATCCCCTAACAAGAAGCTGTGTGAAAAGTTTTGTGAACTCATGCAGAGTCAGTTTGAGATGTCCATGATGGGTGAGATGAATTACTTTTTAGGTTTGCAGGTTAAGCAATCAGAGAAGGGAATCTTCATTAATCAGGCAAAGTACACCAGAAACATGTTAGAGAAATTTGGAGTAGGATCTAGCAAAGCAGCCAAGATCCCTATGATGACAAATTTCAACATGGATCCAGATGAGTCTGGAGAGTGTGTGGACCAGACTCAGTACAGAGCACTTATTGGTTCTCTTCTGTATCTGACTGCAAGCAGACCAGATATTACCTTTGCTGTTGGAGTTTGTGCCAGATTTCAAGCTAATCCCAAGAAAAGTCACTTGGAAGCAGCTAGGAAGATATTGAAATATCTTAAGGGAACAGTGAATTTAGGATTATGGTATCCTGCAGATGACAATTTAGAATTGAGTGGTTATTCAGATTCAGACTATGGTGGATGCAGAATAGATAGGAAATCTACAAGTGGAACATGCCAATTTTTAGGGAATAAATTGGTATCTTGGTTTTCTAAGAAGCAGACTTCAGTTGCTACTTCAACAACAGAAGCAGAGTACATGGCTGCAGGGAGTTGTTGTTCTCAACTTCTCTGGATTAGTCAACAACTTAGGGACTACCAGATTAGAGCTAAGGATATTCCTATATTCTGTGATAGTAATAGTGCAATTGCAATCACCCAGAATCCAGTTCTTCATACCAGGTGTAAACATGTTGATATAAGGCATCATTTTATCAGAGATCATGTTGAGAAGGGAGATATAAGGATGTAAAAAAATTGCAACAGAGAAGCAGAGAGCAGATATATTAACTAAGCCTTTGGCTGAGACCAGATTCAGAGAGTTAGCTTTTGAGTTAGGTTTGTTGGATCCAGAGACAGATTTGTTTTAGGGGGAACATCAGAGAAGTATCCATTTATTTTATTGCAGATTCCTTATTTCGTTTAACACTAACATACCTGCAGATTAGATATATCAGAGAAGGTACCAGATGAGGTATGTACCAGATGACACTTGTCCCAGATGAGGTGCTGAGTCATTTGTCCAAAATCTTCTCTGACCAGGACCAGATGAGCTCCATCAGAGGAGATGTAGCTGTGGTTTCATCTGGTTACAATATCAGGTGACA
Organism: Ballota nigra; assembly: GCA_947034835.1. Taxonomy (NCBI): domain Eukaryota; kingdom Viridiplantae; phylum Streptophyta; class Magnoliopsida; order Lamiales; family Lamiaceae; genus Ballota; species Ballota nigra. The sequence continues at coordinate 28,575,092 of OX344727.1, forward strand.
GGTATGCATTTACTTCTCTGGCCTCTGATCATTGGGATACACTTTTCAAATTAGTAAGTACACTCAAAACCTTTCAACTTCGGAGTGTATTTAAGACTAGGGTATAGGGCCTAGGCAATCATTTCGCTTTTTCTCTTGACTGCCTCAAAACCCCTTTATGCCCAGTCCCAATGACTATGCCAACGCACCAGATTAAATCCGTATCTTGCCTTTCATCGTGGCCATCGGATTTAATCACTGTGCAAAATGTCAATCAATGTTAAAATTGATTTTGTTTCCTCAATTAAATTTTAAAATTACACGCGTTCACACTTCATTTAATAATCCAGCCACGCATATTACCCTATTTAATTCAAATTTCCTTTCAATCTGTCCTTTCACGTTTTCATACTCTCAAACCCTAACCTCTCTCTCTGCAAAGCATTTTCTCTCTCTCTCTTTCTTTCACAGTCATGGCCCCTCCGTGCAATTTTGACCATGTCCTGATGATGAAGAAGTTAAAGACGGAGATGGTGGTGGACTTCTATACCACCAGAACCCAGTTGTGTTGTCGGTTCTGGAGATATTCCAGAGAGCAGGGGTGGAGAAGTTGATCTCCACTGTTCCCAAGGATTTTCGTACTCTTGACGGTTATGCGGCCCAGTTGTTGGTTCGTATGAAGATTCATGGGGATTACTTTTCTTCGAAGATTGATGAAGACGATTTGGTATTTTCTAAGCACGACTTCTGCGCTTTGTTCGAGAACATTTCTGCGGTGGGACTGGATCCATTGACGTACAAGGAGGATGATATTGTTGGATCCTTCAAGATTTTTGCTCGTTCGTCTTGCCAGAACATCACAAAGGGCTTTGTGGATAAGCATTTAAGGCAGAAGTTCAAGGTGTTGTTCGATATCGTGGTGAAGGTGCTTATGTGTGAAAATCACAGCACAGATGCCATTTTCAATGGTAGGATGTGTGTGATGAGGGCTTTATATGATGGTGTGCAGTGTAATTGGGCGGAGTTCTTCTGGGATGTGTTGAGGAAGAACAGGCTGAAGGTGAAGAAGGAGCCTTGTCCTTCCAAGCCAGGGGAGTTGCAGTTTTTCTTTACTGCAAATGTCTCTTTGGGGACTAAGTTAACTCTCATTCTGGATTCTCTCCTTCCAGAGAAGAAGTGGAAGTCTTCTTGGTGCCACAGTTATCACAAGTCCAAGATCCTCTTCTCCAAGGATGGTCCTCTCCACGTCCATGCCGACTCTGATGGGGAGCAAGCCATCCCTGCCCCTCCTATTCAATCTATTCCTTCACCTCCAAAGGGGCAGAGAAAGCAGCAGAAGCAGAAGAGCCTTAAGAAAGCTTCTGAAGCAACTGGTTCTTCGACCGTTGCCTTTTCTGGTTCCTCAGAGGAGGACCAAATTCCCCTTCTTGATGTGCTTAAGAAGAGGGGTGATGATGATAAAGCTGTTAAGAAGGCTGGAGCAGCCAAGAGGAAGCGGCCAGAGGAGGCCAGGAGAGGCTCTGCTAAGAAGTCTAAAACTAGCAGGAAGGCCAAGACAACCCTTCTGGTGGATGAGCCATCAGAGGAGGAAGATGAAGACGAGGATGTGCCTCTTGTGAGGAAATCCAAGGCCAAGAGAGCTATTCTTCAAGATCCTGATTCTGGATCTGATCTTGGAGAGGCCTTGGAGAAGGCCATTGATGAGGCCTCCCAGATGATGGAGGATGCTCCAGAGACTGCTATACCTGCTGGTGTTGACCCAGCAGAGGTAAATCCCTCCATTCCATCTTCTTCCCCCATTAATCTTGTTTCCCCTTCTACCTCTCCCCCAGATAATATACCCCAAACCCCTTCTGCCTCTGGTAACCCTATTGTTCCACCAGAGCAGATCATCCCAGATACCCCTGTCTATACTCCATCTACCATTCCTACCCAAACACCTTCTCCCCCAAATTCCCAAACACATCTTCCCACAGATCCCTCTCTCCCACCTTCTGTACCAGAGGTACCCTCAACCTCTTCTGGTGCAGACATCCTCCCTCCAAACACTTCTACCTCCCAGACACCTCCTACACATTCTGTACCAGATATTCCTTCCTCTTCTGGTGCAGAACAACCCATTCCTACCACCTCTACTTCAAAAAATTCTAACCCTCCCCAAACCCATACAGATCAGGACCCAACCATTGCTATGGCTCTGGGATTCCCTGCCCCTCCCCCCTCTCCAACCTGTTTAACAAGCGATGATAGTGAAGATGAGGAAGCTTCACTTGAGCCTGCTCACTTAGCACCTTCCTCCTCTGCCTCTGGGCCCAAACCCTTCTGTTTCTCTTCTGATGAGTTGGGCCCCATCAGGCAGAGTATGAGTGTGAGTGCTCAGCTATGGCTAAGAGAGCAATTTCCAATTTTGTTGGAGCACTCACCCCTCCTGGCAGATCTGACTGATGCCAAGGTTTGGAGTATGGCTAGACTCCAGGATGTTGAAGATCTCATGCTTCTGCTAGAGGAGATGTCTCCATCTACCTTCACTGCTTGGGAGATTGAGCTGAAGAAGAAGCTAAATATTCAAAATCCGGCAGAGTTGGAGACACCAGAAGCGGCCAAGATCCTCATCAAGACTCTCCTTATCCAGAGAGGAGTTATGCTCACTCCAGAGGGCTTCTCCTACAACTTTGGTCCTCATTTCAGTTTCCCTCCTGAGCTATATTCAGACGAGGAGGACTTTGAGATGTCTCCTGCTGTGCTCCAGAAGATGAAGGCTTTCTTCAACGAGCAGATCATGCAGATAGGGCGCTTTTCCAAAGCAATTCAACATATGGCCCCTGCTATGATAGAGCACCAGATCAAGCATGAGAGGAGAATCTTCCTGAAGCAGATCAAGTCCACTCTGGCAGAGGTAAAAGCTTCCTTCAAGGCTAATGGATTATTTGTCAAGCTAGATGTCATGCACAGCCAGAAGCAGCTCCAGGAGCACGTGCTGGAGCAGCTGAGGCCAGTCTCTGTTCTCAAGGTGGAGATGGCCAGCCAGATGATTCAGACTGCAAAGCTGAAAGACTCCCTCCAGGAGATGTTGGAGAAGCAGGAAAGACTTGTTGCAGAGTCTAAAGCCTATCTGGAGGAAGCCAAGCAGCTTCGTGATCTTCACTCTTCCTCCAACACTGCCTTGCCTGATCTTATAAGGCAGGTAGTGGAGCCCCTTCTTGATGAAGTTAAAAAGGGGGAAGAGAAGGCCAGAACTGATCTGGCGAAGACCACCAATGAAACTCTCTTCAGCCATGGAGCTCGTCTGGACCTGTTGGAGAACACTTTGGCCCAGGCTGAGTTGCAGAAGAAGAAGAAGGAAGAGTTCAAGTCTCTTTCCATGGCTAAGCAGCTTGCTGCAGAAGAGGAGTCTGAAGCAGAGCAGGATCCAATTTCTATCTCTGGACCTGCAAAGAGGAAGATAAGAAGAGTCAAGAAAAGCTTCCTTGAGACTGTTGTTGAAGAAGCTCAGAAGAGATACAAGGAAGAGACTCCAGAGGAGAAGCAAGCAAGAATTAGGAAGAACATAGATGAAGAGCAGAGGCTCAGATATGTTAGAAGGCAAAACAAGAAGAGCAGAGAAGCAGGTGCTTCTTCTGGTGCAGGTGGCTCAAGCCATAGGAGGAAAGCTCCCATTGAAGTGATGAACATTCTGCCTCTCAGGACAGAAGGGTCTTTTGACTCTACTGTGCCTGTGCCCCTGATTGAAAAATAGAAGGAGGCAAAGACTCTCTGGTTCATCCAACATTATATCCAGAGGCCAGCACCAGAGGATGATGAGCTAATCAACAAGACCTTACACACCTGGATGCAAGCCTATGATGCAGATTTGTACAAGCAACTGATGGACTCAACCATTGAGTTCAACCTGGAGGTGACTGCCCCTGAGTTCACTTATCTTAACAACCCTATGGCAGGAGACTAGGTTGATTGGGCTGAGCTGAAGAGACTTTACAAGACAAAGGTGTTGGTGAACTTCACTCCAACATCTTCTGCAGAGCTGAAGGCCGTCCAGGATAGGTTTCTGGATTGGTTTCTGGTGCCCAAGGAAAACAGAAGATATGCATAGAATAGGATCTGATCTTCAATGTAATCTGTAATCATCCTTGTCCTTTCTATTAATGAAAATATCATATCTTCTCTGTTCAAAAGACAACCTCTTGTTGTCTTAATTGTTTGCCTGATAAGATCTATTCTAAGGTCTTATCCTTTAATGTTTTACTGCTTAAGTTTATTATTCTTGATCAGTTCTGGTAGTGTTTTAACTCCATCAAAAAGGGGGAAATTGTTAGGATAAAAATTGTTAGTTTTGATGAGTTAAAATAAACCAGAAGATGTAATAGGACCATCTGGACCTGTTAGCCAGATGATGATCTAGATTAGGACTTAGTCTAGGGGAAACTGCCAGACCAGAAGTATTCACCAGAAAAGTCACCAGAAGACCCCACCAGAGGACTTCACCAGAGGACTCCACCAGAAGACTTCACCAGATGAGATCTGACCAGAGGCAGAGGACCTTCCCCAGACCAGACGAGTCCGGACCAGACGAGTCTGGTGGAACAAAAGATGCTCAGTTTGATCCCCTTATTCTACTGAGTATTCTGGTTGTTCACCAGATAAGGACCAGAAGACACCGAGGTTGCCTGGTGTCTGGTCCTGCCTTCTCTGGAGAGAATCAGAGTTAGGCAGAGGAAGCTATTGACCGTTGGTGATTCAAATCAAGTCAACAAGATCAGGATTGGAAAGTATTTGAAGAATGTCAATCCAAGGATCCCACCAACCCAATCAATCAATTAGGGAATTGATTGATTGAGGCTTCCTTATATAGAGGATCTGATTGGATTAGCCCTCCAACGGCTAGCCCTAATCCCTCTATATATACAAGAGTGCAGATCAAGAAAAAGCTCTAGAGACTCTACACGCGCACATAGCATACTAAGCTTTTTGATCACTACGCATATGCACTCACTTTGTTCTTAATTACTCATCCAACTCGTAAGGAGTTTATATACTCAACCTGTTCATCTTGTTAGACAAGGTTGGAGTAAGTTTGTCTTTAGATCGAAGTTAGATCTAAAGAGATTGTAAGAAGGTGCTGGTACTTCGGAAATTCCAGTGGTTAGTGAGTTTGTTGGTTGGATAGTGAGACCCCTTTGATCAAGGGAGAGTGGACGTAGGATATTCAGATCCGAACCACTATATATACGGTGTTATTTATTGCTTTCTTTAATACCTGCTGTTTATTATTTGTGCTCTTAGAAAAGATTTCCTCTAAAGACATTTTGGCTATAAAGGCTTCCGCAATTAATCTATCTAGTGGGACCAACACCACTGACTTTAGGTAGCTTCCTCCTTCACTGACTGATGATCTTCAGTGGACTGAACGTCTTCAGTGTAGTTGTCCTTCAGAGACTGTTTGAAGATCACTCCAAGAAGTTTGTCATAAGGCTGAATGACAAACTTCCCTGACCACAGTAGCCTGACTCCTTCAGGGCCTACTTGGTGCAGCACTGATCCTCCTGATCATGCTCTTCACTGAGTGGTCCACCTGACTTAGCTTAGATCAGCCCTGTTTACACTCAATGGGACATCCTTCAGGTTTCTCTTCTGGTTCAGGTCTCTGGCAAGGCTTTAGTCAGTTCTGGGTGTCATCTTGATATCTTCAGGTTGTGTTGCTGAGTTCCCCCTCGCTGAGTTCCCCCTCAACTGAGTGTTCCCTCAACTGAGTTCTTCTCAACTGACAGCCTATTCTACTGAAAGACTGACCTAGCCTGGCCTGAAATAGAGGATACTATCCTGACTGCTTTCAAACCTATTACATGTTGTTTTGGAAAATCATCAAAACTAAATCATATCCCAACAATTTCCCCCTTTTTGATGATTCCAAAACTTCTAACCAAATGATTTTCTATTACAAGAATAATGTCAGAATACAAGTACTAGTTTGAAATATGCAGGAATTCTCATAGTTTAAAACGTTTAAGATCTGTTCGGTAGACTATTTTTCTTAACAAAACTGGATCAGTGGTCATGAACAACCCGCCAAAGGCTTAGTCAAGATGTCAGCTCTCTGCCTGTCAGTGTGAATTTTCTCCATCCCAATGTCCTTCTTCTCCACATGATCTCGAATGAAGTGATGCCTAATATCCACATGCTTGCACCTTGTGTGAAGCACTGGGTTTTGAGTAATTACTATAGCACTATTGTTATCACAATAGATTGGAACCTCATTAGCAAATACTTGGTAGTCTCTTAATTGTTGTCTCAACCACAAAATCTGAGCACAACAACTACCTGCAGCCATATACTCAGCATCAGTTATGGATGTAGCCACTGAATTCTGCTTCTTGCTGAACCACAAGATCAACTTACTTTCCAAAAACTGACATGTCCCTGAGGTTGATTTCCTATCAATCCTACAACCTCCATAATCTGCATCTGAATAACCTGTCAGTTCTAAGTTGTCATCTGAAGGATACCATAGTCCCATATTGACTGTCCTTTTCAAATACTTAAGTATCCTCTTAGCAGCCTCCAAATGACTTCTCTTGGGATCAGACTAATACCTAGCGCACGCACCAACTGCAAAGGTAATGTCAGGTCTGCTTGCAGTCAGGTACAACAAAGAACCAATCAGCCCTTGGTACTCAGTCCGATTCACTGAAGTCCCTTCAGTGTCAGGATCCATCTTCCAATTTGTGTTCATTGGGATCCTTGCTAGATTGATGTTCGGAACACCAAACTTTTGAATCAAGTCTCTTGTATACTTAGCCTGATTAATGAAGATCCCTTGATCAGTCTGCTTAACCTGCAATCCTAAAAAGAAGTTCATCTCTCCCATCATTGACATCTCAAATTTACCAGTCATCAACTTAGGGAATTTCTCACATAGCTGATGATTTGGTGGTCGACCAAGAGAATGTCATCACCTTCAGTGATCCTGAACAAGGTCCTATCCACAGTTCCCTTCTTGAACCCATGATCAGTCAGGAATTGGGAGAGGGTATCATACCAAGCTCTTGGTACTTGCTTAAGTCCATAAAGTGCTTTCTTCAAATGGTATACTCTATCTCCAACCTCAAACCCGGGAGGTTGTTCAACATATACCTCTTCATTGAGTACACCATTCAGGAAGGCACTCTTGACGTCCATTTGATACACCTTAAACTTCTTATATGTTCCATAGGCAAGGAACAACCTGATAGCTTCCAACCTAGCCACTGGAGCAAAAGTCTCATCATAGTCTATCCCTTCAAACTAACAATACCCCTTTGTAACCAGTCTTGCTTTGTTCCTCACTACAACACCATTCTCATCCTTCTTGTTCTTGAAGACCCACTTGGTACCAATAACACCTTGATGCCTAGGTTTATCTACCAGTTCCCAAACCTGATTCCTTGTGAACTGATTCAACTCCTCTTGCATGGCTATGATCCAGTTCGAGTCAGTGATAGCTTCTTCAATGTTCTGAGGCTCTTGCTCAGAAAGAAAGCAATAGAACAATGTGCTCTCACCATGAAACCGTCTGGTCCTGACTCCCTCAGTTGGATCACCAATGACTTGGTCAATGGGATGACTTTCTAGCCATGTTCTCTTACCTGGAGTTGTTCCTGAAGTACCTGCAATGTTAGTGTCTACAGGCTCATAAAATTCAGGAAATTGAAAAGAAGGGGATGAACTTGAGTTTATACCAAAGGGATTTACTAGCTCAATGTCATGGACATTGATTCCCCCTTTATGAGGTGACTCAGGAACAGTCTCAGCTACGACCGCATCTTCATAGATGGTACTTACCTCAGGTTGAGCCTGTTCCTCAGTCTGAGGCTCAACAAACCCTGATGTGCTGGGCTTAGGAGTGGCTCTTGAGTCATCATCCTGATCATCGTCATCATCCCATCTTGGAATTGGCACAGTTTTGACCTTTGGATCAGGTTGATTATTTAAGCTCAGCCTTGTCACTCTCCTTGTGACCTCTCCAGTGTTAAGATTCAACACCTTTACCCTAGACTCATTAGCAGATTCATCAAACACAACATGTGGTGATTCTTCCACAACAAGGGTCCTACAATTGTAAACCCTGAAGACTTTGCTAATTTCAGAATATCCTAAGAATATCCCTTCATCAGATTTGCTATCAAAGGCTTTCAATTGGGTCTTCCTAGTGTTGAGGATGAAGCACTTACAACCAAATACATGAAAGTAAGAGATACGAGACTTCCTCTTATTCCATGTCTCATATGGGGTCTGAGCATGTTGTTTGTTCAGCATGGATCTGTTCTGAGTGTAGCATGCAGTGTTGATTGCCTTAGCCCAGAATTTCTTGGCCAATCCTGACTCAGCCAGCATGGTCCAGGCAGCTTCCTTCAGTGTCTTGTTCCTCCTTTCAGCGACACTGCTCTGTTGTGGGGTTCTAGCTGCAGAAGTCTCATGAGCTATACCAAGTTCATTACAAAAGTCAGAAATATATGAATTTATAAATTCAGTACCCTTGTCAGATCTGATCTTAGTAATGGACGGATTCTTCTCATTGTTGAGCCTTCTGAGCAACTCAGGAAGCTTCACCTGTGTATTTCCTACCATTCATACTCACAGGTGTTATGGGACCAAATAAATCCATGTGCAAGAGCTGAAGAATCCTGTTAGTTGAGAAGGTAACTTTCTCCTTGAATGACGCTCTGGCCTACTTCCCCTCCTGACAAGCTTTGCACACATGGTCTTTGCTAAAAACTTCATTAGGTAGACCTTCAACAAGTGATTGTCTAGAAATTTTGTTAAGAATCTTGAAGTTCAGGTGGCTTAATCATTTATGGCATAACCAACTGAGCTCTAGAGTGCTTTTAGGAACAAAACAAGTATTAGGAATAGTGTTTCTCCAATCAGCGAGATAAACATTACCTTTCCTGATACCTGATAGAAGCACTTGTGTTAATTTGTCCTTTACTGAACATATATTCGATAAGAACTCAACACTGAAACCTTTGTCACAGAACTGACTTACTGACAACAGGTTATGCTTCAGTCCTTCCACAAAGGACACATTCTCCACTCTGATTGTACCTATTATTAAGACATCAAAACCTTCATTAATACCTTTTGAGTTATCACCAAAGGTTACCTGTGGACCATCTTTAGCTTGAAACTCTTTGAGAAGACTCTTCATTCCAGTCATATGCCTTGAGCATCCACTGTCTAGGTACCAAACAGCTTTGTTTGAGTCTCCTCTCCTCTTGTTGTGATCCACAGCCGTCTGCAAGCAAATTAGGCTTTAGGTACCCATTGGGTGTTGGGTCCTATAGTGTCAGCTGTACTCTTCGGGATCCAGACTTGCTTAACAATCCTGATTGCCTCAGAGTGGTAAATCTATCTCCCTGAAACATCAACATACACAACTTTATTCTTCTTTGCCTAAGAGAAAGATGGTGTATGAGTGCTAGACTTAGGTTTCACAGGAGCCTGAGTGGGTGCCTTTTGGGATGGCTTCCTGTTCTTCCTAGGTCTGGGTGCAGCAGGTCTTGGGCCTTGTTCTTGATAAGGACCCTGTGTTCTATTCCCCCTAGGCAAGTGAGGGAAAGAAAAATAGTTAAAGGCCTCAGGAAGCCAAAACCATGGGGGTGTCATCATGTTTGGCCTTCCCTGCTGGTATTGCCAAGCATGATGGTACCCTCGCTGACCAGTCTGAGGGCTCTTGGCCTAAGTCTTCCTCTGCTTTCGTTGAGGCTTTCTCTGGCCTGAGCTCTCAGGGACCTCCTTTGGTTGCTTGGCATTTCCCTTAGATTTTGGCTTAGCAACCTTGGGGGCAACCCTGACCGAGTCAACAGTTTCCTTGCCCTTATCAGTTTGACGGGCCTGAAGTAACCCCTTAGGTGCACTTTGGCCTGCCTGAACAAATACCCTCTCAGTGTTGCTCCCTGAAGCAACATGAGACTGACCTTGTGAGGATTTCTTAGGAACATATCCAAGTCCCTTTTTCTCGTTCCCAAGCATCTGGCTGCTATTTATTTCCTCTCTAGCCACTGAGAATTTATTCATTGCTGCAACCTTTTGCTTGAGTGAGTCCTCACTCTTTTTCAGGATTTCGTGTCTGGCAAAGAGGTCATCAAACTTACTCTTAAGTACTTTCGGTTCATCCTTCCTGACCAACTCTTCATCAGCCAGTTCCTTCAGAATCTTCTCTCTTGGGAGACGCTCAACATTGATTAAATCAATTTCCTGAGTTAGTCTCACAATCTGAGCTGATTCTTTAAGATCAGAATGAGTGAGCTGATCATTCAGGTTCTGGACCTCAGTACTCAATTTCTTGTTCTCCTCTACCAAGAAGACATTAGTTTCATACAACCTGGAGAAATCAACCGTCAATTGATCTAGAAAGATCTGAAGGTTCATTTCTCTGGCTGACTCTGAGCTAAGCTCAGGATTCTGACCAGTGTAAGAACCACACACAGAGTTAGATGTTACCTCAGGCTCTTCCCTAGCCATCAAGCAAACATCATCGTACTCATTGTAGGAAAAGAGTTCAGGCGACCTCTCCTCAGGATCATCCGAGTTAGTTGCATCCTCAGCTAGCATGGCTCTCCGATCAGCAAGTCTTTGGTTTCTCTTGGTCCTCATGTCCTCTCTTTCCCTTGCACTCAGCTCCGGACAATCATATTGATAGTGCCCGCTCTTGTTACAATTGTAACATGTTACTTGCTCATCTCCCCTTTCTTTCCTAGGTTCAGGGTTCCTCCTTGAGTCAGGTTCCCTCTGTCTTGATGAGCTTTCAGTCTTCCCTGAGTGCCTGTCATCACGAGTACGTCTCTGTTCATCTCTACGATCGGGTTTTGGGTCTGAATATCTTCTTTCATCGCCGCGATCTCTCATCTGGTCAGTGTTTCTCATTTCCTCATACCTCATTGAGCTTTGGTGGGTTCCTTCAGGTTTCCTATCACGTGAGTCCTGATAAAATTTCTTATAACGACCAAACCTGGAATTAAGCTTCTCAAAGCGTCTGTCCATCAGGCTGTACTCCTCAGCAAGTTCTTCCTTGCTCATCTCCATTAGTGACTTTGATGAAGACTCAACAGGTTCAGACCTGGCCTTGAACGCCACACTTTTCTCAGGAGTTTTCTCCTTCTCTTCCTCTTCCTGCTGAACTTTCTTCTTTCTCTTGTTAAGATCATATTCCAGTGCTTTGAGCTCTGAAAAAAGTAAAGCAGAAGTTATGTTACTCATATCCTGAGTGTTCTTAAGCATAATTACACTGTTGTCCCATCTCTCAGGAAGGGCATTCAGGATCTTTGAAGCAACATCTCTCTTAGGGACATCCTTGTCCAGCATCACCAACTCATTCATCAACTTGATGAACTTTGACTCCATCTGATCTATACTCTCATCAGGCAGCATCTCGAACGCCTCGAATTTCTGAATGACAATGTTTCTCTTATTCTCCTTTATCTTTTCTGACCCCTCGCACATCCTGGTCAGCTCATCCCAAACCTCCTTTGCCATCTTTAAGTTCATCAGCCTTGCTGACTCCTCGAAAGGCACCGTATGCAAAATGATGTTCCTAGCCACATTGTCCAGTCCCACCATCTTGATTTTGTCATTGGTCATGTCTTTCCTTTCTTTAGGAACCTGTACGTCAATCTCAAGATATTCATATCCCAGTCCTCTGACATTAGGGATAGTAATCTTGATCGGTCCTTCCCTGATAACAAGCGGCATTTGGTCATGGATGGCATCAAGATGTACCTCTAGTCTGAACTTCCAATAGACAAAGTTAGATATAGAGAATTCAGGTAACGAAGCTTCAAGTCTCCTCGAAGTCATGATGATGCAAGTTTTATGAAAAGCAAACTCAGATCTGTTCAGTGACCACCAACAGTTCCTCCTCTGAAACTATTAGTATTCAAAGTCAGTGGTCTTTTGAACCATTGCTCTGATACCACTTGTTGGTCCCGGTACAAGACTGATGAATACGTGTATGAGGGGAGAGAATACACGTATACCAATTTTTTCAACTTAAACCTTACTGAGTCCCCTTTACTCAGAATGATAAAGAACTAAGAGCTAATAATATACCCACTGACTACACTTAGTGCGGGTCTGTTGGCTAACTATCAATTTAAGTTCAGTGCGGAAATGCGTGAGCCCTGATAGTTTAAAGTCTTGTTTAGTTTGCTTTCTGAAAAACTTGATTACTCAATTCTGAATAGTGGTTAGTAGGGCAGTGCTCTGTTTGATGATCAGGCTGATTGATTCAGGCCTGATTAAAACCAAATGCTATGAATGAACAAATAGTATGACAAGCAAGCACAATATCAAAGCAGCAAGAACACAGGGAGTTTAACGTGGTTCGAAGACTCAAGCTCCTACGTCCACGACCTGATTTAACAGGAAATCCACTCAAGGGATTCTTGTTTTTAACGTGTCAAGGTGCACCAAGACCAGCTAACCTCACTGACCTATACAACTCCTTACTAACTCACTAACTGAACTTACTACCAACAAACCTAACTTAGGGTTTTGGTTTCAGTTTGGATTCCAACTAGATTGTGATTATCCTTACAAGACAAAGCTTTGCTAAGGGTTGGATAATCACCCTAAGCTTAAGATAATGCTAGTACGCTCTTTCGAATACAGAATAACTCTCAGTAATTAAGAAACACTTGGGAAATTTAACTGGTTTCGAATGCTTCTTCTAAAGGCTGAATGCTTTGAATGCTTGAGAGTTTGAGTAATTTCTGGCTTGGAAATTTCCCGTAACCTTGAATGGGTTCAAGGCCTTCTGTATTTATAGGTGAATTGAAAACTATCCGTTGGAAGAGATAGCCTTCTAGTCATCTACGTAGAGTGGTTCAAACGGACATATTTCCCATGCAGCAGCCGTCCTTGCCGGGATTTGGTAATTGCATTTAATGCACATTTAATGCTTGCCCGTTGAGTGTGCAGTCTGAAGTCAGTCTTCATGTCAGGGTCCGTACGTGCGTGTCCTTCCTGGATTGGTCCACGTCATCAGGTTGGTGAGAATGTCAGAACTTATTCCTAGGCTTCAGGCTTGTCTTATTAAGTTCTTTTTGTCTCGAGCACAACGGTCTTGTCCCGATGCTGACATTCTTTTTGCATTGCTTGGCTCTACTCCAAGTCTTTCCCATTAACTCAGTATCATCTTGTTCCCTTCAGGACTGAGTTAGGGTCATACTCTTCATCACTGACACTTAATCAACCAACTTAGAAGACTGCCATAAGTTCAGGATGGTGCTCTTCAGCTTCAGGCTCTTATTCTTGATTGTCATCAGTGAGTTCTCCTCTCACTGAGTACCTGTGAAGTGTAAAATAACTAAGTACAAGAACCTAACCAAGACTAGCCTGACTAAGACAATCTAAGGCCAATCATCTTTTCAGGGGCTTTGGGATCTTAATCAAAACTGACAATGTCCCAACACTTACTCGATCGACTGCATCTATTCTATTTGTGACTTCATTTTCGGTGTCGTAGATGTATAATTGGGAGAATTTTTGTAACAACCCAAAAAACTTCATAAGTAGAGTCATATTATTATTATTATTATTTTTATGTGAAAATCTTTGTAATAATTGAAGAATAAGAAAAATAAACTACATGATATAAAATATTATATTTTATTGTATCATTAATCAATTTATTTTATTGTATGACTAATGTTTGGAGATAATAAAATTGTTGTGGACTTAGAACTAGAAGACATTTTTTTCCCTTAAAACTTATTTAGGGAAGAAGTCCATATTAAAGATAGGTTGAGTTCCCTTCAGGGCCCAATAAGGAAGGAACCCTAGCCTTGAGGGACACTATAAATAAGGGTTAGTAGCCACTTTTGCACACTTTCAGCACTTCACTTATTGGGTAAGTCATCAACTCACACACACACATATAAACCGTTCGAACTTCCAGTAGCTTCCTGGCAAACTTTCCGGTGTCCGATCAATGATCGACCAGTACCATCTGAAAGCTGAAATTAAGAGTTTTCTGGAACATCTTCCTGTTTGTCGATCGGAGTTTTAGATCTCCGGTTATCGCCGGTCAAAGTTGGATGGATGCTATTGTAGGGTGACCAACTTCTAAAGACCATAACTCTATTTTCGCTGGTTCAAATCTTTTGATATTAGGTTCGTTGGAAAGATGCTGTTATAATATTTCCAAAACATCTTTTCTTTTGCAATTTGAAGTTGTAGAACTCTAGTTATGCAAGATCGAAGTTGGAGGGATGCTATTTAGGCGGACTAACTTCTATAGCTCATAACTCTTTGCTCATTTATCCAAATCTTTTGGTTTTAGCCTTGTTGGAAAGCTGGAATTGAGAGTTTTCTAGAACATCTTCCCTTTTTCAAATTGAAGTTATATAACTCCAGTTATGCTTGGGCAAAATTTCAAAAATGAGTTCTTAGATTTATCTTCTCTCATTTCACTTCAATCTTTTTCTCTCTCCCATTTTTTGTTCACATCCACCACACTGCCGCCACATATGATAGTTGTTGGTGTCATCTAAGTTTCTGGTGGTGGAAGAGGAGAGGTGAAAGTAATAGTTACATTTTATTTTATTTTAAAAAAAAATTCCTTAGTACTTCTAATGTACCTAAAAAGTTCGTTTTTCATCCGTTTTAGATGAAATCAGTGGCGTTTTATCATAAATTTTGCAAGCTACTGTTTTTCTATAAAATTTATAAAAATATCAGTTTATATAAGCTTGTAGGAAGCTCCAAAACTTGAGCAAAATGTATAGTATTTTAGTACAAATTTGTTGTCTTATATTTTGACTCATATTTTCACAATTTCTAGTACATCGTCTCAATCACACACACTAATTAAATTATCATTAGCACTCATATAATAAAAACTAAGAGATATTAATTTTGTGGTAGGAATAGGGGATCAAGAAGTAGAAAGAGTTTTGGAACTAGGAGGAGACGATACGGCTTAACCCGTGCAAACTACTAGGTGGGGTAACTCTTAGTGGATCTTTCATTGTCTATTTTTCTATCATATGATTTATTGTTTTAAATGTCATATGTGAATTGTCATATATGATGTGTTGAAATGTGAAATGTATGCTTTATGGATATGTAAATGGTCACATGTATGCATGATCAAATGTGAAGATGTATGCTTTATAGATACATGATTATCTATATATATGCATGCTCTAAGGACAAGATGTATGATATACGGCTGAGTTCCATACAATGTGTATGATATATGGTTGAGACCATACAATGTGTATGATATGCGGATAATACCGTAATAGTTATGATAAGATCACGGGTAAACCCGTACAAGATTTGATCGAAAGATCACTTTCGGGTCACTCCCGAACAAGATGCTCGAGCGGGGTAAAGCGTGCCCCAACAAGATTGATGTGCTCTTATGTGTATTACATATTAAGTATATACTATATATATTAACACATGATGTTGAACATGCTCTAGGATTGTTGAGACTTGAATGACACAATTCGAGTTAACTTTATGTGAACTATATGCTATGATTTGTTATTAAATATGTCTCTAATTGTCTTTAATTATGGTATAAGATGACTAATGTACGTGACTTTTATTTCAATATTTTGTATGATTTTTGAGTGGGCAATCGAGTGAACCCACTGAGTGTTTTCGAATGCTCACCCCTTCCCTTTTCAGGTGGGAACGAGCGGGAGGATTGAAGATGACGTGAGCCCTCGATCTCAAAAGTGCAACACTCTTTAGTTATGCTTTGAACTTGGAATTTTTGTTGTCTATTAAATTTATTTTTTACTATTGTAAATTTTCTTTAAGAGCATATTATATTATTATTTTCGTTGCTACTAATTTAATGAGTAATAACATTCCCTTACATTGATTCATGTTTTAAAAAGACATTGTTATTTTAATTTTAATTTTAGTTTTAGGACGTTACAATTTTGGCTTATTTCCAAGTTGAGGCAATAAACTTCTTATTTTGTGGTAATTAATTGACTTCACGTTATCTAAACACATACGGTGCACTATCATTGTTTATCGTATCATCAACCTTACCGGACTTGAATGTAAAACTATCCATTATTTTGTAGGCTTGAACGTACTTGAGAAAATGCCTACTTTTATCATCGTTATGTGACAGAAGATTTCTCAATATTTGTTGGGGCGGTCTCAACATGAGCAGTTTTATTTTTCCATTAGAGCAACACGATGGAAATTTTGGAGAATTGCCACTTCCCTTCTTACAATTTTGTTCTACATACCACATTTTAGCATTGCAATAAATACAGACATACATAGGATCACCAAATTCGAGATAACCTGCAAATATTGTATTCTAGTTAAAATAATTATTTATACTACAAAAAAAAGATAAAAAATAAATTACGTTGAATCATTACCATCCTGAAAATTTATATTTCTTGTTGTATTCTATTTTGTGCAACACTACTTCTCCCAACAAAACCTATATATATATATATATATATATGTGTGTGTGTGTGTGTGTGTGTGTACACACTTAAAATTATATAATATAAATTATAGTGTTAAACCCGCGAACATCGCGATCTGGAAGTAAACTTTTATGTAAAACTGTTGAATTTTAATGTAATTTTTTTGTTTAAATTTTTTAGTAACCTAAACATTTATAATACGCGGTACCATTATTTTAAATTGCAATATGGATATGAAAAATAGTACTTGAAAAACATATAAAACGTCCTTGAATCCAAAAATTTAATTATTATGTAAAAAAAAACCTGCTATCATTTACATGCATTGATTTGAATTTGTCATTTATCTGCAATAGTTACCTAAGCTCAATTAAGGCGCAATTCTTCAACTCCTCGTTGCTTAGACGCAAATCTGAGAAAAAAATGTTAGATTTATTTTTAAGAACATCATATAAATATATTTTTATTAATTTGGTTATCTAATTATTAATTATTTATTTTTGGCAAATGTGTTGGTCCCGGTACAAGACTGATAGATACGTGTATGCGGGGGGAATACACATATACAAATTTTTCTTTCTTTCAAACTGACTGAGTCCCCTTAACTCAGAGTGATGTAGAACTCAGGGTTGATAACACACCTACTGACTGCACTGAATGCGGGTCAGTTGGCTAACTATCAACTTGAGTTCAGTGCGGAATGTGTGAGCCCTAAAAGTTTATAGTCTTGTTAATGTTTACTTTCTGAAAACTTGATTACTCTTTTCTGAAGTAGTGATTAGAAGGGCAGTGTTCAAGTTAATGATCAGGCTGATTGATTCAAGTCTGATAAAACTAATGTGATGAATGACTTAATGAATAAGCAATTAAGAACAATATCAAAGCAATAAAGAACACAAGGAGTTTAACATGGTTCAGAGACTCAAGCTCCTACGTCCACGATCCTGATTGAACAGGATAATCCGCTAAGGATTAGCTTGTTTTTAACGTGCCAAGGTGCACCAAGATCAGTTAACTCACTGACCCTTACAAACTCCTTCCTAACTCACTAACTAACCTCAACCAACAAACCTGACTAGAGGGTTTTGATTTCAGTTTTGTTTCCAACTAAGGTTGTGATTATCCTTACAAGACTAAGCTATGCTAAGGATGGATAAT
Organism: Ballota nigra; assembly: GCA_947034835.1. Classification (NCBI taxonomy): domain Eukaryota; kingdom Viridiplantae; phylum Streptophyta; class Magnoliopsida; order Lamiales; family Lamiaceae; genus Ballota; species Ballota nigra. The sequence goes on from OX344727.1 coordinate 28,592,674, forward strand.
CACTTCTAAGCTTAAGATATTACAATGAACGCTCAGTGGAATACATAATAACTCTTTTTGCTAAGAAACACTTGGGAAATTAATGGTTTTCGAGTGCTTCTTTCTAACGTTGTATGCTTTTGAACGCTTGAGAGTTTGAGTAATTTCTGGCTTGAAAATTTCCCGTAAACTTGATTGGTTTAAGGTCTTCTGTATTTATAGGTGACTTTGAAAACTATTCATTGGAAGAGATAGTCTTCTAGGTCATCTACGTAGGGTTTGTTCAACGGATACGTCTCCCATGTAGCAGCCGTCCTTGCATGGATTTGGTAATGCATTTAATGCTCCATTTAATGCTTGCCCGTTGAAAAGTGTAGTCTGAACTTAGTCTTCGTGTCAGGTCCGTACGTGCGTGTCCTTCCTGGATTGGTCCACGTCATCAGGTTGGTGAGAATGTCATAACGCATTCCTATACTTCAGACTTGTCTTATTAAGTTCTTTTTGTCTCAAGCACAACGGTCTTGTCCTGACGCTGACATTCATTTTGCATTACTTGGCCCTACTCCAAGTCTTTTCCCATAACTCAGTATCATCCTGTTCCCTACAGGAATGAGTTAGTAATGACATCAGGGTCATACTCTTCATCACTAACACTTGCTCAGCCAGCTTAGAGAGACTGCCGCAAGCTCAGGATGGTGCTCTTGTGTCTTCAGGCTTCAGTCTTGATTGTCATCAATGAGTACTCCTCTCATTGAGTTCCTGTGAAATATAAAATAACTAAGTACAAATCTAACCAAGACTAGCCTGACCAAAACACACTAAGGCAAATCATTTTTTCAGGGGCTTTAGGATCTAATCAAAACTGACATTGTCCCAAAAAAATGTATTAAATTTTTTTGCATATATCGTAATCGGACTTTATTATATCCATATTTTGTAAAATTTGGCCTAAATTGGACAAAACAAAAAAGAGTGTCCTAGTTTTGCAAGTTTGTAAAGATATTGTCCTAATTTTGTAAGTTCGTAAAGATATTATCTCAATCTTGCAAGCTCGTAAAAATAGTGTCCTAATTGAACAAATACTCATAAAAATAGTGTCCTAAATAACAATTTTTCTGTTATAGCCAGTATAGTTGATGGTAACAAAAAGTAATAATTTTAGTTTAAAAATATTAATTGGTTAAAGTAGAGTGTATCTAAAAATACTTCTAAAGTGGTTCAGATATGAAATAATTTAATTCCAAAACATACTCAATACTAATATTTTAATGTTAAAATACGTAATACCAAGATGAGGTTAATCATATTTTCAATCTATCGTCAATATTATCTGATCTACGAATTGAATTATATACAATAAATCATACTTTATAATTTATAACCAAATTAACTCATATAAGCAAGAAACAATTATTTTTTTGCAAGTTCGTAAATATATTTTCTCAATTTTGCATGCCCACAAAGGTAGTGTCCTATTTTTACAAACAATCATAAGATAGTATCCTACAATAACAAAATTTTCCTTATAACCAATATATATTAGAAAAGTAAGATTTGGAAAAAAAAAGAGGGTCAATTCGTTCTGCCTTTAAATAAACTTTTTAATATGTGAATACTATCAAAATCAATGAATGTAACAAAAGTTAAAGGACCATAAAATTAATGGTTGGAACAAATTTGCAATAAAAAAAGGACCAAAAATTGCAAAAACTTTGATACCATGATTCTGTTATCCAATATATATATATATATGTATGTGTGTGTGTGTAAAAGTTAGAGGACAATAAAATTAATGGATGGAACAAAACTGAAAAAAAAAATATATATATATATATATATATATATATATATTCAAAAAATTAAGGACCAAATATGAATATGGACCAAAACTATTCTCCCGTTTGTACATATACTTATAAATCTAATACTATTCTTACAGATTGACATCATATAAAAAAATATCAACAAATTATAGACGACACTCAACTTAAACCACATCACATGAATAAAAAAAATATAAATACACAATTATAAAAATAGAGACAGATATACGCAAAAGACCAGGAAAACTTAATTTTTTTGTCCTGTGAGAACAACCGGTTTGCAACAATGGTGTTTTTTTTTTATATTTCATGCCCCGTAGTGTTTTTCAAATTTGGTCTCATAAATAATTACAGGTTGGTCCCAAAAGAATGTCTAAGTTGCAATTTTGGTCCAAAACAATTCTATCTTCTGTCCAATGTCTACAAATTTGCAAGGGGAAAAAAAGGAAAGAAAGAAAAAAACGGACCAAAAAGGAATATGGAGCAAAATTATTACATATTTGTACACATACTTTCATTATAACTCTACTACTATCCGCACAAACTGACGCCATACCAAAAAAATCACTAACAAATTATAGACGACACTCAAGTTAGACAACATCACGCAAATAAAATATACAAATCTCCAAATATAAAGATAGAGTCGCATATACGAATCTTAACGCGGGAATCTTAAATTTTGGTTCCATGAGAATAGGTAATTCGCAACAATGGTCCTTCTTTAGATATCTTAGGTCCCATAGTTTTTTCTAAATTTGGTCCCATAAATAGTTGTAATGAAGTCCCAAAAGAATGCATAAGTTGCAATTATGGTCACAAAAATTTGTAGCCTCTATCAGTAAAATTAATGGATAATAACAAATCTGAAAAAAAAATACACACATAGAAAAAATTAAGGACCAAAAAGGAGTGTGGGCCAAAATTATTACATATTTGTACATATTAGCCCATTATAACTCGACTACTATTTGCACATACTGGCCCCATATCAAAAAATTCTAGATAAAGTACAGAGGGCACTCAAGGTAAATAATACCACGCAAATAAAAAAATATAAATCTCCAAGTATAAAGATAGAGAAAGATATATGAATCTTAACCCAATTATAATTTTTGTTTTGGTCCCATGAGAATAGGCGGATCGAAACAATGGTCCTTCTTTAGATATTTTAGGTCTCGTAGTTTTTTCAAATTTGATTCCATAAATAATTATAGTTAAGTACCAAAAGAATGCATAAGTTGCATTATTATCCTATAGATATTTTAGAAATATTTCAAAAACATAATGAGATAATTTTTTATATTATAAAGAATTTAGGACTAATTTCAGAATTTTTAACACAATATTTTTAAAGAATTTTAGTCTTCCACTTTAAAAACTCGGCGCACATTTTTAGGAATTCCTACATGACTAATTTCGGATTAATTTAAAAACTCGGCGCACGTTTTAGGAGTATCCTATATATTAGGAATAATCTAGGACTAATTTTGGATTTTTATAACAATATTTTTTTAAGAATTTTAACACAATACCGAAGAGACATTAGCTAAAAAAATAAAGAAAACAATCACTAGAAATCCGTAGTCAATATGACTGATATTGGTCCTTCAAGTTTTTTTTTATTAATCGAAAAAGCTAGAGGACCAAAATGACAACATGTATATTAATTTTAATACGGGAGAACCCTAAAAATAGAAATAAATATTTTTAATGTTGGCGAAGATAGTTTGAAAAGATAATTGACAAATATCTTTCGTACCAAAAAGAAAAAATGAATCGCATAGTGAAGCTACTAATTTTATCGTGTAATCAAAACCACAACGATTGATTCATCACATAGTATCAGACATGCCTAGTATATGACATAAATTATTTACAAGCATCACATGACATTTAGTCTGAATATATGCAATTGGTTAATTCGCCAGCCCAAAATAAAGAATTACTACGTTGTCATAAAGTAAAAGTCAATGACCTAAATTCACATAATTACTTTGTTGAAATTATGACTACTTTGAGGAACTTAGCTTTTTCTTCTAAATATTAAACATAAATGAATAGACCGACAAAATTACATATATATACATACCTCCGTTGGAAATAAATATCCTTGCATCTTGCAGAATAACAGTTAATGGAGGAAGAGGATGCCTAATAATTGAATCTATTAACTGATCACATAATTTAATCACCAAAACACACTGCATCTCATAATCACTAAAGAGGGAATAAAAATACATCAGGCATGTCATTTACACGGACAATAGAAAAAAATATCCTAAATGATGTATTACAAACACCTGTCATCCCGTAGTTGGAGCTGAACAATTAAACCTAATATATCTAGACATTGGCAAATCAATGACACACACTAGACTAATGTGCACCAAATTGACATGTACATCTACAATTGAACAAAGAAATCAATCATAATGCAATACGACTTGAACAAAAAAATAAAATAAATAATACACGCTCACAACCGAATAATAAAGATTAAGAAACATTAATAATTACCACGTAAGTACTTAATTATTGGCGGAAAGATATAGAATATCCTCAAAATTAATAAAATCAAAATCTGAATTAGTAATGGTAGGTGTGAAGCATTCACGCAGCTCTGTCGAGTTAGTGAACTCGTATACTCATTCTTGGTATACTTAATAGGCATATTATTTGGAAGAACACCAAAATATTTGATGTAATATTCTTTGCCCTCAACAAGAAATGCCTGAAATCTCACAACCAAACAACGCGGAACGTAGCAATATATTTTTGTTCCCAGAATTCATAAAAAAATAATAATAATAACACCAACAATAATTAAACTCAATCTCAAAGAAAATACTTTAAAAAAAATTCCCAAAAGTAAAGCAATATTTCAAAATTAAAAGTACTGGTAACTTAAGAATCCATTATCAATATATTCATGTTTTTGCCCCCAATAGTCACCCACGTTTGCATAACTTTTACATGTACGACGAAAGAACACATCCCAGATAGGAAAAGTAATAGCAATGGAGTAATCATGGTGCCAAATAATAATATATACTGTAAGACAAATGATAATGGACATACAACAATACATGCTCATATATATATATATATATAATAAAAACAAATACACGCACAAACATATTAAATAATATTAAATTCTTAATAGAAAGGCAACAAAGTTACCAAAAGGAATACTTAAAAAAACATGTTTTTATAAGTTATTATATTATTTATTATCATAAGACTAATTTTGGATAACAATTAAAGCAATCATAGTATCGTAGGAGTAATTTCGAATTTTGAAAAATCTAACCAATTATACAAACTCAAGAGACTTTAGTGTCATATAGATATGTTAGGAATATTTAAAAAAATACAATGATATAAGTTATTATATTATTAAATATTGCAGGACTAATTGTGGACTAAATATTACTTAATTATTTTAAAATATTAAACATAGGTGAATAAAGATGATTAGTCAAATTAAATTTTAACTCTAGAAATTTGAATTTTCGTGATATGTTTTATTGTATTTATCTATGGTATAAGATTGGTAATATAATTTAATGATGAAAAAAATAATCCTTTAAAACATATTTTTACCAAATAAATAATTCCATATTTAATGTGTTTGATATTGGTGCTTCAATTTTTTTAGTCCTTAAAAAAGTTATTGGATCAAAGTCTTGCATGTATGTATATTCTAAGGAAAAAACTTGTATGAGACTGTCTCATGTCATGAGATCATACAAATTAACACCTACGCCTACCAAAGTGTTAATGAGTCAATGCCCTAGTTACACCCATTTTCATTGTCTCATGCCATGAGACGGTCTCATACAAGACCTACTCATATTCTAATAATGATTTGTTGACCTTGCATGCTTTAGTCATGTTACAAATTTCTAATTATAGAATTATTTATAGTGCACAAATTTGGCATGCAGATTAATAATAGGAAATTGACACACATGTTTTTTTTATTACAAATTTATAAGTATAGTATTACTGTCTCATAATGCTTTGGATAACACAAGCAATCATAGTATGGCAGGACTAATTTCGATTTTTTAGAAAGTTAACCAATTATACAAACTTAATTTTTTTAAATATTAAACATAGGTGAAAAGTGATGATTATTCAAATTAAATGGGCACTGATGACAAAAGGTAAACTTTAAGGTTAAGACAACAAAGTTACCAGATGTAGCATGGATTCTCAATATCTAAAAGGCAACATACGCCTAGTTATTATATTTTATGTACAATAGGACCAATTTCAAAATTCTAGGAATATATCCAATTATATAAATTTAAAAAAACTAAATGCTACTCAAGAGCTAATATCCATCCACTCAACAAATAGCACCATGTTGAAACTATGTCATAAATTATTAATGTACAATAACTACACCAAAGTACACTCAATAAAGACTAATTATCTAAAGATGGATTTTCAACATTTTAAAGGAAACAATCGCCTAATTATCACAATCATGAGACCTAAGCACAATCTATTAATATATCTCGTATGGAGCAAAGATTGAGCGGATTTAGTGATCAACCTATGTTAGATAGTTATAGGATCAATTTCAAAATTTGATTCACAATTATACAATTATATAAATTTAAGAGAAATTATTATCATCCTAGGTATATGTGTTTCCCTTTATAAAACATTTCAATAATAAATCAAATTAAAATTTAATTCACACCAATCAAATTAAATTTTAATTATGAGACTTAAACACAATATATGATACTAAAGTCCACGATGCAAGATTATGGATAAATTATTAATTCATGGTTTAATTGGCCGTGTAAATTAACGCAATTTCCTTGCTATGTATTTATTATATTTATTTATGTTATGATTTGAATAATGTATAATTGATTGAAACATCTCTAGTGTTGGTCCCTATTTATTTTATGAGTATATGTTCTATTCTGAGAAAAAATTATATTCCCAGCGTTACTTTCATATTTATTAAGTATTCTTAGTAATATACATAATGTTACTTAATATATCATAATCTTATTAATGAGTATAATTTTTTCAACCCAAATGCAAGGCAAGGTTATGGAAAAAACTTTTTAATGGTATGATTGATCGTGTAAATTAACACACAATTAAATAGCCTAATAATGTCCTATATATTAGTCGTGAATTGTAACTCTAGAAATTCAAATTTTCACGATATTTTTTATTGTATTTATCTATGGTATAAGATTGGATCAAAGTCTCACGTGTATATATATTCAAATAATGCTTTGTTGACTTTGCATGCTTGAGTCATTTAATCATGTACACATATATAATGATCTTCCTTAGGTGGGAAATATAATTAATGGACAAATTAAATGCTTACTAGTGATTGTCCTACCCGTGCTTCGCACGGACAGTATTTTTTACAATTTTTTTTACTATAATAATTAATATAATTAAACTTTAATGCTAAAATATTCCATTTTTTTTCTTTTTATCATATAACTAAACTTGTAACATTTTTTTATAACAAAATCATTAACATATAACTTTGCACGGAAGATATTTTTTTTAAACTTTTTACTATAACAATTAATAAAATTAATTCTTATTGATAAAAAAGTATTACATTTTTTTTTTAAATATATCTATACTTTGTGCGAAAGTCATTTTCATAACTAAAATTTTAATATAATTATTAATATTTTTTTGTATGTTTTATGTTTTACAAATGTCAAAAAAAATTCAAACAATGGTTTATCAAATTTTTTTTAATATAATCTATTCCAATTATAAGGTATGTTTGGTTCAAGCTGCAAGGTTATTGGGAAAATTTGGATTGAGAAATACATGAATAGTGAAAAGATATAAATATGACTTCTATATATGTTTGTGAGTAGGTTTTATATGAAAACGCTTTATAATAAGCTTAACATGAAATACTTTTAGAGTATCATTATCATTAAACCTGTCAGGGGTAATGATACCCCTGATGAGATTAATGATACTCCCGATGAGATTAATGATACATTAAAATTGTTTCATGATAAGCTTATCATGAACTATTTTCATATAATACTTTGCCTATGTTTGTTTAAAGATGTAGTAAAATAGGTTTCGGAAGAATATAGTGAAAAAGTAGGAGATGAGAATATTATTGTGTTGTGAAAATTGTCAAAATATAAACTTTATATTAATAACACAAACACACCCACAAATTTAAATATTTAATGATATAAGACAACTAAAAATTGTACCTACAGTCATTATAAAAATTACCAAACTCAATCTCAAATCTTCATAACCCGATATTGAATTGTAACTAAACATTGTCATCCACACAAAATAATAAAGCTCTGATGCAATAACAAAAAAAAAATAAAAAAATCGACGTTGAGATTAAGCAATATAAATAAAAGAATAAAAAAAGAACTTAATTAAAGTGATCAATATAATGTACTCAACATTGGTACATAAACAACAAAAATTATTCTTGTTCCGACATCAACACAATTATAATTTTTAAAATTAATTTAATTTATCATTTTTACACAATCCAACAATTTTAACAAATTTATATCAAGTTTTAGTAATACGAAGCATGTGACTATCTGTATTACTAATAAACTTGAATTTATAATAAATCACAAACAATTCTTCAGTTTTGACATACTTCAATATAACAAAATACAATTTGTCTCTAAAAAAGTGTGAGTGTTTTAAGGGATGTGGATGTAAGTATTATATCTTAGATAAATTATAATTTTATAATGGTTATATTTAGTAAAAAGTATAAAATGAGGTGTGTAAACTTAGTAAATAGTGGGTGTAAATTGTCGCACCTTATAATAAATGAGTTTTATTAATTCAGGACATGAAAATAGTAAAAGTATCAATTTATAGTCTAAAAGAATTTTTCTATCAATTTAGGTATCAATTTATAGTCTAAACTATTAATTTAGGGCTCACCAATTTTAAAACAATGTTTGACCTCTTATAATTTCTAATTATATTTTTATAAATTATAATTATAGAAAAAAATAAAGATATATAATTTCACGTGATTAGAATTTTTTTTTTAAATTATAATGTTAACACATAATTAAGTATATAAATTATAATATGTCAAACATGGTCTTAATATTTTTTAGTCCTAATTTGATAGATTTTATCTTTCAGGTACTTGATTTATGACTTTCTTATGAGTCTTAAATTGATAGTTTTATCATCTTTCAAACCCTTAATTGATATTATTTCCATAAAGGAATATATATTTGATACAATAATAAAATTTTGTACCGTCTTTGAAATTGATCATTACAAATAAAATAATCATAATTAAAAAGATTAATATCAAATACCCAACCTTGATACATAAACAACAAAACTCATTCTTGCTCCCATATTAATGACATTATACTTCTTAAAAATAATTTCATCTTTTTCTAAACAATGGATCAATTCTAATATATTTATACCAATTTTAGTAAGATGAAGTATGAGACAATTCGTGTCACCAATAAACCTGGTTACATAATAAACCAAGAAATTTTTTTCAGTTCTGACATAATCCAATATTTTTTAAACCCAATATTTCTCCAAAATATTTTACACCTATTTATCCAAAGAAATATAAATCTCATCATACATCGTTTGAATTCAACACTATTGTATTTACCATACAAGTCAACAATTTCGCCAACATTCACAGATTCTAATTTTCATTCAATGTTATATTCAAAATGATCAATTTGATTTCAATAGAAACATTTGGAGAAGAACATAAATTGTATGCACATGATCCAATCGAATTTTTCATCATTGTTCAAACAAAAAGTAATTAAAAATATATATAATATAATACAAAGAACAAAAGACTATCACATTAATATTCTAGGGTAAAGTAAGTTTTTAGTCCCTCAACTTTACCAGACTTTGTTTTCAATCCCTTTTCACTTAAAATTAGTCATTTAAGCACACATTTATTTTAATTTTATTCCATCTTACCTGCTAGCACAGGTAACCTCAGGTTATAGGTGATGCAACATTTTCCAATTAATTATTTTTAGAAGAAAATGTATTAATTCTGCAGAAAAAATGTTCAATTTATTTATTAAAGCTTTAAAAAACCTAAAAAATATCCACCTAAATCGAATTCTCAGTGAGCATACACTTAAATCATTTAGCAAGTGCTTAAGCAATACTGAAAACAGTAAATAACACTCAATGTAACGTGGTTCAGAGACTTAAGCTCCTACGTCCACGGTCCTGATTGAACAGGAGAATCCACTAAGGATTGGCTTGTTTTTAACGTGCCAAGGTGCACTCAGATCAATACAAACAATGACCTTGCTTAGTTTCTTCCTAACTCACTAACTTCAACCAACAAACCTGACTAGAGGGTTTTGGTTTCAGTTTGGGTTTCTCCAACTAGGTGAGGTTTTCCCTTACAATGTGTTAACCTCAAGCTAAGGTTGGAAAAACCTCTCTAAGCTAAGAGTTACAAGCTAGGCACTCAAGGAATATATGTGAAGACCCTAATGGTCAGTGTCCTAGGTGTAAGAAGTGCTTCCTTATATCTCCCTTTGAACTGCACTAAAACTCTCACACCCTCACAGCTCGTAGGTGTAGATTTTCTCTTTTCACACGCATGAAATGCAGCTATGAGCTTGTATTTATAGTGTGGATTCAAATGTTACTGTTTGAGAAAATAACATTTGAATCCAAGCTGTCAATAGGGAAACCTACTTTTCATTAAATGCAGCCTTGTCAGTGTCGGATGAGCTGTCTTTACTTGATTAGTCCACGTGGACTGAATCCAACGACTCTTTGGTTCAGTGAGCTTGATCAGGGCACACTGACTTCAGATGGCTTATCCTTCACTGACTATGATGATCTTCAGTAGACATGACTGTCTTCAGTGTAGTTGCTCTTCAGTAGACGCTTGAAGATCTTTCCAAGAAGATTGTCATAGGTCTGAATGGCAATCTTCTCTGACCTCAGTAGCCTGACTCCTTCAGGGTCTACTAGGTACAACACTGATCCTCCTGATCATGCTCTTCACTGAGTGGTCCACTGACTTAGCTTAGAATAGTCAGGTTTATACTCAGTGGGACTTCCTTCAGGCTTCTCTTCAGGTTCAGGTCTTTTGGCATGGCTTCAGTCTGTTCTCCTAGTGATGTCATCTTGACTTCCTCAGGCTCTGTCAGTGAGTTCCCCCTCACTAAGTTCCCCCTCAGCTGAATTCTCCTCTACTGAGTGCTTCCTCAACTGAGATCTTCTCCACTGACAACCTGTCCAACTGAAGAACACGAAGACTTGACCTGAAACTAAAAGGTCTAATCCTGACTGCTTCAAACCTATTACATGTGGTTTATTTTTGGAAAATCATCAAAACTAATATATCGCAACAATAATTTAGTATTCTATCTAAATTACAAGATATTTAAAAACATTATTATTTATAATTTGAAATAATAATAATAATTTTTTTCCAATTCGCGAAATTCACGGGGTACGGACTTGTAAAAGATATTAATTAATTAGAGCATTCAGTGAAATAAATTAATTAATGGGCAATGGAATCTTAAATGCGGGAGATAATAATTGGGAGCCATATATTATAATATGGGTTAGGATAGATAGTGCAATATTAATTTTATAGTGGAGTGAATTAATATTAATGGACTAGAATAATCTTGTGGCTCAATATTGGTTTCTAGGCTCATTGGGAGGTCCAATCATAATTCTCCTAAAGATACCTTAAGTAGCCCATACAAAGCCCATTAACCAAGGTGATTAAAATATAAGAATAATTATTTTGTAGCATTAATATTGGAGAGAGAAATAAACATATGGAAAGAATATATATGAGGATTTATATATATATATATATATATATAATTCCTAACGAGAGGGAATAAATCTTACCATATGTTGGAGATATTTCTTGGCCACCAAATATAATATTTTACCATCAATAATAGATTGTAACACATTTTTTTTTATAAAATTCTACCTGCAAAATAGAATTTGAAACAGTAAATATAGATATTATTTTGTAGAGTAGGATTTCGATATTTTTTTTAACAATTTTGATTTTTTTAACTTTTTTTTTTGCAAAGTATATGTACATATGAAATGTCTAGGAGGAAAATTGTTTTTTTTAAAACTAAGATTAATCAATTATTCCCAAACAAACATCTACACAATATTTCATTTTAATTATGAATTTTTTTGTTAAAAGTTATTTTTAGATCTGAAATGTGTGATTTTATCTTTAGAGTTAAATATTTGTGTTCAATTATTATTGTATCTTCATACCATGGGGGAAAACTGGGCATGCAACTATACAATAAATATAATTTTAAGTAACAATGTGTTATACTAATTTGAGATTGAAGGTGTGAATTAGGTAATATTTTTCAAATCTTCTATTTATTCATTTTTATTTTTTTATTGTTCGTTGAATTATAATTATAATTGTTGGTCCCGTTTCTAAATTTTTAAAAGAAAACAGAATGGGAATTAGGAAAAGGAAAAAAAAATTTATTTTTGAGAGGCAACACTCAAGTCACTGCATTGCTTAGAGACTGAGCTCTCAAGTCAGTGTAGTGACTTGAAGACTCATTCTCTAAACAAGGCAGTGACTCGAGAGATTGAGCTCTCGAGTGCTTGCTTAAGCTTGTCAGTGAGATTGTTTCTCCTTGACTGAAATACTTAACTAATTTTCAATTCTTTATTTTGAAGTATTCTCAATGAACATACACTTAAATCGTTTAGCAAGTGCTTAAGCAATACTGAAAACAGTAAATAACACCCAATGTAACGTGGTTCAGAGACTTAAGCTCCTACGTCCACGGTCCTAATTGAACAGGAGAATCCACTAAGGATTGACTTGTTTTTAACGTGCCAAGGTGCACCCAGATCAATACAAACAATGACCTTGCTTACTTTCTTCCTAACTCACTAACTTCAACCAACAAACCTGACTAGAGGGTTTTGGTTTCAGTTTGAGTTTCTCCAACTAGGTGAGGTTTTCCCTTACAATGTGTTAGCCTCAAGCTAAGGTTGGGAAAACCTCTCTAAGCTAAGAGTTACAAGCTAGACAATCAAGGAATATATGTGAAGACCCTAATGGTTAGTGTCCTAGGTGTAAGAAGTGCTTCCTTATATCTCCCTTTGAACCGCACTAAAACTCTCACACCCTCACAGCTCTTTGGTGTAGATTTTCTCTTTTCACACGCATGAAATGCAGCTATGAGCTTGTATTTATAGTGTGGATTCAAATGTTACCGTTGGAGAAAATAACATTTGAATCCAGACTGTCAGTAGGGAAACCTACTTTTCATTAAATGCAGCCTTGTCAGTGTCGGATGAGCTGTCTTGACTTGATTGGTCCATGTGGATTGAATCCAACGGCTCTTTGGTTCAGTGAGCTTGATCAGGGCACACTGACTTCAGATGGCTTATCCTTCACTGACTATGATGATCTTCAGTAGACATGACTGTCTTCAGTGTAGTTGCTCTTCAGTAGACGCTTGAAGATCTTTCCAGGAAGATTGTCATAGGGCTGAATGACAATCTTTCCTGACCTCAGTAGCCTGACTCCTTCACGGTCTACTAGGTATAACACTGATCCTCCTGATCATGCTCTTCACTGAGTGGTTCAATTACTTAGCTTAGAATAGTCAGGTTTATACTCAGTGGGACTTCCTTCAGGCTTCTCTTCAGGTTCAGGTCTTTTGGCATGGCTTCAGTCTGTTCTCCTGGTGATGTCATCTTGACTTCCTCAGGCTCTGTCAGTGAGTTCCCCCTTGCTAAGTTCCCCCTCAGCTGAATTCTCCTCTACTGAGTGCTTCCTCAACCGAGTTCTTCTCCACTGACAACCTGTTCAACTAAAGAACACGAAGACTTGACCTGAAACTAAAAGGTCCAATCCTGACTGCTTCAAACCTATTACATGTGGTTTATTTTTGGAAAATCATCAAAACTAATATATCCCAACAATAATTTAATATTCTATCTAAATTACAAGATATTTAAAAATATTATTATTTATAATTTGAAATAATAATAACAAATTTTTTTCCAATTCGTGAAATTCACGGGGGTACGGACTTGTAAAAGATATTAATTAATTAGAGCGTTCCGTGAAATAAATTAATTAATGGGTAATGGAATCTTAAACACGGGAGATAATAATTGGGAGCCATATATTGTAATATGAATTAGGATAGATAGTGCAATATTAATTCTATAGTGGAGTGAATTAATATTAATGGGCTAGAATAATCTTGTGGCTCAATATTGGTTTCTAGGCTCATTGGGAGGTTCAATCATAATTCTCCCAAAGATACCTTGAGTAGCCCATAAAAAGCCCATTAACCAAGGTGATTAAACTATAAGAATAATTATTTTGTTACATTAATATTGGAGAGAGAAATAAACATATGGAAAGAATATATATGAGGATTTATATATATATAAAATTCCCAACGAGAGGGAATAAATCTTACCATATGTTGGAGATATTTCTTGGGCTCCAATTATTAGAAAAATTCGGTCATTATATTAAGATTGGGGGCTAATTTGTTAACAACAAGAACCCCAACGCCCAAGTTTTGGGCGTGTTTTTTAATTAAAAAAATGTTTTTTTATTGAAAAAAATGGTGCAACAAAAATAATTTTTCCATGAGGGTTTAAAAGTTCGTGAAGATCTCCCTCCAGATCTACGAGCTTGGACTTAGGGAATACTTGAGAAGATGTTTGGCTTGAAGGAATTATTCTTCTCAATGGTGTCTCTCCAATTAGAAGGTAAACACAATACCCCTTAGTTACGCATGTTTAGGATTATGTAGGTTTTAACGCATTCAATACATGAATTGCATGAATTTAATTGGTTTAAATTATTTTAATTCATGTTTGATGGATTTATGATAATTCGTATTTAAATTACACTCAAATAGATCCATGGTATTTTTCCATTTTCCCCAACAAGTGGTATCAGAGCCATAGTTTTGGGCCCCGTAATTTAAATTAGAGTTTAAATCTATTAAATTTTAAATTGGATAGTAGAATTGCTAGATCCTTTTTGCAGGTATCCAACTATCATGGTTATTTAATGTATGTTTAAATTCATGTTGATTGAATATCCACGGGTAGATTAGGACTATTTTTTTTATAATAGACTAGTCTAGATGTTAGATTTTTTTTGTGAGATAAATTGTAACGGATCAAAGATGAATATCGAAGATGGATTGAAAAAATTGAAGACGTCCGACGGGCTCATGGCACCGAATGTTGTACAGCTCACATGGTACCTGCATGTGCATGCGCATGACGTGCTCGCATGCGTGTGCATTACGACAATGGGCTTGCATGCATATGCATGGTGACGACAGGCTTTGATGTGTGTGCATGTTGGTGATAGGCTCGTATACATGTGCATAGCAATAGAAGGTGGCAGCAGCGAGCACGCATGCGCACGACGGGCAAGCGTACACGACCACTGGTGACGGGCGTGCCTACGATGTTGACTGGTAGAACGTGCATGCATGTAACATTGTATACCACATACATGTAATAGCGTACGATGGGCATGCAAGCTCCAGACATCGTTCGGTGTGTACGCATATTTCCAGACGTCGTAATACGGGTACATTTGATTTTTTGCTGTGGAATATGGGAATTCAACGAGATGACCGAAGCCCAGCATGGAATTTTTGAAGATGGAAAATTTTCAGTTTAAAGAACGAGAAAATTAAACCATGATAATTATATTTATATTTCTTTATGCATGGAATTAATTTATTTAATTTTGCATAAGAATTTGTGAAAAACTTTTACGTAAAAATTACTTAGTATGAAATTTAATTTATTTATTTAGGATAATAATTAATTAATAGGCCTCCATAATTGATTTATTTGTGAAGTCTTTAGCTACACATTGGCAAGTGCCTCTCTCCCTAACAGATAGACCAAAGATAAGTTCACTAGAGTAATTTTTTTTGGATAATTATGGATTATTTTTAGTGGCGATATGACCCGAACAATGAAGGCTTACTCAAAATGAAATAATAATCATGTATTAAATTATGGTTATTACTTAGGCATAATTGATATGTTTACTCCCCGTCTGAGTCCCGGTCAATTTTATGTGGCCAAGTGAGAGCTAACTAATAATTTTGAATTAAAGGGTTGTAACTACTTTGTTTGTAACCTTCTTAAAATAAACTAGTGTTGGTCTCGGGCAAGTCTAAGATACGTCTATGGGAGGGAATACACGTATACAAAATCTTTTTCAAACTGAGTCCCTCTACTCAGAGTTTAGGTGCTAGGCATTGAATAGATAATACACCTACTAATAGCTCTAAAGAAAGTCAGTTGGCTAGCTATATATTTATGTCTGAGTGCGGAATGTGTGGGCCCTGAAGAAGTAGACTTGTTTAGTTGTTTCTGAAAACTGAGTTTTTCCTTTTTTTATGAAGCTGTGGTTAAAAGGGCAGTGCACTGAGTTACATGGTCAGGCTGATTAATTCAACACTGACAAAGTATGCAATGAATGTATGATAAAAGAGTTAAAGCAATATATCAAAGCAATAAGAACTCAGAGCAGTTTAACGTGGTTCAGAGACTCAAGCTCCTTTATCAACGGTCCCGATTTAACAGGAGAATCCCTTAATGGATTAGCTTGTTTTTAACGTGCCAAGGAGCACTATGATCAATCACACTGATCCCTAGAATTCACGAGTTCTAGTCTTCCTTCCTTAACTACTATCAACCTCTACCAACAAACTTAACACTGACTCAGCTTAGGTTTTGGTTTTGGCTTGGATTCCAACTAAGGTGTGATAATCCTTACAGGACAAAGTGTTGGGACAATGTCAGTTTTGAGTTGATCACAAAGAACCTAAAAAGATGAATATGCCTAAGTGTGTAAAAGTTAGGCTAGTCTTCATTGGATTAGAATAGATTATAATATTTTATATTCACATGTACTTAGTGAGAGGAGAACTCACTGATGGCAATCAAGACTGAAGTCTAAAGAACAAAAGAGCACCATCATTGAACTTAAGTTAGTCTTTCTAAGCTGGCTAACTGAGTGTCAGGATGAAGAGCGTGATTCTGAGATCATTGCTAACTCACCAGTCCTGAAGGCGTCAGACTGCACTCAGTATTTGGGAAGACTTGGAGTAGTATCCAAGCAAGCAAAATGAATATTAGCGATGGGCCATGTATGTAGATGAAGATAAACCTGAACTCAGAAAAGACAAGACTGAACCGAAGAATGAGTTTTGACATTCTCACATACCTGATGACGTGGACCAATCAGGGAAGGACAACGCTACCATTCCTGCAGTTTTTAACGGGCATGCATTTAATGCACTTACCAAATCCATGCAACTAGGCGGCTGCATGAAGAACGATGGCCGTTTGAAATATCCTACAAGAAAGGAGACTAGGAGGCTATCTCTCCAACAGATAGTAATCGAATTCATCTATAAATACAGAAGACCTTGACCCAAACAAGGTTACGGGAAATTTCGAAGCCAAGAAATTACTCAAGACTCACAAATATTCAAGCATTCATAGAAGCACTTGAAACCCTTCCAATTGTTTCTAAAAGTCTAGACTCATACATATTCCATTGAGCTAAATTTCCATATCTCAAGTTTAGAGTGATAATCCAATCCTTAGTATAAGCTTTGCCTTGTAAGGATTATCACACTCTAGTTGGAATCCAAACTTAAACCAAAACCCTAAAGCTAGTTAGTGATAGGTTTGTTGGTTGAAGTTAGAAACTGGTTAAGTAAAGGAGGACTAGAACTCTAATTCTAGAGATCAGTGTGGTTGATCATTGTGCACCTTGGCACGATAAAAACAAGTCAATCCATTAAGGGATTCTCCTGTTCAATCAGGACCATGGACGTAGGAGCTTGAGTCTCTGAACCATATTAAATCGCTCTGAGTTTCTATTGCTTTGATATTGTGCTTATTGCTTATCATTTCATTCATTGCGTATCTTTTTCAGTGTTGAATCAATCAGTTTGACCTTTGAACTCATTGCACTGCCCTCTTAACCACGACTTCATAGGAAAACTCAGTTTTCAGAAATAACTTAACAAGTCTAAAATCTTTCAAGGCTGGTGTAGAATTGATGAAGAAGCACCTAAATGAATTTCAATCCTTGAAAGCCTTCATCGTTTCCAACCAGTGTGAGATTTTGCAGGATGCAGCATAACAATCGAAGGCCAAGGAAAATGTCAAAAAGGGGGAAAGTGGTATGAAGAGGAAAAGATCCATCCCTGAGGCATTTGAGGTAACCAAGACTGCAGTCCAGTCCACTCCGAGATAGTCAGCGAGATTAGCGGCTCAAGCTAATGATCCTTTGCAACAGAAACAACTCCCACATGTTTCTGAGGCTTCAGAACACTCCCCCATTGATACAAGGAAGAATCCCATCACTTATGATGGTGATCAAGTGGCAGACTTATGCTCTGAGACATGGGGGGGTAGCTCCTGAACTTACTAAAGCTCAGCGTCGGGCTGAAATTGCAATGAAGGAGAAGCAGCACATTCAGGTGAGGAAGATCGAGAAGTTGACTCAAATCTTTGAGTTGCAGCAACAAGAACTGAATGATGTTGTATTCAGTTTGCTAAGAAGGAGAAGCCTGAACCAAGGAAGTAGCAGCTCCTCGTGCAGAGAAAGTTCAAGTTCCAAATAAGTCTACTATTAAGTCAGTACTCATTGATTCATTCATCTCTGAGGCACTGAAGGAATTCTAGGGGGATGCAAGGAATGAATTCACCAGGCTCTGGTATGTGTTCAAGAAGTGGGGAGACACTGAAGACATTAATGCGCACTTCACTGACTTCATGGTGGACAACCATCCTGAACTGTTCAAGCTGATCGTGGATGAAGCTGAGAGAGCCAAATTCCAGATCAAGGCCACTGAACTGATAATTTGCACCCCTCCTGTAATACCCTAGACTTTCATAATCTTATATGCTTTTGTAAATGCTTTATAATTCTATATGAATCTATGTGATGCATTTACATCCAAAATTCATGCCAAGGCACATTTATGTGTTTTATTTGCTCGATATTTACAATTAACGTATTATTTGCTCAATAAATGCTTATTCTTGAGACTTTATAATTTTTATATGTTCTTTATTTTATGTCTTAAAGTATTTGATATAGAAATTAATATGGTCCTTAAGTCTAGTGATTTATTTTACACGTTATAAGTTGAAAAATGAACGTTTCTTCAAGAAACGAATTACGTATCGATTGCTCGATGTTTTTTTATGATTAGTATATAGACTTCATAATTTATTTAGAGCCTTAGAAGAGTTTTAATTTTATTTTATAAGATAGTATAAGTAATTTTATGCATAATGTACCTTAAAATTATTAAATAAATTAGTAAATCATAATTTCTTCTATTTTATTTTTTTTAAATTCAAAGCCTACATGTGTCTTAACTATAAGACACAAGATATCTCTTGAAACCTCCATAAATTTCGAAAATAGAAGATAAGTTAGGAAGAGGGGTGAAGTTTCAAGAGTTAAGGGTCAAAATTTGAAGAATAAAAGTCAAAATTAGCAACAAATCTTAAAATGCCATGTGTTTAATGGCTTAACCTCCAAAATCATCCAATTTCTTCCACACTCTTCATCCAAGTTGGTCAAGAGGGAATTTGGAGTAGCCTCCAAGCATGGTTCCATCTATAAATACATGAGCTTTCATGCAAAATTAATCATAAGAAAAAGTTTAAAGAAAAATACTACTACTCTTATACTTAGAAGTTGAGAAAGGAGAAGAAGAGATTTCTTGTAGCTACCTATCTCTAAGTAAGCTTATCTTCTTGTTTGAGTAATTATTTAAGTGGTAGTATGAAGTTTATGCATGATATGTGAATTAATTGATAGGAAAATGAGTTTTGATGAGTAAATTTGCATGTTATCCATGTTTTACTTCATGTTTGAATGTTTAATTCAATTTCTTCATGATTTATGATCAAAATCATCTTTATTATTTGATTATATATGTTTTAGAAGTAGAAATTATGAAATTATATGGTTTAAAGTGAGTTTAAGATATTATGTTCTTCATATATGCATGAAAACCGAAAATCTGGACAACTTGTGAAGGAATTTCGTTTTTGATCCAATTTGACGGTGGAAAATTCTGAAATTTTTATATATGTAAATAGACTTGTGAAGGAACTTAGGTTTCAAATTTTATAATTTTTGGACTGGTATTCAATTCGTGGTGATTTTTCAAAGCTGAACTAGGATTTTGGACTCTATAACAGAAACAGTAGAAGTTTGCTATGATCTGAGAATAATCTGTTAGTTTTTTATAAAAAAACAAAGTATGTTGATAAATTACATGAAGTTGGAAGTTCATGGTTAAAATTTCATGAATATTGAACATGTGGTTGATTTATGATGAATTTTTAAAGTTAAGTGACCAGAATCTGTTACTGTGTGTTCATTATAAAATATTTGATGTTTGGTAAAGATTTTGAGAAATCTAAAAGTATGGTGATAAACCTTATTGAGTTGGTAATATACTGTTAAAATTTCATAATTTTTGGATATATGGATAATTTAATATGGATTTTCAAATTAGGTGTGTAATCTGCCAAAATCGAAATTTTGTATGAAAGGTTCGAAATGGTCCGGTTATATTTTTTACAGTCGATATTTATTTATAACTTGGTATTTGATGATTTTATACACTTAATTGATATTTGTGTGTTAGTATATAATATTTGAATATGTATGGAGATTTGAATTCAAGTCTTACAATTTACAAAAGTGAAGGGATAAGTAACAATGTTTCTATTTTAAAAATTTTACTTGTAGGTACAAACCTGCAAGGTGGGGAATCACTTCGCTCTTCACCGAGTGTTCTATTATTATTTAATTGCACTTATTAAACGTTGAATGTTAAATTTTGAGTCTGACCCGCTATCGACTGGCCCCACATATAAGTCCAACTTTATGTTGGCAAGCATATAGTCCGGTCGTTCCGGCACCACGGGTTGGTCACGCCACCCAAGCATATACCCGGTGAAATTCCGGGGGCTCACATGTTATAAACAATTGATGTTTAGTTTGTGCAATTAACAAGAGGTTTCCCACTAAGTGTTTTCAAGCACTTATCCCTTCCACTTTTAATTTTTTTACAGATGCTATGGATCCGGACGTGGGCGAATGAACTCGGCAGGCTGTGCAGTTTCTTAAAGACTTTATATTTTCAAGAATAATAATTTAAATTTTGAGTTGTAACTTAAGCTACGATCATACTTATTTACTACTTCCGCTGTGAAAATGTGTGGCGTGTGTATATTTTAATACAAAATACTATTTTAGTAACGTTCCTACTTGTGCCACATCATATTTTCCGTACTATTTTAAGTGGGGGCGTTACACCTCCCTACGTGCTAAACTTAACTATGTACGACTCCAGGGCAATCATGAAGGAAGTGCTGAAGGTAGCCAAGGCTGAAGGGTACCTGAACCAACTGAAGATAGTTGAAGACCTAAAAGAGAGAGTCTACCCTAGCTGAGGCATCAAGCCTGAGATGCGTAGGATCTGAATGCACCCTTAGAGGAAATTTTAATAGATAGGATCATTGTAACTCTGAAGTTATATATCAATGAAATCTATTACTTTTGCCCTCGGACAACAATTCATTGTCTTTTTCGCTATTCATTTAAATTATGTACGTTATCAAGAACTGCTCTAACACTGTCTTTTATCTTATAGATAGGATTATTTCCACTAAGTGTTTTGTGGATCTTTTCAGTGGAGGGTAGGCGACGGCGGACGGGTCTGGAGGTAGGCTGCGGCGGTGGGCGGTGGAGGAGAGCAGCGGTGGTGGCTGGAGGGAGGGGGTTGTTACGCATTTGAGGGGAGGGGGTTGGGGGTGGGGGGTTAATTTTAAATTGATATTTTTTTTTATGAATTTTAATTTAATTTTAATATATATATTATAATAAAATTTAAAAAAAATTAGTGCCACATCAGCATCACCGGTTAGGTGACCTTCTGTAGCCGGTTTTAGGACGAAAAAATATTTTTTTTGAAAGTTAGAGTACGAAGAAATTAAGTCAAAAGTTAGTAGGACCAAAACCAAAAGGGATCTAACTTACGGGACAAAAAACTCAATTTTCCCTAAAAAAATGGACATAACAATATGGATTGGAATATATTGTTGTTAAAATAATCCATTGCAAATAAAAAAATAAAAAAACTTAACTCAAGTAAAAAAAAAGTAATTTAAAGTATTTTACCTTTGTACTCAAACAATGGAAACCTATCTTGCTCTAACATCAATATCATTGCATTTCTTTAATTAAAAAATCATCTTTATACAATCCAACATTTTAATAAATTTATAGCAAGTTTTAGCTAGACAAAGAATGGATAATCTACATCACCAATAAACTTTGAAAAATAATAAATTGGGAACAAATCTTAAGATCTAACACACTTCAATATGATTTAACCCAAGTTCATTTAAGTTTTCACCCGACACTGTTATGCACTAAGAAAACAACAAAAAAATGAAAACCACATTAAATTTACAATTTAAGCAAGAAATTTAAAAACAAAATGCATTCAAAGAAATATAACTCTCACCAGACGACGTTTAAATTAAGCATTACTATATTTCACAAAAAGATCAATTACTTCATCAACATTCACTAGTTCTAATTTTCCTCCAAAATATTTTTTAAAGTGATCAATTTGACTTTCATCTGAAACAATTGGAGAAAAACTTACATTACCATTAAATGGTTCAATAAAATTATTTTCTATTCAAATAGAAAGTAAAAAAAAAAAGATTATAATACAATGGAAAAAAAAAACAATTACATTAATCATGTTTCCCACTGTTGGTTTAAAGAGATGGGAGAGTCGATATGTTTGATGGTATTGAAATTGAATGAGATAGATTTCAGGAAAAACATTTATAAAAAAAAACTTAAATTGTCTATAGATTATCCAATTGAATTTTTCATCACTGTTAAACATAATGTAATAAAATATACCATATAATACAAAGAACAAAAGTTTATTACTTTATCATTAGAAATACATATCAACAAATTGTCTTATTCTGTTGGTATATATCTTTCATGGGGTTTTCTTAGGTCAGATAGCCTCTCGAGTTGTCTGATATCAGTAACAGTCTATTAATCATCAGATTTAAAATCTATTGAAATTTAGTGGTTTAAAATTGATGACCTGCAACCTATTGAATTAATCATATAATTTTATATCGTTTTGCAACGAGTACTATCGAGTTGTATCGTCTTATCGTAATATATATCATTTTTACATAATTTCTTAAATTTTGTTTTGTTATATACTAATTTACCCTTTCTAAAGCAAAATAAAAATGTAATTGGTAAGGTTAGATTATATATATTATCAAATCAAAATTTAAACATCCTATAATTATAACTACGTGAATTAAAAATTATTCTTTTCTTCAATCATCTCCACCGCTGCCACCGCCCAACTGCCGTTGTCGCCGCTGCCCATCTACGTCTTTCACAACACCTCTATTATTGGTTGTCGTTTGTTCTTGACAAGCATCCTTCACGAATGCCCTCGCCACCATTTTTCACGATCCTGCTCACCCTATAGTCATCGTTCTTCAGACCGTCGGCGTGATGTGGCGGTGTGAGAGGATCGGTGTGATCCGAGTGGTCTGTGAGAGCAGGAGCGACGGTGCCGTGAGGGGGAGAGGCGGCATGTTGTGACACTGGAGGTTGTTGGGGTGGAAGAGCGCAGGCGACCGGAGTTGCGGTGAGACCTTTTTTTTGTTGTTCTTCCCTATGACTTTCGGCAGCGTTAACCCTGTGCGGGAGGAGACGACTTGTGAAACTGGAAGAAGTGTAGGTGGGACAGGTGGCGGCGGCGGTGCCGAACAAAAAAATGGCGGTGGAAGAGCATTTTCAATTATTTCAAATGAAAGAGTTTATTATTTTGGACAGTGATTTGGTTGGGATTGACTTAATTCTATATAAATAAAAAGATTTGAATTTAAATTTAAATTAATACTTGGATGATAATAATAATTAATGTTATTTTAATTAAAAAGGGTATAATAGTAAATTAAAAGTAAAAATTTAAAAATTAAATTAAAAATTAATTTAAAAATAATATATGAACTCAACAGGTAATAGGTTAGTGCGATACAGTGCAATGACACGTGGCACAATTATAGAGTATCCTAATATCAGTCAACTCGATAGGGTGCCTAATCTAAGAAAAACCCATATTTCATACCAAATTCTCAATTATTTTACCTAATAATAATAGATAATGTTGTGCAAAGACGAAAATTATATTTTTTCTGCTAGAGTAGAGAATTAAGGGAGTAAGTATGTTTGGTAGTTGTATTGGAATTAAAAAAAATTGGTGAGTGGGTATCTTTACATAAGTGAGTGCAAGTATTATATGTAGGATAAAATTATAATTTTACAGTCGTATATTTAGTAAAGAAAAGAAGAATAAGTGGGTGACTTATTAAAATAGTATGGGAATATAGCTACTCTCTATTAAAAAAAATTATCTATAAAAAATATCGTAATTAATTTGATTAATAATTAATAATTTTTATATGTGTATTTTGATATATAAAACAAAAAAATTATTTATTTTTAAAATCTATAAATAATAATAAATTTTATTTTATTTATAAGCGAAAATCAATTTTATGATATAATCGTAAAAACCAAACAAACAAAATTAAAGATCAAATAGTTAAGACAAATATAACAAAAATAAGTATTTCAAAAATGGGGAACATAACTTTTGAGATTGTAATCAAGGACAATAATTTTTAACAGTTGCAAATTGAGGTCAAACCATCCCAAGTAAACCCAAATCGGACTATGCTACATGACCAGATTGGGCTGCATTCGATTTGAAATTCTGGATAATTGACCTCATGATCTAGCCTGAGTGGGTTCTAAATTCAGGCCCAGTTTAGGTTTATTAAGGTAGGTTGTACCTACATTCGCAACACTTAAAAACTAAGTCCTTAAATTGCTAGACCCAAAGTTATGATCCTTAATTTTATTTTTTTCAAAATATCAACCCAAATCAGCTAAAATTGGCTCCAAATTCAATTTGGATTCAAGCCAAGTCACGCCAGTAAGCCATAATTTCAAGCAAAGTTGGACAAATTAGTCCAATTTGCTTTGATTTAAAATGATTTGGCCTTAAATCTCGATTTTTTTAAAGTTATTGTCCTTAAATTGTACGCACATAGGTTGAAAGTCCTATTTCCTATCATCACAAAGTTATCCTTGCGAAAATCACTCTTGCTCCTACATGAATATCATTATACTTAAAATAAATTAATTATTTTTATGTCATACAACAATTATAACAAATTTAAATCAAGCTTTGGTAAGACAAATTATGCGACAATCTCTGCCACCAATAAACTTGTACTCAAAATAAATCGGGAAAATTGTTTTGTTCTAAAATACTTCAAATATGATTCTTCTTCAAAAAAAGTTTACACTCAACACTATTATGCGCTAAAAAATCAGAAAAAATATGAAAAACAATCAGAATATTATTTAAGGTGTAAATATTTATATGACTTTCCTCATAAATATAATCAAATTTAAAACTTAAATTGTTTACACATGGTCGGTTAACATTTTGGAGGAAAACTTAAATTGTTTATATATATATATTAACTTAGAATTTTTTTATTTAATTGATTAATAATTAATAATATAAATATTTAAGTTTTAATTGAGCAATACATATAAAATAGTCAACAAAATGACTAAATTAAAAAGATCAATATCTAATAACTCATTTTTGGTACACAAACAATGGAAATCGTTCTTACTCCGACATCAATACCATTAGACTTCTTCAAAATAATATTATCATTTTTACTCAATTCAACATTTCTAACAATTTTTTATCAAGCTTTGGTGAGAGAGAGAATGTGACAACTCATGTTACTAATAGATCGTAATTTAATATAATAGAATTTGATCCTTCTCCAAAAAAATATTTCACCAAACACTGTTTGTGCTAAAAAAATTAAAAATAAATACATTTAAGTTAAAAAAAATAGATATGCATTTAAAAAAATATAAATTTCACCAAACGACGTCTAAATAAAACATTATTGCATTTTAGAGAAAGCTTAATGATTTCCCTACATTCACAGGTTCTAACTTTCCTTCAACATGATTAATTTGACCTTCTCTCAAAACATTATGAGGATAAATTAAATTATCGGTCCAATACCATTTCTCTTCACAGTTCAAAGAGAAAGTAATAATATATAATATATATAATACAACAACAAAAAGACCAATGATTTTGGTGCAAATAATAAATAAATTATGTACATTTTAAATGAAAATAATATAACACATGAAATAACTTATTAATCATCGATCTTATGTCTAACAATATATTCTCAATCACTATATATCTATTTAATTTGTAAGATATTACTTTTATTATAATTTTGAAGGTTTGAAAGAATATAATTTTGTAAAAATTATTATTTCTACCCATGAAAGATAAAACTATTACTGTATTTTTAAAAGACATTAATCCATCGAAGGATATTAGTTGTTTTCACTAAAGAGTATTAGTTATTTTAACTGAAGTGTATTAATTGTTTTCACTAAAGAGTATAAGTTATTTATTGAAAACAAACTAAGACTCTTCGATGAAAACAACTAATATAGTTCAGCGAATTAAACTAATACTTTTTAGTGAAAATAATTAATACCCTTTAGTGATTTATGTATGAACTAATTTTACTCTAAGCATACTCTTAATTAATATACTACGCTTGAAGAGTTTTAGTTCAAACAATTCCTCACAATTTTTATTTATTTCTAAAAATAATACCTAACCTCCTTAAATTATGAATTTATATATTTGCATTTATCTGCAGCTTTCTAGCGTACACACAATTCATCACTTGTTTTGTTGACAGTGATTAAAAATAATTAATGATTTAATACTACTAACGCAATTAATAATAAATAATAAATGAAAATCGATTTGTGATAGGAAAATATAGCTAGCGAAAATAATTTCTGACTTTGGATTGTAACATGTGTTTTTATAATACAACAAAATTTAATTGTTTAATGGAGTATTAGGAGACTTAAATGTGTATACAATACTTAAGAAAAATAGTTATTTTACTATTAATACTTTCGATGATATACAAATCTTTACTTAAATATTTAAAAAATATTAGCTGACTCAATATTATAATTAAGTATATTTATGACATTTATTGTGATGCTAAGATAATTAAGGAAAATATATATTTTACTATTAATACTTTCGATGATATACAAATCTTCACTTAAATATTTAAAAAATATTAGTTGACTCAATATTATAATTAAGTATATTTATGAGATTTATTGTGATGCTAAGATATAATACACACAACCAATGTTTTATGTTAACGTTAAATATATACGACCCTTATCATATTATCTAAATTAATATGAACTAATTAAGTTTGATCAATTATTCCTTATTGCTCACCCTTCCCATGATTTAGGATAGTCCCCATTATTTTTTATTTTTTAAAAAAATCACTTTTTCCAATATCATAAATCCTTCTAAATTTATTTCCTTGTGTATTGCTTATACTCAAGTTATTGGTTACAATACAACAAAAATTATGAAAATTATGGATTCCACAATGAAAATTTCCATATGATTTGCCATTATTCCATCATATCAACGATGATTTGATATCATTGTCGAGTCCGAATGAAGTAGTTAATGACTAATATTTTTATAGTGAAGATATGCTCGCCTTTGTAATAACAGTTTACAAATTACACAAAATTAATAATAAAAATTAAAATATAAAAATTAACTCCTATAATTCTATGAATCAATTTTAATAATTAATTACAAAATTATAATCAATTTCAACACTTGATAATTTAAAATCTTCTAAATAATGACAAAATCGACAATAACAAAGGATAACAAATCATATCAACATAATGTGAATATGATAATATATATTCGTATGTACACACACTAATATATCCCACCTTTATTAATAGATAATTAAATAAAAGTCAATACTTTAGACCATGAAAAATTTAAAATATAAACTAATCATCTAGGTTCCTGCTACTAGGCGCATGATTCATGGAATTGAGAGACTCCACCCTCAGCAAGTAGGAAACTAAATAATAAAGAAAAATAATTCAATTTAAAAGCTAAAAATCTAAATCCAAGTTGGGTCTCAAGCACATTAGCCGGCATTGCTTGCATTTTATCTATTTTGTCAGCATTATTCGGGGAAGGCAGCAGTCTTAATCCATTATATTCACTCTAAATCTCTTCATCAATTAAAGGAATGCAAAATTAAATTAAATTCTCATGCTAGTGCACCATAAGAATAACAAAAAATACTAAATAAAAGAATACTCATCTTATAAAAAAAAAAATCTTCACACTCCGATCAAAATAAATAAATCTTAAAAAATATAAAAAATAGAATTATCATCGGTTCATCTTCAAATCTCTCAATATCTTGAAAACAACTTCAATGATTTGATAAGTATCTTTACTAATAAATTCCACAAAGCATACCTGCAAATTAAAGAGTTAAAAAAAACATAACCTATAAACAAATTCACAGCATTACAATCCGCGAAGAATTTACATTATACAAAAAACTTAATGACTACACTATCAACATTGAACCATGAAGAAAAAATCGAAACCATGCAAAAAAAATCCACAAAAATCCCACTACGTTATTAAAGTAACAATTGGAATAAAAAAAATTTATCCCCTTTTCATATATAAAGCATAAGTAGGAGGATGTCACCGGACTTGTAGGTGGTAATAAATTTTTTGAGGAGGATGATGGTGATGAAAGAAGAAAATAAAGACTATTTATAGAAAAGAAAAAGACGGTTCTTTAATCAAAGAAATTAATTTAGTGGACAATCATTATTCAAAAACACATATTATTAGCTCCAATTTCTCAATGAACAACTATAATTATGTTTGCAATAAAAATATTTCCATAATTAATATATAACAAATCTAACGGCCATGATGAATTATTGAAATAGATCAAAGGCTGAAAAACTCTCCCTCCAAAACTAAAAATGAAAATCCTAGTGCTATTATATATGTATGATTATAGATTACAAAATTTACCATAATTGATAGATATATAAGTCAAACTAAGAAGAGAAAATGCAATATTGCTAGTAAAAACAAATGTGTTGAATGTCATAATAAACATTGAAGTTGACAATAGGTTATAAATCATATTAATTAAAAATTAATTGTTAATTAGCACAAAATTAGTTAAAAAATAATTAGTAACCATCTATTAATTACATTAAATAGTCAAACTTATATATTTTTACATCAAAATACAACTATAATGAACTTTTTTTAAATCAAATGAATTAAATATAAATAACTGATTTTAATGAATATAAAATATTCTTAAATATATAATCATCATAATAATTAAAATGTGTTTCAATAGAAAAAGATACTATTGGTCCCGGTACAAGACTGAGGAATACGTGTTTGAGGGGGGGGGGGGGGGGGGGGGGGGAATACACGTATACCGATTTTCAAACTTAAAATCTGACTGAGTCCCCTTTACTCAGAGTGATAATGAACTAGGAGCTGATAACACACCCACTGACTCGGGCGGATGGAGAATGCAATACACTTAGTGCGGGTCATTTGGCTTACAGTTCGAGTTCATTGCGGAAATACGTAAGCCCTGAAAGTTTAAAGTCTTGTTTAGTTTGCTTTCAGAAAAACTTGTTTACTCAATTCTGAATAGTGATTAGTAGGGCAGTGCTCTTTTTTAGGATCAGGCTGATTGATTCAGACCTGATAAAACCGAGTGCAATGAATGAATAAGTAATATGGCGGGTATGCGTAATATCAAAGCAATAAGAACACAGGGAGTTTAACGTGGTTCAGAGACTCAAACTCCTACGTCCACGGCCTGATTTAACAGGAAATCCACTCAAGGGATTTTTGTTTTTAACGTGCCAAGGTGCACCAAGATCAGCTACCTCACTGACCTATACAAACTTCCTTACTAACTAACTTACTTCCAACAAACCTAACTTTAGGGTTTTGGTTTCAGTTTGGATTCCAACTAGGTTGAAATTATCCTTACAAGACAAAGCTATGCTAAGGGTTGGATAATCTCTCTAAGCTTAATATATTGCTTGTACGCTCTTGGAATACAGATTAACTCTCAGTTGCTAAGAAACACTTGGGAAATTTAAAGGGTTTCGAGTGCTTCTTCTAAAGACTGAATGTTTTGAGTGCTTGAGAGTTTGAGTAATTTCTGGCTTGGAAATTTCCCGTAACCTTGAATGGGTTCAAGGCCTTCTGTATTTATAGGTTATTTGAAAAACTATCCGTTGGAGAGATAGCCTTTCTTGTCATCTATGTAGAGCGATTCAAACGGACATATCTTCATGCAGCAGCCGTCCTTTGCATGGAATTAGGTAGTTGCATTAAATGCATATTAAATGCTTGTCCGTTGAAAATACAGTCTGAAGTCAGTCTTCTGTCAGGTTTCGTACGTGCGTGTCCTTCCCGGATTGGTCCACGTCATCAGGTTGGTGAGAATGTCAGAACTTATTCCTAGGCTTCAGGCTTGTCTTATTAAGTTCTTTTTGTCTCGAGCTCACCGGTCTTATCCTGAAGCTGACATTCCTTTTGCATTGCTTGGCTCTACTCCAAGTATTCCCATAAACTCAGTATCATCCTGTTCCCTTCAGGACTGAGTAGTAATGACCTCAGGGTCATACTGTTGGTCCCGGTACAAGACTGAGGAATACGTGTATGGGGGGGGGAATACACGTATACCAATTTTCCGAACTTAAAACCTTACTGAGTCCCTTTTACTCAGAGTGATAAAGAACTAGGCACTGATAATACACCTACTGACTACACTTGGTGCGGGTCAGTTGGCTAACTATCAGTTTAAGTTTAGTGCGGAAATGCGTGAGCCCTGATAGTTTAAAGTCTTGTTTAGTTTGCTTTCTGAAAACCTTGATTACTCAAATGAATAGTGTTTGGTAAGGACAGTGCTCTTTTTAATAGATCAGGCTGATTGATTAAAGCCTGATAAATCTTATGCAATGAATGAACAATTAATATGGCAGGTAAGCAATATATCAAAGCAATAAGAACACAACAAGTTTAACGTGGTTCAGAGTCTCAAGCTCCTACGTCCACGGCCTGATTTAACAGGAAATCCACTCAAGAGATTCTTGTTTTTAACGTGCCAAGGTGCACCAAGATCAGCTACCTCACTGACCTATACAAACTTCCTTACTAACTTAACTTACTTCCAACAAACCTAACTTTAGGGTTTTGGTTTCAGTTTGGATTCCAACTAGGTTGAGATTATCCTTAATAGACAAAGCTATGCTAAGGGTTGGATAATCTCTCTAAGCTTAAGATATTGCTTGTACGCTCTTGGAATATAGATTAACTCTCAGTTGCTAAGAAACACTTGGGAAATTTAAAGAGTTTCGAGTGCTTCTTCTAAAGGCTGAATGCTTTGAGTGCTTGAGAGTTTGAGTAATTTTTGGCTTGGAAATTTCCCGTAACCTTGAATGGGTTCAAGGCCTTCTGTATTTATAGGTGATTTGAAAAACTATCCGTTGGAGAGATAACCTTTCTTGTCATCTATGTAGAGTGGCTTCAAACGGACATATCTTCATGCAACAGCCGTCCTTGCATGGAATTAGGTATATGCATTAAATGCACATTAAATGCTTGGTCGTTGAAAATGCAGTCTGAAGTCAGTCTCCTGTCAGGTTCCGTACGTGCGTGTCCTTCTCGGATTGGTCCACGTCATCAGGTTGGTGAGAATGTCAGAACTTATTCCTAGGCTTCAGACTTGTCTTATTAAGTTCCCTATGTCTTGAGCTCACCGGTCTTGTCCTGACTCTGACATTCCTTTTGCATTGCTTGGCTCTACTCCAAGTCTTCCCATAAACTCAGTATCATCCTGTTCCCTTTAGGACTGAGTAGTAATGACCCCAGTGTCATACTCTTCACCACTGAGACTTACTCAGCCAGCTTAGAGTACTGCCATAAGCTCAGGATGGTAACCTTCGTCTTCAGGCTCTTGTCTTGTTAGCACATCTTCGTCTCCATCAGTGGCCTCATTAGTGGCAGGCTGTTTTCCCTTGTCAGCCCCTGCGGCATCAGTCCCCTCTTCAGGGTGAACTGAAGGCAGTTGTTGAGCAGTCGTGGCCGCCTGCTCAGGCTCAGCCTCGCCATCTCGAACCTTAGGAACTTGTCCTTCGGAACTGGGAGTCTCCTTTAACGCCTCAACATCTTTCTCCCTGGTCTCAGGGAAGAGAATCCCGTCATCGACAGATGTCTCATCAGCGGTTGAGATGTTCACAACATACTCAGCCACTGGTCCACCCTTGGCACCAGTGTCTTTCACACCTTCCCCCTGAGTTTGAGACCCAGGCACCATGCTATCTACTTCCCTTGCCGTCTCCTCCATGGCTTTCTCCAATGCTCCACCCTGAGCATCTTCATCACCATCCTCCTCCTCCTCATCGTCAGAAAGGATGTCGGCCTTTGTTTTAGACATCAACTCAACTACCAGCTGCTTCAGATTCTCGAAGTTTAGCAGTTGCAGCCAGCTAGTCAGTCCAAAGAAGGTGCACAACCCAGCTTCCTCAGTCTCCCAATGCTCCCAGCCACGAGCATCCACGAGCATATGTTGCTCTTGCATGTTGGATTGTTTAAATTCCAGCCACACCTTTAGCTCAACAACATTTGCTAGCAGCTCCTTGTACTTATTCAGCCCGGGCCAACACTTAGCTGCCCACTCCGTGGCATTCCCCCTTAGGGTGTTCTCCAACATACCTCCCATCATGTGTTCGTCCAGCTCCTCTTCCTCCTGCAACTCGAGGAAGTCATCCTCTTCATTGGGTACGGATTTGGGGTAATCTTTGGGGTTGGGGTATGAGGGAAAATTATCAGGGTTAGGGGTAGGATCTGATGGATGGTCAGGCCTCTGAGGGGATGGCACTGACTCTGGAATATTTGGATCTGATGTTTGGGGTGAGTTGGTGGGTTGTGGTATGGGATTAGGGTTGGTTTGGGGTTGGGGTACGGGGTGGGTAGGGGATGTATGAGCTGCTATCTCAGGCTGCAACAACTCAGCCGTCTCGATAGACTTTCTCACTTCCTCCAAGTTAGAGGCTCTAGGAGAGCTTGACTTCTCCCTCTCTTCTACCTCAGGCAGACTCTTAGCAGGGGACTTTTTGGGTCCCTTCCTGAGTCGTTTTAATGGCCTCTCTCCCTGAACCCTTCTGACGTCATCGTCAGTTCCCTCAGCCTCAGAGTCGGCCCTCTTGGGAAGTGACTCAGTCCCAGAACTCGTGCTCTTCCCTGATAGCACAATCTCCACCTTCTTCTTCACGGTCTTTTCCGCCACAGGCTGCACCTCCTCAACCTCCGGCTCCACAGCCTCCTCTCTCCTCTCGAAGAGCTCATCTACCTTTTTTATTAGACTGGTAGCCATTTTCTTGGCTTTACCAGCTGGCTTTTTGGCCTGACCCTTTGCCTTGGCATTGGGATCAGTCAGCCCTAGCATCGCATAGGTATCACTCAGCGAGGAAAACATCACCTTCTTGGAGGAAAGATTGTCCTCGAAGTCAAAGGTGTACTCATGGCACGCATGAGCAATCAGGATGGACATCCTCGTTCCAAAGGGCAGGATGGCACCAATAGATACGTGCTTCTTCTCCTCATCCCGCTTCAGCTTGTCCAATCCAGCCTAATGGAGTTGATCAAGGAAGAACTGCTCGCAGTTCGCTTCCACTCCATCAACTCTAGCTCACATTATCCTCAGCTTGGGCAAGCTCAACTGCTCATAAGAGCTTGTGGACCCCATCACCACCTTGGACACTAAGTCCACAAGAGCTCTGTACTCAGGCTTCAGAGTACTCTTGTTTTGACGGGCTCTGAACTCAGGCGAGCCAGTCTTGGTCCACTTCCTAAGGAATTCTCCCTCCGAATTCTCCTTGTAAAACCTGGGATTGATTCCTGAGGATGGCAAGTCAAAAACCTCCTTGATTGCCCTTCGTAAGTTGATGTCCACCACCTCTGAGTTATAGAGAGGTTCGCCGTGGTTGTCCTTCTCTCCCGTCGGCTTGAGCGCGGTCACCTTCGTGAAAAGTTCTCCCTTACACAGGAACATGTTGAAGTAGGCTTCTACAACC
Organism: Ballota nigra; assembly: GCA_947034835.1. NCBI lineage: Eukaryota > Viridiplantae > Streptophyta > Magnoliopsida > Lamiales > Lamiaceae > Ballota > Ballota nigra. The sequence goes on from OX344727.1 coordinate 28,626,793, forward strand.
GTCCTTGGAAGTATAGAGAGAAGACGCGTGGTGAAGTATGTTTCCAACCTAGCTTTGGAAATCCAGTTGAAAACTGGTTTGATTTCCTCAACTGTTAGACATGTACCTTCCATGGAGATGACTTGCTCCATGTGTACCAGCTTATTATTGACAACATCCTCAAGCTTGTCCGTTGTCCAGTTGGAATCAAGAAGTGCCTTTGATTTTGAAAGAAAGAGAGGTTTTTAGGAAAGCTGTGAGTATTTTGAGCAAGAGAATACTCAGTGTGCAGGTGTGCTTTGTGTTTGCGTAAAGACCTCAAATGACACTATTGATTGATTAGACTAAGTCAGTTACTCAGACGTGGGGTTGAGATTAATTCCTGAATTCAAAAGGTTTTGAAATGAAGGGCCAGGATTAATCTCAGTTTCAATCAATTACCCATGTCAGTCATATTCCGTATAAAACGGACACGTATACGAAAAAGTAACTGAAGTATTAAATGCTCCGTTGCGCGTGGGTTTAAATATGAAAAGGCGCGCTTTTAATGAAAACGAAATGCATTTAATAAAGATTTTCAGGACGAAGGACTCAGAGAGACACTTGAAATTCACAAAGTCAGGTTGAAGCTCATACCTGTCAGGGAGACATTGTAGCACCCTGATACCTCGCTGAGTCGAGTCTGGTCTGAGTTCCCCCTAGACCCTACACTGACTGCTCTCCCGGATCTAAAAGTCCTAACTCCACTGACAGTTCCATAAACCTTGCTTCAGCCAAAGGTTTAGTCAAGATGTCAGCTCTTGGCCTGTCAGTGTAAATTTTCTCCATCCTAATGTCCTTCTTTTCCACATGATCTCGAATGAAATGGTGCCTAATATCCACATGCTTGCACCTTGTGTGAAGCACTGGGTTCTGAGTAATTGCTATAGCACTATTGTTGTCACAATAGATTGGAACCTCATTAGCAAACACTTGGTAGTCCCTCAACTGTTGCCTCAACCATAAAATCTGAGCACAACAACTACCTGCAGCCATATACTCAGCCTCAGTTATGGATGTTGCAACCGAATTCTGCTTCTTACTAAACCACAAGATCAACTTACTTCCCAAAAACTGACATGTCCCAGAGGTTGATTTCCTATCAATCCTACAACCTCCATAATCTGCATCTGAATAACCTGTCAGTTCTAAGTTGTCATCTGAAGGATACCATAGTCCCATATTGACTGTTCTTTTCAAATACTTAAGTATCCTCTTAGCAGGCTTCCAAATGACTTATCTTGGGATCAGACTGATACCTAGCACATACACCAACTGCAAACGTAATGTCAGGCCTACTTGCAGTCAGGTACAATAAAGAACCTATCAGCCCTCGATACTCAGTCTGATTCACTGAAGTCCCTTCAGTGTCAGGATCCATCTTCCAATTTGTGTTCATAGGGATCCTGGCTGGATTGCTGTTCTGAACACCAAACTTATGAATCAAGTCTCTTGTATACTTGGCCTAATTAATGAAAATACCTTGATCAGTCTGCTTGACCTGCAATCCTAAAAAGAAGTTCATCTCTCCCATCATTGACATCTCAAATTTACCAGTCATCAACTTAGGGAATTTCTCGCAGAGCTGATGATTTGGTGATCCAAATATTATGTCATCCACATAAATCTGGACCAAGAGATTGTCATCACCTTCAGTGATCCTGAACAATGTCCTATCCACGGTTCCCTTCTTAAACCCATGGTCTATCAGGAATTGAGAGAGGTTATCATACCAAGCTCTTGGTGCTTGCTTAAGTCCATAGAGTGCTTTCCTTAAATGGTATACTCTATCTCCAACCTCAAACCCGGGAGGTTGTTCAACATATACCTCTTCATTGAGTACACCATTCAGGAAGGCACTCTTGACATCCATTTGATACACCTTAAACTTCTTGTATGTTGCATATGCAAGGAACAACCTGATAGCTTCCAATCTAGCCACTGGAGCAAAAGTCTCATCATAGTCTATTCCTTCAGACTGACAATACCCCTTTGCAACCAGTCTTGCCTTGTTCCTTACTACAACACCATTCTCATCCTTCTTGTTCTTAAAGACCCACTTGGTACCAATAACACCTTGATGCCTAGGTCTATCAACCAGTTCCATAACCTGATTCCTTGTGAACTGATTCAACTCCTCTTGCATGGCAATGATCCAGTTCGAGTCAGTGAGAGCTTCTTCAATGTTCTGAGGCTATTGCTCAGACAGAAAGCAACAGAACAATGCACTCTCACCATGAAACCGTCTGGTCCTGACTCCCTCAGTTGGATCACCAATGACTTGATCAATAGGATAATCCTCTATCCATGTTCTTTTGCCAGGAGTTGTTCCTGAAGTACCTGCAAGGTTAGTGTCTACAGGTTCATGAAATTCAGGAAATTGAACAGAATGGGATGAACCTGAGTCTATACCAAAGGGATTAACAAGCTCAATGTTAGAGACATTGGTTCCCCCTTGATGAGGTGACTCAGGAACCGTCTCAGCTGCAACAACATCTTCATAGACGGTGCTTACCTCAGGTTGAGCCTGTTCCACAGTCTGAGGCACAACTATCCCTGATGTGCTGGGCTTAGGAGTGGTACTTGGTTCATCATCCTGATCAATCTTCATCATCCCATCTTGGAATTGGCACGACTTTGACCTTTGGATCAGGTTGATTCTTTAAGCTAAGCCTTGTCACCCTCCTTGTGACCTCCTGAGTGTCAGGATCCAACACTCTTACCCTAGACTCATTAGCAGATTCATCAAACACAATATGTGGTGATTCTTCCACAACAAGGGTCCTACAATTGTAAACCCTGAAAGCTTTACTAACTTCAGAATATCCTAAGAATATCCCTTCATCAGATTTGCTATCAAAGGCTTTCAATTGGGTCTTCCCATTGTTGAGGATGAAGCACTTACAACCAAATATATGAAAGTAAGAGATACGAGGTTTCCTCTTATTCCATGTCTCATATGGGGTCTGTGCATGTTGTTTGTTCAACATGGATCTGTTCTGAGTGTAGCATGCAGTGTTGATTGCCTCAGCCCAGAATTTCTTGGACAATCCTGACTCAGCCAGCATGGTCCTGGCAGCTTCCTTCACTGTCCTGTTTCTTCTCTCAGCAATACCGTTTTGTTGTGGGGTTATAGTTGCAGAAGTCTCATAAGCTATACCAAGTTCATTACAAAAGTCAGAAATATATGATTTTATAAATTCAGTGCCCTTGTCAGATCTGATTTTAGTAATGGACTGATTCTTCTCATTGCTGAGTCTCCTGAGCAACTCTGGAAGCTTCACCTGTGTTTCCTTCTTATTTAACAAGAAAACAACCCAAGTATATCTAGAATAATCATCAATAACCACAAGGGTATATTTCCTACCATTCATACTCACAGGTGTAATAGGACCAAATAAATCCATGTGCAAGAGCTGAAGAATCCTGTCAGTGGAATGGGAAGCTTTCTCTTTGAATGAAGCTCTAACCTGCTTTCCTTCCTGACAAGCTTTGCACACATGATCTTTGCTAAAAACTTCATTAGGTAGACCATCAACAAGTGACTGTCTAAAAATTTTGTTAAGAATCTTGAAGTTCAGGTGGCTTAATCTTTTATGCCATAACCAACTGAGCTCTAGAGAGCTTTTAGCAACAAAACAAGTATTAGGAATAGTGTTGCTCCAATCAGCAAGATAAACATTACCTTTCCTGATACCTGATAGAAGCACTTGTGTTGATTCGTCCTTGACTGAACATATATTCGATGAGAACTCAACACTGAAACCTTTGTCACAGAATTGGCTTACTGACAACAGGTTATGCTTCAGTCCTTCCACAAAGGACACATTTTCCACTCTGACTGTACCTATTATCAAGACACCAAAACCTTTAGTAACACCTTTTGAGTTATCACCAAAGGTTACCTGTGGACCATCTTTAGCCTGAAATTCTTGGAGAAGATACTTCATTCCAGTCATATGCCTTGAGCATCCACTGTCTAGGTACCAAACAGCTTTGTTTGAGTCTCCTCTCCTCTTGTTGTGATCCACAGCCGCCTGCAAATGAATCAGGCTTTAGGTACCCATTGGGTGTTGGGTCCTATCGTGTCAGTTGTACCCTTCGGGATCCAGACTTGCTTCACAACCCTGATTGCCTCAAAGTGATGAATCAGTTTCCCTGAAACATCAACATACACAACTTTCTTTTTCTTTGCCTGAGAGGAAGATGGTGTATGAGTGCTAGACTTAGGCTTCACAGGAGCCTGAGTGGGTGCCTTTTGGGCTTGCTTCCTATTCTTCCTAGGCCTGGATGCAGCGGGTCTTGGGCCTTGTTCTTGATAAGAGCCCTGTGTTCTATTCCCCCTAGGCAAGTGAGGGAATGGAAAACAGTTAAAGGCCTCAGGATGCCAAAACCTTGGGGGTATCATCATATTTGGCCTTCCCTGTTGGTATTGACAAGCATGATGGTACCCTCGCTGACCAGTCTGAGAGTTCTTGGCCGGAGTCTTCCTCTGCTTTCACTGAGGCTTTCTCTGGCCTGAGCTCTCAGGGAACTCCTTTGATTGCTTTGCCTTTCCCTTGGGTTTTGGCTTAGCTACCTTAGGGGCAACCCTGACTGTGTCAACGGTTTCCTTGCCCTTATCAGTTTGACGGGCCTGAAGTGCAACCTTAGGTGCATTCTGGCCTGCCTGAACAAATACCCTCTCAGTGTTGCTCCATGAAGCAACATGAGATTGACCTTGTGAGGATTTCTTAGGAACATATCCAAGTCCCTTTTTCTCGTTCCCAAGCATCTGACTGCTATTTATTTCCTCTCTAGCTACTGAGGATTTATTCATTGCTGCAACCTTTTGCTTGAGTGAGTCCTCACTCTTTTTTAGGATTTCAAGTCTGGCAAAGAGGTCATCAAACTTACTTTTGAGTGCTTTCAGATCTTCCTTCCTGACCAACTCTTCATCAGCTAGTTCTTTAAGAATATTCTCTCTTGGGAGACGCTCATCATTGATTAGATCATTTTCCTGAGTTAGTCTCACAATCTGAGCTGACTCTTTAAGATCAGACTGAGTGAGCTGACCATTCAGGTTCTGAACCTCAGTACTTAATTTCTTGTTCTTCTCTACCAAGAAGACATTAGTTTCCTACATTCTGGAGAAATCAACCATCAATTAGTCCAGGCAGATCTGAAGGTTCATTTCTCTGACTGACTCTGAGCTAAGCTCAGGATTTTGACCAGTGTAGGAACCACATACAGAGTTAGATGTTACCTCAGGTTCCTCCCTTACCATCAGGCAGACATCATCGTACTCATCATCAGAAAAGAGTTTAGGCGACCTCTCCTCAGGACCATCAGAGTCAGTTGCATCCTTAGCGAGCATCGCTCTCCGGTCTGCAAGTCTCTGGTCTCTCTTGGCCCTCCTGTCTTATCTTTCCCTTGCACTCAGCTTCGGACAATCATACTGATAGTGCCCGCTCTTGTTACAGTTGTAACATACCGGTTGCTCATCTCCTCTTTCTCTCCTTGGTTCAGGGATCCTCCTTGAGTCAGGTTCCCTTTGTCTTGATGAGCTTTCAGTCTTCCCTGAGTGCTTATCGTCATGAGTACGTCTCTGTTCATCTCTGCGATCGGGCTTTGGATCTGAGGATCTTCTTTTATTGCCACAATCTCTCCTCTGGTTAGTGTTTCTTCTCTCCTCATATCTCCTTGAGCTTTGGTGGGTTCCTTCAGGTTTCCTGTCACGTGAGTCCTGATAAAATTTCTTATAACGACCAAACCTGGAATTAAGCTTATCAAAGCGTCTGGCCATCAGGCTGTACTCCTCAGCAAGCTCTTCCTTGCTCATCTCCATCAGTGACTTTGATGAGGATTCAACAGGTTTAGACTTGGCTTTGAACGCCACACTTTTCTCAGGAGTTTTCTCCCTTTCTTCCTCTTCTGGCTGAACTTTCTTCTTTCTTTTGTTAAGATCAAATTCCAGTGCTTTAAGCTCTGAAAAAAGTAAAGCCGAAGTTATGTTACTCATATCCTGAGTGTTCTTAAGCATAATTACATTATTATCCCATCTCCCAGGAAGGGCATTCAGGATCTTTGAAGCAACATCTCTCTTTAGGACATCCTTATCCAGCATCACCAGCTCATTCATCAACTTGATGAACCTTGACTCCATCTGATCAATTGTCTCATCAGGCAACATCTCAAATGCTTCGAATTTCTGAATGGCAATGTTTCTCTTGTTCTCCTTTATCTTTTCTGACCCCTCGCACATCCTTGTCAGCTCATCCCAAACCTCCTTTGCCGTCTTTAAGTTAATCAGCCTGGCTGACTCCTCGAAGGGCACCGTATGCAAAATGATGTTTCTTGCAATATTGTCCAGTCCCACCATCTTGATTTCATCGTTGGTCATGTCTTTCCTTTCTTTCAGAACCTGCACGCCAATCTCAAGATGCTCATATCCCAGTCCTCTGACATTGGGAATAGTGATCTTGATCAGTCCCTCACTGAGGACACGCGGCATCTGGTCATGGATGGCATCAAGATGCGCTTCTAATCTGAACTTCTAATAGACAAAGTTAGATACAGAGAATTTAGGTAACGAAGCTTCAAGTCTCCTCGAAGTCATGATGATGCAAGTTTTATGAAAAGAAAACTCAGATCTATTCAGTGACCACCAACAGTTTCTCCTCTGAAACTATTAATATTCAAAGTCAGTGGTCTTTTGAACCACTGCTCTGATACCACTTGTTGGTCCTGGTACAAAACTGGGGAATACGTGTATGGGGGGGGGGAATACACGTATACCAATTTTCTAAACTTAAAACCTTACTGAGTCCCCTTTACTCAGAGTGATAAAGAACTAGACACTGATAATACACCTACTGACTACACTTGGTGCGGGTGGTCAATTAGCTAACTATCAGTTTAAGTTCAGTGTGGAAATGCGTGAGCCCTGATAGTTTAAAGTCTTTTTTAGTTTGCTTTCTGAAAACCTTGATTACTCAAATGAATAGTGTTTAGTAAGGGAATTGCTCTTTTTAATAGATCAGGCTGATTGATTCAAGCCTGATAAATCTTATGCAACGAATGAACAATTAATATGGCAGGTAAGCAATATATCAAAGCAATAAGAACACAGCAAGTTTAACATGGTTCAGAGTCTCAAACTCCTACGTCCACGGCCTGATTTAACAGGAAATCCACTCAAGGGATTCTTGTTTTTAACGTGCCAAGGTGCACCAAGATCAGCTACCTCACTGACCTATACAAACTTCCTTACTAACTAACTTAACTTACTTCCAACAAACCTAACTTTAGGGTTTTGGTTTCAGTTTGGATTCCAACTAGGTTGAGATTATCCTTACAAGACAAAGCTATGCTAAGGGTTGGATAATCTCTCTAAGCTTAAGATATTGCTTGTACGCTCTTGGAATACAGATTAACTCTCAGTTGCTAAGAAACACTTGGGAAATTTAAAGGGTTTCGAGTGCTTCTTCTAAAGACTGAATGTTTTGAGTGCTTGAGAGTTTGAGTAATTTCTGGCTTGGAAATTTCCCGTAACCTTGAATGGGTTCAAGGCCTTCTGTATTTATAGGTGATTTGAAAAACTATCCGTTGGAGAGATAGCCTTTCTTGTCATCTATGTAGAGTGATTCAAACGGACATATCTTCATGCAGCAGTCGTCCTTTGCATGGAATTAGGTAGTTGCATTAAATGCACATTAAATGCTTGCCCGTTGAAAATGCAGTCTGAAGTCAGTCTTCTGTCAGGTTCCATACGTGCGTGTCCTTCCCGGATTGGTCCACGTCATCAGGTTGGTGAGAATGTCAGAACTTATTCCTAGGCTTCAGGCTTGTCTTATTAAGTTCTTTTTGTCTCGAGCTCACCGATCTTGTCCTGATGCTGACATTCCTTTTGCATTGCTTGGCTCTACTCTAAGTCTTCCCATAAACTCAGTATCATCATGTTCCCTTCAGGACTGAGTATTAATGACCTCAGGGTCATACTCTTCATCACTGAGACTTACTCAACCAGCTTAGAGGACTGCCATAAGTTCAGGATGGTAAACCGTCTTCAGGCTCTTGTCTTGATTGTCATCAGTAAGTGCTCCTCTTACTGAGTACCTGTGAAGTGTAAAATGACTAAGTACAAATCCTAACCAAGACTAGCCTGACAAATAAATGCAAACATCTTTTCAGGGGCTTTGGGATCTAATCAACACTGACATTGTCCCAACAGATACAACCAATCAGAGAGGAGATATCATTATGAGGGGGCATATACTAATAAATAAAAAACAATCACAATAGTTGACTCCTTTATATTCTTTACCAATACTTTAAGATAACTACTACAAATTTATAATATCAACTTAATTATGTATCAAATTAAATAAATAATTAATAGAATTAAAAAATTCCGCTCTAATGAGATTTTAATTAACTACATAAATTAAATTTATTTAAGATAATAGTGGAAATTTTAAATATGAAACAAATTACTTCACTGAAATTCCTTTTTGTTGGTCCCAAAACGAGTAAACAGGTGTATGGGGGGGGGGGAATACACCTGTTGTTATAAATTAAAACTTCTTGAAAACTTTAACAGGTGACTTCAGAGAGTAACTCGTCAGTGGACTTTAAGTCTGCTGAGAGTTACTTGTGAAAGCTTACTGAGATAATACCTCCACTGAAAGCTCAAGACTTTCAGTTGAACTACTATCTAATTAGCTTTCAACTGCGGATTAGTGAGCCCTTTAGAAAACTCGTTTTACTTGATAAATTTTGAGTGAATAACACACACTTAGAAAATAGCAGAATGTAAGTACACAAGATATAAAGTGGTTCAGAGAAGAATCTCCTACGTCCACTGTCCTGATCAAACAGGAGAATTCCTTTCACTTGGAATTCCTTGTATTATAGTGCCAAGGTGCACTGATCAATTAATCCTCTCTTAGGATGATTGATCACTAGGATAATTCCAGGTCCTAGTTCCCAAAACAAACCAGCTTTCAGACTGATACAAAATAATCAGCTTACTAACACCACTTAACTCTAACTCTCAACCTAACAACTGAGTAGGGTTTTGGTTCCAATTGTTGTGAGATAATCCTTACAGTGTAGCTCAAGGCTTAGGATGGATTATCTCTTTCTAAGGTTTGGATATAGCTTTTAAGCTTGGTTACAGAAGGTTTGTTATGCTCTCTACTGATTTGAAACACTTGGAAAACAAAGGTAATTTCGAGTGCTTCTTGAAGGTTATGAATGTAGAGATAGCTTTGATCTTGTGAGTTTCCCGTGCATAGAAATGAGCACGTCCTTCTGCATTTATAGGCTTTCTTGAAAATCTTCCCGTTGGATTTGAATCTTCTCAAGTAAGTCTTCATGTATCTGATTGGTTCAAACGACTCTATTTGAAGCTTTAAGTCTTGTCAAGAAACGGCTGAAAGACCATGCTTGTTCACCTAACTTTCTGTAGATTGCTTAGGGAAAGACTTTTGGTACTTGTCAGTCTGGGGCAGGTTGGCTATCAGTAAAGTACACTTACGTGTCATCTTCTCATTGGACCTTCAGTCTGCTTGCCCAGATTCTTTTCTTGCTTTAAGGTGGAACTCCTCTGAGAGAACCTTCTTATTCCTTCATTTATTGTAAGCTTCACTGAAATTCGTTTTGCCTTGTTCCAACCAGATTAACTAACAGCTTTTAATGCGTTTAGCATTTAATGAGCTTTGTTAGTTCACATCAGTGGACCTTAGTCCTCTCCTGATGGTTTTAGCCTTAGTGAGAATGCACTTAGAAAGCATTCAAGACTTAGACTACTTTTCTCAGATCACCTGTCTTCAGCGGACTTCGTCTTCAGCAGACCTTGTCTTCAGCGGACTTTTTTCTTCAATACACTCAAGAGATTTCTAACTGCACTCCAGTTCTTAACATTTAGAACTGTTTAACTAAAATCTAACTCTACTGAATATTTTACTTACAAACAACTTAGGAGGAACATTTTGGCATCTTAATCAAAACTTAAGTCTATACAATTTCCCAACAATTTCCCCCTTTTTGATTATGCCGGAACCTATCTTATTACATATCTTCTTTCAGAGAGGGTTCTTCAGATGACATAAAAATTCAAGGATTTTGTAAGTAAAAACATTCAAGTACACAAGCCTAAAAGATAATGAGATATTATCTTGGACAAAACAATAGAGTTTTCATTAAGAGTATACTGAGTACATTTTACAAAAACATCCACTGGAAAGATTCAAAACAAGATCATCTGGGACTTATAAATAGATGCCCAGCAAAAACACTTAACTCCTTAGATGGACTCAAACAGAGGTTCAAGTCCATATTGTTTGAAGACTTGGATCTTTAGGTCATTCTTCCTCTCCATGACTTCTTTTGAGTGACCCTTGAGACCTAGTTGCTGGCACAAAGACACCCATTCATCTGTGATCCGATCTCTGTCAACTACTCCGGTTGCATCTTGAGGAGGCCAGTAGGTGATTGGCTCAGGAGCCTTCAAGGCTTGATCAGGGAATCTATCATTCCAGGCTTCCATGATGGCAGGGAAGAGCTTTGAATATACTTCAAACATCCAAGAGCTGAACACCTCTTGCACATTGTCCTTTCCCAACTCTCCACTGACATAGTAGGAGTACACAAACTCTCTTTTTGCAGTTTTCCATGCATCGTTTAGTTTCTTGGGTACCCACTCGTCATGGTGAGGGAACTTAGCCTTTGAAGGAGTGATTTTATCTTTCTTTAGCTTAGCAGCCCACCTTTGATAACTGTTTCTGAACTTCTTGGATGTAGTCTTATCAAAAGTGGTCAGCCTCTCCTTCCTCTTTCTCTCTTCCATCTCAGCAATAGTTTCCATCTTCCCAACCACCTTGTCCCTCCTTTCTTGTTGTTGAGCAGCTAACTTGTGTGCTCTCTCATTCATCCCTTCAGCCTCTTTGATAAGCTCAGTGAGCTCTGTGACTCTTGTGGGGGATGATTTAGGAGTTTCAGAAGAGATAGGATCAGGGTTAAGGATATGGAGTACCTCAACTGACTCTGTGGAGCCAATGGACTTAGCAGCTAACCTCCCTGAGGTTCTGGTCTTCTTTGCTACCTCCGCTGAGAGGACATCAGTGGCCTTCCTCTTGGTGGATTCCCCCTTCTGAGCTGCCCTTTCTTCCTTTTCTTTTAGGTGAGCTTTCTTGAACTTTGATAAGTCCTCAGATGGGGTCTTCTCTTTCCCTTTCTTGGCTTCAACGCTCTTCTGAGCCTCAGCATCTGCTTTCTTCAACGTGCTCTTAACTTGTTGGCCTTTTTCAAAGTCAGGGGTCTCAAGGATAATCTTCATCTTGTTCTTGGGTTCCAGCTTCATCTCTTTAGCACTTACCCTCTTTTCCCCCTTTCCGGCATTAATCATGCACTCGGCCACAGTAATATTTAGCTTCAGTTGATCATGGGCAAGGGCCTTTAGCTCAGTGGAGCAGTGGTCAACTTCATCCTCTAGCCTCTCCAGAGTGGCTCCAGTTGTTTGCCCAAACTGCACAAATTGAGCTAACTTCTCATCAATAAGTACATTTGTTTTCTCTTGTGTAGGGAAGTTCTCTGCCGCCTTCTTCAGGACCTCCCCCAGCTTGGCTCCCAGCTCTTCATGCTTTGCCTCAAATTCCTGCATCTTCTGATTCCATAACCCTTCAACTTTCCCAATAAGGTCAGCTGAGAAAGTCTCAACAGAAGACTTGAGGTTAATGGAAATATTGTCTACTGCGTCCTTCAAGAATTGAGCTCTTGCTTCCTCTTCCTTCTGTCTGCTTAGAATCTTCAATCTTCAAGGTCAGGTTTTGAAGTGATTTGGTTGTGAACTCCATCATTTCATCCACATGATCTGAGAGGATGACCATCTCATCAACTTCTTCTTGCACAGTCTCTTGTACATCCTTCAGTTGAGCTTGGAGAGAAGGAAGACTTTCCTCTTGGAGTGAGTGAACAGCATCCCTCAGAGGAGTTAGGTCGACTTGGACTGGGGGAACTTCATCAGTTTGAACACCTGCATGACAAATAATGTTAGTTCCTTCCCCCTCAATCTCACAGCCTAAGTCTCCTGTCATATCTAAGTCCATAGCTACTCTCTCCTCCTCTCTCTTCTCACTTTTCTCATCCTCTTCTTTCTTTTCAACTATATTTTTCTTAGCCAAATCATCCTTTACAGGAATGATTGCTCTAATTTCACCACTTACTACACCAGTAATTTCCACATCTTTTTCTCCTCCCAAAGTTTTTTCAATCTCTTTTTCAACTCCATCATTTCCAGACACCTCAGCTGACTCCTTAGTCACCACTGAGGGCTGTTGTGGGAGAGCTTCAGTAGACACCTCTACTGAGCTTTCCTTTGGCAAATTTTGAGCCTCAGTATCTCTTGCCAAAGATACATCCTCGGCTACTTCACCATCACCTTGCCTAGGTGAAGTACCTTCTTCTTCTCCCATTTCTTGCACTTCATTTTCTTTCTCCTCTTCTCCTCCCACAGCTTGTACTCCGTCATCTTCTTTTTCTTTCTCAGCTACAACCTCAGCTGGCTTCTCTTTCTCACTTCCATCAGCCTTCTCTTGATCATCTCCCTTCCTTGCCTCAGCTAGTTTTTCCATAACCAGACTCTCAAATATCTTCTCATCACAGAGAAGTCTGGTTTTGGTCATACCAGCAAATGTCATCACCTCTATCTCATCTTTCTTCCATTCATCAGAGTTGCTGCCTCTGACAGCCATTAAAATCTCACCCAATCTTCTATCTTTGAGCTGGACAAGGAGTCTCAGCCTCATGAACATTTCTTTTAGGATGGGGTACCCATCAAGCTCAGGGTACTTAGACTCCAAAGAGTAGGCCACCTCATCCTTAAGAGTGTCTAAGAATGAGTACTCTTCTTCATCGTCTGATGGGAGGGAAGGGGTGGGGGGATCTGAGATCAGAGGGCTCCTCTGGGATGGACTCCAGTTGAGTTGGATGAGTTTCAGGCGGGTTTGGTTCAGATGAGGGTTGGGTTTGAGCTTTAGGAGGGGTTGGATTTTGTTCAGTGGGGGTTGATGGGATGGGTTCAGAGGGGGTTGAGGATGCCTCGGCAGATTCCTCAGATGGGGTGGTATTTTGGGATCCACTTTCAGGATGTTGAGAGCCTTCAGTGGGGGTTTTTAGCTATTTTGGATATTTTCTTTGTTTTTAAAGGGGTTCTGGGTTTGGTTTTGGGTTTGATGGGGGTAGGTGTTGGTGCATCTGAGTCAGACTCAGTTGAGATCACATTAGGAGAGGAGTCAGGGTTACCTGATGATGATTCATCAGTAGAGTTCGTGACTCTGACTTTCTTGGGTGCATTCTCCTTCACGGCCTCAGAAGACCTCTTTTTTTCCTTTTTTGAGGCCTTGAGTGCCTCCTCCTCCTTATGAAGTGCCATTTTATCACTTAGCTTCACCAGCCTCCTTTTTAGTTTGGTCTTCTTTCCCTCAGCAGACCTAGCTTCCACCTCCTCTTCTGCCGTTTCAGGGCTCTCTACTGCTTCCTTTATCATCCTTGTTTCTAAGGCTTTTCTGGATTTGAACAAAGCCTTCAGGTTACTCCACTTCCTTTATTGTATCCTGTCCACTCCCACATCCACATTTTCTATCAAGTAAGAGATTTTAGTTGCATAATTCAACTTACTTGATAGTTGGGGAGTCTTTTCCGGCTGGAATTTAGAGTGCTCTTTATTCAGAGCCCTTAGGAAAAACTGTTGCCAGTTGAAACACTTCTCCTTGCCCTCTACGATTGTCTTCATTAACCTTAGTTTGGGCTTGCTTACTTGCTCGGTGCTTCCTTGATTTCCCAATATACATTTACCAACAATCTCACAGAGGACATTGTAAACTGTTAAAAGTACACTTCTGTTCATGGTGGGGCTGTACTTAGTCTTCTTCTGCATAATAGTGTATACCCAGTCCTCCTCTTTATCAGCAATGCAGGTATCTGGGTTTGGACCTTCAGAGGGGAGATTAAAGAGTTCCTTCAAGTCATCACCACTGATTCTAATTTCCTTCCTGATCTTCTGGTTTTCAACAACCTCCATATCGTCTCGCATCACCTTTTTCTTCCTTTGGAGGAATAGACATGACTTGATTCTTGAGTCAGAGTTGAATACGTTGTAGAAGAACTCAAGAACCTGTCTATCGAAGCAGTTCTCAGGATGAACTGATAAGAACTTCTCCAACCCAACTGCTTTGACCATCTCCAAAGCTTCTTTAATGTGAGAAAACTCTGGTCTTGATTCAATTTCAGGATTATCGAAAACCACTATGGGTTCATACCAGAAGTTATCTTTGTTCTTCAAAAACCCTAGGTTAATTTTGGCTATTTTTGGAATAGGATTTGAAAGAAATTTGCAGAGTGTGTTTGGAACAGAAAGTAAGTGTTTGCTTGTGAGAGATTTTAAAAAGATTTACAAGCGTAAGTTTGGGATTTTTATATGTGAAATGTGTGGTGAGATTGAGAGGAGAAATCAACGTCTGAGATTAATTTGGTTTGAGATCGTGGATAGTTGAAGGGGTTAGTGGGGAGTTTTTGAGAGATCTTGACGGTTAGAAAAGAACCGCCTAAAATGAGGGGTATGGATTAAAAGAGTTGGTAGCCGGAAGGTCACATCATCCGGCTTTTAGGGCGCGTGAGATAGGTAACTGTAAAAGTAATTCTGACTTATACAATGTGCATTAAATGCTTGCCATACCAAAATCTCTTCGAAATAGTGTAAGAAAGATTTAATTTTCAGAAAGCACTCATTAGCTATTTTGATAGGAGTTTTATAATATAAAACTAAGAGATTTCAGATTTGAAAAAAAAATAGCAGAGTTAAAACTTTTAACCTCCACGGAGGTTGAACCTCTTCTGAGAGACATAAGCTCTCCTGTGATCAGTGACTCCACTGAGGTGATCCTCTTCTGAGGTAGAACCTCCACTGATTCGAAATCAACTCTTCTGAGGTTGGCTCATTCCTTCTTTCACTCTCCTGGATCTAGAAGTCCAAGCTCTACTGACAATTCTTGAAACCCTGCTTCAGCCAAAGGTTTAGTGAATATATCTGCCTTTTGTTTGTCAGTTTGAATTTTGAGCATCTTGATGTCCTTCTTCTCCACATGATCTCTGATGAAATGATGCCTTATATCCACATGTTTGCATCTTGTGTGGAGAATTGAATTTTCTGAAATAGCAATTGCACTATTGTTGTCACAGAAAATAGGGACTTCATTAGCAAAGATGTTGTAATCTCTCAGTTGTTGTCTTAGCCAAAGAATTTGAGCACAACAACTTCCAGCTGCCATATATTCAGCTCAGTAGTACTTGTGGCTACTAAGTTTTGTTTCTTGGAAAACCAAGATATCAGCTTACTTCCAAAGAATTGACAAGTGCCTGAGGTTGATTTCCTGTCAATTCTACATCCTCCATAGTCAGCATCTGAGTATCCTGTTAGTTCCAGATTGTCATATGAGGGATACCACAATCCCATATTCACAGTACCCTTGAGATATTTGAGAATCCTCTTAGCAGCTTCCAGACGACTTTTCTTAGGATTTGCTTGATATTTTGCACATGTCCCAACTACAAATGTGATATCAGGCCTGCTGTCTGTGAGATACAGTAGAGATCCAATAATAGCTCTGTAGTGAGTCTGGTCTACTGATTCACCATCTTCATCTGGTTCCATCTTGGTGTTGGTGTTGAGTGGAACTCTTACAACTTTGCTGGTTTGGCATCCAAACTTGTTGATCAGCTCCCTTGTGTATTTGGTTTGATTGATGAAGATTCCTTCAGGAGACTGCTTAACTTGAAGTCCTAGGAAGAAATTCATTTCTCCCATCATTGACATCTCAAACTTTCCTTTCATCAGCTGAGAAAACTTTTCACAGAGGACTTGGTTTGGACAACCAAATATGATATCATCCACATAGATTTGAACTAGCAAGGTGTCCTCTCCTTTTGTGATCCTGAAGAGAGTTATGTCTACTCTTCCTTTAATAAAGCCATGATACAAAAGGAATTGTGACAAAGTATCATACCAAGCTCTTGGAGCCTGTTTCAGTCCATATAGAGCTTTTCTCAGTCTATATACTTTGTGTCTTTCTTCAAAACCTGGGGGTTGCTCCACATAGACTTCTTCATTGAGTACTCCATTTAAGAAAGCACTCTTAACATCCATCTGATATACCTTGAATTTCTTGTAAGCAGCATACGCAAGAAATAACCTTATTGCCTCCAATCTGGCTACTGGGGCAAAAGTTTCATCATAATCAAAGCCTTCAACTTGAGAATAGCCTTTTACAACTAGTCTGGCCTTGTTTCTGACAATGATATTATTCTCATCCTTCTTGTTCTTGAATACCCACTTGGTTCCTATCACATTGCAGTGATATGGTCTGTCAACCAGCTCCCATACTTGATTTCTTGTAAATTGGTTGAGCTCTTCTTGCATGGCAATGATCCAATTTGAATCTTGAAGTGCTTCTCCAATGGAACCTGGTTCCTGGTTAGATAAGAAACAACAAAACAAAGCACTTTTGGGTTGAAGTCCTGAGTCATCATTCAAGGTGTTCTCATTCTCAATGGTAATCTCATTGGTTCCCCCTTGAATGATAGGCTCAGTGGATGTCTCAGCTGTGACCACATCTTCATTGACATCAGTTACCTCTTGAACTGGGATAGTGTTCATCTGTTCAGTTACTTGTTCAGGAGAGCTCTCAAGTGAGCTTTGAGAAGTGGTCTGACTTTGAGTGTCCTCTTTGAATTGTTGATCATTTAAGTTATCCCAGGTTGGGATATATGTATCAACATAATTCTCAGGATAGCCTATAGACTTGATACTCAGTCTAGTTAGTCTTTGGTTTATCACTTCCTCATTCTCCTTACTCCTGGACTCAAAAGTAGATTCATCAAAGACCACATGAGGTGTTTCTTCCACAACAAGAGTTCTACAATTGTAAACTCTGAAGGCTCTACTGATTTGGGAATATCCTAAGAAAATTCCTTCATCAGCTTTGCTATCAAAAGCTTTCAGTTGAGTTTTCCCATTGTTGTGAATGAAACACTTGCAACCAAAGATATGAATGTAAGATACCTGTGGCTTTCTGCCATTCCATAACTTATATGGAGTTTTTCCTTGATGTTTGGTTACCATGGATCTATTTTGAGTGTGGTAGGCAGTGTTAATAGCTTCAGCCTAAAATCTTTTAGGAACTTGAGCTTCTGCAAGCATTGTCCTTGCTGCCTCCTTGAGAGTCCTATTTCTTCTTTCAGCTACTCCATTTTGTTGTGGAGTTCTTGCAGTTGAGGTCTCATGTGCAATGCCTAGTTCTTTGCAGAAGTCAGATATAATAGAGTTAATGAATTCAGTGCCCTTATCTGATCTTACCTTTACAATGTTCAGGCTCTTTTCATTGCTAACTTTCTTCAGGAGCTCTGGCAGCCTCAGTTGAGTCTCCCTCTTGCTTGCTAGAAATACCACCCAAGTATACCTGGAGAAATCATCCACAACAACAAGTGTATATTTTCTTCCATTGATACTTACAGGGGTTACTGGACCAAAGAGATCCATATGTAACAGTTGAAGTACTCTGTCAGTAGAGGTTGCAACTTTGCTTTTGAAAGATGCTTTCACTTGTTTTCCCTCCTGACAGGCTTTACAAATGTTCTCTTTGTTGTATACTTCATTTGGCATTCCCTCCACCAGTCCATGCCTTGCTATTCTGTTCATCATCTTGAAGTTCAGATGACTTAGTCTCTTGTGCCACAACCAATTAGTATTAGTTGAGCTTTTTGCAATAAGACATGCATTTGGTGTGCAAGACTTCCAATCTGCAAGATAGACATTTTCTCTCCTTGACCCAGTCAGTAGAACCTATTGTGAAGATATATTCTTGACAAAACACAGGTTATAAGAAAATTCAACACTGTATCCTTTATCACAAAACTGACTTATGGACAGAAGATTATGCTTAAGTCCACTGACATAGGATACATTGCTTACTCTTACTGAGCCAATTATTAAAGTACCATAACCTTTAGTGGCTCCTTGTGAATTATCACCAAAGGTGACTTGTGGACCTTCTTTCTCAACAAACTCTGACAGGAGATCTTTGTTACCAGTCATGTGTCTAGAACATCCAATGTGCAAGTACCAGACTGAAGATTTTAGAGCATCTCCTTTGTTGAGGTCCACTGAGCCCTGCAATCAAAATCAAGTTTTAGGTACCCATTTGGTGTTGGGTCCAACCAGGTTAGCTGTACCTTTCGGAATCCAAATTTGCCTTATAGTTCTAATCACTTTAGAGTGGCTAATTTGTCTTCCATAAACATCTACATAGATTGTTATCTCTCTAGGTGCCTTGGGAGTAAACTTTCTATGGGTGTCAGTCTTTGAAGGAACAGGAACCTTCTTTACATTCTTTCTTTTAGGCTTGGGTGCACCTGGCCTGAGTTTTTGTTGATAAGGGTATGAAGGGCCTTTTCCTTTAGGCACAAAAGGAATAGGTCTTCTGTAACTTAACAAAAACTCTCTTTGTGCCACTTGAAGAAGCAACACTCAGAGGACATTCTGAAGGTTTTGGAATAAAGCCTATTCCACACTTGTTATTAGGATTGATTTGAAAATTTTGAATCTCCTCTATGGCAAGAGAGGGTTTGTTAAGAGCATCAATCCATTTTAACAAGGTCTCTTCAAATTTATGTAAGATATCAATTTTCAGGAGAGAATCCTTTATTTGGCTTACCAGTTTTAAATTTTCTTCAGTTAACTTTATCTTAGATTCAGTAAGATCTTTTATCAGTTGATCTGTGCCATTTCCTTGACTCTTGAGGGTTTCCACCTCTTTTGTCAACTCAATGGTAGACTGTGCTGAGTTAAGATCTGTCTGATTCTCAGATTCAATTAACTTAGAGTTTTCTCTCAGGAGATTTTTGTTTTCATCTTGGAGACAAAAACTTGCTTCTTGCAACCTTGAGAAATCAATCATCAATTGTTCCAAAGCGGACTGAAGATTGAGTTCCTCAGTTGACTCTGAGCTTAGCTCAGTTGAGTGCTCTAGAGAAATGAATGGTTTAGATTGTACCTCTGGTTCTTCTCTTGCCATGAGACACATGTTATCTTCACTGCTGTCTGAGAACAGTCCATCAGATGACTCTAGATCATCAATAACATCCTCAGCCACCATGGCTTTCCTTTCTCCATATCTCATGTCTCTCTTGGCTTGCCTTTCCTTCCTTTCCTTTGTGCTCAGTTGAGGACAATCATATTGAAAATGCCCCACCTTCTTGCACTGGAAGCATCTATTGGCATCATCATTCTTTTCCTCAGTAGACTCCTTGGTCTTTGATGATGAACCTTCTCCTCTAGTATAGTTCTTGTAATCCTTTCTCTTTTCCACCTCAGCTGAGCTTTTCTCTCCTTCTCTGGTATCTTTATGTGGATAACTTCTTCCTTCTCTGTTATCCCTGTAAAATCATTTATACTTGCCAAAACGGCTGGTAAGTTTCTCAAACCTTCTGGCCATTAGGCCGAGTTCTTCTTGCATCTCAGCTTTGCTTTGAGACTTGCTTGCCTTTGTACTCTTCTGAGGCTTTGGGGATTTTGGCTTAGTCTCCTTAGCTTTGAAGGCAACTCCCTTCTCAGCTGAGGTCTCATCAGGAGCCCTTTTCCTGTTCAGATCAAACTCATAAGCCTTAAGTTTAGAGAATACCTGTTGCATATACATGCTGGATAGATCCTTGGTATTCTGCATCATTACAGAGTACACATCCCATCTTGAGGTTAAACCTCTCAGGATTTTCAAGGCAACTTCTCTCTTGGTATAGACCTTTCCCAGAGAGTTTATTTCATTCATGATGTCAGTGAACCTCCCATCAAGCTGGTCAATGGTCTCAGTGGGCTCCATGGTGAACTGCGCATACTTTTGAACAACTACTGAAAGCTTGTTCTCCTTTATCTTGTCGGTTCCTTCACACATGAGAGCAAGAGTGTCCCATAGTTCCTTTGCAGTCTTGCAGTGGATCACTCTTCCCATTGCAGAATCTGGAATGGTGGTGTAGAGAATATTCATGGCTATGAAGTTGAGGTTGTTTCTCCTCCTTTCATCTGCAGTAAAGTTATCTTCATCCTTGGGCCATTCTTCTCTTGGATCTGCAATAGTTTCAGCTGTGGTTCTAGGGTTAGGTGTCATAAAAATAAATGGACCTTTAGTAATAACCCTTAGCATTTCATCATGCACACATGCAAGATGAGCTCTCATTCTGATATTCCCGAAGTCATAGTTTTCCACTGAGAATTGTGGAAATTTGTGATGGGACATATGGTTCAAGGGATTAACTCCCATGTTGTTCTCCGCTGGTGGTGCTACCCTAGCTGCATTGTCAGCCACAATATCTAAACAAGTTTATCAAATAAGATCAATTCAGGTGACCTGATAGAAAATACCTTTAAACACAAGGTATACTTAGAACAATGGTCTTTTGAACCACTGCTCTGATACCAATTGTTGGTCCCGAAATGAGTAAACAGGTGTATGGGGGGGGGAATACACCTGTTGTTATAAATTAAAACTTCTTGAAAACTTTAACAGGTGACTTCAGAGAGTAACTCGTCAGTGGACTTTAAGTCTGCTAAGAGTTACTTGTGAAAGCTTACTGAGATAATACCTCCACTGAAAGCTCAAGACTTTCAGTTGAACTACTATCTAATTAGCTTTCAACTGCGGATTAGTGAGCCCTTTAGAAAACTCGTTTTACTTGATAAATTTTGAGTGAATAACACACACTTAGGAAATAGCATAATGTAAGTACACAAGATATAAAGTGGTTCAGAGAAGAATCTCCTACGTCCACTGTCCTGATCAAACAGGAGAATTTCTTTCACTTGGAATTCCTTGTGTTATAGTGCCAAGGTACACTGATCAATTAATCCTCTCTTAGGATGATTGATTGTTAGTGTTAGTGTCCTAGAGACAATCCATCGAAAGGACATAATGCTAAGATAATATTCAGATTTGGTTTAATATTATTGTTGGTTTAATATTAAATGTATGGCGTTACACTTATCTGAATATGATGTTTGATTGTTTACATATATTCTTATTTGTGTTCCCATGAATTACTACTGTCATTGAGTGAGTGAGAACTCAGATGACTTAAGTATGATTCTCAAATAGCCCCGATCAAAGATCATCAAGAATGGGATATTGATGATGCAATTGAGATTGGTGTGCGATCTGCATCATACTCTTAGAGAGTGCAGTAAGATCTCACTTACTGCGAGATACCGGGTATCTCATGATGGATGCACAGATACCTTAGAGGGTATTGGTATACCCATCCGAGAAACCGTTTGATGTAATTCCACATAATGTATCTACGGGTGTCTCGGTTAGTGGGAGCAATGTGATACTGCTCTGAGTTGAGGTCAATACGCACGACTTGTGTGGAGTGGTGAACTTTGACCATGACCGACGCTTGCACCCTTCCACGGGTAGATATGGCATGGATTGGGTTCATCACAAAGTGCATGTGCGTGGTAGTTGAGCCAAGAATAGGATTCATTCCTCAATGTGGATTTAGAGAGAATACTCGTCTTCTCATCATAATTGGATCTAAGTCGTCGGCCGACGCACATCAACTTAGACTTTGTGGCTAAGTATGATATACTTGATCAATTAGTAATTTGAGATAATATGATTAAGTTATTTGAATAGACACTTCATCATGTTCAAGACTTAATCGAGTATTCGTGAATGAAAGGAAGATATCACAATAGCCCACAATATTACAGGTAGTTGCAGATTTCCTCGCAATGTACCTCGTATATTGAGAGTGTCTGATTTATTGTCTAGGGTTCAATTAAGACCGTTAGTTTGACTAATTGCTCGATATACGAGGACCTATGGGTCACACAACAAGTAATGGCAATTTACCAATTATAGTTGGTTGATTAAATATTGTATTGGATATAATATTTAATTTATGGAGAATATAATAATAATTATATTTGGAATTAATTATTATTATTATTTAATTAAATTAGATTTAATTAAATATGAAATCCCAATAATAATATTTGGAATATTATTATACAAGAATAATAGATATGGTAAAGATATTATTCGTAGGAACATATCTAGGGAAATATAATCCGTAGAGATTATATTACGGGCTAGGCCCGATATCTTGGTTAGGAATTAAGTCAAGTTAATCCCTATAAATATGAGTCTTATGGGAATTCAGAAAGTGATATAAAAAATATAATTTCTCCATAAAATCTCTAGTCGGAATTTTCCTAGCAAATTCGTCTCGAGATTCAACGCTGGCATATCGGTGCGGGTTGGTAGAAAGCCGTTACGTGGATACCGTAGTTGAGGATTTTCCGCGTACAAATCGCTGTAAGGATTTATATATCGTTATTTATCCTTTAATTGTTATGTTATACAACGATGTTTGTGATTCGTTGTTGGTGAATCGTAATCTTCCGCTGCGCCGAACATGGTGTTCGTGCCTCTAAAATCCAACATTGATCACTAGGATAATTCCAGGTCCTAGTTCCCAAAACAAACCAGCTTTCAAACTGATACAAAATAATCAGCTTACTAACACCACTTAACTCTAACTCTCAACCTAACAACTGAGTAGGGTTTTGAGTAGGGTTTTGGTTCCAACTGTTGTGAGATAATCCTTACATTGTAGCTCAAGGCTTAGGATGGATTATCTCTTTCTAAGGTTTGGATATAACTTTTAAGCTTGGTTACAGAAGGTTTGTTATGCTCTCTACTGATTTGAAACACTTGGAAAACAAAGGTATTTCCAGTGCTTCTTGAAGGTTATGAATGTAGAGATAGCTTTGATCTTGAGAGTTTCCCGTGCATAGAAATGAGCACGTCCTTCTGCATTTATAGGCTTTCTTGAAAATCTTCCCGTTAGGATTTGAATCTTCTCAAGTAAGTCTTCTTGTATCTGATTGGTTCAAATGACTCTATTTGAAGCTTTAAGTCTTGTCAAGAAACGGCTGAAAGACCATGCTTGTTCACCTAACTTTCTGTATATTGCTTAGGGAAAGACTTTTGGTACTTGTCAGTCTGAGGCAGGTTGACTGTCAGTAAAGTACACTTACGTGTAATCTTCTCATTGGACCTTCAGTCTGCTTGCCCAGATTCTTGTCTTGCTTTAAGGTGGAACTCCTCTGAGAGAACCTTCTTATTCCTTCATTTATTGTAAGCTTCACTGAAATTCGTTTTGCCTTGTTCCAACCAGATTAACTAACAGCTTTTAATGCGTTTAGCATTTAATGAGCTTTGTTAGTTCACATCAGTGGACCTTAGTCCTCTCCTGATGGTTTTAGCCTTAGTGAGAATGCACTTAGAAAACATTCAAGACTTAGACTACTTTTCTCAGATCACTTGTCTTCAGCGGACTTCGTCTTCAGCAGACCTTGTCTTCAGCGGACTTTGTTCTTCAATACACTAAAGAGATTTCTAACTGCACTCCAGTTCTTAACATTTAGAACTGTTTAACTAAAATCTAACTCTGCTGAATATTTTACTTACAAACAACTTAGGAGGAACATTTTGGTATCTTAATCAAAACTTAAGTCTATACAATTTCCCAACACTTTTTATTTTTCAAATTAAAGAATTTTGTTTATGAATAAATTACTCTGAAATATCGAAAAATATATTAGCAGGTAAAAATTAAAAAAAATATGTATATAATAAATGTTTTAGAATAAAATATGAAATTAAATTTAAGAGATGTAGGTATTATTAATGAACAAATAACTGGTACATCTTGTTCGAATAGTTGACTTTTTTTGTACAAATTAAATTAACTAAAATTAGGTTATTGATATATTAAGACAATTTACAGCAAGATGATCGTGAATTCTCCTATCCCATTTTGATGAGTTCAATAGTTTACATTTAAGTCAGGTCTGGAAAATATGGTATGTAGTTGACGTGAATTTGTAGATTTTAAAAATGAGGTACGATTGGTTATATGTTAGGTTGTCTTCACCCATTCAAGTTGGTAACTTCATTTTTTCGTTTCAAGAAAATGAAAAAAAAATTGTACACATACCTTAAAAAGTCCATAGGTAATGAAATACCACGGAGTATTAAATTATGATGAACAATTACTCACATAATCTATTAATGTTAATACAATAATTTATGGAATATTCATACTTAATATATCAACAAATTAATTGTTGTCATAAGTTGAGTTTAAATGTAATAATTAACAGCAAATATGGAAAACTATGTATACAATAAATAATTGTGAATGAGATGTGAAATTATTTTTAAGAGAAATTATTATTATTAATGAACAAATAATCAATACATTAAATGAGAAACAATCCGAAAAAAAATTACACGAAAATTTGAATAAATGATCTTATCCACAAATTACAAAAACGGATAAAGGCACAAGCCATCTTCAAAATGCAATCATTCTCACAAAATGAGCATAACCCACTTCAAAAAATCCTGCAAAAAAAAATAGAAATGGATTCTATCAAAGTCATGAACAAAAAAAAAACCTACAAATCGACAATGAGAAAGGAGAAATATCAAACGTAATCCTCCTAAAAAAATGAATGCGAACCAACTTCCAAATTCCTGCAAAAAAAAAAAAAAAAAAAAAGGATTCACGCACAACCAAAATTATGAAAAAAAAAGATAAATACAAATTTATGATAAGAAGAGAGAGACATTGCCACCAACAATAGAGCACTGTGGAATGAATGGATGGATTGTTAAAATCTAAGCTCGATTTTGCAAACGATCTTCTGAAATATATGAAAAGGAAGCATCCGAAATAAAACCTGAGCGATCAAGCATCATGAGAACACGATGCAGAGAATAAGATAAAACAAAGAATGAAGAAGAGGATCACGAATGAAAATGAGGAGGACAAAAGACTACTTAGAAAGAAAAAAATGGCCATCGATCTACGGACGAGATAAAATGTGGAAAAATCTAAGGCCAAGATGGATTGTACACCTTGACTCAATGAGGAGCCAAGGTTGTTGAAATGAGAGAATGTGAGGGATGCCATATAGACATTTTTTGCTTTGCCAATATAACGTATTGATTGATGATTTAACCATAGAAATTTAGTAAAAGTATGGATTTAAATATAAGTGTTGTCAAAGTATGGATTTAAATGACAAGTGAATTGTAACTTAATGAGCTAGTATGAATTTTATTCTGAATTAAATCAATATGTAAACAACTTTATTTAAGCATGTACAATCAAATATTTAGTTTGTACCAAAATTAATTCATCCTGCAACACGGTTTATTTAAGTCTGTATCGCCATATATTTACCTCGTACCACACTTTATTAAGCTCTTTTTACAATTTATTTACAGTTGTACCACAATTAACTAACATTGTACCATAATTTATTTAGGCGTGTGCCATCATTAGTTCACCTCGCACCACACTTCATTACATTTTTACCATCATATTTTAAATCCATACCTCCTTAAAGATTGTATAACTTTAGTTTTTAGCCCAAAGCCACGATTTTAAAGAAAATATAACCATGGACAGGGCTATTCACCCACACAAAAATACTTTGTTCACCCATCTCTTATTTTGGAAAAAATATTATTAATAAAAAAATACTAAAATAACCTTATATAATAAAATAAACATTATTTATAAAATACTTCTGCTTTTTACCCACATAAATTTTCAAAACCGCGCACAAACATACATATTCACTTTTTTTTTTTTCCCCACACAATGCTCTTTCACAAACAGTAAAACCATTAATATAATAAAAAAAATATAACCAGATAAGTATAAATAATATACATATAATATTAAATGATATTAATGTTTTTCTGTTATGAATTCATTTACAAGAATTAAGGTTATAGATGAATGATCAGATTATATAACAAATTAACTCATACATTTTTAAAATATTTTGGTGTATAAATTCAAAAAAATATTTTATAGCAGTTCAAGTGCACATTAAAACTACTCTTTATTTTTTAGCAGTTCTCATGTGCACCAAGTATAACATGCAACTTAAATATAATTTTGAATAGTATTGATTATTTTTATTGTAAAAAAATTGATATATATATATAGTATTAAGAAATATACTTGAGTTACACGCCTACACGTTGCACCTATTTATTTAAGATTACTCTTTTTTTTTACCACAATTTATTTAAGCGTGTAACACCATTAGTTCACCTCACACCATATTTTCTTATATATTTGTATCACCATATTTTAAATCCATACCACCTTAAAGATCATATAACTTTAGTTTTAGGCCCCACACCGCGATTTTAAAGACAATATAATCATATTCCTTAGTCTCGTACCACCATGTTAAACCTTGTATAATTATATTTTTAAACATGTATCACTTTATATTTGAAATTCTAAAATACATCCACACATCATACACCCATACCTAAATATCTACAAATGACACCCACAAAAATGATAAATATACTCATTTCTAAAAAAAGTGGGTGGATTTAATAAAAATGTGGATGTAAGTATATGTGTGTCAAATATAGAAAAATACAATTTTTTTTGTACTTGAACTTGGCTGACTTTGATTTTTGTCCTGTAAACTTTGAAATTTTAATTTTCGTCTTATAACTAAAAAATATGTTTTTTTACATGAAAATTGTGTTATATATATATATATATATATATATATATATATATATATAATTAATACATATATATATATTTGTTATAATTTATCAATATGTTGATTTTTTCCATATCTGTTTAAATATTAATTAGCTTAAATTTAGGTCGTCTAGTTAATTCATATCGTTTAATATAATTAAGCATTAATTAATTTAATAAAAAGACTATGTTGACTATCATAATCATATAAAAACATTCACATTTATATATTATTCTTTTACAGAAAGGAAAATTGCATATATCAGATTGGTCGCAAGTCGACAACAATGTTTTGAACAATACTGGCCGGAATATTGGTCGAAAAAAACGAGAAGGACATGAAAAAACAAGTAAAGCAAATAAAACATTCACATTTATATAATAAATCAAACATTGAGAATTACACTAATATGAAAATAGATACGTGTACTTAAAAATATGTTAAACTAGTGCGTATCCTCGCGAATTTCGCGGACTTAAAAAAATGTTATTTTTATTTTTCAATTATAAATATAAATATTTTTTATTTTAAATATCTTGTAATTTCGATATAATATTAAACGTCAATTCGAATTATTTAAAAAATTCAATTCCCTTCTAAACATTTCATGTATACATGTATTTTGAAAAACAAATATATCGAAAATTTTAAAAAAAAATTGCAAACTTTCGATATCATAGTATTATACATTGTAAGATATTGTATATCATGACAAGATTTTTTTTTGTAAATAATGTGTTATTTCAGTGACAATATCTTTTGGGTAGTAAAATTTTGTCAAAAAAAAAAGTTATTATCTATTATCCATGGTAAGATATGGTATTGGATGACAAGATTATTTGGGAATCTTACCATCTTTTACGTGACAATATCTTTTGCAAAATATTTCAATATCCTCTTAAAATATTAGCATATATAAACATTTTGCAAAAATATTTATTCCAAAAATATCTATTATGGTATTATACATGGTAAGATATTGCATTTCTTGGCAAGATTTTTTTGGGAATAATATGCTATTTCAGTGACAATATCTTTTAGATAGTAAAATTTTGTCCAAAAAAAAAAAATGTTACAATCTATTATCCATGGTGAGATATGGTATTGGATGCCAAGAATGCCATCTTTTACGTGACAATATTTTTTGCAAAATATTTCAATATCCTCCTACAAAAATTAGCATATATAAATATTTTGCAAAAATAAATTCCAAAAATATCTAAGTAAGAAAATCGTTGAACTGAGGAAAAAATATTTATTTTACATCTCAGAGGACATGGCGGCATCGACGAGACTGTTTGATGGGGGATGGCAAAAACTAAATAGGAGGCGAGAAGAAAATAACCTAAGACCAAGAAAAATACTATAAAAAAATCATCATCATACCTTCGGTTCAAGGCTGCAGTATCCGATGCAATTTGAGGCGGCAGGAGTAGAGCAGCGAGGCGATGCCGGTTTATAAACAATCCGACAGAAAAGGGATGACGGAGTGAGAAAAGAATAGAAGAGAGGCGGTGGCGGTTCGAGATCTACATACCTTAGATTTATCCCTATTTTGCATATTCGCTTTCAATGTGCTCGTCGGAGTCCATGATAGATACCGCCACTTGAATCACTGGGCTAGGCGGAGAAGTCACCTGAGATGGGTTCGGAGTAGGCACAATGATCGATCAAGTAGAGCAACGACGACAAATAAGTAATATTGGTGACAACGATGTCGACTGTAATAGTAATGGAGGCGGCACCCGATGATGGCTGCAACGGGAGAGAGAAACATGCGGCATATTTGAGATAAAGTGGACGGTGTGTGCGATACTCATAATAAGAGATTAATAAAACCTAAATATAAAATGAATAGTTTAGATTTAATTTTGTGA
Source organism: Ballota nigra (assembly GCA_947034835.1). NCBI lineage: Eukaryota > Viridiplantae > Streptophyta > Magnoliopsida > Lamiales > Lamiaceae > Ballota > Ballota nigra. The sequence goes on from OX344727.1 coordinate 28,655,374, forward strand.
GATAAATGGTCGAGATCAAAACTTAAACCAACTTTTAATGAGAGCTCAGTATTTCGAAATGAAGAGATTTGAGACATGCCACATCAGCCTAAGAGTAAGGTGGTGTTGACACATCATTTTGGAGAGGTTTGGAAATATATTATATAATAAGATTTTAAATTTAATTCAAATAATTTGACATTAACATAAGTAGGATAAATTTTATGGAATAAATTTAGATTATGTAATTAGTTAACCTTTAGTGTAACTAACCATATATATAAAGTTCAGTTTTTTTTTTTTTTTTAAATAGGAACTGAATATCAATTTTTTAAATTAATTACCATAAATTTAGGCAATCTACAAAATTTACATGGAATATTGTAATTAGGCATTAATTATTTCAATAAAAGACTTTGTTCACAATCAAAGTCATATAAAACTCATAAAAAGAAAAGCAGAAGAAAATAAATATACCATATACTCATGAAACAAATTAATAAGATGTTTACTAAAGAATGATTTTAACATTTTAAAATTTTAGCATTTAAACTTTATTATGTTATGTATGATATGTTCCAACAATAATTAGATTGACAATAGATTGATATGTTATAAATTTACCGAATCTGTAATGCATGAACGAGAATTAAATGGATATACTATAGGCAAATAACCTAAATTATCTATAATTAAATTAAATAACAAATTTAAGATAATTAAATCACTATCTTACATATACTAATTATATTTTTGCAGAATCAATGAAATAATTAATAAAATAAGCTTTGGTCAAACTTAACATAATTAATAAATCATTGTTTTACATATACTAATTATATATTTGTACAAACAATTATAATTATATGAATAAATTATATTATCTATCAATCAACTAATAACTTTATTAGAGCAATCAAATTATATGTAAATAAATTAAATTTATGTCTTTCTATGTATACAAATGTTGAATTTTAAATAAAATATCACAAACTCAGTAAGTTATGCCCTAAATTAATAATTATACTATCTTTTAAATGATAAAATTCCATTTTCTTTTAAGAACACTATGTTAATTTCTTTAATAAATTCGAAGAATGATAATCTATTCAACATAATAGATATGCATACAACGATTCAATTGAATCAAATTGTGTAATAATATATACACTCGAATAAGCGAAAGATAAGCTTCACTGGAAAAAAATCAACTCAGAAAGAGGAAAAATTTCATCTACATTATCTAATTAAAACATTATTACAACATTTTACAAAAACAGAACACACACGGTCTTTAAACCGACGAACTTGGAGATAGAGAACACAAAATCTTCAACTTCGGCGAACAATACACATCCTAAGTAAAAGAACCTGACTAAAAGAGATTTGCGACATAAAAAGAATACAAAAGAATGTGATGAGAGTATTAGCAAAGAAAACACTAAATCTTCGACGCACGAAAAATGCATACGTACCAAACGAAAGCACTTGAAAAAAAAGTTACAAAATAATTGTTGACAAAGATATAATTGTTGGGAAATTGTATAGACTTATGTTTTGATTAAGATGCCAAAAGGTTCCTCCAAAGTCCAATGTAAGTAAAGTATATTAAGTAGAGTTAGAATAGAATAAGTCAGTTCAAATGTTAGGGAACTGAAGTGCATTTGCTAATTAATAGAGTGTATTTTAAAGAAGAAGTCCGCTGAAAAAGGTTACTGAGGAAGTCAACTGAAGAAGCTACCTTAGTTATAAGTGTTTTCTAAGTACATTTATACTAAGTGGGTACCATCAGTAGAGGAAAAGAAGTACACTGATGAAGACTAACAAAGCATATTCAATGCTAAACACATTAAAAGCTGTTAGTTAATCTGGTTGGAACAAGACAATTCGAATGTCAGTAAAACTTGCAATAAATTAAGGAATAAGAAGGTTCTCTCAGTAGAGTTCCACCTTAAAACCAGACAAGATTCTGAGCAAGCAGACTGAACGGCCCAATAAGAAGATGACACGTAGGTGTACCCTACTGACAGCCGGCCTGTCACTGACTGACAATTACCAAAAGTCTTGTTTTAGCTTTTCCAGAGAGCAGGTTGCAGGCAAGGTCTTCCAGCCGTTTTTGATGCAACATAAAGATTAAAAAGAGTTGTTTGAACCAATCAGACACAAAAAGACTTACTTGAGAAGATTCATCTCCAACGGGAAGATTTTAAAGAAGGTCTATAAATACAGAAGGTCGTGCACAATTCTACGTACGGGAAACTTAAAAGAACAAGCGATCTCTACACTCACAAACTTACTACGAAGCACTCGAAATCACATTTGTTTCCCAAGTGTTTCTTATTTGTAGAGATCATTCCAAACCTTCTGTAATTCGAGCTTATAGTCATATCCAAATCTTAGAAAGAGATAATCCATCCTTAAGCCTTGATCTAAACTTGTACGGATTATCTCACAAGCAGTTGGAACCTAACCCTACTAAAAACCCTAACCCAGAGTTAGGATTGAGAGTTAGAGTTAAGAGTTGTTAGTAAGTTGATTGTTGTATCAGGCTGAAAGCTGGTTGTATTTGGGAACTAGGACCTGGAACTATCCTAGTGATCAAATATCCTTAGAGAGGATTAATTTGATCAGTGCACCTTGCACTATAACACAAGGAATTCCAAGTGAAAGGAATTCTCTTGTTAGATCAAGACAGTGGATGTAGGAGATTCTTCTCTGAACCACTTTACATCTTGTTCATTTACTTTATGCTATTTCTCTAAGTGTGTGTTGTTCAAACAAGTTTTTATCAAACAAAATGAGGTGTTCATAAGGGCTCACTAATTCGCAATTGAAAGCTAGTTAGATAGCATTCAGTAGAGCTAATATCTTAGTAAGCTTTCATTAGTAAATCTCAGCAGACTTTCAAGTCCACTGAGATCTACTGTCTTAAACCTAACTGATAAATTTTAAGAGAAAATTTGAATTATAACTTCAGGTGTATTCCCCCTCCCCATACACCTGTTTAACTCGTTTCGGGACCAACAAGTGGTATCAGAGCTGTGGTTCAAAATACCATTGTTCTAAATATACATTTGTGCTCAAAAGGTAAACTGTATTTTCTGGTCAACTGAATTGATCATTTGATAATCATGTTTATACAATGACTGACACTACAGCTAGGGTTGCACCACCAGCAGAGAACAACATGGGAGTCAATCCCTCGAACCATATGTCCCATCACAAGCTTCTACAGTTCTCAGTGGAAAATTATGACTTCTGGAAGATTAGGATGAGAGCACACCTTGCTTGTGTGCATGATGAAATGTTAAGAGTCATCACAAAAGGTCCATTTGTTTTTATGACTCCTAACCCAAGAACTACATCTGAAACTATTGCAGATCCTAGAGAAGAATGGCCCAAAGATGAAGATAACTTTACTGCAGATGAGAGGAGGAGACACAACCTCAACTGTATAGACTTAAGTTTTGATTAAGATGCCAAAAAGTTCCTCTTTAGTTATTTGTAAGTAAAATTGTTCAGTAGAGTTATAGTTTAGAAAGTCAGTTCAAATGTTAGGGAACTGAAGTGCAGTTAGTAAATTCTAGAGTGTATTGAAGAATGAAGTCAGCTGAAGATTGAAGTCCGCTGAAGACAAACTGATCTGAGAAATAGTCTCTGTCTTGAATGTTTTCAAAGTACATTCACACTAAGACTAAAACCAACAGGAGAGGACCAAGGTCCACTGATGTGAACTAACAAAGCACATTCAATACTAAACACATTAAAAGTTGTTAGCTAATCTGGTTGGAATAAAGCAAAATGGATTTCAGTGAAGCTTACAATAAATGAAGGAATAAGAAGGTTCTCTCAGAGGAGTTCCACCTTAAAGCAAGACAGGGTTCTGAGCAAGCAGACTGAACGGCCCAATGAGAAGATGACACGTAGGTGTACTCTACTGATAGCCGACCTGTCACAGTCTGACAAGTACCAAAAGTCTTTCCCTAGCATCTACAGAAAGTTGGTGAACAGGCATGGTCTTTCAGCCGTTTCTTGGCAAGACTTAAAGCTTCAAATAGAGTCGTTTGAACCAATCGGATACAAGAAGACTTACTTGAGAAGATTCAACTCCAACGGGAAGATTTTCAAGAAGGTCTATAAATACAGAAGGACGTGCTCATTTCTATGCACGGGAAACTCACAAGTTCTAAGTTATCTCTACATTCATAACTACCTAAGAAGCACTCGAAATTACCTTTGTTTCCCAAGTATTTCATATCTGTAGAGAGCATACCAAGCCTTCTGTAATCGAGCTTAAAGCTGTAACGCCCCGAATCCAAAACATATTAAATATCTCAGATTCGAGGTGCCACTTGTAACTAAAATCCGAACTATAAAATTTTTGATATAAAAAGGGATAACAAAATGAGAGATGAGTTTTATGCAGCGGAAGAATGAGTAGAATAATATTTATAATATATCTCACACACATATGTAAAGTTTAATATTAACAGTAAAACTTTATTTAAGTGGAGAACTCCGTGTCATCCATATTACTGTCCTTGCTCCATGAATTCATAATCTGCAAGGGTTGTAAAAAGGGGGCGTGAGATTTGAATTCTCACGTATAGGTGACTTGCAACGTCATGAGATTGGTAAATCCGAAATATATTAAATTATACTCATTAATAAATTATTTAATTCATTTAAGCAATTCATATTAATACGAACATCATATATTATATAAATAACAAGTTCACATAATAATCAGTTGGGCACGACAGGTCTCACATCATATAATTGAAATATTACAAGTTGGTTCACGTTAAGGGGCAAAGCCCACAATCATTTTCACATATAGTAAATCTCTTCCAAAATAATATAAACAATTCTCCGTGACCATGCACCGATCTATTATCAAACATGGCCACATCCACTGCAAACAAATCCTGTGACCATGCACCTGATTTATTATCAAACATGGTCTCCCACAACTTCCACAAACGAATCCCGTGACCATGCACCTGATCTATTATCAAACATGGCCACATACAACTTCCACAAACGAATCCCGTGACCATGCACCTGATTTATCATCAAACATGGCCACATACAACTTCCTCTTCCTTACAAAACTGCCAATTCGAACTGTACACATAATTAATACTTAAATAGATTCATGCTCACAAAGTGCCCTTATATCATGCAGTCATAATTGATTTATATAATTAGATAAACACAACAATCCATATAAGGTGTATATATATATAATAATATCATATAGTTCACACACTTATATAATAGGTTTACATTTATGTTGTATATTTGATTTTAGATTGATTTAGTGGAGTTCAGAGTATGCCAGCACAACGTATTATTAGCAAATCAATCAACAGATCAATCACCCACCTCTTAACTTTATAGCTAAGTTAAAACTGTCTTGAAATTCCTTTGGAAGGTAACTTGCATTGTAGAGATGTCCCGAGATTGAATCAACAGACTGTCGGAGCCCTCGTGCGTATTTTGATTAGTACAGAACCGAGTCCAATTCGTGGTGTAAAACGGGCAGCAGGCTTCATCGGAACGGCAAAGGGATTACGGTGTTGAAATCAATCAAGAAGAAAAATAATTTGTGAGTTTAAAATCGAAAGGGACTAATTCTGAAATTAAAGATTGAGAAGCGAATAAATCGAAATTCACCTAAAGGAGAAGATGAATCGGCAACGGCCGTTAAGGCGACGGCGGTGCTTTGGAGCGAGGGGCGGCGGCACACTGGTGGCGAGACGGCGACGTCTGGATGGAGGGCGGCGTCGCTCGCGACGGGCGGCGCTGGGTGAAGAGGACAGAGGCGCGACGGCAGCTTCCGATCGGAGAGGAAGAGGCGGTGCGACGCGAGGGGGCAGCGGCACTGGACGGAGGTCGAAGGCAGCGCGACGCGAGGGCGGCGTCGCTTTACGACAGTGCTGGAGGCGACTCGATGCAGATCGATGGAGCGCGACGGTGAGAGGGGCAGCGGCGCTCGCGTTGCTGAGGGCGTCGCTCGGCGGTGCTCTGCAACGGCGCAGGAGGCGTGAGGTGGCGCTGCTGCTGGTTGTGCGAGCAGCGGAGCGATGACGGAGGGGGAAGGCTGGAGGCAGTGGTCGACTTTGCAGAGAGAAGAAAGAGGATCGAAACGCGTCTTCTAAAATTTGAGGAGAGAGAGAGGAATTGGGAATTCTGGGAGAATGGAATTTGGGGATAATTGATTTGGAAATTCTGTACGCGTTTGTTGCTGAAATGGGAAGGGTCCCGGTTTATTTTATAAAGGAAAATATCTCTAATTAATTAATTAAATTAAAAAGAAAAGAAAGGAATAATTTATGTGGGTAAGATAAATCTTTTAATTAATTTAAAAATAAAAGGGAAAGTAAATTATGTGGCTAGGAATTAATCCTACAACTTCAGATATTTTCATCCTCAATTGATACGGTTCAGGAATCGTTTGGTTCACGAGTTTAATCCCAAATTGAAAATTAATACAGTTTTAAAACTCAAATAATATTTTATTGTATTTGAATTATTCTCAATAAATTAAACGGATGGAAATCCTAATTTTTAAACTTTAATATTTAATTTCTCGTAGTCCTTTATTCGTTTGAAATATTCGATTTCTTTCTTCGAACTTGGGAATTTGAAATAGGGTATAAATTTAAATTACACAATAGCACACAAAACTAATAAAATTAAAAGAAACAAAGATAATAATATAAAACTATATAATTAAGGTTTGTAGGAAATAAAAGGTACGAAACGGAACGGGGTATTATAAAAGCTATATCCAAACCTTAGAAAGAGATAATCCATCCTAAGCCTTGAGCTAAACTGTAAGGATTATCTCACAACAGTTGGAACCAAACCCTACTCAAAACCCTACTCAGTTGTTAGGTTGAGAGTTAGTGTTAAGTGGTGTTAGTAAGCTGATTATTTGTATCAGTCTGAAAGCTGGTTTGTTTTGGGAACTAGGACCTGGAATTATCTTAGTGATCAATCATCCTAAGAGAGGATTAATTGATCAGTGCAGCTTGGCACTATAACACAAGGAATTCCAAGTGAAAGGAATTCTCCTGTTTAATCAGGACAGTGGACGTAGAAGATTCATCTCTGAACCACTTTATATCTTGTGTACTTACTTTCTGCTATCTCTTAGTGTGAGTTATTCATTCAAAGTTTATCAAAGTAAAACAAGATTTCTTAAGGGCTCACTAATCCGCATCTGAAAGCTAATTATATAGTAGTTCAACTGAAAGTCTTGAGCTTTTAGTGGAGGTATTATCTCAGTAAGCTTTCACAAGTAATTCTCAGCAGACTTCAAGTCCACTGATGAGTTACTGTCTTAAGTAACCTGATAAGTTAAGAAGTTTAAATTTGTAACCTCAGGTGTATTCCCCCCCCCCATACACCTATTTTCGGGACCAACAATTGGTATCAGAGCGGTGGTTCAAAAGACCATTGTTCTAGGTATACCTTGTGCTAAAAAGGTATTTTATATTTGGTCAACGAAATTGATCTTTTGATAAACTTGTTTAGATATCATGGCTGACAATGCAGCTAGGGTAGCACCACCAGCAGAGAACAACATGGGAGTCAATCCCTTGAACCATATGTCTCATCACAAGCTTCCACAATTCTCAGTGGAAAATTATGACTTGTGGAAGATCAGAATGAGAGCTCATCTTGTCTATGTGCATGATGAAATGCTAAGGGTGATTACTAAAGGTCCATTTATTTTTATGACCCCTAACCCTAGAACCACAGCTGAAACTATTGCAGATCCAAGAGAAGAATGGCCCAAGGATGAAGATAACTTCACTGCAGATGAAAGGAGGAGACACAACCTCAACTTCATAGCCATGAATATTCTCTACACCACCATTCTAGATTCTGTAATGGGAAGAGTGATCCATTGTAAGACTGCAAAGGAACTTTGGGACACTCTTGCTCTCATGTGTGAAGGAACTAACAAGATAAAGGAGAACAAGCTTTCTGTAGCTGTTCAAAAGTATGAGCAGTTCACCATGGAGCCTACTGAGACCATTGATCAGCTTGATGGGAGGTTCACTGACATCATGAATGAAATAAATTCTCTGGGAAAAGTCTACACCAAAAGAGAAGTTGCCTTAAAGATCCTGAGAGGTTTAACCTCAAGATGGGATGTATACTCTGTGATGATGCAGAATACCAAGGATTTATCCAGCATGTCTATGCAACAGGTATTCTCTGAACTCAAAGCTTATGAGTTTGATCTTAACAGGAAAAAGGCTCCTGATGAGACCTCAACTGAGAAAGGAGTTGCCTTCAAAGCTAAGGAGACTGAGCCAAAATCCCCAAAACCACAGAAGAATACAAAGGCAAACAAATCTCAAAGCAGGGCTGAGATGCAAGAGGAACTCAGCCTGATGGCCAGAAGGTTTGAAAAACTTAACAGCCGCTTTGGCAAGTATAAGAGGTTTTACAGGGATAACAGGGAAAGAAGAAGTTATCCACAAAAAGACACCAGAGAAGGAGAGAAAAGCTCAACTGAGCTGGAAAAGAAGAAAGATTACAAGAGCTATACCAGAGCTGAAGGTTCATCATCAAAGACTAGAGAGTCTACTGAGGAAAAGAATGATGATGCCAACAGATGTTTTCAATGCAAGAAGGTTGGGCACTTTCAATATGATTGTCATCAACTGAGCACCAAGGAAAGAAAGGAAAGGCAAGCCAAAAGAGACAGAAGATATGGAGAAAGAAAAGCCATGGTGGCTGAGGATGTTGATGAAAATCTGGAGTCATCTGATGGACTGTTCTCAGACAGCAGTGATGATTGATGGTCCCGTTTTCAAAGGGCAAATGGGAATTCAAGAGCAATTTTTTTTTTAAAACCTTTTTCCACAGGGAGTTCAGCAAGAGTGAGATACTCAAGTCACTGCTCTGCTCAGAGGCTGAGCTACCAAGTCAGTGAGGAGGCTTGGAGGCTCATGCTCTGAGCAAGGACAGTGGCTTGAGATGTTGAACTCTCGAGTGCGTTATAAAACACAGCTTGCACCCTGACTGAGTTCAGTGATGAAATACTCAAGTCACTGTGTTGCTAAGAGTCAGAGCACTCAAGTCAGTCCAAACTGACTTGTGAGCTCAGGCTCTTAACAAGGCAGTGACTCGAGAGACTGAACTCTCGAGTGCTAGCCTAAGCTTGTCAGTGAGATTGGTTCTCCCTGACTAAAATACTTAGCTAATCTTCTTTTCAAACTTTCCAAGTACACTCAGAGAGCATACACTACAAATAATTAGCAAGTGCTTAGACAAATAAACAACGCTTAGTTTAACGTGGTTCAGAGACTCAAGCTCCTACGTCCACGGCCTGATTTAACAGGAAATCCACTACTGGGATTCTTGTTTTTAACGTGCCAAGGTGCACTTACAACTGGACCCACGCCACTCCCTGGGCTGCCTCTCCTCACCTCACTACAAACCTAACAATCTTCTGAAAGGGTTTAGTTTGGTTTGGTTTTCTCCAACTAGGTGAGGTTTTCCTTTACAATGTGTTAGCCTTAAAGCTAAGATTAGGAAAACCTCTCTAAGCTAAGAGTTACAAACTTGACACTCAATGAATATAGGTGATAACCCTAAAGGTCAGTGTCGTGGGTGTGTAACACTTCCTTGTTGGTCCCGTTTTTCTTTCACAAACAAGGACAATATGAGAATTTAAGGGAATTTTTTTTTAAAACACTGAAGTAAACTGATGTATGGAAATAATGAACACAACAATGTAAAGTGGTTCGGAGGCTCAAGCTCCTACATCCACTGCCTGATTTAACAGGAAATCCACTACTTGGGATTCTTGTTTTTTTACGTGCCAAGGTGCACGGGTACACTGGACTCACGCCACTCCCTGGGCTGCCTCTCGAACTGGCCTCACGTCCCTCTTCACTCAGGGACTGCCTCTCCTCACCTCACTGCAACACCTAACACTATTCTGGAAAGGGTTTAGTTTGGTTTGGTTCTCTCCAACTAGGTGAGGTTTTCCCTTACATGGTTTTAGCCTCTGAGCTAAGGTTGGGAAAACCTCTCTAAGCTTAGGATATATATGATGGGCTCGAGTATACAAACTGGAACACTCAAACATGACTATGAAGAATTCAATGTCAGTGTTCTTGATGGAGATGGTGCCTCCTTATGCCTCCCTATTAACTTGCACCATTCTCACACCTCCAGCTCTCGCATTCGCACTTGCACACTTACAAATGAAGCTTGAGTTTGTATTTATAGTGTGGATTTGAATGTTACCGTTGGAGAGAGTAACATTCAAATCCATACTATCTCTGGAGTGAAATCCTCCTTTTCAGTAAAGTATGGCCTTGTCAGCTTTTGTCAGATTCGCTGCCTTGACTTGATTGGTCCACGTGGACTGAGTCCAACGGCTCTTTTCTTCAGGGTACTTGATCAGGGTAGTCCTGACTTCAGGCGACTTGTCTTCAGCTGACTTGTAATCCTCTCAGGATACCTTTCTTCAGTAGACTTGAAGTCCACTCAGGGGAGTTGACATCAGGCTATTTGTCAAGCTTCCCAGCCTCAGTAGCCTGACTCCTTCAGGTCCTACTAGGCACAGCACTGATCCTCTTGATCAGGCTCTTCACTGAGTAGTCCACTGACCAGCTTAGAATAGTCAGGTTTATACTCAGTGGGACTTCCTTCAGGCTTCTCTTCAGGTTCAGGTCTTCTGACATGGCTTCAGACTGTTCTCCTTGTGATGTCATCTTGACTTCCTCAGGCTATATGAGTTAGTTCCCCCTCACTGAGTTCCCCCTCAGTAGAGTTCTTCCCTCAGCTGAGTTCCTCTCAGCAGAGTTCCCCCTCACTGAGTTCCTCTCAGTAGAGTTCCCCCTCACTGAGTTCCCCCCTCAGCTGAGTTCTTCCTCCACTGATAATTTGTTCTACTGAGAAACAAACTAGTCTGACCTGAAACTAAAAGATACTATCCTGACTGCTTTCGAACCTATTACATGTTGTTTTGGAAAATCATCAAAACTAAAATATATCCCAACAATTTCCCCCTTTTTGATGATTCCAAATCTTCTAACCAAATGATTTTCTATTACAAGAATAATGTCAGAACACAAGTAATAATTTGAAATATGCAGAAATTCCCATAATTTAAAACATATAAGATCTGTTCGGTTGACCATTTTTCATAACAAAACTGGATCAGTGGTCATGTGAACAACCCGCTCTGATACCAATTGTTGGTCCCGTTTTTCTTTCACAAACAAGGACAATATGGGAATTTAAGGGAATTTTTTTTTAAAACACTGAAGTAAACTGATGTATGGAAATAATGAACACAACAATGTAAAGTGGTTCGGAGGCTCAAGCTCCTACATCCACTGCCTGATTTAACAGGAAATCCAATACTTGGGATTCTTGTTTTTTTTACGTGCCAAGGTGCACGGGTACACTGGACTCACGCCACTCCCTGGGCTGCCTCTCGAACTGGCCTCACGTCCCTCTTCACTCAGGGACTGCCTCTCCTCACCTCACTGCAACACCTAACACTATTCTGGAAAGGGTTTAGTTTGGTTTGGTTCTCTCCAACTAGGTGAGGTTTTCCCTTACATGGTTTTAGCCTCTGAGCTAAGGTTGGGAAAACCTCTCTAAGCTTAGGATATATATGATGGGCTCGAGTATACAAACTGGAACACTCAAACATGACTATGAAGAATTCAATGTCAGTGTTCTTGATGGAGATGGTGCCTCCTTATGCCTCCCTATTAACTTGCACCATTCTCACACCTCCAGCTCTCGCATTCACACTTGCACACTTACAAATGAAGCTTGAGTTTGTATTTATAGTGTGGATTTGAATGTTACCGTTGGAGAGAGTAACATTCAAATCCATACTATCTCTGGAGTGAAATCCTCCTTTTCAGTAAAGTATGGCCTTGTCAGCTTTTGTCAGATTCGCTGCCTTGACTTGATTGGTCCACGTGGACTGAGTCCAACGGCTCTTTTCTTCAGGGTACTTGATCAGGGTAGTCCTGACTTCAGGCGACTTGTCTTCAGCTGACTTGTAATCCTCTCAGGATACCTTTCTTCAGTAGACTTGAAGTCCACTCAGGGGAGTTGACATCAGGCTATTTGTCAAGCTTCCCAGCCTCAGTAGCCTGACTCCTTCAGGTCCTACTAGGCACAGCACTGATCCTCTTGATCAGGCTCTTCACTGAGTAGTCCACTGACCAGCTTAGAATAGTCAGGTTTATACTCAGTGGGACTTCCTTCAGGCTTCTCTTCAGGTTCAGGTCTTCTGACATGGCTTCAGACTGTTCTCCTTGTGATGTCATCTTGACTTCCTCAGGCTATATGAGTTAGTTCCCCCTCACTGAGTTCCCCCTCAGTAGAGTTCTTCCCTCAGCTGAGTTCCTCTCAGCAGAGTTCCCCCTCACTGAGTTCCTCTCAGTAGAGTTCCCCCTCACTGAGTTCCCCCCTCAGCTGAGTTCTTCCTCCACTGATAACCTGTTCTACTGAGAAACAAACTAGCCTGACCTGAAACTAAAAGATACTATCCTGACTGCTTTCGAACCTATTACATGTTGTTTTGGAAAATCATCAAAACTAAAATATATCCCAACATTCCTTATGACTCCCTAACAACTAACACACCCTCACAGCTTGTAGGTGTTTATTTTCTTCTTTCACACACCCTTACAATGAAGCTATGAGCTTGTATTTATAATGGGGATTCAAATGTATCTGTTGGAGGGAAGATACATTTGAATCCAACATTTAATGGTTTCAACCACTTTTCTTGGAATGCGGCCTTTGTCAGTGTCAGAGTTGCTGCCTCGTGCTGATTGGTCCACGTGGCCTGGATTCACGGATCTTTGACTCAGTGGGTTTGACTAAGACCCACTGACTTTAGGTAGCTTCCTCCTTCACTGACTGATGATCTTCAGTGAACTGAACGACTTCAGTGTAGTTGTCCTTCAGAGACTGTTTGAAGATCATTTCCAAGAAGTTTGTCATAAGGCTGAATGACAAACTTCCCTGACCACAGTAGCCTGACTCCTTCAGGGCCTACTTGGTGCAGCACTGATCCTCCTGATCATGCTCTTCACTGAGTGGTCCACCTGACTTAGCTTAGATCAGCCTGGTTTACACTCAGTGGGACATCCTTCAAGCTTCTCTTCTGGTTTAGGTTGCAAGCATGGCTTCAGTCAGTTCTTATGGGTGTCATCTTGATATCTTCAGGCTGTGTTGCTGAGTTCCCCCTCGCTGAGTTCCCCCTCAACTGAGTGTTCCCTCAACTGAGTTCTTCTCAACTGACAACCTATTCTACTGAGAACTAACCTAGCCTGACCTGAAATAAAAGATACTATCCTGACTGCTTTCAAACCTATTACATGTTATTTTGGAAAATCATCAAAACTAAAACATATCCCAACAATGATGACATGTGCCTCATGGCAAGAGAAGAACCAGAGGTACAATCTAAACCATCCATTTATTTAGGACACTCACCTGAGCTAAGCTCAGAGTCAACAGAGGAACTCAATCTTCAGTCCGCTTTGGAACAATTGATGATTAATTTCTCAAGGATGCAAATTTTTGTCTCCAAGATGAAAACAAAAATCTCCTGAGTGAAAACTCCAAGTTAATTGAATCTGGGAATCAGGCATATCTTAAATCAGCTCAATCTACCATTGAATTGATAAAAGAGGTGGAAACCCTCAAGAGTCAAGGAAATGGCAAAGATCAACTGATAAAGGATCTTACAGAATCTAAGATAAAGTTAACAGAAGAGAACTTAAAATTGGTAAGCCAAGTAAAGGATTCTCTCCTGAAAATTGATGTCTTACAAAAATCTGAAGTGACTAAGTTAAAAAGGATTGATGCTCTTAACAAACCCTCTCTTGCCATAGAGGAGATTCAAAACTTTCAAATCAATCTTAATAACAAGTGTGGGATAGGCTTTATTCCAAAACCTTCAGAAGGTCCTCTGAGTGTTGCTTCTTCAAGTGGCACGAAAAGAGTTTTTTGTTAAGTCTGTGACTTTTCAACCACAGATTTTAGATAAAGGAAAAAGATCAGCTGAGGTCCAACAAAAGAGAAATCAAACTCAGCCAAAACCAAATGGAAAGGCTCAGTTGACTAATCAGACTAGATCTCAGCAGAGGTACTATCAGCCAAGGTCTTCACAGATGAAGCAATCTCAGCTGAGAGCACCCAGGCATGAGCATTCCTCAAGGAATGACTCATATAGAAAACTTATTCCTTTTGTGCCTAAAGGAAAAGGTTCTTCACACCTTTATCAACAAAGACAAAGACCAGGTGTACCCAAGCCTAAAAGGAAGAATGTTAAGAAGGTTCCTATTCCTTCAAAGGCTGACACCCATAGACAGTTTACTCCTAAGGCACCCAAGGAGGTAAATATCTATGTAGATATTATGGAAGACAAATTAGCTATTCTAAAGTGATTAGAACAGTGAGACAAATTTGGATTCCGAAAGGTACAGCTAACCTGGTAGGACCCAACACAAAATGGGTACCTAAAGCTTGATTTTGTATGCAGGGCTCAGTGGGCCTCAACAAAGGAGAAGTTCTCAAAACCCCAGTCTGGTACTTGCACAATGGATATTCCAGGCACATGACTGGTAACAAAGATCTCCTGACAGAATTTGTTGAGAAAGAAGGTCCACAAGTCACTTTTGGTGACAATTCACAAGGAGCCACTAAAGGTTATGGTACTTTAATTATTGGCTCAGTAAGAGTAAGCAATATATCCTATGTCAGTAGTCTTAAGCACAATCTCTTGTCCATAAGCTAGTTTTGTGACAAAGGATACAGTGTTGAATTTTCATGTAACATGTGCTTTGTTAAGAATACATCTTCACAACAGGTATTACTAACTGGGTCAAGAAAAGGTAATGTCTATCTTGCAGATTGGAAGTCTTGCACACCAAATGCATGTCTTATTGCAAAGAGCTCAACTGATACTAATTGGCTATGGCACAAAAGACTAAGTCATTTGAACTTCAAGATGATGAACAGGATAGCAAGACATGGACTGGTGGAAGAAATGCCAAATGAAGTATACAACAAAGAACATATTTGCAAAGCCTGTCAGGAGGGAAAGCAAGTGAAATCAACCTTCAAAATCAAAGTTGCAACCTCTACTGACAGAGTACTTCAATTGTTGCACATGGATCTCTTTGGTCCAGTAACCCCTGTAAGTATCGATGGAAGAAAATATACTCTTGTTGTTGTTGATTATTCCAGGTACACTTGGTGGTATTTCTAGCAAGCAAGAAGGAGACTCAACTCAGGCTATCAGAACTTCTGAAGAAAGTTAGCAATGAAAAGAGCCTGAATAATGTAAAGATAAGGTCAGATAAGGGCACTGAATTCATTAATTCAATTATATCTGATTTCTGCAAAGAGTTTGGTATTGCTCATGAGACCTCAGCTGTAAGAACTCCACAACAAAATGGAGTAGTTGAAAGAAGAAATAGGACTCTCAAGGAGGCAGCAAGGATAATGTTGGCAGAAGCTCAAGTTCCTAAGTGATTTTGGGCTGAAGTTATTAATACTTCTTGCCACACTCAGAATAGATCCATGGTAACCAAACATCAAGGAAAAACTCCATATGAGTTATGGAATGGCAGAAAGCCTCAGGTATCCAACTTTCATATTTTTGGTTGCAAGTGTTTCATTCACAGCAATGGGAAAACTCAACTAAAAGCTTTTGATAACAAAGCTGATGAAGGAATCTTCTTAGGATATTCCCAAATCAGTAGAGCCTTCAGAGTTTACAATTGTAGAACTCTTGTTGTGGAAGAAACACCTCATGTGGTCTTTGATGAATCTACCTTTGAGTCCAGGAGTAAGGAGAATAAGGAGGTGATAAGCAAAAGACTAACTAGAGTGAGTATCAAGTCAAAAGGTTATCCTGAGAATTGTGTTGGTGCATACATCCCAACCTGGGATAACCTAAATGATCAACAATTCAAAGAGGACACTCAAAGTCAAACCACTCCTCACAGCTCACCTGAGAGCTCTCCTGAACATATAACTGAACTGATGAACACTATCCCAGTTCAAGAGGTAAGTAATGTCGATGAAGATGTGGTCACAGCTGAGACATCTACTGAGCCCATCATTCAAGGGGAAACCAATGACACTACCATTGAGAATGAAAATACCTTGAATGATGACTCAGGACTTCAACCCTCTGTCTTATTTCCTGAATTTGAATTTGTTAGGATATAGATTAGATGTTTTGAAGATGTTAAAACAAGAACTTATAATAGGACTAGCTGAACCTGTTAGTCAGCTACAGATTAGTATAGGTCTAGAATAGGTCTTTGGTTAAGGGGGAAGAAATCTGTGCAGACCAGAGGAGGTGACCAGATGAGGTGACCAGAGAAGGTGACCAGAGAAGGTGACCAGAGAAGGTACCAGATGAGGTGACCAGATGAGGTATGACCAGATGAGGGGTCACCAGAGCAGAAGTGTCGCCAGAGCAGATGAGGTCCAGAGGAGTCTGACCAGATGAGCTTGGACCAGAGGAGTCTGCCAGAGGAGTCTGACCAGATGAGCTTGGACCAGAGGAGTCTGCCAGAGGAGTCTGACCAGATGAGCTTGGACCAGAGGAGTCTGACCAGAGGACTCCCTAGAAGACCTCTCCCAGATGAGACCAGACCAGAAGACCCCAGACCAGACCAGACGAGAGACGGATTAGTTCACCTACCAGGAGCATCTTAGTAATCTGAAGACAATGAGACTTTGGAAATTCATGATGGAGATGAAGGCAATCTGGAAGTCAACTGACAGAGGATCTGATTGATTGATTGCTTGATTAAAGTCAACTAATCAATCAATATAATCAATCTTTGATTGATTATATTCCTCCAATTATGGTTGTTCGAATTTCTAGCTTCCAACGGCTAGTTTATTCCACAACTATAAATAGGAGTGCTTGGATTAGTTCAAGAGACAAGAGTCGCGCGAGAGCACACCAAGAACACACGAGCTCTTCCAATCACTCACCTTTGTCCTTTCTAGTTTATATACACTCTATTAGGAGTTTAGTTGGATTATTACTCAACCTGTTCATCTTGTTAGATAAGGTTGGTGTAAGTTGTAAGAAGGAGCTGGTACATTCGGAAATTCCAGTAGTAAGTAAGTTGGTTGGAGAGTGAGAAAGACCCCTTTGAAGAAAGGGAGAGTGGACGTAGGACAAGTTGGTCCGAACCACTATAAATCCGGTGTTCTCTACTTTTCTGCACTTTAAAATTCTGCATTTCAATTCTAGCACTTTATTTTGTAAACGGGTTTTCATTAAAATAAACTTAAAACGCTTTCCGCTGGATATTTTTGGGACCAACAAGTGGTATCAGAGCAGTGTGTCCTACAGACCACTGTTTTGAAATTATCTCGGTGGTCACCAGGGCAGATCCATATTTTTTTGAAAAACCCAAATATTTGTGGTGCTAACAAATTTTGCAGAAATGGGCTCAAAGAGATGCAGTAGAAGAGACACCAGGAGGTACTCCCAAAGAAGCTTAGCAGATGAGGAAGAAGAGGTATCCACTTCTGGTTCATCATCCAATTATGGACCAGACGAAGAGATATGTCTTATAACAGATGAGGTATGTAATCGAACTCCCTCTTCTTCTTCTCATTCTTCTTTTTCTGAACAATCAGAGGAGTCTTTTACGCAAAATTTGCTATTAGATCTCCAAAAATCTATACAACTTTGTCAAAAGTTGGAAGATGAGAACACAAAGTTGAAAGCAGAAAATCAGAGGCTTTCACAATGTTTAGGCAACCCAACTGATCTACCAGCTGAACAAGTTCAAACACTGGTAGAAGAGTCCACTGACTTGAAAACCATATGTGATGAACAAACTAAGCTGATAGAAAAGTTGCTTGTTGAAAACATTGAGAAAGATAATGAATATATTCTGCTGAAAGCTATGTTCGATGAACTCTTCCATCAAAACGAAATTGTAAAAGATAGTGAGGACAAACTCAAGATGAGAGTGGAGCAGCTGACTACAGCAAACAATGCTGTGTCACACATAGCTGCCTCATCTCAAAGAGAGCATGATAAGACAGGCCTTGGTTATGCCAAACCTGAATCCTCACCTGATCAGAAAGAAGAACAGTCTAGTAATTTCATTGATAAGGGTAAAAGGCCAGCTGACCAGGCAACTCAACCTAATGGGCAGATGAGTCCTAAAACTCAAAAACCCAAAAGGCAGAGGAGGAATTTTAAGAAGGGTTATACCCAGAATAAAAGACCTCAGCCAGGCCAGCAGAGTAGAAGACAGATCTTCTCAAAAGAGGCAGAACCAGATGACTCCTACTCACCTGCAGAGGACTTTCAAGTCACCTGCCAGACCAGCTGGAACCTTTGATGGTTCTAGTAAGACTTACCCATATCAAAAGAATTTCAAGTCTGTTGCTTTAAGACAAGTTATTCCTTCTACTGGACAAGCTCATAAGAGAAGAAGAGCCTCTAGAAGAAATAACCATGTCGAAGCCTCTTATGTTCAGTGTGTTTTTGTGGATATATATGGAAGAAAGATAAGATCACCTGATTCAAAAAGGGATGATCTATTCTTGTGGCTTCCTAAAAATTGTGCTAACCCCCCTGGACCCAGTAGGGTACCAAAAAGTTGATTGCCTGCAGATACACAAGAAGACCAGCTGATGTTTTGCCCCAATATCAGCTAAGCATACTTTTAGGGGGAAGATCAGTTGACCCAGCCTGCTAGAATCTCTATTTTGATAATTCAAGTTTTCTTGTCTTGTTATTATTTAAGTTCTTCCAGTTTTAACATCATCAAAAAGGGGGAAATTGTTAGGATATAGATTAGATGTTTTGAAGATGTTAAAACAAGAACTTATAATAGGACTAGCTGAACCTGTTAGTCAGCTACAGATTAGTATAGGTCTAGAATAGGTCTTTGGTTAAGGGGGAAGAAATCTGTGCAGACCAGAGGAGGTGACCAGATGAGGTGACCAGAGAAGGTGACCAGAGAAGGTGACCAGAGAAGGTACCAGATGAGGTGACCAGATGAGGTATGACCAGATGAGGGGTCACCAGAGCAGAAGTGTCGCCAGAGCAGATGAGGTCCAGAGGAGTCTGACCAGATGAGCTTGGACCAGAGGAGTCTGCCAGAGGAGTCTGACCAGATAAGCTTGGACCAGAGGAGTCTGCCAGAGGAGTCTGACCAGATGAGCTTGGACCAGAGGAGTCTGACCAGAGGACTCCCCAGAAGACCTCTCCCAGATGAGACCAGACCAGAAGACCCCAGACCAGACCAGACGAGAGACGGATTAGTTCACCTACCAGGAGCATCTTAGTAATCTGAAGACAATGAGACTTTGGAAATTCATGATGGAGATGAAGGCAATCTGGAAGTCAACTGACAGAGGATCTGATTGATTGATTGCTTGATTAAAGTCAACTAATCAATCAATATAATCAATCTTTGATTGATTATATTCCTCCAATTATGGTTGTTCGAATTTCTAGCTTCCAACGGCTAGTTTATTCCACAACTATAAATAGGAGTGCTTGGATTAGTTCAAGAGACAAGAGTCGTGCGAGAGCACACCAAGAACACACGAGCTCTTCCAATCACTCACCTTTGTCCTTTCTAGTTTATTTACACTCTATTAGGAGTTTAGTTGGATTATTACTCAACCTGTTCATCTTGTTAGATAAGGTTGGTGTAAGTTGTAAGAAGGAGCTGGTACATTCGGAAATTCCAGTAGTAAGTAAGTTGGTTGGAGAGTGAGAAAGACCCCTTTGAAGAAAGGGAGAGTGGACGTAGGACAAGTTGGTCCGAACCACTATAAATCCGGTGTTCTCTACTTTTCTGCACTTTAAAATTCTGCATTTCAATTCTAGCACTTTATTTTGTAAACGGGTTTTCATTAAAATAAACTTAAAACGCTTTCCGCTGGATATTTTTGGGACCAACAGAATTCATTCCTGTATCTAGTGACTCAACTTCAGAAGAGTTAAACTCTACTGAAGGGAATCAGCCTAGGAGGACATGGCTCTCAGATCATCCTATTGAGCTAATCCTAGGTGATCCTACCTCGGGAGTCAAAACTAGAAGTTTTCATGGAGAAAGTGCATTATATTTTGTTGTTTCTTATCTAACCAGGAACCAGGTTCCATTGAAGAAGCACTTCAAGACTCAAACTGGATTATATCAATGCAAGAAGAGCTCAACCAATTCACAAGGAATCAAGTATGAGAGTTAGTTGACAGACCATATCACTACAATGTGATTGGAAACAAGTGGGTATTCAAGAACAAGAAGGATGAGAATGATGTCATAGTCAGAAACAAGGCCAGGCTAGTAGCAAAGGGCTATTCTCAAGTGGAAGGTTTTGACTATGATGAAACCTTTGCCCTGGTGGCCAGATTGGAAGCAATAAGGTTATTTCTTGCATATGCTGCTCATAATAAATTCAAGGTATATCAAATGGATGCCAAGAGTGTTTTCTTGAATGGAATACTCAACGAGGAAGTCTATGTGGAGCAACCCCCAGGTTTTGAAGAAAGCCACAAAGTATATAGACTGAGGAAAGCTCTATATGGACTGAAACAGGCTCCAAGAGCTTGGTATGATACTTTGTCACAGTTCCTGTTGGATCATGGTTTTATCAAAGGAAGAGTATATAGAACTCTCTTCAGGATCACAAAAGGAAAGGACACTCTGCTAGTTCAAATCTATGTGGATGATATCATCTTTGGTTCTCCAAACCAAGTCCTCTGTGAAAAGTTCTCTCAACTGATGAAAGGAAAGTTTGAGATGTCAATGATGGGAGAAATGAACTTCTTCCTTGGACTTCAAGTCAAACAGTCCTATGAAGGAATCTTCATCAACCAAGACAAATATACAAGAGAGTTGATCAACAAGTTTGGATGCCAGACCAGCAAAGTTGCAAGAGTTCCACTCAACACCAACACCAAGATGGAACCTGATGAAGATGGTGAGTCGGTAGATCAGACTCACTACAGAGAAATCATTGGGTCTCTACTGTATCTCACAGCAAGCAGGCCTAATATCACATTTGCAGTGGGAATATGTGCTAGATATCAAGCCAACCCAAAGAAGAGTCATCTGGAAGCTGCTAAGAGGATTCTCAAATATTTAAAGGGTACTATGAATATGGGATTATGGTATCCCTCAGATGACAGTTTGGAACTCACAGGTTACTCAGATGCAGACTATGGAGGATGCAGAATTGATAGAAAATCAACCTCATGCACTTGTTAATTCTTGGGAAGTAAGCTGATATCTTGGTTTTCCAAGAAACAAAATTCAGTAGCCACAAGTACTACTTAAGCTAAATATATGGCAGCTGGAAGTTGTTGTGCTCAAATTCCTTGGCTAAGATAACAACTGAGAGATTACAGCATCTTTGCTAATGAAGTTCTTATTTTCTGTGACAACAATAGTGCAATTGCTATTTCAGAAAATCCAGTTCTCCACACAAGATGCAAGCATGTTGATATAAGGCATCATTTCATCAGAGATCATGTGGAAAAGAAGGATATCAAAATGCTCAAGATTCACACTGACAAATAGAAGGCAGATATATTTACTAAACCTTTGACTGAAGCAAGGTTTCAAGAACTGTCAGTGGAGCTTGGACTTCTAGATCCAGGAGAGTAAAGATGAAGTCTTTACAAAACTCAGAAGATTTGAATTCAAATTAGTGGAGGTTCCACCTCAGAGGAGTCACTAATCTCAGAAGAGCTTCATTTCACAGAAGAGGTTCAACCTCAGTGGAGGTCAATGTTTTGTACTCATGTTATTCTTCAAATCTGAAAGCCTCTTGGTTTTTAAATATAAATTTGATTTCAAAATTTTATTAATGAGTGCTTTCTGAAAATTAAATCTTTTTACACTATTTCGAAAAGATTTTGATAAGGCGGGCATTTAATGCACGTTGTACAAGTCAGACATACTTTTTCAGTTTCCTATCTCACGCGCCCTAAAAGCCGGATGATGTGACCTTCCGGCTACCAACTCTTTCAATCCCCACCTCTCATTTTAGGCGGTTATTTCCTAACCGTCGAGATCTATCAAAAACTTATCACTAACCCTTTCGACTATCCACGATCTTTCTCCAAATTAATCTTAGACGTTGATTACGCTTCTCAATCTCACCATTCATTACTCATATAAAAGACCCCAAAACCAGTCTTAAAACGTTTTCGAGCACTCTTCAAGCAAATACCTCCCCCAAAATACTCTCTGCAAAATTCTTACAATACCTTCTAAATCTAAAATGGTCAGAGTTAGTCTAGGTTTTCTAACCAACAAAGATAAATTTTGGTATGAGCCTATAGTTGTTTTTGACAACCCTGAGATTCAAACCAGACCAGAGTTTGGGCATATCAAGGAGGCCCTGGACATGGTGAAGGATGCTGGTTTGGAAAAATTTCTATCTATCCACCCCCAAAACTGCTTCGATAGACAAGTATTGGAGTTCTTCTTCAGTGATGCTAACACTGATTCAAAGATTAAGTCATGTCTATTTTTGAAGAGGAAGAAAAAGGTGATGAGGGATGATACTGAAATCATCGAGCACCAGAAAGTGAGGAAGGAGATCTATCTGGAAGGTGATGATCTCAAGGATCTCTTTGGACTTCCATCTGAAGGCCCAAATCCAGATACTTGTATCGCGGATAAGGAGGAGGACTGGGTCTACTCTATTATGCAGAAGAAGACGAAGTACAGTCCCACAATGAACAGATTTATACTCCTTCTTGTATACAATGTTCTTTGTGAGATTGTTGGGAAATGTATTTTGGGTAATCAAGGAAGCACGGAGCAAGTAAGCAAGCCCAAACTGAGGCTGATGAAAGCAATAGTGGACAGCAAGGAGAAGAGCTATAACTGGCAACAATTTTTCTTGAGAGCTCTGAACAAAGAAAAGTTGAAATTCCAGCCGGAAAAGACTCCCCAATTGTCAAGTAAGCTGAACTTTGCCACTAAGATCTCTTACTTGATCGTAATTGTTGATGTGGGAGTAGACTGGAAAGAGGATAGAAAATGGAGCAATTTGAAGGCTCTATTCAAATCTGGTAAAGCCTTGGAGACAAGGAAGCTGAGCACGGAGGTGGAAAGCCCGAAAGCAGCGAAGGAGGCTGAAGAAGCAAACCCTGCTGAAGGGAAAAAGACCAAGCTAAAAAGGAGACTTGTAAAGCTAAGTGACAAGATGACTTTACACAAAGAGGAAGAGGCAGAGAAGGCCTCAAAGAAGGAGAAGAAGAGGTCATCTGAGGCTATGAAGGAGAGTGCCTCAAAGAAAGTCAGAACTACAAACTCCACTGATGAGTCATCTTCAGGTAACCCTGACTCATCTCCTAACGTTATATCTACTGAGTCTGACTCAGATGTCCTTACCCCAACCCCCATCAAACCCAAAACCAAACCCCGTACTCCTGTCAAAACCAAGAGAATTTCCAAAATCTCTAAAACCCCCACTGAAGGCTTTCAACAGCCTGAAAGTGGTTCCCCAAATAACACCCTATCTAAGGCATCTACTGAGGCATCCTCAAACCCTACTGAACCCATCTCCACAACCCCCTCTGTTCAAACCTAAATCTCATCTGAGATCCAAACCTCAACTGATCCCAACCCTCCTGAAATCTAGGCCACTCACTTAGAAACTATCCCAGAGGAGCCAATAGATATCAGATCCCCTACCCCTTCCATTCCATCTGATGATGAAGAAGAGTGCTCCTTTCTGGATACTCTTAGGGATGAAGTGGCTTACTCACTGGAAAATAAATATCCAGAGCTTGATGGGTTTCCCACCCTGAAGGCAATGCTTTTTAGAGTAAGGCTACTTGTCCAGCTGAAGGATAGGCGACTGAGAGAAATCCTCATGGCTGTTGGAGGAAGCAATGCTAAGGATTGGAAGAAGGAAGAAAGGGAGGTCTTGGAGTTTGCAGGAATGACCAAAACCAGGCTCCTCTGTGATGAAAAAATCTTTCAGAGCCTGGTGATGGACAAACTTGCTGAAGTAAAGAAGGGAGCTGAAGGAGAAAAAGTTATTGAAGAAGAGAAGGAGAAGTCAGGAGAAGAGGAGAAAGTGGAAGAGGGAGAGAAAGAGAAAGAGAAGGAGGAGGAGGAGTCCCAAAAGGAGGAAGGTACTTCACCATAGCAAGGTGGTGGTGAAGTAGCCAAGGATGTATCTTTGGCAAGAGATACTGAGGCACAAAATTTGCCAAAGGAAAGCTCAGTAGAGGTGTCTACTGAAGCTCTCCCACAACAACCCTCAGTGGTGACTATGGAATCAGCTGAGGTGACTGGAAAAGATGGAGTTGAAACGGAAAAGGAAAAACAAAATGAGGTAGAAATCACCAACATTGTGAGTGGAGAAATACTAGCAATCATTCCTGTAAAAGACGAGTTGGCTGAAAAAAATAGAGTTGAAAAACAGAGTAAGAGAGAAAGTGAGAAGAGAGAGGAGGAGGTAGATGAGACTGGAGTCTTAGGTGGTGAGAAAGAGGGGGGAGGAACTAACATTCTTTGTAATACAGGTATCCAAACTGAAGAAGTACCCCAAGTTCAAATACACCTAACTCCACTGAGGGATGCTGTTCAAAACCTTCAAGATGAAAAACTTCCATCCCTACAAGCTCAACTGAGAGATGTCCAGGAGATAGTCCAGGAGGAAGTTGATGAAATGGTCATCCTCTCAGACCATATTGATGAGCTCATGGAATCTACCACTGCCTCTTTTCATAACCTTACACTTAAAGTAGAAGATTCACAACAGATGGTGATAGATGTTGTTGAAGGCCAGAGTGTGCTGGTGATAGAGGCTCTGAAGAAGCTGGAGAAGAAGGAGGAAGAGGCCTGAACTTAATTTCTGAAGGATTCAGTGGAGAATGTCTCCATTAACCTAAAGTCTTCTGTAGAGACTTTCTCAACTGACCTGATAGGGAAGATTGAAGGGTTATGGGACAAAAACTGACAGAATTCGAGGCCTAGAAGCTAAGCTGAAAGATGTGATCAAGAAGGCTGCTGAGGACTTCCCAACTCAGGAGAAGACTAATGTCCTCATTGATGAGAAGCTGGCTCAGTTTGTAAACTTTGGTCAGAATGCTGGTGCAACCCTGGAAAGAATTGAAGAGAAGGTTGATCACTGCTCTACTCAACTTAAAGCCCTTGAACATGATCAGATAAGGCTTAACATCACTGTTGCTGAGTGCATGATTAATGCCGAAAAGGGGGAAAAGTTAGTAAGTGGAAAGCAGATGAAGCTCAATCCCAACAATGAGATGGAAATAATTCTTGAAACTGATGACTTTGCAAAAAGTCAGCAGATCAAGAATACTATGAAGAAAGTAACAAAGGAAGCCCAGAAGATTGCTGATGAGAAGAGTAAGGGAGATAAAGGCAAAGAAGTCCAGGAACAGAGGGATTTAACCAAGTTCAGAGAGGCTGCTGTGAAGTAGAAGAAAGAGAGAGATGCTCAAAAGGGGGAAACAACTAAGAGAAAAATAAATGATGTTCTCTCAGTAGAGGTGGCAAAAAGAACAAGATCCTTAGGAAGGTTGGCTGCAAAGTCATCTGACGACTCAGTGGAGGTACTTCCTATCTTAAACCCTGAACCTATCTCCTCTAAAATCCCCAAATCTGCCCCCACAAGAGTTACTGAGCTCACTGAGCTAATCAAGGGAGCTGGAGGTATGAATGAGAGAGCTATGAGATTAACTGCTCAACAGCAAGAGAGGAGAGATAAGGTTGTTGGGAAAATGGAGTCCATTGCAGAGTTAGCAGAGAGAAAGAAGAAGGAAAGGCTAACCACCTTTGATAAAACTACTTCAAAGAAATTCAGAAATGGTTATCAAAGGTGGGGCTGCAAAGCTGTAGAAAGACAAGGTGGCTCCTTCAAAGGCCCAGTTCCCTCATCATGATACTTGGGTTCCCAAGAAGCTGAATGATGCTTGGGAAACTGCCAAGAGGGAGTTTGTGTACTCATTTTATGTCAGCGGAGAATTGGGAAAGGAAAATGCTCAAGATTTGTTTAATGTCTGGTTATTCGAGACTTACCCAAAGCTCTATCCTGAGATAAGTGAAGCCTGGAATGACAAGTTTCCAGATCATGCGTTGAAGGCTCCTGAGCCAATCACCTACTGGCCTCCACAAGATGCAACTGGAGCAGTTGATAGAGAGCGGATTACAGATGAATGGGTGTCTTTGTGTGAGCATTTAGGTCTCAGGGGACATTCAAAAGAAGTTATGGAAAGAAAGAATGAACTGAAGATCCGAGTCTTCAAGCAATATGGACTTGAACCCTTGTTTGAATCCATCTGAAGAAGTTAAGTGTTTACTGGGCATTTGTTTATAAGTCCCAGTTGTTCTTTTTGCATTTTGAATTTTTGACAGTAGACTTCATGTAATTGTACTCATCTTATTCTTCATAAAATGAAACTCTACTGTTTTTAATGCCCAAGATAATATCTCATTATCATTTAGGCTTATGTACTTGAATGCTTTTACTTACAAAAATCCTTTGAATTATATGTCATATGAAGAACCTCATTTGAAAGAAGATATGTAATAAGATAGGTTTCGGCATAATCAAAAAGGGGGAAATTGTTGGGAAATTGTATAGACTTAAGTTTTGATTAAGATGACAAAAAGTTCCTCTTTAGTTATTTGTAAGTAAAACTGTTCAGTAGAGTTATAGTTTAGAAAGACAGTTCAAATGTTAGGGAAGTGAAGTGCAGTTAGTAAATTCTGGAGTGTATTGAAGAATGAAGTCAGCTGAAGATTGAAGTCCGCTGAAGACAAACTGATCTGAGAAATAGTCTAAGTCTTGAATGTTTTCAAAGTACATTCACACTAAGACTAAAACCATCAGGAGAGGACCAAGGTCCACTGATGTGAACTAACAAAGCACATTCAATGCTAAACACATTAAAAGTTGTTAGTTAATCTGGTTAGAACAAGACAAAATGGATTTCAGTGAAGCTTACAATAAATGAAGGAATAAGAAGGTTCTCTCAGAGGAGTTCCACCTTAAAGCAAGACAGGATTCTGAGCAAGCAGACTGAACGGCCCAATGAGAAGATGACACGTAGGTGTACTCTACTGACAACCGACCTGTCACAGACTGACAAGTACCAAAAGTCTTTCCCTAGCATTCTATAGAAAGTTGGTGAACAGGCATGGTCTTTCAGCCGTTTCTTGACAAGACTTAAAGCTTCAAATAAAGTCGTTTGAACCAATCAGATACAAGAAGACTTACTTGAGAAGATTCAACTCCAACGGGAAGATTTTTAAGAAGGTCTATAAATACAAAAGGACGTGCTCATTTCTATGCACGGGAAACTCACAAATTCTAAGCTATCTCTACATTCATAATTACCTAAGAAGCACTCGAAATTACCTTTGTTTCCCAAGTGTTTCATATCTGTAGAGAGCATACCAAGCCTTCTGTAATCGAGCTTAAAGCTATATCCAAACCTTAGAAAGAGATAATCCATCCTAAGCCTTGAACTAAACTGTAAGGATTATCTCACAACAGTTGGAATCAAACCCTACTCAAAACCCTAATCAGTTGTTAGGTTTAGAGTTAGTGTTAAGTGGTGTTAGTAAGCTGATTGTTTGTATCAGTCTGAAAGCTAGTTTGTTTTGGGAACTATGACCTGGAATTATCCTAGTGATCAATCATCCTAAGAGAGGATTAATTGATCAGTGCACCTTGGCATTATAACACAAGGAATTCCAAGTGAAAGGAATTCTCGTGTTTAATCAGGACAGTGGACGTAGGAGAATCATCTCTGAACCACTTTATATCTTGTGTACTTACTTTCTGCTATATCTTAGTGTGAGTTATTCATTCAAAGTTTATCAAAGTAAAACGAGATTTCTTAAGGGCTCACTAATCCGCATCTGAAAGCTAATTAGATAGTAGTTCAACTGAAAGTCTTGAGCTTTCAGTGGAGGTATTATCTCAGAAAGCTTTCACAAGTAATTCTCAGCAGACTTCAAGTCCACTGACGAGTTACTGTCTTAAGTAACCTGATAAGTTTTAAGAAGTTTAAATTTGTAACCTCAGGTGTATTCCCCCCCCCCCACACATACACATGATTATTCGTTTCGGGACCAACAAACTTCATAGCCATGAATATTCTCTACACCACCATTCCAGACTCAGTAATGGGAAGAGTAATCCATTGTCAGGCTGCAAAGGAGGTTTGGGACACTCTTGCCCTCATGTGTGAAGGCACTGATAAAATAAAAAAGAATAAGCTTTCAGTAGATGTTCAAGAGTATGAGCAATTCATCATGGAGCCAATTGAGACCATTGATCAACTTGATGGGAGGTTCACTGATATAATGAATGAGATTAACTTCCTTGGTAAATTGTACACAAAGAGAGAAGTTGCTTTGAAAATCCTGAGAGGTTTGACCTCAAGTTGGGATGTGTACTCAGTAATGATGCAGAATACCAAAGATCTGTCCAGCATGTCTATGCAACTGGTATTCTCTTAATTAAAGGCTTATGAATTTGATCTTAATAGGAAAAGGGCTCCTGATGAGACCTCAGCTGAGAAGGGGGTTGCCTTCAAAGCTAAGGAGACTGAGCCCAAATCTCCAAAGCTACAGAAGAGTACAAAAGCAAGTAAATCTCAAAGCAGGGCTGAGATGCAAGAGGAACTCAGCCTAATGGCTAGAAGGTTTGAAAAACTTAATAGCCGTTTTGGCAAGTATAAAAGGTTTTACAGGGATAACAGGGAAAGAAGAAGCTATCCACAAAAGGACACCAGAGAAGGAGAGAAAGGCTCCACTGAGGTGGAAAAAAAGAAAGAATACAAAAACTATTCCAAAGCTGAAGGATCATCATCAAAGGCTAGAGAGTCTACTGAAGAAAAGGATGATGATGCCAACAGATACTATCGGTGCAAGAAGGTTGGGCATTTTCAGTATGACTATCCTCAACTGAGCACAAAAGAAAGGAAAGAAAGGCAAGCCAAGAGGGACAGAAGATATGGAGAAAGAAAAGCCATGGTGGCTAAGGATGTTGATGAAGATCTAGAGTCATCTGATGGACTATTCTCTGATAGCAGTGATGATGACATGTGCCTCATGGCTAGAGAAGAACCTGAGGTACAATCTAAACCATCCATTTCTTTAAGACACTCACTTGAGCTAAGCTCAGAGTCAACAGAGGAACTCAATCTTCAGTCTGCTTTGGAACAATTGATGATTGACTTCTCAAGGTTGCAAGAAGCAAGTTTCTGTCTCCAAGATGAAAACAAAAAACTCTTGAGTGAAAACTCCAAGTTAATTGAATCTGGGAATCAAGCAGATCTTAATTCAGCTAGATCTACTATTGAATTGACAAAAGAGGTGGAAACCCTCAAGTGTCAAGGAAATGGTAAAGATCAACTGATAAAGGATCTCACTGAATCTATGACAAGGTTAAGTGAAGAGAATTTTAAACTGGTAAGCCAAATAAAGGAATCTCTCCTGAAATTGATGTCTTACACAATTCTGAAGAGACCTTGTTAAAAAGGATTGATTCTCTAAACAAACCCTCTCTTGCCATAGAGGAGATCCAAAATTTTCAAATCAATTCCAATAACAAGTGTGGAATAGGTTATATTTCAAAACCTTCAGAAGGTACTCTGAGTGTTTCTTCTTCAAGTGGCACAAAGAGAGTCTTTGTGAAATCTGTGAACTTTCAACCATAGGTTCTAGATAAAGAAAAAAGACCAGCTGAGATTATCCAAAAGAAAAGTCAACAACAGCCAAAACTGTTGGGATATGTTTTAGTTTTGATGATTTTCCAAAATGATATGTAATAGGTTTGAAAGCAGTCATGAGTGTATCTTAGTTTCAAGTCAGGCTAGGTGATATCTCAGTAGAATAGGCTATCAGTTGAGAAGAACTCAGTTGAGGAAACACTCAGTTGAGGGGGAACTCAGCAACACAGCCTGAGGAAATCAAGATGACATCAAGAAGAACAGACTGAAGTCAAGTCAGAGACCTGAACCTAAAGAAAAGCCTGAAGGATGTCCCACTGAGTATAAACCTGACTGATCTAAGCTGAGTCAGTGGACCACTCATTGAAGAGCACGATCAGGAGGATCAGTGCTGTACCAAGTAGGCCCTGAAGGAGTCAGACTACTGTGGTCAGGGAAGTTTATCATTCAGCCTTATGACAAACTTCTTGGAGAGATCTTCAAAGAGTCCCTGAAGGACAACTACACTGAAGACAGCTGTGTCAACTGAAGATCATCAAGTCAGAGGAGGATATGCCATCTGAAGTTAGTGCGCCCTGATCAAGCCCACTGAGTCAAAGATTTATTGGATTCAGTCCATGTGGACCAATCACGTCAAGACAACGTATCTGACACTGACAAGGCCGAGTTCCAAGAAAAGTAGGTGAAACCTATTAATTGTATGGATTCGAATATAATTTCCTCCAACGGTTACATTTGGATCCACACTATAAATACAAGGTCATAGCTGCGGTTTGAAGTGTGTGTGAAGTAAGAAAAATCAACACCTACGAGCTGTGAAGGTGCGAGTGTTTAAGTGCATTGTATGGGAGTTATAAGGAGGCACGATTCACATCTTGTACACTGCCATTAGGGTTCATATTTATACACAAATGAGTGTTCAGCTTGTAACTCTTAGCTTAGAGAGGTTTTCCCAATCTTAGCTTTAGGCTAACACATTGTAAGGGGAAACCTCACCTAGTTGGAGAAAACCCAACTGAAACCAAAACCCTACTTGTCAAGTTTGTTGGTAGTAAGTTGTGAGTGAGAAAGGAAGGAAGGAAGCAAGATCTGGAGTTATAGATCTGGGTGCACATTGGCACGTTAAAAACAAGAATCCCTGTTAGTGGATTTCCTGTTAAATCAGGCCGTGGATGTAAGAGCTTGAGTCTTTGAACCACGTTAAACTGAGTGTTTTATTGTTTTAAGTATTTACTAAAGTATTGTGAAAATCTACTAACTGAGAGCATTGTTAAATAAAACTTTGGTTAAGTATTAGATCCGGGAGAAACCTTCTCACTGACCAGTTCAGACAACGCACTCGAGAGTTCAGCATCTCAAGTCACTATGTTGCTTAGAGCATGAGTCTCCAAGTCTTCACACTGACTTGGAAACTCAACCTCTAAGCAGTGCAGTGACTTGAAGTGAAACCTCTCGAGTCACTGCCTTGTTAAGAGACTGAGCTCGCAAGTCAGTTGCACTGACTTGAGTGCTCTGGCTCTTAGCAATGCAGTGACTTGAGTATTATTCACTCTTGCTGAACTCCCTGAGGAAAAGGTTTAAAAAAAATTCTCCTGAATTCCCATTTGTCCTGAAAAAGTCATTTAGAAACGGGACCATCAATTGGTATCAGAGCGGGTTATTCACATGACCACTGATTCAGTTTTGTTAAGAAAAATGGTCAACCGAATAGATCTTAAATATTTTAAACTATGGGAATTCCTGCTTATTTCAAACTATTACCTGTGTTCTGACATTCAACTTGTAATAGAAAATCATTTGGTTAAAAGTTTTGGAATCATCAAAAAGGGGGAAATTGTTGGGATATGTTTTAGTTTTGATGATTTTCCAAAACGACATGTAATAGGTTTGAAAGCACTCAGGAGTGTATCTTTAGTTTCAAGTCAGGCTAGGTGATGTCTCAGTAGAATAGGTTGTCAGTTGAGAAGAACTCAGTTGAGGAAACACTCAGTTGAGGGAGAACTCAACGAGGGGGAACTCAGCAACACAGCCTGAGGAAATCAAGATGACATCAACAAGAACATACTGAAGTCAAGTCAGAGACCTGAACCTAAAGAGAATCCTGAAGGATGTCCCACTGAGTATAAACCTGACTGATCTAAGCTAAGTCAGTGGACCACTCAGTGAAGAGCACGATCAGGAGAATCAGTGTTGTACCAAGTAGGCCCTGAAGGAGTCAGGCTACTGTGGTCAGGGAAGTTTGTCATTCAGCCTTATGACAAACTTCTTGGAGAGATCTTCAAAGAGTCCATGAAGGACAACTACACTGAAGATAGTTGTGTCTACTGAAGATCATCAAGTCAGTGGAGGATATGCCATTTGAAGTCAGTGCGCGCTGATCAAGCCCACTGAGTCAAAGATCCGTTGGATTCAGTCCACGTGGACCAATCACATCAAGACAGCGTATCTGACACTGACAAGGCCGAGTTCCAAGAAAAGTAGGTGAAACCTAATAATTGTATGGATTCGAATGTAATTTCCTCCAACGGTTACATTTAAATCCACACTATAAATACAAGCTCATAGTTGCGGTTTGAAGTGTGTGTGAAGTAAGAAAAATCAACACCTATGAGCTGTGAAGGTGCGAGTGTTTAAGTGCATTGTATGGAAGTTATAAGGAGGCACGATTCACATCTTGTACACTGACCATTAGGGTTCATATTTATACACAAATGGGTGTTCAGCTTGTAACTCTTAGCTCAGAGAGGTTTTCCCAATCTTAGCTTTAGGCTAACACGTTGTAGGGGAAAACCTCACCTAGTTGGAGAAAACTCAACTGAAACCAAAACCCTACTTGTCAGGTTTGTTGGTAGTAAGTTGTGAGTGAGAAAGGAAGGAAGGAAGCAAGATCTGGAGTTATAGATCTGGGTGCACCTTGGCACGTTAAAAACAAGAATCCCAGTTAGTGGATTTCCTGTTAAATCAGGCCGTGGATGTAAGAGCTTGAGTCTCTGAACCGTGTTAAGCTGAGCGTTTTATTGTTTTAAGTATTTACTAAAGTATTGTGAAAATCTGCTCACTGAGAGCATTGTTAAAGAAAACTTTGGTTAAGTATTTAGGTCAGGGAGAATCCTTCTCACTTACCAGTTCAGGCAACGCACTCGAGAGTTCAGCATCTCGAGTCATTGTGTTGGTTAGAGCATGAGTCTCCAAGTCTTCACACTGACTTGGTAACTCAGCCTCTAAGCAGTACAGTGACTTGAAGTGAAACCTCTCGAGTTACTGCCTTGTTAAGAGACTGAGCTAGCAAGTCAGTTGCACTGACTTGAGTGCTCTGACTCTTAGCAATGCAGTGACTTGAGTATTATTTACTCTTGCTGAACTCCCTGAGGAAAAAGTTTAAAAAAAATAGCTCCTGAATTCCCATTTGACCTGAAAAAGTCATTTAGAAACGGGACCATCAAAAACCAATTGGAAAGGCTCAGTTGACTATTCCAACCAAAACTCAACAGAGGTATTATCAGTCGAAGTCTTCACCAATGAAGCAACCTCAACTGACAGTACCCAGGCATGAGCATTTCTCAAGGATTGACTCATATAGAGAACCTATTTCTTTTGTGCCTAAAGGAAAAGGTTCCTCATACCTTTATCAACAAAGACCAAGACCAGATGCACCCAAGCCTAAGAAGAAGAAAGTTAAGAAGGTTCATGTTCCTTCAAAGGCTGACACCCGTAGACAGTTTACTCCAAAGGCAGCAAGGGAGGTAATTATCTACGTAGATGTTTATGGAAGACAAATTAGCCACTCTAAAGTGATTAGAACAGTAAGACAAATTTGGATTCTTAAAGGTACAGCTAACTGGTAGGACCCAACACAAAATGGGTACCTAAAGCTTGAACTTGAGTGCAGGGCTCAGTGGACTTCAACAAAGGAGAAGCTCTTAATTCCTCAGTCTGGTACTTGGACAGTGGATGCTCCAGGCACATGACTGACAATAAAAGTCTCCTTAAAGAATTTGTTGAGAAAGAAGGTCCACAGGTCACTTTTGGTGACAATTCACAAGGAGCCACCAAAGGTTATGGTACTTTAATTATTGTTTCAGTAAGAGTTAACAATGTATCCTATATCAGTGGACTTAAGCATAATCTACTATCTATTAGTCAGTTTTGTGATAGAGGATACAGTGTTGAATTTTCATATAACCTGTGCTTTGTTAAGAATACATCTTCACAACAGGTATTACTAACTGGGTCAAGAAAAGGTAATGTCTATCTTGCAGATTGGAAGTCTTGCACACCAAATACATGCCTTGTAGAAAAGAGCTCAACTAACACCAATTGGCTATGGCATAAATGGCTGAGTCATCTGAACTTCAAGATGATGAACAAGAATGCAAGACATTCTCTAGTAGAAGGAATACCAAATGAAGTATATAACAAGGATCATGTTTGTAAAGCCTGTCAGGAGGGAAAGCAAGTCAAAGAATCCTTCAAAAGCAAAGTAGCTACCTCCACTGACAGAGTACTTCAACTGTTGCACATGGACCTTTTTGGTCCAGTAACCCATGTAAGTATCAATGGGAGAAAATATACACTTGTTTTTGTTGATGATTTCTCCAGGTACACATGGGTGGTATTCCTTACAAGCAAGAAGGAAACTCAAATCAGGCTGCCAGAACTGCTGAAGAAAGTTAGCAATGAGAAGAGCCTGAACATTGTGAAAATCAGGTCAGATAAGGGCACTGAATTTATTAACTCTATAATATCTGATTTTTGCAAGGAGCTGGGTATAGCTCATGAGACTTCAGCTGCAAGAACTCCTCAACAAAATGGAGTAGCTGAGAGAAGAAATAGGAATCTTAAGGAGGCAGCAAGGACAATGCTTGCAGAAGCTCAAGTTCCTAAAAGATTTTGGGTTGAAGCTATCAATACTGCCTGTCACGCTCAAAATAGATCCATGATAACCAAACATCAAGGAAAAACTCCATATGAGTTATGAAATGGAAGAAAGCCACATGTATCTTACTTTCATATTTTTTGTTGCAAGTGTTTCATTCATAACAATGGGAAAACTCAACTGAAGGCTATTGATAGCAAAGCTGATGAAGGAATTTTCTTAGGATATTCCCAAAGCAATAGAGCTTTTAGAGTCTACAATTGCAGAACCCTTGTTGTGGAAGAAACACCTCATGTGGTCTTTGATGAATCCACATTTGATTCCAGAAAGCCAAAGGAGACTGAGGAGGTGATAAACAAAAGGCTAACCAGACTGAGTATCAATCCAAAAACCTATCCTGAGAACAGTGTTGATGCATACATCCCAACTTGGGATAACCTCAAGGACTAATAGTCAACTGAACTGATGAACACCATCCCAGTTCAAGAGGTAAGTGACGTCAATGAAGATGTGGTCACAGCTTCTGATATCAAATGAGCCTATCATTCAAGGGGGAACCAATGTCACTATCATTGAGAATGAGAATACCTTGAATGATGACTCAGACCTTCAACCCTCTGTCTTACTTCCTGAATTCAATTTTGTTCCAATATCTAGTGACTCAACTTTAGAAGAGCTAGTCTCTACTGAAGGGCATCAGTCTAGGAGAAATTAGCTCTCAGACCATCCAATTGAGCAAATCCTAGGTGATCCTACCTCGGGAGTCAAAATTAGAAATTTTCATGGAGAAAGTGCTTTGTTTTGTTGCTTCTTATCTAACCAGGAACTAAATTCCATCGAATAAGCACTTCAAGATTCAAATTGGATCATTGCCATGCAAGAAGAGCTCAATCAATTCACAAGGAACCAAGTATGGGAGTTGGTGGATAGGTCATATCATTGCAATGTGATTGGAACCAAATGTGTTGGGAAAAGTAAAGCATACTTTCACGTATAACTCCACCAAAATGGGTGTTAAAAAATAAGAAGGATGAAAATGATGTCATAGTCAGAAACAAGGCCAGACTAGTTGCAAAGGGTTACTCTCAAGTTGAAGGATTTGACTATGATGAAACATTTGCCCCAGTGGCCAGTGGAGGCAATAAGGTTATTTCTTGCATATGCTGCTTACATGAGATTCAAGGTGTGTCAAATGGATGTTAAGAGTGCCTTCTTGAATGGAGTACTCAATGAAGAAGTGTATGTGGAGCAACCTCCAGGTTTTGAAGAAAGTCACAAAGTATATAGACTTGAAAGGCTCTATATGGACTGAAACAGGCTCCAAGAGCCTGGTATGATACTTTGTCCCAGTTCTTACTTGACCATGATTTCATCAAGGAAAGAGTAGATAGAACTTTGTTCAGAATAACAAAAGGAGAGGACACTTTGCTTGTACAAATCTATGTGGATGATATTATATTTGGTTCTCCAAATTAAGTTGATGGTCCCATTTTTGAAGGGCAAAATGGGAATTCAGGAGAATTTTTTTTTTAAACCTGCGCATCGCACCCTGACTGAGTTCAGTGAAGGAATACTCAAGTCACTGCGTTGCTGAGAGTCAGAGCTATCAAGTCAGTGATGAGACTTGAAAGCTCATGCTCTCAACAAGGCAGTGACTCGAGAGACTGAACTCTCGAGTGCCTTGCCTGATTTAGTCAGTGAGTTGGATCTCCCTGACACGTGCTTAACTAAAGTTTTCTTAACAAAGCTCTCAGTGAGCTAATTTTCACAATACTTTAGTAAATACTTTGAAAGATAAGTACGCTCAGTTTAACGTGGTTCAGAGACTCAAGCTCTTACATCCACGGCCTGATTTAACAGGAAATCCACTAACGGGATTCTTGTTTTTAACGTGCCAAGGTGCACTTACAACTGGACTCACGCCACTCCCTGGGCTGCCTCTCCTCACCTCACTACAAACCTGACATTCTCTGAAAGGGTTTAGTTTGGTTTGGTTTTCTCCAACTAGGTGAGGTTTTCCCTTACAATGAGTTAGCCTAAAGCTAGGATTGGGAAAACCTCTCTAAGCTAAGAGTTACAAGCTGAACACTCATTTGTGTAAATATATGAACCCTAATGGTCAGTGTACAAGATGTGAATCGTGCCTCCTTATAACTCCCATACAATGCACTAAAAGACTCACACCTTCACAGCTTGTAGGTGTTGATTTCTCTTTTCACACACAATACAACACTTCAACACACTTGAATACGCAGCTATGAGCTTGTATTTATAATGGGGATTCAAATGTATCCGTTGGAGGGAAGATACATTTGAATCCAACATTAAATGGTTTCAACCACTTTTCTTGGAATGCGGCCTTTGTCAGTGTCAGAGTTGCTGCCTCGTGCTGATTGGTCCACGTGGCCTGGATTCACGGATCTTTGACTCAGTGGGTTGACCAAGACCCACTGACTTTAGGTAGCTTCCTCCTTCACTGACTGATGATCTTCAGTGGACTGAACGTCTTCAGTGTAGTTGTCCTTCAGAGACTGTTTGAAGATCATTCCAAGAAGTTTGTCATAAGGCTGAATGACAAACTTCCCTGACCACAGTAGCCTGACACCTTCAGGGCCTACTTGCTGCAGCACTGATCCTCCTGATCATGCTCTTCACTGAGTGGTCCACCTGACTTAGCTTAGATCAGCCCGGTTTACACTCAGTGGGACATCCTTCAGGCTTCTCTTCTGGTTCAGGTTGCAAGCATGACTTCAGTCAGTTCTTCTGGGTGTCATCTTGATATCTTCAGGCTGTGTTGCTGAGTTCCCCCTCACTGAGTTCCCCCTCAACTGAACAGCCTATTCTACTGAAAGCTAATCTAGCCTGACCTGAAATAAAAGATATTATCCTGACTGCTTTCAAACCTATTACATGTTGTTTTGGAAAATCATCAAAACTAAAACATATCCCAACAATTTCCCCCTTTTTGATGATTCCAAAACTTCTAACCAAAAGATTTTCTATTACAAGAATAATGTCAGAACATATGTAATAGTTTGAAATATGCAGGAATTCCCATAGTTTAACACGTTTAAGATCTGTTCGGTAGACTATTTTTCTTAACAAAACTGGATCAGTGGTCATGTGAACAACCCGCTCTGATACCAATTGATGGTCCCGTTTTCGAAGGGCAAAATGGGAATTCAGGAGAATTTTTTTTTTAAACCTGCGCATTGCACCCTGACTGAGTTCAGTGAAGGAATACTCAAGTCACTGTGTTGCTGAGAGTCAGAGCTATCAAGTCAGTGATGAGACTTGAAAGCTCAGGCTCTCAACAAGGCAGTGACTCGAGAGACTGAACTCTCGAGTGCCTTGCCTGATTTAGTCAGTGAGTTGGATCTCCCTGACACGTGCTTAACTAAAGTTTTCTTAAAAAAGCTCTCAGTGAGCTGATTTTCACAATACTTTAGTAAATACTTTGAAAGATAAGTACGCTCAGTTTAACGTGGTTCAGAGACTCAAGCTCTTACATCCACGGCCTGATTTAATAGGAAATCCACTAACGGGATTCTTGTTTTTAACGTGCCAAGGTGCACTTACAACTGGACTCACGCCACTCCCTGGGCTGCCTCTCCTCACCTCACTACAAACCTGACATTCTCTGAAAGGGTTTAGTTTGGTTTGGTTTTCTCCAACTAGGTGAGGTTTTCCCTTACAATGAGTTAGCCTAAAGCTAGGATTGGGAAAACCTCTCTAAGCTAAGAGTTACAAGCTGAACACTCATTTGTGTAAATATATGAACCCTAATGGTCAGTGTACAAGATGTGAATCGTGCCTCCTTATAACTCCCATACAATGCACTAAAAGACTCACATCTTCACAGCTTGTAGGTGTTGATTTCTCTTTTCACACACAATACAACACTTCAACACACTTGAATACGCAGCTATGAGCTTGTATTTATAATGGGGATTCAAATGTATCCGTTGGAGGGAAGATACATTTGAATCCAACATTAAATGGTTTCAACCACTTTTCTTGGAATGCGGCCTTTGTCAGTGTCAGAGTTGCTGCCTCGTGCTGATTGGTCCACGTGGCCTGGATTTACGGATCTTTGACTCAGTGGGTTGACCAAGACCCACTGACTTTAGGTAGCTTCCTCCTTCACTGGCTGGTGATCTTCAGTGGACTGAACATCTTCAGTGTAGTTGTCCTTCAGAGACTGTTTGAAGATCATTCCAAGAAGTTTGTCATAAGGCTGAATGACAAACTTCCCTGACCACAGTAGCCTGACACCTTCAGGGCCTACTTGGTGCAGCACTGATCCTCCTGATCGTGCTCTTCACTGAGTGGTCCACCTGACTTAGCTTAGATCAGCCCGGTTTACACTCAGTGGGACATCCTTCAGGCTTCTCTTCTGGTTCAGGTTGCAAGCATGACTTCAGTCAGTTCTTCTGGGTGTCATCTTGATATCTTCAGGCTGTGTTGCTGAGTTCCCCCTCACTGAGTTCCCCCTCAACTGAACAGCCTATTCTACTGAAAGCTAATCTAGCCTGACCTGAAATAAAAGATACTATCCTGACTGCTTTCAAACCTATTACATGTTGTTTTGGAAAATCATCAAAACTAAAACATATCCCAACACAAGTCCTCTGTGAAAAGTTTTCCCAACTGATGATGGGAAAATTTGAGATGTCTATGATGGGAGAAATGAATTTTTTCCTTGGACTTCAAGTCAAACAGTCCCCTGAAGGAATCTTCAACAATCAAGCCAAGTATACAAGGGAGCTGATCAACAAATTTGGATGTCAAAACAGTAAGGTTGCAAGAGTTCCACTCAACACCAACACAAAGATGGAGCATGATGAAGATGGTGAATCAGTAGACCAGACCCACTACTGAGCTATCATTGGATCTCTATTGTATCTCACTGCAAGTAAGCCTGATATCACATTTGCAATTGGAATATGTGCAAGATATACCGCAAAGCCCAAGAAAAGTCATCTGGAAGCTGCTAAAAGAATTCTCAAATATCTAAAGGGTACTGTGAATATGGGATTATGGTATCCCTCAGATGACAATTTGGAACTCAAAGGATACTCAGATGCAGACTATGGAGGATGCAGAATTGACAAGAAATCAACCTCAGACACTTGTCAATTCTTAGGAAGTAAGCTGATTTCTTGGTTCTCCAAGAAACAAAGTTCAGTAGCCATAAGCACTACTGAAGCTGAATATATGGCAACTGGAAGTTGTTGTGCTCAAATTCTTTGGCTAAGACAACAACTGAGGGATTACAACATATTTGCTAATGAAGTCCCTATCTTCTGTGATAACAATTGTGTTATTGCTATCTCAGAAAATCCAGTTCTCCACACAAGATTCAAACATGTGGATATAAGACATTACTTCATTAGAGATCATGTGGAGAAGAAGGACATCAAGATGCTCAAGATTCACACTGACAAACAAAAGGCAGTTATATTCACTACACCTTTGGCAGAAGCAAGGTTTCAAGAACTGTCAGTGGAGCTAGGACTTTTGGATCCAGGGGAGTAAGAATGAGATCTCTTCAAATCTCAGTAGAGAAGGTTTTATTCAGTAGAGATAAACCTCAGTAGAGCTTCAAGCTCTCAGTAGAGACACTTTTTCAGTCGAGGTCAATCCTCGACTTACTTCTTCTCTTTAAAAATAAATATTTTGGATTATCTATCCTTGTGTATAAAGGGAAAACTTTTTGAATTCCTAATGAGTACTTTATGCGGAATTAAATCCCCTAACATTGTTTTGAGAAGAATTGGTGAAAGGAGCATTAAATGCGTGCAGTAATTGTCACAGGCCACTTACAGTTTCCTGTCTCACGCGCCTAAAAAGCCGGAAGATGGGACCTTTCCACTACCAACTTTTCAATCCAACCATACATCTAAGGTAGTTCTCTCTCGACCGTCTAGATTCATAAAAAAACCCCACGATTCTTCAACTACCCTCAATCTCATCTAAATCAACCCTATCCGTTGATTAAAATTTAAATCTCACCGTTTAAGTCTGATATAAAAAGGGTTGCATCTCAGTTCTTGAAGCTTTTTCAAAAACTGAAATTCTAATTTCCTATCTCTCTCTGAACCTTTTGAAATTCTTCAGAGTTCAAATCCCAATGGTGAAAATCAACCTAAAACACCTTTCTAACAAAGACAATTTCTGGTATGAACCAACCGTATTATTCACTAACCCAGAAAACCAAACCAGGCCAGAGTTTAGACACATCAAGGAGGCGTTAGAGATGGTGAAAAATGCAGGCCTTGAAAAATTTCTGACCGTCCATCCGGAGAACTGCTTTGATAAGCAGGTCTTAGAATTTTTCTTCAGTGTCAACAACACCGACACTGAAATTAAATCCTGTTTATTTCTGAAGAAGATGAAGAAGATTGTTAAAGATGGTGAAGATTATTTGGAGCTAAAGAAGGTGATATGGTTAAAGGAAGATACGCTGAAGGACTTATTTGATCTCTCATCTACAGGCCCTAATCCTGATACTTGTATCGCGGATAAGGAGGAGGAGTGGGTGTATACTATAATGAAGACGAGAGTGAAGTATCACCCTACCCTGAACAAAAATATGCTTCTCCCAATGTACAATGTTCTATGTGAGATTGTTGGGAAATGCATCCTTGCAAACCAGGGGAGTCCAGAACAAGTAAGTAAGCCAAAGCTGAGACTTATGAAGGCTATTGTTGAGAGCAAGGATAAGGAGTACAATTGGCAACAATTTTACCTTCGTGCACTGAACAAAGAACGCACAAAATTTCAACCTGAGAAGGCAGTGCAACTATCTAGCAAGCTCAACTATGCAACAAAAATATCTTATCTGATTGAAAATGTTGATCTGGGAGTAGACTGGAAGGAAGATAGGAAGTGGAGTACTCTGAAATCTCTATTCAGATCTGGTAAGGTGCTGGAAGGAAGGAAGCTGAGTGACAGCGAGGAAAGTCCGGAGGAAGAAGAGGAGGCAGAGGAGATGAACCCCACTGAAGGGAAGAAATCAACATTCAAACGACTTGTCAAAGTGAGTGGCAAGATGGCAAAACACAAGGAAGAGGAGGCTGAAAGGGCCTCAAAGAAGAAGGAGAAAAGAGTTGCTGAGACAGAAAAGGAAGCAACTCTAACCCATGAGAAAGCCAGAAGATCAA
Organism: Ballota nigra; assembly: GCA_947034835.1. Classification (NCBI taxonomy): domain Eukaryota; kingdom Viridiplantae; phylum Streptophyta; class Magnoliopsida; order Lamiales; family Lamiaceae; genus Ballota; species Ballota nigra. The sequence continues at coordinate 28,697,156 of OX344727.1, forward strand.
CCTCTACTGATGACTCGTCATCAGGTAACCCTGAATCCTCTCCCAACGTCATGTCATCTAAAACTGATTTCGATGCTCCCACCCCCATCAAAATCAAAATCAAAACTAAGCCTCGCAACCTCAAAACCAAACGAATCTCCAAGATATCACCATCATCAAAAACCCCCACTGAAGGCTCTCAACAGCCTGAAAGTGGATCCCCAAAAGAAACCCCATCCACACCTCCAACTGAACCCCATCAGAATCTACCCCAACTACTACTGAACCAACTCTCCCAACCCCCACTGAAGCCAACACCACTGAACCCATTCCCTCAGAACCTATCTCTCATGAACCCTTAGAAACCATACCCGAAGAGCCCTCAGAACCTAGATCCCCTACCCCCTCTGAACCATCGGATGATGAAGAAGAGTATTCCTTCATGGATACTCTTAAAGATGAGGTGGCTTACTTATTGGAGTCCAAGTATCCTAAGCTTGATGAATATCCTGACCTAAATGCAATATTTTTTAGGGCCAGGCTACTTGTCCAACTTAAGGATAGGAGGCTAGGAGAAATCTTGTTGGCTGTTGGATGAGGAAAGGCAGATGACTAGAAGAAGGAAGAGCAGGAGGTGCTCGAGTTCACTGGTCTCACCAAAACCAGGTTGTTATGTGATGAGAAAATCTTTCAAAGGCTGGTCTTTGATAAGATGAATGAAGATAAGGCTGTTGCAGGGAAGTCAAAGGAGGACTATACCCAAAGAGCCCTCCGAACCTAGATCCCCTACCCCCTCTGAACCATCGGATGATGAAGAAGAGTATTCCTTCTTGGATACTCTTAAAGACGATGTGGCTTACTCATTGGAGTCCAAGTATCCTGAGTTGGATGAATATCCTGACCTAAAAGTAATATTTTTTTAGGGTCAGACTACTTGTCCAACTTAAGGATAGGAGGCTAGGAGAAATCATATTGGTTGTGGGAGGAGGAAAGGCAGATGACTGGAAGAAGGAAGAGCAGGAGGTGCTCGAGTTCACTAGTCTCACCAAAACTAGGTTGTTATGTGATTAGAAAAACTTTCAAAGCCTGGTCTTTGATAAGATGAATGAAGCTAAGGCTGCTGCAGGAAAGTCAAAGGAGGATGTTGAAGGAGAGAAGGAGGAGGTGACAGTAGAGGAGAAAGGTACTTCACTTGTGCAAGGTGTTGGTGAAGTAGTCGAGGATGTATCCAAGGCAAGGGATACTGAGGCACAAAACTTGCCAAAGAGTATCTCAGTATAGGCGTCTACTGAGACTGCTCCACAACAGCCCTCAGTGGTGACTAAGGAGTCAACTAAGGTGACTGGACAAGAAGGAGTTGAAAAATCGAGTGAAAAAGAAAAAGAGGTGGAGGTTGTGAATGTTGTTAGTGGTGAGATAAGAGCAATCGTTCCTGTAAAGGGCGAATAGGCTGAAAAGAATTTAGTTGAAAAGCAAAGTGAAAAAGAGAATGAGAGTGGAGAATGAGGGAGTACAAATGGAGAGAGATGAGCAGGCTGGGTTAGTAGGTGAGTTTGATGGGGAATTAGCTAACCCTTCTTCATGTGTAGGAAATCCAACCCTTGAGGTACCTAAGACTATTCCAAGTCTAAGTCCTCTGAAGCTTGCCATCAGTAAAGTTGAGGAAGTAAGACTTTAATCCATTGAAGCTCGATTGAGAGACTTGGAGGACACTATTCAAGAGAATGTGGATGAGACTGTCATTCTCTCAGATCACATTGATGGGCTCATGGAGTCAACAACATCATCTCTCCAGAATTTTACTCTCAAAGTAGAAGACTCTCAACAGATGGTGATAGATGTTGTTGAAGGACAACGTGTAGTGGTGCTAGAAGCTATTGAAAGACTGGAGAAGAAGGAGGAGGAAGCAAGAGCAAAGTTTCTAGCAGACTCAGTGGAGAATGTGTCCATTAACCTAAAGTCCTCTGTACAGGATTTCTCAATTGATCTTATGGAGAAGGTTGAAGGGTTATGGAACAAGAAGGTTACTGAGTTCGAAGCCAAGCATGAGGAGATGAAGGCCAGCTTGAAGGAAGTATTGAAGCAAGAGGCAGAAGACTTCCCCACCCAGGAGAAAACAAATGTGATAATAACCAAAAAACTTGACCAGTTTGTCAGGTTTGGTCAAACGGCTGGAGCTACACTGACAAGGCTAGAAGATGACATGGACCATTGCTCTACTCAATTGAGAGCAGTGGAACATGAGCACATAAAGATGAGTGTAACTATTGCCGAATTTATGATTAATGCCGGAAAGATTGAAGAGTTGAAGACTACCAAGCAGATGAGAAGGGATCCAGACAACTCGATGGAAATCATTCTGGACACAGATGATTTCGCCAAGTCACAGCAAGTCAAGAACACAATGAAGAAAGTAAACAAAGAAGCTCAGAAGAAGGCTGATGAGAGAAGCCAACTTATAAAGGGCAAGGAAGCTAAAAAATAGAAAGATCTATCAAAGTTCAAGGAAGCTGCTGAGAAGGAGAAGTGGGAAATGGCTGCACTTAGAGGAGAGACAACCAAGAGGAAGGCTACGGATGAGCTCACAGCTGAGGTAGCAAAGAAGACAAGATCTTCAAGAAGGTTGGCTGCAAAGTCAACTGAGGCAGAGTCAGCTGAGATAATCCCAGTACTTAATCCTAAGCCTATCTCTTCAAGGAAGCCGGATGAAGAGGACCCCACTGAAACTCCCAAGTCTGCTCCTACCAGAGTTACTGAGCTAACTGAGCTAATCAAAGAAGCATGAGGGATGAATGAGAGAGCTCAGAAGCTATCAGCTCAACAGCAGGAAAGGAGGGACAAAGCTGTTGAAAGGATTGAGCCAGTTGCTGAACTTGCAGAGAGGAAGAAGAAGGAAAGGTTAGCAACCTTTGATAAGACAGCCTCTAAGAAGTTCAGAAATGGCTACCAAAAGTGGACTGCAAAGCTGAAGCAGAACAAGATGGCTCACACTAAGGCAAAATTTCCTCATTATGATACTTGGGTTCCCAGGAAGCTGAATGATACGTGGGAAACGGCCAAGAGGGAATTTGTGTATACCAGTGGAGAGCTAGGAAATGAGAATGCACAAGACCTGTATATGACTGGCTTTTTGTGAACTATCCAAAACTCTACCCTGAGATCACTGAAGTGAGGAATGACAAGTTTCCAGATCATGCCTTGAAAGCCCCTGAACCTATCACCTATTGACCCCAACTAATGCAGCTAGTGCTGTTGATAGAGACAAGATCACTGAAGAGTGGGTTTCTCTTTGTGAGTATCTTGGTCTAAAAGGACATTCAAAAGAGGTCATGGAGAGGAAGAAGGAGCTGAAGGTAAGAGTATTCAAGCAGTATGCTTTAGAACCAACGTTTGATGCCATCTAGACTGTTAAGCTGTTTCTTGGCATTTGTTTATAAGTCCCAATTATTCTTTTGAATTTGAACTTTTGCAGTAGATCTTCTTGTACTATTACTTCTTTTTTACATGAAATGGAAAAACCCTACTGTTCTTCAGCCCAAGATAATAACTCATTATCATTTAGGCTTTGCACTTGAATATATTTACTTACAAGTTCCATAAAAGATATGCCAACTGAATTATCTCATCTGAGAAAAATCCTTGTAATAGATAGGTTCCGGTATAATAAAAAAAAGGGAAATTGTTGGAAAGTTGTATGGACTTATGATTTGATTAAGATGCCAAAAGGTTCCTCCTAAGTCCAATGTAAGTAAAGTATATTCAGGAGAGTTAGAATAGAATTAGTCAGTTCAAATGTTAGGGAACTGAAGTGCATTGGCTAATTAATAGAGTGCATTTTAAAGAAGAAGTCCGCTGAAGAAGGCTACTGAGGAAGTCAACTGCTACTGAGGAAGTCAACTGAAGAAGCTACCTTAGTTATAAGTATTTTCTGGGTACATTTATACTAAGTGGGTACCATCAGTAGAGGAAAAGAATTCCACTGATGAAGACTAACGAAGCATATTCAATGCTAAACACATTAAAAGCTGTTAGTTAATCTGGTTAGGACAAGGCAATTCGAATATCAGTAAAGCTTGCAATAAATGAAGGAATAAGAAGGTTATATCAGTAGAGTTCCACCTTAAAACCAGACAAGATTCTGAGCAAGCAGACTGAACGGCCCAATAAGAATATGACACGTAGGTGTACCCTACTGACAGCCGACCTGTCATAGACTGACAAGTACCAAAAGTCTTGTTTTAGCTTTTTCAGAGAGCAGGTTGCAGGCAAGGTCTTCCAGCCATTTTTTTATACAACATAAAGATTAAAAAGAGATGTTTGAACCAATCAGACACAAAAAGACTTACTTGAGAAGATTCATCTCCAACGGGAAGATTTTCAAGAAGGTCTATAAATATAGAAGGTCGTGCACAATTCTACGTACGGAAAACTTAAAAGAACAAGTGATCTCTACACTCACAAACTTACTACGAAGCACTCGAAATCACATTTGTTTCCCAAGTGTTTCATATTTGTAGAGAACATTCCAAACCTTCTGTAATTCGAGCTTATAGCCATATCCAAATCTTAGAAAGAGATAATCCATCCTTAAGCCTTGATCTAAACTTGTACGGATTATCTCACAAGCAGTTGGAACCAAACCCTACTCAAAACCCCAACCCAGAGTTAGGATTGAGAGTTAGAGTTAAGAGTTGTTAGTAAGCTGATTGTTGTATCAGTCTGAAAGCTGGTTGTATTTGGGAACTAGGACCTGGAACTATCCTAGTGATCAAATATCCTTAGAGAGGATTAATTTGATCAGTGCACCTTGCACTATAACACAAGGAATTCCAAGTGAAAGGAATTCTCCTGTTAGATCAAGACAGTGGACGTAGGAGATTCTTCTCTGAACCACTTTACATCTTGTTCATTTACTTTATGTTATTTCTCTAAGTGTGTGTTGTTCAAACAAGTTTTTATCAAACAAAACGAGGTGTTCATAAGGGCTCACTAATCCGCAACTAAAAGCTAGTTAGATAGCAGTTCAACTGAAAGTCTTGAGCATTCAGTAGAGCTGATATCTCAGTAAGCTTTCATTAGTAAATCTCAACAGACTTTCAAGTCCACTGATATCTACTGTCTTGAACCTAACCGATAAGTTTTAAGAGAAAATTTGAATTATAACTTCAGGTGTATTCCCCCTCCCCATACACTTGTTTAACTCGTTTCGGGACCAACAAGTGGTATCAAAGCTGTGGTTAAAAGACCATTGTTCTAAATATACATTTGTGCTCAAAAGTTAAACTGTATTTTCTGGTCAACTGAATTGATCATTTGATAATCTTGTTTATACAATGACTAACACTACAGCTAGGGTTGCACCACTAGCAGAGAACAACATGGGAGTCAATCCCTTGAACCATATGTTCAAAAGTAGCTGTTCAAAAGTATGAGCAATTCGCCATGGAGCCAACTGAGACCATTGATCAACTTGATGGGAGGTTCACTGATTTAATGAATGAGATTAACTCCATTGGTAAAGTGTACACAAAGAGAGAAGTTTCTTTGAAAATCCTGAGAGGTTTGACCTCAAGATGGGATGTGTACTCAGTAATGATGCAGAATACCAAAGATCTGTCCAGCATGTCTATGCAATAGGTATTCTCTGAATTAAAGGCATATGAATTTGATCTTAACAGGAAAAGGGCTCCTGATGAGACCTCAGCTGAGAAGGGGGTTGCCTTCAAAGCTAAGGAGACTGAGCCCAAATCTCCAAAGCTACAGAAGAGTACAAAAGCAAGTAAATCTCAAAGCAGGGCTGAGATGCAAAAGGAACTCAGCCTAATGGCTAGAAGGTTTGAAAAAATTAATAGCCGTTTTGGCAAGTATAAAAAGTTTTACAGGGATAACAGGGAAAGAAGAAGCTATCCACAAAAGGACACCAGAGAAGGAGAGAAAGGCTCCACTGAGGTGGAGAAAAAGAAAGAATACAAAAACTATTCCAAAGCTGAAGGATCATCATCAAAGGCTAGAGAGTCTACTGAAGAAAAGGATGATGATGCCAACAGATACTATCGGTGCAAGAAGGTTCGGCATTTTCAGTATGACTATCCTCAACTGAGCACAAAAGAAAGAAAAGAAAGGCAAGCCAAGAGGGACAGAAGATATGGAGAAAGAAAAGCCATGGTGGCTAAGGATGTTGATGAAGATCTAGAGTCATCTGATGGACTATTCTCTGATAGCAGTGATGATGACATGTACCTCATGGCCAGAGAAGAACCTGAGGTATAATCTAAATCATCTATTTCTTTAGGACACTCACATGAGCTCAGCTCAGAGTCAACAGAGGAACTCAATCTTCAGTCCACCTTGGAACAATTGATGATTGACTTCTCAAGGTTGCAAGAAGTAAGTTTCTGTCTCCAAGATGAAAACAAAAAACTTTTGAGGGAAAACTCCAAGTTAATTGAATCTGGGAATCAAGCAGATCTTAATTCAGCTAGATCTACTATTAAATTGACAAAAGAGGTGGAAACCCTCAAGTGTCAAGGAAATGGTAAAGATCAACAGATAAAGGATCTCACTAAATCAAAGACAAGGTTAACTGAAGAGAATTTTAAACTGGTAAGCCAAATAAAAGAATCTCTCTTGAAAATTGATGTCTTACACAATTCTGAAAAAACCTTGTTAAAAAGGATTGATGCTCTAAACAAACCCTCTCTTGCCATAGAGGAGATCCAAAATTTTCAAATCAATCCGAATAACAAGTGTGGAATAGGTTATATTTCTTAACCTTCAGAAGGTCCTCTGAGTGTTGCTTCTTCAAGTGGCACAAAGAGAGTCTTTGTGAAATCTGTGAACTTTCAACCACAGGTTCTAGATAAAGGAAAAAGACCGGCTGAGATTTTCCAAAAGAAAAGTCAACAACAGCTAAAACCAATTGGAAAGGCTCAGTTGACTATTCCAACCAAAACTCAGCAGAGATATTATTAGTCGAAGTCTTCACCAATAAAGCAACCTCAACAGACAGTACCCAGGCATGAGCATTTCTCAAGGAATGACTCATATAGAGAACCTATTTCTTTTGTGCCTAAAGGAAAAGGTTCCTCATACCTTTATCAACAAAGACCAAGACCAGATGCACCCAAGCCTAAGCAGAAAAAAGTTAAGAAGGAACCTGTTCCTTCAAAGGCTGACACCCATAGACAGTTTACTCCAAAGGCAGCAAGGGAGGTAACTATCTATGTAGATATTTATGGAAGATAAATTAGCCAATCTAAAGTGATTAGAACAGTAAGACAAATTTATATTCCTAAAGGTACAGCTAACTGGTAGGACCTAACATAAAATGGGTACCTAAAGCTTGAACTTGATTGCAGGGCTCAGTGGATTTCAACAAAGGAGAAGCTCTTAATTCCTCAGTCTGGTACTTGGACAGTGGATGCTCCAGGCACATGACAGGCAATAAAAGTCTCCTTAAAGAATTTGTTGAGAAAGAAGGTCCACAGGTCACTTTTGGTGACAATTCACAAGGAACCACCAAAGGTTATGGTACTTTAATTATTGTCTCAGTAAGAGTTAACAATGTATCCTATATCAGTGGACTTAAGCATAATCTACTATCTATTAGTCAGTTTTGTGATAGAGGATACAGTGTTGAATTTTCATGTAACCTGTGCTTTGTTAAGAATACATCTTTACAACAGGTATTACTAACTGGGTTAACAAAAGGTAATGTCTATCTTGCAGATTGGATGTCTTGCACACCAAATACATGCCTTATAGATATGAGCTCAACTGACACCAATTGGCTATGGCATAAAAGGCTGAGTCATCTGAACTTCAAGATGATGAACAAGATTGCAAGACATTCTCTAGCAGAAGGAATGCCAAATGAAGTATATAACAAGGATCATGTTTGTAAAGCCTGTCAGGAGGGAAAGCAAGTCAAAGCATCCTTCAAAAGCAAAGTAGCTACCTCCACTGACAGAGTACTTCAACTGTTGCACATGGACCTTTTTGGTCCAATAACCCATATAAGTATCAATGGGAGAAAATATACACTTGTTGTTGTTGATGATTTCTCCAGGTACACATGGGTGGTATTCCTTACAAGCAAGAAGGAAACTCAAATCAGGCTGCCAGAACTGCTGAAGAAAGTTAGCAATGAGAAGAGCCTGAACATTGTGAAAATCAGGTCAAATAAGGGCGCTGAATTTATTAACTTTATAATATCTAATTCTTGCAAGGAGCTATGAGACCTCAGCTGCAAGAACTCCTCAACAAAATGGTGTAGCTAAGAGAATCAATAGGACTCTTAAGGAGGCAGCAAGGACAATGCTTGCAGAAGCTCAAGTACCTAAAAGATTTTGGGCTGAAGCTATCACTACTGCCTGTCACACTCAAAATAGATCCATGATAACCAAACATCAAGGAAAAACTCCATATGAGGTATGAAATGGCAGAAAGCCACAGGTATCTTACTTTCATATTTTTTGTTGCAAGTGTTTCATTCATAACAATGGGAAAACTCAACTGAAGGCTTTTGATAGCAAAGCTGATGAAGGAATTTTCTTAGGATATTCCCAAATCAGTAGAGCTTTTAGAGTCTACAATTGCAAAATCCTTGTTGTGGAAGAAACACCTCATGTGGTCTTTGATGAATCCACTTTTGATTCCAGAAAGCCAAAGGAGACTGGGGAGGTGATAAACAAAAGGCTAACCAGACTAAGTATCAATCCAAAATGCTATCCTGAGAACAGTGTTGATGCATACATTCCAACTTGGGATAACCTCAAGGACCAACAGTCCAATAAAAATATTCAGACCAAGATCATTCCTTACAACTCAACTGAAAGGTCTCCTGAACAGTCAACTGAACTGATGAACACCATCCCAGTTCAAGAGGTAAGTGATGTCAATAAAGATGTGGTCACAACTGCGACATCAAATGAGCTTATCATTCAAGGGGGGACCAATGTCACTATCATTGAGAATGAGAATACCTTGAATGATGACTCAGGCCTTCAACCCTCTGTCTTATTTCCTGAATTCAATTTTGTTTCAATATTTAGTGACTCAACTTTAGAAGAGCTAGTCTCTATTGAAGGGCATCAGTCTAGGAGAAATTGGCTCTCAGATAATCCTGTTGAGCAAATCCTAGGTGATCCTACCTCGGGAGTCAAAACTAGAAGTTTTCATGGAGAAAGTGCTTTGTTTTGTTGTTTTTTATCTAACCAAGAACCAAGTTCCATCGAAGAAGCACTTCAAGAGTCAAATTGGATCATTGCCATGCAAGAAGAGCTCAATCAATTCACAAGGAACCAAGTATGGGAGTTGGTGGATAGGCCATATCATTGCAATGTGATTGGAACTAAATGGGTGTTCAAAAATAAGAAGGATGAAAATGATGTCATAGTCAGAAATAAGGCCAGACTAGTTGCAAAGGGTTACTCTCAAGTTGAAGGATTTGACTATGATTAAACATTTGCCCCAATGGCCAGATTGGAGACAATAAGGTTATTTCTTGCATATGCTGCTCATATGAGATTCAAGGTGTATCAAATGGATCTTAAGAGTGCCTTCTTGAATGGAGTACTCAATGAAGAAGTGTATGTGGAGCAGCCTCCAGGTTTTGAAGAAAGTCACAAAGTATATAGACTGAGAAAGGCTCTATATGGACTGAAACAGGCTCCAAGAGCCTGGTATGATACTTTGTCTCAGTTCCTACTTGATCATGGTTTCATCAAGGGAAGAGTAGATAGAACTCTGTTCGAGATCACAAAAGGAGAGGACACTTTGCTTGTACAAATCTATGTGGATGATATTATATTTGGTTCTCCAAACCAAGTCCTCTGTGAAAAGTTTTCTCAACTGATGAAGGGAAATTTTGAGATGTCTATGATGGGAGAAATGAATTTTTTCCTTGGACTTCAAGTCAAACAGTCCCCTGAAGGAATCTTCATCAATCAAGCCAAGTATACAAGGGAGCTGATCAACAAATTTGGAAGTCAAAACAGTAAGGTTGCAAGAGTTCCACTCAACACCAACACAAAGATGGAGCCTGATGAAGATGGTGAATCAGTAGACCAGACCCACTACTGAGCTATCATTGGATCTCTATTGTATCTCACTGCAAGCAGGCCTGATATCACATTTGCAGTTGGAATATGTGCAAGATATCAAGTAAACCCCAAGAAAAGTCATCTGGAAGCTGCTAAAAGAATTCTCAAATATCTAAAGGGTACTGGGAATATGGGATTATGATATCCCTCAGATGATAATTTGGAACTCACAGGATACTCAGATGCAGACTATGGAGGATGCAGAATTAACAGGAAATCAACCTCAGGCACTTGTCAATTCTTGGGAAGTAAGCTGATTTCTTGGTTCTCCAAGAAAAAAAGTTCAGTAGCCACAAGCACTACTGAAGCTGAATATATGACAGCTGGAAGTTGTTGTGCTCAAATTCTTTGGCTAAGACAACAACTGAGGGATTACAACATATTTGCTAATGAAGTCCCTATCTTCTGTGATAACAACAGTGCTATTGCCATCTCAGGAAATCCAGTTCTCCATACAAGATGCAAACATGTGGATATAAGGCATCACTTCATTAGAGATCATGTGGAGAAGAAGGACATCAAGATGCTCAAGATCCACACGGACAAACAAAAGGCAGATATATTCACTAAACCTTTGGCAGAAGTAATGTTTCAAGAACTTTCAGTGGAGCTAGGACTTTTGGATCCAGGGGAGTAAGAATGAGATCTCTTCAAATCTCAGTAGAGATAAACCTCAGTAGAGCTTCAAGCTCTCAGTAGAGATACTTCTTCAGTCGAGGTCAATCCTCGACTTACTTCTTCTCTTTAAAGATAAATATTTTGGATTATCTATCCTTGTGTATAAAGGGAAAACTTCCTAATGAGTACTTTGTGCGGAATTAAATCCCCTAACACTGTTTTGAGAAGATTTGGTGAAAGGAGCATTAAATGCGCGCAGTAATTGTCAGAGCGCCACTTACAGTTTCCTATCTCACGCGCCTAAAAAGCCGGAAGATGGGACCTTTGCACTACCAACTTTTCAATCCAACCATCCATCTAATGCGGTTCTCTCTCAACCGTCTAGATTCATAAAAAAAACCCCACGATTATTCAACTACCCTCAATCTCATCTAAATCAACCATATCCGATGATAAAATTTTAAATCTCACCGTTCAAGTCTGATATAAAAAGGGTCGTATCTCAGTTCTTGAAGCTTTGCCAAAAACTGAAATTCTAAGTTCCGATCTCTTTCTGAACCTTTCGAAATTCTTCAGAGTTCAAATCCCAATAGCAAAAATCAACCTAAAACACCTTTCTAACAAAGATAATTTTTGGTATGAACCAACCGTATTATTCAATAACCCAGAAATCCAAACCAGGCCAGAGTTTAGACATATCAAGGAGGCGTTAGAGATGGTGAAAAATGCAGGCCTTGAAAAATTCCTGACCGTCCATCTGGAGAACTGCTTTGATAGGCAGGTCTTAGAATTTTTCTTCAGTGTCAACAACACCGACACTGAAATTAAATCCTGTTTATTTCTGAAGAAGAAGAAGAAGAAGAAGAAGAAGTTTGTTAAAGATGTTGAAGACTATTTTGAGCTGCAGAAGGTGAAGAAGGAGATAGGGTTAAAGGAAGATACACTGAAGGACTTATTTGATCTCCCATCTACAGGCCATAATCCTGATACTTGTATCGTGGATAAGGAGGAGGAGTGGGTGTATACTATAATGAAGACGAGAGTGAAGTATCACCCTGTGCTGAACAAAAATATGCTTCTCCCAGTGTACAATGTTCTATGTGAGATTGTTGGGAAATGCATCCTTGCAAACCAGGGGAGTCCAGAACAAGTAAGCAAGCCAAAGCTGAGACTTATGAAAGCTATTGTTGAGAGCAAGGATAAGGAGTACAATTGGCAACAATTTTTCCTTCGTGCACTGAACAAAGAACGCACAAAATTTCAACCTGAGAAGGCAGTGTAACTATCTAGCAAGCTCAACTATGCAACAAAAATATCTTATCTGATAGAAAATGTTGATCTGGGAGTAGACTGGAAGGAATATAGGAAGTGGAGTACTCTGAAATCTCTATTCAGATCTGGTAAGGTGCTGGAAGAAAGGAAGCTGAGTGACAGCGAGGAAAGTCCAGAGGAGGCAGAGGAGATGAACCCAACTGAAGGGAAGAAATCAACACTCAAGCGACTTGTCAAAGTGAGTGACAAGATGGCAAAACACAAGGAAGAAGAGGATGAAAGGGCCTCAAAGAAGAAGGAGAAAAGAGTTGCTGAGACAGAGAAGGAAGCAACTCCAACTCATAAGAAAGCCAGAAGATCAACCTCTACAGAAGAAAGCCGGAATCCTCTCCCAACGTCATATCATCTGAAACCGATTTCGATTCTCCCACCCCCATCAAAATCAAAATCAAAACCAAGCCTCGTACACCCCTCAAAACCAAACGAATCTCCAAGATATCACCATCACCAAAAACCCCCCACTGAAGGCTCTCAACAGCCTGAAAGTGGATCCCCAAAAGAAACCCCATCCACACCCTCAACTGAAACCCCATCATAATCTACCCCAACCACAACTGAACCAACTCACCCAACCCCCACTGAAGCCAACACCACTGAACCCATTCCCTCATAACCTATCTCTCCTGAACCCTTAGAAACCATACCCGAAGAGCCCTCAGAACCTAGATCCCCTTCCGCCTCTGGACCATCGGATGATGAAGAAGAGTATACCTTCTTGGATACTCTTAAAGATGATGTGGCTTACTTATTGGAGTCCAAGTATCCTGAGCAGGATGAATATCCTGACCTAAAACCAATGTTTTTTAGGGTCAGGCTACTTGTCCAACTTAAGGATAGGAGGCTAGGAGAAATCCTGTTGGTTGTTGGAGGAGGAAAGGCAAATGACTGGAAGAAGGAAGAGCATGAGGTGCTCGAGTTCATTGGTCTCGCCAAAACCAGGCTGTTATGTGATGAGAAAATCTTTCAAAGCCTGGTCTTTGATATGATGAATGAAGCTAAGGCTGCTGTAGGGAAGTCAAAGGAGGACCATACCCGAAGAGCCCTCAGAACCTAGATCCCCTACCCCCTCTGAACCATCGGATGATAAAGAAGAGTATTCCTTCTTGGATACTCTTAAAGACGATGTGGCTTACTCATTGGAGTCCAAGTATCCTGAGCTGGAAGAATATCCTGACCTAAAAGCAATGTTTTTTAGGGTCAAGCTACTTGTCCAACTTAAGGATAGGAGGCTAGGAGAAATCATGTTGGTTGTTAGAGGAGGAAAGGCAGATGACTGGAAGAAGGAAGAACAGGAGGTGCTCGAGTTCACTGGTCTCACCAAAACCAGGTTGTTATGTGATTAGAAAATATTTCAAAGCCTAGTCTTTGATAAGATGAATGAAGCTAAGGCTGTTGCAGGGAAGTCAAAGGAGGATGTTGAAGGTGAGAAGGAGGAGGTGACAGTAGAGGAGAAATGTACTTCACCTGTGCAAGGTATTGGTGAAGTAGCCGAGGATGTATCCAAGGCAAGGGATACTAAGGCACAAAACTTGCCAAAGAGTAGCTCAATAGAGGCGTCTATTAAGACTTCTCCACAACAGCCCTCAGTGGTGACTAAGGAGTTAACTGAGGTGAGGACAAGAAGGAGTTGAAGAATCGAGTGAAAAAGGAAAAGAGGTGGAGGTTGTGAATGTTGTTAGTGGTAAGATAAGAGCAATCATTCCTGTAAAGGGCGAATTGGCTGAAAATAATTTAGTTGAAAAGCAAAGTGAACAAGAGAATGAGAGAGTGGAGAATGAGGGAGTACAAATGGAGATAGATGAGCAAGCTGGGTTAGGAGGTGAGTTTGAGGGGGAATTAGCTAACCCTTCTTCATGTGCAGGAAATCTAACCCTTGAGGTACCTAAGACTATTCCAAGTCTAAGTCCTCTGAAGCTTGCCATCAGTAAAGTTGAGGAAGTAAGACTTCCATCCATTGAAGATCGACTGAGAGACTTGGAGGACACTATTCAAGAGAATGTGGATGAGACTGTCATTCTCTCATATCACATTGATGAGCTCATGGAGTCAACAATATCATCTCTCCAGAATCTTACTCTCAAAGTAGAAGACTCTCAACAGATGTTGATAGATGTTGTTGAAGGACAAAGTGTACTGGTGCTAGAAGCTATCAAAAGAGTGGAGAAGAAGGAGGAGGAAGCAAGAGCAAAGTTTCTAGCAGACTCTAGAGAGTGTGTCCATTAACCTAAAGTCCTCTGTAGAGGCTTTCTCAACTAATCTTATGGAGAAGGTTGAAGGGTTATGGAACAAGAAGGTTACTGAGTTCGAAGCCAAGCATGAGGAGATGAAGGCCAACTTGAAAGAAGTATTGAAGCAAGTGGCAGAAGACTTCCCCACCCAGGAGAAAACAAATGTGATAATAACCAAAAAACTTGACCAGTTTGTTAGGTTTGGTCAAACGGCTGGAGCTACACTGACAAGGCTAGGAGATGACATGGACCATTGCTCTACTCAACTGAGAGCAGTGGAACATGAGCAGATGAAGATGAGTGTAACCATTGCCGAATTTATGATTAATGCCGGAAAGTTGGAAGAGTTTAAGACTACCAAGCATATGAAAAGGGTTCCAGACAACTCGATGGAAATCATTCTGGACACAGATGATTTCGCCAAGTCACAGCAAGTCAAGAACACAATGAAGAAAGTAAACAAAGAAGCTCAGAAGAAGGCTGATGAGATAAGCCAACTTATAAAGGGCAAGGAAGCTGAAAAAAAGAAAGATCTATCAAAGTTCAAGAAAGCTGTTGAGAAGGAGAAGTGGGAAAGGGCTGCACTTAGAGGAGAGACAACCAAGAGGAAGGCTACTGATGAGCTCACAACTGAGGTAGCAAAGAAGACAAGATCTTCAAGAAAGTTGGCTGCAAAGTCAACTGAGGCAGAGTCAGCTGAGATCATCCCAATACTTAATCCTAAGCCCATCTCTTCAAGGAAGCCGGATGAAGAGAACCCCACTGAAACTCCCAAGTCTGCTCCTACCAGAGTTATTGAGCTAACTGAGCTAATCAAAGAAGCAGAAGGGATGAATGAGAGAGCTCAGAAGCTATCAGCTCAACAGCAGGAAAGGAGGGACAAAGTTGTTGAAAGGATTGAGTCAGTTACTGAACTTGCAGAGAGGAAGAAGAAAGAAAGGTTAGCAACCTTTGATAAGACCGCCTCTAAGAAGTTCAGAAATGGCTACCAAAAGTGGACTGCCAAGCTGAAGCAGAACAAGATGCCTCAAACCAAGACAAAATTTCCTCGTCATGATACTTAGGTTCCCAGGAACCTGAATGATACGTGGGAAACGGCCAAGAGGGAATTTGTGTACACTTACTATGTCAGTGGAGAGTTAGGAAATGAGAATGCACAAGACCTGTTATATGACTGGCTTTATGTGAACTATCCAAAACTCTACCCTGAGATCACTGAAGTGTGGAATGACAAGTTTCCAAATCATTCCTTGAAAGCCCCTGAACCTATCACCTATTGGCCCCCAACTAATGCAACTGGTGTTGTTGATAGAGACAAGATCACTGAAGAGTGGGTTTCTCTTTGTGAGCATCTTGGTCTAAAAGGACATTCAAAAGAGGTCATGGAGAGGAAGAAGGAGCTGAAGGTAAGAGTATTCAAGCAGTATGCTTTAGAACCAACATTTGATGCCTTCTAGACTGTTAAGCTATTTCTGGGCATTTGTTTATAAGTCCCAGTTGTTCTTTTGAGTTTGAACTTTTGCAGTAGATCTTTTTGTACTATTACTTCTTTTTTACATGAAATGGAAAAACCCTACTGTTCTTCAGCCCAAGATAATAACTCATTATCATTTAGGCTTTGCACTTGAATATATTTACTTACAAGTCCTTAAAAGATATGCCAACTGAATTATCTCATCTGAGAAGAATCCTTGTAATAGATAGGTTCCGGCTAATAAAAAAGGGAAAATTATTGGAAAATTGTATAGACTTATGTTTTGATTAAGATGCCAAAAGGTTCCTCCTAAGTCCAATGTAAGTAAAGTATATTCAGCAGAGTTAGAATATAATTAGCCAGTTCAATAGTTAGGGAACTGAAGTGCATTTGCCAATTAATAGAGTGTATTTTAAAGAAGAATTCCGCTGAAGAAGGCTACTGAGGAAGTCAACTGAAGAAGCTACCTTAGTTATAAGTGTTTTCTAAGTATAATTATACTAAGTGAGTACCATCAGTAGAGGAAAAGAAGTCCACTGATGAAGACTAACGAAGCACATTCAATGCTAAACACATTAAAAGTTGTTAGTTAATCTGGTTGGAACAAGGCAATTCGAATGTCAGTAAAGCTTGCAATAAATGAAGGAATAAGAAGGTTCTATCAGTAGAGTTCAACCTTAAAACCAGACAAGATTTTGAGCAAGCAGACTGAACGGCCCAATAAGAAAATGACACGTATGTGTACCCTACTGACAGCCGACCTGTCACAGACTGACAAGTACCAAAAGTCTTGTTTTAGCTTTTTCAGAGAGCAGGTTGCAGGCAAGGTCTTCCAGCCGTTTTTTGATGCGGCATAAAGATTAAAAAGAGATGTTTGAACCAATCAGACACAAGAAAACTTACTTGAGAAGATTCATCTCCAACGGGAAGATTTTTAAGAAGGTCTATAAATACAGAAGGTCGTGCACAATTCTACGTACGGGAAACTTAAAAGAATAAGCGATCTCTACACTCACAAACTTACTACGAAGCACTCGAAATCACATTTGTTTTCCAAGTGTTTCATATTTGTAGAGAGCATTCCAAACCTTCTGTAATTCGAGCTTATAGCCATATCCAAGTCTTAGAAAGAGATAATCCATCCTTAAACCTTGATCTAAACTTGTACGGATTATCTCACAAGCAGTTGGAACCAAACCCTACTCAAAACCCCAACCCAGAGTTAGGATTGAGAGTTAGAGTTAAGAGTTGTTAGTAAGCTGATTGTTGTATCAGTCTGAAAGCTGGTTGTATTTGGGACTAGGACCTGGAACTATCCTAGTGATCAAATATCCTTAGAGAGGATTAATTTGATCAGTGCACCTTGGCACTATAACACAAGAAATTCCAAGTGAAAGGAATTCTCCTGTTAGATCAGGAAAGTGGACGTAGGAGATTCTTCTCTGAACTACTTTACATCTTGTTCAGTTACTTTATGCTTTTTCTCTAAGTGTATGTTGTTCAAACAAGTTTTTATCAAACAAAACGAGGTGTTCATAAGGGTTCACTAACCCACAACTGAAAGCTAGTTAGATAGCAGTTCAACTGAAAGTATTGAGCTTTCAGTGGAGCTGTTATCTCAGTAAGCTTTCATTAGTAAATCTCAGCAGGCTTTCAAGTCCACTGAGATCTACTGTCTTGAACCTAACTGATAAGTTTTAAGAGAAAATTTGAATTGTAACTTCAGGTGTATTCCCCCCTCCCATACACCTGTTTAACTCATTTCGGGACCAACAATAATATAATCTGCATATTAGAAGATTTATCATAGAAATAATATGAAAAATACTGACTAAAAGAAGATATGCAAAAAAAAGATTAAGAATATTATTACGATAACCACAACAACGCACAAATCATGCCGATAAAAAATAAAGACGAACAATAGAAGAAACCCTAAAATCAAAGATGAAGGAGAAGAAGAAAATTTAAAGTGGTGAGGAAATTGAGGAATTTATAGAGAACACAAAAAAAAATGAGTGTACATGATTAAAAATTAGAAAGCAAATGCTAGGATAAAAAAACAAAACTCAAGAAAAGGAGAGGAGAGGACATGGATTTGAAAAGGTAGAGCAAAGACACTTGCCACATAGGCAAATGCTTTGCCTATATAGGAGTATTGATTATTGATTTGGCTCGACAGAAGAGAGTTTAAATGTTGGTTGTTGTCACAAGGTTAAGTTCGCACTAGAATTTTTCGTCTTGCGGTGGCACGGATCCGCACAATCCGTCTGCCAATCACTCCCTCACCAATACTCGTGTTTAGATATTTAGTGAGATTCGATTTATCAATTTTGCAAGCACAAACATTCAATCACACAGTGGAACAAATGTAAAAAACACGCACAACATACGGGAAAACATTCCCAACCCTTGTATTAACTCAATTCGTACATAGGAACTGCCAAGGCTTGCACACAATGAACCCTGTGCAACTCATGGCCGAATTAAGTATATAAATATGATGGACATCCCCCATCACTAGGTAGAACAAGTCCTAACCGTCGGATTTAATCCTCCAAGGCCAAGTGTCAAACATCTGTGCGTTCCAGCTCACTCATGTATAAGTAAATCCCCAAAACTACTTTCAACTGCCGAATAACTCCCACAGCCTACCCAAATCAACCCAAAGTACTAGTTCAACCCATCCGGATGGGTCAGTGCGCTCCGCGCCCGCCTGTCCCACTAAACCCGCACGTGCATTGCCCGTGCGCTAAGTAACTGTCGAGTAACGCGCGCACCACACACAATGCGCGTGTACTCTTTCCGCCGAATCCATCCCACGTGCATCCGAGCGTCAACCGCTCGTCCAACGCACGCATTCGAGCCCTCGTGTGACCTTGGCCCGCATAAGTGGGCATTCGTGCGCATCCATGCCCCAAATGGCACGCACGGCACCCGCACGCGCGCCTACTCCCGCACTCACAGACCCCAGGGAGACCCCTCCCCTTATATATGTTAAAAACACTAAAAACCCAGTGACCCCAATAGACAATAAAAGGCTGTAAACTGCAAGTTTTTACTCCCACACCCGGCTGCCCACAAATGCACCCAGCCTAGCACAAGTACGCACTACTTGTGCTAGGACTTGCACCCAAGTTCCGCAGACACCCCAAAGCACCAAGTCACTCGGCAACCTCAACGTACACTTCCTAGGCGCCCACCGCCCAGCTCCCCTTCGGGATACACCATGTACTAGTGCATTGGTGCATCCCGGGGCCAACACATTAAGGGGCTAACAAACCTCCCCCACCAGAACTCGACAACATCCTCGTTGGGGCCATACTGCCTTCCTCCTTAGCACTCCAATAATCCACAATCTCCTTCTCAAACTGCCATAAATTCACAGCTTTCTCCCAAGTAGTATCAGCCTCAGACTCACCAGCCCACATAATCAAATAATATGTTCTTTGATTTTTCTTGCTCATACCCTGGGTCTGATGATCCAGCACACGCTGTACTACCTTCGGAAATTGCTTTCGAATCACTGGTGGAGCTCGCTTAGCCTGCTTCCTTGAAGAATCCAAGAGATCAGCATTGAACTTCTTCAAGAAAGAACCATGGAAAGTAGGATGAATCTTCAATCGATCAGGCAACTTCAATCTGTACGCCACCCTTCCCACTTTCTGTATAATTTCAAATGGTCCGTCATACTTCAGAATCAACCCACAATGCACAGACTTGGAAGAAATCTTCTTCCAAGTTTGTGGAGTCAGCTTCAACAACACCCGTTCTCCAACATCATACTCTATATGACGTCTGCCTCGATCTGCATACTTATTCATTCTGCGTTGTGCCTTCGATAAGCTATCTCGGGCATCATCAATCATCTCATGCTTCTCCCTTGTAGACCGATAGGCTGCAGGGCATTTACCACCAGTACGCTGCACAGCCACCTCATGAGGTGCAAGTGGTTGTTGTCCATGCACTAACTCGAATGGACTCTTCCCAGTAGCTGATGATCTGTGTAGGTTGTAACTAAACTGCGCAACATCCAACAGCCCAACCCAATCTTTCTAACTCGCAGAAACATAATGCCTCAGGTACTCTTCCAACAACTGGTTCATCCTCTCCGTCTGACCATCAATTTGTGGATGTTTGGCGGTGGAAAATTTCAACTCCGTTCCCATCATGTTGAACAGTGAAGTCCAAAACCGACCAGTAAACCGAGTCTCCCTGTCACTAATGATATCCTCTGGAATACCAAAATATTTCACAACATATTCAATAAACAACTCAGCAACTACTTCAGCGGGACATGCATTTGGGGCAGTAATAAAGATATCATACTTCGAAAAATGATCAACTACGACAAAAATAGATGTTGTACCATCAACTTTAGGAAAGCCTGATATGAAATTCATCGACATGGACTGGAATGACTTCTCTGGAATAGGTAAGGGTTGCAGCAGACCGGCCTCCTTCTTCCTTTCCAGTTTGTCTAGTTGGAACACCAAACAGGTACGGACATACGCCTCAACATTGTCCTCCATCTTTGGCCAGTAATAGCATCGAGACAACAAGGCATACATACGCTCAACACCAGGATGACCAGCCCACTGAGGATCATGGGTTTCCTTCAGCAGCTGCCTCCTCAACGCACTCGCAGGTACGTATGCCCTATTTCCTCTAGCAAACAACAAGTCACCCCAACCAGTACTTCCGCAACTCGCCTTGCTTCACTTGATCCACCAGTTTGATGTAGGTAAGATCATTTTGGGACACTTCTCGTATTCTTTCCATGAAATCTGACTCAATAAGAGTCAGGGCAGCAACAAACTCCTCAACCACCTTCCGGCTTAAAGCATCAGCAACATCATTATGCTTCCCGGGATGATGCACCCAATCAAAATTGAACTCCCCCAAGTACTCCTGCCAACGAGCCTATTTGGGTGATAGCTTCTTTTGGGTCTTGAAGTACGTTTTGGCAACATTGTCGGTCATCACAGTGAATTTGGTACCCAACAAATAATGCATCCACGACTCCAAATAATGAATTACTGGCTTCATTTCTTTCTCATGTGTGTTGTAACGGTACTCCACATCTTTTAATTTCCAACTCTCATAGGCAACAGGGTGTTGGTCCTTGACCAACACACCCCCAATGGCACGATCAGAAGCATCCACCTATACTTCAAAAGGCCTATCGAACATGGGCAGCTTCAGCACCGGCTCAGTGGACAAGATCTGCTTCAACTTGGTAAAGGCATCTTGACACCCAACTGACCACTCCCACTTCACATCTTTCTTCGCATCATTTCTTTCTCATGTGTGTTGTAACGGTACTCCACATCTTTTAGTTTCTGACTCTCATAGGCAACAGGGTGTTGGTCCTGGACCAACACACCCCCAATGGCACGATCAGATGCATCCACCTATACTTCGAAAGGCCTATCGAACATGGGCAGCTTCAGCACCGGCTCATTGGACAAGATCTGCTTCAACTCGGTAAAGGCATCTTGACAACCAACTGACCACTCCCACTTTGCATCTTTCTTAAGAAAATCCGTCAAGGGACTAACAATTTTGGAATAGCCCTTGATGAACTGCCTATAGTAGTTCGCCAAGCCTAGAAATGACCGCAAATTAGCAACTTCACTAGGAACGGGCCAGTCCACCACAACCTGGACCTTCCTACCATCCATCCAAATACACCCTTGGCTAATAATATGACCAAGGAATGTAATCTGCTCCACACAAAACTCACGTTTTTCTTTTTTAGCATACAACTTGTTCTCCCTCAGCTTCAAGAACACAACCCTCAAATGTTTTAAGTGATCATTCAAACTCTCAGAATAAATCACAATATCATCTAAGTATACCACCACAAACCGATCCAGAAATTCATACAACACATCATTCATCAAGTTGTAGAATGTAGCAGGGGCATTGGTTAGGCCGAAAGGCATAACCAAAAACTTAAACGAACCTTACCTTATCACACAGGTAATCTTGGCCTCATCTCCAGGCACAATTCGAACCTGCTAGTATCCGGAATGGAGATTAATTTTCGTATAGTACCGAGCTCTCGTCAGTTTATCGAACTGGTCCAAGGCATTTGGAATAGGGTACTTGTTTTTTATAGTGACCTTATTCAAAGCCCTATAGTCCACACACATCCGCAATGACCCATCCTATTTCTTTTGAAAGAGCATCGGGAAACTATATGGGGCCTTAGAAGGCTGTACCAAGCCGGGCCCAAGGACTCTTCTAACTACTTCCGCAATTCAGCCAGCTCCGTAGAGGGCATTTGATACAGGTCTATACGGGTGGAGTCGCACCAGGCACCAACTCGATCCGGTGATCTGTCACCCTTCAAGGTGGTAACTCCTTAGGCAACTCCGGCGGCATCACATCTTTAAATTCCGCCAGCAACTCAGTAACAACATCGAGCACTTCCTGGCTCACACTGGGTTTGATTTCAACCAAGGCAACAAGTTGTTGGGATATAGATTAGATATTTTGAAGATGTTAAAATAAGAACTTGTAACTAGTCTAGGAATAAAATAGGTCTTAGGCTAAGGCGGAAGGGAATTAGACAAGACAAGAGGAGTTCCAAACAAGAGGATTTCCAGACAAGAGGAGTCCCGGACAAGAGGAGTCCCATACAAGAGAAGTCCCAGACAAGAAGAGTCCCGGATAAGAGAAGTCTTGGACAAGAGGAGTCTTGTACAAGATGAGTCTTGGACAAGAGGAGTCTTGGACAAGATGAGTTTTGGACAAGAGGAGTCTTGGACAAGATGAGTCTTGGACAAGAGGAGTCTTGGACAAGAGGAGTCTTGGACAAGATGAGTCTTGGACAAGAGGAGTCTTGGACAAGATAAGTCTTGGACAAGAAGAATCTTGGACAAGATGAGACTTGGACAAGAGAAGTCTTGGACAAGAGGAGTCTTGGACAAGATGAGGTCCGGATAAGATGAGGTTCGGACAAGATGAGCTCCGGACCAGATGAGGTAGAGGACCAGATGAGGTAGAAGACCAGATGAGGTAGAGGAGTCTTGGACAAGAGGAGTCTTGGACAAGAGTAGTCTTGGACAAGAGGAGTCTTGGACAAGAGGAGTCTTGGACAAGAGGAGTCTTGGACAAGAGGAGTCTTGGACAAGATGAGTCTTGGAGAAGATGAGTCTTGGACAAGAGGAGTCTTGGACAAGAGGAGTCTTGGACAAGATGAGACTTGGACAAGAGCAGTCTTGGATAAGAGGAGTCTTGGACAAGAGGAGTCTTGGACAAGAAGAGTCTTGGACAAGATGAGACTTGGACAAGAGAAGTCTTGGACAAGAGGAGTCTTGGACAAGATGAGGTCCGGACAAGATGAGGTTCGGACAAGATGAGCTCCGGACCAGATGAGGTAGAGGACCAGATGAGGTAGAAGACCAGATGAGGTAGAGGACTAGATGAGGTAGAGGACCACATGAGGTACAGGACCAGATGAGGTAGAGGACCAGATGAGATAGACAAGAAGAGGTGTACCAGACTACTCTACCAGATGAGCTCTACTAGATGAGCTCTACCAGACCACTCTACCAGATGAGCTCTATCAGACTACTCTACCAAGAAGATCTTATGATCCAAAGATAAAAAGAGTCCAGAAAGGGAAGTCAACTGATATCAAGGAAGATTGGTTGTAGATCAAAGAAGAATCAATCAAAGGAGTCAACCAATCAACCATATAATCAATCAAGTTGATTGAATATATTCCTTAATTTATAAATGTTTGAATTTCTAGCTTCCAACGGCTAGTTATTTGACACCTATAAATAGGAGTGCATGGTGATAAGTTCAATACAAGAAAGACGGGCAAGAGAGCACAAAAGTTAGAGAAATACACGAACACACCATACACTCACCTTGTTCATATAAGTTTTATATCTACTCTTTTAGGAGTTCTAGTTGGAATATTACTCAACCTATTCACCACATTGAAAGGTTGTTGTAAGTTGTACGAACGAGCTGGTACTTCCCAATTCCAGTAGTAAGTAAGTTGGTTGGTGAGTGAGACCCCTTCGGTGAAAGGGAGAGTGGACGTAGGATCGTTATATCCGAACCACTATAAAATCCTCGTGTCTCTTTTATTTACTATTTTTTTCTGAATTTCTGCATAATTAATTTTAGCACTTTAAAAGAGGGTTTTCTTAAAATTAAGAATAAAACGCTTTCCGCTAATAATATTTTTGGGACCAACACAAGGTAGGTTGACTCTCCCCTCCTCAACCCTGCCTTTGGAACGACCGGCATTGGCTTCATCGTCCGCATACACCCCTTCCACAAACGATGGACAGCCCTCATCAGAAATCAAGAGACCGCCCAAGTGAGGTATCACAACAACCCTTACCATCAACAAAAATTCATTTCCGAGGATCACATTGAAATCGTCCAAAGGAACAACCATCAACGAGCACTGCCCTTTTCACGTACCAACCTTCAGCTCCACGTTGGACACGCCTTGGATTGGCTTCACCTCCGAATTAACAGCTTTAATTCGGCTAGAGTGTGGCGAGAGATCCAATCCAAGATCTTTTGCTTTTCGTGCAACAACGAAGTTATGCGTGGCTCCACTGTCAACCATCGCCATAACTTTCTTTCCGTTCACCAAGGCTTTCACGTACATCAGTCCCACACGATGATTCGCCCCATCTTGGATTACGTTCAGCAACTGTAAAGGATTGACTCGAGAAGGGCCAACTGCATCACCATCCTTATCAGTTTCAGCCATTAGTGTATTCAATTTCCCACATTTCAGATATTCCTTCATTCGGTGGTCACCACTGCAAATAAAACAACCCTTTTTTTTGTCGCCCATAGGATGATGTTGTGCCGACTCTTTTGAACTCTCGGCATTGTCATTGGACTTCTTCTTCGACTTCCAGTCCTTGCCTTTCTTCTCTTTGCCTTTCCCCTTGTCCACGTCCTTCTTTTTCTTTTGACCAGACTCGGAGGAGGCACCAACAAATTTAAAATCAACAAGAGTATCCGCAGCAGCAATGGCGGATGGCAGGTCCTTGACACCCTGGCGCCGCAACTCTACCTGGGCCCTAGCCTGTAATCTGGCCATGAAATTGAATAACTTATCCTCCTCCGATATATCTCGGATATCCAGCATCAGTGAACTGAAATCCTTGACATAATCCCGCACTGACTCGCTATGCTTCAACTTCCTCAGTGCGTCCCTTGCAAGCCACGAAGTATTGCAAGGCAGGAACTGATATTTCTATTCCTTTTTTAGCGTCTCCCATGTACCGATTCGGTCCTGATTGGCATTAGCATCATCGGACTGACGCGAATGCCACCACAACTTTGCATCACCCGACAGATACATACTCTTAATGGACACCTTCTCCGAATCAGGGACATGCGCTGCCCGAAAATATGTTTCCATATCCCACAGAAAGTTTTCCAACTCCTTCGAACTACGGGCACCCTCGAACGGTTTCAGCTCTGGGACTTTGACCTTCGAAGCGGGACGCCCATCAGAAACACCAGATCTGAGCTCCCGCTTCACCCCCTTCAAATCGTCTAGGACCCCCTCGAGTTTCGAGTCGAATGATGCTGCCAAGACCGTCATCTCCTCTTGGGCAGTAACCGTACGATTTTCCACAAACGAGAGCAAATCTGCAACCGACACCTGCAGGCCCTGAAGCGTTTTTTGGATATTTTCAAGGATCGTCTCATCTTCTCTGTTTCATTAATAAATGGCCACCACCTCCGACATTTCAGGGGGCACACCCAGCAACTCCTCAATCAGTCTCATCCGCTCTTCGAGAGAAGTGAACTCTCGATTCGTCACAGCCATCTCTGCAACAAATTGCACTATAACCCGCAACGGGGCTCTGATACCAAATTGTCACAAGGTTAAGTTCGCACTAGAATTTTTTGCCTTGCGATGGCACGATCTGCACAATACGCCAGCCAATCTCTCTCTCACCAATACTCGTGTTTAAATATTTAGTGAGATTCGATTTATCAATGTTGTAAGCACAAATATTCAACTACACAACGGAACAAATGTAAAGAACATGCACAACATACGGGAAAATATTCCCAACCCTTGTATTAACTCAATTCATACAAAGGAACTGCCAAGGCTTGCACACAATGAACCCTGTGCAACTCATGGCCGAATTCAACATATAAATATGATGGACATCCCCCATCACTAGGTAGAACAAGTCCTAACCGTCGAATTTGATCCTCCAGGGCCAAGTGTCAAGCATCCATGTGTTCTAGCTCACTCATGGATAAATAAATCCCCAAAAGCGCTTTCAACGGCTGAATAACTCCCACAGCCTATCCAAATCCACCCAAAGTACTAGTTCAACCCATCCGGACGGGTCAGTGTGCTCCGCGCCCGCCCGTCCCACTAAACCCGCACGCGCATTGCCCGTGCGCCGAGTAACCATCGAGTAACGCACGCACCACATACAATGCGCGCGTACTCTTCCCGTTGAATCCATCTCGCGCGCGTTCGAGCATCAACTGCCCGTCCAACGCACACATTTGAGCCCACGTATGACCTTGGCCCGCATGAGTGGGAATTTCGTGCGCATCCATGCCCCAAATGGCGCGCACGGCCCCCACACGCGCGCCTACTCCCGTGCGCATGGACCTCAGGGAGACCCTCCCCCCCTTATATATGTTAAAAACACTAAAAAATCCAGTGACCCTAGTAGATATTAAAAGGCTAGAAACTGCAAGTTTTTGCTCCCACACCCGGCTGCCTACAAATGAACCCGGTCTAGCACAAGTACGCACTACTTATGCTAGGACTTGCACCCAAGTTCCGCAAACACCCCAAAGTACCAAGTCACTCGGCAACCTAAACGTACACTTCCTAGGCGTGCACCGCCCAACTCCCCTTCGGGATGCACCATGTACTAGTGCATCCCAGGGCCAACACACTAAGGGGCTAACAATTGTCTATTAGGCTATTTTTAAAAAGCGATTCGGACCGGCCGGTTCGACCTCTACCCGGACAGGTCTTCGAATGGCTTAATAGCATTGGAGCGTTGGCTAGTTAAAGCTCTCATAAACCGGAAAAAATGGTGAAAATGGGTCGGACTGGTCACTGGTTGAACTGCCCGACTCGGCGAGTGGGATTTTTTAATTCAAAAAAATGGGGGAGTTACATAGAGGGGCAAATTGTATAGTCTTATTACAACCAAGGGCAAGTCCAATAAGTAATAACAAGGGAGGGTAAAATGCCCCTCAAACTACCCCACTTTTTTTTCCCACCCATCCACCTGCCCCCTCCCTCTCTCTCTCCTTCAATTCCTCATTTCCCACTACACGGCCAGTCCCAATTCCCATTTTCCACCCTCCACTTTCCCTTCCCACCCAACCCTACTTTCTCTCTCTCATTAGTCATTATACACGGTCAAACCCCCTATTTCTCAATTCAATTTTTTACCCCTTCTCTCTCTAAAATTGACCCTATCTCTCTCTAAAAAAATTGCAGCACTTTTACCACCGGCCGCGCCGCCGCTTGGAGTTGTGCCATCTTCGTGCTGCCGCTTGGAGTTCCACAATCAATGCTTTCCATTCACTGAATAGATCCGAGACAGTCGCTGTCTTTCAAGATCTGTCGTTGCTAGGCCGTGTTTTCATGTACGGTGGTGACGCGGTCTCACCAACGGAGAGGGATGTGCTCTTAAACTGCATAGATCCCAGATCACGTTGGATCTGTTGCTAATCGGGCGCCGCTACTTACCTCATCGCTGCGCCACCACCTATTCTCCTCCCCATCGCGCCGCCATGACTCATCCCCCCACCGCACTGCCGCTATTCTCCTCCCTACTGCAACATAACTCATATTCTTCTCCCCACCGTTTTCGTGCAGATCCGCCCCTGCTGCTTGTATTTCCCACCGCCGATAATCCCCCCGGTGTTTTCTATTTCCGCCAACCCTCTGTTGGTGTTCCTCCTTCACAAGACAAGTTTCTTTTGGTCAAATTTAAGTTTTCTAGTAATTTTTTTCCACATTAGGAGTGTTGATGATGGGTATTAATGTTTGTTGGAAATTAATTACTTTTATTCAATGTGCACCGAAAAATTGAAATGGGGCTATTGCTTCTGCCCAAATGTAATTCTCTGTTTTTGTAATAGAATGCTAGTGTATGATGATGATCCTCGGTTATTCTCTTTATTTGCATATTGAAAGAAATACACCCTGTGCATGGTATGAAAAAACGTATGAGCAAAAATACACAAAATTTGCACGCCCAATAAAAAACCTTGAAAGTATCAATAAGTATACTTGTGCAAACAATTATTGAAATAACACCATTAATGACTTGAAAAACACCAAGAATTATGTGTATGCATAATATATGTGCAAAAATTTATTTAAATTGCACTCTCAAATACCCTGATAAACAACAGTAATTTTGTATGCAAAATGTTAGTAAAAATGCACACTTTTCAAAAATAATTTGAAACAATAATGATTATATGCGTGCAGTATGTTATAAAAAATTACACATTTCTGCGAAAAATTTAAAAGTGCTACTTTATGTCACATCTTAACTTTTTTTAGGTGGGTAAACTGATGGGTGGTTTTGGGGATGTTTTGCCCCTCCTTGTCATTTTAAAAAAACTAGTGCCCTTTTTTATTTTTTGGGGGAAAAGCGTGCCCCCCATTGTTATTATTCCAAAAAAATTGGGGGTTACCGCTTATTACGTTTACGGCTCGTTTCTGGCTTCTGCAGGCATTTACAAACGGTTCATTTCAGTGGCACCGTTGCATTCTCGTTTGATGATTGTGGTGGAGTGGCATCGAATTCTCCATAGATGATTTTGCCAATCCCTAATTTAATTTTCTCCACGGATCAATCCCCAATTTAATTTTGCCTGAGCCTCGATTTATGAAGGGGGTGAACCGAAAATAAGATGTGGAGATTGAAAGAGAAAGTTTAGGATAATTGAAATAGAGAGAAGATGAAGACTGAGAGTGATGGAAGAAGTGTGCGCCGCTGCTGTTTCTTCACGAAGATGATGTAA
Source organism: Ballota nigra (assembly GCA_947034835.1). Lineage (NCBI taxonomy): Eukaryota > Viridiplantae > Streptophyta > Magnoliopsida > Lamiales > Lamiaceae > Ballota > Ballota nigra. Next base: position 28,725,922 of record OX344727.1, read on the forward strand.
GTCGCTATGAATTAGAGTTAGGTTTTTTGTAACTTTATTACTCTATTAAAAATATTGAAAATAAAGATGATAATTAATTATAATATGTGTTCACTGCCGTTCAATACTAATTAGAAATAAATCTAAAATATTGCAAATATTTCATTTTTTGATTAATTTTGTTTCATAGAATATATTTTTAAGAGAGAAAATATATGACAACTTACAGTTTATATATTTAATTATAAATTATGTAATTATGATGTCATTACGGTTTAACTGCTTTAAAAATGGTCAAACCGGTTAGACCCAGTCCGACCGAAAGCGCTAAGGCTCTCCGGTTCGATGTCCACTTTCGCTTTTAAAACATAACTATTAGGTGTTTATAAAAAAAATCAATTATATATCTATGTATTACATAATTAATTTAAATTTCGAATAAAAAATAAATCTAATTGATATTTCACACGTAATTTACACGTACTGCTATTTAATTTGCAATTAAAAGGGGTGTATTCAATTGAGATTCTATTGGATTTTCTTAAAAAGTCTGTAGATTTAGAAAATCTATAGACTCCATGCAGAGTTTGAGTGACTATTTTTATTGATTTACTTGGATTTTCATAGACTTTACAGGATTGTGGAATACACTTTTTTTTATTGATTTACATGGATTTTCATATACTCTGGTGCTGGAACCATTGATGCAAATGTATATGGAACACACTTGTATATAAAAAAATGTTATCCAAATTGTTTAGAAAAAAAAAATACGTTAGTTAAAAAAAATACATTATTTTTCATCATTATTATTCTCATTTTCATTTTCATCACCATTATACCTCGCCCTCATTAGAAGTCTTTGGTTGTTAGAAGAGATTTCGGAGAGTGAAATCTATTTATATTTTAGGAAGAGTAGACTTGGCAGCGTGGAGGGAAATCCTGATCCCCGTGGGAATTGTTTTTGCCCCGTAGGCGGGGACCGGGATAGTATTCCTAGCCCCGGGGGATCCCCGCCTCGTTCCCCGCGGGGATCCGCATTATTTTTTATATAATTAATATATTTATATGTATATTTATTTATTTATTTTAAATTTAAAAGTAAATTACAAATAAATATTTCATAATTTTCTACTCAATTAACTATTTATTCAAAATTACATCTATATTTTATTTAATATTAAGTTATTAGTTCTACTTTATATAATTTTCACTTTAGTATATATGTTAATTAAAAATATTAGAATTAGAGGTTTTTCAAATTGTTTAAATTAGTTTTTTTAACACCAATTTAAAGTAATTGTTGTGTATGATTACATTTTTAATTAAAATATATATTTTTTTATATCTTAAAGATGAGATAAAAAAATAATTAGGCGGGAAACGGTGAATCCTCACAGGACGGGGATCCCCGGCAAGGCGGGGATGGAGGGAAAAAAAATTCTCATTTATTTCGCGGGGACTGAGATGGGGAATGACTCCCCGCCCCCGCCCCGTTGACATTCTAATGGAAGAGAATCAAAGAAAGTCCATTGACTGTTGAATACCTAAAGATTTTTTAAGACTTTTTAAAATCCGGTGAAATCTCTAGTTATTAGAAGAGATTTTGGAGAGTGAAATCTATTTTAATTTTGGAAGGGAATCAAAGAAAATCCATGGAGTATTAAAATCCATAGACTTTTGAATACCTAAAGACTTTTTAAAATCTGTATTGAATACCTCAGGATTTTTAAAAACTTTTGAAAATCCAGATTGCATACCCAAACTTTAAATGTCTAAAAAAATTCTAGACTCTATAACCAATACACCCCCCTAAATTTTTATGTCTACTGATTAACTTTTGAAATAAATGGAAATGTAATAAAACTATATTTTAAGAAATTTTGTTATATTAACTTTTCCGTCATTGAAAATGTGCTTTATTGGTTTTAAATTGATATTTTATTGTGTGGAGTTACTATTTTAAATGCAGACAAAATCTATATATATATCTATACTATATTAAAAAGTGGCAAGCCACTGAGAAATATTTTTAGACGAAAATGCCCCTTACTATTTTCCTCACGGACAAAACACCCCCTATACAAACTACAAAACTCTTCCATGACCAACCCTCTGTCTCCCTCCAATTCCAAGCACCTGCGATTCAATTTGCCAACGCTGGGAGTCTGTCCAACATAAAAAAATCCCGCATCAATCCATCACCGGCAAGGAATGTGCCAAACATCACCAAATGTGCCAAGGAATTCTCGCGCTGTACCCCAGACGAGAATTTTAGTTGGTCTTTCCCATCGCCGTCTCTTCGTGCACCCTTCAGGCCTCCTGCGTCACATCGCTGCTTCTTGAGGTGAAAAATTACTTACAGTATTGTTCATAAATTTACTGGTTTTTTTTGTTTAATATTAGTTAAAGACTAATTTCAGTATATTATGCCTTAGATTGACAAAATCTAAATCAGAGGATGGTGGCAAATCTACGGTTAGTTAGAGGGATGGGAATAATGGAGGGGAAAATTTGGAAAGACGGATCATATTGAGGCATAGATTTTGTGGAGATTGTAGCGACTATCAAGTATTTTTTTTTAATTAAGGTTGGCCACAGCTCGATCAACGGTTGAAATAATTGAAGAGTATGTTGTCGCATCCTTTCCCTGCGCCCATTGATCGGAAGAATGTTGGGAAAATAAAGTTTTTGGACTAATTTTTTATATTCTGATTTGTGCAATTTGACCCTTTTCCTTAACGCATGTATTTCAATTCTCCCTGAGCTTTATCCCTCTCCCTGATACGTGTCTCCGACCTTTGACTACACCCATCTGGACATTCTTCGCTCCTCTTGAGTCCGAGTAGTGAATCAATTAATCAAGAACTGGAATTCCAGCGATCTAGATGGTTTTTCACTCTCACAAGCAATCCGTCGACTGAAGGGGAACGTTGAGACAGATGAGATTTGTGGAGACCGACGATGGACCTCAAGCGGCGATCGGCCCTGAATGAGGCGAGCCCTAAACCTCCGGCAGTGTGGCGCACAGTGGAGGCGGCTCGCGGTAGACGACGGCGATATATGCCCCAGTAAGAGATTATTTTTACCCTAATTTGTCATTACTTCTACTTTTCTTCATTCCAGGTTTCCATATTATTATCTGCAAATCCTCTGTCTCTTCCCCGTTGTCTCCTAATTGCTTATCAACTTATTTTTTTATTGCCATAAAATGTTTCAGTTAAAATTCCAGAGCTATTTCTAAAAATCAAATTTTTTTATCAGCTTTCTATTTCAATTTAACAAAAACAAGGGTTGATTAGAGTACAATGATTAGCTTATTGTGAAGGAGTAAATCCCTGGAGTTCTTAGTAATGTTGGATGTGGCAAAGAAACAATTTCAAAATAGTTTATTGTTGCTTGTGGTTTGGTAAGTTACATGTTACTGGTATTTTTCGTTCCGTTTAAAATTCATGTATTGGTTTTCTCTTTTAAGCGATGCTGCTCTTGTCAATGCTCTCTGATCAAATTGTTGATGGATTCCAACTATATTTTTAGGGGAATTGGTACATATAAACATAGTAAAAAAAATGTTATGATAAGTTAATGTGTTTCAAGAAGCAAGATATTTTTTTTATAATTTGAAAACCACATAATAATAATCATTGCATGGCTTTTAGTAACCTTATAGTGTAATCAATATACATCTATATTAATCTGTAGTAAATAATATTGTATTAACTTAAAATTGTTGTTTGTTAGTTACTTGTGTCCATAAAAAATGATATATCAATTTTTTTACAATAGATAGATGGGTACGAAAGCTTCAAGTTATAGCATGGCACGGGATATGTAGTGGTTGTAGTTTTATTTTTTTTCATTTTTACGATTGCTTGCATTGCAAATTGTGGGCATTCATCAATTGTACGAACCGGCGACTTTAGCCTCTTTGCTGCAATTTTAGTTGGGCAGCTAGCCCAAGTGTCACACATGTAATGAAATCTTTCGTGATATTAGTAAATATGTGTTTCTTATTTTGTTGTTGTAATAATATACGAATCTTATATGCTTCATTATTAATATGGAAATTAACAGCCCATTAATCAGTTTATGGAATAATCTCCAAACGTAATTTGTACTCAATTTGTGATGGATGGTCGATCTACTGAACCTTACTAGAAATTATTTAAATTAGTAAGGGATTTAAGGATTATGTGGCTTGCACGTGTTATAGGTCGATGGTGAAGTGCATCACTCTGAATTCGACAAGTAGAGTAGTTATGGCTAGCTGTTACAATGCCTTTACAATGGTTGAAGTTCTTTTCTACTCTTTCCACACATTCTTTGTTTCTTTCATCATCTCAACGTATCTACTGTAGGCTACAAACCTTAGTCTATATGTTGTTGATTTTGGTTCAACATTAACTCTAAAGAGTTCATTATTGATGTTGAGAATAAGGTACACGGGATATTAACAAGATCATTTTTTATTGGCTTTGATTTTTTTTTTCAGTTCGACACCTCTCTTTCATATTTCATATTTTGGCTTTGATATTGGGTTTTTGACCTTTTATCATTAGATTCAATTAAGGATTTTTTTTATATATATATTCTAGCGCAGCTGTTTGGAATTTTTTCCATTATGCTGCTATCTTTGTTTTGAGGATGTTGAGGTCATTTTAATACTCTTATTGCATCTCCAATTGATGTTGAGTTTAATAAATTTATTTTATTTATTTATCTATTCAATTTCTTTTTCATAGTTTTTCTCTCATAATATAACATGTAGTGTACCCAAACTTAGTTGATGAAAGTCTTATCAATTAAAGAATTTGAGATCTTATGGACAAGTAAGTCTCAATCCGTCCCACAAGAAAAAAAATTCTGTTTTCTCTCTCCCATTATTTTGGAAGCTAATTTTTTTAATTAGGAGAGTGATATTGGGCCACCATGGCAGTAGCAAAAGATGAGAGTTAGTTATCCTTTTATTTTGTCCAAGATTATAGGAACAATTAATTTATTACTTTATCTTTTGCATAATACTATCATAAAGAGAAAGCCCAAGAAGTATTACAGGTTGACCCACATAATTTATGTGAATCATTTGGCCGCTATGGCAGTCTCAAGACTACAAGGAAAGCTTGCGAAAGAGGCAAGGGAACTAGCCTCCGCTGCATTCAAAAGGTCGCGGGGGAATATCCTACCTGAGGGAGTCACTCAAGTTAGATCCCCTGAAAAGTCAAGAAATCAGAATCAATATTTCTTGATGGCTTTGCATGTTATATATATATTTTTTATAACTCTATATTCACTCTGAAGGTCATTTTCATTTACATAGGAGAAAGCTCTTGACCTATTCTATGTGGATGTCACTGCCCGTGTTAGCAATGGATTCATTGATCCTGTAATTGGTTGAGATACTCAAATACAGAGGATTGTTCAGAACTAAGAGTAATCCAATTCTTCTTTGGTGAAGCTGGGTTACAGAAGATAATAATTGCAGAAGTGGTGACTCCCAATATTGTTGATGGAAATGGTCAGGTCTTTCTTATAGTGAGTATTCTCTTTATAGAGAAATATAAATCTTATTGTGTATCTTGAACGTTCAAATCCCTATATAAATTTTCTAACAATCATGTGCTAAAATATGCCCCTATCCCTGTTGTTCTGCAAATGTAATTAAACTCTAAATCATTGGGTTAACATGTTTTATGTACAATTTAATGCTTTCAATAGTGATTATTTAATCGACTTTATATTTTGTTGCTGGAAAATTATGTTCTTCCATCTCTTTGTAATTGTTTTGTTTCTTTTTCTACAAAAACACCTAACAACAGTCAAGTGGAATACACGAGGTCTGGTTTCCTTATGTTTATTTAGGTACATGATGTTATCTATTCTTATACTCACTTTTTGCACCGCATTTCGAATTTTGCATTTAGGTTGTCCTTTGGTGTTGTTTAATTCCTACATTTAGGTTGTCCTTAATCAACCACATGCAGTTTAGTGGAAATAATTTAGATGAAATACCTTGTGAATTGTTTTAGTGATCTATATTCGCTGAAAATTAAGAAGGAAACTTTGTTTAATTCACCCCGTCTCTTTTATCAAGTTGTAATGTTGTGCATTTATTGTTATAATTCTAAAATATCAAAGTAAATGTTTATGTTATGACAATTGTTATCAAAACATATATTTGTAGGGTATTGGTGGTGATGATTGGAAGGAGCTCTATTGGAGGCATTTTGAACCTCAGTTTTGAATTAATTTATCTAATCATTCGAAAATAATTCTCATTTCGTGTTTGTTTTGCAATTACAATAAATAAAACTTAAGGAACAAACAATTTAGAGGTAGGAGTTTACCTCTCAGAACATGTCTTCTTTCATGGGTAGCTTTATATTGCGCTCTCAAGAGGAATTTCCAAACATGATACGAGATTGTTGATCAAATCAAGCAAGAAACATGTAACAAAAAATATTATATACAAGAGATTCTAATGTGAAAAAAAAAGGTTTTGAAACAACGAAAAAGAACACACTTTATACATTTCATAGAGAAAAAAATTATGGTACACAAACTCAACTATAACAATCAGACTATAATTTTCAATATATTGTAATATACAACAAGTAAAACTCTTTAGTAAAAATGTTGTAAATTGAGAGCAATAAATAAAGACGCAAGTTTGTTCACCCAGTTTGTCGGGAACGACTACGTCTGGGGGCGAGCCAAGCCAAGAGTTTCACTAATGTTCTTATGTATGAGTGTATACAATTCTGAGTACAATGGTATATTTATAAGAGTAAAACCCTAGTCTAAGATATGAAGCTCATTGGGTTATTGGTCCATTAGTAATGTCCACATCAAATCTCCTAGATTTGGAATAATAAATCTGCTAGATTTACAACACTCCCCCTAGGATATTACGACATAACATGGCATAAAAACTCCGCGTGCTAGGTATCAGCCAAATATTAAGTTAAGGAGGAATGTTGGAAGATCAAATCTTCTAGATCCATTTCGGGGTTACCGCTCCCCCTGAAGACAACAACACTTTGAGCCTTTGCATTCCAATACCACGAACATACTTTTCAAAAGTAGACGTCGGTAAGGACTTAGTGAATAGATCTGCTAGATTGTCACTAGATTGCACTTTTTGAATGGTAATCACGTCACTCTTCTGGAGTTCGTATGGGTAGAAAAATTTAGGTAAAATATGTTTCGTCAGGTTTCCCTTGACATACCCATTACTCATTTGTGTGATGCAGGCGGCGTTGTCTTCAAATATAACAGTGGAAGGTGTATTGCCTTTAGCGATACCACACGAGTCACCAATGTGTTTTACCAAGGACCTTAACCAAACACATTCTCGTACGGCTTCAAATAAAACTATTATCTCTGAGTGGTTTGAAGACGTGGTAACCATAGTTTGTTTAACCGATCTCCAAGAGATCGCGGTACCACCACAGAGAAAAATGTAACCAGTCTGGGATATGGCGTTGTGGGGATCAGACAAATAGTCAGCATCCTACCAAGGTTTTGTCTTGGTTCTTACGGTAAAACAGTCCAAGATCTTGAGACCCTTGGAGGTACCGTAGAACATGCTTAACACCATTCCAATGTCTCCTTGTAGGAGAAGCGCTATATCTTGCAAGCAAATTGACATCAAATGCAATGTCCGGCCGAGTGCAATTTGCGAGATAGAGCAATGCTCCAACGGCGCTAAGATGAGGAACTTCTGGCCCCAGAATTTCTTCTGAATCTTCTCTTGGTCTAAATAGGTCCTTATCCACTTCAAGGGATCGGACAACCATAGGGGTGCTAAGTGGGTGAGATTTATCCATATGAAATTTCTCCAATACCTTCTTCACGTAGGTTGACTGATGTATAAGAATTCCTTCTGGGAGATGCTCGATCTGTAGGCCGAGGCAGTACTTGGTTTTACCCAAGACTTTCATTTCAAATTCAGCTCTCAAGATTGAACTGGCTTCTTCAATCTCTTTGCATGTTTCGATTATATTTAGGTCAATAACATAAACGGATATGATGCAAAAACCACATTGCGACTTCTTCGTGAATACGCATGGGAAAGCTTTATCGAATGTTATTGAGACAATGTCAGTTTTGATTAGATCCCAAAGCCCCTGAAAAGATGTTTGCATTTTTTTGTCAGGCTAGTCTTGGTTAGGATTTGTACTTAGTCATTTTACACTTCACAGGTACTCAGTAAGAGGAGCACTTACTGATGACAATCAAGACAAGAGCCTGAAGACGTTTACCATCCTGGACTTATGGCAGTCCTCTAAGCTGGCTGGGTAAGTCTCAGTGATGAAGAGTATGACCCTAAGGTCATTACTACTCAGTCCTGAAGGGAAGAGGATGATACTAAGTTTATGGGAAGACTTGGAGTAGAGCCAAGCAATGCAAAAGGAATGTCAGAGTCAGGACAAGACCGGTGAACTCAAGATAAAAAAAACTTAATAAGACAAGCCTGAAGCCGAGGAATAAGTTCTGACATTCTCACCAACCTGATGACGTGGACCAATTCGGGAAGGACACACACATACGGAACTTGACAGTAGACTGACTTCAGACTGCAAAATTCAACGGGCAAGCATTTAATGCAGCTACCTAATTCCATGTAAAGGACGGCTGCTACATGAAGATATGTCCATTTGAAACACTCTACATAGATGACAAGAAAGGATATCTCTCCAACGGATAGTTTTTCAAATAACCTATAAATACAGAAGGCCTTGAACCCATTCAAGGTTACGGGAAATTTCCAAGCCAGAAATTACTCAAACTCTCAAGCACTCAAAGCATTTAGTCTTTAGAAGAAGCACTCGAAACCCTTTAAATTCCCCAAATGTTTCTTAGCAACTGAGAGTTAATCTGTATTCCAAGAGCGTACAAGCAATATCTTTAGCTTAGAGAGATTATCCATCCCTTAGCATAGCTTTGTCTTGTAAGGATAATCTCAACCTAGTTGGAATCCAAACTGAAACCAAAACCCTAGTTCTTTTTCACTCTGAGTAAAGGGGACTCAGTAAGGTTTTAAGTTTGAAAAATTGGTATACGTGTATTCCCCCCCCCCCATACACGTATTCCTCAGTCTTGTACCGGGACCAACAAGTGGTATCAGAGCAGTGGTTCAAATGACCACTGACTTTGAATATTAATAGTTTCAGTGGAGAGACTGTTGGTGGTCATTGAACAGATCTGAGTTTGCTTTTCATAAAACTCGCATCATCATGACTTTGAGAAGACTTGAAGCTTCGTTACCTGAATTCTCTGTATCTAACTTTGTCTATTGGAAGTTCAGATTAGAAGCGCATCTTGATGCCATCCATGACCAGATGCCGCGTGTTTTCAGTGAGGGACCGATCAAGATCACTATTCCTAATGTCAGAGGAGTGGGATATGAGCATCTTGAGATTGGCGTGCAGGTTCCGAAAGAAAGGAAAGACATGACCAACGATGAAATCAAGATGGTGGGACTGGACAATGTTGCTAGAAACATCATTTTGCATACGGTGCCCTTCGAAGAGTCAGCCAGGCTGGTGAACTTAAAGACGGCAAAGGAGGTTTGGGATGAGCTGACAAGGATGTGCGAGGGGTCAGAAAAGGTAAAGGAGAACAAGAGAAATATTGCCATTCAGAAATTCAAAGCATTCGAGATGCTGCCTGATGAGACAATCGATCAAATGGAGTCAATGTTCATCAAGTTGATGAATGAGCTGGTGATGCTGGACAAGGATGTTCCAAAGAGAGATGTTGCTTCAAAGATCCTGAATGTCCTTCCTGAGAGATGGGATAACAGTGTATTTATGCTTAAAAACACTCAGGATATGAGTAACATAACTTCTGCTTTACTTTTTTCAGAACTTAAGGCACTGGAATTTGATCTTAACAAAAGAAAGAAGAAAGTTTAGCCAGAAGAGGAAGAAAAGGAGAAAACTCCTGAGAAAAGTGTGGCGTTCAAGGCCAGGTCTGAACCTGTTGAATCTTCATCCAAGTCACTGATGGAGATGAGCAAGGAAGAGCTTGCTGAGGAGTACAGCCTGATGGCCAGACGCTTTGATAAGCTTAATTCCAGGTTTGGTCGTTATAAGAAATTTTATCAGGACTCACGTGACAGGAAACCTGAAGGAACCCCCAAGCTCAAGGAGATATGAGGAAAGAAGGAACACTGACCAGAGGAGAGATCATAGCGATAAAAGAAGATATTCAGATCCAAAGCCCAATCGCAGAGATGAACAGAGACGTACTCATGATGACAAACACTCAGGGAAGACTGAAAGCTCATCAAGACAGAGGGAACCTGACTCAAGGAGGATCCCTGAACCAAGGAGAGAAAGAGGAGATGAGCAACCAACATGTTACAACTGTAACAAGAGCGGGCACTATCAGTATGATTGTCTGAAGCTGAGTGCAAGGGAAAGAGAGAACAGGAGGGCCAAGAGAGACCAGAGACTTGCTGACCGGAGAGCTATGCTCGTTGAGGATGCAACTGACTCTGATGGTCCTGAGGAGAGGTCGCCTGAACTCTTTTCTGATGATGAGTACGATGATGTCTGCCTGATGGCAAGGGAGGAACCTGAGGTAACATCTAACTCTGTATGTGGTTCCTACACTGGTCAAATTGAGTACTGAGGTTCAGAACCTGAATGATCAGCTCACTCAGTCTGATCTTAAAGAATCAACTCGGATTGTGAGACTAACTCAGGAGATTGATTTAATCAATGTTGAGCATCTCCCAAGAGAGAAGCTTCTGAAGGAATTGGCTGAGGAAGAGTTGGTCAGGAAGGAAGAACTGAAAGCACTCAAGAGTAAGTTTGATGACCTCTTTGCCAGACATGAAATCCTGAAAAAGAGTTAGGACTCACTCAAGCAAAAGGTTGCAGCAATGAATAAATCCCCAGTGGCTAGAGAGGAAATAAATAGCAGCCAGATGCTTGGGCACGAGAAAAAGGGACTTGGATATGTTCCTAAGAAATCCTCACATGGTCAATCTCATGTTTCTTCAGGGAGCAACACTGAGAGGGTATTTGTTCAGGCAGGCCAGAGTGCACCTAAGGTTGTACTTCAGGCCCGTCAAACTGATAAGGGCAAGGAAACCGTTGACACGGTCAGGGTAGCCCCTAAGGTAGCTAAGCCAAAACCCAAGGGAAAGGCAAAGCAACCAAGGGAGGTCCCTGAGAGCTCAGGCCAGAGAAAGCCTCAGCGAAAGCAGAGGAAGACTCAGGCCAAGAGCCCTCAGACTGGTCAACGAGGGTACCATCATGCTTGGCAATATCAACAGGGAAGGCCCAACATGATGACACCCCCATGGTTTTGGCATCCTGAGGCCTTTAACTGTTTTACATTCTCTCACTTGCCTAGGGGGAATAGAACACAAGGCCCTTATCAAGAACAAGGCCCAAGACCTACTGCACCCAGACCTAGGAAGAACAAGAAGCCAGCCCAAAAGGCACCCACTCAGGCTCCTGTGAAGCCTAAGTCCAGCACTAATACACTATCTTCCTCTCAGGCAAAGAAGAAGAAAGTTGTGTATGTTGATATTTCAGGGAGACAAATTCACCACTCTGAGGCAATCAGGGTTGTGAAGCAAGTCTGGATCCCGAAGGGTACAGCTGACACGATAGGACCCAACACCCAATGGGTACCTAAAGCCTCATTTGTTTGCAGGCGGCTGTGGATCACAACAAGAGGAGAGGAGACTCAAACAAAGTTGTTTGGTACCTAGACAGTGGAAGCTCAAGGCATATGACTGGAATAAAGAGTCTTCTCCAAGAGTTTCAGACTAAGGATGGTCCACATGTAACCTTTGGTGATAACTCAAAAGGTGTTACTAAAGGTTTTTGTGTCTTGATAATAGGTACAGTCAGAGTGGAAAATGTGTCCTTTGTAGAAGGACTGAAGCATAACCTGTTGTCAGTAAGCCAATTCTGTGACAAAGGTTTCAGTGTTGAGTTCTCATCGAATATATGTCCAGTCAAGGACGAATCAACACAAGTGCTTCTATCAGGTATCAGGAAAGGTAATGTTTATCTTGCTGATTGGAGCAGCACTATTCCTAATACTTGTTTTGTTGCTAAAAGCTCTCTAGAGCTCAGTTGGTTATGGCATAAAAGATTAAGCCACCTGAACTTCAAGATTCTTAACAAAATTTCTAGACAATCACTGGTTGATGGTCTACCTAATGAAGTTTTTAGCAAAGATCATGTGTGCAAAGCTTGTCAGGAAGGGAAGCAGGTTAGAGCTTCATTCAAAGAGAAAGCTTCTCATTCCACTGACAGGATTCTTCAGCTCTTGCACATGGATTTATTTGATCCTATTACACCTGTGAGTATGAATGGCAGGAAATATACCCTTGTGATTATTGATGATTATTCTAGATATACTTGGGTTATTTTCTTGATGAATAAAAAGGAAACACATGTGAAGCTTCCAGAGTTGCTCAGGAGACTCAGCAATGAGAAGAATCAGTCAATTACTAAGATCAGATCTAACAAGGGCACTGAATTTATAAATTCATATATTTCTGACTTTTGTAATGAATTTGGTATAGCTCATGAGACTTCTGCAGCTAGAACCCCACAATAAAACAGTGTTGCTGAGAGAAGGAACATGACACTGAAGGAAGCTGCCAGGACCATGCTGGCTGAGTCAGGATTGCCCAAGAAATTATGGGCTGAGGCAATCAACACTGCATGCTACACTCAGAACAGATCCATGCTTAACAAACAACATGCACAGACCCCATATGAGACATGGAATAAGAGGAAACCTCGTATCTCTTACTTTCATATATTTGGTTGTAAGTGCTTCATCGTCAACAATGGGAAGACCCAATTGAAAGTCTTTGATAGCAAATCTGATGAAGGGATATTCTTGGGATATTCTGAAGTTAGTAAAGCTTTCAGGGTTTACAATTGTAGGACCCTTGTTGTGGAAGAATCACCATATGTTGTGTTTGATGAATCTGCTAATGAGTCTAGGGTGAGAGTGTTGAATCCTGACCCTGAGGAGGTCACAAGGAGGGTGACAAGGCTAAGCTTAAAGAATCAACCTGATCTAAAGGTCAAAGTCGTGCCAATTCCAAGATGGGATGATGACGATGATCAGGAAGATGAACCAAGTGCCACACCTAAGCCCATCACATCAGGGTTTATTGAGCCTCAGACTGAGGAACAGGCTCAACCTGAGGTAAGTACCGTCCATGAAGATGTTGTTGCAGCTGAGATGGTTCCTGAGTCACCTCATCAAGGGGGAATCAATGTCCCTGACATTGAGTTTGTTAATCCCTTTGGAATAGACTCAGGATCATCCCCTTTTGTTCAATTTCATGAATTTCATGAACCTGTAGACACTAACCTTGCAGGTACTTCAGGAACAACTCCTGGCAAAAGAACATGGATAGAGGATCATCCTATTGATCAAGTCATTGGTGATCCAACTGAGGGAGTCAGGACCAGACGGTTTCATGGTGAGAGTGCATTGTTTTGTTGCTTTCTCTCTGAGCAAGAGCCTCCGAACATTGAAGAAGCTCTCACTGACTCGAACTGGATCATAGCCATGCAAGAGGAGTTGAATCAGTTCACAAGGAATCAGGTTTGGGAACTGGTAGATAGACCTAGGCATCAAGGAGTAATTGGTACCAAGTGGGTCTTTAAGAACAAGAAGGATGAGAATGGTGTTGTAGTAAGGAACAAGGCTAGACTGGTTGCAAAGGGGTATTGTCAGTCTAAAGGAATAGACTATGATGAGACTTTTGCTCCAGTGGCTAGACTGGAAGCTATCAGGTTGTTCCTTGCATATGCAACATACAAGAAGTTTAAGGTGTATCAAATGGACATCAAGAGTGCCTTCCTGAATGGTGTACTCAATGAAGAGGTATATGTTGAACAACCTCCCGGGTTTGAGGTTGGAGGTAGAGTATACCATTTAAAGAAAGCACTCTATGGACTTAAGCAAACACCAAGAGCTTGGTATGATACCCTCTCTCAATTCTTGACAGACCATGGGTTCAAGAAGGGAACTGTGGATATGACATTGTTCAGGATCACTGAAGGTGATGACATTCTCTTGGTCCAGATTTATGTGGATGACATAATATTTGGATCACCAAATCATCAGCTCTGTGAGAAATTCTCTAAGCTAATGACTAGTAAATTTGAAATGTCTATGATGGGAGAGATGAACTTCTTTTTAGGATTGCAGGTCAAGCAAACTGATCAAAGTATTTTCATTAATCAGGCCAAGTATACATGGGACTTGATTCATAAGTTTGGTGTTCAGAACAGCAATCCAGCCAGGATCCCTATGAACACAAATTGGAAGATGGATCCTGACACTGAAGGGACATCAGTGAATCAGACTGAGTATCGAGGGCTGATAGGTTCTTTATTGTACCTGATTGCAAGTAGGCCTGACATTACGTTTGCAGTTGGTGTGTGTGCTAGGTATCAGTCTGATCCCAAGAGAAGTCATTTGGAGGCTGCTAAGAGGATACTTAAGTATTTGAAAAGAACAGTCAATATGGGACTATGGTATCCTTCAGATGACAACTTAGAACTGACAGGTTATTCAGATGCAGATTATGGAGGTTGTAGGATTGATAGGAAATCAACCTCAGGGACATGTCAGTTTTTGGGAAGTAAGTTGATCTCGTGGTTTAGCAAGAAGCAGAATTCAGTGGCGACATCCACAACTGAGGCTGAGTATATGGCTGCAGGTAGTTGTTGTGCTCAGATTTTATGGTTGAGGCAACAGTTGAGGGACTACCAAGTATTTGATAATGAGGTTCCAATCTATTGTGACAACAATAGTGCTATAGCAATTACTCAGAACTCAGTGCTTCACACAAGGTGCAAACATGTGGACATTAGGCATCACTTCATTCGAGATCATGTGGAGAAGAAGGACATTAGGATGGAGAAAATTCACACTGACAGGCAAAGAGCTGACATCTTGACTAAGCCTTTGGCTGAAGCAAGGTTTATGGAACTGTCAGTGGAGTTAGGACTTTTAGATCCGGGAGAGCAGTCAGTATAGGGTTTTAAGGGGAACTCAGACCAGACTCGACTCAGTGAGGTATCAGGGTGCTACAATGTCTCCCTGACAGGTATGAGTTCCATCCTGACTTTGTGAATTTCAAGCGTCTCCCTGAGTCATCCGTCCTGAAAATCTTTATTAAATGCATTCCGTTTTCATTAAAAGTGCACATTTTCATATTTAAACCCACGCGCAGCGGAGCATTTAATGCTTCAGTTACTTTTTCATATACGTGTCCGTTTTATACGGAATATGACTGACATGGGTAATTGATTGAAACTGAGATTAATCCTGGCCCTTCATTTCAAAACCTTTCAAATTCGGGAATTAATCTCAACCCCACGTCTGAGTAACTGACTTAGTCTAATCAATCAATAGTGTCATTTGAGGTCTTTATGCAAACACAAAGCACATCTGCACACTGAGTATTCTTTTGCTCAAAATACTCACAGAATTCCTAAAAACCTCTCTTTCTTTCAAAATCAATGGCACTTCTTGATTCCAACTGGACAACAGACAAGCTTGAGGATGTTGTCAACAACAAGCTGGTACACATGGAGCAAGTCATCTCCATGGAAGGTACATGTCTAACAGTTGAGGAAATCAAACCAATTTTCAACTGGATTTCCAAAGCTGGGTTGGAAACATATTTCACCATGCGTCCTCTCTCTATACTTCCAAGGACGGTCGTAGAAGCCTACTTCAACATGTTCCTGCGTAGGGGGGAACTTTTCATGAAGGTGACCACGCTCAAGCCAACGGGAGAGAAGGAAATGACGGCGAACCTCTCTATAACTCAGAAGTGGTTGATATTGACCTTCGGAGGGCAGTCAAGGAGGTTTTTGCTTTCCCATCCTCAGGAATCAATCCCAGGTTTTACAAGGAAAATTCGGAGGGAAAGTTCCTAAGGAAGTGGACCAAGACTGGCTCCCCTGAGTTCAGAGCCCGTCAAAATAAGAGTACTCTGAAGCCTGAGTACAGAGCTCTTGTGGACTTAGTGTCCAAGGTGGTGATGGGGTCCACAGGCTCTCATGAGCAGTTGAGCTTGCCCAAGCTGAGAATTATGGGAGCTATAGTTGATGGTGTGGAAGCGAACTGGGAGCAGTTCTTCCTTGATCAACTCCATCGGGCTGGACTGGACAAGCTAAAGCGGGATGAGAAGAAGAAGCACGTATCTGTTGGTGCCATCCTGCCCTTTGGAACGAGGATGTCCATCCTGATTGCTCATGCTTGCCATGAGTACACCTTCGACTTCGAGGACAATCTTTCCTCCAAGAAGGTGATGTTTACTTCATTGAGTGACACTTACTCAATGCTAGGGCTGACTGATCCCAATCCTAAGGCAAAGGGCCAGGCTAAAAAGCCAGTTGGGAAGGCCAAGAAAGTGGCAACCAGTCTCATTGAGAGAGTGGATGACCTCTTTGAAAGGAGTAAGGAGGTTGAGGAGGAGGCTGCCGCTGAGAGAGAGGAGACTCAGCCTGCAGTGGAGGAGGCCGAGAAGAAGAAGAAGGTGAAGATTGTGCTGTCAGGGAAGAGCACGAGTTCAGGGACTGAGTCACTTCCCAAGAGAGCCGACTCTGAGGCTGAGGGAACTGACGATGACGTCAGAAGAGTTCAGGGAGAGAGGCCTTTAAAACGACTTAGGAAGGGACCCAAAAATTCTTCTGCTAAGAGTCTGCCTGAGATAGGAGAGAGGGAGAAGTCAAGCTCTCCTAGAGCCTCTAACTTGGAAGAGGTTAGAAAATCTATCGAGATGGCTGAATTGCTGCAGCCTGAGATAGTACCCACTCACCCTGAAACTCAAACACCAACCAACCCTGACCCCACACCTCAACCCACCAACTCACCCCAAACATCAGAGCTAAATATTCCAGAGTCAGTGCCATCCCCTCAGAGGCCTGACCAACCCTCAAATCCTACCCCTAACCCTGATGATTTCCCCTCATACCCCAACCCCAAAGATTGCCCCAAATTCTTGCCCAATGAAGAGGATGACTTCCTCGAGATGCAGGAGGAGGAGGAGCTGGATGAACAAATAATGGGTGGAATATTGGAGAACACCCTAAGGGGGAATGCCACAGAGTGGGCAGCTAAGTGCTGGCCCGGGTTGAATAAGTACAAGGAGCTGCTAGCAAATGTTGTTGAGCTGAAAGTATGGCTGGAATTTAAATAATCCAACATGTAAGAGCAACATATGCTGGTAGATGCTCGTAGCTGGGAGTTTTGGGAGACAGAGGAAGCAAGGTTGTGCACCTTCTTTGGACTGACTAGCTGGCTGCAACTGCTAAATTTTGAGAACCTGAAGCAGCTGGTAGTTGAGATGATGTCCAAGACGAAGGCTGACATCCGCTCGGATGATGAGGAGGATGAGGATGATGATGAGGCTCAAGGAGGAGCAATGGAGAAAGTTGTGGAGGAGACAACTAAGGAAGTAGATAGTATGATCCCTGAGTCTCAGGCTCAGGGGGAAGGTGTGAAAGGCACTGGTGCCAAGGGTGAACCAGTGGCTGAGGATGTTGTGAACATCTCAGCCGCCGATGAGACATCTGTCAATGATGGGATTCCCTGCCCTGAGATAAGGGAGAAAGATGTTGAGGCGTCAAAGGAGACTCCCAGTTCCGAAGGACAAGTTCCTAAGGTTCAAGATGGCTTGGTTGAGCCTGAGTAGGCAACCACGACCACTCAACAACTGCCTTCAGTGCACCCTGAAGAGGGGACTGAAGCTGCAGGGGCTGACAAGGGAAAACAGCCTGCCACTGATGAGGCCACTGATGGAGATGAAGATGTGCTAATCACTGGGGTCAGACGTGCTGAATTCACAAGTATTGTCGAGGTGAAGAAGGAAAAGACTACTGAGAATCTAGCTGAACTTCAGGAGGAAGTAATGAGGCTACGAGCTGAAAAAGGGGAGGAAGCCAAGACCCTGGCCAAGCACATCAAGTAGACAAAATCAGCATACAACACTCTTGCAAATAAAGAGGTGATTTTGTTAAAGCGCACAATGACTGACATGGCCAAATCAGTGAGGAGTGAGAGGAAGCGTACGAAGAAGATGCTGAGGCAAACTCTCAAACAGCTTGAAGAGAGGGATGCAATCAGGGAGGACAAACTAAATCAGGCAGTGGAGAGGCTTGCTGCTCAGGCTGGAGCACTCTTCACTCAGGCCATGAATGACTCAGCATCCAAGTTGGAGCTGGTGTCAGGGAAGATTGATCACACCTCTCAGACTGCTGCAAATGTTTTGGCTAAGGCCACAGAGGAGTCAGTGAAGATACTGACTGAAGCTAGCAGAGTCAGCGGTGAGTCCTTGAAGGTGGAGGAAAGGATCACCAAGGCTGAGCAAAGTCTCCAACACAACATGGAGGTCTTTGAGAAAAAGTTGAACGCTGCTATCAGTTCAGTCTCGTATGCTGGCACTGGGATTGCCACGGGAGTTGAGATGTTGAAGGAAGGCGTGCTTGAAGTTCAATCGTTAGCTTCCTTCGTAATCAACAGTGGAGCTGAAGGACTCCCATCCCAGGCTGATGATGATGCCAAAAAGGGGGAAAAGAAGAAGAAAAGATCCCGCCCTGAGGCATCGGAGGCAGTCAACCAAGACGAAACAATTCAAGCTGACCCTGAAGCCAATCCTGAAGGGAATGTGCTAAGGGTAAGAAAGTCAGCAAGGTTGGCGGCGGTAGAGAATGAAGGTGAGGAGATTGTTGCCAGGATGAAGGCGGAGGCAGCAAAGAAGGCAAAGGCTGATGAACCTTCTAAAGAGATCCAATTATCCAAGCAATCTGAGTCAGTTCAGAAATCTCCCTCCATGAACACAAGGAAGAATCCCATTACTTACTCTGCGAAGGCGGTGGCGGAGTTATGCGCTGAGGCGTGGGGGACACCTTCTGAAAAGACTGAGGCTGAGCGCAGAGCTGAGATTGCACAGAAAGAAAAAATGTGTATCTTGGAGAAGAAAGTGGAGAAGCTGGCTGATCTTACTGACTTGCAATATAGGGAACTCGATGATGCAGTGATCAGTCTACTAAGGAGAAAGAAGGCGAAGCCTGAGCCCAGGAAGTACAGGAAGAGGCCTACAGCAAGGAAGACAACAATTCTTCAGGTCAGAAGGCCAGAATCAGGTCAGAGGGAAGCATATGTTGATGAGTTTATCTCAGAAGCATTGAAGGAGTTCTGGGCTGATGCAAGGGATGAGTTTGTGAAATTATGGTACGTGGTGAAGAAGTGGGGCGACTCTGAAGACATCAATGCCCACTTCACTGACTACATGATGGACAATCATCCTGAGCTGATCCAAAAGATCTTGGAGGAGGCTGAAGCAGCTCAAGTCCAAGTGAAGGCCCCTGAATTCATTGTCAAGTCGCCTCCCTTAGTCCCTGGAACTGGAAAGCATGATACTAAGGCCATTATGACTGAGGTGTTGAAGATTGCGAAGGCTGAAGGGTTCGTGAACCAACCTAGAAGACTTGACGAGCTGAAGGCAAGAGTCTATGCAGGCTATGGACTTAAACCTGAAATGAGATTAGTCTAGGTGTTCACTACTTCCTTGTAATAAATTAGATTCATTGTAACCACTTTCAGATCATTCAATGAAATCTATTACTTTTGCCCACAGACAAAAACTCATTGTCTTTTTGGCAGTTATTTAAATTCTGTACTTTATCAAGAATTGCTCTAACACTGTCTTATCTTATAGATAGGATCTTATATTTCCTCTAAGTGTTGTGAGGATCTTTTCAGTGTTTTGGCATCATCAAAAAGGGGGAAATTGTTGGGACAATGTCAGTTTTGATTAGATCCCAAAGCCCCTGAAAAGATGTTTGCATTTGTTTGTCAGGCTAGTCTTGGTTAGGATTTGTAGTCATTTTACACTTCACAGGTACTCAGTAAGAGGAGCACTTACTCATGACAATCAAGACAAGAGCCTGAAGACGTTTACCATCCTGAACTTATGGCAGTCCTCTAAGCTGGCTGAGTTAGTCTCAGTGATGAAGAGTATGACCCTAAGGTCATTACTGCTCAGTCCTGAAGGGAACATGATGATACTGAGTTTATGAGAAGACTTGGAGTAGAGCCAAGTAATGCAAAAGGAATGTCAGAGTCAGGACAAGACCAGCGAGCTCAAGACAAAAAGAACTTAATAAGACAAGCCTGAAGCCGAGGAATAAGTTCTGATATTCTCACCAACCTGATGACGTGGACCAATCCGAGAAGGACACGCACGTACGGAACCTGACAGTAGACTGACTTCAGACTGCAAAATTCAACGGGCAAGCATTTAATGTGCATTTAATGCAACTACCTAATTCCATGCAAAGGACGGCTGCTGCATGAAGATATGTCCGTTTGAAACACTCTACATAGATGACAAGAAAGGTTATCTCTCCAACGGATAGTTTTTCAAATCACCTATAATTACAGAAGGCCTTGAACCCATTCAAGGTTACGAAAAATTTCCAAGCCGGAAATTACTCAAACTCTCAAGCACTCAAAGCATTCAGTCTTTAGAAGAAGCACTCGAAACCCTTTAAATTTCCCAAGTGTTTCTTAGCAACTGAGAGTTAATCTGTATTCCAAGAGCGTATAAGCAATATCTTTAGCTTAGAGAGATTATCCATCCCTTAGCATAGCTTTGTCTTGTAAGGATAATCTCAACCTAGTTGGAATCCAAACTGAAACCAAAACCCTAAAGTTAGGTTTGTTGGAAGTAAGTTAAGTTAGTTAGTAAGGAAGTTTGTATAGGTCAGTGAGGTAGCTGATCTTGGTGCACCTTGGCACGTTAAAAACAAGAATCCCTTAAGTGGATTTCCTATTAACTCAGGTCGTGGACGTAGGAGCTTGAGACTCTGAACCACGTTAAACTTGTTGTGTTCTTATTGCTTTGATATATTGCATACCTGCCATATTAACTGTTCATTCATTGCATAAGATTTATCAGGCTTGAATCAATCAGCCCGATCTATTAAAAAGAGCACTGCCCTTACTAAATACTATTCATTTGAGTAATCAGTTTTCAGAAGCAAACTAATCAAGACTTTAAACTATCAGGGCTCACGCATTTCCACACTGAACTTAAACTGATAGTTAGCCAACTGACCCGCACCAAGTGTAGTCAGTAGGTGTGTTATCAGTTCCTAGTTCTTTTTCACTCTGAGTAAAGGGGACTCAGTAAGGTTTTAAGTTTGAAAAATTGGTATACGTGTATCCCCCCCCCATACACGTATTCCTCAGACTTGTACCGGGACCACCAAATGTGTATCCCTTCTTCTGAAGGAATTCACTAAGTCGGAGGCCCGATTGCTTCAGGCAGTACAACGACTTCTGCAGTTTTATGCTATACAAACTGCGATTTTCACCATCCCTCATCTGAGGAATGTCAAATCCATCGGGGATTTTCATATAAATGTCGGCATCTAGTGATCCGTATAAGTACGCGGTTACTATATCCATTAATCTCATTTGGAGATTCAATTTAACTGCAAAAGATATCAAGTAGCGGAACGTTATTGCGTCTATGACGGGAGAATAGGTTTGATCAAAATCAATAACGGGTCTCTACGAAAACCCTTGAGCTAATAGCCTCGCTTTATACCTCTCCATAGTATTGTTCTCATTTCGTTTTCGTACAAAAACCCATTTATATCCTACAGGGATAGCGCGCGAGGGTGTACGAACGAAAGAGCCAAATACTTGTCTTTTGTTAAGCAATGCGAGCTCTGCTTCAATTGCCTCTTTCCATTTTACCCAATCGGAGCGCTTCCGGAACTCAACGATAGTTTTGGGTTCTGGATCCGGATCGTTAACGAAAAGAGCAATTGTCACTGCAAATGTATCTTCGACGACAGTAATATTTATATTATATGTTTCTCCCGTATCTATGAAATTCATAGAGACTTCAACGTTTATGTCAACCAGGCCTTCATCATTTCCTAGTGTATCTGGGTCTGGTCATTCCGCGGTCCTAGTGCATTGAATATTTTGTGCATGTGCTTCATCACTAGGACGCTCATCTCCTCGAGACTTTGAGTTATCTAGACGAACCTCTTCTGGAGATTTTACATTCGACTGATCAGTTTTGCTAGCTTTTCGTTTAGGTGTACTAGTATCTCTTGAGGGTCCTTTACGCTTCTAGCATGTGGGGGCATGAGTACTTGTTTTGCTTGAGACCTCAACCCTTTGGGGAGCATTTACTGCAGGTATATGCGATTTACTTACACCTCTATGGTCAGTAAACGCGTCTGGCAGATTGTTTGCTAAATTTTGCAAGTTAATGATCTTCTGAACTTCCGGTTCAGATTGACTAGTGCGTGGATCTAGGTATTGAAGATCACTTACGTTCCACGTAAGCTCCCGATATTCATTCAATTTTGAATTCGGATCTCCCCATAATGCCGGGAAGTGATCTTCATCGAACGTGCAATCTGCGAACCGGGCCATCAATTGATCCCCGGACAAAGGCTCGAGGTATTTCACGATGGATGGAGAGTCAAATCTGACGTAAATACTGAGTTTCCTTTGTGGGCCCATAGAGGTCCGCTTCGGTAATGTTATTGGAACATATACCGCACATCCAAAAATACACAGATGGAAAATGTTAGGTTCTTTCACATGCACTAGTTGTAGGGGAGAATGATCATTATATGCAGTTGGACGGATTTGTATCAAGTGCGATCCATGTAGGAATGCATGCCCCCAGCATGAAGTGGGTAGTTTAGAGTTCATAAGCAATGGTCTCGCGATAAGTTTGATAAGTTTTATTAGCGCCTCAGCAAGACCATTATGGACGTAGGGGACCGAATGCTCCACTTTAATTCCTAGGGTCATACAGTAATCTGTAAAAGCTCTCGAGGTAAACTCGGCAGTATTATCCATGCAAATAGATTGGATAATCTGGGAACTGAGCTTGAAGCTCGATAGTTTTCACAATGAGCTCTGCAGGAGCTTGATTGCGGGTAGATAGCTAACAGGCATATGTCCACCTAGTGGAGGCATCAATAAGGACCATGAAATATCGAAATGATCCTGATGCTGGGTAAATCGGTCCGCAAATGTCTCCTTGAATTCGTTCAAGGAAAACCGGAGACTCTAGTCCAACCTTAGTGCGCAACGGGCATACTATTAACTTACCCTTAGAACATGCATCACAAATAAATTCATCAACGGGAGGGATTCTATTATTCGAAATATTATGAGTAATTGAATTAGATAGAATCCTACGTATCATAGATTGTCCTGGATAACTTAACCGTTGATGCCATAATTTAAAAAAGTTCGGGTCATGAAGTTTCATACTCATGGCTAGATGGAGATTGAACGGCCGGATGTAGGAATAGTACAATCCGGAGGAGAAGGAAGGAAGTTTTTCTATAACTTGTTTACGGCTGCCTCGAGTAATAGTCATCAAAAGGCATTTGTTATTGTTCTCAGTTTCAGTTTCAATGTGATGGCCATTATTTCTTATATCTTTAAAACTGAGCAGGGTACGTTTAGATTATGGAAACAATAAAGCATTATCGATTATGAGTTCGGTACCCATGGGGAGGACAATGGAAGCTCTTCCGGAGCCCACTATCAACATACTATCATTGGCTATTGTAGTTATACTTCCCTAACGTTCTATCAAGTTATGAAAATACTTCCTATCTCTTAAGATTGTATGAGTGGTGGCGCTATCTACCAAACATAAATCACAATCTCAATCCATCATGCCAGAGGAAATAGCCCAAACCTAATAGCTGATATGTTTACTAGCCATGTATAACAATATCCAAGTAAATTTAATGGACAATGTTGAGGTAAACACATCGAAGCTAAAACATAATATCATCCATAAAATAAAGTATCTGAAAGAAAGGATCCAAAAATATAATGTTTTATCCAAAAATAAAGTACTAAAATAATCAAATACGCAAATCACTCATCATCTCCAAAGTCCTTGAGCTTGATGCCCAGAGGATCGATGTTGTCTTGGTCAAAGTCTACTTCAAGCAGACTGGCATGGTGAGATTCGACTCTAGGGGCCTTCCCCTTGTCGTCCTTCTGCTGCTTTTGATAAGCCCCAACCAAGTGCTTGGGAGTGCGACACGTGCGAGACCAATGGCCTCTGCATCCGCATCTGTAGCAGGACTGCTCAACCTTTTCTTGATTGCCAGATTTTTAAAGAGCAAAATTCGAGGTTATGTGACCATCGGATGTACTACGACCTGGGCCTTTAGCCCAGATCATCTTACTCTCTCTCCCCCTTCCACGTTTGCGACCAATTATATGATTGTCCCTATACTGCTGCTGGAGTATAAGGTTGCTAGCGTGGAATATCGACTGAGTGTTCTGCATCAACAGGGTTACAATACGTTGCAAAGCAGAGTTGTACTCCGTTATAGACTTAAGATCTTGGAAACGGAGTCTCAACCAATCGTATTGTACCGGATGGAGGAGTATATTGTTTTATTGTTGGAAACGGTCCTTCAGGGACTTCCACAATATTCCGGGATCCCTGAATGAGGATCTGAAAAATGAATTCCTCACTCAGGTGATTCATGAGAAAAATCAACGCTTTCGTCTTCTGGGCGTTAGTGGATTTCGAACCTTCGATAATTGTTTCGCTCAACTTATTTAAGATTAGATGGATCTTGACATCTAGCGCCCATGTCAGGTAGTTATTACCATCGAGAGCAAGCTCATCGAATTCTTTCATGGTAATATCGGATATTATTCACTATAATTTTTAAAGTGACATGGTAAGAGTTGTGACCAAATTAATTGACAAAGGAGAGATACGATTTATTTAATTATTCTAGAGCACATAGAAGCAGGTATTGTGCGTCGTCTACCCAAAACATAAATTACGGTCCGACAAGTACCGGGCGCCGCCTACCCGGGCAAGATATGCGAACTATAAATAAAATACTATGTGCAGGGGGTAATAATGCATGCAAGATAATTAAATTATAAAAGAGCATGCGCATGTACCAATCAAGCATATAAGACAATTTATTGAGAATTGATACTTGGAATTAATTCCAAAAAAATTCGGGCTTAATTTACATGCAAGAATTACTACCACTTAATTTTTCAAGTATTTTAGGATAATTAATTTTTGGGAAAAATAATAAGGGGCCCAAAAGAAAACAATTAAAAATATTAACTTTGCCCATGGAATTGGGGCTGCAGACCCAAAATAAATAAATATGAGATTCAAGTCGAGCCCAAAGGGGCTAGGGTTGTACGGAGTCCGAAAATACGCTGCCACGTACGACGACGGGCGCAACGGAGGGCGTTCGGGGGCGTACGCGGAGCAGGCAGTGACTTGAAGCCGAAAATACTAACTTTCTACTAGTTTCCCCGCAAACGTACGGGTTCACTATAGTATAAGAAAGTATAGCGACCAAGTATTATCGAACCCAAGGGAAGGAGTGTATGCGAACAGATCCCTGAAGATCTACGCGTCGTAATTAATATGAGTGTATGTTTTTTTTTAAATAAAATATAATCTAAACTAAATTACTCTATGAATGCAAAAAGGAAAATTAAACTACGAACGTAAAAGAGTGTTTTCAAATATGAGGTGATGATGCTCAGGATAGGAATTCCTACGTATACTAACGGAGCAGGTACATAATCAAGATAACTGTGACGCGCAAGAAACAACCGAAGTAAAAGATTGTAAGATGAAAGCTCAAGAATTAAACCCTAATACTTTATCCTAACAATAGACTTCACTAATCCACTAACAAGTTAATATATAGTGCTTAATTAACGAGACCCTAATTTAACTAAGGTGATGCGGTCGTCCTCCCTAGATAAACCGGTAGATTAATTAACCCTTTCTAAATCCTCTCATTAAGTCTACTAATTGTTAAAGAGTGATAAGATCGTCATCTCTCGAACACTTTTTTAACGAAATTCAAAGGTAAAGTTAAGATTGATTTTAAGCATTCATTAATTAAGAGAATTAAAACCAAACGTCATGAATTACCCTAATTACGTACCCACAACCTACTTCTACGAGTTCATCCTACCCCAAGCATGCAAGGGTTTTAGCTAGACATTGTTTTTACGAAAACAAAAACAATCGAAGAAGTAACGAACATGAACATAATAATTTTAACGAAGAAATTTTCAAACATAAACTAGGGTTTTTAAGAAATAAATGCTAAGAACAGAAATTAAATTAATAAAACGAAGTTTCAAGTATTTAAGAATAAAGAACTAAAAGAAAGAAACTAAAAATCAAAACCGAACTATGAATTCGTAAATAAAACCTCGAATACGTAAAATTAAAGCTTGCTCGTCTCTTCTTCTCTTTCTCTCTCCAAAACACTAACTCTCAAAGTGATGTGGTATCAAGTGGTATGTAAAAATGTGTTCGGAACGAGTATATATAAGCATCGGGCCGAATCGGGAATTCATGGGCCGAAAAATGAATACGGAAGTAAGAAACTTAAAAGTGCTCGAGCAGACCCGCTCGAGCGGGGGCGCTCGAGCTGTGTAGCTCGAATGAAATAGGGGCTCGAGCGGTAACGCTCGAGCTGGTCGAATGGCCGAATCACTCTGTATGTCTTGGGGCGCTTGAGCCCTATGCTCGAGCGGAGGCGCTCGAGTTGCTTGAGTGCTCAAAATTCTCTGTAAGTTTTAGGCGCTCGAGCCACATGCTCGAGCGTTGGTGCTCGAGTATCTTGAATGGCCAAAGTTCTCTGGACAAATTGGGCACTCGTGTGGCATGCTCGAGCAGTGATGCTCGAGTGGATCCACTGGAATGACTCTCCCTCTTCTTCAACTGATACTTTTCTTCTTCCGCACTAATACCAATCGTATTTCTTCGATATCTTCTCATCCGGGCATCTGTTTGAGTCGATTCAAAGTCCTACGAACTCCGTTTTTTGCCCTCGATTCACCTATGAGCATCAAAGAGATAAATGCATCAATGTGTAGAAATAATACTCAATAAAATTGACCAAAACTGGGGTATTTCTAACGACGAATTGTGACAATTTCACGCCTCATCAACCCCCCCAAACTTACCATATTGCTTGTCCTCAAGCAATGAAATAATAAGTCAAGTGAAATTGTAAGGAATGAGTCAAAGAATCAAATCATGCAAGTAAATGAACTCGAGTTTCAAAGATCAATCACACATATACTAACTCACCTCCCTTCATCATACTCATGTAATAACAACAAGAAACACCAAGATCAAACATGGATGTGCACTCAACGATGTGTTTCACTCCCTCACAAGTGTATATCAATAATTAGGTACTCACTCAAACAATCAATCATGCATATCGGCAGCCATAGGCTTGTAAGCACTCTCAACTCCGACCATACTCTAGAAATCAATGCCGAATCAAAAAGGACTTTTCTCAAGGTTGTAATGTAGGCTCTTTGGACAGGTGGGATAACAATATGGATAAGTGACTCAAGTGAATGGAGAATAGAAACTCAAACTTTAGTACTTCGAGATTAGGAACAGAATACTTCAAACATTTTCAATCAACACACTTTCAATTCCAATACTCTCAACACTTCAATTTTTTTTCTAACTCATTTCACTTTTTTCAATCACTCACTTTTTTCTCTTTTCTCCTTTTCGCACAAACACATGAGCTCATTTTTTCTTTTGCTCATTCTCAATTTTTTTGTCTTTCCCACAACTCATATTCCTCATCACACCTTCTTCTCATCATCACTCAAGCAATCACAATTCTCCTTTTTCAACTCAAATTAATCCCTTCAAATTCACACTTTTTCTATTCTCCACTCAAATTGGGACAAAAAGACTTAGGAACTTGGAATAGTGTTTAAATGTGCTAGCAAATTAAATAGGCTTAAGGCTCAAAGGAGCTAACAAGGGACAAATGTCAATGGTAAGGAAATTTTTTGGCTAAGTGACTCATTCAAAACAAAGATGGCCTAAGATCACATTCGGCATATCAAACTAGACATAATCAAGAAGTGAGAGCACATACAAGTTCTAGCATCCTCTAAGGTGACGACTCACTCACAAACAAAGAGATCAATTCTTGTATCTTAATCTCAAAAGGCTCAAAACTCACGGCTTTCACATCCATGCTAGTCCTAGTGAATTCTCATTCTCACCATACAAGTACTCAAAAGGAAAACTCGCAAGCATACTAGTTCTCTCTCAGATCAACTCTAACTCATACACTCACACAATAAAATTACTAACTCACTCTCACAACTTAACTCAACTCATCAAGTCATACTCAAGAATCATCAATAAGCAAGTGATAAGAGTTAAGAAGGGTAAAATAAATCAATCATCAATTAATCCAAAACAAATCGTACCCCAATAGTTTAAAATACTTCCAATACAATCCCATAATTCAACCAAACACTCAAATAAGTTCACACTCCAAAAGCAATAAATAAGAAAAGAAAAAGAAAAAGAAAAAGGAAACAGAAACTGGGGGAATCCCATGATCTTCATGCATCTGGAGGTGGTGGTGGGCGGTAATGGGGATGATCAGCTCCCAAGTGAGACACGAAGAGTGACTCCATCCAACGGTGCATGTCTGAGAACTGGTCCTACATGCGGGTTGTTCTCGTGTCCAGCCTATATTGCGTCTCACGCAAGTACGTCACGTCCGTCTGGAGAGTCTGGATCTGGTTACCCATCTGCATCCAATCAGCATATGTAGGGTACCATGGCCCGGGTGATTGCACCCCGGGTGACTCCACCTCCATCTCTTGTGGTTCTTCACCCGCTGCTCCTCCCTCCTCATCATGCTCTGCTTCATACTCTTGCTCCTCCTCTTCTTGTAAGTCTCCCACTCCACTCGAACCGGCACCACTTGTGCCTTCTCCTCGGTTCCTCTTCACGGGCCTAGTATCCCTGAGTGTTGGAGTTATACATGAAAGTATAATTTTACTTTGTATAACTCGTGTATCAAACACTTGTTTATGAGAATAATTCTTTTATCGCATATACTTTAGATATGATTGAATGTTGAATATTTATTGCAAACAGTTCATAATAGTACTAGTTACATTGTAGTTAATGTGGTGATACCCGATCACGGAAGATAACATTAACAGTTTCCTTGTAACTAAACGTACATTTTCACGACCTAGGTGGAATTGAACAATCCGCCGTGAAAGGTCAATGTGTAAGTCTCAGATTGGTCTGTCTTGACTAAGAGATTGTACTAGCACATTTAGTATGTGTTGAAGAGGACCTACAGCGAGGATAAATTCTTCTGTTCTGAAATGTGAAGAATTAGACCTCAGTGGTTGTTGATTTCTTAATCTCCGTCACTTAAATAGGACTGTGTGTGCTTAATGGTTGCTGCTTTGATTCATGTTGGGTGAGAATCATTGTGACTTCGAACTTTATGTCTTGGGCAGTAATATTAATCATACGACTGTTACTAAGATTTAATACGGAGAAACGCGTGCTAGTACGTCTCGTGTGATTAGTCCCCTTGGTGGGCTCAGAAGTTTTATCGTACCAAATCTTGCAAGTGAAGAATTAGTTTCCTCGGTACGGATAATAATGTGGAGCTGTCTTTACTCCAAGGTGAAATATATTAATTAATTTAGAGCTATTCAGAAGCTTAATTAATTAATGGACTTGATAATCTTAAACGCGGGAAATAATAACCGGGAGCCCATATTATCGTAATATGGATTAAGATGGATAGTGCAATATTAATTTATTAGTGGTAATAATTAATATTAATGGATTAAATTATATTGGGGCTCAATATTGAAATTCAGAAGTCCATTAGGATGTCCAATCTTAATTCTCCTTAAAGGCCCCTCAAGTAGCCCATTAAGTAGCTCAATAATGATAAGGTGATTAAAATAAAAAGATAATATTATGCTGATTTTTCTTTAAATTTTCGAAAATTGTATGTATTAGGAGAGAAAAGATTTTGTTGATTTTCTTGGAAAGATATTATGGAAGATAAGTATTCTTGGAATACAAGATTATCTCATATATTCAAGAAGATCCAAATCTTGGATTCTCTACTAATTATTTTCGAGAATTACAAGCCTTAATAAGGTGAGTGGGATTTTTGTGGAATATTTTATTGTGGAGAAAAGAATATATGAGATATATTCAAGATTTCTTAGAGTCTAAGAAAAGATTTTCTCCAAGCCCAAATAATCTACAATTTTCGGCCATCTCACTTTAAAAATAAGGGGTGATTATTTCATCCCCAAGTACATAATTCCATGTGTTGGAAAAATCAAGAGCATATATATTTTTCTTTTTCCTTAGTTATTAAAATTACTTGAAAGCATCTCCCACCGGTGATCAAGTAAGGCGAAAGGGAAATACTTGAGAAGGTTTTTGGGTTGATAAAGCGAGATCGTGATTGTCCCGTTTATTCAAAGGCCAATTCTACAAGAGGTACGTAAGTCACATGAATTCTTGTTTATTCCGCCTAGATTTTGTGTGAATTAATTCAACATGCATGATGTTAAATTTGTTGTTGGAATTATTATTTGAATTAATTAGGATTAATGCATGCTAGTAATAATTGAATTTAAATTTCATCCCGAATAGATTCCGGGCACCCATATTTTCCCAACACGGAGTCCTCTGCTGTCTACTTCCGCCGTATACTTAGCACCTATTGCAAGGTGCTGCTCTCTGTTCATCCCGAGGTTCTGCCTTTTCTTCCCCTTCAAAGTTACGAGCTTCTCGTTAGGAATAGGAAAGAGATCGTCGTCCTTGTACCTGATGCCAACCATCGCCCGAACATTAGGGTATTGTTCATCTGATCAAACCCTAAATCTATGCCCGGGCAGGGACCCGAACAAGGCTCGAATCCAAGACTCTTCACGAACACTGAAATCAATCCCCCTCCTCGAACTTTTGAGGTCTTAGCACCAAGCTTGAACGGGGCCTCGTAATGGTACTCCAAGAAATCCCTACCGAAATCGTGATCCTTGACGTTTAGGAGACACCAAATCCCGTATAACTGCTTACTTGTCACCGTTCCCGTCTCAGAGTGGGCATAGATGGTGTTTCCTAGGATCCTCTCCAAGTATCGTATCACTGGGTTCCTGATTACCGAGGCTCGTGCGTTCTGCCCCTTGTACTCCCCGGCCATGCCACCCGTGATGTCATTCTAGAACGAATTCACTTTATACGACTTTGACACACGGTTGGGCCTCGATAAGCCTGGGAGCCCAAGTGCAAGGTTGACAGCTCCAACCTCGCAATGTTGCCACTCGTTTCGGTACTTGAACTTGAAGGAGTTTTCATCCTTCTTCTCCACAGTGGCAAGAAACTGCTCCACCAAATCGGCATTCGTTTCCATGGTCAGAAGCAGCTCGAAGAACTCCGTCATGTTATTCCTTCTGAAAATTCTTCGGATTTCCTCCTCAATTCCTATGTCTCGCATGAAACTCAAAACGGGCCTCCGGGTCTTCTCCACCTTCCCGGTTATCAAACTCCACCTGTAGGCTATGTATCGCCAACTCCCCTCATAGTCCAAATTGTCCCACCTCGAGGGCAGCAGACCCTTTCGCCTAAGTTCATTGGTGACTTCTTCTAACTCCGCAATACTCAAGATTCGGTCTCGTTTTTCTTTGGAGCCATAGTACCTAAACAAAACACAACAAAGTATTTCAAAACCATTCATGACACTCACTACAATTCAATAATCTCAAGTACCTCTCAATGCCAATTCATGCAACATTCAATCTCAACTTAAGTTCATCAAGTTCAATTCTTATGTTTTCATACCAAAATGCTCAAGTAGTTTTCACACAATTTATCCATCTCAAATCAATAATGCCCACAACTAAGTCTATCATGAAGTAAAATCACAAGGATGATGTAATGTTAGGATATAGATTAGATGTTTTGAAGATGTTAAAACAAGAACTTTTAATAGGACTAGCTGAACCTGTTAGTCAGCTACAGATTAGTCTTGGTCCAGAATAGGTCTTTGGTTAAGGGGGAAGAAAGCTGTGCAGACCAGAGAAGGTACCAGATGAGGTGACCAGAGAAGGTACCAGATGAGGTGACCAGAGAAGGTGACCAGAGAAGGTACCAGAGCAGAAGTGTCGCCAGAGTAGATGAGGTCCAGAGGAGTCTGACCAGATGAGCTTGGACCAGAGGAGTCTGCCAAAGGAGACTAACCAGAGGACTCACCAGAAGACCTCTCCCAGATGAGGACCAGAAGACCCCAGACTAGACGAGACCAGACCAGATGAGAGAGACGGATTAGTTCACCTACCAGAAGCATCTTAGTAATCTGGAGACAAGAAGACTTTGGAAATTCATGATGGAGAAGAAGGCAATCTGGAGAGTCAACTGATGGAGGATTTGATTGCTTGATTGAAGTCAACTAATCAATCAATATAATCAATCTTTGATTGATTATATTCCTCCAATTATGGTTGTTCGAATTTCTAGCTTCCAACGGCTAGTTTATTCCACAACTATAAATAGGAGTGCTTGGATTAGTTCAAGATAGAAGAGTCGCGCGAGAGCACACCAAGAACACACGAACTCATCCAATCGCTCACCTTTGTCCTTTCTAGTTTATATACACTCTATTAGGAGTTTAGTTGGATTATTACTCAACCTGTTCATCTTGTTAGATAAGGTTGTTGTAAGTTGTAAGAAGGAGCTGGTACTTCAGAAATTCCAGTAAGTAAGTGAGTACGTAAGTTGGAGAGTGAGAAAGACCCCTTTGGAGAAAGGGAGAGTGGACGTAGGACAAGTTGGTCCGAACCACTATAAATCTGGTGTTCTCTACTTTTCTGCATTTTAGTTTTCTGCATTTCTATTAGTACATTCTTTAAAAGGGTTTTCATTAAGATAAACTTAAAAACGCTTTCCGCTGGATAACCTTTTTGGGACCAACAAGTGGTATCAGAGCAGTGTGTCCTACAGACCACTGTTTTGAAATTTTCTCGGTGGTCACCAGGGCAGATCCATTTTTTTTAAAAACCCAAATATTTGTTGTGCTAACAAATTTTGCAGAAATGGGCTCAAAGAGATGCAGTAGAAGAGACACCAGGAGGTACTCCAAAAGAAGCTTAGCAGAGGAGGAAGATGAGGTATCCACTTCTGGTTCATCATCTAATTTTGGACCAGACGAAGAGGTTTGTCTTATGACAGACGAGGTATGCAATCGAACTCCCTCTTCTTCTTCTTATTCTTCATTTTCTGAACAATCAGAGGAGTCTGATATGCAGAAAATGCTATTAGATCTCCAAACTTCGATACAACTTTGTCAAAAGTTGGAAGAAGAGAACACAAAGTTGAAAGCAGAAAATCAGAAGCTTTCACAATGTTTTAGCAACCCAACTGATCTACCAGTTGAACAAGTTCAAACTCTGGTAGAAGAGTCCACTGACTTGAAAACCAGATGTGATGAACAAACTAAGCTAATAGAAAAGTTGCTTGCTGAAAACATTGAGAAAGATAATGAATATACTCTGCTGGAAGCTAAGTTCGATGAACTCTTCCATCAAAACAAAATTGTAAAAGATAGTGAGGACAAGCTCAAGCTGAGACTGGAGCAGCTGACTATAGCAAACAATGTTGTGTCACATATAGCTGCCTCATCTCAAAGAGAGCATGATAAAACAGGCCTTGGTTATACCAAACCTGAATCCTCACCTGTTCAGAAATAAGAACAGACTAGTAATTTTATTGATAAGGGTAAAAGGCCAGTTGACCAGGCAACTCAGCCTAATGGGCAGATGAGTCCTAAAACTCAAAAACCCAAAAGGCAGAGGAGGAATTTTAAGAAGGGTTATACCCAGAATAAAAAACCTCAGCCAGGCCAGCAGAGTAGAAGACAATCTGAATCTTCTCAAAAGAGGCAGAACCAGATGACTCCTACTCACCTGCAGAGGACTTTCAAGTCACCTGCCAGACCAGCTGGAACCTTTGATGGTTCTAGTAAAACTTATCCTTATCAAAAGAATTTCAAGTCTGTTGCCTTAAGACAAGTTATTCCTTCTACTGGACAAGCTCATAAGAGAAGAAGAGCCTATAGAAGAAATAACC
Organism: Ballota nigra; assembly: GCA_947034835.1. Lineage (NCBI taxonomy): Eukaryota > Viridiplantae > Streptophyta > Magnoliopsida > Lamiales > Lamiaceae > Ballota > Ballota nigra. Next base: position 28,759,946 of record OX344727.1, read on the forward strand.
ATGTCGAAGCTTCTTATGTTCAGTGTGTTTTTGTTGATATATATGGAAGAAAGATAAGATCACCTGATCCAAAAAGGGATGATCTATTCTTGTGGCTTCCTAAATATTGTGCTAACCCCCCCTGGACCCAGTAGGGTACCAAAAAGTTGATTGCCTGCAGATACACAAGAAGACCAGCTGATGTTCTGCCCCAATATCAGCTGAGCATACTTTGAGGGGGAAGATCAGTTGACCCAGCCTGCTAGAATCTCTATTTGTTATTTCAATATTTTCTTGTCTTGTTTTATTTAAGTTCTTCCAGTTTTAACATCATCAAAAAGGGGGAAATTGTTAGGATATAGATTAGATGTTTTGAAGATGTTAAAACAAGAACTTTTAATAGGACTAGCTGAACCTGTTAGTCAGCTACAGATTAGTCTTGGTCCAGAATAGGTCTTTGGTTAAGGGGGAAGAAAGTTGTGCAGACCAGAGAAGGTACCAGATGAGGTGACCAGAGAAGGTACCAGATGAGGTGACCAGAGAAGGTGACCAGAGAAGGTACCAGAGCAGAAGTGTCGCCAGAGCAGATGAGGTCCAGAGGAGTCTGACCAGATGAGCTTGGACCAGAGGAGTCTGCCAGAGGAGACTGACCAGAGGACTCACCAGAAGACCTCTCCCAGATGAGGACCAGAAGACCCCAGACCAGACGAGACCAGACCAGATGAGAGAGACGGATTAGTTCACCTACCAGAAGCATCTTAGTAATCTGGAGACAAGAAGACTTTGGAAATTCATGATGGAGAAGAAGGCAATCTGGAGAGTCAACTGATGGAGGATTTGATTGCTTGATTGAAGTCAACTAATCAATCAATATAATCAATCTTTGATTGATTATATTCCTCCAATTATGGTTGTTCGAATTTCTAGCTTCCAACGGCTAGTTTATTCCACAACTATAAATAGGAGTGCTTGGATTAGTTCAAGATAGAAGAGTCGCGCGAGAGCACACCAAGAACACATGAACTCATCCAATCGCTCACCTTTGTCCTTTCTAGTTTATATACACTCTATTAGGAGTTTAGTTGGATTATTACTCAACCTGTTCATCTTGTTAGATAAGGTTGTTGTAAGTTGTAAGAAGGAGCTGGTACTTCAGAAATTCCAGTAAGTAAGTGAGTACGTAAGTTGGAGAGTGAGAAAGACCCCTTTGGAGAAAGGGAGAGTGGACGTAGGACAAGTTGGTCCGAACCACTATAAATCTGGTGTTCTCTACTTTTCTGCATTTTAGTTTTCTGCATTTCTATTAGTACATTCTTTAAAAGGGTTTTCATTAAGATAAACTTAAAAACGCTTTCCGCTGGATAACCTTTTTGGGACCAACATGTAATTTACATGCTCAAGACTCAATTCATATTCATTCATGCTCAATACCATCTCAATTCACAAATATTTCTTCTCAACAAGCAAAACCCCTATTCTTTTCTCAAATTACCTCTTTCTCACTCTAGAAAGTCACACATTCTACTCATGCAATTTCGAAATTGAAAGCAAAATAAGCAAACCCATAGCATATAATCATCATTCAACCACAAGGAATCGAGAATCAACAAGCTATGCAAAAATCCCCAAAATTTTCGAAAATCTTATGAACCCTAGTTCTCATGCTCAATCCATGCCAAATCTAAGTCTAAACTACGAATTGAATGAAAAGAGTTAGAGATTACATACCTTGTTGGTGGATTGACGAAATTTTGTGAAGAAAACGAACAAATTCGTGAGCAAATGAGTGAAAAGCCGTAGGAATCGCCCAAAATTGCCCACAATTGCCCCTTTTAGTGTGTGAAAGTATGTGTAAAAGTGTGGGGGGTATTTATAGAGGGGCTCAAAAAATAGGGCTGAAACCCGCGATCCGCTCGAGCAGACCCGCTCGAGCGAATGCGCTCAAGCATATAGCTCGAATGGAACCAGGGCTCGAGCGCTAGCGCTCGAGTAGCTCGAATGGCAAAAAGTTTCTGGACAATTCGGGTGCTCGAGCAACACGCTCGAGCGGAGGCGTTCGAGCTGCTCGAGCAATTCCTCACTTCTACCTTAAACAATGACGTCGAAAACTCGAAATTTTCATATGAACCAAGCTCGAAACAATCATCAAACTCATCCAAAACATGAACTAACCTGAGAGCTCCTCGATTTAAGCCAGGTCGCTCATTCGACCGAGGAGTTGGGGTCTCTTCCAAACGTGCAAATCACCAAGCCAATTCAAGTCGAACTTAAGCACTCACACTTAATTCGATCCAACTACCCTCATGCATCGATATTTTCAAAAAATTTGACCAATTTTTCATTAGAATTTCGTGTACGAACTTGAAGTACGAATACACACCCCCCCAAACTTTGTTCTTGCTACGCAATAATAAAGTTTGAAAAGAATGAGTATGTACGAGTAAGTACACTAAATTCTCATGAACTTAAATCACTATCAATGCAAAGTAATGAATGAAAAAAATCACCCCCCAAACTTCGACTTTGCAAAGAGGTCTACGTTTGGGGTTCGGGTTACCTCAAACTCCAACAATCGAATGCTCCACTACTTGACATCTCAACATCGTCATGAATTGCTTCACCTTAAGCTCACTTACTCGAATTAAGCACCACAAAACAAGCCTACACCAAAAACTTCTCAACAAACGAGGTTAATATCTACGATTCACAAAACGACAAAACTAACAAAACACATAAAAGTAAGTAAAAATGGGTTACCTCCCATTTAGCGCTAGTTTTAAGGTTCTAATGCCGGACCGAGCTTGAAAGATCTCACGGGACTTGAGAATCTAAAATACCTCCCTTATTCTCATAAGAGAAGTTGAAGAATTTCTTTACTCGATGTTCGTTCATCATGAGTTCCTTTGCTTCCTTCTCATCCCCAAGTGGTGGGGGTCTCAACTTCTTCTCACCTTTATCTGGAGGAGTTTTACTAAGCAATTTTTTTGAATTTGGACTTTTTCTTCTTAACTCCTCATTTCCCCTCCAACTGGACCACGTCCACACTTTTCACTTCTTCATCCTTCAACTTCTTCCCTTTATCCCTATCAAAATGATCAAGATCATAATGCTCATGGGTTAAATCATCACATGAAGGACCATTAAAATCATGCTTAATAGAAAGATTAGGGATAGGAAGTGTGTCTTCAACACGAGGATCAATGGCATCATGCAATAACAACTCTCATCCTCCTTCGGATACTTCATGGCCTCATAAAGGGAAATTTTCACCTCTTGATCATCAACTTTCAATGTGATCTTCCCATTTGCCACATCTAGCACCATCCCCGCTGTTGCTAAAAACTGTCTTCCCAAGATCAATGGAACATGCTCATCCTCCTCCATATCGAGCACTACAAAGTCGGCTGAAAAAATGTGATCCCCAACTTTCACGAGGACGTCTTCAACCACACCTTGAGGTCGAGTAATAGACCGGTCGGCAAGTTGAAGCGTCATCATTGTCGGTTGAAGTTCTCCACCCTCCAACTTCTTGAATAGCGACAATGGCATCAAATTAATGCTTGCTCCAAGGTCATACAGCGCTCCCTTCTTGACTCCATTCCCGATATCACATAAGATCGTGAAACTCCCAGGATCCTTCAACTTTGGAGGCAACGCCTTGTGTACTAATGCACTCACCTCATGGTTCAGCTGCACCAACTTGGGCTCATCAACTCTCCGTCTCTTTGCAATCAAATCCTTCAGGAACTTGGCATAATTCGGCATCTGTTCCAAAGCATCATAAAAAGGAATATTAATATGCAATTTCTTAAAAACATCAAGGAATTTAGCGAATTTCTCATCAAGTTTTTTCTTCATGAAGCACTGTGGATACGGGACGGGTATCACCGATTTGGGTACCCCCCCCATTCATCTCGCTCGGTCTCTTTCACTTTTTCCCTTGCTTCCTTTGCCTTCTTCCACTTTGGAACTCTCTCAATCTTCTCAATGCCTTTGTCCTTCTGGAACTCATCCATATCTTTACTCTTCTGAACACCTTCACCCTCAACTCATTTCTCAATTCCTACCTCCTCACTCTTTTCTCCTTCTAACTCAACCTCTCCTTGGGGCATCTCAGAATCAGCAGGCATCTGAGGACATCATAGTTGGTTCCATTTCTAAGCTGGATCGTCTTACATTACTCTTTCGGGTTCCCCTCTGGCATAGAAGGATATTTACCCGGCTCTCTACCCAATGATTTTGCAATCTAGCTTATCTGAAACTATATAGAGGTGAACCACCTATTGTTCTCTTTTGAGTTCTATTCCAATCTATGTCTCTCTTTTGGAGTTCTTGATCACGCTGATCGTCTTTCTTATGCAACTCCTTCACATCGTACTTCAATGAGGACAATCTCTTACCTCCTTCCTCCACCTTCTGAAGGATAGCTCTCAATATCTCCTCAGTTGAGGCACCGCTTTCTCCACCCAGAGGCTTTGAACCTGGATCAACACCTGGAGGAACTGTAATTCTGGCCTTCGGATTAGCATATGAAAAATTCTCGTTCTTCCTCCATGTGTTCTGAGGAGGCTGATGCCCTCCTTGATACCCTTGGGTATTCCTCTACTGATTTTGAGGGGGCTGTGGACCTGGAGGTACAAATGGTTGGCCATAAGAAGGTCTTCCAAATTGATTGACACCTTGTGGATAGTTAGGCATTCCCATATAGTTTGCCTCTTCTTGCTGACTCGTGGGTGGGTCCACTTTCTCGCTCACTGCTACATTCCCTCCAACCAGATTCTACCCCATCTCAAGGTTACTGATCTTCTCCATCATCGCCATCAACAGTTTTCTCGTCCCCTCATTCTCCTCCAACTTACAAGCTCTTTGAAATTCTGGGTCCTCGTTCCATGCCCCGGCATTCGTGACAATATTGTCAACGATTTCTCTACACCTCGCTATACCTTGGTTCAGAAATGCTCCACTAGCACACGCATCAAGATGGGCTTGACCAGCATTGCTGGCTCCACTATAGAAGAACGTCATGATATTCCCCTCATTGTACCCGTGCTGCGGGCACTCAATTAACATGTTAGAGTATCTCTCCCACGCCTGACGTAAGTCCTCTCCTGGCTTCTGGCGGAAAGAAGAAATCTCTATCCTTGCTTTAATGGTTCGAGATGGAGGGTAGAATCGCTCGAGGAACAGACGCTCGAGCTTGGCCTATGTGGTTACACGTCCCCGTGGGAGCGTGTTATCGTACCACTCCTTTGTTATTCCCGTTAAAGAAAATGGGAACAGCCTGAGCCTCTTGGCATCTTCAGACATGCCGTTATAATTGAACGTGGATGCGATCATCAGAAAACTCCTCAGATGAGTATGAGGATTCTCCTTCCCAACCTCCCCCTTGAATTGATTCTCGGTAAGCATGTAATACCCCGTCCCGTTTTGTGCCTTTTATTTTCCTAGAAACCTTAATTATATAATTTTATATTATTATCTTCATTTCTTTTAATTTTATTATTTTTGTGTGATATTGTGTAATTTAAATATATACCCTATTTCAAATTCTCGAATTCAAAGAAAGAAATCGAATATTTCAAACGGATAAGGGACTATGAGAAATTAAATATTCAAAGTTTAAAATTAGGATTCCGATCCGTATAATTAATTAAGAATAATTAAAATGCTTTAAAATATTATTTAAGTTCTAAAACTGTATTAATTTTTAAATCGGAATTTAATCCGAGAACCAAACAGGTCCTAAGTAGTACATGAGATTCTAGGAAATCTTATTTCCTTTAATTCTTAACCACGCGTTACTTTTCATTCCTTAAAATTAATTAACAAATTAAAAATATTTTTCTTCTATAAATAAAAGACGCGTATGACCATTTCAACTCAAAATCAGTTCCCAAAATTAACTCTCCCTCTCACGCATTTTTTCTCTCTTTCCTTTTCCCTTTCGCCACTCATCTCTCTCTCACGCGTTACTCTTCTTCTAAAAAAAAAACCAGAATCCCTTTCAGATTCTCTCTCGCGCAGCGCCACGACGACAACCGCCGCTAGCCCAGCCAATCGCGAAGCCCTCCTCAATTCAGCCACGCCGCCTCCCTCCTTCCACCGCAGCGCTACGCATCTGCAACTCCCAGCCTCCGCCGTGCTCCAGCCTCGTCCGATCAATAGTCGCCGCGCCTCGCCCTACTCCACCGCACAGCCAAGCACCGCCATCGCTCGCAGTCGCGCCGCCGTCGGGACGCCGCTGGGGCAGAGCCGCCGCCTCCCCTGACCGAAGGAACTCAGTCGAAGCCGCCGCCGCCCCTTTTCCTCCTTTCCAGTAAGTGATAGAAATCTTCGGCAATTCCTTTTCGTATCATTCCGATTAATTTCAGTTTTAATTAATCTATTCCAAAACCGTAATCCAATCCCTTGTTTTTCTCTTCCGAGGTGACGCCGGGTCGAACTGCTGTTGCTAAAATTATTGGAGGGATCAAAGAACGCAGTTAGGCCGCTCGATTTTTCTCAAATCATCCAAACGACGCCGTTAGGCCATCTGTTTACCCCCACGAATCGAACCAGAATTCGTAAGATTTCTAGCCTCCTCCTTATTCTCTTCTAGCTTTAGGAATATGGGATGAGGCTTAAACTTTGTAAATTTTATGAAGAGGAAAAGAGTACTTTTTAATTTGGTTCGGATTAGTGCAGATGGGATTGTGTTATTGATGATTTCCTTACTGGTGTTATCGAAATAGTGGTTTAGTATTGTTGTTTTAGTTGTTTAGTATGGTTGATATAGTTGTCTAGTATTGTTGGTTTAGCTGATAGGTATTATTGTTTTGTTTATTGTTTTGGTTGGATGATATTATTGAATTTATGGATTAGTATTATTGAATTAGTTGAAAGGTGATGAAATTGGTTTGTTTTAGTGTTAGTTGAGTTTTTAAAGGCAAAGGGAAACTCGTCTTCTACTGTTCAAATGTTTGAAACAAATGGAAAAGGACTTTTAGAAAATAATACTACTCTTTTGTTTTGAAAATGACACAAGCAAACTTGGTTAGTAATACTAGCAATATAGGAAAATCTTTATTCTATTATTTGTTATGAAAACTTCTTTAAATCAAGTATTACTAACAATAAAGAAAAATATATATTATATTATTTTTAGTATTTATTATATATAAATTTCTTTAAACAAATAAGATTAATAAAGAGAGTTTTCTTTATAAAGTATAATTTATATCCAAGAGTTCTTTTAAAATAGAATAGAACTTTTAGAAAGAGAATATTAAATTGGGACTTTTATTAAATTAATATATTATTTAAATAAATATCTTATTCCTTTAATTTTTTTTTTAGAAAAATATTATATGGATATACTTTTAATTTATAAAAGCTTTTTAGTTATGAAAAAAAAAATAAGAATATCAAATAAATTGTTTTATAAGAGTCGAAATCGTCGTACAACATGGAGATTAGTAAGTACACCCCCAATACACTACCCTTTTTGAAAGTGGTGTATTTACCAAGTTAGTGTGTGTTTTTAAGTAGGTCTATTTCAATGAGTTTATAAGATAACAACTTTCTCATTTTCATAACACAAACTTCTAGGCCTTTCGATAATCCAAGAGCCATTTATTAATTAAATGATTTCGTACTAGGGTTCTGTACTAATCGGAATACGCACGAGGGATCCGACAGACTGTTGATTCAATCTCGGGACGTCTCTAAAACGCAAGTTATCTTCCAAAGGAATTTCAAGACAGTTGTAACTTAGCTATAAAGTTAAGAGGTGGGTGATGATCTGTTCATTGATCTGCTTATAATACGTTGTGCTGGTATACTCTGAACTCGACAAAATAAATCTAAAACAACTAATCCAACATAAATGTATCCCTATTATATAACTGTTTGAATTACGTGATATATTTATATATAATATTAATATCTATTGTTTTATTCCAATTAATGACGGTTGCATGATATAAGGACATTTTGTGAGCATGAATCTATTTAAGAATGAATTATGTGTGATATTTCGAATTGATAGTTTTTGTAAGGAAGAGGAAGTTGTGTGTGGCCATGTTTGATAAATAAATCAGGTGCATGGTCACATGGATTCGTTTGTGGTAGTCATGCGTGACCATGTTTGATAATAAATCAGGTGCATGGTCACTGGGATTCATTTGTGGTAGTCGTGCGTGGCTATGTTTGATAATAAATCAGGTGCATGGTCACGAGGTTTGTTTGCAGTGGATGTGGCCATGTTTGATAATAGATCAGGTGCATGGTCACGGAGAATTGTTTATGATATTTTGGAAGAGATTTACTATACGTGAAAATGATTGTGTGCTTTGCCCCTTAACGTGAACCAACTTGTGATATTTCAATTATATGATGTGAAACCTGTTGTGCCCAACTGATTATTATGTGAACTTGTTATTTATATAATATATGATGTTCGTATTATTATGTCAATTGGTTAAATGAATTAAACGTTTTATTAATGAGTACAAATTAATATATTTCGGATTTACCAATCCCATGACGTTGCAAATCACCCATACGTGAGAATTCAAATCCCACGCCCCCCTTTTACAACCCTTGCAGATTATGATTTCGTGGAGCAAGGACAGTAATAGAGACGACACGGAGTTCCCCACTTAAATAAAATGTCACTATTGATACTAAGCTTTATATTCATAGATATACATGTGTGAGATACTTATTAAAATTATTCTACTCATTTCTTCCGCTGCATAAAACTCATCTCTCATTTTGTTATCCCTTTTTATATCAAAAATTTTATAGTTCGGATTTTAGTTACAAGTGGCACCTCGAATCTGAGATATTTAATGTGTTTCTGATTCGGGGCGTTACAAAGCAGCTTAAGAATTCCAGGGGAGATTGAGAAGTTGTTTGCCTCTACAGGGGGCAATGCCACTCCATCATAGTACTGTTGCGGTTGTGCCGCGAACCTTCCTCGAATAGCCATGTTCTGATCGGCGTTCTGAGGAACGTGCTGAGGATTAGTAGGTGGTACGGGTACTTGTTGGGCTGGTGGTGGGTGATAGACTGGTGGTGGGTTGTAAACAGGAGGTGGAGGGTACGGGTATGGTGGATATGGATATGGTGGGTATGGGTAAGGATAAGGTAAGTTATTTTGTGGGAAATTGTTCTATGGATTGTTATGAGCTGGATTGTTTACGTTCTGTGTACCCGGGTTTTGACTCTGGCTCTCCCCTAACGGGACTTGATTCTGACTACCATTCCCTCCAGTGCCCTCGACCCGGTCCACTGTCTGATTAAACTCATTAACAGCATCATCCAACTCATTACTGATGTCCATGTTATCGTTCTCTCCTCCGGCAGCGTTCATCCTTCTTAAAAAGGCTCGGTTTCTTCTTGCTATTGTCTCAGGATCTAGCTGTAGTCTCTATTCGCTCGTATCACCTTACGAGTGTGTTTTCATAAACCTGAAACACTAACAAAAGAATAAAAGCGCAACTGTCGAACACGTAAGAATAAAACAGAAAAATAAAGCATTCACTACTAACTACTAAGCTATCTACAAGTCCTATTTAAAAGACATACAACGCCATCCCCGGCAACGGCGCCATTGACTTGAAGCCAAAAATACTAACTTTCTACTAGTAGTTTCCCCGCAAGCGTACGGGTTCACTGTAGTATAAGCAAGTATAGCGACCAAGTATTATCGAACCCAAGGGAAGGAGTGTATGCGAACAGATCCCTGAAGATCTACGCGTTGTAATTAATATGAGTGTATGTTTTTGGTTTTTTTTTTAAAATAAAATATAATCTAAACTAAATTACTCTATGAATGCAAAAAGGAAAATTAAACTACGAACGTAAAAGTGTGTTTTCAAATATGAGGTGATGATGCTCAGGATAGGAATTCCTACGCATACTAACGGAGCAGGTACATAATCAAGATAACTATGACGCGCAAGAAATAACCTAAGTAAAAGATTGCAAGATGAAAGCTCAAGAATTAAACCCTAATACTTTATCCTAACAATAGACTTCACTAATCCACTAACAAGTTAATAGATAGTGCTTAATTAACGAGACCCTAATTTAACTAAGGTGATGCGGTCGTCCTCCCTAGATAAACCGGTAGATTAATTAACCCTTTTTAAATCCTCTCATTAAGTCTACTAATTGTTAAAGAGTGATAAGATCGTCCTCTCTCGAACACTTTTTGAACGAAATTCAAAGGTAAAATTAAGATTGATTTTAAGCATTCATTAATTAAGAGAATTAAAATCAAACGTCACAAATTACCCTAATTACGTACCCACATCCTACTTCTACGAGTTCATCCTACCCCAAGCATGCAAGGGTTTTAGCTAGACATTGTTTTTATGGAAACAAAAACAATCGAAGAAGTAACGAACATGAACATAATGATTTTAACGAAGAAATTTTCAAACATAAACTAGGGTTTTTAAGAAATAAATGCTAAGAACTGAAATTAAATTAATAAAACGAAGTCTCAAGTATTCAAGAACAAAGAACTAAAAGAAAGAAACTAAAAATCAAAACCGAACTATGAATTCGTAAATAAAACCTCGAATACGTAAAATTAAAGCTTGCTCGTCTCTTCTTCTCTTTCTCTCTCCAAAAAACTAACTCTCAAAGTGATGTGGTATCAAGTGGTACGTAAAAACGTGTTCGGAACGAGTATATATAAGCATCGGGCCAAATCGGGAATTCATGGGCCGAAAAACGAATCCGGATGCAAGAAACTTGAAAGTGCTCGAGCAGACCCCTCGAGCGGGGGCGCTCGAGCTGTGTAGCTCGAATGAAACAGGGGCTCGAGCGGTGGTGCTCGAGCTGGTCGAATGGCTAAATCACTCTGTATGTCTTGGGGCGCTTGAGCCCTATGCTCGAGCGGAGGCGCTCGAGTTGCTCGAGTGCTCAAAATTCTCTGTAAGTTTTAGGCGCTCGAGCCACATGCTCGAGTAGCTCGAATGGCCAAAGTTCTCTGGACAAATTGGGCGCTCGAGTGGCATGCTCGATTGGTGGTGCTCGAGTGGATCCACTCGAATAACTCTCCCTCTTCTTCAACTGATACTTTTCTTCTTACGCACTAATACCAATCGTACTTCTTCAATATCTCCTCATCCGGGCATCCGTTTGAGTCGATTCAAAGTCCTACGAACTCCATTTTTCGCCCTCGATTCACCTATGAGCATCAAAGAGATAAATTTATCAATGTGTAGAAATAATACTCAATTGACTCTAAATACTCAACAAAATTGACCAAAACTGGGGCATTTCTAACGACGAATCATGACAATTTCATGCCTAATCAGGCAGAGCGTTGGTGCAAAAAACCGGTCAGTCGCGACCTACAAGCGCGACTGCCGGGGATGATCGCGCTCTGTAGGTGCAACTGCCTCTGGCGATCGCATCCTGCAGGCGCGATCGACCCTCTTTGCGGCGCTGCTGCGTTTTAGCGCAATGCGGTTGTGTGCGGAGGCGGCGCCAGCCTCGACGCAGGGCACGGTGGCACGCGGAGGCAGTGCCAGCCTCGAGCAACGCACGACGATGGCTAGGGCGGCACACAGAGGTGCCGCGGTGGCACGCACGACGGCCAGGAGCCGCGCGCGGGCAACGACGCTCATGGGCCGTGGCAGCGGCGACGGTGCTGCCGTTGAGGGCAGCGGCCGTTCGGCCCTACCGTGATCGACGGGCGGCGGCCGTTGCTCGTCGGTTCGATTTTTCATTTCAATTTTTTTTTCTTTTTCAAAAATAATTCGATCCAACTAATCGCAAAAACGAAATAAAATCGATGCAATAATTTACGTGCATATCATAACGTATGGATCAAATAATTAGATACGACAATTAATTCACATGATATGGGGAGAATTAAATTAGATCGTACCGGTTAGTCTCGGGCAGAGTCTCGTGCTGATAACGTGTTGTAAATTGAGAGCAATAAATAAAGACGCAAGTTTGTTCACCCAGTTCGTCAGGAACGACTACGTCTGGGGGCGAGCCAAGCCAGGAGTTTCACTAATGTTCTTGTGTATGAGTGTATACAATTCTGAGTACAATGATATATTTATAAGAGTAAAACCCTAGTCTATATAAAGTCCATTGGATTATTGGTCCATTAGTAATGTCCACATCAAATCTCCTAGATTTGGAATAATAAATCTGCTAGATTTACAACAAAAACAACAAACAAGATTTTCAAAAAAACAAATTCTGGAAAAACACTCTTAATTAAATGATTTATCCATCACAAAATCAAACATTTTCGCTTCAACAATCTATCAATTCATGCTCTCACACAAACTTGCAAGACACTCACATCCACTACACAAGCTGAGAAAACAAAAACGTGCAACGCACGTTCCAGCAAACTAATAAAAAGAAAAGTATGCTAATAATAACTGGATAACGGAAATATTCCGGTCTAAAGTGAAAATCTCTCCTAAAGCAGAGAGTTCATTTAAGATAAAAAAAAAAAAAAAAAAACAAAGCTCGGGTTCTAAAGTGAAATTTTGGTTAAACGTTGGGATCTACAATAAATGTAAGTTGATGAATGCCACTATATTTTTAATAAATTCAAAATATGTTTTGTAAAATATAAAATAATATTGTTTGAAGATAGTTTAGTGAGGTGGGCCCCAAAAAATGAATGCAAGAGGACATAGTTGACCCTTAAAAAAACAAAATTCACAGAATTAACCCCACATACACATAGAACTCTCCATTCCCCTCAAAGCCCAACGCTATATTATTGTGTTCATATATATTCAGACTTTCCTTTTTTTACTCATAATCTTTATTAGCGAATCTTCTTTCTCACGCTTTCCTTCAAATCCCCTTCCCTGTTTTCAGCTTTCTCCCTCCAAGAATTCCGTGCAGATGTTTTGATTCTGAGAGGAAAAGTTACTCCGCTATCATTGAAAAGCAAAAGAATTATCTGAAAAGAAAAGGAGAAGCAATTGTTGGCTAAATTCTTGGTTGATCGTCAGAATTGTGTTCTAATTTCATTTTGGGAAAAATAAATATTGCAATTTCCGGTGGGGAGATGTGGACTGGCGTTGATGAGCTGTGGGCATCTAATCGCAGCTGTATGCGTTGTGTTTTCGACAGCGAAAGGTGAAAATTATCACTTATTTTTTCGCCTTTAATTCTTGTTTTTTCTTTTATGCTTTTTTCATTTCCAAAGTTTATTTGGGTCTTGACTTGAGGAATTTTACGCTTTTTTTTTTTCCCATTTCTCAATAGGGATTGAAGCTTGTTGATTCCTAAATTTCCTGTGATCGTTGGGCGTTTTCTTGGGTTTGACTTAGTGATTGTTATTGAATTCTGATGTGGGTTTAAACAAATACTTATGGGTCCTATTTTTAGTGAGAAATTGTACTTGTCAATTTTGACTCCCTAATTTTAGTATCGAATTCCTTATTAAGTGCAATATGCTAGTTTCTATTCAACTTCTTTTTTTGTATTCTATTTCTGTATGTTTGAATTGTTCTTGTTATTCTTGAAGAACATTTCCTGTAGGTCTATGTGTATACTACTTTTTTAATGGGGATTAATTTGTTTGTATTTTGGGTTTTTTGCTTGTTCTTTCATTTCTAGGGAGGTGAAGCACTATGAGGAATGAGAATCACGTTAGGGAACAAAGGAGGGATAAAATCGGGGCTAAGCTGGGAAAGATAATGAAGTGTTTTTCCTCTGCGGAGCAGTCACATGGAAATGAAATGGTCCCTTCTTCTGAATATCGTGTAACTAAAGATAATTCAGCAAGTGTTCATTTATCTGGAGAAAGTGAAAAGAGGCCCGACACGGGCAATATTGAAGAAGCTGAAACGTCTCTACGTGAAAGTGGTTGTTTAAACTACGAGGTATCTTGATGTAGAACCTTTATACAATCCCTTTGATTTTACTTTCATTCAAATGTTAAGCTATTCTTGGCCTGTTTTATCATCATTAATTTGAGGATAGTTGATGCGTTTCTCTAAATTAACAATTTAATTTGTAACTTGCTGATATATTGGTTTGTTTTTATAACCATGACTAAAAAACCATGATTTCCAGGAAGCCAGAGCATTGTTAGGGAGGTATGAGTATCAAAAAGGAAACATAGAAGCTGCTTTACATGTGTTTGAAGGGATTGATATAGCCGCTGTAACTCCAAAAATGAAAATTGCGCTTTCGATAAAAGGAGAAACTCGTAGGAGACGATCATCACAAAATCATGCAGCCCCACCAATGTCAATACATGCTGTTAGTTTGCTCTTTGAATCAATCTTTTTAAAGGCAAAATCATTGCAAGCACTTGGGAGGTATAAAGGTATCCCACATACCCATCTTATTTAATTACATTATTAGTAACTGCTTGTAATAATTTAGAATTATCTGACTTTTGTAGTCGATTATTATCATTGACTAGTGTTTGGAATATTCTCTTGTTTCCATTAATTTGTTTAGCATTTTGCAGGCACAATTACGTCATTTTCCGTTTTGGTCATAAATTGTGGGTTTACAAACAAATGTTGAGAAAAAGGGAGCTATCGATAATAGTGGAGAAAGCTATATATAGTCCACTCTTTAATATAACCTGTCACTTAAGCATTTCAGTAGGTTATTTGACTCATCGGAGGCTTAAAAAGCTACCACCTGTTGTGTGGACTTCTGTTCTTTACTTAACCTTGTCTCTATTCAGACAATAAGCAATGCTTGGACAGTTTGCATGTGTAAAATGTTAGTTTAAATCTGTTTGCTATTTTATTTTGTTAGTTTTATTTAGTTCTTTGGGAATCTTCTATACCTTGTTTGCTAAAGCTTTTTTTTTTTTTTTTTTCTGAGTTAATTTCTGGTGATGTTTACATGTCGTTCTCATCCTTATTATTTCGGAATAATGTGGGTGATCGTCTGATTTATGTTTTCAATAATCTTTGCAGAAGCTGCTCCATCATGCTCAGTTATTCTGGACATTGTTGAATCTTCATTGCCAGGTGGCTTGCCTGAAAACTTTGGTGCTGACTGTAAATTGCAGGAGACACTGAATAAGGCTGTCGAGTTGCTCCCAGAATTGTGGAAACTAGCTGATTCTCCTCGTGAAGCTGTTCTGTCATATCGTCGAGCTCTTCTCCATCACTGGAACCTAGATGCACATACTACAGCTAAAATCCAAAAAGAGTTCGCAATTTTTCTTTTGTACAGCGGGGTTGAAGCCATTCCCCCAGACTTGAGATCCCAAATGGACAGTGCCTTTGTTCCCAAGAACAATATTGAGGAAGCCATTCTTCTTCTAATAATACTTATGAGGAAAGTTTCGCTCAAGAAAATCGAGTGGGATCCTTCGATTTTAGACCACCTTTCGTATGCATTCTCCATATCTGGTGGTCTTGAGGCTTTAGCTAATCAAGTTGAAGAGCTCCTTCCTGGAGTTATGGATCGAAAGGAAAAGTATCATACTTTAGCTCTCTGTTATCATGGAGAAGGTCATGACTTGGAAGCTCTGAATTTATGGAAGAAATTGTTGAAAACTCAGGAGGACTCAATACCAGCCTTATTATTCTTATCGAAGATATGTGGGGGGAGTTCAAAATATGTTGAAGAAGGGATTCATTTCTCTCGGCGAGCAGTTGAAAATTTGCAAGGGGGATGTGATCAGTTGATGGGAGTTACTTGGTGTATGCTAGGCCTCTCATTATCAGCACATTCTATGTCTGCTGTGACTGATAGGGAGAGGTTCGAAAGACAATCTGAGGCACTCAACTCCCTTGAAATTGCTTGGAGATTGTCAAAAATGAAGGACCCTGTTACTATTTACCATCTATGTCTAGAAAATGCTGAGCAGAGAAAGTTGGATGCAGCACTTAATCATGGAAAAAACTTGCTTAAATTGGAAGGCGGGTCTAATCTTAGAGGATGGATCTTGTTGGCTCGAATAGCATCTGCTCAAAAATGTTATTTGGATGCTCTAACTATCATTAATGCAGCTCTAGACCAGACTGGGATTTGGGACCAGGGAGAATTGTTGAGAACTAAAGCTAAGCTCTTAATTGCGCAGGGTCTAGTGAAGGAGGCCATTGAGACATATTCTCAGCTGCTTGCTGTCCTTCGGGTTCAGTATAAAAGTGTTGGTTCAGAGAAGAAGCTTGAGGTGTGATGTTCTGTTCAATTGTCTGAAATGCATGTTACATATTTAAGAGTCATTATAACATGTTATTTGGGAGTGAATGAAATGGTTGTTAGGTGGCTTTAATGTTGCTTAATGCCTACATATATGTTGCCAAAATGGATGTTTACTATTATGAGTTCCCTTCTCCTCACCACTTAAGAAGCTAATTAGAACATGGGAGCTATGGATATCCAAGTTTGAGACACGCTCTATTTGATAACCCCAACCAAGCTAGACAACAACGTTACTTCTTATCATTGACTCACAAAAAGGAGATTCACAACTCTTTTGTGATGTTTATTGTCTTTTAGGCATTCATAATTTCACTTAGGGTATGTTTGTTTTGGGATTTAGGTGTGCGGGGGAAGTCATGACTCTGGAATCTTAGGATGTGAAAATCTTGATGAATAATATTGGTATGTTTTTGTTTTGGGATTTTTGTAGAGTGAGATTTTGTTTTATGTCAAATCAATATTTAATAGTTATAGATGTTATATTATTTTAAGAAAAGTAGGAGAGAGATTGAGTGGATGATAAAAAAAGTGATGATATGATTGTATTGAATTTTGTGAAAAATAGTAATAGGTTTATAGGTATTTTTAGTTATGGATTGAGTTTGAGATTTGAAAACCTGATTTTAAATCTCAAACTCGTATGGAGCGTGGATCGCAAAGTCCAAAGTCTATCCGGGTGAGTCCCAAAACAAACATACCCTTAGCGCCTGGAAACCCGTAGCTCTCAACTTAAATTACTTGATAGAGAGTTGGTGTTTATCCTTAATATAATATATTGGTCCTTCTGTGGAAGCAACTGGTGACTAGTGTGTAGTGACTATGAAGATTCAGGAGAGAAGTGTATAAAATAGTCCGCATGAACAGATGTGACAGCTAGAAATTCAGTGTTGGGATATAACTTTGACAGAAACTGTTTGGTTTTTTTATTTTTATTTTAGTGTCATTGTTTAATTAGGGCACAGTGAGGAAATATGCACCAATTTCTAGAATGATCGAGGAATATTCAGGTGCTGGAGATGTAAGTCTAGGTTATATTGAGTTGAATCCAGCATTATCCCTAATTTCATTTATGTTTTATATATAAAGAATATGTCAGACTTCACTGATACCTGAGATAGATATGACTGAAGGTGTTTAAGCTGTGTTGTAAATGAATAATAGATGCGTTCTAAGATACATAGGATGGCAGTGTTGATTGCTGAAAACTGGATCCAGATGCCTATTCAGGTCTCTCTAATATCTTTGATACTCGGTATCTGTTTTTATAATCAGGGGCACCCATAACCCACCGTCCACTAGCGGGGGAGACCCGTTTCAAGCCAAAACAAAGCTCTGTATGGACTGACTCATCTTAGAAATTGGTCGCACTTTGTTTCGAACCTAAGGCCTAGAGAGGAGCATACTCCTAAGTCCCAAGCTCTCACTAGGCCAACCCCTGGGGGTTTTCAGGTCTCCTTAATATCAGATAAACCCACATTCTATGTGCTGTAATTTTGTGACAATTTTATTGTTCGGGGACTAATTGTCTACATAATATGTGCTTACACAATCTTTACTACTGAACTTTGGCGCATTGGGACATCCGACATTGGAAATATTCATATTTTAATTTTACTATGCATCATCACAATCCCTCAGCCATTAACCTATACTGTCAGGATGGTTTGGACAATTTATTATTAATCATACTTTTCAGGAAATCTCGGTTATGTTAGTTTATTTTATCCTTTCATGTCTGGTCTATGAGTTGTTTGACAGAAAGCCCGTTTTACCTAATTGACAGGAGAGTAGAAACCATGTCAAGAATTTAGAGCTGGAAACATGGCATGATTTAGCTTCCATCTACATAAAATTGTCTCGGTGGCATGATGCTGAGCTCTGTCTTTTGAAATCTGAAGGCATTTGTGCCTTTAATGCTTCCAGATGGCATGCAACTGGTATCTCATATTCTAATGCTTTTTAATTTATCTATTTTTAATTCCTTTTTTATCCTTATCTAAAATTCCTTTCTCATTGCCTGGTTTCTCAAGTATAAACATTGTAGCTGGTCGGTGAGGACTTCATTTACTGTTGGCAGTTTGTGGCAAAAAAATAAAATAAAATCTCTGGTCCTTGAGTCCTTGGTGCTTGATATTGATGACTTTATGGTCTTAGTGTCTAATTCATGAAGGTTATCAAATTACAGTTACATTGGTTCTTTTCCTATTCTCTAATGTTTGTGAATTTGACATACTGTGATATGCCGGTAGTTGTTTTTTGTGGCTTATCAATACCTAGATGATAACCCATCTTCAAGGTCATGTTAAGATCTTTTGGTGCTCTTTTCTCTCCTTGCCCAACCCAATATAAATGGCATATAAGACGTTAGAAATATGATAACTAGATCCAATTAAAGAGGCTAAATTGTTTTGAATATTTGAGGTTGGAATTTTTAGGATGAATTCTGGTATTCAAATGTATGAGAATGTGGTGTTTTGTGTTCCTTTTTACTTGATGCTGTCCGACGTGCATTCGAAGTATTCCAACATATTAGACCTCGTACACTACCACCGGAAATACTCCCTCACCTACATGGGCACAACTTGATGTGTCCGCTTCTGATGTGCCATAAAGGAATCCATTCAATCTTTTTTTTTTTTTTAATATATCTTCATCCTCGTAACATCAATGGCAGCACATTGAACTATGGCCAAGATGGATAAGGAACCATTTCTTCTGCCACTACAATTCTGACCTTGCTGAGTTAAAATTCATTTTGGTCCCGTAACTTTTGTCTTTTCCACAAAAGTTCCCAAAGAAATTTTTTTTTTTAATTCAATATTGAAACTCCTTAATTGGTCCGGTTTTGGTCTTCAAGTCGTCTTTGAAGTACAGCGTCTTTGGGTACGGGAGGTGTAAAATTGGTTCCTTAACATTTTTTTTTTTGGCGGAATGTCTCAAAAAGGTGTCCCAAATTGACATAATTCTTCAAATTTCAGTGACTTTGTTAAGGAGTTGAAGATTCAATTGGAAAAATTAACTTTTTTGGGCCTTTTGCAGAAAAGGCAAAAGTTATGGGACCAAAATTAACTTGTATATTTGATAGGAAGTTGGAACTTATCTCAGATTATATGTGTAGGTTTGCTTCATGAAGCTCGAGGGCGACACAAAGAAGCACTAAAGGCTTACACGCATGCTTTGGAAGTTGATCCAACTCACGTCCCAAGTCTCGTCTCCAAGGCCAAGCTACTCAAATGGATTGGTTGCCGGTCGGCAGCTATCATAAGAAGCTTTCTGATGGAAGCTTTACGGCTGGACAGAATGAACAGCGATGCTTGGCATGAACTGGGCCTGCTTTACAAAGAGGGAAGTGGTGGTTCATCAGTTGAGGAAGCTATTGAATGTTTCGTAGCAGCTACGAGCCTCGACGAAACGGAACCTATAGAGCCCTTCAGATGACTCCCTTATTTGACCTAAATTATTATTGTATGTAACACCCGTGTATTTGGCTAAGAGATAACTGGGAATGGTTGTACAACTAGAAATTTTGTTCCTTATATATTTGCAATTATTTGAATGGACTCGAGAAATAATCACTTGGCTGCGTTTCTCATTCACCCTTTTGGATTTCCTTTATTTTGCTGTGTTTGTGTTTATTGTTCTTTTTGTATAAATTTATCATCCAATAGTAATTCTATATTCTAGTTTTTAACTTTAGTCTTATGTCTCACAAGGTGATTCGGGTATTATTTTCGAGTATGTATACGACGTGAAATAGGTTCATACATGAATTACTTTGCAATACTTTTAGTATAATTAATTAATACCTTTTAGTATAACCAACTAATATCTTTTACTTAAACAACTAATACTCTAAAAAAATAATATGTTTTAGTGAAAATAATTTATATCTTTTAATAAAAATAAGCGTTAATTTCAAATAAAATCACAACATTTTCGCAAATTGCAATTTAATCTAAACTTTTGAATCTTTGTAAAACAAACCCTCAACTTAACATTTGGTTGCAATTCTAACCAAAAGACAAATTTCAATCAGCCCAAAAACGATGATTAATTATGTGTTGTCACCCTAATGAATCTAAATATATTAATACGTTTAATTATTCATTATCAATTAAGCGAAACATCATTTTCGGACAATAAAAAATGTGTTTGTTGGTTCGAATTGCAACCAAATGTTAGGTTGGGGTTTTATTTGCAAATATTCAAAAGTTTAGATTAGATTGCAATTTGCGAAAAAATTGTGATTTTATTTGCAATTAACACTAAAAATAATTAATATTTTTCAAATTATTTTTACTCTATACTTTGCCATTATTGTCTTATACGATTTTTTTTTTTTTAATTTATGATGTTTTCTTTATGGTTGTTATGGTATTGACCAAAACGGATATTTGAAAATATCTGTATTCATACCAAAGTTCGGTTATTTTAAAATTCATGTGTCTGTGTTCATACCGAAATTTAGGTACGGTACGGTACGAACATCTTATCTTTTGGTATGGATCGAAGTGAATTTTCGGTTACAAACGGACCGGATCGGTAAAGAACGAAGCGAAAAGTGGATTTTTTACCCATTTTTTTATCATTCTCTCATTTTTTAAATCAATTTAAAAAAAAAACATATTGATGCATGCACACTCACACGAACTTCAACTATGATCAAACATATATCATTACAAGCTCAAATAGAACATATTATATGATAATTGATGGTTAAAAAATAACGCAAATCACCACCAATTAAAAAATTCTTTTTTAAATATCTTGTGAATAGAAAGTGCAATATTAAAATCATGTTAATCGTAATTCTTGATATAGGGTACACCATATCCATGTTTTTGTAAGAAATGAATATACATGGAAAAATAAAATTTAAAGAATAAAAAATTAATTTAAATCATTTTGATATACACCTAAACATATGTTAACGTTTTAATACTCCCTCCGTCCCAAAGTTATTTGCTACATTGTCAAAATTTTTTATCCCAAACTCAAATGCTACATCCATTTTTGGTAAAAAAAAAATATTTATATTCTTCATACACTCTTAACTGAAGGCATCTATTTTATTACTTTAAATACTAATAATCAACTTTTTTCTTCAATATGTACAAACAGTAATGTAGAAAACAACTATGGGACGAAGGGAGTATAATGTTTGTATTCTGTATAGGAGGAGAAATTATGATATCGTATAGTTGTACTTGAATTCAATAAAATTAGGGTTAGTCACATAGAGGCACACTTTTTAGAGCTTAATTGCATAGAGTCATACCATTTTTCCTACATTGCAAGGAACCCCAAATGGTGGGTCCCTACAGCACAAAACAATCTGCCCACTTTCTGCATGCTGTCAGCTTTCTCTGCAGGCTGGTTTTTTGCTTTATTATTTTTTTTTTTAATTTTTGAATTTTTTCCCCATTTTTTGGGGCTTAATTTTTTTCATTTCTATGCCGCCACTTTTTATTTCTTTTTTAAATTTTGATTTACCAATTTTTTTTCCCAATTTTCATTCAAATTCAGGCCAATTTTTTCCTTATTTTTTTTAGTATGAATTTACACATTTAAAAATAAAAATTAAATGCACAATCTCATATCAATAAAACATTTTTTCATATATAAAGTTCTAAAATTACATCTAAAAATTCTAAAATTACATTAAGAAACAAACAATGAATACTTTTACAGTTCTCAAGTAAAATTTATTTGCATATTCTTACGAAAATCTATTTTGCAGAACACAACAAATTTATGTGCATATTACAATTTCTTTTTGCAAAACACAACAAATTATTTGCATAATAATTTGCATATTCGAAGACCTATTTTGCAGAACACAACAAATTATTTGAATAAATAAGAAAAATAATTTCCCCAGTGTGTCTCTTGTTCTCTTCGCTCCACCGTTTTTGCCAAACTCCCCCACATGAAAAAAAAATTCAACATCAGATTGGAAATAAATCAAATATTCACAAGTCTAGTAAATCAAATATCCCCAAATAAATCAGATTTGAAATAATTCCATCAGTCTAGTAAATCAAATATCCCCAAATAATTTTACCACAATCAGTGATATCAAATAATTTCTATTTGATCAAACACAAAAAAAAAAAAATTCCAAATAATCTTCTATTTAATTAAACAATAAGAAATCCCAAATATGCAAAAGTATTAGAGTAAGAAAAAGAAACAGAAAAGGATAAACCTCAAACACCGTCCAGCCGCTGCCGCCACTCCGTCGTCCACCTCCGCCGCTGCCCCGTTGCCTCTACCGAGTCCTCTGCTGCCCCGGTCATCAAAAGCCCCCAGATCTATTGAAAAATCACCAGAGGGCCCAAAGATTTGTTCGCCGCCTCCACAGATTCCACGTGCAGATCATGGTGGCAATCGCGTTGTTCAGATCGTGATGGTGGTGGTGGTGGTGGTGAGCGGCGGTGGGGGCGATGGGGGGCATGGGGGCGTGGGTGACGGTGGAGACGAGGGCGGTGGGATGCTGGGAGCGGGAGGGAGGAAGATGAGAGAGGAGATAGAGAGAGTGTGGGGAATAATGAATAGTGGGGTGGGGTGGGGTGGGTTTGGATATTTGACCCAGGGGGAGAGAGAGGAAGGGTGGGACCCAGATGAAAAAGTAAAAAGTGTGTCTTTGTGAAATAAATTGTGTCTTTATGCATTGTAGAAAAATTGAGGTGGGTTTGTGCAATTAAGAGCCAAAAAGTGTGGCTCAAGACAATTATTTCATAAAATTATAATAATGTTTGATAAATAATAATTAAATATAATACATATTTAATTCGGTTAGGGCGGGGCTATCACCTACACAAATATATTTTGTTCACCCATAATTGAAAAAAAAATATTAGTAATAAAAATACTAAAATACCCTTATATAATAAAATAAATATTATTTATTAAATACTCCTACTTTTTAAGTCCACATCAATTTCAATATCATGCATGAACATACATACTCACTATTTTTTGTCCACATAAGTATTTTTTCACAAACAATAAAACCATTAATATAGTGTATATATATATATATATAATTAGATAAGTATAAATAATATAAATATAATATTAAATGATATAAATATTTTTCTTCTATGAATTCATATACAAGTGTAAAGAAATTAAATGGGTCTTCTTCATATGGTTGGGGGAGGGATGTGGGGAACACCAGAAAAAAATGAAAGAAAGAGGGATACGATAAATGATGGTTTTGGGTTGAGATAAATGGATCTTCTTCATATGGTGGGAGGCGGTAGGGTGGTTTAGGAGGGTTGAATGAGTAAAAATTCGGGTTAAGGTCTTAATATCCTACTACACCTTTTAGATTTTTATTGAATATGCATCAGATTAAGAATCACAAAATCTTCTAAGCTTTTATAGTATGAAGTATATACCATTATATATCTTTATTAAATACCATAACATGCATTCACGAATACCATTAGACTTATAAATTGAAATTTTAGTATAAAATTTTAAGATATTATTGAATACATATAATAGTATTAGTTTAATACCATTAATAAATTTAACCGGAAACCTACACATTAAACTATCCTTACTTCCATGACGTTTAGCAAAATATTTCGGAGGCCCTAGTTAGGCATGCTAAAAAATAATCGGAACTGCCTGTTCCGCGGTTCCACGGTTTCGGTTCTGGAATCCGACCGAAACCGTAAATCACGCGGTTCAGTTCCGGTTCCAGTAAAATCGGAACTGAAACCGCCGGTTCCTAGGCGATTCCGGTTCGAACCGGCGGTTCCACACTTAATTTTTTTTTCTAATTCTGTGTTTTAAACATTTCTAAATTAATTTCTTAAAATGAAGCTTAAGTCCAATTTCTTTAACCCCTCCTCCCCTCCCCCAAATTTATTTTGTAAAATATATTATTTTAAGTTGTAAACTTGTATTAGCAATTTGGAATAGTTTAGTATTCAATTTGTCAATTTGTAATATTTCAATTAGTTTGTAATAATAGTTATTAGATACTTATTTTAAATTAGAATTACTAATTTGTAATAGTTCAATTAGTAATGAAATCTTTTTCCATTTAATTTGTCATCTACATTTAGACTAAAAAACCAAAAAATACAAGTAAAAACCCTAACAAACTAAAAATATATATTAAAAACTGGCGGAACCGCCGGTTCGGGACCGAAACCGGTTTGACCACAGTTCGGTTCGGTTCCGATTCCACATATTGAACTTTTGGAACCGCCGATTCGAAACCGAAATCGTGAGCATCCCTAGCCCTAGTTCCCACTGTTGAGGTGATCCTCCCAATTTTATACGAGCATTGGTCATTGCGCGCATTTCAAGGTTTTTGGAATTTTTCTTTTTGACTTGGTTACTATTTGTTAAAATGAAAAAAGAAAAATGTCCTTTTTCACACTATTCATATTAGCAGATTTTAACAAGATTTACTTTTACCTTTTATCCCTCATATTTAAGTTTGCTTTCATTTATAATATGTATGTCGAGGAGGAAAAAACTTGATTTATCTAGTGGGTTGATTACCCACTTATTAGATATTGATAGGCGAACAGCCGAGCAACAAGATTAGAAATAAAAATATTAAAATAATAAGATTAAGAGATCATTAAAAATAAGAAATAGTGAAGAGGACGAACAACAGGAATAAGGCCCTAGGAGGCGAGCAGCTGGGCCAGAGAACCAAGATCAAGTAGGCGAGCAGCTGGTCATAGGGGCTAGGAGGCGAGCAGCTGGTCATGAAGGGCACAAGGAGGTGGCGAACAGCCAGACCGAGAAGACACAAAAACCCAACCAGAGGCGAGCAGGCGAGCAAGAGGGCACCTCGGAAGATCATCAGAAATCCCAATAATTAGGCATTACATTTGGAACAAACAAGTGCTTTAACACTTGTCATTGTGTAAAGATGTAATAGCTTAGGAATTAACAAGTGTCTTAACACTTGTCATCATGTGAATAAGGATGATTAAGGAGATGACACCTCCTACTTGCTTGTACCTCTATAAATACCCCTTCATGGGATAATATGAATAAGTTCACTTAATTAAAAAATAGGCAAAACTCTTGCAAATTTCTCTCTCAATCCCTACTTATAAAAATCCATCTTCAATCTTTGATTATATTCTTGTTTGATGATCTTATAAGAGCAAAACAACCACTAATTATCGATTTGGATTAAGATCATCAACAATTGGCGCTAGAAGAAGGGTCCCGAACTTCCGTCGGTTGAAGAATTGAAGGAATTTTTGGGAAAATTTGCCGGAAACTGCAAAAATCCGGCAATAAGTCGCCGGAAACTGGAATTGGGAAGAAGGTTTGAGTGTTTTTGGTGGTGTTCTACAAGACCTACAAACTTGAATGCATGCATGTGTGGATAAAGGTGTGTAAACAACCAAATCCTTACATGCAAGGCTAGTTGTTTCTAGGACAAAACATCCACAAGAACAAGATCTTCATCAAAGAAACATCAAAATTCAGAAAATGGTACGATCACAAGATCATCAAGAATCAAGCAACCACCCGGTGAGCAAATCACGAACTAGGGTATCGTCAACGGGTGATCATGCAAGAACGGTGCGAGCCACGTCCCGGTGAAATGTACAAGTCACTATCGATGCTCTTCCCCCGGAAGTGGAGGCATTAGCCCAAAACCCGAAGGAATTAGCAAAAACAATCGCCGTTTTGCGATCATTGCAACGGCGACAGGAAGCTGCCGGACCATCAAGAGCCCGGGAGGCGAGCAATCGGGCAGCAGGACACAAGTCCTCTAAGACCCCGGAGGCGAGCAATCGGGCAACGGAGCAAAGAGCTAAGCAAAGAGAAAACATAAGGGTAGAGGAGGTAGATAGTGGCCACGCAAGGAGAATTAAGGGCAAAACACCAATAAGTGAGCAAATTGGGAGCCGAGGTGAGTCCACTCCAGGAGGGGACAGAGAGTCGAGCAGCAGGGACATAAGGAACCAAAGTGAACTCAGGAGAGGAGAATCACAGAGCGAGGAGCGAGCATACCCTGCTGCTCGCCCCTCAGTACATGACAGATTGAGGAGGTCAGCTTTTAGCCGTTTGGGTCCCAATGGGGCGAGCAATGTGGCCCGGCGGGTCACACAGGAGAAACGTTCTGTTAGCAAGGGACTGCGTCATGAAGAAGGCCTCGAGCCAAACCACGATGAACAGCCTTCTAATGGGGGAGCGCCTCCAAATGAGTGGCTTGACCTCAAAAGAACGATTGAAGAAATGAAGAAGCAGTTGGATGCTCAGAACGGCGGTGGGGCCACCATACTCCCATCATCGCCTTATCCCCGGCAATATTAAACGCGCCAGTTCAAAAGAAAGTACAGTTCCCAGCTGTTAGCTTATATGAAGGGACGTCAGACCCGAAAGTGCATTTGTCCAAATACACCGACTACATGATATCTGTAAAAGCGTCTGATGCAACACAGTGCCGTAACTTTCCGTTAACTTTGGGTGACGGCCCTCACAGATGGTTCTCTGCACTTGCTCCTGGCTCTATAAGCTCTTTCACGCAACTCAGTAAGGAGTTCCTGTCATATTTCTCCACGGTCGGATCTTACTTAACACAGAGACATAGGCTGACAGATCTGAAACAAGGAGACGAGGAGTCTGACAGAGCTTTCCTCGAAAGATTCGACAAAGTCCTACTGGAAGGAGAACCAGTGAATGAAGACACTAAGATAGTGGCAGTAATAGCAGGGCTCAAGAAGGGAACGGATCTGTGGAAGGAGATGCACCTAGCTTTCCCTAAAACTTATTCTGAATTCAGGCACAAGGCTGGAGTATACATTTCGATGCAAGAAACCCTGCAGAGAGAGCTAGGAGACAAGGCTGATACCAAAAAATTGGGAAAGAGGTCGGGAGGGGAATACAAAGCCCCTAAGAACATGAAAGCCTTCAATGAAGGTTCTGAGCTAAAAGAGAAGTTAAACCACGTCTTGTCCACATCGATAGAGGCCGTATACAATAACGTAAAGGATAAAGACATGCTGTCAGAACCCCGAAAGATACGACAAGAGCGGGGAAAGATGAATCCCAACAAGTACTGCGCATATCATCAGACCATAGGTCACTTCACAAGTGAGTGTAGATACCTCTTAAAGCAGTTATGGAGGTTCTACGAAGAGGGAAAGCTATCAGAGTTCATGAAACGGCAACCAGGAAAGAAACCAAGAGTGGCCATATCCTCCGGCTCGAAAGATGAGGAGAGTGACGAACAGCCGAGCATGAGGGATCAAAAGAGGAAGAAGACAATGACAGCACCAGCCGAACCCATCCGAGAAATCCTAATGCTTGAGCAATCCGGACCGGTAGGGGGCTGCTCCGACGGAAGGCCACCAGTATCCAAAAGAAAGAGAAAGGCATATTTGAGGGCAGTGGCTCAGGTCAGAGAAGTTGGGGTGAACCAAGAAGACGGGGGATCTGGTGTTCTCCGAAAAGGACCTAGACGGGATACTCACTCCACACAACGATTCACTAATCATCTGTGCTAATATCATGGGAGCCCGAGTTCACCGTCTGCTTGTGGACACTGGCTCCTACACAAACATCATATTCAAAAGCACACTAGATCAATTAGGTGATTGTGAGGAGTATGTAAAGGAATGTGATCATAAGATAGTAGGGTTCGGAGATGCTGTAACCGTTCCTTTAGGTTTAGTTACGTTGCCGGTCGAACTTGTATCGACTGAGAATCCCGAAAGGAGACTGACTAGAATGATAGAATTCCTAGTTGTAAACCAACAGTCTGCTTACAACGGGTTTCTTGGTCGACCTTTCATAAATGAATTCAAAGCGGCTGTTTCAACATACTATTACTGTCTTAAATTCCCAACTTCGAAAGGTTCAGGTACAGTTAAAGGTGATCAGAAGAAAGCTCGAGAGTGCCTCCTGCAACTCCAACCTAAAGATAACGGGGTGTTTGTCATAGACGAGCAGCCGAGCAGCAGGGCTGAGGATGAACCTTCCGTGTTGGACGATATCATGGGATCCGTCGACACGGAAATAATGGAGGTAGATGACCAGCAGGGCGAGGACGAGCAGGAGGGCCTTGGCGAGCAATAGGAGAAAGAGGTTATACTTGAACCAGTGGGAATAAATGATATTGAGCCGAGATTGGAAGCAGAACCTATGATCGAAGATGAACTCAACTTAGAAGGTCCGATAATTGATCCTCGATGGAAGAGCCAAAAGAGGAAAGCAACCCCGGTTGAGGAGTTGGAAACAATAAAAGTCGACCCGAATAGAGAAGACTTGGAACTACTCATTGGATCTGAGCTCCCAGAGCCGTACAGATCCCGAATGAGCGAGTTCCTTAAGTCCAATCTCGACGTATTCGCATGGTCGCATGCAGATATGGTAGGCATTAGCCCTGAGCATGCTTGCCATAAGCTAAATATTGATCCAACTAGAAAACCGGTGAAGCAGAAGAGAAGGAAATTCGGACCTGACAAATATGAGGCACTTGATGTCGAAGTGAAGAAGTTACTTGATAATGATCTGATAAAAAAAGCTTTGTGTCCTCGATGGGTGGCAAATCCGGTGTTGGTGAAAAAGCCAAATGACACATGGAGGTTATGCATTGATTTCACGGACCTGAATGCTGCATGTCCCAAAGACAACTTCCCGTTACCACATATTGATCAACTGGTGGATAACACAGTAGGACACGAACTTCTTACCTTCATGGATGCATTTGCTGGATATCACCAAATACCGATGCACCCAGACGGCTAGGAAAGCACGGCGTTTTACACCAACAAGAACCTACTGTGTTGGAAAAGGATGCCATTCGGGTTAATCAACGCAGGAGCCACGTACCAAAGACTTGTCAATAAAATGTTCAACGATTACATCGGCAGAACAATGGAGGTGTACGTGGACGACATAGTCGTGAAAAGTCTAAGAAAGGAGGATCACTTGGAACATCTGACACATGCATTTGAGATTCTTCGAGCATATAATATGAAGCTAACCCCGAAGAAAAGCAGCTTCGGAGTACATTCAGGAAAGTTCCTTGGGCACCTGGTTAGTCAAAGAGGCATTGAGGCAAATCCGTCAAAAGTCAAAGCAATCATGGATATGCAACCACCAAGGTCGGTCAGGAAAGTCCAGCGGCTAACCGGATGTTTGGCAGCTCTGAACAGATTCATTTCCAGGTCAGGAGACAAATGTCAACCTTTCTTTGACGCCATCAAGAAAGGACAGTTCCAGTGGACAAGTAATTGCCAACAAGCGTTTGAGCAGTTAAAGGAGTATCTGAGTGACACTAAAATCCTATCAAAACCTGTCTCTGGAGAAAAACTATACTTGTACCTAGCCGCGTCAGAGGTGGCCATCAGCTCAGTCTTGGTTCGCGCAGAAGGAAAATTTCACCTGCCAATCTATTACGTAAGTCAGGCCTTACACGAAGCAGAGATTAAATATTCACCTATGGAAAAGTTGGCCTACGCATTGGTGATGAGTGTTAGAAAGCTACGGCCATATTTCTTTGATCACCAAGTGGAGGTTCTAACAACTTTCCCATTAAGACAAATCTTGCAGAGGCCTGACACTGCTGGTCGCCTCCTCAAGTGGTCCCTCGAGATAAGCCAATTCGAAATATCCTATGAACCTCGAACAACGATCAAGGGACAAGCGTTAGCCGACTTTATAGTCGAATTAACCTTCCCCCAGGATCCGAGGAGAGGTCATAACCATCCGTGGCATATGTACGTAGACAGATCATCAAATAACACAGCAGCAGAAGCTGGTATAGTACTGATCAGTCCGGACAGAAAAGTGTTCACCTCAGCGGTCAGGTTCGAGTTTATGGCAACAAACAACGAAGCTGAGTACGAGGCACTGATAGCTGGTCTGCGTCTGGCATTGGCCGTGGGGGTCCGAAGAGTCCAAATCTACGTAGATTCCCAGTTGATAGTCAATCAAGTCCGTGGGGAGTATGAAGCCAAAGATGAAAACATGGCACTGTACCAAAAGATTGTTGCTCGCTTGGCTTCACTATTCGAACAAATTTACATCGAACAAGTGCCAAGGGACAACAACGCACAAGCAGATGCACTTGCTCGATTGGCTACTAGTACGGGACCAACAAAGCTTACGGAGGTCACAATAACAAGGATTTCTAATCCATCCATCAGTGACTACAAGATCAACCAAGTCGAAGAGGAATTAACAGAAGAAGATTGGAGAACGCCGATATACAGGTATCTCAAGGACAACAAGGCACCCAAAGACCCACAAGAAGTGGCCAAGTTAGTCAAACGAGCAACAAGATTTACGATCATGGAGGGTCAACTATACAAGAGAGGATTTTCACTTCCCCTACTAAAGTGTTTGGCAAGAGGGCAAGGCCAAGAGGTACTGAAAGAAATCCACGAAGGAGTGTGTGGAAATCACGCAGGAGGGCGAGCATTAGCATACAAGACGGTAAGGCAAGGGTACTACTGGCCAACTCTGTTACAAGACGTGATCAAAGTTGCAAAAATATGCCACAGGTGCCAGCTTTTCGCTCCCAACATCCATAAGTCACCAACAGAGCTGATTTCGGTAAATAGTCAATGGCCATTCGCAAAGTGGGGAATAGACATCATAGGACCTTTCCCAACGGGAAAGGGGAATGTAAGATTTGCAGTAGTGGCCGTGGACTATTACACAAAATGGGCTGAAGCTGAAGCACTAGTAACAATAACACAAGAAAAAATGATCAATTTTATCTGGAAGAGTATAGTGTGCCGATTCGGGGTTCCACAAGCAATATTGACAGATAATGGAAGACAGTTCGAAGGAAAAAAGATAAGAGATTTCTGCAAAAAATGGGGAATCAAGAAGCATTTTTCGACACCCTATCACCCTCAGTCAAATGGCCAAGTCGAAGCAGTCAACAAGATAATCAAGCATATCTTAAAAATTCGACTGATAGACAAAAAAAGGAAAATGGTCGGAAGAACTACCTGAAGTACTCTGGGCATATAGGATATCACATAGAACAAGCACGGGAGAAACACCATTTGCTATGGCATTTGGTACAGAAGCAGTTATACCTATAGAGCTCAAAGTACCAACTGAAAGGATAGCCGAGTTCAATGAACAAGAGAACAACAAGGCACTAGCTGCAGAAATGGATCCGATCGATGAAAAAAGAATCTCGGCAGAAATAAAAAACGAGATATACAAAAGAAGGATTGCAAAGTACTACAACTCGCAAGTAAAAATCAGGGAATTTGACGTCGGGGATCTGGTACTTCAAAAAATACTAGCAACACCTCCAGGTGTATTTGGACCGACTTGGGAGGGCCCATTCAGGATAACCCAAAAATGGTACAACGGCACGTACGATCTTGAAGATATGAAAGGCAACTCGGCCCAATACACCTGGAACGCAGCCTTATTGAAGAAATATTATCAGTAGCTAGAAGGCTAGTGTAAAGTTTTCTATATAAACTATCATTTGTATTATATCATATCATTTGTATTGTTGTATTGTAGTAAGATTGATAAAATTTTCAAACTTTTTTGACAAAATCTTGTAAAAGCAGAGACAATTGTTCGTTGTATTGTATAACTAAGGAAATAAAAAGGCATTAAAGCCCAGTTGTTCGCCTAGCAGAAAAGCTGCTCGTCGGAGGACAAGCAAGTGCTATAAGCACAAATCCAAAAGGAGGCGAGCAGCAGGGTTCTTGAAAACCAGAAGCCCAACTGATCGCCCCATAAAGTAAAGATTGCTCACCCAAGAAACTAAATGCATGAGCACAGATATGGTGGAGGCGAGCAACATGGCATTAAAGATAAAAAAAGGTCAAGTCCTGAAAGGCCAAAGTGACCCATGTATAACTAATAGACAAAGGTTTGCAAGAAAAGTGTTGAACTTTCATTAATGAAAGAAAACACTTAAGCAAAAATAAAACAAAAGGCGAATAAAAGGCGAACGAATAAAAAAAAAGTACGATTCCATTCATTCAGAATATAAAGATACAAAGAAAGAAAAGCATCGTCCTACTACATCAACTAAAACAGAAAAATAAAGGGTCTTCTAAATCTCGGAGGCCGGAGGAGCTAGTGGTGCCGGGAAATCTTCAGTGGGAGGCAGAGGTGCATCTTGATCTGTGGCCATTGGGGCCTGCTGCTCGCCTACAGTAGCAGAAGTACTTGTTTCACCATGGAGATTCGGAAGAATAAGGCTTAAGGCATCGAAAACGGTGGCATCCTTGCTCACCTCAACCTTCTCCCTGGGAGCTACAACTTGGACATCATCCTTAAAGATGCCCAAGTCTAACCCCATCTCTCCTAGGTCGGCAACAGGGATCTCGAAGCCGGCAGCAGACGGGTTTTCGAGAACGTAATCCGCGAAGTCCTTGACGGTACTAGTCATTACATCAAGACCGTTGTCCAAGGCGTACTTCACGGATCGGACACAATCTGCGTACGCACATATGTAACCGAAATTAGTGTTATCAGTCACATCTTGCACGTACGTGCTGTAAGAAATGACCCGTTTCTTCTCTTTCTCCAGCTGGTCAACATGAACCTTTAGAGACTCGACTCTCTCCACCAGACCCACCCTCTCCGTCTCCAGGACCTGCAGACGATCAGTAGCAATGCCCAAGTCCAATTTAAGCTTCTCCGAAGCATTGAACGCTACCATCTCCCGGTCCTCAGCAGCTTTCACCTCTCGCTCCCAAGTATGCTTGGCTCTCTCAAAGTCAGCCTTCAGCTTAGCCAGCTCTTCGTCCTTCCTCCTCAGCTGAGCATCCCGGTCCACCTCGAGCTGCTCTATTTTTCGGCCCAAGCCCCGGTTGGTTCTCTCAAGCTTAATGGCTTGGTCAACGACTCGCTGGGCAGTGATAGCCTGATGACTGGCGTTGTAACCCAGAAGACGAGCGTTGTCGCTGAGAGACTGGTTCTGCAGGATTTCTTCACCAGTTTTTGTCCAGGAGCGGGGGACAAGCTCCGTAGCCCGCCGAACATGAGAATCCTTGAGGTCGGGGTAGGCAGGGGCCGACTTCACGCAACTAAGTTGGTGAAGTACTCTAGAGCGACCGGGATAATCATCTCTCTGGTACCTGCAAAAGATGGAAAAATGTTAGAAAAACCAATATATCCAGGGAGGCGATCAGCCGAGCAAGAGGGAAATTACTTACTCCCTCATTTTCACTGGGTCATAGCCCAGGTAGGAGCTGTCAGGTGAAGAGCCCCTTCGGCCGGTGACCATGGCGTCTATGACCTGTTGCTCGGTTACCTCCTCTACAGGCGAGGAGCGAGCAGCAGATTTGCTCGCCTGGGAAGAACCTTGCCCCTTGGTCCGCTTGGAACGGTCATCTTCTTTTCTGGGGGCAGTTTTCTTGATTAACCTCTTCTTCCCCCGGGTGTCTCTGGGAGGCGAGGAACGAGGAGGTGGGCGAGGAACTGGAGCCGGTGCTGGAGGAGGATCCTCCTCATCACGCTATCCTGCCCTTAGTCTAATCAGGGAGGTACAAGGGTCGAGCTTCTTCTTCTTCGACTGTTGGTTGGCAGCCATCTGTTTAACCCGACGTGCGAGTAGGTGGTAACTCTCAGGAATCTGGGGGACAACAACCGTCACTCTTTGAGCTGAAAGAAAGTAGACACGCAAAATAAGTTAGAAGTCGGTGACCAAGAAGTCACAGGCGACCAACAGTACGTAGGCGATCAACGGGTAGAGCTGTCAAAGTGGATTGGGCCCGTTGGGCCGGCCCGCCCCGCCATACTAAAAATGAGGGTTGGGTTAAGAATTTCTTAGCCCGTTTGGAAGCGGGCCTAAATGGGCTGGCCCGTTTGGGCTGCGGACTTTTGTGGGTTGGGGGCGGGTTGGGGCGAGCCGGCCCGCCTTAAAATAAGTTTAATAGATTTTTACATTTTTTGTACATTGTCAACAATTATAGTATCATTTTTAGGACTATTTTGTAAAATTTATGTTCATAGATGATGAATTTGAATTGTAGGAGTCTGTTTTTATGAATTATTATTGTGAACTTCAATTTGTAAAAAATTATTTTTTTATTTACAGATAATAAATTTTATTTTAATATTTTATAGTGATAGTTATCAAGCTAAATTGTTTGATTATATTTGATTTTGATGAATTTTATATATTAGAACTTTTAAATTATATATTTTATTTAAAAAAAATAAAAAAAATATATTAAAAAATTAAAGGTGGGTCGGCCCGCCAAAACCCGCAGCCCGCCAATAAGTGGGTTGGGTTGGAATTTTGCAGCCCGCCAAATTTCTGGCCCGCCCCGCATCGCCCCGCCAAAAGACGGGCTTTTGCGGGTTTTAGCTCGCCCCACCCCATTGACCCGTTTTGACAGCTTTATCAACGGGTCAAAAGACGAACAACAGGAAAAATTGAGAAATTAACAAGTAAGATTACCCTCAGGGATCTCCGCTTGTGCTTCCAAGTGGTGAGCGCTGGTGGTAAGTTGAGCAAGTCTCTGACAGTGTGCCTGTGAAAGATGGTCTATGCTCCGGTCTTTAACGTTCCGCAATGAGATCAGGGCAAGAACGTACAAGAACTCTTCACTCAGCTCAGGATGTCCCCACTTTAAGATACGCGGACCTACAAAAAAAGAAGAGAGATTAAAATTAGTTCACCCTAGAAGTAATGAACTAAGGAACAAGACCTACGCCGAATTTTGCCAAAATGAGTAGGAGAATTTATACGCCCTGGCCCTCCTGAGAGATCAGAGGACGCCCGCCAATCGCCGCCGATGAAGAAAAATTGTCTGTGCTAACTTTTAACTGTATTAGACACTCCTTCAATCAGCTTCACGCCGCTGCGAGCCTTAAGATAATACCACCCGAGACCCTCTTCGTGGACAGCCGATGAGATCGTCATTGCATAATGAATCTCCACCGTGCTGATCTTATTTTTGAAGCCTTCCAGTCCAAAGAGTGTGATGAAGGCTAATAGGGTACTCCATCCATTTGGGGTGATCTGGGTGATCGCCATATTTATATCTTCCAAGAACCGCCCGATCACCGGATGCAAAGGAAGAGGGAGTCCCGCGTTGAGGATGTCTAAATTGATGGCAGTACAGCCCGGAGGTGGATTATCAGCTCTCTCTCCCGGTTGGGGGGCGTACAAATGGATATCATACGGAATACGATAGCGGGACCGTGTAACGCCCCGAATCCAGAACATATTAATTATATCGGATTCGAAGTGTTATTGTGATCAAAAGTCCGAACTATAAAATTTTTGAAAGAAAAGTAACTGAATTGAAGGATAAGTTTCATGCAGCGGATAAGTGGGAAGAAATAATATAATAAAGTATCGTACACATAAGTGCATCTGTATATAGATATATAAGGAAGGATAAAGGGTTCTGTATCTTTATGATAATACACACTGAGTTTTGATGACTGAAACACACGGTAAGGAGTATAGTCTTGCATAGCAGTAGCGACAACATTTATTTAGGAATAGAATAATAGGCATCATTGTATTATTAATAATGGTTTAAGTAAGTGGGAAACTTTGTGTCTTCTGTGTCACTGTCCTTGCTCCCCGTAATCGAAATCTGCAAAGGGGTTAGGAAAAAGGGGCGTGAGAATTGAATTCTCACGTATGGGTGATTTGCAACGCCATGGGATTGGTAAATCCGAAATATATTAAGTTATACTCATTGATAAAGTGTTTATTCCATTTAATCAGTTTCACATGTAAACAAGATTACAATATTTCATAGAAGAAACAGTTCATATAATGATTCATCGGTATTTAAGTATATTTCACATAATATAATTGAAATAGCACAAGTTGATTCACATTAGGGCAGAGCCCAAAGCATATTCACGTATTGTCACAAACTGTCAAACCATATTCGTACGACCATTCCACTTCCAACAAAGTTACCATTTTCAACTACAACCAAAACTTACTTCATCCAACCACAACAAACTCACATCATCCAACCACAACATCCCTCAAAAGATAAGCAAACATCAATGGTCTTATTCCCAGTGCGCACGTAGGCAGCTGACCGGGGACCAGATCTGTTTGATCAACAACCTTCATTCCGAGGGAGTCCCTGACAGCTCCCCGGAGGTCGGATTTAAAACTCGATTCTAACTCCGTACTTACTGACTTTCCATAAAACTAACTCAACAAACTTCACAGAGAAAAATACTTGATTGACAACAGAATTGATTCATGCTCACATAAGGTGCTTACTCATGCAGTGGTGATCGATTTACAAAACAATAGGCAGTATATATCATATATATATTAATATCACGTAATTCAAACAGTTATATAATAGGTGTTACATTTATGTTGGATTAATTGTTTTAGATTGATTTAGTCGAGTTCAGAAAATATCGGCACAACATCATTATTAGCAGATCAAACAACAGATCATCACCCACCTGATTGTTCTGAGTCCTGGGAATATTGTGTAGGCAGACGGTCGAATCCTCCGTGCGTGTCCCGAAAAGTACAGAATCCTAATAAGGAGTATTTCGATTAAAAGATCGACTTTTGAATTTGAAAAGCTTAAGCGTTTGTATCTCGAGGATTGAGTAGATTGTTGCCTTTAGAAAAATCATTGAAAACTAAAGTTTCCAAAGGTTGATTTCTATTTGATAAGTACACCCCTTTTAAGAGGAGGTGTATTAGGAGGGTGTATTTACCAATTTTAGTGGTAACAAAAGCCCTTTTAAAGTATAAACATAATTATTATTATTCTTGGAAAAACTTAAAAGAACAAAATAATTATTTAAGAGTATTAATAAGAATTAAAGAAAAAAGGTTTTTCTTTCTAAGATTTATAAAAAGGTATTCTTCTTTTCTAATATTAGTGATACTTCTAAAGTTGGTTTGTAATACTTCTAAAACAAAGGGTTATATTAAAAGACTCTATTTTGCGTTTCTAAAATTCTAACAGGGGTACAAGGAGAAGACGAGTTTCCCTTTGTTTACGAAATTAACCCAATAGTGTTTAACCAACAAGTTTCATCCCCAACAACTATACTAACTCATTAAAACAAGGATACTTAATGGACTAAGCCAAAATCACCATATCACTAAAATAGTGGCACTAAACATCCACAAGAGTAATACTAGTCCACTAAGTCAAAGATACCATACATCTAAAATAACAATACTTCATCATTCAAACACTAATACCAAAACACTAATCCAAAGTCCAACTCATAGCTAGTGAAGGAAAGAAACAGGGGAAATAATATGCTCAAAATTCTACTTCTAAAGAGTGATACAAAGAGAACAAAACAATGATACTAAACAAGTCAACTAGTGACACTAAGACATTAAACGAATTCTAACAGTAAGTTTTTCCTTTCTTTTCTGTTTCTTTGTTCCACGGTGTTCGAACAAAACTCAACCAAAAATCCAGAATCTACGAAAGAAGAAAACAAAGGTAGAAACCTTACGATCTCCGGTTTGAGGTGGTAAACGGGCGGCCTATCAGCGTCGATCGAAAATTCGATGGTTCGTTTGAAAAATCGGGCAGCCTAACGACATCGTTCGGGGATTCGGAAAAAGATTTGAACAGCCTAACGGCGTCGATTGGGATTTCCAGAAATTCCGGCAGCAGTAATTCAGTTTGACGGCGTCATCTCGATCGGAAATTAATCACAAAATAGAAGAATTACAAAGTGAAATTGATTTTGACAGATTAGGAATTGAAAAGGGGATTTTTTCTAAAACTTACTGGAAAAAAGAGAAGAAAGAGGCGGCGGCGATTTGGGGCTGAGGGAGTGCGACGGCGGCACTGTGGCTTCGAGGCGGCGGCGCTAGCTTCGGCGGCACGGGAGCGGCGGCGAGGAGAAGGAAAAGGCGCGATTGGCTGGGGCTTCGTCGGAGAACA
Organism: Ballota nigra; assembly: GCA_947034835.1. NCBI lineage: Eukaryota > Viridiplantae > Streptophyta > Magnoliopsida > Lamiales > Lamiaceae > Ballota > Ballota nigra. Next base: position 28,797,955 of record OX344727.1, read on the forward strand.
GGGGAGGCGGCGGAGCTGGGTCGCGTCGCGGCGGCGAAGCGCGAGAGCGAGGGAGGAAGAGCGGAGGCTCCGTGGCTTCGCGAAGAGAGGGGAGGCGGGGAGAGCTCGGCGGTGGTCGTGGCTTGAGGAGGGAGAGGCGCGACGGCGGCCGTTCGCCGTAAAAAGGAAAAGAGGTGGAGGTTTTTTGTGAGTAGAGAGAAGGCAGAGTGCCTTTGTGTTTTTAGAGAGAGAGAGATAACAAGGAAACTGATTTCGTGAAATGAAAGAAAATGAGGGGGAGAGAGAAGCTGTTTTACATATATACGGACCCTTCCCAACTCAAGTTAATTCCTCTTTGGAAATGCTTTCAAATCCGTATCTATTTAAAATCTTACTTATTAAAAGAAAATTTAAAAGGTAATAGAATTTTAATTGAGGGTGTTAATAAATTAGTTTCCTTCTGATATTTTCGTATTTTTGGGTATATAACTAAGTCTCGTTTGGCTTCGAGAATTAATTCGAGAACAATAGTATATTTTAATTAATTAATTATTTACTGAAATTTTGATTATTCATAAAAATTACACGGATCGAAATTCTTAATTTAATTTAATTCTCGTAGTTCCTTTATTCGCTTGAAAGGTTCGATTCCTTTCTTCGAATTTAGGAATTTATAAAAAGGGTATATATTTAATTTACACAAATAACACACAAAATATTAAAATTAAAAGAAACAAAGACAAGAAAATAAAATAAGGTTTCTAAATAAGAAAAAGGGTATAGAACGGGACGGGGTGTTACAGACCGTATCCGGACTAGATCTTCTTCCGTGACTACACTCGCCACCTTGCTTGCAGTATACGTAGATTCCCGAGCTTCCATGGTAGGCCTTGGCGGAGTAGGAAACTTGTTGTGATACTTGTTGGCATAATCGATCCAATCTTGTCTCCGGACTACGGCCTTAGAAATGAGGGATTCGGGAGTTGGCCTCATCACAAGGAAGTTTATCTCCCGAAGAAATTCCCACGTAAGTCCCAGCTACTCGCTCCCTGAGTGGGCCACCTGATCGCTCCTAGCCTGGTGCCCACTGCTCGCTCCCACATCTCCAGGGAGGCTCATCTCCTCTATCTCAGCAGCAACGTCAGCAGAGTCTTCGCCCAAGTCCGAGGAGGTACCTTCAGGAGGCGAGGAGCGAGCAACAGGACCTTGGACGTCCTGCTCGCCCGAGCTATCCACAATATAGAATTCATCAATGGAGCGAACAACGGAGCTCGCCTCGGAGCCTGTATCCTCATCAACAAGCAGGGTCCTAGGGTTTTGCCTAACTACTCGCCGAAGCGAGCGGCGAGGAGCAGGGTTCGACGGTTCAACTTCCAAGGGTCTTTTTTCTGGGTTTCGTCCAACAAATTCGACGGATAGGGTATTACTTGAGGATGGAGACACCATTTTAGGAATCTTTTTCTTTTAAAAGAGTTAGACGAATGAAAAAATCAAGAGAGTGGTACCAATGGTGGCGTATTTCAAAAAAAAGAAGACGGCAGCGATGCGACGGCGACGCGGCGGCAATACGGCGGCGGTAAAGGTTGTAATGGTGAAAAAGTAAAAATCGAAATGAAAAATGTGAAATTGAAAGCACAATGCAATATCAAAACAAAGAAACTAAAGAATTAACCTTTTGATTTGAAGAAATCAACGGAAAAAGGGAGAAATTGAGAAGAAAAGCTTCGAAAGATTAGCTATGGAAGTTTCTCTGTGAGAATTCGTGAAAAAGAAAAGAAAGAAGAAGAAAAGAGCTATTTATAGATATGGACTCGGGGGCGAAATTAGAAAAAGTGAAAAATTGAGGCCCCTATATGCAATTTAGGAGCGCACGCGTGGGCGGCCATGTCATGTCCCTTCGTATTCTGCGCCTCGAGAAACGAAATGACGCTAGATCAAACGTCGTTCCCTGTTGCTCGCCTCCAGAAGTTCCCGCCCAAAAATTCAAAAACTTGTTGCTCGCTCCCTGCAGAAATAAAGTACAATTTCCCTGTTGCTCGCCTCCTGTTAAATAATATGCCTATCCTATAGTTTGACAAAGAAGGATAAAATATGTCCTTATATGCCAAACTAGGGGGCATTGTTGATAGGCGAACAGCCGAGCAACAAGATTAGAAATAAAAATATTAAAATAATAAGATTAAGAGATCATTTAAAATAAGAAATAGTGAAGAGGACGAATAGCAGGAATAAGGCCCTAGGAGGCGAGCAGCTGGGCCAGAGAACCAAGATCAAGTAGGCGAGCAGCTGGTCATAGGGGCTAGGAGGCGAGCAGCTGGTCATGAAGGGCACAAGGAGGTGGCGAACAGCCAGACCAAGAAGACACAAAAACCCAACCAGAGGTGAGCAGGCGAGCAAGAGGGCACCTCGGAAGATCATCAGAAATCCCAATAATTAGGCATTACATTAGGAACAAACAAGTGTTTTAACACTTGTCATTGTGTAAAGATGTAATAGCTTAGGAATTAACCAGTGTCTTAACACTTGTCATCATGTGAATAAGGATGATTAATGAGATGACACCTCCTACTTGCTTGTACCTCTATAAATACCCCTTCATGGGATAATATGAATAAGTTCACTTAATTCAAAAATAGGCAAAACTCTTGCAAATTTCTCTCTCAATCCCTACTTATAAAAATCCATCTTCAATCTTTGATTATATTCTTGTTTGATGATCTTATAAGAGCAAAACAGCCACTAACTATCGATTTGGATTAAGGTCATCAACATTAGATAATTAATTTTATTTGAAAAACTTAATTAATGCATTAAGTTTCATTAGCAATAAATGATATAAATAAGTGGAGAATCATTTAATAATCCACATTAACTCAACATTGACAATCCTGCCTTTACGGATTCTCTCACTTAAAAAGTAAATATATGTATAATATTCATTAACATTTGATAAAAAAAATCGTGTGTACATATTATTAATTTAAAATAAGTGCATGATGAGATATTTTTGGGAATTACTTAAATTAGTTACTCTAAAATACTATTAAATAAAAAATGAATTTTTCTATTCATTTACATTCAACCATTTAAATTTCTTCAAATTTATATGATCATTTAATTTTTTTATTTAAATTATATTTATCCATCATTATAATGCATATCTAAGTTTTATGCATCATAATGAACAATACAAAAATTATAAGACTTTTTAGAGTCACAAACTTGTGAGTCTCGATTCACAAATCAAATCATCGAACTCTAAATTATAAAATACTATGTTTACTTAAATTACTATGTTTATCTATCATATCACTCAATATTAACATGTATTCAAGTTAATATGTATATATATAAGTTTTATTTATATTAGTATTTCTCCCGTGGAATGTACGGCTTATATTTTTAGAAGTTCAATTGTGTAATTAAAATCAATTGAGAATTATTTTAAATATATAAAAATACATGTTTTAAATTTGAATTCTATATATGTATGCATTATGCATGTCAAAGTAATATTTGTAGAACAGGTTAATATAATATATGGTACGTTAAAAAATCATTTAAAAGGAATACATTATCGAACTTTAAAAATGTGACTGAAAAGTAAAATATTAAAAAAATAGTTAAAAACATTAATTGATTAATATTATATTATTATTGTGGCACTTTAAGTGTGTGTGTGTGTATATATATATCGGAATTGATCACATGCCCACCGGTGGGCACAATATTATGTACCCACCGCGAATGTGTTAGTGACACATAAGCAGATATAAACAATTAATTAAAATAATAGTGGGCCCCCAAATTATGTTGTTGATGTTGATGTTGATATTTCCCACAACATCATAATTTGTCCTTTCTTCAAATGACAAACATTCTGTGATTGAATGTTGGAATGAATGTTATGACATGCAGGTTGAAAATCTAGAATATTCTACAAGAATCTGGAAGACTCAATGTTACAAGGAATGTTGCAACATAAGGTGCAACAGAAGCGGTTACAGATTCCAGAAGGTTCTACAAGGACCTACACGATCCAGGTCATTCCAGATTATTTAGAAGGATCTAGATCATGCGATTGCTGTCAAATATTTAGAATAAAACTACCTAAATGGACGGTTATTTGCAGAGATCATGGGAAGTTACATTGGAGTTTATTCTAGATTCATCTACTAGAATCTAGAGGGTTGAAGACCAAGACCTCTCACATCTATAAATAGAGGACGATGACTTCAATACCAGGCAAGGAATAATCGATTACCAACTGATGAGTATTATTTTACGAAGTTGGTAGTTATTATTTCTTCCTCGTTTGTGTTATTTTGAATGTCACAACATTCTTAATAACATTCAACAACGTGGAGTAAATGAGTACACCTACTCTAGCGTTAATCCTGAGTTCAAAGGTGGTAGGGCAGTTATTCCAACATTTATGTTATGCCTAGAAGTTTAGTACATCTCGCATAACATACGATCAATCCTATATCTTTAGATAGAGAGACCATCGATATAGAGTGAGATCAACTTTGACGGTGTATAGTTTTATGCACTTAGCCAATTTAGATTTGATAGGTGATATTGAGTCTTGTTTCCGTTGTGAACGATTTTACTCTTCACACAACTTTTGTATCACTACCTTTGTTATAGTGAACGTTTCGCCGTAAGGCTGGCACAAGCTATTTTATATAGTTTGTGTTAAAAAGTATTTCATCTTGCAATAGTGTGTTTTAGTCTTCCGTTGTATACACGTTTTATACTCTATTTTCCAGATTGTCGTAGTGTTTGTTACAACATTTAAACACACAGAATGCGGCGCCCCAACATATGTGTCATTAACACATTCGCAGTGGGTATATAATATTATGTCCACCGGTGGACATGTGATCATTTCCGATACATATATATATATATATATATATAATGTCACTCTCTTAGCAAATATAGCTACATTCATTCAAGTGTGTAATTGAACAATATTACTTGTTTTCGTAGTTAGTTTAACTAATCAGTATTAGTTCTTTTTAGTGAACATGTATTTTATGTATATATTTATCAGTAATAGTTGATTATTATTAGTGATTTTCACTAATATCTTTTAGTTGTTTTTTATTAAGCAAAATTAATTGTGTCCCCCCGGATATATAAAATTTCTAATTAAATACCTAAGGTTGACTAATCTAGCTATCAAGTCAACAATAACATTATTACTGTTGGTGACACTAATACAATAATAAAAAAAATTAATTTCCTATATTTAAATGAGTTAATTAAAAATTATATTAGTGATTAGAAATTAAAATTTCATATATCGTGGTAACATTGGTGTCCTTATTACAATTAGGGTTCGATAGTCGGACTAGTCAACAGTAACATTACTATTGATGGCAACATCAATAATATTTTTATTTTATTTTTTTAATTTTTACATTGAAACAAGTTAATTAGAACTTATAATGGTAATTAGAAATTTAAATTCCATCTATAGTTGTAAAATCGATGTTTCTTGTTACGATTATGGCTGTAACACCCTGTCCCGTTCTGTACCCTTTTTTCTTTTTAGAAAACATTTTTTGTTTCCTTCTCTTGTTTATTTTAAATTTTATTTAATTTTGCGTGTTTCGTGTAATTTAAACTTATACCTGCTTATAAAATTCCAAAATTCGTAGAAATGAATCGAATCTTTCGAACGAATAAGGGACTTCGAGAATTAAAATTAAAATCGGAGTTTTCGATCCGTATAATTTATTTAGAATAATTGCAATGTTTTGAAAGAACTAATTAATTAATCAAATTTTATATTTTATATTAATCCCTCGTTTTTGGTTTAAGATTCACAAACCAAACATTGCCTTAGCAAGTACCAAGAAATCCTATAGAAATCTTGCTTCTTTAATTCATGGCCACAAGTTAATTAAGGGAATAAAAATTAATTCATTAAATTTCCTAATTAATGGACCTATCCTCTATAAAGATGTCGCGTCCCTTTCCATCCCAAGAGAGATATCAGTTACAAGATTTAATATCCCACGCATCTCTCTCTCACTCTCTCTCTCTCCAAAAAGCAAAAAAAAAATGTGTTTCTCTCTCTCCTCACTGCCAAACCGCGTGCTCTCCTCTCCTCCGTCAAAGCCGCACCTCTCTGCCCCTTCTCCGATCAATCGGCGACGCCGCTCATGCCGACGCCTCTTTTCCACCGATCAAGCGCCGCCTCTCCTTCTCCGACGAAGTCGCAACGCCTTTCCCTCTCCGACCAACCACCCGCGACGCCGATCTTCCCCCCCTTGGTCGCGCAGCCGTAGCAACGCCTCTCTGCCAAACGCCGCCGCCTCCTCTCCCTCTTTTTCCAGTAAGTCAATTTTGAAAAGCCCTCTTTTGATTTCAATTTTGATTTAATTCAATTTCTAACCAAAAACCCCTCTTTTCTTTCGTTTTTCCGATCAAATGACGCCGAGTCGAAACCCCGTTGCCAAGATTTCTGAAAAAACGAGACACACCGATAGGCTGCCCATTTTTCCACCTCGAACCAGGAGAAACGTAAGGTCTCTACCTTCGTTTTCTTCTTTTCATATTCCGAAAATTATCGAGACCCTTTTCAGAGCCGTATAACAAGAATTAGGGGAGATGCTTTGAACTTTGATTTTCTATTTTTTTTTCTTCTTCTGTCGATTTTATTTCTGTTCTTGTTTTGGGTTGTATCTTTTGATTTTTCCCTGAGTATTGATGCTCCGAATTGTAGGAGTATTTGACTTTAATGGACTAGTACTAGTCTTTTAGTTGTTTAGTATCATTCCTATAACAGTTTTGTATCATTGTTTTAGTTGGACATTATTTTAAAATTAGTATTGTTAATTTCTGTTGGATGATGACTTTCATCGATTAAATACTTTTGTTTTAAATCCATAGACAAAGGAAAACTCGTCTTCTCCCTTGTCTCGGGTTAAACGGTTGTAACAAATAAAAAACAATTTAGTAGAAAGTAATAGTACTCTTTTGTTTTGAAAATGATACAAATTAACTCAATTAATAATACTAGTGTTATAGGAAAATACTTTTATTCAATTTATTTGTTATGGAAAAACCCTTTTTAAAACAAGTACTTCTTTTAAATGAGAAAAAGAAAAATATACATCTTATATTATTCCAAGTAATTATTATATAAGATTCTTTAAAGTTTATTCAATGATAAAAGAAGTTTCATTTATAAAATATAATTTATTCAATGTTCTTTTAAAAATAAAAAAATAGAATTTTAGAAGGTAAGTTATTAATTTGGGACTTATATTATGTTAGTATATTTTTATAAATTTCTTATTTTTTTATCCTTTTCAAGAAAAATATTTAAAGTTATACTTTTAAAATAATAAAAGCTTTTACAAAAGGATAAAGAAAATTAAAGGTTTGTTTTGTGGGAATATAAATAATCATACAATCAAGAAAATTAGTAAGTACACTCCAAAAATACACCCATCTTTTTTAAGAGGAGGTGTATTCACCAAAATAGGGTGTGACCCTTAAGCAAGTCCTTTTAAAGTATATGATACATCAACCATTCGTCTCACGTAACGCAAACTCTCGAATTCTTTCTAAACTCTTCAAAGATCAACTTTTAATCGAATAACTTTATATTAGGAATCAGTGCTAGTGGAATCACGCACCAAGGACTCGACCACCCGTCTGTGCACCACTCCCAGGACTTCCAACAATTAGGTGGGTGATGATCGGTTGATCGATCTGCTTATAAATACGTTGTGCCAGTATTTTCTGAACTCGACCAATTAAATCTAAAACAACTGATCCAACATAAATGTATCCCTATTTTATAACTGTTTGAATTACGTGATATAATCATATATAATACGAAATACCTATTGTTAAATGCAAATCAATCATTGTTGCATGACTAAGGGCGTATGTGAGCATGAATTTATTTGATTGCAAATCGAGGAAATTTCCCTCCATGTTTTAAAAATGTCAGTTTTATAAAAGGACGGAATGTTAGTAAGTACGGAGTTGTGGTACGGGTATTAAATTCAACCTCTGGGGAGCTGTCGGGGACGCCACCAGAATCAAGGTTGTTGATTCAAACAGATCTGGTCCCCGGATCAGACGCCTACGTTGCACACTGGGAATAAGGTCATTGATGGTTTGCGTTATTCTATTTTGTCGGTGGTTGGAAGGAGTAAGGTTTTGGAAGTGGAACAAGTCAAGTATGGTTGTATGAAAGTGGTTCAAGGAAAGTCTTTTACTATATGTGGAAAATGATTTTGGGTTTTTGCCCCCTTACTGTGAATCAACTTGTGATATACTAATTATATGATGTGAGACTTGTTATGCCCAATTAATTATTACGTGAATCTGCTTGTTCTGTGATATACGTTATCCATGTTTTTATATCAACTACTTAAATATATTAAACGCTTTATTAATGAGTACAACTTAATATACTTCGGATTTACCAATCCCATGACGTTGCAAATCACCCATACGTGAGAATTCAAATCTCACGCCCCACTTTTCTAAGCCCTTGTAGATTTCGAGTACGGGGAGCAAGGACAGTGATGAGGAAGACACAGTGTTTTCCCGTTCAATTAAAATACTAATTAGAACACTATGATGCCTATATTACATTTTATTTTCTAAATAAATGTCATCGCCAATACATTGTAAAATGATACAAATTTCCGTGTGATTCAGTACCTAAGACTCAACATGTAATATTTCAAAATACTAAACTCTCTATACTTTTATATGTATATATATAGGAGTGTGATACATCATTACAATATTTTCTCCCCACCTTCCTACTGCTTGAACTCATCATCTATTTATGATTCTTTTCTTAAAAAAAAATTTATAGTTCGGAATTTTGATCTCAATTAACATCTCGAATTCTATATAATTAATATATATGGACTCGGGGCGTTACAGGTGGTATCAGAGCCTAGGTTCAAAACTTTCGGACCCAAACCCAAATCCTTGATTTTCCATCAAAACTAAAATTATTTTTCATCACTTAAATAGTAAACAACATTTAATATCTCGGGGGAAACGTGTCTCTGATTACTGTCCACAAGCTCCTCAAGGTTACATTATTAAAATTTTCATAAAAGTCGTCTAAAGGCCTACGAACTCACAACAGTTTGACTTCATAATATTACACAATAAAAAAGGTTACGATAACTCAAAATGATGTTCGCGCTATAAGGGAAAGCTACAGGATCTAGTCTAAATTGCTTTTGGACCTCGAATAATTGATAAAGAACGCTTGAGTAATTTTTTGAGCTTCATAAATAATATTATGTGATTACTTGAGTTACATGCTTTAAAGTGTTTACTTTACAGTTTTTCTTTCTTGAACTAAAATTTTGACTAGAACTTTCCCTATAGGAAACCATAAGATGGATGTGGATGAGTACATAGGAGTTACGCAGCTAGAGTTAGAGACTATCGACGCGTATACTGCTCGCTTCCTAGGACTGCGTGAGAGGGCAAGGGTTTCCCCCGAACCCCACGTTGAGTCGGATTTTGCTGCTGCGACGAGGTATACTGGCGGAGTTGCCGAGGTATTCCGTCCTATCGCTACGGGGCTCCTAGACCGCATGAGAATGGACGATGCTGAGGACGGCCCCTACCTTCACTTAGAGGCTTTTTGGGTGGAGGTTCAAAGGGTTATACGGAACGCGGACACTACCCGCGGGTTGGCTTACCAAGCCGCTGCACTCGCCCTGGGCGACATGGACATATCAGACATCCTTCGAGAGGAAGCAGTCTTAGCACAGTTGTCAGCTGACGCAGCCAGGGCGACCGCATTCACCCAGGAGGAGTACTCCCTTTTTTCTACTCAGAGGGCTGACCTTTACCAGAGGGCGGCCATCTCGCAGCGGGATAACGCTATTGCTCTCTGGATGGCAGGAGGGTTAGCTGGTGATGGACCCCTCGGCCCCAATGAGGCCGCACTCCCAGGAGTGGAGCCAGCAGTCGACGAGCTGGTCGAGGGTGGGCCACCTGTGGACGGGGATTCCTCTGCAGAGTCAGGGGTGAACGATTAGTTGGAGATTGGACTCAGTATATAGTAGTGGATGCATATATATAGTATAGGTGGTAGCCGCTTGATATATAGTAGTAGTCAATTGCGTGGTCGTTTTCCTTATAAGCCATAGCAGCGTAGCCTTAACCCACTCCTTTTATCGCTCGTAATCCGCAATGATGTGAGGATATGACGCGTTAGCATTACCTAGAAGTCTTTTGTATTCTATGACGTAATGTAAGGAGACTGACTCCATAGAAACCAAAACTTTTTAGATATCTATAATACTTATTTTGTGCTCACTGCTTGTCAATGTGCTTTACTTGCTTTACATATTAATTATCGTATATTTTATCTCATTATCACTCAATGACATACCACTGGTTCCTATTGTACTGTGCGAATGTGAGTAATGTACCATTGAGGGCCCCAATGTGTTGCGGTGATTTACGTACCACATGTGTTTCAATGCTAGTGTTGTATTAATTTGGTTAATCCGGTTATGTTTTTATAATTTTCTCGCACCTATACATATTGTAACAATATTATTCTTTTCTCTTCAGAAGCACCTTTAGAATGGCACCAGGCCGAAGACGTGGACGACCCCGCATTAATCCTATTCCTGTACCAGTGGATCCTATGGAACAAGACCCACCTCCTCAGGCTGAACCTGAGCCGCCTCAGCAGGCCACGCCAGGGAATGATATTGCGAGAGAAATTCTGATCTCTCTGCAAAACTACATCCAGCAGCAGGCTCCACCACCTCCTCCACCCCTTTATGGGCCTATTCCTCAGATAGCGCCCAGGATGAACGACTTTGTCGAATGCTTTCGACGACTACAACCACCTAGGCTAAATGGAAGGGAGAACCCCTTAGAGATCGAGGAATGGATATTTGGGATGGAACATATTTTCCGACATATGGCACTGGCTGATGCACAGAAAGTCTTCTGTGCCCAGTTCCAGCTAATGGAGGATGCAGCCCAATGGTGGAAGTCCTATGAGCGGACTATAAGTGAGGAAGCTAGACAGGTCTTTACTTGGGAAGATTTCAAGAAAGCTGTGCTGGATAGGTACTTTCCACGAGTACTAAGAGATCGGAAGGAACAAGAATTTGTCAACCTTCGACAGGGAACTCTCTCGGTGATAGAGTACAAGAGGAAATTCAACCAGCTGTCTCGTTACGCCCCACATCTGGTGGGCGATGATGAGAGAAAAGCTCACAGATTCGAACAGGGCTTGAGGCCTGAGATAGCGAGAATTGTAATTGGCCTTCAGATGCCAAGCTATGGGGAAGTCTTTCATCGAGCTTTGCTAGTCTCGATCAGCCAGAATCTGGAGTACAAGCAAGCTCCGACTACTGTCCCTGTCAATTGGAATTGGTAGCCAAACTTTAAGAGGAATCCAGTCCCGCCATCCAGGGGGAATAACTTTGTTGGTTCTCGAGCCAACCAAAACTGTCAGAGGTGTGGAAGGAGACATTGGGGACCATGTAGTCAGGGAGGAGTAATCTGTTACCGTTGCAATCAACCTGGGCACAAGTCTAATGAATGCGCCCAGCCACCGAGCAGCAACTGCCAACCGATCAATAATAACCAGTACCGCCCGCAGCAAGCAATCAACTACCAGACTCGCCAACTGCCTGCACCTAACAACCGTCAGGCGGGACCACCCAACAGAGGTCCGCCTAACCAAGGTCAGAAGAGGTCTGGATATGTGAATGCCATTATGGAAGAAGGGGAAGGTAGCGGAGAACAACTTCGCCTGAAGGGCCCAGCTCAACCTGAGCAGCATGAGACGCTAGCAGGTACTGTCTTTGTACTTGAAAAACCTGTGTATGTATTGTTTGATACTGGGGCATCTCATTCCTTTATATCTAATAACTTTAGAATAAAGTTAGGATTAATTGGGGAAAAGGGAAGAGTGTTAAATGTGAGTATTCCATCTGGAACCGCTATGGAAATTGAGGGTCAAATTAGAGGGTTACCCCTAATGCTAGATGACCACTTGATAGAGTCCGATCTTCATATCCTTAAGATGAAAATCTTTGACATAATCTTGGGCATCGACTGGTTGACGAAGAACAAAGCGATGATAAAATGTGCAGAACGTGAGATCAACCTTGAAACCAGTAGTGGTCAATGCTTCACATTTCGTGAAATCAAGACCAAGAAGGAGACCCGAGTAATATCAGCAATCCAAGCTGCGGAAATATTACGGAAGGAAGAATGCCAATTTTACCTTGTCCACATCTCAACAGGAGAGGAAGATGACAAGTTGCATATTAAGATGCCGATCGTGGATGAATACCTTGATGTATTTCCCGAAGAATTGACCGGGTTACCTCCGGATCGTCAGATAGAGTTCTCCATCGACTTGATACCTGGGTCAGCACCAGTATCTAAAGCACCCTATCGAATGTCGCCAAAGGAATTAGAAGAACTAAAGGAACAACTGCAAGACTTACTTGAAAAGAAATTCATCAGACCAAGTGCATCACCATGGGGAGCACCCGTGTTGTTCGTGAAGAAGAAAGATGGGACTTTCTGTATGTGCATAGACTACCGAGGTCTAAATCAACTAACCATCAAGAACAAATATCCTCTTCCGAGGATAGAAGACTTGTTCGACCAGTTGAAGAATGCTACTGTATTCTCAAAGATCAATCTGAGGTCTGGTTACCACCAGCTAAAGGTCAAGAGCGAGGATATCCCGAAGACAGCATTCCGAACTCGGTATGGACATTACAAATTCACCGTAATGCCTTTCGGAGTAATGAATGCTCTGGCGATCTTCATGGATCTGATAAATAGAGTGTTTCATCCGTACCTGGACAATTTCGTCATCATCTTTATTGACGACATACTTGTGTACTCTAAGAACAAAGAGCAACACGAAGAACATCTCAAGACAGTCTTAGAAATAATGAGACGAGAGAAGTTGTATGCCAAATTCAGCAAGTGTGAATTTTGGATCGACTGTCTTATGTTCTTAGGACATATAATCTCCGCAAAAGGGATTGAAGTGGACCTAGAAAAAATGGAAGCCATCATGAACTGGAAGGCTCCTACTAACGTCAATGAAATTCGAAGCTTTCTTGGGTTAGCAGGATACTATCGAAGGTTCATTCAGAATTTTTCCAGCATTGTGAAAGCACTGACAAAGCTGACCAAGAAAATCGAGAAGTTTGTTTGGGACTCGACTTGTGAGGAAAGTTTCCAAGAACTAAAGAAGAGACTAACCACGTCGCCTGTGTTAACCATCCCGGACGGATCAGAAGGATTCGTCATTTACACAGACGCTTCGTTGTCAGGCTTGGGTTGTGTTCTGATGTAAAATAGGAAAGTTGTAGCCTACGCATCCCGACAACTAAAGGACCACGAGCAGAACTACCCGACGCACGACTTAGAACTGGCCGTAGTGGTTCATGCATTGAAGATTTGGAGACACTACTTGTATGGTGGAAAGTATGAGATCTACACTGATCATAAGAGCCTGAAATACTTCTTCACGCAGAAGGAATTGAACATGCGTCAGAGAAGATGGCTTGAATTGGTAAAAGATTACGATTGCACTATCCACTATCACCCTAGAAAGGCAAACGTAGTGGCAGACGCTTTGAGTAGAAAGGAAGATACAAAACTAGGCGTCGTTTCGACCACACAGTTACCACTAATGGGAGAGCTCTCTCGGCTAAACTTGGAATTTTTCACACAGTATTGTGCAGATTCCATGGTTTACGCGTTCACCCTACAACTGACCTTACGAGAACGAATCCTAGGAGCGCAACAGAACGATAAATTCTTGAGGGGAATACGTAAGCGCGCTGAGGAAGAGACCATTCAGAGGTTCGTGTTGAGTACTGATGGAGCTCTAATGTTCGATAATAGAATCTGTGTGCTTAAGGATGAAGAATTGAGGAACAAAATCCTGTGAGAGGCACATAGCACTCCTTACACCGTTCACCCTGGAGAGACGAAGATATACCGGGGACTGAAAGAGAACTTTTGGTGGAGGGGTATGAAGAGGACAATAGCTCAGTTCGTCAAGAGTTGTTTAACCTGCGAACGGGTTAAAGACGATCATCAACGACCCTCAGGGTTATTACATCCTCTGGAGATGCCAGAATGGAAGTGGGAGAACATCACTATGGATTTTGTCACCGGATTTCCAAAAACGGTGAAGAATCACGATGCCATCTGGGTTATCGTAGATAGACTTACGAAAACTGCCCACTTTATTCCTGTTAGAATGATGTATACGTTGGACAAGCTTGCCCAACTATACGTAGCAGAGATAGTCAGACTGCATGGTGTACCAGTCTCGATAGTGTCCGATAGAGACCCTCATTTTACCTCCAAGTTCTGGGGAAGTTTGCAACGAGCCCTGTAAACTGAATTGAAATCAGCACTGCATACCACCCACAAACCGACGGACAATCGAAAAGAACTATTCAGACACTCGAAGATATGTTGAGAGCTTGCGCTCTGGATCTTGAAAGAAGTTGGGAAATCCACCTTCCCTTGGTAGAGTTTGCTTATAACAACAATTATCAAGCAACGATACAAATGGCTCCGTATGAAGCGCTCTACAGGAAGAGGTGTAGATCACCAGTTTGTTGGAACGAAGTCGGGATTCAAAAGATTCTCGGACCCGAATTAGTCGAGAGATCGGCTGAGATAGTCACGAAGATTAAAGAAAGAATCAAAACGGCTCAGGACCGTTAGAAGTCATATGCGGACACTCGAAGGAGGGATTTACAGTTTAACATTGGTGAGAAAGTGTTTCTCAGAGTTGCACCAATGAAAGGCCTAATTCGCTTTGGGAAAAGAGGTAAGCTAAAGCCACGATACATTGGACCATTTGACATCCTGAACAGAATCGGGGATGTGGCTTATCGCTTAGCACTAACACCAGAGTTGTCACGAGTGCATGATGTGTTCCATGTATCTACACTCAGGAAGTACATGGAGCGACCCAAAACATGTTATTAGTCACATAGAATTGGGTCTAAGCAGTGATCTGACTTATGAAGAAGTCCCAGTGACTATCTTGGGAAGGAAGTTGCACTTGTTGAGGAATCGAGAAATACCTTTGGTTCTAGTCCAATGGAGCCGGCACGGGAAGGAAGAAGCGACATGGGAAAGAGAAGATGAAGTCCTAGCTAAATACCCTCAATGCTTAAGAAGTGCTTAAGAGATGAATTTTGGGGGCGAAATTCTGTTAAGGGGGTAAGGATGTAACACCCCGTCCCGTTCTGTACCCTATTTTCTTTTTAGAAAACCTTTTTTGTTTCCTTCTCTTGTTTATTTTAAATTTTATTTAATTTTGCGTGTTTCGTGTAATTTAAATTTATACCTACTTATAAAATTCCAAAATTCGTAGAAAGGAATCGAATCTTTCGAACGAATAAGGGACTTCGAGAATTAAAATTAAAATCGGAGTTTTCGATCCGTATAATTTATTTAGAATAATTGCAATATCTTGAAAGAACTAATTAATTAATCAAATTTTAAAATTTATATTAATCCCTCGTTTTTGGTTTAAGATTCACAAACCAAACATTGCCTTAGCAAGTACCAAGAAATCCTATAGAAATCTTGCTTCTTTAATTCATGGCCACAAGTTAATTAAGGGAATAAAAATTAATTCATTAAATTTCCTAATTAATGGACCTATCCTCTATAAAGATGTCGTGTCCCTTTCCATCCCAAGAGAGATATCAGTTACAAGATTTAATATCCCACGCATATCTCTCTCTCTCTCTCTCCAAAAAGCAAAAAAAACACGTTTCTCTCTCTCCTCACGGCCAAACCGCGTGCTCTCCTCTCATCTGTCAAAGCCGCGCCTCTCCGATCAATCGGCGACGCTGCTCACGCCGACGCCTCTTTTCCACCGATCAAGCGCCGCCTCTCCTTCTCCGACAAAGTCGCGACGCCTTTCCCTCTCCGGCCAACCACCCGCGACGCCGATCTCCCCCTCTCCTCCCCTCCGTCGCGCAGCCGTAGCAACGCCTTTCTGCCAAATGCCGCCGCCGTCGCAACGCCGCCACCTCCTCTCACTCTTTTTCCAGTAACTCAATTTTGAAAAGCCCTCTTTTGATTTCGATTTTGATTTAATTCAATTTCTAACCAAAACCCCTCTTTTCTTTCGTTTTTC
Source organism: Ballota nigra (assembly GCA_947034835.1). NCBI lineage: Eukaryota > Viridiplantae > Streptophyta > Magnoliopsida > Lamiales > Lamiaceae > Ballota > Ballota nigra. Next base: position 28,814,123 of record OX344727.1, read on the forward strand.
CGATCAAATGACGCCGAGTCGAAACCCCCTTGCCAAGATTTCTAGAAAAAAACGAGACACAGCGATAGGCTGCCCATTTTTCCACCTCGAACCAGGAGAAACATAAGGTCTCTACCTTCGTTTTCTTCTTTTCATATTCTGGAAATTATCGAGACCCTTTTCGGAGCCGTATAACAAGAATTAGAGGATATGCGTTGAACTTTGATTTTCTATTTTTTTCCTTCTTCTGTCGATTTTATTTCTGTTCTTGTTTTGGGTTGTACCCTTTGATTTTTCCCTGAGTATTGATGCTGCGAATTGTAGGAGTATTTGGACTTTAATGGACTAGTACTAGTCTTTTAGTTGTTTAGTATCATTCCTATAACAATTTTGTATCATTGTTTTAGTTGGACAGTATTATAAATTAGTATTGTTAATTTATGTTGGATGATGACTTTCAATCGATTAAATACTTTTGTTTTAAATCCATAGAAAAAGGGAAACTCGTCATCTCCCTTGTCTCGGGTTAAACGATTGTAACAAATGAAAAACAATTTAGTAGAAAATAATAGTACTCTTTTGTTTTGAAAATGATACAAATTAACTCAATTAATAATACTAGTATTATAGGAATATACTTTTATTCAATTTATTTGTTATGGAAAAACCCTTTTAAAAACAAGTACTTCTTTTAAATGAGAAAAAGAAAAATATACATCTTATATTATTCCAAGTAATTATTATATAAGATTCTTTAAAGTTTATTCAATGATAAAGGAAGTTTCATTTATAAAATATAATTTATTCAATTTTCTTTTAAAAATAAGAAAATAGAATTTTAGAAGGTAAGTTATTAATTTGGGACTTATATTATGTTAGTATATTTTTATAAATTTCTTATTTTTTTTATACTTTTCAAGAAAAATATTTAAAGTTATACTTTTAAAATAATAAAAGCTTTTACAAAAGGATAAAGGAAATTAAAGGTTTGTTTTGTAGAAATATAAATAATCATACAATCAAGAAAATTAGTAAGTACACTCCAAAAATACACCCACCATTTATAAGTGGTGGTGTATTCACCAAAATAGGGTGTGACCCTTAAGCAAGTCCTTTTAAAGTATATGATACATCAACCATTCGTCTCACGTAACGCAAACTCTCGAATTCTTCCTAAACTCTTCAAAGATCAACTTTTAATCGAATAACTTTATATTAGGAATCAGTGCTAGTGGAATCACGCACCAAGGACTCGACCACCCGTCTGTGCACCACTCCCAGGACTCCCAACAATCAGGTGGGTGATGATCGGTTGATCGATCTGCTTATAAATACGTTGTGCTGGTATTTTTTGAACTCGACCAATTAAATCTAAAACAACTGATCCAACATAAATATATCTCTATTTTATAACTGTTTGAATTAAGTGATATAATCATATATGATAGGAAATACCTATTGTTAAATTCAAATCAATCATTGTTGCATGACTAAGGGCATATGTGAGCATGAATTTATTTGATTGCAAATTGAGGAATTTTCCCTCCATGTTTTAAATATGTCAGTTTTATAAAAGGACGGAATGTCAGTAAGTACGGAGTTGTGGTACGAATATTAAATCCAACCTCCGGGGAGTTGTCAAGGACGCCCCCAGAATCAAGGTTGTTGATTCAAACAGATCTGGTCCCCGGGTCAGACGCCTACGTTGCGCACTGGGAATAAGGTCATTGATGGATTGCGTTATTCTATTTTGTCGGTGGTTGGAAGGAGTAAGGTTTTGGAAGTGGAACAAGTCAAGTATGGTCGTATGAAAGTGGTTCAAGGAAAGTCTTTTACGATATGTGGAAAATAATTTTGGGTTTTTCCCCCTTACTGTGAATCAACTTGTGATATACTAATAATATGATGTGAGACTTGTTATGCCCAATTAATTATTACGTGAATCTGTTTGTTCTGTGATATACGTTATCCATATTTTTATATCAACTGCTTAAATATATTAAACGCTTTATTAATGAGTACAACTTAATATACTTCGGATTTACCAATCCCATGACGTTGCAAATCACCCATACGTGAGAATTCAAATCTCAAACCCACTTTTCTAACCCCTTGCAGATTTTGAGTACGGGGGACAAGGACAGTGATGAGGAAGACACGACGTTTCCCCGTTCAATTAAAATACTAATTAGAACACTATGATGCCTATATTACATTCTATTTTCTAAATAAATGTCATCGCCAATACATTGTAAGACGATACAAATTTCCGTGTGATTCAGTACCTAAGACTCAGCATGTAATATTTCAAAATACTAAACTCTCTATACTTTTATACATATATATATAGGAGTGTGATACATCATTATAATATTTTCTCCCCACCTTCCTACTGCATGAAACTCATCATCTATTTATGATTCTTTTCTTCAAAAAAAAATTTATAGTTCGGAATTTTGATCTCAATTAACATATCGAATTCTATATAATTAATATATATGGATTCGGGGCGTTACAATGGCTCAATAGTCGGACTAGTCAACCGTAACATTATTATTGTTGGGGACAATATACTTTTTTTTTATTTTAAATTTCCTCAATTGAAATAAGTTAATTACAACTTGTATATGTGATTAGACATTAAAATTTCATCTATGGTGGTAAGATCGGTGTTCTTGTTATAATTAGGGTTCGATAATTGAATTAGTCAACTGTAATATTACTATTGTCGATGACACTAATACTTTTTTTTTTCAATTTTTTACACTGATTAACTTAATTAAAACTTATAATGGTGATTAAAAATTTAAATTTTATCTATAGTTATAATATCGGTATTTCTTGTTATGGTTAGGGTTCGTTTGTAGACTTAGTCAACTGTAATATTATTATTATTGGTGGTGCAAGTACTATTTTCTTTTTTGATTTCCTGCACTAGGATAAATTAATTAGAACTTATAATAATGATTAAAAATAAAAATTGATCTATAATGGCAATGCAAACTCTCTTGTGAAACCTTTCAAGAGTATGCAATTAGTACCATTATATGAATTCACTGATATTACTAATTGAATTCATTGATACCATTAGACTTATAAATTAAAATATGGTCAGATTGGAGTTCCATAAGTCCACGAGTCAAATAATATTGTACATAGAATTCATCTTACATAGAAGACTATCTCGTGTATTTTCTTTCTATCTTATATATCTAATCTACAATTAAAATTTAAATCATGTTTTAATGGTTAGATCTCATTTTTCTTTCAAAAATTTATAATTATATTTTTAATTCAAGGTTTGCTATATACCACAAAAAAGAACAAAAAGTTGCAAGAAGAATTTTATCACGAATTGGTAGGATCCAATTGTATATTATGGAACGAAATTGTGTCAATCTTTTGCATTAAAAACTAATTTTAAATAGTTTTAAGTTAATTTATAGTTGTTTCTCAAACTAAGCAATAAAATAAATAATTATTAAATTATATTTATAAAATGATGGTCCCGTTTTCGAAGGGCAAAATGGGAATTCAGGAGCAAATTTTTTTTTTAAACCTCGCGTTGCGCTCTGAAAGAGTTCAGTGACGGAATACTCAAGTCACTGCGTTGCTGAGAGTCAGAGCTATCAAGTCAGTGATGAGACTTGAAAGCTCAGGCTCTCAACAAGGCAGTGACTCGAGAGACTGAACTCTTGAGTGCCTTGCCTGAACTGGTCAGTGAGAGGAATCTCACTGACCTGAATACTTAACTAAAGTGTTTCCTTTTTAACAATGCTCTCAGTGAGCTGATTTTCACAATACTTTAGTAAATACTTTGAAAGATAAGTACGCTCAGTTTAACGTGTTTCAGAGACTCAAGCTCTTACATCCACGGCCTGATTTAACAGAAAATCCACTACTTGGGATTCTTGTTTTTAACGTGCCAAGGTGCACTTACAACTGGACTCACGCCACTCCCTGGGCTATCTCTCCTCACCTCACTACAAACCTAACATTCTTCTGAAAGGGTTTAGTTTGGTTTGGTTTTCTCCAACTAGGTGAGGTTTTCCCTTACAATGTGTTAGCCTTAAGCTAGGATTGGGAAAACCTCTCTAAGCTATGAGTTACAAGCTGAACACTCATTTGTGTATGTATTTGAACCCTAATGGTCAGTGTACAAGATGTGAATTGTGTCTCCTTATAATTCCCTATAATGCACGAAACACTCACACATTCACAGCTCGTAGGTGTTGATTTTCTCTTCTCACACACACTTACAATGAAGCTATGAGCTTGTATTTATAATGGGGATTCAAATGTATCCGTTGGAGGGAAGATACATTTGAATCCAACATTTAATGGTTTCAACCACTTTTCTTGGAATTCGGCCTTTGTCAGTGTCAGAGTTGCTGCCTCGTGCTGATTGGTCCACGTGGCCTGGATTCACAGATCTTTGACTCAGTGGGTTTGACTAAGACCCACTGACTTTAGGTAGTTTCCTCCTTCACTGACTGATGATCTTCAGTGGACTGAACGTTTTCAGTGTAGTTGTCCTTCAGAGACTGTTTGAAGATCATTTCCAAGAAGTTTGTCATAAGGCTGAATGACAAACTTCCCTGACCACAGTAGCCTGACTCCTTCAGGGCCTACTTGGTGCAGCACTGATCCTCCTGATCATGCTCTTCACTGAGTGGTCCACCTGACTTAGCTTAGATCAGTCTGGTTTACACTCAGTGGGACATCCTTTAGGCTTCTCTTCTGGTTCAGGTTGCAAGCAAGACTCCAGTCAGTTCTTCTGGGTGTCATCTTGATATCTTCAGGCTGTGTTGCTGAGTTCCCCCTCTCTGGGTTCCCCCTCAACTGAACAACCTATTCTACTGAAAGCTAATCTAGTCTGACCTGAAATAAGAGAGTACTATCCTGACTGCTTTCAAACCTATTACATGTTGTTTTGGAAAATCATCAAAACTAAAACATATCCCAACAATTTCCCCCTTTTTGATGATTCCAAAACTTCTAACCGAATGATTTTCTATTACAAAAATAGTGTCAGAACACATGTAATAGTTTAAAATATGCAGGAATTCCCATAGTTTAACACATTTAAGATCTGTTCGGTTGACCATTTTTCTTAACAAAACTGGATCAGTGGTCATGTGAACAACCTGCTCTGATACCAATTGATGGTCCCATTTTCGAAGGGCAAAATGGGAATTCAGGAGCAAAATTTTTTTTAAAACCTCGCGTTGCGCTCTGAAAGAGTTCAGTGACGGAATACTCAAGTCACTGCGTTGCTGAGAGTCAATGCTATCAAGTCAGTGATGAGACTTGAAAGCTCAGGCTCTCAACAAGGCAGTAACTCGGGAGACTGAACTCTCGAGTGCCTTGCCTGAACTGGTCAGTGAGAGGAATCTCCCTGACCTGAATACTTAACTAAAGTGTTTCCTTTTTAACAATGCTCTCAGTGAGCTGATTTTCACAATACTTTAGTAAATACTTTGAAAGATAAGTACGCTCAGTTTAACGTGGTTCAGAGACTCAAGCTCTTACATCCACGGCCTGATTTAACAGGAAATCCACTACTTGGGATTCTTGTTTTTAACGTGCCAAGGTGCACTTACAACAGGACTCACGCCACTCCCTGGGCTGCCTCTCCTCACCTCACTACAAACCTAATATTCTTCTGAAAGGGTTTAGTTTGGTTTGGTTTTCTCCAACTAGGTGAGGTTTTCCCTTACAATGTGTTAGCCTTAAGCTAGGATTGGGAAAACCTCTCTAAGCTATGAGTTACAAGCTGAACACTCATTTGTGTATGTATTTGAACCCTAATGGTCAGTGTACAAGATGTGAATTGTGCCTCCTTATAACTCCCTATAATGCACGAAACACTCACACCTTCACAACTCGTAGGTGTTGATTTTCTCTTCTCACACACACTTACAATGAAGCTATGAGCTTGTATTTATAATGGAGATTCAAATGTATCCGTTGGAGGGAAGATACATTTGAATCCAACATTTAATGGTTTCAACCACTTTTCTTGGAATTCGGCCTTTGTCAGTGTCAGAGTTGCTGCCTCGTGCTGATTGGTCCACGTGGCCTGGATTCACGGATCTTTGACTCCGTGGGTTTGACTAAGACCCACTGACTTTAGGTAGCTTCCTCCTTCACTGACTGATGATCTTCAGTGGACTGAACGTCTTCAGTGTAGTTGTCCTTCAGAGACTGTTTGAAGATCATTTCCAAGAAGTTTGTCATAAGGCTGAATAACAAACTTCCCTGACCACAGTAGCCTGACTCCTTCAGGGCCTACTTGGTGCAGCACTGATCCTCCTGATCATGCTCTTCACTGAGTGGTCCACCTGACTTAGCTTAGATCAGTCTGGTTTACACTCAGTGGGACATCCTTTAGGCTTCTCTTCTGGTTCAGGTTGCAAGCAAGACTTCAGTCAGTTCTTCTGGGTGTCATCTTGATATCTTCAGGCTGTGTTGCTGAGTTCCCCCTCAACTGAACAACCTATTCTACTGAAAGCTAATCTAGTCTGACCTGAAATAAGAGAGTACTATCCTGACTGCTTTCAAACCTATTACATGTTGTTTTGGAAAATCATCAAAACTAAAACATATCCCAACAATTTATAATTCTTAAACTAACAAATAAAATGATTTAATTTATAGTTCTAATATATGTATATGTAAGTATAAAGGCATACTAAAGAACATACTATATTGCTTCTAAGTTATTGGGGACGGATGGATTGAAGAATAAGAAAAGGTTCAACATTTATCAAGGTAACTTAAAGTATTAATTGCATATGAATTTGGTGAGAGTTTAAGAAGTAATTAAGGGTAATTAATAAGTGAGGGGATCAATAAAATTATTTTTAATGTTTCTTATTTTTTGGAGAATGCTATGTTTACCCACCGAATAATCTACCGACCATAAAATAAAATATATAAAACATATTTATATATAAGATAAACTAACACCGAAAAGTGTGCAACCAATCCCATTAATTATTTTATGTTCCCTTATTAATTCATTTTGTCTCTCACCTTATTAAATAGTGTAACTTTATAAACCTCCCAAAACAAAAATAAGCTACATAATATTTATTTTTTTACTCCCTTTTCATTAACTCTCAATTTTAAATTGAACAAATTCTCAAATATTGTTGCCCACACCGTTCCTTAATAAAATATCTTAAGGAAAAATTATATAAAATTAATACCAATGTATAATAATCATTTGAATCACCTTGCTATGTTACTAAATATACAAATATATATTTGGCAGTATGAAGTAATTGTAAACAGGTATAAAACGGTCGTATACATAAAATAGATTCTATTTACCGACATTCGCAGGAGAGTGAATCTATAAATTTTTAATTTTATTTTTAATATATATAAATAGTTAGACAAACACGGTGGTTTGAATTTTTTTTTTATGATATCCTAATGTTTCTAGTTTATGATTCAGAGTTCGATATTCGAGTAGAGATTTGAGATTCACAAGAGAGTGTTTTATTAATTTTTTTTATTTAATTATATTATAAATAAAACTTAATAAATAATTGTAATTGAAGAATTTAATTTGGAATGATGTTATAGTGTTTGTGGTTTACGATTTAGGATTCAATAATGTGAATGAGAAATTGAGACTCAGAAGCAAGTGAGTCTACTAATTCTTACTCTTATTTACTAAAAGTTAGATGGTTAATTAGTGAATCGAGACTCACGTGATAGAGACAATATTATTTTTATTTTCATTGTGTATATATAAAACTTAGATAAATATAGTAAACTTGAGAAATTTTAATTTAGAGCGGTATGATAGAGCTCATGGTTTACAACTTAGGGTTCGATGGTCCGACTACTGAATTGAGACTCGCAGGATAGTACACTACTACTTTTTTGCATATCTAATTATAACGTAAATAAAAAAAAATAGATAATCATATTAATTTGAAGAAATTTTAATATAAAGTGGTATGATAAAATTCGAAGTTTATGATTGGTTCGATTAATGAAGTGGAACTCCTAAGATAGCTAGACTACTACTCACTCCTTCCTTAAAAAATAGTCCTATTTTTTTACACGTAGTTTAATGCAAAATATTGGAGGGTATTATCGGGTTTTTTAAGGTTCATTTTTTAATAATATTATCGTTAATGGAAAGTTCATTTTGCATAATTTCCATAAACGATCATTTTATTAAAAAATAGATTTCGGAAACCTCGTAATACCCTCCGACATATCGAATTAAATCACGTGCAAAAGAACAAGCCTATTTTTTCAGGGACGGGGGTATTATTATTTTTATTGTGTATCTAATCATAATATAAATTAATAGAACTTAAATTAACATAGTATATTGAATAAATTTTATTTTATAGTGATACGATAAATAAATATAGTAATTTGAACAAATTTTAATTCAGAGTAACAGAATGGATAAACATAGTATGAATAAAATAATAGTTAATGATTTAAAGTTCGATGGTTTAACTAGTGAATTGAGATTCACAAGATAGCGACACTATAATTTTTTTCTGTATATTTTATTATAATATATAAAACTTAGTTAAACATAGTAATTTTGAGAATTTTTTTTTAGAGTAGTGGGTTAAGTTCGTGGATTATAATTTGGGGTTCAATGGTTTGATTACTAAACTGGAACTCACAATATAATGATACTAGTATTTTTTTTTTTCATATATGTAGTATAAATAAAAACTAGATAATCACATCATTTCAGAGAAATTTTAATATAGACTTGTAAATAAAGTTTGTAGTTTACAACTTAAGATTTTATGGTTCAACCAACGAACCGAGATCCACAAGATAGTGAGACCACTTTCATTTTTGTTGCATATCTAATCATAATATAAATAAAACTTTTATAAACATATTAACTTGAATAAATGTTAATATTAAGTGCATGATGTATAAACATAGTAATTTAAGTAAACATGGTAATTTATGACTTAGAGTTCGATGGTCCGATTAGTGAATCGAGACTCACAAGGTTGTGATACTAATTTTTTTTTCCCGTATATTTCATTATGATGTACTACCTCCGTTCCCAAGTAAACTTCTCATTGCACTATTCGCATATCTTCAAAGATTTTTAAATTACATCCAATTCCACTTATAGTTATATAGAAAAATATATTCAGTTTTTTATTGACTTAAATTGAAAAATATGTCATTCTCGAAAAAATATTTTATCTATTTAACTACTACAAATTATGCCTCATATTAGAAATAAAAAAAAATCAAACGAGAAGTTTACTTAAGGACGGAGGGAGTATAATACTTAGATATGCATTATCATGATGGATAATTTTTAATTTAGAGTTGTACGATAGGACTTGTAGTTTACAACTTAAGGTTCGACTACTAATTTGAGACTCAAAAAATAATAATCCTATTTTTTTGCATATTTAAAAATATTATAATGGTCTGGCTACTACTAAATTGAAACTCACAAAATAATGACAATATTACTTTTTTTGCTTAGCGAAATATAATTTAAATTTTTTTAAAAAAAAGACCATTTAATTTGAAGAAATTTAAATGATTAAATGTAAATGAATAAAAAAAAATTATTTAATAAAATTTTAGATTACCTAAATTAAGTAATTTCTGAAAATATCTCATCATGTATAGGGCTGAAAATCAAACCAAGCTATTCGATACTCGATTCGAGATCGTTCGATAAAAGCTCGTTTGAGCTCGGTTCGAAATAGAAATCAAACAAGCTTGAACATAAATTTATGTTCGGAACATTATAAAGCTCGGCTCGAACTCGAGCTCGATAACTAAAAAAAGATAAAACATGTGTAAAAATATTAAACTACTCGAGCTCGACTCGTGTTCGGCTCGATTAAAGCTCGTTCGAGCTCGACTCAAATAATTATCAAACAAGCTCAAACATGAATATCAAAACTCGATAATTTTTCAAACGAGCTTGAACACTCGTGCGTTCGGCTCGGCTCGACTCATTTACAGCCCTAATCATGTACTTATTTTAAATTAATAATATGTACACACGATTTTTTTTATATCAAATGTTAATGAACACTACACACATATATATATATATGTATATATATTAAAAGTGAAATACTTATGTATACTTTTTCTGTCTCATAATAAATTTTACACTTTCATTTTTCATTCGTAATTTTAGATCCTCTCCCTCTCAATATAATTTTTATATTAAAAAACTATTTTCAACATTGCGAATATTAATATTGGACTAATGAAGATTAATATTGTAGAGAATTCATAAAGGTAGGAGTGTCAAATGTGAAGTTGGCGTGGACTATTAAATGATTGTCTACTTAATTATATCATTTATTGCTAATAAAATATAATGAATTAATTAATTTTGTCAAATAATATTAATTATCTAATAAGTGGGTAATCAATCATTGGGTAAACCAAGATTTCTCCTTATTTTTTAATTTTTTTATAATTTTTTTTATTGTTTGGGTGGATTACCCACCGGGTAAACCTAGCATTCTCCATGTCGAGGATGAGCAAAAACATGCCAAGATCGAATCAAAATGTTAAATTCATTCATTTTTTAATTAAATAATTTGGTTTGATTTTAAAATATAAAAATTTTGGTATTTGATTTTTGGCTCAATATTAAAGAATAAATATTTTAGTAAAACTAAAAATTATCACGAAGACGTGTATGCAATATTGTATGGATTAAGATCCGTGCAATATGACCGTACCGTACCCGGTTGGCTTTTAATATAAATTAAAATAGAAATCTAGATTATTATGTATTCTGCCTCTGCCTCTATTTCTTGTAGCAAAAGGCGAAGCCCTCGCCCCCAGGGCCCCCACCCCCTGGCCCGACAGGATTGGGTGGAGGAAGTAAAACATGGTGACTCAGCGGCCCATTAGGTGGGCTCTGCCTCTATTTCTACAGAGAAGAAAATTTGTCTTCTTCGGCGTTGGCTTTGAAGTCTCCTGTCTCTGTTCTTTTTCCAAAAACTACCGGCCTTCTAATCATGTCGATCGATCTGCCAAATATTATCTCTCTCTCTCTTCGATCACTAATCAATTTTGTTAATTTTCAGTGGAAGAATTTAACTCGTCGTTGCTTTTACAAAACCTAATTACATGAATGTATTTTCAATTTCAATTTTGTGTCTGCTCTGACTTTAATCGGGAGGAAAAAGAGAGAGACATAGATTTTAAATATTTTAATCAGTCTAATCAAAATTTGATTTAGAATTATTCTCCCTCCAATTTTCAAATTTGGGGAAGGAGAAAATTGCAATTCATAGTCTTATAATTGTTTTGAATAGATGTGACATTAGTTGTTGGTTTCGGCAAAACTCCATCCCTCTCCTTCAGCGGAGTGTTTCCATTGATGCAGAAATCCCTCTAGTCACCAGCCGCTCGATTTATAGTGTAATCCGATTAGGCAGACAAAATATTCATTATTTTATTTTTTCCGCCTTGAAACGTCGTCGTTTGGAGAATTTCTATTAATTTGATAAATGTGAGTGGTTGTCTAGTTGGACTATTTGCATATGAAAGTTGATATTATGTTAATAACTTGTTACTACAAAAAAATTAGTCATATTAAAATACTATCAAATAATTTTTTACTATATTACTGAGATATAGAGGGTAAAAAGTTGAATAAAACAAAAAAAAACTCCCTACTACTAGTCCCTGCCTGGGCGGCCTAGGCGCTAGGCGTTCCAAATCCGCCCGACTAGCGATTTCCGACTTCTACAACCTTGAGTGTTTCTGCAAGTTGGGATATGAGAATATTGTTAAACTGGGTTTCAAACTTACTTCCTTAATGCACTAACATGTTTTGTATATAAAAAATTTGCTTAATAAATTGTTTGATCAGTGTATTTTTTTTTTCCGATCTGGTACATTTGTTTATGTAGTAACACAAAAATAATTGACACTTATTTATGTAGTAGCATATTCTGTGTGTATCAATATCACACTTTGTTCGTGTAGTAACACAAAAAATGTACTTGTGTTCATGTAGTAACACATTTTGTGTTTTAAAATTGAGCCTATGACCTTTAGTTTTTATTGAACAAGCAAAACCGCCATACTATATAATTAACTTAACAAAGTTTTGCTCTTACTAATACTAGTAATACACCTGTGCGATGCACGTTTAAAAATATAAATTAGTATGTTCATATGGTAAATCATTGATTTTAGTTTATAGTTCGCTTTTTTTTCTTTCAAGTCTATTACATATTATAAATTTATCATGAACCATGTTCATATAAACACACTCTTTTCTTTTAACCAAATTATATTTGTGCTCTTTTTTAATCAAATTTGGCGAACATATATTTTTTACAAATCAAATTATGCTCATACTTTTCATTTTCTTTTATCAAATCTTAGCACACACCAATATTAAAAATATTTCATTTTTTAATGCTTAAAATTATGTAAAAAATATTTTGCACTAAATTAAACGACTGCATTGTTAAGTAAGCTAAGTTTGCTAGTTATTGTGTCTCCTTTAAAATTTTGAAATTCTTCTTTATAATATATGTAGGGTCTCATTGTTTCCCATCGTTTATAAAAAAATCAAGCATTCTCCTAATTACTATAGACCATCATAATTTTACATTGGTCTATTGGTCTTTTATAGAGAGGTTCCACGTTCTTAAGTGTTTGCACCTGACACTTATTAATGATTTTAACATCAAAGATCATCAATGAATATTGTTATATCGAAATTTGAAAGAGAGTATAATCTAATAGAATGAACGTCATTTTCAGAACAAGATCCTTTGTTAGGCGTTGACTCCAGTATATATTCTTTTTTTACTTCAAGAACGTGACTATCAAATTTTTGTTTCAGTAAATTTTGTTGTAGAATCTATTTCTGATGCACCACGTTAAATCATTTTAGATATATGAATATATATGTGCAAAGAAAGAAAATTAAATATTATATGAAATTCTTAGTACCGGTACATACTTTTTATAAACAATTATTTTATTCATAAAAGGACCCTACAATATTCCATAATATCCTCTAACATATCGTATTAAACTTCGTGCAAAAGAGTAGGACTATTTATTTTGGACGGATGGAGTAACATAATGTTGCATATTAATAGGCAATCATTATAAACTAAATTTTAGTGAAACGATTATTAAACCATTATAACAATAGAAAATACAATATTATAAATTAGGAATATTTTTTATTATAAAATTTAATTTGGATCCGCTATGAAATTTATTTTGGATTAAAATCAAACAATACAAAACCAAAAATAATAATAAAATAATTATATAGTTTAAGACTAAATGTAACTATTTTTTAAAAGCTTAAATGAATTGTGATAAATGAATTACACAACTATAATTAATTTGCAAGTGATAGGGTAAACCCAAATAAATTTTATTTGCAAGCTCAATACCATATACAACTTTTACTTTGCAAAAAGACCATTTATACACACATTACATTTGAAGAAATCTTACAATATGAATAAATACTCATCTCACACACCAACTCCCATCGTCTGCTCTATCTATTTCGAATAAGGAACTTTTCTCTGATACACCACACCTCTCTAATTTAAATACCTCTAAAATAGTAATAGAATACAATTCACCTTTCACTGTTAATCTGACCACAATAATAATAATAAATTTTCCAAAAATTGAAATTTACTCACCTAAATTAGACGTTGAAGGAACCCCTTTTCCACCATTAGCACACATAAATCAGATGAGAGGAAACTTGACGAAATGTTGCTATTTATATTATAAAGGGGTAAAGGAAAAGTCACAATACTAAAAATTAGTTTGATATACAAAGTGGAATGGCGTCTCATTTGCTCATGGAGACGCAATACAAAATCTATATGCGCTTTCCCACTCCTTTCATTTACTATTTTTAGAAAATATTTTATTAATTAATTTGAATGTGATTATTTTATTTCACTGTGTCTTTTTTACCAACAATCACATTTCTTGCTGCCAGTAACTTTTCACGCTTACCACACCGAAAGATGCAGGTTGACAGTAGTATTTTGAATTTATTTCACGTTCTAAATTGCAATCACAAGTTATGTGTGTGTGTGTGTGTGTTTTTTTAGCTATCTTTATTCTTTTTATGAAATAAGCATCAAAACAAATGAATAAAAACTGCATGGAAGAAAAATTCCCACCCTCTCTCTCTATATGCCATTTTATATTTTTTTAAGGATTAATTAAAAAAAATCATATGTAAAGCATTTATTAATTCTAACTTTTTCAATTTAATACGCCATAATTTAAAGTTTTGCAACTCAAATCACCGATTCATTTTCCATCCTAACATTTATTTATATATCCTATAGCTTGAAAAAGATGACTAATTATTTTTTTGATGATTAATATTTTTGATTTTAATTTTACTGAACTTGCTTGTGACATGAGACTTGATATTTGGGAAGATTTGTGATTTTTTATGCAAAAGTCGATCAATTTGGAATTAATTTTTTAAAAAATGTAAGCATTAAAGAAAAAATAATTTCATACCTCATCCCATATGTCTAGGATGGTGGCTCCGACATCCCCATATGATTAAATTAGGCCAGAAAATGGATCGATTCAAATTACAAAATTTAAAAAGGTAGTTTATCATATTGCAAATAAAAAAATATGCCATAATTGATAAAAAAAACTGCAAAGGTGGTGTTTTTTTTTTAGTTCAATTAACTCTTTTTATTAATATCCTTTTAATTTTTAATCATAACTATAAAATTAAAGAGTTATATTTTATAATTGACCTTTAAAACATATATTATTGAATATATATATATATATATATATATATATATATATATATTAGCACAATATATATTTTATTGAACTTTAAATAATTATTTTATTATACGTATATGTATTAGCCGTGCACGGAGAAATTTAGTACATATAGAACATGCAATTAGTTAATTAATTAAATCATTATTTATTTTATAATGGAATTGAGACTCCCCAAAACAAAGTTTAATAAGAAAATGGAATGACTCATTAAATGGACACTCTAACAAAAACACATACACACTAAATCATCATTTAAGAAAAATTAAATAAGTTGACTCTATGTATACCCCAATAAAGATCTATAGTAGACCGTTCCAAATGTTATGTGAAGTAACTGATGTTCTAGTTTTATTGACAAATTTAGTAAATATAATTTGAACTGAAAACAAAAGTTTCTAAAAATGGTAGAATATTTTGTTATTATATAAGTATAGATATAAGTACTTCGGTGTGGACTTGTTTTAAGGGTGACCCGCTTTGACCCGTTTGTTTGACCCGCAAATTTTGAGATCCCCCATTGCACACAAGATGTAACGCCCCGAATCCAAAACACATTAAATATCTCAGATTCGAGGTGCCACTTGTAACTAAAATCCGAACTATAAATTTTTTGATATAAAAAGGGATAACAAAATGAGAGATAAGTCTTATGCAGCGGAAAGTCTTATGTAGCGGAAGAAGTGAGTAGAATAATTTTAATAAGTATCTCACACAGGTATATCTATGAATATAAAGCTTAGTATTAACAGTAACATTTTATTCAAGCGGGGAACTCCGTGTCGTCTCTATTACTGTCCTTGCTCCATGAAATCATAATCTGCAAGGGTTGTAAAAAGGGGGCGTGAGATTTGAATTCTCACGTATGGATGATTTGCAACGTCATGGGATTAGTAAATTCGAAATATGTTAAATTATACTCATTAATAAAGTATTTAATTTATTTAAGCAATTGACATATAAATATGAATAACATATATCACAGAAGTAACAAGTTTACGTAATAATTAATTGGGCATAGCAGATTCCACATTCACGTAATTAATATATCACATGTTAATTCACAGTAAGGGACAAAGCCCAAAACCGTTTTCAAGTATCGGTCCAATCTGCCAAAGTCATTTCCAACACATTGTAAATCTCACCCAAACCATTTTTCACCAACAAATCATGTGACCATGAATCTGAGTTATTATCACTCATGGTCACCACAAATAATATCAGTGACCATGAATCTGACCTATTGTCACTCATGACCATACGTGTCAATCCACAAACAAAACTACTCAATGATTACTCGCTTTCCTCTTTCTCATAAAAACTGTCATTTCAAATTGTGGGGAGAACTCACATAATTCGTACTTGTATAAATTCATACTCACAAAATGCCCTTTATCATGCAATGGTGCTCGATTTAAATAAAATAATAGACATATTGTATCATATATAAGTATACCACGCAATTCAAATATTTATATAATAGGGATACATTTATGATGGATTAGTTGTTTTAGATTTATTTGGTCGAGTTCAGAGTATACCAGCACAACGTATTATAAGCAGATCAATCAACAGATCATCACCCACCTCTTAACTTTAAAGCTAAGTTACAACTGTCTTTGGAATTCTTTTGGAAGATAACTTGCGTTGTAGAGACGTCCCGAGATTGAATCAACAGACTGTCGGATCCCTCGTGCGTATTTTGATTAGCACAAAATCCTAATACGAAATCATTTGATTAACAATTGGTTCTTGGATTGTCGAAAGGCCTAAAAGTTTGTGTTATGAAAGCGAGAAAATTGTTATCTTATAAGCTCATTGAAACAGACCTACTTAAAAACACACACTATCTTGGTAAAAACACAACTTTCAAAAAGGGTAGTGTATTGTGGGTGTACTTACTAATCTCCATGTTGTATGACTATTTCGACTCTTATAAAACAATTTATTTGATATTCTTATTTTTTTATAACTAAAAAGCTTTTATAAATTAAAACTTAAAAGTATATCCATATAATATTTTTCTTGAAAATAAATAAAAGAAAAGGAAAGTTATTTAAATAATATTAATATAATAAAAGTCTCAAATTAATATTTTTCTTTCTAAAATTATTATTTCTTATTTTAAAAGAACTTTGAATATAGTTTCTATATTTTATAAACAAAAACCTCTTTATTAATACTTATTTGGTTTTAGAAAGACTTGCATAATGAATATTAAAAATGGTGTATATAATATAATTTTTCTTTCTATTATTAGTAATACTTCCAAGATTGATTTGTGATACTTTCAAAACAAAAGAATAATATTATTTCCCCAAAAAACACTTTTCATTTGTTAACAAAATTGGATATAAACGACTTGTCTTTTTCGTCACTTTTTCCAAAATCAACTAAAATGATAATTTTGATAACTAAAAGTATTACTTTTAAAATCAAACAGTACTAGTCTTTTCTCCAATAAATTGGGACTGAATTTTAAAGAAAGAATAAAGTTTCCCTTTGCCCATAATTCGAACGGTAAACATTGAGAAGATGAATTTCCTTTTGTTACTAAGAAGTTCAACCAACAGTAATACTAACCAACTAAAACAATAACACTAATAAGTTATTTCAGTAATACTCAACAGCTAATTCAATAATACTAATCCATCAATTGAGTAATATCATCCAACCAAAACAAAAATACTTAACTCCCAAACCAACAATACTAAATAGTTATTCCAATAACACTAGTAGAAATTTAACAACAAAAGTCCATTTACAACTCTCCAATCCAACATCAGGGAATCTAAAACTGTCCAATTCCTATTCCAACTAGGACGAGAAATAAAGAGAAGTTTAGAAATTCTTACGAGCCTAACGGCGTCATTCGAAGACTTGTCGGGTTAATTTCGACAGCGTAATGGCGTCGTTTTGGTTCTCCCAAAATCAAACAGCGATCCAAGGAGGCGTTATCTCGAATTGGAATTTAAACGAAAAGAGTTACGGTTGATCAGAATTAAATGGAATTGAAATTGAAAAAGGGGGATTTCTTCACTTACTGGAAGAGGAAAATTAAGAGACGGCGGCAACCGAGCTGGGATGCGACGGCGAAGGGCAGCGGCGCTGGACGGAGGCCGAAGGCAGCGCGACACGAGGGCGGCGTCACTTCGTGGCGGCGCTGGAAAAAGGGGAGAGGCGTCGCGGCTGTTGGCTTCGTGCGGGAGGCGGCGCGATGCGCGGCGGCTTTGACGGGCACTGGGCGGTGGCCAACTTTGGGTCACCAGAAAGAGGAAAGAGGCGTCGTGGTGCTAGGCTGAAGGCGACCAGCGTCTGGGTTGGGAGCACGGCGGCGGTCGATCGGCTGGGAGGAGCGGCGGTTGGGCGGTGCTGGAACGCGGCGATGGTCGCCGGAAAAAGGGAGGAAGAAGGCGGCGTGACTCTTGCCGGCTACGGCGGTCGGAGCGAAGGACAGCGCCGATGGTCGATCTGCGGAGGAGGGAGTTGGACGGAGGCGTGAGTACCGGCGGTTGGGAAGAGGAAGAAGACGCGTTGAATCCTTCTTCCAGAGAGAGAAAAAAGGACGCGGTTTGGCTTTTTAAGAGAGAGAGTGCTGAGAGTGAATTTTGGGGATAATTGATGAATTTCCAATGAAAGGGACGTGTTTTATTTATAAGGGAAATTATACTTTCAATTTGTTAATTAATTTAAAAGAAGAGAAAAAATATACATGGCTGGGATTTAAAGTAGAAATTTAGGATATTTTCCTTCTCAACTCATACACCTTATGAATTGTTTAGTGCACCAATTTAATTTCGAAAATAAAATTAATACAGTTTTAAAACTCAATTAATATTTTAAAGTGTTTTAATTATTCTCAACAAATTATACGGATTGAAAACATAATTTTAAACTTTGAATAATTAATTTCTCGTAGTCCCTTATCCGTTTGAAATATTCGATTTCTTTCTTCGAATTTGGGAATTTGAAAATAGAGTATATATTTAAATTACACGTTAGCACACAAAATAATAAAATTAAAAGAAACAAGGATAATATTATAAAATTATATAATTAAGGTTTCTAAGAAAAATAGAAGGTACAAAACGGGACGGGGTATTACATCCTCACCCCCTTAACAGGAATTTCGTCCCCGAAATTCAGCTTCTAGGTATTGCTCGACTAAAACTCATATGTTCATCTTCAAGTGGTTTCTTCCTCTACATGTCAAAGTTATTGAACTAATACAAAAGTATTTTTCGAACTCTTAGAAACAAGGGAGTGAGATGCTCCAATATTTAATAAATACATAAGCAGATGGTGCAGGCACTTCGATCTCAAAATTTCTTTTAAGTCTAAGTTAAGGAAGGCATTGGCACTATGGGTGGCGAAACTTGAAATTATTTTTAGGATACGTAGAGTATGGTAGAGTTCTCTAACTATTTCAATCTTCGAAATTAGGTCTCATAACTCTTTTTTTTTCTTTGTCCAAGTGTTTCCTCATAAGGTTTTATGGCCCTATAATACCTAGTATGTGTTGTTCATCCTGTTGCCATTCTATTGGTGGTTCTGAAGATAAAAGAATAATATTTGTTGGGAAAATGTATAAGACTTATGTTTTGATTAGATGCCAACATGTCCCTCCTAAGTTGTTTTGTAAGTAAATTATTCAGTAGAGTTAATGTTTAGTTAAACAGTTCAAAGTGTTAAGAACTGGAGTGCAGTTAGTAAAAACTAGAGTGTATTTTAGTATGAAGTCTGCTGAAGATGAAGTCCACTGAAAGTAAAAGTCCGCTGAAGACTAAGTGATCTGAGAAAGAAGTCTAAGTCTTGAATGTTTTCTAAGTGCATTCTCACTAAGACTAAACTATCAGGAGAGGACAAAGGTCCACTGATAAAGAACTAACAAAGTACTGTTAATGCTAAAACACATTCAAAGCTGTTAGTTAATCTGGTTGGAACAAGGCAAAATGAATTTCAGTGAAGCTTCAATAAATGAAGGAATAAGAAGGTTCTCTCAGAGGAGTTCCACCTTAAAGCAAGACAAGAATCTGGGCACGCAGACTTAAGGTCCAATGAGAAGATGACACGTCAGTGTACTTTACTGACAGTCGACCTGCCCCAGCCTGACAAGTACCAAAAGTCCTTCACCTAGCAATCTACAGAAAGTTGGTGAACAAGCATGGTTTTTGCAGCCGTTTCTTGACAAGACTTAAAGCTTAAAAAAGAGCCGTTTGAGCCAATCAGATACAAGAAGACTTACTTGAGAAGATTCAAATCCAACGGGAAGATTTTCAAGGAAGCCTATAAATACAGAAGGACGTGCACATTTCCAAGCACGGGAAACTCACAAGATCAAAGCTATCTCTACATTCATAACAACTAAGAAGCACTCGAAATTATCATTGTTTCCCAAGTGTTTCACTTTTGTAGAGAGCCTAACAAACCTTCTGTAACCAAGCTTAAAGCTATATCCAAATCTTAGAAAGAGATAATCCAATCCTAAGCCTTGAGCTAAACTTGTAAGGATTATCTCAAATTAGTTGGAACCAAAATCCTACTCAAAACCCTACTCAGTGTTTAGGTTGAGAGCTAGTGTTAAGTGGTGTTAGTAAGCTGATTGTTGTATCAGTCTGAAAGCTGGTTTGTTTTGGAAACTAGGACCTGGAATTTCCTAGTGATCAATCATCCTAAGAGAGGATTAATTGATCAGTGCACCTTGGCACTATAACACAAGGAATTCCAAGTGAAAGGAATTCTCCTGTTTGATCAGGACAGTGGACGTAGGAGATTCATCTCTGAACCACTTTATACCTTGTGTTCTTATATTCTGTTATTTCCTAAGTGTGTGTGAATTCAATAAGTTTTATCAAAGTAAAACGAGTTTTCTAAAGGGCTCACTAATCCGCATCTGAAAGCTAATTAGATAGTAGTTCAACTGAAAGTCTTGAGCTTTCAGTGGAGGTATTATCTCAGTAGGCTTTCTCCAAGTAACTCTCAACAGACCTTCAAGTCCACTGACGAGCTACTGTCTTAAGTAACCTGATAAGTTTTACAAGAAGTTTTAATTTGTAATCACAGGTGTATTCCCCCCCCCCCATACACCTGTTTACTCGTTTCGGGACCATCAATTGGTATCAGAGCAGTGGTTCAAAAGACCATTGTTCTAAGTATACCTTGTGCTTAAAGGTATTTTTTTAAGGTCACCTGAATTGATCTTTTGATAAACTTGTTGTTATACTATGGCTGACAATGCAGCTAGGGTAGCACCACCAGCAGAGAACAACATGAGAGTTAATCTCTTGAACCATATGTCTCATCACAAGCTCCCATAATTCTCAGTGGAAAACTATGACTTCTGGAAGATCAGAATGAGAGCTCATCTTGCCTGTGTGCATGATGAAATGTTAAGGGTTATTACTAAAGGTCCATTTGTGTTTATGACACCTAACCCTAGAACTACAACTGAAACTATTGCAGATCCTAGAGAAGAATGGCCCAAAGATGAAGATAACTTCACTGCAGATGAGAGGAGGAGAAACAACCTCAACTTCATAGCCATGAACATTCTCTACACCACTATTCCAGATTCTGTAATGGGAAGAGTAATCCACTGCAAGATTGCAAAGGAACTATGGGACACTCTAGCTCCCATGTGTGAAGGAACTGACAAGATAAAGGAGAACAAGCTCTCAGTAGCTGTTCAAAAGTATGAGCAGTTCACCATGGAGTCCACTGAGACCATAGACCAGCTTGATGGGAGGTTCACAGACATCATGAATGAGATAAATTCTCTGGGTAAAGTCTATACCAAGAGGGAGGTTGCCTTAAAGATCCTGAGAGGTCTAACCTCAAGATGGGATGTGTACTCTGTGATGATGCAGAATACCAAGGATCTATCCAGCATGTCTATGCAACAGGTATTCTCTGAACTCAAGGCTTATGAGTTTGATCTGAACAGGAAAAGGGCTCCTGATGAGACCTCAGCTGAGAAGGGAGTAGCCTTCAAAGCCAAGGAGTCTGAGCCAAAATCCCCAAAGCCTCAGAAGAGTACAAAGGCAAGCAAGTCACAAAGCAAGGCTGAGATGCAGGAGGAACTCAGCCTGATGGCTAGAAGGTTTGAACAACTTAACAACCGCTTTGGCAAGTATAAAAGATTTTACAGGGATAACAGGGAAGGTAGAAGTTACCTACAAAAGACCACCAGAGAAGGAGAGAAAAGCTCATCTGAGCTGGAGAAGAAGAAGGAATACAAGAATTGCACCAAGGCTGAAGGATCATCATCAAAGACCAGAGAGTCCGCTGAGGAAAAGAATGATGATGCCAACAGGTGTTTTCAGTGCAAGAAGATTGGGCACTTTCAATATGACTGTCCTCAACTGAGCACTAAAGAAAGAAAGGAAAGGCAAGCCAAAAGAGACAGAAGATATGGAGAAAGAAAAGCCATGATGGCTGGGGATGTTGATGAAAATCTGGAGTCACCTGATGAACTGTTCTCTGACAGCAGTGAAGATGACATGTGCCTCATTGCAAGAGAAGAACCAGAGGTACAATCTAAACCATCCATTTCTCTAGAACACACACCTGAGCTAAGCTCAGAGTCAACTGAGGAACTCAATCTTCAGTCCGCTTTGGAACAATTGATGATTGATTTCTCAAGGTTGCAAGAAGCAAGTCTCTGTCTTCAAGATGAGAACAAACAACTCTTGAGTGAAAACTCCAAGTTAATAGAGTCTGGGAATCAAGCAGACCTGAACTCAGCCAAATCTACCATTGAACTGACAAAAGAGGTGGAAACCCTCAGAAGTCAAGGAAATGGTAGAGATCAACTGATAAAAGATCTCAATGAATCTAAGACAAAGTTAACTGAAGAGAACTTAAAATTGGTAAGCCAAATAAAGGATTCTCTCCTGAAAATTGATGTCTTACAAAAATGTGAAGAGACCTTGTTAAAAAGGATTGATGCTCTAAACAAACCCTCTCTTGCCATAGAGGAGATCCAAAATTTTCAAACCAATCCTAATAACAAGTGTGGGATAGGCTTTATTCCAAAACCTTCAGAAGGTCCTCTGAGTGTTGCTTCTTCAAGTGGCACAAAGAGAGTTTTTGTCAAGTCTGTGACATTTCAACCACAGACTGTGGATAAAGGAAAAAGACCAGCTGAGACCATTCAAACGAAAAGTCAATCTAAGCCAAAACCAAATGGAAAGGCTCAGGTGACTTATCAAACTAGATCTCAGCAGAGGTACTATCAGCCGAGGTCTTCACAGATAAAGCAACCTCAGCTGAGAACACCCAGGCATGAGCAGTCCTCAAGGAATGACTCATATGGAAAACCTAGTCCTTTTGTGCCTAAAGGAAAAGGTCCTTCATACCTTTATCAACAAAAACCAAGACCAGGTGCACCCAAGCCAAAAAGAAAGAATATGAAGAAGGTTCCTGTTCCTTCAAAGGCTGACACCCATAGAAAGTTTACTCCCAAGGCACCTAGGGAGATAACAATCTATGTAGATGTTTATGGAAGACAAATTAGCCAATCTAAAGTGATTAGAATTGTGAGGCAAATTTGGATTCCGAAAGGTACAACTAACCTTGTAGGACCCAACACCAAATGGGTACCTAAAGCTTGATCTGTGATTGCAGGGCTCAGTGGACCTCAACAAAGGAGAAGCTCTTAAATCATCAGTCTGGTACTTGGACAGTAGATGTTCTAGGCACATGACTGGCAACAAAGATCTCCTGACAGAATTTGTTGAGAAAGAAGGTCCACAAGTCACCTTTGGTGACAACTCACAAGGAGCCACTAAAGGTTATGGTACTTTAATTATTGGCTCAGTAAGGGTAATCAATGTATCCTTTGTCAGTGGACTTAAGCATAATCTTCTGTCCATAAGTCAATTCTGTGATAAGGGATACAGTGTTGAATTTTCATGTAATCTGTGTTTTGTTAAGAATGTATCTTCACAACAGGTATTACTAACTGGGTCAAGAATGGGAAATGTCTATCTTGCAGATTGGAAGTCTTGCACACCAAATGCATGTCTTATTGCTAAGAGCTCAACTGACACTAATTGGTTATGGCACAAAAGGCTAAGTCATCTGAACTTCAAGATGATGAACAGGATAGCAAGACATGGACTGGTAGAAGGAATGCCAAATGAAGTATACAATAAGGAACATATCTGTAAAGCCTGTCAGGAGGGAAAACAAGTAAAAGCATCTTTCAAAAGCAAAGTAGCAACCTCTACTGACAGAGTACTTCAACTGTTACATATGGATCTTTTTGGTCCAGTAACCCCTGTAAGTATCAATGGGAGAAAATATACACTTGTTGTAGATGACTTCTCCAGGTACACATGGGTGATATTCCTTGCAAGCAAAAAGGAGACTCAACTGAGACTGCCAGAGCTCCTGAAGAAAGTTAGCAATGAAAAGAGCCTGAACATTGTAAAGATAAGATCAGATAAGGGCACTGAATTCATAAATTCTATTATATCTGATTATTGCAAAGAATTAGGTATTTCTCATGAGACATCAGCTGCAAGAACTCCACAACAAAATGGAGTAGCTGAAAGAAGAAATAGGACTCTCAAGGAGGCAGCAAGGACAATGTTAGCTGAAGCTCAGGTTCCTAAAAGATTCTGGGCTGAAGCTATTAATACTGCCTGCCACACTCAAAACAGATCCATGGTAACCAAACATCAAGGAAAAACTCCATATGAGTTATGGAATGGCAGAAAGCCACAGGTATCTTACTTTCATATTTTTGGTTGCAAGTGTTTCATTCACAACAATGGGAAAACTCAACTGAAAGCTTTTGATAGCAAAGCTGATGAAGGAATTTTCTTAGGATATTCCCAAATCAGTAGAGCTTTCAGAGTTTACAACTGTAGAACTCTTGTTGTGGAAGAAACACCTCATGTGGTATTTGATGAATCTACTTTTGAGTCCAGAAGTAAGGAGAATGAGGATGTGATAAGCAAAAGGCTAATCAGACTGAGTATCAAATCAAAAGGATATCCTGAGAATTGTGTTGATACATTCATCCCAACCTGAGACAACCTCAATGATCAACAATTCAAAGAGGACACTCTAAATCAGACCACTCCTCAAAACTCACCTGAGAGCTCTCCTGAAGATGTAACTGAACTGATGAACACTATTCCAGTTCAAGAGGTAACCAATGTCAATGAAGATGTGGTCACAGCTGAGACATTCACTGAACCCATCATTCAAGGGGGAACCAATGAAATTACCATTGAGAATGAAAATACCTTGAATGATGACTCAGGACTTCAACCCTCTGTCTTATTTCCTGAATTCGATTTCATTCCAATATCTAGTGACTCAACTTCATAAGAGTTAAACTCTACTGAAGGGCATCAGCCTAGGAGGACTTGGCTCTCAGATCACCCTGTTGAGCAAATCCTAGGTGATCCTTCCTCAGGAGTCAAAACTAGAAGTTTTCATGGAGAAAGTGCTTTGTTTTGTTGTTTCTTATCAAACCAGGAACCAAGTTCCATAGCAGAAGCACTTCAAGATTCCAACTGGATTATTGCCATGCAAGAAGAGCTCAACCAGTTCACAAGGAATCAAGTTTGGGAGTTGGTGGACAGACCATATCACTGCAATGTGATAGGAACCAAGTGGGTATTCAAGAACAAGAAGGATGAGAATGATATCATAGTCAGAAACAAGGCCAGGCTAGTTGCAAAGGGCTATTCACAAGTTGAAGGATTTGATTATGATGAAACATTTGCTCCAGTAGCCAGATTGGAGGCAATAAGGTTATTTTTTGCATATGCTGCTCACAAGAAATTCAAGGTGTACCAGATGGATGTTAAAAGTGCCTTCTTGAATGGAGTACTCAATGAAGAAGTCTATGTAGAGCAACCCCCAGGTTTTGAAGAAAGTCACAAAGTATATAGACTGAGGAAAGCTCTATATGGACTGAAACAGGCTCCAAGAGCTTGGTATGATACTTTGTCTCAATTCCTTTTGGATCATGGTTTTATCAAAGGGAGAGTTGATAGAATACTTTTCAGAATCACAAAAGGAGAGGACACATTGCTGGTTCAAATTTATGTGGATGATATCATCTTTGGTTGTCCTAACCAGGTCCTCTGTGAGAAATTTTCTCAACTGATGAAGGGAAAATTTGAGATGTCTATGATGGGAGAAATGAATTTCTTCCTAGGACTTCAAGTTAAGCAGTCCCCTGAAGGAATCTTCATCAATCAAGCCAAATACACAAGGGAGCTGATCAACAAGTTTGGATGCCAGACCAGCAAAGTTGCAAGAGTTCCACTCAACACCAACACCAAGATGGAACCAGATGAGGATGGAGAATCAGTAGACCAAACTCATTACAGAGCCATCATTGGATCTCTACTGTATCTCAAAGCAAGCAGGCCTGATATCACTTTTGCAGTTGGGATTTGTGCAAGATATCAAGCCAACCCCAAAAAAAGTCATCTGGAAGCTGCTAAGAGGATTCTCAAATATCTTAAGGGTACTGTGAATATGGGATTGTGGTATCCCTCAGATGATAATCTGGAACTCACAGGATACTCAGATGCTGATTATGGAGGATGTAGAATTGACAGGAAATCAACCTCAGGCACTTGTCAATTCTTGGGAAGTAAGCTGATTTCTTGGTTCTCCAAGAAACAAAACTCAGTAGCCACAAGCACTACTGAAGCTGAGTATATGGCAGCTGGAAGTTGTTGTGCCCAAATTCTTTGGCTAAGACAACAACTGAGAGATTACAACATCTTTGCCAATGATGTCCCTATTTTCTGTGACAACAATAGTGCAATTGCTATTTCAGAAAATCCAGTTCTCCACACAAGATGCAAACATGTGGACATAAGGCATCATTTCATCAGAGATCATGTGGAGAAGAAGGACATCAAAATGCTCAAAATCCACACTGACAAGCAGAAGGCAGATATCTTCACAAAACCTTTGGCTGAAGCAAGGTTTCAAGAGTTGTCAGTGGAGCTTGGACTCCTAGATCCAGGTGAGTAAAGAAAGGATTTAATCTCAGTAGAGTTACCTTCAACTCAGTGGAGGTTCATATTCAGAAGAGTATCTTTCTCAGAAGAGGATCTTTGAATATCAGACGAGGTCGAACCTCAGTGGAGGTCAAGTCTATACTTATGTTATTTTCAAATCTAAAGCCTCTTAGTTTTTATATATTTAATTGGTTTCAAAAACTTACTAATGAGTGCTTTCTGGAAAATTAAATCTCTTTCCACTGTTCCGAAGAGATTTTGGTATGGCAAGCATTTAATGCGCGTGGTACAAGTTAGACATGCTTTTTCAATTACCTATCTCACGCGCCCTAAAAGCCGGATGATATGACATTCCGACTACCAACCCTCTCAATCCATACCATTCATTTAGGCGGTTCTTTTCTAACCGTCAAGATTTCTTAAAATCTCCCCACTAAACCTTGCAACTACCCACGATCTCAAACACGATAAATCTCAGTCGTTGATTTCTTTGTTCAATCTCACCGTTCCTCACTCATATAAAAACCCCAAACGTCCGCTTGTAAACCTTTTCGAATACACTTCCAAGCAAACACTTACTATCTCTTCAACCTTTTTCTGCAAATTTTCTCAAATTCCACTTACAACCATGACCAAAATTAATCTAGGGTTTCTGAACAACAAAGAAAATTTCTGGTATGAACCAATAATCCTTTTCAACAACCCAGAAATTGAATCAAAACCAGAGTTCTCTCACATTAAAGAGGCTTTGGAAATGGTCAAAGCCGCTGGCTTAGAAAAATTTCTATCAGTACATCCAGAGTACTGTTATGATAGGCAAGTTCTTGAATTTTTCTACAACATCTCCAACTCAGACTCGAAAATCAAATCGTGTCTATTTGTACAAAGAAAGAAGAAGGTGATGAGAGACGATATGGAGGTTGTTGAGCACCAGAAGATAAGGAAGGAGATTAGGATAAGCGGAGATGATCTGAAGGAGTTATTTGAACTCCCATCTGAAGGCCCAAATCCAGATACTTGTATCTTGAATAAGGAGGAGGAATGGGTCTACACCATCATGGAGAAGAAGGGGAAATACAGTCCCACGATGAACAGAAGCCTACTATTACCAGCATACAATGTCCTCTGCGAGATTGTTGGTAAATGTATCTTGGGAAACCAAGGAAGTACTGAGCAAGTGAGCAAGCCGAAGCTCAGGTTGATGAAGGCAATTATTGAGAGCAAGGAGAAGCCATACAATTGGCAGCAGTTCTTTTTAAGAACCTTGAATAGGGAACACTCAAAATTCCAGGCTGACAAAACTCCCCAGTTGGCAAGTAAGCTGAATTTTGCCACTAAAATCTCTTACTTAATTGAGAATGTGGATGTGGGAGTAGACTGGTTAAAGGAGAGGAAATGGAGTAACTTGAAGACCTTATTCAAGTCTGGAAAAACGCTGAAAACAAGAATGCTCAAGCCTGCTGAGGAAAGCCGAGAGGCAGTTGAGGAAGATGAAGCCAACCCTACTGAAGGGAAGAAGACCAAGCTCAAGAGGAGGCTGGTCAAATTAAGTGACAAGATGGCCCAGCACAAGGAGGCCGAGGCAGTGAAAGCCTCTAAGAAGGAAAGCAGGAGGTCCTCTGAGGCAGAGCAGGAGAGTGCCTCAAAGAAAGTCAGAGTCACAAACTCTACTGATGAATCTTCATCAGGTAACCCTGACTCCTCCCCTAACTTAATCTCAACTGAGTCTGACTCAGATGTTCCTGCACCCACCCCCGTCAAACCTAAAACCACTAAACCTCGCACCCCTACTGCCAAAACCAAACGCATCTCCTCACTACCCAAAACCCCCACTGATGGCTCTCAAAAGCCAGTAAGTGGATCCTAAACAACCACCACTGAACCCATCTCCAACCCTACTGAACCCATTCCCTCAACCCCATCTGAACCCACATCATCAACCCCCACTGACCAAAACCCAACCTCACCTGAAACCCAACCTCAAACCTCATCTGAACCAAACCCTCCTGAAATTTATTCAACTCAACTGGAGTCTATCCCAGAAGAGCCAACAGAGAGCAGATCCCCTACCCCTTCCCTTCCTTCAGATGATGAAGAAGAGTATTATTTCCTTGATACTCTCAAGGATGATGTTGGGATATTTTAGTTTTGATGATTTTCCAAAACAACATGTAATAGGTTTGAAAGCAGTCAGGATAGTATCTTTTAGTTTCAGGTCAGGCTAGGTTGTTTCTCAGGAGAACAGGTTATCAGTGGAGGAAGAACTCATCTGAGGGGGGAACTCAGTGAGGGGGAACTCTGCTGAGAGGAACTCAGCTGAGGGAAGAACTCTACTGAGGGGGAACTTAGTGAGGGAGAACTCACTGACAGAGCCTGAGGAAGTCAAGATGACATCACAAGGAGAACAGTCTGAAGCCATGTCAGAAGACCTGAACCTGAAGAGAAGCCTGAAGGAAGTCCCACTGAGTATAAACCTGACTTTCTAAGCTGGTCAGTGGACTACTCAGTGAAGAGCATGATTGAGAGGATCAGTGCTGTGCCTAGTAGGACCTGAAGGAGTCAGG
The DNA here is from genome assembly GCA_947034835.1 of Ballota nigra. Lineage (NCBI taxonomy): Eukaryota > Viridiplantae > Streptophyta > Magnoliopsida > Lamiales > Lamiaceae > Ballota > Ballota nigra. The sequence continues at coordinate 28,843,491 of OX344727.1, forward strand.
CTACTGAGGCTGGGAAGCTTGACAAATAGCCTTATGTCAACTCCCCTGAGTGGACTTCAAGTCTACTGAAGGAAGTCCACTGAGAAGACTTAAAGTCCAATGATGGTTCCTAAGAAGACTTCAAGTCTACTGAAGAAAGGTATCCTGAGAGGATTACAAGTCAGCTGAAGACAAGTCGCCTGAAGTCAGGACTACCCTGATCAAGTACCCTGAAGAAAAGAGCCGTTGGACTCAGTCCACGTGGACCAATCAAGTCAAGGCAGCGAATCTGACAAAAGCTGACAAGGCCATACTTTACTGAAAAGGAGGATTTCACTCCAGAGATAGTATGGATTTGAATGTTACTCTCTCCAACGGTAACATTCAAATCCACACTATAAATACAAACTCAAGCTTCATTTGTAAGGGTGCAAGTGCGAATAAAAGAGCTGGTGGTGCGAGAGTGGTGCAAGTCATGAGGGAGTCATAAGGGTGCACCATCTCCATCAAGAACACTGACATTGAGTTCTTCATAGTCATATTTGAGTGTTCCAGTTTGTATACTCGAGCCCATAATATACATCCTAAGCTTAGAGAGGTTTTCCCAACCTTAGCTCAGAGGCTAAAACCATGTAAGGGAAAACCTCACCTAGTTGGAGAGAACCAAACCAAACTAAACCCTTTCCAGAATAGTGTTAGGTGTTGAAGTGAGGTGAGGAGAGGCAGTCCCTGAGTGAAGAGGGATGTGAGGCCAGTTCGAGAGGCAGCCCGGGAGTGGCGTGAGTCCAGTGTACCCGTGCACCTTGGCACGTTAAAAACAAGAATCCCGGGTAGTGGATTTCCTGTTAAATCAGGCAGTGGATGTAGGAGCTTGAGCCTCTGAACCACTTTACATTGTTGTGTTCATTATTTCCATACATCAGTTTACTTCAGTGTTTTTAAAAAAAAAATTCCCTAAATTCCCATATTGTCCTTGTTTGTGAAAGAGAAAACGGGACCAACAATTGGTATCAGAGCAGGTTGTTCACATGACCACTGATCTAGTTTTGTTAAGAAAATTGGTCAACCGAGCAGATCTTAAATGTTTTAAAACTATGGGAATTTCTGCATATTTCAAACTATTACATGTGCTCTAACCACATTCTTGTAATAGAAAATCTTTTTGTTAGAAGTTTTGGAATCATCAAAAAGGGGGAAATTGTTGGGATATTTTAGTTTTGATGATTTTCCAAAACAACATGTAATAGGTTTGAAAGCAGTCAGGATAGTATCTTTTAGTTTCAGGTCAGGCTAGGTTGTTTCTCAGGAGAACAGGTTATCAGTGGAGGAAGAACTCATCTGAGGGGGGAACTCAGTGAGGGGGAACTCTGCTGAGAGGAACTCAGCTGAGGGAAGAACTCTACTGAGGGGGAACTTAGTGAGGGAGAACTCACTGACAGAGCCTGAGGAAGTCAAGATGACATCACAAGGAGAACAGTCTGAAGCCATGTCAGAAGACCTGAACCTGAAGAGAAGCCTGAAGGAAGTCCCACTGAGTATAAACCTGACTTTCTAAGCTGGTCAGTGGACTACTCAGTGAAGAGCATGATTGAGAGGATCAGTGCTGTGCCTAGTAGGACCTGAAGGAGTCAGGCTACTGAGGCTGGGAAGCTTGACAAATAGCCTTATGTCAACTCCCCTGAGTGGACTTCAAGTCTACTGAAGGAAGTCCACTGAGAAGACTTAAAGTCCAATGATGGTTCCTAAGAAGACTTCAAGTCTACTGAAGAAAGGTATCCTGAGAGGATTACAAGTCAGCTGAAGACAAGTCGCCTGAAGTCAGGACTACCCTGATCAAGTACCCTGAAGAAAAGAGCCGTTGGACTCAGTCCACGTGGACCAATCAAGTCAAGGCAGCGAATCTGACAAAAGCTGACAAGGCCATACTTTACTGAAAAGGAGGATTTCACTCCAGAGATAGTATGGATTTGAATGTTACTCTCTCCAACGGTAACATTCAAATCCACACTATAAATACAAACTCAAGCTTCATTTGTAAGGGTGCAAGTGCGAATAAAAGAGCTGGTGGTGCGAGAGTGGTGCAAGTCATGAGGGAGTCATAAGGGTGCACCATCTCCATCAAGAACACTGACATTGAGTTCTTCATAGTCATATTTGAGTGTTCCAGTTTGTATACTCGAGCCCATAATATACATCCTAAGCTTAGAGAGGTTTTCCCAACCTTAGCTCAGAGGCTAAAACCATGTAAGGGAAAACCTCACCTAGTTGGAGAGAACCAAACCAAACTAAACCCTTTCCAGAATAGTGTTAGGTGTTGAAGTGAGGTGAGGAGAGGCAGTCCCTGAGTGAAGAGGGATGTGAGGCCAGTTCGAGAGGCAGCCCGGGAGTGGCGTGAGTCCAGTGTACCCGTGCACCTTGGCACGTTAAAAACAAGAATCCCGGGTAGTGGATTTCCTGTTAAATCAGGCAGTGGATGTAGGAGCTTGAGCCTCTGAACCACTTTACATTGTTGTGTTCATTATTTCCATACATCAGTTTACTTCAGTGTTTTTAAAAAAAAATTCCCTAAATTCCCATATTGTCCTTGTTTGTGAAAGAGAAAACGGGACCAACAGATGAGGTAGCATACTCTTTAGAGTCTAAGTACCCTGAGCTTGAAGAATACCCCACCCTGAAAGCATTATTCTTGAGACTGAGACTCCTTGTCCAGCTCAAAGACAGAAGACTGGGTGAGATTTTGCTGGCTGTCAGAGGCAGCAATGCTGATGACTGGAAAAAGGAGGAGATGGAGGTGATGCAATTTGCTGGGATGACCAAATCTAGACTTCTCTGTGATGAGAAGATTTTTGAGAGTCTAGTGATGGAAAAGATTGCTGAGGCTAAGAAGGGAGATGAGGTGGAGAAGGATGATGGTGGTAAGATTGAGAAGTCAACTGAGGTGATAGCTGAAGTAGAAGGAGAAAAAGAAATGGAGGAAGAGAAGGAGAAAGAAACTGTCCAAGAAGGAGGTACCTCACTAAGGCAAGGTGATGGTGAGGTAGCCAAGGATGTATCCGAGGTAAGGGATACTGAGGCTCAAAACTTGCCAAAGGAGGGCTCAGTAGAGGTGTCTACTGAAGCTCTCCCACAACAGCCCTCAGTGGTGGCTTTAGAGTCAACTGAGGTGTCTGGTACTGAAGGAGTTGAAAAAGAGAGTGAAAAAGAAAAGGAGGTGGAAATCACTGCTGTGAGGAGTGGAGAGATTAGAGCAATCATCCCTGTAAAGGGTGAATTAGCTGAAAAAATATCAGTTGAAAAGAAAAGTGAAGAAGAAAGTAAGAAGAGTGAGGAGGAGGGAGTCCCCATGGAGATAGAGGCTTCAGGAGATCTAGGTTGTGAGGTTGAGGGAGTTAAAACTAACACTTCTTGCAATGCAGGTACTCAAACCATTGAAGTCCCCTCAGCTGAGGTCAACCTAACTCCACTGAGTGACGCTGTTCACTCTATCAAAGAAGAAAGCCTTCCAACTCTTCAAACTCAGCTCAGGGAGGTCCAAGAGATTGTACAAGAGGAGGTGGATGAGATGGTCATTCTCTCAGACCACATTGATGAACTCATGGAGTCCACAACTACATCACTTCAGAATCTCACACTTAAAGTTGAAGACTCTCAGCAGATGGTGATTGATGTAGTTGAGGGACAAAGTGTGTTAGTCATTGAAGCCCTGAAGAAGCTGGAGGAGACTGAAGAAGAGGCCAGAACCAAATTTCTCAAAGACTCAGTAGAGAACGTATCCATCAACCTGAAGTCATCAGTGGAGGCCTTCTCAACTGACCTTCTTGGAAAGGTTGAAGGGTTATGGAACTCTAAGATGTCTGAATTCGAGGCCAAGCATGCTGAGCTAGGAGTCAAACTGGGAGAGGTACTTAAGAAAGCAGCTGAAGATTTCCCAACTCAAGAGAAGACTGATGTGCTGATCAATGAAAAGCTTGCGCAGTTTGTTCAATTTGGGCAGACTGCTGGGGCTACTTTGGAAAGACTTGAAGATGAGGTAGATCACTACTCAACTGAGCTGAAGGCATTGGCACATGATCAACTGAAGCTCAACATCACAGTAGCTGAATGTATGATTAATGCCGGAAAGGGGGAAAAGAGGATAAGTGCGAAGGACATGAAGGTTGATCCCAAGAATAAAATGAACATTATCCTTGAAACCCCAGACTTCGAAAAAGGCCAACAGGTGAAGAGCACCTTGAAGAGAGTTGAAGCTGAAGCTCAGCAGTTAGCAGGATCCAAGAAAGGCAAGGAGACCTCCTCAGCTGACCTTTCAAAGTTCAAGGAGGAGCATTTAAAAGAGAAGGAGGAGAGAGCTGCGAAGAAGGGGGAATCTACAAAGAGGAAGGCATCTGAAGCCCTCTCAGCAGAGGTTGCCAAAAAGACAAGAACCTCAGGGAGGTTGGCAGCTAAGTCCACAACCTCTACTGATGAAGTTCAGGTACTTCCTATTCTCAACCCTGAACCCTTATCTTCTGAACCTCCCAAGTCTGCACCTACAAAAGTCACAGAGCTCGCTGAGCTAATTAAAGAGGCTGGAGGTATGAATGAAAGAGCAAGGAAGCTAACAGCCCAGCAGCAGGAGAGGAGAGATAAGGTGGTTGATAAGATAGAGACCATTGCAGAGCTAGCAGAGAGAAAAAGAAAGGAGAGGCTAGCCACTTTTGACAAAACTACTTCTAAGAAGTTCAGAAGTGGTTATCTAAAGTGGGCTGCCAAGCTGAAGAAAGACAAGATCACACCATCTCAGAACAGATTCCCTCACCATGATGCCTGGGTTCCTAAGAAGCTCAATGATGCTTGGGAGACTGCTAAAAGGGACTTTGTGTATTCCTTTTATGTCAGTGGAGAGTTAGGAAGGGACAATGCACAAGAAGTCTTCAACTCATGGTTGTTTGATGCCTATCCCAAACTCTATCCCGAGATCAGTGATGCTTGGAATGATGCCTTCCCTGATCAAGCTCTGAAGGCCCCTGAGCCAATCACCTACTGGCCTCCTCAAGATGCAACAGGTGCTGTTGATAGAGAAAGGATCACTGAAGAGTGGACATCCTTATGCGAGCATCTTGGACTCAGAGGACATTCGAAGGAGATAATGGAGAGGAAGAATGAGCTGAAGATTAGAGTTTTCAAGCAATATGGACTTGAACCTATTTTCGAGTCCATCTGAGAAGGTTGTATCTTTTGTTGGGCATTTGTTTATAAGTCCCAGGTGTGTTTAAAACTTTTGAGAGTTGACTTCATGTAATTTGTACTTCATCATTTTTCAATGAAATGAACTCTACTGATGTTTTGCCCAAGATAATATCTCATTATCATTTAGGCTTATGTACTTGAATGTTTTACTTACAAAACCTGTGAACTTTGAATGTCATCTGAAGAACCTCATCTGAAAGAAGATATGTAATAAGATAGGTTCCGGCATAATCAAAAAGGGGGAAATTGTTGGGAAAATGTATAAGACTTATGTTTTGATTAGATGCCAACATGTCCCTCCTAAGTTGTTTTGTAAGTAAATTATTCAGTAGAGTTAATGTTTAGTTAAACAGTTCAAAGTGTTAAGAACTGGAGTGCAGTTAGTAAAAACTAGAGTGTATTTTAGTATGAAGTCTGCTGAAGATGAAGTCCACTGAAAGTAAAAGTCCGCTGAAGACTAAGTGATCTGAGAAAGAAGTCTAAGTCTTGAATGTTTTCTAAGTGCATTCTCACTAAGATTAAACTATCAGGAGAGGACAAAGGTCCACTGATAAAGAACTAACAAAGTACTGTTAATGCTAAAACACATTCAAAGCTGTTAGTTAATCTGGTTGGAACAAGGCAAAATGAATTTCAGTGAAGCTTCAATAAATGAAGGAATAAGAAGGTTCTCTCAGAGGAGTTCCACCTTAAAGCAAGACAAGAATCTGAGCACGCAGACTTAAGGTCCAATGAGAAGATGACACATCAGTGTACTTTACTGACAGTCGACCTGCCCCAGCCTGACAAGTACCAAAAGTCCTTCACCTAGCAATCTACAGAAAGTTGGTGAACAAGCATGGTTTTTGCAGCCGTTTCTTGACAAGACTTAAAGCTTCAAAAACAGCCGTTTGAGCCAATCAGATACAAGAAGACTTACTTGAGAATATTCAAATCCAACGGGAAGATTTTCAAGGAAGCCTATAAATACAGAAGGACGTGCACATTTCCAAGCACGGGAAACTCACAAGATCAAAGCTATCTCTACATTCATAACAACTAAGAAGCACTCGAAATTATCATTGTTTCCCAAGTGTTTCACTTTTGTAGAGAGCCTAACAAACCTTCTGTAACCAAGCTTAAAGCTATATCCAAATCTTAGAAAGAGATAATCCAATCCTAAGCCTTGAGCTAAACTTGTAAGGATTATCTCAAATTAGTTGGAACCAAAACCCTACTCAAAACCCTACTCAGTATTTAGGTTGAGAGCTAGTGTTAAGTGGTGTTAGTAAGCTGATTGTTGTATCAGTCTGAAAGCTGGTTTGTTTTGGGAACTAGGACCTGGAATTTCCTAGTGATCAATCATCCTAAGAGAGGATTAGTTGATCAGTGCACCTTGGCACTATAACACAAGGAATTCCAAGTGAAAGAAATTCTCCTGTTTGATCAGGACAGTGGACGTAGGAGATTCATCTCTGAACCACTTTATACCTTGTGTTCTTACATTCTGCTATTTCCTAAGTGTGTGTGAATTCAATAAGTTTTATCAAAGTAAAACGAGTTTTCTAAAGGGCTCACTAATCCGCATCTGAAAGCTAATTAGATAGTAGTTCAACTGAAAGTCTTGAGCTTTCAGTGGAGGTATTATCTCAGTAGGCTTTCTCCAAGTAACTCTCATCAGACCTTCAAGTCCACTGATGAGCTACTGTCTTAAGTAACCTGATAAGTTTTACAAGAAGTTTTAATTTGTAATCACAGGTGTATTCCCCCCCCCCCCCCCCATACACCTGTTTACTCGTTTCGGGACCATCAATATTGTTACGTCATATAGGTGTGAAAAATTATAAAAACATAATCGAATTACGTAATCAACACAACACTAGTACTGAGATACACGTGAGTATGTAGTTCACCGCAACGCACTGCGGCCGCAAAATGGTACAGTGATCACATACGCATTGTATAATAGAAACCAGTGACATGTCATTTATCGATAATCAGATAAAATATAACAGTTAATATACAATAAGTAACACATATTGCCAAGTAGCAATTTCATAACATATATATATTTAAAAGCCTCGACTTCTATGTAAGTCAGTCTACTTACGTCACATCTGAAAATAATAATAAGTCTTCTAAGTATCGAGCTACAACTATATATCTTAGGTGGATTCTAACATCGAAAGGAAAATTTCTAGTCAAAATTTTAGTCATGTAGAAACATAATTTAAACAATTAAAACACATAATTTAAACAATCAAAGCATATAATTTAAACAATTAGAACGCATAGTTCAAATAGTCACATAATAGCATATATGAAATTTATAAACTTAAACAAATATATTAATTTATGCAATTCATAAAATATTGTATTTTAATTGAATATAAACGGCATTTCGTAGTTCCTTCCTTGTAGCAAAAGGTGAAGCCCTCGCCCTCAGGGCCCCCACCCCCTGGCCCGACAGGATTGGGTGGAGGAGGTAAATCATGGTGACTCAGCGGCCCATTAGGTGGGAGGACTAGTGCCTGGTGCCCACAAGGAGCTATCCCCCACATTGGAGGGATAAAACTCCCACATTGCGGCTGTCAGGGCTCGATCCTGCGTCCTTGTAGCAATCTGCCACTCAGGAACCAACTGAGCTACGCCCATGCGGGCATTTCATAGTTCCTTCCACACCATGTAGGTGTTGTTTTGAGTTCTCGATCTTTTGATTGGAGTTTTGTTATGAAAGTCAATTCATTGCAGGGTCATAAACTTATAGGCACTTTTGATAATAAAACAAGAACATACCTTCGATGAGCTTCAGACGGTAATAGGAGACATATTTCCCCACAAAAGATTTAATTAATGATCTATACTTATATGATAAGAAAATTTTAATTAAACAAAGAGAATTTTTGGTTTGATGAAAACAATGATTTTGTTTTAGGTCCGAAAATTTGAACCTAGGCTCTGAAACCACCTGTAACACCCCGAATCCAAAACACATTAAATATCTCAGATTCGAGGTGCCACTTGTAACTAAAATCCGAAATATAAAATTTTTGATATAAAAGGGGATAACAAAATGAGAGATAAGTCTTATGCAGCGGAAGAAGTGAGTAGAATAATTTTAATAAGTATCTCACACAGGTATATCTATGAATATAAAGCTTAGTATTAACAGTAACATTTTATTCAAGCGGGGAACTCCGTGTCATCTCTATTACTGTCCTTGCTCCACGAAATCATAATCTGCAAGGGCTGTAAAAAGAGGGCGTGAGATTTGAATTCTCACGTATGGGTGATTTGCAACGTCATGGAATTAGTAAATCCGAAATTTGTTAAATTATACTCATTAATAAAGTATTTAATTTATTTAAGCAATTGACATATAAATATGAATAACATATATCACAGAAGTAACAAGTTCACGTAATAATTAATTGGGCTTAGCAGATTCCACATTCACGTAATTAATATATCACATGTTGATTCACAGTAAGGGACAAAGCCCAAAACCGTTTTCAAGTATCGGCCCAATCTGCCAAAGTCATTTCCAATACATTGTAAATCTCCCCTAAACCATTTCTGTTGGGAAATTGTATAGACTTAAGTTTAGATTAAGATGCCAAAATGTTCCTCCTAAGTTATTTGTAAGTAAAATATTCAGTAGAGTAAGAGTTTAGTTAAACAAGTTCAAAGTGTTAAGAACTGGAGTGCAATTAGTAAATTCTAGAGTGTATTGAAGAATGAAGTCTGCTGAAGTCGAAGTCCACTGAAGACAAGTGATCTGAGAAATAGTCTAATTCTTGAATGTTTTCTAAGTGCATTGTAACGCCCCGAACCCAGAATATATTAATTATATCGGATTCGAAGTGTTATTGTGATCAAAAGTCCAAACTATAAAATTTTTGAAGGAAAAGTAATTGAATTGAAAGATAAGTTTCATGCAGCGGATAAGTGGGAAGAAATAATATAATAGAGTATTGCACACATAAGTGCATCTGTATCTATATATATAAGGAAGGATAAAGGATTATGTATCTTTATGATAATACACACTGAGTTTTGATGACTGAAACACACGGTAAGAAGTAGCGTCTTGCATAGCAGTAGCGACATCATTTATTTATGAATAGAATAATAGGCATCATTGTATTATTAATAGTGTATTAAGCAAACGGGAAACTTTGTGTCTTCTGTATCACTGTCCTTGCTCCCCGTAATTGTAATCTGCAAGGGGTTAGGAAAAGGGGCGTGAGAATTGAATTCTCACATATGGGTGATTTGCAACATCATGGGATTGGTAAATCCGAAGTATATTAAGTTATACTCATTGATAAAGTGTTTATTCCATTTAATCAGTTGACATATAAACAAGATTACGAAGTTCCGTATAAGAAACAGTTTATATGATATTTTAATCGGCATTAAACATATTTCGCATAATATAATTGAAGTAGCACAAGTTGATTCACATAAGGGCAGAGCCCAAGATATATTCACGTATTGTCACAAACCACATTCGTACGACCATTCCACTTCCAGCAACTTACTCCATCAAACCACAACAACCCACAAAAGATAAGCAAACCATCAATGGCCTTATTCCCAGTGCGCACGTAGACAGCTGACCGGGGACCAGATCTAATCTAAATCAACAGCCTTGATTCCGAGGGCGTCCACGACAGCGTCCCCAGAGACTGAAAAATAAATCAACAACCTTGATTCCGAGGGCGTTCAACAACAACTCCCCGGAGGTCGGAATCTAATCTAAATCAACAACCTTTATTCCGAGGGCATCCCCGACAGCTCCCCGGAGGTTGGAAATAAATACCCACATCACAACTCCGTACTTACTGACTTTCCATAAAACTGACACAACAAACTTCACAGAGAAAAATACTTGATTGACAACAGAACTGATTCATGCTCACATAAGGTACCATAAGGTACTTACTCATGCAATAGTGATCGACTTACAAAACAACAGGCATTATATATCATATATAGTCATATCACATAATTCAAACAATTATATAATAGGTGCTACATTTATGTTGGATTAATTGTTTTAGATTGATTTAGTCGAGTTCAGAAAATACCGGCACAACGTCATTATTAGCAGATCAATCAACAGATCATCACCCACCTGATTGTTCTGAGTCTTGAGAATATTGTGTAGGCAGACGGTCGAGTCCTTCGTGTGTGTCCCGAAGAGTACAGAATCCTTATAAAGAGTCTTCCGATTAAAAGATCGACTTTTGAATTTGAAAAGTTCATGCGTTTGTATTTCGAGGATTGAGTAGAATTGTTGCCTTTAGAGAACTATTGAAAACTAAAGTTTTCAAAGGTTGATTTCTATTTGATAAGTACACCCATTTTTAAGAGGAGGTGTATTAGGGGGGTGTATTTACTAATTTCAGAGGTGTCCTTAGCAAAAGTCTTTTAAAGAAAACATAATTATTATTATTCTTGGAAATACTTAAAAGAATAAAATAATTATTTAAGAGTATTAATAAGAAATAAAAAAAAAAAGAGTTTTTCTTTCTAAGATTTCTATTTTCCATTTTTAAAAGAATTCTTGAATAAAACTTCTCTTTTAAACTTATTAAAAGACTTGGATTTTTCTAAGAAAATTACATTATAACTAAAATAGTTTATAAAAAGGTATTCTTCTTTTTTCTAATATTAGTGATACTTCTAAAGTTGGTTTGTAATACTTCTAAAATAAAAGATTATATTAAAAGGCTTTATTTTGTGTTTCTAAAATTCTAACAGGGGTACGAGGAGAAGACGAGTTTCCCTTTGTTTACGAAATTTACCCAATAGTGTTTAACCAACAAGTTTCATCACCAACAACTATACTAACTCATTAAAACAAGGATACTTAATGGACTAAGCCAAAAATCACCATATCACTAAAATAGTGATACTAAACATCCACAAGAGTAATACTAGTCCACTAAGTCAAAGATACCATACATCTAAAACAACAATACTTCATCATTCAAACACTAATACTAAAACACTAATCCAAAGTCCAACTCATAGCTAGTGAAGAAAAGAAACAGGGGAATTAATATGTTCAAAAATTATACTTCTAAAGAGTGATACAAAGAAAACAAAACAACAATACTAAACAAGTTAACTAATGACACTAAAATACTAAACCAATTCTAACAGTAAGTTTGCCTTTCTCTTTTGCTTCCTCGTAATTGTTTTCGAACAACTCATCCATAATCTGAAATTTACGAATGAAAGAATGAAAAAAATAGAGACCTTACGAGCCTCGGTTCGAGGTGTTAAACGGGCGGCCTAACGGCGTCGATTTGGAAATCGATGATTCGTTTGAAAAATCGGGCAGCCTAACGGCGTCGTTCGGGAATTCGGAAAATGGATTTGAACAGCCTAACAGCGTCGATTGGGATTTCCAAAAATTCCGGCAGCAGCGAATTGGTTTAACGGCATCAATTTGATCGGAAAATTAGACGAAAAGGAGGTCTCGGTTAGAAATTGGAATAAATCTTCAAAGAGTGGAATTGAAAGGGGGCTTTTTGAATTGACTTACTGGAAATGGAATAAAAAGCGGCGGCGTTGGCTTGAGGAGGCGGCGGCGCTGGGCTGAGACGACGGCGGCGCTGGGGCTTCGAGGCGGCGGCGCTCTCTGGTGGTCTGCGTCGCGACCGAAGGAGAGAGAGAGGCGCTGGGCGGAGCTTCAGCGGTGTGAGAGAGGCGGCTGAGCACGGCGGCGCTTCGTCGTTCGCCGGAGGAGGAAGAAGGAGAGGCGGGCGGTCGTGGCTTTGCGACTGGAGTCGCTCGGCGGCGCTGCTTCCGAGTGGTGGTGAGCGGCGGCCGACGGAGGAAGAGGCGCGACGGCTGGGACTTCGTCGGCGTGAGGCACGGCAGCGCTTCACCGGAAAAAGAAAAGAGGTGGAGGCGTGGAGTAGAGAGGAGGAAAAACTGATATGCGTTTTTTGTGAAATGAGAAGAATGAGGAGAGAGAGAGACTTTTTCCTATTTATACGGATTCCTCTTAAGGAAACTTAACAATTCCATATTAATATTTCAAATCCGGATTCAAACATTATCCTTTTAATAACTTTTATTAAAAGAAAATTTTAATTAAAAGAAGGAAAAGATTAGTGGTTGAGAATTAAAGATAGAGATTTTCATGAGATTTTAACTTAATTGCTAGGAATTAATTAGGGGCTCGTTTGGTTTTCGAGAATTTAATTTGAGATTAACAGTATCTTTTAATTAATTAATTAATTACTGAAATTTTGATTATCCACAAAATTACACGGATCGAAATCCTTAATTTGATTTAAATATTTAATTTCTCGTAGTCCTTTATTCGTTTGAAAGATTCGATTTCTTTCTTCGAATTTAGGAATTTATAAAAAGGGGTATATATATATAAATTACACTAATAACACACAAAATAATTAAAATTAAAAGAAACAAAGATAAGAAAATAAAATAAGGTTTCTAATTAAAGAAAAAGGGCATAGAACGGGACGGGGTATTACATTCTCACCCCCTTAACAGAATTTCGCCCCCGAAATTCGTCTCTTAGGTACTACTTAAGCATTGAGGGTATTTGGCTAGGACTTCATCCTCTCTTTCCCAAGTCGCTTCTTCTTTCCCGTGTCGGCTCCACTGAACTAGCACTAAAGGTATCTCTCGATTTCTTAACAAGTGTAACTTTCTTCCTAAGATAGTTACTGGAACTTCTTCGTAAGTCAGGTCACTGCTTAGACCTAAATCTACGTGATTAATAACATGGTTTGGATCGCTCACGTATTTCCTGAGTGTAGATATGTGGAATACATTATGCACTTGTGATAATTCTGGTGGTCAAGCTATGCGATAAGCTACATCCCCGATTCTATTCAGGATGTCAAATGGTCCAATGTATCGCGGCTTTAGCTTACCTCTTTTTCCAAAACGGATTAGACCTTTCATTGGCGCAACTTTGAGAAATACTTTCTCGCCAATGTCAAATTGTAAATCCCTTCTTCGGGTGTCGGCGTATGACTTCTGACGGTCCTGGGCCGACTTGATTCTCTCTTTAATTTTTGCGATTATCTCAGCTGATCTTTCGACTAGCTCGGGTCCGAGAATCTTTCAAATCCCGACTTCGTCCCAACAAATTGGCGATCTACACTTCTTCCCATAGAGTGCTTCGTACGGCGTCATTTGTATTGTTGCTTGATAACCGTTGTTATATGCAAACTCTACCAATGGTAGGTGACTTTCCCAACTTCCTTCGAGATCTAGAGCGCAAGCTCTGAGCATATCTTCGAGCGTCTGAATAGTTCTTTCCGATTGCCCGTCAGTCTGCGGGTGGTATGCGGTGCTGAATTTCAATTCAGTACCTAAGGCTCGTTGCAGACTTCCCCAGAACTTGGAGGTAAAACGGGGGTCTCTATCGGATACTATCGAGACTGGTACACCGTGCAGTCTGACTATCTCTGCAATGTATAGTTGGGCGAGCTTGTCCAACGTGTACGTCATTCTTATAGGGATAAAATGGGCAGTTTTCGTAAGTCTGTCTACGATAACCCAAATGGCATCATGATTCTTCACCGTTTTCGGAAATCCGGTGACAAAATCCATAGTGATGTTCTCCCATTTCCATTCTGGCATCTCTAGAGGTTGCAACAACCCTGAAGGTCGTTGATTATTTTGCTTTAACTCGTTGGCAAGTTAAACAACTCTTGACGAATTGAGCTATCGATCTCTTCATACCTCTCCACCAAAAGTTCTCTTTCAGTCCCCGGTACATCTTCGTCTCTCCGGAGTAAACGGTGTAAGGAGTACTATGTGCCTCTTTCAGAATTTTGTTCCTCATTCCGTTATCCTTAGGCACACAGATTATGTTATCGAACATTAAAGTTCCATCAGTACTCAACACGAACCTCTGAATGGTTCCTTCTTCAGCGCACTTACGTATTCCTCTCAAGAATTTATCGTCCTTTTGCGCTCCTAATATCCTTTCTTGTAATGTCGGTTGCAGGGTGAACGCGTAAACCATGGAATCTGCACAACACTGTGTGGAAAATTCCAAATTTAAACGAGAGAGTTCTCCTATTAGTGGTAACTGTGTGGTCGGAACGACGCTTAGTTTTGTATCTTCCTTTCTACTCAAAGCGTCTGCCACTACGTTTGCCTTTCCAGGGTGATAGTGGATAGTGCAATCGTAATCTTTTACCAATTCGAGCCATCTTCTCTGACGCATGTTCAATTCTTTCTGCGTGAAGAAGTATTTTAGGCTCTTATGGTCAGTGTAGATCTCACACTTTCCCTCGTATAAGTAGTGTCTCCAAATCTTCAACGCGTGAACTACTGCGGCTAGTTCTAAGTTGTGCGTTGGGTAGTTTTGTTCGTGGTCTTTAAGTTGCCGGGATGCATAAGCTACAACTTTCTTATTCTGCATCAGAACACAACCCAAGCCTGACAAAGAAGCGTCTGTGTAAATAACGAATCCTTCTGATCCATCTGGAATGGTTAACACAGGCGACGTGGTTAGCCTCTTTTTTAGTTCTTGAAAGCTTTCTTCACAAGTTGAATCCCAAGTAAACTTCTTAGTTTTCTTGGTCAGTTTCGTCAGCGCTTTCGCAATGCTGGAAAAATCTTGTATGAACTTGCGGTAGTACCCTGCTAACCCAAGAAAACTCTGAATTTCATTGACGTTAGTAGGTGCCTTCCAGTTCATGATGGCTTCTACCTTTGCTGGGTCCACTTCAATTCCTTTTGCGGAAATTATATGCCCTAAGAACATAACACGGTCGATCCAAAATTCACACTTGCTGAATTTGGCATACAACTTCTCTCGTCTCATCGTCTCTAAGACTGCTTTGAGATGTTCTTCGTGTTGTTCTTTGCTCTTAGAGTATACGAGTATGTCGTCGATGAAGACGATGACGAATTGATCCAGGTGCGGATGAAACACTCTGTTCATCAGATCCATGAAAATTGCCGGAGCATTTGTTACTCCGAAAGGCATTACGGTGAACTCGTAATGTCCATACCGAGTCCTGAATGCTGTCTTTGGGATATCCTCACTCTTGACCTTTAGCTGATGGTACCCAGACCTCAGATCGATCTTTGAGAATATGGTAGCATTCTTTAACTGATCAAACAAGTCTTCTATCCTTGGAAGAGGATATTTGTTCTTAATGGTCAGTTGATTGAGACCTCGGTAGTCTATGCATATACGGAAAGTTCCATCTTTCTTCTTTACGAACAACGCGGGTGCTCCCCACGGTGATGCACTAGGCCTGATGAACTTCTTTTCAAGCAAGCCCTGCAGTTGTTCTTTCAGTTCTTCTAACTCTTTTGGCGCCATTCGATAGGATGCTTTAGATACTGGTGCTGCCCCGGGTATCAAGTCGATGGAGAACTCTATCTGACGATCGGGAGGTAACCCGTTTAATTCCTCGGGGAATATGTCAAGATATCCATCCACAATTGGCACTTTGATGCGTAACTTATCGTCTATCTCTCCTGCTGAGATGTGAACGAGGTAAGCTTGGCATTCCTCTTTTCGTAATATTGCTGCAGCTTGGATTGCTGATATTACTCGGATTTCCTTCTTGGTCTTGATTTCACGAAACGCGAAGCGTTGGCCATCACGAGTTTTGAGGTTGATCTCGTGTTCGATGCATTTTATTATCGCTTTGTTTCTCATTAACCAGTCAATGCCTAAGATTATGTCAAAGGTTTTCATCTTAAGGACGTGAAGGTCGGACTCTATCAAGTGATTGTCTAGCGTTAGAGGTAAACCTCTAATTTGACCCTCAATTTCCATAGTAGTTCCAGATGGAATACTCACATTTAAAACTTTTCCTTTTTCCTCGACTAATCCTAACTTTCTTTTAAAGTTATCAGATATAAAGGAATGAGATGCTCCAGTATCAAACAATACATACGCAGGTTTTTCAAGTACAAAGACGGTACCTGCTAGCGTCTCATGCTGCTCAGGCTGAGCTGGTCCTTTCAGGCGAAGTTGCTCTCCACTGCTTTCTCCTTCCTCTAGGATAGCATTCACGTGGCCTGACCTTCTCTGACCTTGGTTGGGCGGTCCTCTGACTGGGGGTCCCGTCTGGCGGTTGTTAGGTGCAGGCAGCTGACGAGCCTGGTAATTGTTTACCTGTTGTGGGCGATACTGAGCATTGTTAATCAGTTGATGATTGTTGTTTGGTGGTTGGGCACATTCATTGGACTTGTGCCCTGGTTGATTGCAACGAAAACAAATTACTCCTCCCTGATTACAGGGTCCCCAGTGTCTCATTCCACACCTTTGACAGTTCTGGTTGGCTCGAGAACCAACAAAGTTATTTCCTCTGGATGGCGGAACTGGATTCCTTTTAAAGTGTGGCTGCCAATTCCGATTGACAGGGACAGTAGTCGGAGTCTGTTTGTACTCCAAGTTTTGGCTGATCGAGACCAGCAATGCTCGATGGAAAACTTCTCCATAGCTTTGCACCTGAAGGCCAATTATAATTCCTGCTACCTCGGGCCTCAAACCCTGCTCGAATCTGCGAGCTTTTCTTTCATCGTCACCCACCAGATGTGGGGCATAACGAGACAGTTGATTGAACCTTCTCTCGTACTCTATCACTGAGAGAGTTCCCTATCGAAGGTTGACAAATTTCTGTTCTTTCCGATCCCTCAGGACTCGTGGAAAGTATCGGTCCAGTATAGCTTTCTTAAAGTCTTCCCAAGTAAGGACCTGTTTAGCTTCTTCGTCCATAGTTCATTCATAAGACTCCCACCATTGGGCTGCATCCTCCATCAGTTGGAACTGGGCACATGAGACTTTCTGTGCATCAGCCAGTGCCATGTGTCTGAAGATACGTTCCAATCCCGATATCCACTCCTCAACTTCAAAGGGATCTTCTTTCCCATTCAGCCTAGGTGGCTGCAGTCGTCGAAAGCGTTCGACAAAGTCATTCATCCTGGGCGCCATCTGAGGTATAAGCCCGTATAGCGGTGGATGAGGTGGTGGAGCTTGTTGCTGAATGTAGTTCTGAAGAGAGATCGGTATTTCTCTCGCAATATCGTTTTCTGGCGCGACCTGTTGAGGCGGCTCAGGTTCAGCCTGAGGGGGTGGGTCTTGTCCTATAGGATCTATTGGTTCAGGAATGGGGTTAACGCGGGGTCGTCCACGTTTACGTCCGGGTGCCATTTTAAAGGTAGTTCTGATCGAAAAGAATAATATTGTTACGATATGTATAGGTGCGAGAAAGTTATAAAAACATAACCGGATTAACCAAATCGACACAACGCTAGCACTGAAACACGTGTGGTACGTAATTCACCGCTTCGCATCGGGGCCCTCAATGGTACAGTGCTCACATTCGCACAGTATTCTAGGAACCAGTGGTATGTCATTAAGCGATAATCAGATAAAATATATGACAGTCAATATAAAGCAAGTAAAACACATTGACAAGCAGTGAGCACATAATAAGTATATATATATCTAAAAAGTTTTGGTTCTACGGAGTCAGTCTCCTTACATTACGTCATGGAATGCAAAAGGTTTCTAGGTAATGCTATAGCATCGTGTCCTCACATCGAATGGACCACGAGCGACAAAAAGGAGGGGTTAGAGCTACGCTGCTATGGCCTATAAGGAAAACGACCACGCAAAATGACTACTACTATATGTCAAGCGGCTACCACCTATACTATATATATGCATCTACTACTATATACAAGGTCTGGAAGTCCAACTAGTCATCAACCTCTGACTCTGTTGGGGAATCTATCTCTACCTCTGGCTCATCTCCCTCAAACTCAACAACTTCGGGCTCGACTCTCGCTAACTCTATCATAGTATGTGCGGCTTCTCCCAAGCCGAAAGGTCCCTCTCCAGCTAGTCAACTCGCTACCCAGTAGGCGATGGAGGTATCCCGCTGCGCGAGAGCTGCATCCAAGTGTAGATTGGCCCTCCGGGTGGCGAAAAGAGAGTACTCGTCCTGGGAGATGGCGGTTGCTCTAGCCGCAACGGCCGACATCCGTGCTAGCCTGGCGTCCTCCCGGTGACCGTCCGATGTGGCCAGGTCATGCCCGGCGAGTGCAGCGGTCTGGTAAGACAGCCCGTGGTTAACATCCGCGTGCCAAATCACCCTCTGGGCTTCCACCCAGTAGGCTTCTAGGTGCACCTGAGGTCCCTGCTCTGGGTCGTCCACCCTCATACGATCTAACAGTCCGGCAGCGATGGGGCGGAAGATTTCGATCACTCCTCCCGCGAATCGGGTCGCAGCTGCGAAGTCGGTCTCAATGTGGGGCTCTGGGGCAATCCTTGCCCTTTCGCGTGACTCTAAAAAACGGGCAGTGAAGGCATCAATGGTCTCTACTTCTAACTGCTGAATCTCTAAGTACTGGGCCACATCCATCTTAGGCTTCCTATAGGGAAAGGAAAGTTCTAGTCAAATTTTAGTTTAAAAAGGAAAATAACCGTAAAGTAAATATTTAAAGCATGTAATCAAAGAAATCACATAATATCATTTATGAAGTTCACAAATTATCCAAGTATTCTTATTAATTACTCGAGTTTCAAGAGCAACTTATACTAAATTTTGTAGTTCCTTTTTCACGGTACAAACATTGTTTTGAGTTATCTTAACCTTTTTGATCGCGTAATATTATGAAGTCAAGCTATTCTGAATTTTTGTAGGCCTTTAAACAATTTTACAAAAAGTAGTAACGTACCTTCGAGGAGCTTGTAGACAGTAACCAGAGACACGTTTCCCCCAGAAAATTTAATATTTTAATACTTAAGTGATAATAAATAATTTTAGTGTGACGGGAAAACAAGATTTGGGGTTAGGTCCAAAAGTTTTGAACCTAGGCTCTGATACCACCTGTAACGCCCCGAACCCAGAATATATTAATTATATCGGATTCGAAGTGTTATTGTGATCAAAAGTCCAAACTATAAAATTCTTGAAGGAAAAGTAACTGAATTGAAAGATAAGTTTCATGCAGCAGATAAGTGGGAAGAAATAATATAATAGAGTATTGCACACATAAGTGCATCTGTATCTATATATATAAGGAAGGATAAAGGATTCTGTATCTTTATGATAATACACACTGAGTTTTGATGACTGAAACACACGGTAAGAAGTAGCGTCTTGCATAGCAGTAGCGACAACATTTATTTATGAATAGAATAATAGGCATCATTGTATTATTAATAGTGTATTAAGCAAATGGGAAACTTTGTGTCTTTTGTATCACTGTCCTTGCTCCCCGTAATTGTAATCTGCAAGGGGTTAGGAAAAGGGGCGTGAGAATTGAATTCTCACATATGGGTGATTTGCAACATCATGGGATTGGTAAATCCGAAGTATATTAAGTTATACTCATTGATAAAGTGTTTATTCCATTTAATCAGTTGACATATAAACAAGATTACGAAGTTCCGTATAAGAAACAGTTTATATGATATTTTAATCGGCATTAAACATATTTCGCATAATATAATTGAAGTAGCACAAGTTGATTCACATAAGGGCAGAGCCCAAGATATATTCACGTATTGTCACAAACCACATTCGTACGACCATTCCACTTCCAGCAACTTACTCCATCAAACCACAACAACCCACAAAAGATAAGCAAACCATCAATGGCCTTATTCCCAGTGCGCACGTAGACAGCTGACCGGGGACCAGATCTAATCTAAATCAACAGCCTTGATTCCGAGGGCGTCCACGACAGCGTCCACGGAGACTGGAAAATAAATCAACAACCTTGATTCCGAGGGCGTTCAACAACAACTCCCCGGAGGTCGGAATCTAATCTAAATCAACAACCTTTATTCCGAGGGCGTCCCCGACAGCTCCCCGGAGGTTGGAAATAAATACCCACATCACAACTCCGTACTTACTGACTTTCCATAAAACTGACACAACAAACTTCACAGAGAAAAATACTTGATTGACAACAGAACTGATTCATGCTCACATAAGGTACTTACTCATGCAATAGTGATCGACTTACAAAACAACATGCATTATATATCATATATAGTCATATCACATAATTCAAACAATTATATAATAGGTGCTACATTTATGTTGGATTAATTGTTTTAGATTGATTTAGTCGAGTTTAGAAAATACCGGCACAACGTCATTATTAGCAGATCAATCAACAGATCATCACCCACCTGATTGTTCTGAGTCCTGTGAATATTGTGTAGGCAGACGGTCGAGTCCTTCGTGCGTGTCCCGAAGAGTACAGAATCCTAATAAGGAGTATTCCGATTAAAAGATCGACTTTTGAATTTGAAAAGTTCATGCGTTTGTATTTCGAGGATTGAGTAGAATTGTTGCCTTTAGAAAACTATTGAAAACTAAAGTTTTCAAAGGTTGAATTCTATTTGATAAGTACACCCCTTTTTAAGAGGAGGTGTATTAGGGGGTGTATTTACTAATTTCAGTGATGTCCTTAGCAAAAGCCTTTTAAAGAAAACATAATTATTATTATTCTTGGAAATACTTAAAAGAATAAAATAATTATTTAAGAGTATTAATAAGAAATTAAAAAAAAAAGTTTTTCTATCTAAGATTTTTATTTCCCATTTTTAAAAGAATTCTTGAATAAAACTTCACTTTTAAACTTATTAAAAGACTTGGACTTTTCTAAGAAAATTACATTATAACTAAAATAGTTTATAAAAAGGTATTCTTCTTTTTTCTAATATTAGTGATACTTCTAAAGTTGGTTTGTAATACTTCTAAAATAAAGGATTATATTAAAAGGCTTTATTTTGAGTTTCTAAAATTCTAACAGGGGTACGAGGAGAAGACGAGTTTCCCTTTGTTTACGAAATTTACCCAATAGTCCTTTATTCGTTTGAAAGATTCGATTTCTTTCTTCGAATTTAGGAATTTATAAAAAGGGGTATATATATAAATTACACAAATAACACACAAAATAATTAAAATTAAAAGAAACAAAGATAAGAAAATAAAATAAGGTTTCTAATTAAAGAAAAAAGGCATAGAACGGGACGGGGTATTACATGCATTCTCACTAAGACTAAAACCATCAGGAGAGGACCAAGATCCACTGATGAGAACTAACAAAGCACATTCAATGCTAAACTTATTAAAAGCTGGTAGTTAATCTGGTTGGAACAAGGCAAAACGAATTTCAGTGAAGCTTACAATAAATGAAGGAATAAGAAGGTTCTCTCAGAGGAGTTCCACCTTAAAGCAAGATAAGAAACTGGGCAAACAGACTGAAGGTCCAATGAGAAGTTGACACGTCAGTGTACTTTACTGACAGCTGACCTGCTCCAGACTGACAAGTACCAAAAGTCTTTCCCTAGCTATCTACAGAAAGTTGGTGAACAGGCATTATCTTTTAGTCGTTTCTTGACATGACTTAAAGCTTCAAATAGAGCCGTTGGAGCCAACAGATAGCAGATCCACTACCCCTTCCCTTCCATCAGACGATGAAGAAGAGTACTCATTCTTAGACACTCTTAAGGATGAGGTGGCCTACTCTTTGGAGTCTAAGTATCCTGAGCTTGATGGGTTTCCCACTCTGAAAGCAATGTTCTTGAGACTGAGACTCCTTGTCCAGCTCAAAGACAGAACATTGGGTGAAATTTTGATGGCTGTCAGAGGCAGCAATGCTGAGGAGTGGAAGAAGGAGGAGATTGAAGTGTTGACATTTGCTGGGATGATCAAAACCAGACTTCTCTGTGATGAGAAGATATTTGAGAGTTTGGTTATGGACAAACTGGTTGAGGCAAAGAAGAGTGGAGGAGGAGAAGAGGCAGAGAAAGAGAAAGAAGTTGAGAAGCCAGTTGAAGCTGGGAAGGAGCAAGAGAAAGCAGGAGAGAAAGGAGAGGAGAAAGAGGAAGAAAAGGAAACTGAACTAGAAGGAGTTACTTCACCAAAGGAAAGTGGTGGTGAAGTAGCCAAGGATGTATCCATGGCAAGGGATACTGAGGCACAAAATTTGCCACATGAGAGCTCAGTAGAGGTGTCTACTGAAGTTCTCCCACAACAGCCCTCAGTGGTGACTAAGGAGTCAGCTGAGGTGTCTGGAAAGGTTGGAGTTGAAAATGAAAAAGAAAAAGAAACTGAGGTTGAGATAACTGGAGTTGTAAGTGGTGAGATTAGAGCAATCATCCCTGTAAAGGGTGAATTGGCTGAAAAGAATCTAGTCGAAAAAGAGAGAGAAAGTGAGAAAAGTGAGAAGAGAGAGGAGGAGGGAGTCCCAATGGAAGTAGATGCATCAGGAGAATTAGGATGTGAGGCTGAGGGGGAAAGAGCTAACCTTGTTTGTCATACAGGTATTCAAACTGATGAGGTTCCCCCAGTAGAGGTCAACCTAAATCCTCTGAAAGATGTTGTTCATTCACTCCAAGAAGAAAGCCTTCCTTCTCTCCAAGCACAGCTGAGGGATGTCCAGGAGATAGTACAAGAAGAAGTGGATGAGATGGTCATCCTCTCAGACCATGTTGATGAACTCATGGAATCCACCACAACATCACTCCAAAATCTTACTCTCAAAGTTGAAGATTCTCATCAGATGGTGATTGATGTTGTTGAAGGACAGAGCGTGCTTGTCATAGAAGCTTTGAAGAAGCTGGAGCAGAAGGAGGAAGAGGCCAGAACTCAATTTCTTAAAGACTCAGTGGAGAATGTCTCCATCAACCTAAAGTCCTCAGTAGAGGCTTTCTCAGCGGACCTACTTGGGAAGGTTGAAGGGTTGTGGAACTCAAAGCTGTCAGAATTCGAGGCCAAACACGAGGAACCTGGAGCTAAGCTGGGTGAAGTCCTGAAGAAGGCGGCAAAGGACTTCCCAACCCAGGAGAAAACAAATGTTTTGATAGATGAGAAGATGGCTCAGTTTGTGAACTTTGGGCAAACGGCTGGAGCAACACTGGAGAGACTGGAGGATGAAGTTGATAATTGCTCAACTGAGTTGAAGGCCTTAGCTCATGATCAGCTGAAGCTCAACATCACTGTGGCTGAATGTATGATTAATGCCGGAAAGGGGGGAAAGAGGATAAGCGCTAAAGATATGAAGCTGGACCCCAAGAACAAAATGAAGATTATCCTTGAGACCCCTGATTTTGAGAAAGGCCAACAAGTGAAGAGCACATTGAATAAGGTGGATGCTGAGGCTCAGAAGATTGCAGAAACCAAGAAAGGGAAGGAGAAGACCCCATCTGAGGACTTGTCAAAGTTTAAGAAAGCTCATCTGATGGAAAAAGAAGAGAGAGCTGCACAGAAAGGGAAAACTACCAAGAGGAAGGCAATTGACGTCCTCTCAGCTGAGGTGGCCAAGAAGACCAGAACCTTAGGGAGGTTGGCAGCTAAGTCCACTGGCTCATCTGAAGAAGTTGAGGTACTCCCCATTCTTAACCCTGAACCTCTTTCATCTGAACCTCCTAAATCTGCCCCCACAAGAGTAACAGAGCTCACTGAGCTTATCAAAGAGGCTGGAGGGATGAATGAGAGAGCACAGAAGCTGGCTGCTCAACAACAAGAAATGAGGGACAAGGTGGTTGGAAAGATGGAGACCATAGCTGAGATGACAGAAAGGAAGAGGAAGGAGAGGCTAACCACCTTTGATAAGACTACTTCCAAGAAGTTCAGGAATAGTTATCAAAGGTGGGCTGCTAAGCTAAAGAAAGATAATATCACTCCCTCAAAGGCCAAGTTTCCTCACCATGATGCATGGGTACCTAAGAAGCTCAATGATGCATGGGAAACTGCTAAAAGAGAATTTGTGTATTCCTATTATGTCAGTGGAGAATTGGGAAAAGACAATGTGCAAGAAGTCTTCAACTCATGGATGTTTGAAGTCTACCCATAGCTCTTTCCTGCCATCATGGAAGCCTGGAATGATAAGTTCCCTGATCAAGCCTTGAAGGCCCCTGAGCCAATCACTTACTGGCCTCCTCAAGATGCAACTGGAGCTGTGGATAGAGATCGGATCACAGAAGAATGGGTGTCCTTGTGCGATCAACTGGGTCTCAAGGGTCACTCAAAAGAAGTCATGGAGAGGAAGAATGAGCTGAAGATCCGAGTCTTCAAGCAATATGGACTGGAGCCTTTGTTCGAATCCATTTGAAAAAGCTAAGTGTTTTGTACTGGGCATTTGTTTATATCTTGTGTACTTACTTTCTGCTATTTCCTAAGTGTGTGTTAATCTCAAAGTTTATCAAAGTAAAACGAGTTTTCCAAAGGGCTCACTAATCCGCATCTGAAAGCTAATTAGATAGTGTTTCAACTGAAAGTCTTGAGCTTTCAGTGGAGGTATTATCTCAGTAAGCTTTCACAAAGTAACTCTCAGCAGACCTCAAGTCCACTGACGAGCTACTGTCTTAAGTAACATGATAAGTTTTACAAGAAGTTTCAATTTGTATCCACAAGTGTATTCTCCCCCCCCCCCCCCAATACACCTGCTTACTCGTTTCGGGACCATTAATTTCTCACCAACAAATCATGTGACCATGAATCTGAGTTATTATCACTCATGGTCACCACAAATAATATCAGTGACCATGAATCTGACCTATTGTCACTCATGGCCATACGTGTCAATCCACAAACAAAACTACTCAATGATTACTCGCTTTCCTCTTTCTCATAAAAACTGTCATTTCAAATTGTGGGGAGAATTCACATAATTCGTACTTGTATAAATTCATGATCACAAAATGCCCTTTATCATGCAATGGTGCTCGATTTAAATAAAATAATAGACATATTGTATCATATATAAGTATACCACGTAATTCAAATATTTATATTATAGGGATACATTTATGTTGGATTAGTTGTTTTAGATTTATTTGGTCGAGTTCAGAGTATACCAGCACAACGTATTATAAGCAGATCAATCAATAGATCATCACCCACCTCTTAACTTTAAAGCTAAGTTTCAACTGTCTTTGGAATTCTTTTGGAAGATAACTTGCGTTGTAGAGACGTCCCGAGATTGAATCAACAAATTATCAGATCCCTCGTGCGTATTTTGATTAGCACAAAATCCTAATACGGAATCATTTGATTAACAATTGGTTCTTGGATTATCGAAAGACCTAGAAGTTTGTTTTATAAAAACGAGAAAGTTGTTATCTTATAAGCTCATTGAAATAGACCTACTTAAAAACACACACTAACTTGGTAAAAACACCACTTTAAAAAAGGGTAATGTATTGGGGGTGTACTTACTAATCTCCATGTTGTATGACTATTTCGACTCTTATAAAACAATTTATTTGATATTCTTATTTTTTTATAACTAAAAAGCTTTTATAAATTAAAAGTATATCCATATAATATTTTTCTTGAAAATAAATAAAAGAAAAGGAAAGTTATTTAAATAATATTAATATAATAAAAGTCCCAAATTAATATTTTTCTTTCTAAAATTATTATTTCTTATTTTAAAAGAACTTTGAATATATTTTCTATATTTTATAAACAAAAACCTCTTTATTAATACTTATTTGGTTTTAGAAAGACTTGCATAATGAATATTAAAAATGGTGTATATAATATAATTTTTCTTTCTATTATTAGTAATACTTCCAAGATTGATTTTTGATACTTTCAAAATAAAAGAATAATATTATTTTCCCAAAAAACACTTTTCATTTGTTAACAAAATTGGATATAAACGACTTGTCTTTTTCGTTACTTTTTCCAAAATCAACTAAAATGATAATTTTGATAACTAAAAGTATTACTTTTAAAATCAAACAATACTATTCTTTTCTCCAATAAATTGGGACTGAATTTTAAAGAAAGAATAAAGTTTCCCTTTGCCCATAATTCGAACGGTAAACATGGAGAAGATGAATTTCCTTTTGTTACTAAGAAGTTCAACCAACAGTAATACTAACCAACTAAAACAATAACACTGATCAGTTATTTCAGTAATACTCAACAGCTAATTCAATAATACTAATCCATCAATTGAGTAATATCATCCAACCAAAACAAAAATACTTAACTCCCAAACCAACAATACTAAATAGTTATTCCAATAACACTAGTAGAAATTTAACAACAAAAGTCCATTTACAACTCTCCAATCCAACATCAGGGAATCTAAAACTGTCCAATTCCTATTCCAACTAGGACGAGAAATAAAGAGAAGTTTAGAAATTCTTACGAGCCTAACGGCGTCATTCGAAGACTTGTCGGGTTAATTTCGACAGCGTAATGGCGTCGTTTTGGTTCTCCCAAAATCAAACAGCGATCCAAGGAGGCGTTATCTCGAATTGGAATTTAAATGAAAAGAGTTACGGTTGATCGGAATTAAATGGAATTGAAATTGAAAAAGGGGGATTTCTTCACTTACTGGAAAAGGAAAATTAAGAGACGGCGGCGGCCGGGCTGGGATGCGACAGCGAAGGGCCTGGACGGAGGCCGAAGGCAGCGCGACGCGAGGGTGGCATTGCTTCGTGGCGGCGCTGGAAAAAGGGGAGAGGCGTCGTGGCTGTTGGCTCCGTGCGGGAGGCGGCGCGATGCGCGGCGGCTTTGACGGGCGCTGAGCGGTGGCCGACTTCGGGTCACCGGAAAGAGGAAAGCGGCGTCGCGGTGTTAGGCTGAAGGCGACCAGCATCTGGGTTGGGAGCACGGCGGCGGTCGATCGGCTGGGAGGAGCGGCGGTTGGGTGGTGCTGGAACGCGGCGATGGTCGCCGGAAAAAGGGAGGAAGAAGGCGGCGTGACTCTTGCTGGCTACGGCGGTCGGAGCGAAGGACAGCGCCGATGGTCGATCAGCGGAGGTGGGAGTTGGACGGAGGCGTGAGCAGCGGAAGAAGACGCGTTGAATCCTTCTTCTGGAGAGAGAAAAAAGGACGCGGTTTGGCTTTTTAAGAGAGAGAGTGCTGAGAGTGAATTTTGGGGATAATTGATGAATTTCCAATGAAAGGGACGTGTTTTATTTATAAGGGAAATTATACTTTCAATTTGTTAATTAATTTAAAAGAAGAGAAAAAATATACATGGCTGGGATTTAAAGTAGAAATTTAGGATATTTTCCTTCTCAACTCATACATCTTATGAATTTTTTAGTGCACCAATTTAATTCCGAAAACAAAATTAATACATTTTTAAAACTCAATTAATATTTTAAAGTATTTTAATTATTCTCAACAAATTATACGGATTGAAAACATAATTTTAAACTTTGAATGAGTAATTTCTTGTAGTCCCTTATCCGTTTGAAATATTCGATTTCTTTCTTAGAATTTGGGAATTTGAAAATAGAGTATATATTTAAATTACACGTTAGCACACAAAATAATAAAATTAAAAGAAATAAGGATAATATTATAAAATTATATAATTAAGGTTTCTAAGAAAAATAGAAGGTACAAAACGAGACGGGGTATTACACAAGACCTTCTCATATATATATATATATATATATATATATATATATATATATATATATATGTGTGTGTGTGTGTATGTGTGTGTGTGTGTGTGATTAAACAAACTAGTGATCGTAAATCTCGTGCTTCGCACGGCCGGTATTCGTTATATTGTTTAAACTATAATAATTATCATATTTTAATTATAAAACTAAAAATCTAATTATAGTTAAAAATATTTTAAACTAATAATTATAGTTTTGAGCTTTTGCCCCGGGCTGTGGGGCAACTCGTACCTTTTTCTTTTTCTTTTTAATAAATTTGCCTTTATTTGCTAACAATCTAAAAAAATTTAAAAATATAACTAAATTTTTCTTGAACTCAAATTAACGATACTTCTCATTAAATTTTGTATATTCTATTTATAGTATTAAATAATCAATACTTTAAAACAGTTCCATGATAAGTTTATTATTAATCATTTTCATATAAAATTTACTTTTGGGATATGATATAAATTGGACCTATCGCACTAACATTTCAACATAGGATAAGAGTATTTGAATTTGTATTATGTAGTTCCACGAGACAGTCTCACTCAATTTTAAATTATAGTTAAACTACTTTAAACAACAATCTACAATATAACAATTTTTTTAAATAATACATTTTCTTGTAAAAAGAAAAAAAAATATCAATATCAAACACATAATAGTAATTTATAACTTATTAAATATTTGTTAAAAATAATTTTTACAGGTTAAAAGAGTGATATAACACCCTACAAATAATTAAAAAGGTAATCAAATCAAACCAATTATAACGACTATTTTGTAAAGATTATTGTCATTACAATGTATGAACAAATTTATGTCTCAATAAGAATATAACATAAAATATTTTTAAGATGAGCCTTTATGACCTCAAGGCATGACTTGGATTTCCATCTCCACACAATTAGGCTATGAATTAGATGAATAATATGAACTATTTAACATTTCACCTCCACCCACTTTCAGCCGTGACCCAATTTCACCTCCAGGCGTGACTCAAATTTTCATTACCATCCAATTTTAGGTCACGTATAAATGCCTAAGTTTGTATGTCCTGTTCGATGGTGATCTGTGCAGGTTTGGCTGTTCACAGTGTGCGGAGAAATTGCAACGCAATGATTGAGAAATCACTCTTCCTCCAATATCAATATACTATTATAATTATTTAAAATAATTTTACCATTTTAATTTATACAATCCAACATTACTACCAAATTTATACCAAAATTAGTGAGACGAAGCATGTGACGACCCGTATTACCAATAAAATGAGATTCATAATAAATATTCAATTCTGACATACTTCAATATAAGAAAACACGATTATTCTCCAAAAAAAACATTCACTCGACAATGTTATGTAACAAAAGAAAAATGACATTTACAATTTCAGTAGGAAATTAAAAAAATAGATATTTATAAAAAATATAAATTTCACCAAACAACATTTGAATTCGGCATTATTGTATTTCACATAAGCACAATAATATTTCCTACACGTGCTTTGCACGGAAGTCATTTTCATAACTATATTTTTTATGTAATCATTTTATTTTATTTTTTTATACATTATTACAATGATTTAGCATAATATTTTTTACAACTTTTTAAACATACGTAGGTGTAACATGAAAAGTGTCCATTTTATTATAAAATATATATTCATAAGGAATTGCATATTATTTTATAATTCTTATCATCAACTCATCTTAATCGTAAATATAATATGTATAATTTAATATTATTTACAATAATATTGAATAACTACCAGAGACATCAGAACATTTAACATCAATTGTACCAATTAGAAGATAATTACAAATAGAGTTGTTGTATCACTTTCAAATATATACTTATTCAAAATGTTTCACATTTTTTTGTATAACAAAACAATATACAAACACTTAAACAATTTTCATCAGAAAAATAATAATCCATTTTTGAATAATTAATGATAAAACTTCTGTAATTGACTTGACTTAACACATTTCATGTATAGTATTTTATATCATTATGTATTAATTTAATTATTTAACACATATTTAAAAAAAAATCATAAAATTTAAAATCAACTATATATACATAGAGTTAATATAAATATAATATAATATAATAGTTATACCAACCATGCTATTGTCCGGTTACCATTATAAATAAATTATTAAACCTACACACACATCAATATTTTATAGTATACACAAATTTAAATAGTAAATAAAATCCATATGATTAATCATAATATTTATTTATCCAAAAAAAAAACATGATATTCCTAATAAAAGAAAAATATATTATTTCAAAACTCTAAATATTTATATAATTTTTTTGAAATACTATATTTTTGTAGTATTAAATTCAAGATTATTTCATTCGTCCCTTGATCATAATTTATATTCAACAGCTTCATGTTTTTTGTCAAGTTCAAAACAATGCACGCATTCCATAACTCAGATGAACTAATGGTGGCGGAGAAGAGAAGTTATACTACTTGATGCTACATCAATAATATCTTACCTTTAGATTGTAAACATGCATATAGTGTCTTCTGTGAAAGAATGAAAAATTGGTACCACCATAACCGTACAATAATAATTAAAAAAAAAAACACAGTCGACATTTAACTTAAGTGATCTCATTATTGAATCATAAACACCACGCTGTACTAAAAGATGAAAATAGAATAAATTTACAGTTTTTGTAAAAAAAAATATGAGAAGGTATTATGTGAATGATATTCACGGTAAAATTTGTTTAAAGGGTATTAGTAATGTAACACCCCGTACCGTTTTATACCTTTTTATATTCCTAGAACCCTTATTTTATATTATTATCTTTGTTTCTTTTGATTTTATTATTTTGTGTGCTATTGTGTAATTTAAATACATACCCTTTTATAAATTCCTAAATTCGAAGAAAGAAATCGAATCTTTCAAACGAATAAAGGACTACGAGAAATTTAATATTCAAGTTTAAATTAAGGATTTCGATCCGTATAAATTATTGATAAAAATATACTTTTATAATTCAAATACAATAAAATATTAATTGAGTTTTTAAAATTGTATTAATTATCAAATCGGAATTAAATTTGCGAACCAAACGATCCCTAAACCGTATCTAGTGGGATTGAAAATATCTAGAATTAAAAGAATGAATCTCAACCACAAGATTATTCCTTCTTTTAATTTAAATTAAATTAATTAATTAAATAGTAAAACAATCCCAGCCATATATTATTTCTTTCCTTTTAAAATAATTAATTAAAAAATAAATTTTCCAAGAAAATATCTCCTTCTCTTTCCTCTCAAAATTAAAACCGCGTACGTTATCCCAAATTTCCCATTTCACAAAATCAATCTATCTCTCTCCCTTCTCTCTTGCTCTCTCTCTAAAATCGGCCACAATCGCCGACGTGTCCAGCCAATCTCCGCTGTTCTCTTCGTCGGACACCACCAGCCGCGGAGCCGCCGCCTTGCGTCGCTCTCCCACGACGATCGAAGCAGTGCCGCCACTCAACCCAGTGCGCGATCGCCTCTCGCCTCTTTCCCGTCGCGCAGCGACGGCACGACGCCACCACCGTCTCCAAACAAAGTGCCGTCCGTCGCCTCTACCTCAGCGCCGCAGAGCCAGCGCCATCGTCTCCTTTTTACGGAAGCGCCGCCGTGACTCGCCTCCTCCAAGACGCGAACGCTGCCCTCCACCGCCCAAACGCCACTGTCGCACAGCACGAAGCGCCACCGCCTCTCAATTCGCCGAGCGCCGCGTCTCGCATCCCTCCCTCTGATTCGACGCCAATCTCTAACTTCTCTGTGATGTCGTTGCTCCCAGTGTACCGCCGCCGTCTACCTTACTATTTAAGTGAGTTCTTATTTTGTTTGATTCTCCAATTCATTTGATTTAACAGCTTGCCTTCAATTAATTCCCCTTTTGAATTTAATCTCACAATTTCAATCCCGTTCCGTGTATATTCGAGACGTTGCCGTCTCTGCTCTTTCTGATGATGCCTCTTTGGATCGCTGCTGTCCGTTTGATTTTGGGAGAGCCGAAACGACGCCGTTAGGCCATCCATTTATTCGACGAGTCACCGAACTACGCCGTTAGGCTGCTCGGTTTGGGACTCGTAAGAATTTCTAACCTTCTTTCTATTCTTGTACTAGTTAGGATGGGAAATAGGCATTGTTAAGTTTTGTAAAAAAATTGGAATTATGTTTTGTTTAGAGACTGTGAGATGGATGGAGTTTTAATGTTGTTGGTACTACTGAGTTTATTGTTTAGTGTTATTGAAGTTGTTAGTTAGTATTGTTAGGTTAGTGTTGTTTAGTATTGCTGGTTTTGTTGTTTAGTATTGTCGAATTAGTTGTTTTGTGTCATTGGAATAATTGTCTAGTATTCTTAGTTTGGGTGTTTAGTATTATTAGTTTAGTTGGATGATATTATTGAGGAGATTAATTAGTTTGATTTGTCTCCTCTGCCTACTGTTCGAATTAGGAGTAAAAGGGAAACTTTATTTTTCTTTAAATCATTGTTCTTGTTTCTTTGGGAAAGGACTAGTACTATTGGTTTTTTAAAAGAGGTACTTTAGTTATTAAAATTATTATATTAGTTGAATCTAGAAAAAGGAACGAAAAAGATAAGTCGAGTTATATTCAAAATTTCTAGAAACAAATAGAAAAGAGTTTTTGAGA
The DNA here is from genome assembly GCA_947034835.1 of Ballota nigra. Taxonomy (NCBI): domain Eukaryota; kingdom Viridiplantae; phylum Streptophyta; class Magnoliopsida; order Lamiales; family Lamiaceae; genus Ballota; species Ballota nigra. The sequence continues at coordinate 28,875,789 of OX344727.1, forward strand.
AATTAATATAATTCTTTTAAAAGTAACACTAATCAACTTTAGAAGTATTATTAATATGGGTGAATTACATATAGGTGCCAAATGGTACATTTTATTGGATTTTAGTTCAATGTGGAATCAAAATTACAAAATGGTTCAAAATGTGGGTCCTCCTCTATTATTTTGCTATTGCTTGTCTGGCTGCATGATGTGACAGCTACGGGTGTGCAAACTTGTAATTAATTTGCACATATATTATTTTACTCCATTTTTTTACTTAAGTTTTCAGATTTAATTTTATATTTTATAAATGTATCTAATTTTTTTATTTTACTCCGTTTTACTTAATTTTCCAGCTTTAATTTTATTTTTTATAAATGTATTCAATTTTTTTATTTAAATTGCGGTTGTGCAAACTTTTAATTAATTTGCACAAATATTATTTTACTCTATTTTTACATAATTTTTCAGCTTTTGTTTGAACCAATTTGTAATAATTTCATTAAAAAAATTGAATATATTCAAATCTTTTTAACATTACATATTCAAAGTTTAAATTTGACAATTTTATAAACTAAAGTTACATATTCATGTCTAATGCAAATAATATAAAAATTTGCACACTTCCTTTATCTTCAAATCTTGTCTCTCTCTGTTGCCTCAGCTCAAAGAACTTCATCACCTTCAATGAAAAATACAAATGCGGGTTCAATTTGAAATTACAACTTCAAAGGCAATATCAAGATTAATAATAATAATAATAATTTTATTAAAAATTTACACAGTCATTATCATATAAACAGACTCTGGAGTCTGGACACATACTCACACACAGTCACACACATAACAGACACCATCACCACAAGACAGACGCACACACACCACAACACACATATAGTAACACACGCACACCAAACAACTAAACACATAACACACACCATCACCACTTACAATCGCACACACACCACCACCTATGCGCGCACACACACCACCACCACAAACACATGCACACCACCACAAGCACCCCACACACCTGCACACACACTAGTGCATATTTAAAATCACAAATACCAAATTAAATAGATCGTTTTTTTTTTCCAAAAAACAAAAGAACTTGCCCCAAAACATGCATCCCATATTATTTCGTATCAAACCTTGATATGTGTAAAAAATTTGCAGAATAAGGCGGGTCAGATCTCGGCGGTGGCGCCTATTCGATCGGAGGCATTTCGTGTTGGGAAAATAGGGGTGCCCAGAATCTATTCGGGATGAAATTTAAATTCAATTATTATTAGCATGAATTAATCCTAATTAATTCAAATAATAATTCCAACAATAAATTTAACATCATGCATGTTGAATTAATTCACATAAAATCTAGGCGGAATAAACAAGAATTTATGTGACTTACGTACCCCTTGTAGAATTGGCCTTTGAATAAACGGGACAATCACGATCACGCTTTATCAACCCAAAAACCTTCTCAAGTATTCCCCTTTCGCCTTACTTGATCACCGGTGGGAGATGCTTTCAAGTAATTAGAATAACAAGGGAGAAAGAAAAAATAGTGTTGCTGATTTTTTTTTTCAACGCTGTGAAAGTAAACTGGAGATGAAATAATCATCCCCTATATATAGGAGAGGGGTGAACGAAATTTAGGTGTATTTTAGAGGAGATAAATTTTTTTTCTTGGCCTCCAAGAAATCTTGAATATATCCCATATATTCTTTTCTCCATAAAAAAATATTCCACAAAAATCTCACCCTCCTAATATATGCAATTTTTGAAATTTATAGATTGAGAATGTAAGATTTGGATCTTCTTGAATTTATGAGATAATCTTGTATTCCAAGAATACTTATCTTCCATAATATCTTTCCAAGAAAATCAACAAAATCTTTTCTCTCTCCATATCTCTTATTTTCGAAAATCTCAAGAAAAATCAGCAAATATATTTTCTTTTATTTTAATCACCTTATTATTATTGGGCTACTTAATGCGCTACTTGAGGGGCCTTTAGGAGAATTAAGATTTGACCTCCAATGGGCTTCTGAATTTCAATATTGAGCCCCAATATAATTCAGCCCATTAATATTAATTAGTACCGCTAATAAATTAATATTGCACTATCCATCTTAATCCATATTACGAAAATATGGGCTCCCGGTTATTATTTCCCGCATTTAAGATTATCAAGTCCAATAATTAATTAAGCTTCTGAATAGCTCTAAATTAATTAATATATTTCACCTTGGAGTAAAGACAGCTCAACATTAGTATCCGTACCGAAGAAACTGATTCTTCACTTGCAAGATTTGGTACGATAAAACTTCTGAGCCCACCAAGGGGACTAATCACACGAGCCATACTCGCACGCGTTTCTCCGTATTAAATCTTAGCAACCGTCGTATGATTAATATTACTGCCCAAGACACAAAGTTCGAAGTCACAATGATTCTCACCCAACATGAATCAAAGCAGTAACCATTAAGCACACACGGTCCTATTTAAGTGACGGAGATTAAGAAATCAACAACCACTGAGGTCTAATTCTTCACATTTCAGAACAAAAGAATTTATCCTCGCTGTAGGTCCTCTTCAACACATACTAAATATGTTAGTGCAATCTCTAAGTCAAGACAGACCAATCTGAGACTTACACATTGACCTTTCACGGCGGATTGTTCAATTCCACCTAGGTCATGGAAATGTACGTTTAGTTACAAGAAAACTGTTAATGTTATCTTCCGTGATCGGGTATCACCACATTAACTACAATGTAACTAGTACTATTATGAATTTTTTGCAATAAATATTCAACATTCAATCATATCTAAAGCATATGCGATAAAAGAATTATTCCCATAAACAAGTGTTTGATACACGAGTTATACAAAGTAAAAATATACTTTCACGTATAACTCCAACAATCTCCCACTTATACTTAAAGTCTGCTTTTTAGTATACATCATGCATGTCTTAGTGTAGTAGCTCTACGTGACATCTCATGTCAACCTACACTAACCTAATAATTCCTCCCACTTATACTTAAAGCAGATTGGCAATAGTCTTGACTCCCATTCCATCCACATGTCTCTCGAATGTACTCTGAGGCAGACCCTTTGTGAATGGATGTACTAGGTTGTCCTCCGACATTTATCTTTGCCACCTCTTTATCTCATCTCTTAACAATTTCTCATATAAGATGGTGTTTTCTTTCAATGTGTTTGCTGGCCTTGTGGGCTCTCGGTTCCCTTGAATTTGCAACTGCTCCGACATTATCACAATGGACAGTGATTATGATGGGTAAATTTGGAACAACATCCAAGTCCACTAAGAAGTACTTGAGCCAAACCGTTTCTTTCGCTGCTTCACAAGCAGTTACTTATTCGGCTTTCATGGTCGAATCGGCGATGCATTTCTGCAAATCGCTTCTCCATGCCATAGCTCCTTCTCCCATGCAAAACACACTACCCGAGGTAGATATTCTGGATTCTATATCTGATTGGAAATTTGAGTCCGTATATCCCATGGGAATTAGACCGTCTGACTGTTAAATCAGCATTTCATTCCAAGTTCTTTTCAGAAACTACAGAACGCATTCAATTGCAATCTAGTGTGATTTCCCGGGGATATTTTGATATATTTCCATCATGCCCACGACAAAGCAGATATCTGGTCTCGTACACAACATTGCATACATAAGACTTCCTACGTTCGAAACGTACGGAACATCTTTCTTGTCATCTATCTCCACTTGCGTCTTAGGGTATATTTCTTTGGATAGATGGATTCCGTATCTAAAAGGTACAAAACCTTTCTTGGAATCTTGCATCTTCAAAACAATGTCTTTGTATGAAACTTGCGATAAGCCCAACATCATCTTCTTGCGATCGCGAGTGATCTTGATCCCAAGGATGTGACCGGCTTCCCCTAAGTCCTTCATATCAAACTGATTTGACAGCCATACCCTTACGTCTGACAATACCTTTACGTTATTTCCAATGAGCAGAATATCGTCTACGTATAATACTAAGAATACCACTGCAGTTCCGTCACACCTTTTATACACACAACTATCGAACTTGTTTTGATCACAAACCCATAAGACTTAATAACTTGATCAAAACACTGGTTCCAAGTACGCGATGCTTGCTTAAGTCCATAAATGGATCTCTTAAGCTTGCATACTAGGTGCTCTTGACCCTTTTCAATTAAACCTTTGGGCTGTTGCATATAGATATCTATCCCGTCAAGACTTCCGTTAAGGAAAGCCGTCTTGACATCCATTTGCCAGATCTCATAATCTATGTGTGCAGCGATCGACAAGAGAATACGGATGGACTTAAGCATAGCTACAGGCGAAAAGGTCTCCTCATAATCGATCCCTTCTTTTGAGTATACCCTTTGGCCACTAGCCTTGCTTTGAAGGTCTCAACCCTTCCGTCTGGTCCTCTTTTCCTCTTGTACACCCACTTGCATCCAATGGGTTCTACCCCATTGGGTGGTTCGACCAACTCCCACACTTAATTATGATCCATCGAACCCATCTCGGTTTCCATTGTCGTTTGCCACGACTCTGCGTCTTTATCTTAGATTGTCTCGTCGTATGTCCATGGGTCTGATTCATCGTCGGGAACCAAATCCGAAGATTCTCCTATCCCCATGAATCTCTCGGATTGCCTAGCAATCCTCCCACTGCGACGGGGTTTCGATTGTGAAGGTGTGACGTGTGGTACATCATCTTGTATACTTGGTATAGGAGTTTGCCCTCTTAACACGTCTAAGGTAATCTAATTTCTGGGCTTTCTTTTGTTCATATAGTCTTCCTCCAAGAATTTAAAGTGCGAACTAATCACGATCTTTTGATCCTTGGGACTATAGAACATACACCCTTTCGTTCCTGCAGGGTATCCTATAAACAACCTTAATTTCGAACGTGGATCCAACTTACCGGCTTCCTTGTCTAGCACGTATGCCGGACAACCCCAAATCCGCAAGTGTCTTAGACTGGGCTCACGCCCAGTCCACAATTCCATTAAGGTTTTAGGAACCAATTTGGATGGCACCAAGCTTAGAATGTAAGCCGCCGTTTCCAAGGCGTTACCCAAAACGATTTGGGTAAATCCGAATAACTCATCATGGATCTAACTATTTCTAAAAAGAGTCTGCTTCTTTCGTTCCGCCATACCGTTCTATTGAGAGGTTCCCGGTGCGGTCAACAGGGATACAATCCCTTCGTCCCATAGGTAGTTCAAGAATTTATTGCTAAGGTATTCGCCTCCATGATCAAATCGTAGAAACTTGATACTTTTTTCCCTATGCATCATAAGGTAGATGCATCCATATCTCGAGTAATGACAAATTACTCATACCCCTTCTTGCTATGATCATCGTTGAACCACACATATCGGTATGAACGAGTTCTAACACTTTGGTGGCTCCATTCCCCTTGGCTCCAAATGCCCTCTAGGTCATTTTATCCTCTAAACAGGATTCACAAGTTGGAAATGACTCAACTTGAAGTGACTCCAAGGATTCATTTTTCACCAACCTTTGTATCCGCAGTAGATTAATATGACCTAATCTAAGATGTCATAGAAGTGTTTCGTTCATGTCCGAAGAATGCTTCCTTTTATTACTTGAAATAATCGATGTGTTATTAGATTCAATTTTATGAGTGGTGTGCCCAAATAATGGTATAAAGATCATCCATTGAAGTTACGGAACAAATAAACTCATCGTTTCAAGAAATAATAACATCCTTATTAAAAGAAACTGAGTATCTATTCAAAAACAGTTTAGAAACTGAAGGTTGAGTTCTTTCTAAACTAGGAACATGAAGAACGTCTCTCAAGACCATAACTCTATTTTCAAAAGATAGGCGCACTTCTCCCACTGCTTCAGGTGCCACTCTCGTAGCATTGCCCGATGTGATGGGGATCTCACTTCCGTTAAGTCGTCGGGTTAACTTGAACCCATAAAACAAATGTGATCAGTAGTTCTCGTATCCACTATCCACAAATAGACAGCATATGCCACTTCACAAGTTTCGACAACTAGGGTGTGTGAATTACCTAACTTTCCTAGCCTCTTAGGCTTGGAACAGGCAGACCTCTATTGTCCTCTCTCACCACAACTAAAACATTTCCCCTTCGATGCTAGCCTTTGCATTTGCCTTTCGCAACAATTGGATTTGCTTGGATCCGACCTTTGGTTCTCTTCCTCTTTTTCCCTCCCTTGGGACCAAAAGAGGTAGAGGGACCATTAGCCACCATAGCACTAGACTGGTGCTCCATTATCACCTCCACCGAAACTAAAGCTTGCAAGAGCTCGGGCAAACGACTTGTCTGTTCATTCATCTGACAGTTCAGATGAAACTGCTCAAAGCTTCTCGGTAGAGAATGGTATATGAAATCAACCTGAGAAGGCACATCAAAATCCGCACCAAGTACTTACAACTTGTTAAGGTATGTCATTATCTCGAGAACGTGCTCGCTCATGGGCGTTCCTTCCACCATTTCCAACTTGACCGAGTCATGTTTGGTGAACTGATTAGTCATGGGATTCTGATGTGGAAACATCTCTTCAAGGCTTTCCATGATTTCAACAGCGGATACAATGTCTTCATGAGCGCGCCTCAAATCCTCAGACAGAGATGTCAAGATGATGCACTTCATGTGTTCATTGTCACGCTGTCAATCATCAACTGCATTTTCCCATTGCTTGACTTATCATTAGACTTGCCGGGTTTATTAACGTGAATAACCCAATTGTGTTTTCGTGCAGTAAGGACAAATTAAAATTACATTTTCAATCGATATGATTCTCTCCAAAAAGTTTATTAACTTTAAGTATATTAAACAGTGGATTAAAAGGTTGTGACATGATGAAAGAGAATAAAACATACATTTATATCAATATCTAGAAAAATACGAAATTATCACATAATTCGATCACATCAATTATATTAAAACCTTAAAACAATATAATCATGCATCAACCAACATCTCGAAACAATTTAAATGCGCCACGAGGGGTGGTCTATACATTTAAATACATTCAAGCGGATTACAAACTTAAAAGTTACAAATCCTTAATTCAAAATTAATAGTTGGCTCCCATTTTGACCACATTATGGAGGCCAAATTAATCCAATTTTAATATCCGGAGTAAAATTGCGATTAAATAAACATACTTAGTAATTTTCGAAAATAAGGTTTTCCTTGGACAATAAAATTCATGCAAACACATATTAACAAATAATAATAAGTGCACGAAATAAAACATCCATCAAGACAAAATTAAACGCATTGGAGCGCTCAAATCTAATTGTCACGGTTTAATTTCTTCACGTCTTGATAAGAAATATCGTCCTTGTTGCTTCCCGTCGTTCGTCTCGACACGCTCCCACTCGAACAGCAACACTTCAAAAAAAAAAACAGCATCGTTTGGGGTTCGTGACGACGTTTAAAATCACACAAAAAATGCAGAACTAAAATTAATTAAAATAATTCCTCGGCCCGAGATACGGCGCGCGTCGGCCCACGGAGTGGGCCGCGCGCCTCTCGGCCCACAGCGGCCGAGCACCGGGCGCCGGGCAGCAGCCCCGTGCGCGCGCGCGCCACCCGTCGTGCGCGGGTCGTGCGCCTCGCGCACCCCGTGCACCGGATGTTGTCGTTCGTTCTCGTTTCTCACCCCATGCATGATTTTACGTCCATGCATGCGCCGCACATGCATGCGTCGTCCGGGTACGCCGTCTTTAATTCTTCGTTCTTCGTCTCGATCCGGTTACAATTTATTTTACAAAAAAAAAATACTAGATCTAGACTAGCCTATTACATGATCAAATCAAAATAAAAACAACTAATCTACTCGTGGATTTTCTCACGAGAAAAACAAATTCGAACGAATCGAATTAAAAATAATTAATTCACACGCATGAAAAATTAGCAACATTAAAACCATGACAATTGGATACCTGCAAAAAAGATCTAGCAATTCTACTATCCAATTTCAATTTAATGTTTAACAATTTAAATTCCAATTTAAAGATCAGAGCCCGAAACCATGGCTCTGATACCAGTTGTTGGGAAAATAGGGGTGCCCAGAATCTATTCGGGATGAAATTTAAATACGAATTTAAATTCAATTATTACTAGCATGAATTAATTCTAATTAATTCAAATAATAATTCCAACAACAAATTTAACATCATGCATGTTGAATTAATTCACATAAAATCTAGGCGGAATAAACAAGGATTTATGTGACTTACGTACCTCTTGTAGGATTGGCCTTTGAATAAACGGGACAATCACGATCACGCTTTATCAACCCAAAAACCTTCTCAAGTATTTCCCTTTCGCCTTACTTGATCACCGGTGGGAGATGCTTTCAAGTAATTAGAATAACAAGGAAGAAAGAAAAAATAGTGTTGCTGATTTTTTTTTCAACGCTGTGAAAGTAAACTGGAGATGAAATAATCATCCCCTATATATAGGAGAGGGGTGAACGAAATTTAGGTGTATTTTAGGGGAGATAAAATCTTTTTCTTGGCCTCCAAGAAATCTTAAATATATCCCATATATTCTTTTCTCCATAAAAAAATACTCCACAAAAATCTCACCTTCCTAATATATGCAATTTTCGAAATTTATAGATTGAGAATGCAAGATTTGGATCTTCTTGAATTTATGAGATAATCTTGTATTCCAAGAATACTTATCTTCCATAATATCTTTCCAAGAAAATCAACAAAATCTTTTCTCTCTCCATATCTCTTATTTTAGAAAATCTCAAGAAAAATCAGCAAATATATTTTCTTTTATTTTAATCACTTTATTATTATTGGGCTACTTAATGGGCTACTTAAGGGGCCTTTAGGATAATTAAGATTGGACCTCCAATGGGCTTCTGAATTTCAATATTGAGCCCCAATATAATTCAGCCCATTAATATTAATTAGTACCACTAATAAATTAATATTCCACTATCCATCTTAATTCATATTACGATAATATGGGCTATCGGTTATTATTTCCCGCTTTTAAGATTATCAAGTCCATTAATTAATTAAGCTTCTGAATAGCTCTAAATTAATTAATATATTTCACCTTGGAGTAAAGACAGCTCAACATTATTATCCGTACCGAAGAAACTGATTCTTCACTTGCAAGATTTGGTACGATAAAACTTCTGAGCCCACCAAGGGGACTAATCACACGAGCCATACTCGCACGCGTTTCTCCGTATTAAATCTTAGCAACCGTCGTATGATTAATATTACTGCCCAAGACACAAAGTTCGAAGTCACAATAATTCTCACCCAACATGAATCATAGCAGTATCCATTAAGCACACACGGTCCTATTTAAGTGACAGAGATTAAGAAATCAACAACCACTGAGGTCTAATTCTTCACATTTCAGAACAGAAGAATTTATCCTCGTTGTAGGTCCTCTTCAACACATACTAAATGTGTTAGTGCAATCTCTAAGTCAAGACAGACCAATCTGAGACTTACACATCGACCTTTCACGACGGATTGTTCAATTCCACCTAGGTCGTGAAAATGTACGTTTAGTTACAAGAAAACTGTTAATGTTGTCTTCCGTGATCGGGTATCACCACATTAACTACAATGTAACTAGTACTATTATGAACTGTTTGCAATAAATATTCAACATTCAATCATATCTAAAGCATATGCGATAAAAGAATTATTCTCATAAACAAGTGTTTGATACACGAGTTATACAAAGTAAAAACATACTTTCACGTATAACTCCAATATTTCGAGGTTGTTGTCGGTGCCTGTTACTTAAATCGAACAGATCCGCAATGGATCTAGACCGGTGGGGATGGATGGCGGTCCGCGGCGCAGCTGTGTGGACCGTGGTGGCGTGTGGATCTATGCCCTTTGGATCGGGGGATAGATCGAGGCGGTGCCGCTCGTTTGGATCTACAAATTGACGGCACCGTGAGAGTGAGGCAGCAGCGGCTTGTGGAAAAGAGAGAGATTGAAGAGGGGAGAGGCTTGTGGAAAAGAGAGAGATTGAAGGGGGCAGAGGCTTGTGGTGGCCGGCCATTCCGCGCTGCCATGTCTAGAGAAAGAGAGAAACAATATGGGGGTGGGGGTGGGGGTGGGGAAGAGAGAGAGAGAGACGGGAAATGAAATGTCTAACTAGAGAGAGAAGATATTTGTTGGGGGTGGGGGACCGATTTTGGTGGGGAGGGTTTTAAAAATCTAATTTATTATTAGTGGGTCCCATATTTTGAACCATGATGCAATTTTGAAAAGGTTTAGAACCAAACTTTAATTTAAGTGTTAGAGTTGAATCAATTTGAAATAATTTATATTAATATTAGGAAAAGAAGAATATAATTATATATTATTTTAGTTTTATAATACAAACTCCTTAAAGTCAAAGTTTATTAATAAGATTAATAAAGGGGAATTTTTATAATTATATTCAAGAGTTCTTTGAAAATAAAATATAAATTTTAGAAAGAATAATATAAAAATTGAGACTTTTATTATATTAATATATTACTTAAATAAATTTCTTTTCTTTTAATTATTTTCAAGAAAAATATTAGATGGATATACCTTTAAGTTATAATAGCTTTTAGTTAAAAAGCCTAAGAATATCAAAAGATCGTTTTATAGAAGTCGAAATAGTAATACAACAAGGAAATTAGTAAGTACACTCCCCCAATAAACCAACCTTTTAGAAGTGGTGTATTTATCAAGATAGTATGTGTTTTTAAGTAGGTCTTTTTCAATAGGTTTATAAGATAACGACCTCCTCGATTCTCGTACCTCAAACTCTCAAGTTTTCCTATTAATTCAAAGGTCAACTTTTAATCAAATGGTTTCGTATTAGGATTCTGTGCTAATCGGAATATGCACGAGGGATCCGACATTCTGTTTGTATATCACTCTCGGGATGTCTCTACAATGCGAGTTATCTTCCAAAGGAATTTCAAGACAGTTGTAACTTAGCTATAAAGTTAACAGGTGGGTGATGATCGGTTGTTTGATCTGTTAATAATAACGTTGTGCCGGTATTTTCTGAACTTTACTAAATCAATCTAAAACAATTAATCCAACATAAATGTAACACCTATTATATAACTGTTTGAATTATGGGATACGACTATATATGATATCTAATACCTGTTATTTTGTAAATCGATCACTATTGTGTGAGTAAGTACCTTATGTGAGCATGAATCAGTACAATTGTCAATCAAGTGTTTTTCTTTGTAAAGTTTGATGTGTCAGTTTTATGGAAAGTTAGTAAGTACGGAGTTGGGATCGAGTTTTTAATCCAACCTCCGGGGAGCTGTCGGGGACGCCCTCGGAATGTAGGTTGTTGATTCAAACATATCTGGTCCCCAGGTCAACCGCCTACGTTGCGCACTGTGGATAAGGTCATTGATGGTTTGCTTTGTTTCGTGTTGTTGTGGTTGGATGGAGTAAGTTTGTTGTGGTTGGATGGAGTAAGTTTGTTGTGGTTGGATGAAGTAAGTTTGTTGTGGTTAGAAAGAGTAAGATTGTTGGAAGTGGAATGGTCGTACGAATATGGTTTGACAGTTTGTGATAATACGTGATAATGACTTTGGGCTTTGCCTTAATGTGAACAAACTTGTGCTATTTCAATTATATTATGCGAAATATGTTTAATGCTGATTATTTATTTTATAAACTGTTTCTTCTATGGTATATCGTAATCATGTATATCTGTGAAACTGATTAAACGAAATAAACACTTTATCAATGAGTATAACTTAATATATTTCGGATTTACCAATCCCATGACGTTGCGAATCACCCATACGTGAGAATTCAAATCTCACGCCCCATTTTTACAACCCATGCAGATTATGATTTCGTGGAGCAAGGACAGTAATAGAGACGACACGGAGTTCCCCACTTAAATAAAATGTTACTGTTAATATTATGCTTTATGTACACATATATGTGTGTGATATACATATTAAAATTATTCTATTCATTTCTTCCGCTGCATAAAACTCATCATCTCTCATTTCCATTATATTTCCTTCAAAAAATTTATAGTTCGGACTTTTGATCACAATAATACTTCGAATCCGATATAATTAATGTAGCGCCCCGAATCCAGAATATATTAATTATATTGGATTCGAAGTATTATTGTGATCAAAAGTCCGAACTATAAATTTTTTGAAGGAAATATAACTGAAATGAGAGATGATGAGTTTCATGCAGCGGAAGAAATGAATAGAGTAATTTTAATAAGTATCTCACACACATATATGTGTACATAAAACATAGTATTAACAGTAATGTTTTATTTAAGTGGGGAACTCCGTGTCGTCTCTATTACTGTCATTGCTCCACAAAATCATAATCTGCAAGGGTTGTAAAAATGGGGCGTGAGATTTGAATTCTCACGTATGGGTGATTTGCAACGTCATGGGATTGGTAGATCCAAAATATATTAAGTTATACTCATTAATAAAGTGTTTATTCCATTGAATCATTTTCACATATAAACATGATTACGATATATCACAGAAGTAACAGTTGATCCGCATTAACACATTTCACATAGTATAATTGAAATAACACAAGTTGGTTCACATTAGGGCAAAGCCCAAAGTCATACTCACGTATTGTCACAAACTGTCAAACCATATTCGTACGACCATTCCACTTCCAACACTTACTCTTTTCAACCACAACAAACTTACTCCTTCCAATCACCATCAAACTTACTTCATCCAACCACAACAACCCTCAAAATAATAGCAAACCATCAATGGTCTTATTCTCAGTGCGCAACGTAGGCGGCTGACCCGGGGACCAGATATGTTTGAATCAACAACCTACATTCCGAGGGCATCCCCGACAGCTCCCCGGAGGTTGGATTAAAAACTCGATCCCAACTCCGTACTTATTGACTTTCCATAAAACTGACACACCAAACTTTACAGAGGAAATTACTTGATTGGCAACTGAACTGATTCATGCTCACATAAGGTACTTAATCATACAATGGTGATCGATTTATAAAACAACAGGTATTATATATCATATATAGTTATATCACATAATTCAAACAATTATATAATAGGTGTTACACTTATGTTGGATTAGACATTTTTAATTGATTTAGTCGAGTTCAGAAAATACCGGCACAACGTTATTATTAGCAGATCAAACAACCGATCATCACCCTCCTGTTAACTTTATAGCTAAGTCACAACTGTCTTGAAATTCTTTTGGAAGATAACTTGCGTTGTAGAGACGTCCCGAGAGTGATATACAAACAGAATGTCGGATCCCTCGTGCATATTCCTATTAGCACAGAATTCTAGTACGAAACCATTTGATTAAAAGTTGACATTTGAATTATTAGGAAAACTTGAGAGTTCGTGCTACGAGAATCGAGAAGATCGTTTTCTTATAGACCTATTGAAAAAAAGACCTACTTAAAAACATATACTATCTTGGTAAATACACCACTTCTAAAAGGGTGGTGTATTGGGGAAGTGTACTTACTAATTTCCTTGTTGTATGACTATTTCGATCTTTATAAAACAATCTCTTAATATATTAGACTTTTATAACTAAAGGCTTTTATACTTAAAAGTATATCCATATAATATTTTCATAAAAATAATAAAAGAATAAGAAATTTATTTAAATATAATAAAAGTCTCAATTTATTATTATTCTTTCTAAAATCTATATTTTATTTTAAAAGAACTTTTGAATATAATTTATATTTTATAAATAAAATTCCCTTTATTAATCTTTTTAATTAAACTTTAACTTGAAGAATTTTGTATTATAAAACTAAAATAATATATAAACATATTCTTCTTTTCCTAATATTAATAATACTTCTAAAGTTGATTAGTGACACTTTTAAAAAGAAGGATTATATTAATTTTCCCAAAAATACTCTTTTTCATTTGTTATTAATCTTGATCACAAACATCTTTAACTTTCTTGTTCCTTTTTCTAATTTCAACTAATATAATAATTTTAATAACTAAAGTACCTCTTTTAAAAACCAATAGTACTAGTCCTTTCCCAAAGAAACAAGAACAATTATTTAAAAAAAATAAAGTTTCCCTTTACTCCTAATTTGAACAATAGATATGGGAGAAGATGAATTTCCCTTTGTCCATAAAATTCAATTAATAATAATGACAACTAATTGTATCACCATTCAGCTAATTCAATAATACTAATAATTAATCCAAAAATATGCCAATAGTTCATCTAACAACAAAGACCAATTATTCCAACAGAAATCAACAACTCATCCAGTAAAAGACTAAATCAACAACCCCAAAAACTAGTCCAAAGAATTAAAGAAGGAGTTTCAACAACAATAGTATTTCATCTATAGTTCTACTAGCTCGAACCAAAATAACCAATATTCTAATTCACCACAATCAGTACCTATGTCAATACTCACAATATGAAAAATTAACGAAATCAAAGTCCATCAACAACCTCACAGGCTCCAATCCAAAACAATTTTCTAAACTTTCAAAGTCTCAGCGGGGAACTAAAACGGTTCAATTTCCTATCTTAATTACTACGAAAATTAAAGAGAAGAGACTAGCAATCTTACGAGTCCCAAACCGGGCAGCCTAGCGGCGTAGTTCGGTGACTCGTCAAATAAAATGGACGGCCTAACGGACGGTGTCATTTCGGTTCTCTAAAATTACGGGCAGCAGCGTTTCAAAGAGGCATCATCTTGATCGGAATTGAAACGAGACAAGAGGAAATTGTGAGAATTGAAATTAAGAACCGAGGGATTAAATTTTGAAACTCACGGGAAGAGGAGAGAAGAGGAGGAAGCGTATGGGCTGGTGGCGTCCAGCGAAGAGGACGGCGGCGTTGCGACGGGAAGGGCGGCGCGAGGCGGTGGCGCCGTGGACGATCGGAGCTGCAGAAGCGCGTCTGCGGTCGCGAGTGGAGGAGAATGGCGGCGGTCGTCTGGGCTAGGGCTCGCGATGGTGGACGGTGCAAGGCGTTGCGGTGGCGGCCCTGGTGGCTGGAGACGACGGTGGTTGGTCATCGAGTCACTGGAGGAAGGAGGCGGTTGCTAGTGATTTTCGATCGGGCAGAGGCGACGGAGGGAGAAGGCACGACGATGCTGCGTCCTGGGAGCGAAGGCGGCCAATCGGAGGCTGGAGGACGGCGATCGGCGCTGCGGCGAAGAGAGAAAGCACGGCGGTGATTGTAGAGAGAGGCGAGAGGACGCGTTTGAGGAGTGAGAGAGAGACGTGAAATTGGGAATTTTGGAAAGAGACGTACGCGGTTCCGTTTTGAGAGGAAAGAGAAAGATATTTAATGGAATTTAATTTTTTAATTAATTAATTTTAAAGGAAGGAATTAATATATGACTGAGATTTTTTCTATTTAATTAATTAATTTAATTTAAATTAAAAGAAGGAATAATCTTGTGGTTGAGATTCATCCATTTAATTCTACATATTTTCGATCCCACTAGATACGGTTTAGGGATCGTTTGGTTCACGAGTTAAATCTCGATTTGATAATTAATACAGTTTTAAAATTTAATTAATATTTTACTGTATTTGAATTATATTTATATATTTTTATCAATAAATTATACGGATCAAAATTCTTAATTTAAACTTGATTATTTAATTTCTCGTAGTCCCTTATCCGTTTGAAAGATTTGATTCCTTTCTTCGAATTTAGGAATTTATAAAAGGGTATATATTTAAATTACACAATAGCACACAAAATAATAAAATTAAAATAAATAAAGATAATAATATAAAATAAGGGTTCTAGGAATATAAAAAGGTATAAAACGGGACGGGGTGTTACATCCTCACCCCCTTAACATAATTTCGCCCCCGAAATTCATCTCTTAGGTACTAAAGCATTGAGGGTATTTGGCTAGGACTTCATCCTCTCTTTCCCAAGTCGTTTTTTCCTTCCCTTGCCGGCTCCATTGGACTAGGGCCAATGATATTTCTCGATTTCTCAACAAGTGCAACTTCCTTCCCAGGATAGTCACTGGAACTTCTTAATAGGTCAGGTCACTGCTTAGACCTAATTCTATGTGACTAATAACATGGTTTGGATCACTCATGTACTTCCTGAGTGTAGATATGTGGAACACGTTATGCACTCGCGATGACTCTGGTGGTAGTGCTAAGCGATAAGCCACATCCCCGATTCTGTTCAAGATGTCAAATGGCTCGATGTATCGCGACTTTAGCTTACCTCTTTGTCCAAAACGGATTAGGCCTTTCATTTGTGCAACTCAGAGAAATACTTTATCGCCAACGTCGAATTGTAAATCTCTTCTCCGAGTGTCTGCATATGACTTCTGACGGTCCTGGGCCGTCTTGATACTTTCTTTAATCTTTACAACTATCTCAGCCGATCTTTCAATTAGTTCGGGTCTAAGAATCTTTCGAGTTCTGATTAGGCGTGAAATTGTTATGTTTTGGTGCCCGATTTGCCCATGTTTTGAGTGTTTTCGATGAGTGTTTGGAGTCAAATAAGTATCATTTTTATAAACTTATTAATTTGTCTCTTTGGTTTTCATATATGGATAGAGGGTGAAAATAGGAGTTCGTAGGACTTTGAATCGGCCAAAATGGACTCCCGGTTGAGGAGATGTGAAGATTTTACGAACATGTGTACAGCTGCCGAAAAGTACTCGAGCTGAGTCGCTCGAGTAGTCACTACTCGGGCACTCGAGTAGTGCACTCGAGCTGCAACAGGTCGAGTAGTTTTACTCGATCTTGACGCGTATTTTGGCCCATGAACACCCAAATTCGATCCCAAGCCTATTTATACCTTTTTCCAAGCATAACACAACATACCAACACATATTTTTACATATTTTGAGCGAGGAGAAAGCTTGGGAAGGAGTTTTGAAGAGTTTTATACGTTGTAATCGAGGTTTTAATTTATGAATTCTTCGTTTTAGTATTTCTTTTGAACGTATTAGATTAATTCTTTCTTTCTTTACTCTTTGAGACGATTAAACCTAGTTTTTCAGATTTATATAGATTTCGTTGGAGACTTTAATTTGTTCTTTCGTTTATGTTCTTGATTTCTTTTGTTAATTTAATTATGCATATGATTATTGTTCTTGTGATTGCTTTTATTATTCAAACAACCATGTTAGGCTAAAACCCTTGTATGCTTGGGGTAGGATGAACTCGTAGAAGTAGGATGTGGGTACGTAATTAGGGTAACTTGTGACGTTAGGTTTTAATTCTCTTGGTTAATGAATTCTTAAAATTAATCTAGACTTTACTTTTGAATTTCGTTCGAAAGGTGTTAGAGAGAGGACGACCGTATCACTCTTTAACAACGAGTAGACTTAACTAGAGGGTTTAGGAAAGGTTAATTCATCTACCAGTTTAGCGAAGGAGGACGACCACATCACCTTAGTTAAATTAGGGTCTCATTAATAAAGCATAATCTATTAACTTGTTAGTAGATTAGTGAAGTCGAGTGTTAGGATAAAGTATTAGGGTTTAAAATCTTGAGCTTTCACCTTGCATTCTTTTACTTAGGTTATTTCTTGCGCGTCACAGTTATTTTGATTATGTACCTGCTCCATTAGTATACGTAGGGATTCCTATCCTGAGCATCACCATCTCTCATTAGAAAACAAACCTTAGTTAATTCATCTTCTTTAGTATTTTAGTTTACTTAGTTTATATTAGCTTTAATTAATTCTTTCAAAAAATCCAAAAACAACACACTCATATTAACTACGACGCGTAGATCTTCAGGGATCTATTTGCATACACACTTTCCCTTGGGTTCGATAATACTTGGTCGCTATACTTACTCATACTACAATGAACCCGTCCGCTTGCGGGTAAGCGACTAGTAGAGTTAGTACATTCGCATCAAGACAATGGCGTCGTTGCCGGGGATGGCGTTGTATGCTTTTTGAATAGGACTTGTCGATAGCTTAGTAGTTAGTAGTGAGTGCTTTATTTTCTGTTTATTTTTATCTTTATTCAATCGGCAGTTGCGTTTTGATCCTTCTGCTAGTGTGTCAGATATATGAAAATACGCTCACAAGGCAATACGAGCGAAGAGAGATTACAGTCAGATCCTGAGACGATAGGACGAAGAAATCGAGCCTTTTTACAAAGGATGAACGCTGCCGGTTTAGGGAAAGAACCGATGGACATCATGAATGAGTTGGAAGATGCCGGGAATGAGTTCAATCAAGAATTGGGCCGAGTTGAAGGCACTGGAGTTAGTGGTAGCCAGAATCAAATTCCGTTAGGGGATAGCCAGAGCCTAAACCCGGCTACACAAAACGTAGATAACCCAGCTCAAAATATTGTCCAACATCCTCAGAACCCAAATAACCCTTTCAACAACCCAGTATACCAACCATACCCATACCCACCTTATCCTTACCCACCATACCTGTATCCTCCACCTCCAGTTTTCAATCAACCACCTGTTTACCAACCACCACCACCCCAACAAGTACCCGTACCTGCTGCTAATCCTCAACCCGTTCCTCAGAACGTAGATCAATATATGGCCATTCGAGGGAGGTTTGCGGCGCAGTCGCAACGGTACTATGATGGGGTGGCGTTGCCTCCTGTTGAGGCGAATAACTTCTCCATTTCCCCTGGAATCCTTAAGTTGCTTACCGAGAACCAGTTCAAGGGGGTGATCGGGAAGGAAAATCCTCATACTCATCTGAGGAGTTTTCTAATGATAGCCTCCACATTCAATTATAATGGCATGTCTGAAGATGCCAAGAGGCTTAGGCTGTTCCCATTCTCACTTACGGGAATAGCTAAAGAGTGGTATGATAATACGCTTCCACGGGGAGGTATTACCACTTGGGCCGAGCTCGAGCGTCTGTTCCTCGAGCGGTTCTACCCTCCATCCAGAACAATCAAAGCAAGGATTGAGATCTCTTCCTTCCGCCAGAAGCAAGGAGAGGACCTACGTCAAGCGTGGGAGAGATACTCAAACATGCTGATAGAGTGCCCGCAGCATGGGTACAATGAGGGAGATGTGATGACATTCTTCTACAGTGGTGCCAACAAGGCAGGGCAAGACCATTTAGACGCCTGTGCGGGCGGAGCATTCCTGAATCAAGGCATAGAGAGGTGTAGAGAGATCGTGGACAATATTGTCATGAATGCCGGTGCATGGAACGATGATCCAGAATTTCAGAGGATATGCAAGTTGGAGGAGAATGAGGGTACAAGGAAGCTGTTGATGGCTATGATGGAGAAGATCAGCAACCTTGAGATGGGGCAGAACTTGGTTGGAGGGAATGTAGCAGCGAGCGAGAAAGTGGAACCACCCACGAGTCAGCAAGAAGAAGCCAATTACATGGGAGGTCCATATTACAATCAGAATGGGTATCCACAAGGCGGAAACCAGTTTAGAAGGCCTTCTTATGGCCAACCATTTGTACCTCCAGGCCCACAGCCACCTCAAAATCAATGGAGGAACACACAAGGATATCAAGGAGGCCAGCAGCCTCCTCAAAACACATGGAGAAAGAACGAGAATTTCTCATATGCTAACCCAAAGGCGGGTGTTACAGTTCCTCCGGGTGTTGACTCAGGTTCAAAGCCTCCGGGTGGAGAAGGCGGTGCCTCAACCGAAGAGATGTTGAGAACTATCCTACAGAAGGTGGAGGAAGGAAGTAAGAGGTTGTCATCCTTGGAGTACGATGTGAAAGAGTTGCATAAGAAGGGTGATCATCGCGATCAAGAGCTCCAGAAGATGAACGTTGAGTGGACTAGAACTCAACAAGAGAACAATCGAAGGTTCACTTCTATAGAGTTCCAGATGAGCCAGATTGCAAAGTCAGTGAATAGAATGCCGGAGAGGAACCCGAAAGAGCATTGCAAGACGATCCAGCTTAGAAGTGGAACCAACTATGAAGGTCCTCAGATGCCTGCTGATTCTGAGACGCCTCAAGTTGAGAAGGGTATAAAAAGTGAAGGGATTGAGAAGAAGGTTGAGGGTGAAAGCACTCAAGCGAGCAAAGAGCTTGAAGAGGAAGGCATTGAGAAGGGTGAGAGAGTTCCTAAGTGGAAGCAGGCAAATGAAGCAAGGGATAAAGTGAAAGAAACAGAAAGAGATGAATGGGGGGTACCCAAATCTGTGATACCAGTCCCATATCCACAACGCTTCATGAAAAAGAAGCTTGATGAAAAATTTGCAAAATTTCTTGATGTTTTTAAACAACTTCACATTAACATTCCTTTTTATGATGCTTTAGAACAGATGCTGCATTATGCAAAGTTTCTGAAGGACTTGATTGCGAAAATACGGCGAGTGGATGAGCCGAAGTTGGTGCAGCTGAACCACGAGGTGAGTGCATTAGTGCACAAGGCACTTCCACCGAAGCTGAAGGATCCCGGAGCTTCACGATCCTATGTGACATTGGGAACGGGATCAAGAAAGGAGCGCTATGTGATTTAGGGGCGAGCATCAATCTTATGCCCTTGTCGCTTTTCAAGAAGTTGGAAGGTGTTGAACTTCAACCCACAATGATGACGCTTCAACTAGCCGACCGGTCTATTACTCGACCTCAAGGTGTGGTTGAAGACGTCCTCGTGAGAGTTGGAGATCACATTTTTCCAGCCGACTTTGTAGTGCTAGAGATGGAGGAAAATGAGCACGTGCCCCTGATCTTGGGAAGACCGTTCTTAGCTACGGCGGGGATGGTGCTAGATGTGGCAAATGGGAAGATTACATTGAAGGTTAATGATCAAGAAGTGAAGATTTCCCTATATGAAGCCATGAAGCACCCGAAGGAGGATGAGAGTTTGTATTGCATGGATGCCATTGATCCTAGTGTTGAAGACACACCTCATATCCCTAATCCTTCTCATATTCATGAATTTTATAATCCTTCACTTGATAATTTAACCCATGAGCATTCTGTTCTTGATTATGTTGATAGGGTTAAAGTGAAAAAGTTTAAGGAGGAAGAAGTGAAAAAGGTGGACGTGATCCAGTTGGAAGGAAAAGGAGGAGTTAAGAAGAAAAAGTCCAAACTCAAGAAATTGATTAGTAAGACTCCTCCAGATAAAGGTGAGAAGGAGTTGAGACCTATACCACTTGAGGTGGGGAAGGAAGCAAAGGAACTCATGATGGAGGGGCATCAAGGAAAGGAATGTAACCACCACTCTTATGAGAGTAAGGGAGGTAAATTTGAGTATGATGTCCCATAAGCTCCTTGAGCTTGGTCAGGCATGAGGACCTTAAAAATAGCGCTGAATGGGAGGCAACCCATTATTTTTTATTTGCTTTGAGTTTTTTTTTAGTTATTAAGGAGTTATTTTGAGTCGTATGTTTAACCTCGTATTTGAGTGAGTTACTTGTAGGCTTGTCTCTAAAGGAGTAAAGGTATCATGGAGTTATTCAGATTGAAGGGACCAACTCAAGCAAGGGAGTGTGCCAAGTTGATGAAGAAAAACTGAATTGTTTGGTTGAGGTAACCCACAACCCCAAACTTAGACCTCTTCTCAAGGTCGAAGTTTGGGAGGGTGGTGTTTTTTTATGTTTTCTTGTTACATTGCACCGTAGCACCCCTTATCTTGGAGTTGAGTTAGTTATTTGGTGCCTTGAGGAGCTCCTTGGGCTGATTTTGATTTGTTTTGTTACTCAATATTTCTTGCCTATCAATCATCTTATGCTTGTTGATTGCTATCTTTGAGTATGATTTGATGAGTAGGGTGAATTGTGAAGGTTGAGTTAGAAATTTTGTTGTGTGAGTGTTTGAGTTAGAGTCGATTTGAGAGAGAACTAGTATACTTACGAGTTTTCCTTCTGAGTGCTTGTGTGATGAGTGTGAGAATGCACTAGACTAGCATGGATGTGAAAGCCGAGAGACTTGAGCCTTATGAGATTTCGATATATGAATCTCTTCGTTTGTGAGTGAATCATCACCTTAGAGGATGCTAGAACTTGTATGTGCTCTTGCTTCTTGATTATGTCTAGTTTGATATGCCGAATGTGATCTTAGGCCATCTTTGATTTAATTGAGTCACTTAGCCAAAATTTTCCTTACCAATAACATTGATCCCTTGTTAGCCCCTTTGAGCCTAAAACCTATTTTATTTGCTAGCACATATGAACACTATTCCAATTCCTAAGCCTTTTTGTCCCAATTTGAGTGGAGAATAGGAAAGTGTGAATGTGAAGGGAGTGAATTGAGTTGAAAAAGGAAAATGTTGTTTGTTGAGTGAATATGAGAAGAAGGAGTGATGAAGTTATGAGATGTGGGAAAAAGAGAAAAAAATTGAGAATGAGCAAAAGAAAAAAAAATGAGCTCATGTGTTTGTGCGAAAAAAGAGAAAAAAAAATGAAGTGATTGAAAAAAATGAAAAGAGTGAGAAAGAAAAAAAATTGAAGTATTGAGAGTATGGAATTGAAAGGGTGTTGATTGAACATGTTTGAAGTATTCTGTTCCTAATCTCGAAGTGCCAAAGTTTGATTTTCTATTCTCCATTCACGTTAGTCACTTTACCCTATATTGTTATCCCACCTGTCCAAAGAGCCTACATTACAACCTTGAGAAAAGTCCTTTTTGATTCGGCATTGATTTCTAGAGTATGGTCGGAGTTGAGAGTGCTTACAAGCCTATGTCTGCTGATTTGAGTGATTGATTGATTGAGTGTGCCCTTAAACATTGTTATACACTTGTGAGGGAGTGAAACACATCGTTGAGTGCACATCCATGTTTGATCTTGATGGTTCTTGCTATTGTTGCATGAGTATGATGAAGGAAAGTGAGTGAGTATATGTGTGATCGATCGTTGAAGCTCGAGTTCATTTGCTTGCACAATTTGATTCTTTGACTCATTCCTAAAAAATTCACTTGACTTATTATTTCATTGCTTGAGGACAAGCAATGTGGTAAGTTTGGGGGGGTTGATTAGGGGTGAAATTGTTATGTTTTGGTGCCCGATTTGCCCATGTTTTGAGTGTTTTCGATGAGTGTTTGGAGTCAAATAAGTATTATTTTTATAAACTTATTAATTTGTCTCTTTGGTTTTCATATATGTATAGAGGGTGAAAAGAGGAGTTCGTAGGACTTTGAATCGGCCAAAACGGACTCCCGGTTGAGGAGATATGAAGATTTTACGAACATGTGTACAACTGCCGAAAAGTACTCGAGCTGAGTCGCTCGAGTAGTCACTACTCGGGCACTCGAGTAGTGCACTCGAGCTGCAACAGGTCGAGTAGTTTTACTCGACCTATACTCGATCTTGACGCGTATTTTGGCCCATGAACACCCAAATTCGATCCCAAGCCTATTTATACCTTTTTCCAAGCATAACACAACATACCAACACATATTTTTACATATTTTGAGCGAGGAGAAAGCTTGGGAAGGAGTTTTGAAGAGTTTTATACGTTGTAATCGAGGTTTTAATTTACGAATTCTTCGTTTTAGTATTTCTTTTGAACGTATTAAATTAATTCTTTCTTTCTTTACTCTTTGAGACGATTAAACCTAGTTTTTCAGATTTATATAGATTTCGTTGGAGACTTTAAT
Organism: Ballota nigra; assembly: GCA_947034835.1. NCBI lineage: Eukaryota > Viridiplantae > Streptophyta > Magnoliopsida > Lamiales > Lamiaceae > Ballota > Ballota nigra. The sequence continues at coordinate 28,899,350 of OX344727.1, forward strand.
TTGTTCTTTCGTTCATGTTCTTGATTTTTTTTGTTAATTTAATTATGCATATGATTATTGTTCTTGTGATTGCTTTTATTATTCAAACCACCATGTTAGGCTAAAACCCTTGTATGCTTGGGGTAGGATGAACTCGTAGAAGTAGGATGTGGGTACGTAATTAGGGTAACTTGTGACGTTAGGTTTTAATTCTCTTGGTTAATGAATTCTTAAAATTAATCTAGACTTTACTTTTGAATTTCGTTCGAAAGGTGTTAGAGAGAGGACGACCGTATCACTCTTTAACAACGAGTAGACTTAACTAGAGGGTTTAGGAAAGGTTAATTCATCTACCAGTTTAGCGAAGGAGGACGACCGCATCTCCTTAGTTAAATTAGGGTCTCATTAATAAAGCACAATCTATTAACTTGTTAGTAGATTAGTGAAGTCGAGTGTTAGGATAAAGTATTAGGGTTTAAAATCTTGAGCTTTCACCTTGCATTCTTTTACTTAGGTTATTTCTTGCGCGTCACAGTTATTTTGATTATGTATCTGCTCCGTTAGTATACGTAGGGATTCCTATCCTGAGCATCACCATCTCTCATTAGAAAACAAACCTTAGTTAATTCGTCTTCTTTAGTATTTTAGTTTACTTAGTTTATATTAGCTTTAATTAATTCTTTCAAAAAATCCAAAAACAACACACTCATATTAACTACGACGCGTAGATCTTCAGGGATCTATTCGCATACACACTTTCCCTTGGGTTCGATAATACTTGGTCGCTATACTTACTCATACTACAATGAACCTGTCCGCTTGCGGGTAAGCGACTAGTAGAGTTAGTACATTCGCATCAAGACAAGTTCCGACTTTATCTCAACAAACCGGTGATCTACACCTCTTCCTGTAGAGTGCTTTGTACGGTGCCATTTTGTATTGTCGACTGATAATTGTTGTTATAAGCAAACTCTACCAAGGGTAGGTGGCTTTCCCAATTTCTTTCAAGATCTAGAGCGCAAGCTCTGAGCATATCTTCGAGCGTCTGGATAGTTCCTTTCGATTGTCTGTCAGTCTGCGGGTAGTATGCGGTGCTGAATTTCAATTCAGTCTCCAAGGCTCGTTATAAACTTCCCTAGAACATGGAGGTAAACGGGGGTCTCTATCGGACACTATCGAGACTGGTACATTGTGCAGTCTGACTATCTCAGCTATGTATAGTTGGGCAAGCTTGTCTAATGTATACGTCATCCTAATAGGGATAGAGTGGGCAGTTTTCGTAAGTCTATCTACGATAACCCAAATGGCATCGTGATTCTTCACCGTTTTCAAAAATCCGATGACAAAATCCATAGTGATGTTCTCCCATTTCCACTCTGGCATCTCCAGAGGATGCAACAACCCTGGGGTCGTTGATGATCTACTTTAACCTATTGGCGGGTTAAATAACTTTTGACGAATTGAGCTATTGTCCTCTTCATACCCCTCCACCAAAAGTTCCCTTTCAGTCCCCGGTACATCTTCGTCTCTCTGGGGTGAACGGTGTAAGGAGTATTATGTGCCTCTTTAGAATTTCAATCCTCATTCCTTCATCCTTAGGCACACAGATTATGTTATCGAACATTAAAGCTCCATCAGTACTCAACATGAACCTCTGAATAGTTCCTTCCTCAGCGCGCTTACGTATTCCTCTCAAGAATTCATCGTTCCTTTGCACTCCTAGGATCCTTTCTCGTAAGGTCGGTTGTAGGGTGAACGCGTAAACCATGGAATCTGCACAACACTGTGTGGAAAATTCCAAGTTTAATCGAGAGAGCTCTCCTATTAGTGGTAACTGTGTGGTCGGAACGACGCTTAGTTTCATATCTTCCTTTCTACTCAAAGTGTCTGCCACTACGTTTGCCTTTCCAGGGTGATAGTGGATAGTGCAATTGTAATCTTTTACAAATTCAAGCCATCTTCTCTGACGCATGTTCAATTCCTTCTGCGTGAAGAAGTATTTTAGGCTCTTATGGTCAGTGTAGATCTCACACTTTCCACCATATAAGCAGTGTCTCCAAATCTTCAACGCGTGAACCACTGCGGCTATTTCTAAATCGTGTGTTGGGTAGTTTTGTTCGTGGTCCTTAAGTTGCCGAGATGCATAAGCTACAACTTTCTTATTCTGCATCAGAACACAACCCAACCCTGACAAAGAACGTTTGTGTAAATGACGAATCCTTCTGATCCGTCTGGGGTGGTTAACACAGGCGATGTGGTTAGCCTTTTCTTTAGCGTTTGGAAGCTTTCCTCACAAGTCGAATCCCAAATAACTTCTCGGTTTTTTCTTCGTCAGCTTCATCAGTGCTTTCGCAATGCTGGAAAAGTCCTGTATGAACCTTTGGTAGTATCCTGCTAACCCAAGAAAGCTCCGAATTTCATTGACGTTAGTAGGTGCCTTCCAGTTCATGATGGCTTCTACCTTTGCTGGGTCCACTTCAATTCCTTTTGCGGAGATTATATGCCCTAAGAACATAACTCGGTCGATCTAAAATTCACACTTGCTGAATTTGACATACAACTTCTCTCGTCTTATTGTTTCTAAGACTGATTTGAGATGTTCTTCGTGTTGCTCTTTGTTCTTAGCGTACACAAGTATGTCGTCGATGAAGACGATGACGATTTTATCCAGGTACGGATGAAACACTCTATTCATCATATCCATGAAAATCGTCGGAGCGTTTGTTACTTCAAAAGGTATCACGGTGAACTCAAAATGTCCATATCAAGTCCGGAATGCTGTCTTCGGGATATTCTCACTCTTGACCTTTAGCTGGTGGTAACCAGACCTCAGATCAATCTTTGAGAATATGGTAGCATTCTTCAACTGGTCGAACAAGTCTTCTATCCTTAAAAGAGGATATTTGTTCTTAATGGTCAGTTGATTGAGACCTCGGTAATCTATGCACATACGGAGAGTTCCATCTTTCTTCTTCACGAACAACACGGTTGCTCCCCATGGTGATGCACTAGGCCTGATGAACTTCTTTTCAAGAAAGTCTTGCAGTTGATGCTTCCGTTCTTCTAATTCCTTTGGCGCCATTCGATAGGGTGCTTTAGATACTGGTGCTGCCCCAGGTATCAAGTCGATGGAGAACTCTATCTGACGATCCGGAGGCAACCCGATTAATTCCTCGAGAAACGCATCAAGATATTCATCCACGATTGGCACCTTGATGCGCAACTTGTCGTCTTTCTCTCCTGCTGAGATATGAACGAGGTAAGCTTGACATTTCTCTTTTCGTAATATTGTTGCAGCTTGGACTGCTGTTATTACTCGGGTTTCCTTCTTGGTCTTGATTTTACGAAATGTGAAGTGTTGACCATTACGGTTTCGAGGTCAATATCACGTTCTGCACATTCTATTATCGCTTTGTCCTTTGTTAACCAGTCAATGCCTAAGATTGTGTCAAAGATTTTCATCTCAAGGATGTGAAGATCGGACTCTATCAAGTGGTCGCTTAGCATTAGGGGTAAACTTCTAATTCGGCCCTCAATTTTCATAGCAGTTCCAGACATTTCCCGGCGCGGGTTGCTGAGGTGGCTTAGGTTCAGCTTGAGGAGGTGGGTTATGTCCTATAGGATTCATTGGTATATTAATGGGGTTAACGTGGGGTCGTCCACGTCTACATCCTGGTGTCATTCTAAAGGTGGTTCTGATCGAAAAAGAATAATATTGTTACGATATGTATAGGTGTCAGAAAGTTATAGAAACATAACTGGATTAACCAAATTAACACAATGCTAGCACTGTAACACGTGTGGTACGTAATTCACCGCTTCGCATCGGGGCCCAAATGGTACAGTGCTCACATTCGCACAGTATACTAGGAACCAGTGATGTGTCATTATGTTATAATCAGATAAAATATGTGACAGTCAATATATAAAGCAAGTAAAACACATTGACAAGCAGTGAGCACATAATAAGTATATATATATCTAAAAAGTTTTGGTCCTACAGAGTCAGTCTCTTTACATTACATCATAGAATATAAAAGGCTTCTAAGTATAATTCCAACGCATCGTATCCTTACATCAGTACGGACCACGAGCGATAAAAGGAGTGGGTTAAAGCTATGATGTTATGGTCTAAGTAAAACGGTCATACGTCTGACTACTACTATATGTCAGGAAAGGGTGGCACATCTATGTTTACGTATTTGTGACTACATCAAAAGGATAACTGTTTAAAAGGATTTAATCACTCTGACTGATCACTACTATCATACAGAAATACCTATCGTCAACTTTTTCTAGGTATGTCTCCAAGTGAATGTGGGGCCCTTGAACTGGGTCTTCTATTCTCATCCATTCGAGTAGTCTTATAGCAATAGGATGGAGAGCAACTCAGTAACCCTTCTGGCAAAATGAATCATGGCTGTCAAATATATCTCATCATGGGATATTGGAGTGGCTATTGCCTTTGCACGCAGTCTCGTGAACTGGGTTATAAACACACTGATAGATTCTAAGGTTAGCTAAGTGTCTTCTAATTATCGGGATATAACTATCTTAGGTGGATTCTTATATGGGAAGGAAATTCCTAGTCAAAATTTTAGTTATTCAGAAACATTATCTAAACAATTAAGGCACATAGTTCAAATAATCATATAACATCATTTATGAAGTTTATAAATTTATACAATATATTTATTTCTCTCATTCACTAATTATATGCATTTCAATATTAATATAAACGGCATTTCGTGGTCCTTTCTACACCTCGTAGGTGTTGTTTCGAGTTCGTGATCTTTTGATTAGAGTTTTGTTATGAAAGTCAAGTTGTCGCAATATCATTATTATTTAGGCAATAAAATAAGAACATACCTTCGGGGAGCTTCTGACGGTAATAGGAGACACATTTCCCCTCAAGTGATTTAATTAGTGATTTATACTTATATGATAAGAAAATTTAATAAAGAAAGAGAATTCTGGTTTGATGAAAACAATAATTTGGGTTTTGGTCCGAAAGTTTTGAACCTAGGCTCTGATACCACCTGTAGCGCCCCGAATCCAGAATATATTAATTATATTGGATTCAAAGTATTATTGTGATCAAAAGTCCGAACTATAAAATTTTCGAAGGAAATATAACGGAAATGAGAGATGATGAGTTTCATGCAGCGGAAGAAATGAATAGAGTAATTTTAATAAGTATCTCACACACATATATGCGTACATAAAACATAGTATTAACAGTAATGTTTTATTTCGTCTCTATTACTGTCCTTGCTCCACGAAATCATAATCTGCAAGGGTTGTAAAAATGGGGCGTGAGATTTAAATTCTCACGTATGGGTGATTTGCAACGTCATGGGATTGGTAGATCCGAAATATATTAAGTTATACTCATTAATAAAGTGTTTATTCCATTTAATCATTTTCACATATAAACATGATTACGATATATCACAGAAGTAACAGTTGATCCGCATTAACACATTTCACATAGTATAATTGAAATAGCACAAGTTGGTTCACATTAGGGAAAAGCCCAAAGTCATACTCACGTATTGCCACAAACTGTCAAACCATATTCGTACGACCATTCCACTTCCAACACTTACTCTTTTCAACCACAACAAACTTACTCCTTCCAATCACCATCAAACTTACTTCATCCAACCACAACAACCCTCAAAATAATAGCAAACCATTAATGACCTTATTCTCAGTGCGCAACGTAGGCGGCTGACCCGGGGACCAGATATGTTTGAATCAACAACCTACATTCCGAGGGGGTCCCCGACAGCTCCCCGGAGGTTGGATTAAAAACTCGATCCCAACTCCGTACTTATTGACTTTCCATAAAACTGACACACCAAACTTTATAGAGGAAATTACTTGATTGACAACTGAACTTATTCATGCTCACATAAGATACTTAATCATACACTAGTGATCGATTTATAAAACAACATGCATTATATATCATATATAGTTATATCACATAATTCAAACAGTTATATAATAGGTGTTACACTTATGTTGGATTAGACATTTTTAATTGATTTAGTCGAGTTCAGAAAATACCGGCACAACGTTATAATTAGCAGATCAAACAACCGATCATCACCCACCTGTTAACTTTATAGCTAAGTCACAACTGTCTTGAAATTCCTTTGGAAGATAACTTGTGTTGTAGAGACGTACCGAGAGTGATATACAAACAGAATATTGGATCTCTCGTGCATATTCCGATTAGCACAGAATCCTAGTACGAAACCATTTGAATAAAAGTTGACCTTTGAATTATTAGGAAAACTTGAGAGTTCGTGCTACGAGAATTGAGGAGATCGTTTTCTTATAGATCTATTGAAAAAAAGACCTACTTAAAAACATATAATATCTTGGTAAATACACCACTTCTAAAAGGGTGGTGTATTGGGGAAGTGTACTTACTAATTTCCTTGTTGTATGACTATTTCGATCTTTATAAATCAATCTCTTAATATATTAGACTTTTATAACTAAAGGCTTTTATACTTAAAAGTATATTCATATAATATTTTCTTGAAAATAATAAAAGAATAAGGAATTTATTTAAATATAATAAAAGTCTCAATTTATTATTATTCTTTCTAAAATCTATATTTTATTTTAAAAGAACTTTTGAATATAATTTATATTTTATAAATAAAATTCCCTTTATTAATCTTTTTAATTAAACTTTGACTTGAAGAATTTTGTATTATAAAACTAAAATAATATATAAACATATTCTTCTTTTCCTAATATTAATAATACTTCTAAAGTTGATTAGTGACACTTTTAAAAAGAAGGATTATATTAATTTTCCCAAAAATAGTGACACTTTTAAAAAGAAGGATTATATTAATTTTCCCAAAAATACTCTTTTTCATTTGTTATTAATCTTGATCACAAACATCTTTAACTTTCTTGTTCCTTTTTCTAATTTCAACTAATATAATAATTTTAATAACTAAAGTACCTCTTTTAAAAACCAATAGTACTAGTCCTTTCCCAAAGAAACAAGAACAATGATTTAAAGAAAAATAAACTTTCCCTTTACTCCTAATTTGAACAATAGACATGGGAGAAGATGAACTTCCCTTTGTCCATAAAATTCAATTAATAATGCTGACAACTAATTGTATCACCATTCAGCTAATTCAATAATACTAATAATTAATCCAAAAATATGCCAATAGTTCATCTAACAACAAAGACCAATTACTCCAACAGAAATCAACAACTCATCCAGTAAAAGACTAAATCAACAACCCCAAAAACTAGTCCAAAGAATTAAAGAAGGAGTTTCAACAACAATAGTATTTCATCTATAGTTCTACTAGCTCGAACCAAAATAACTAATATTCTAATTCACCACAATCAGTACCTATTTCAATACTCACAATATGAAAAATTAACGAAATCAAAGTCCATCAACAACCTCACAGGCTCCAATCCAAAATAATTTTCTAAACTTACAAAGTCTTAACGGGGAACTAAAACGGTTCAATTTTCTATCTTAATTACTGCGAAAATTAAAGAGAAGAGACTAGCAATCTTACGAGTCCCAAACTGGGCAGCCTAGCGGCGTAGTTCGGTGACTCTTCAATAAAATGGATGGCCTAACGGACGGCGTCATTTCAGTTCTCTAAAATTACGGGCAGCAGCATTTCAAGGAGTATCTTGATCGGAATTGAAACGAGACAAGAGAAAATTGTGAGAATTGAAATTCAAAGAATTGAAAGTAAGAACCGAGGGATTAAATTTCGAAACTCACGGGAAGAGGAGAGAAGAGGAGGCGACGTACGGGCTGGTGGCGTCCAGGGAAGAGGACGGCGGCACTGGCACAGCGGCGTTGCGACGGGAAGGGCGGCGCGAGGCGGTGGAGCCGTGGACGATCTGCGCTGCAGAAGCGCGTCTGCGGTCGCGAGTGGAGGAGAATGGCGGCGGTCGTTGTTGGGATAAACACACGAATAATCAACAAATAACTTATTCATCTACGCAGCGGAATGATCAATTATCCCTCTCTTGTGTGAATCTAGTAGGAAACAATACTAAGAATATAATGCACAACAAGAAAAGCAATCATCACACAAATAACACGAACAATTTTAACGTGGAAAACCTCTTCAATGCGAGGAGTAAAAACCACGGGACCGAAGTCCACCCAAAAATTCACTATGAGCAAAAGTCCAAGTATTACAATCTGTCACAACAGATATTCTACCACAACTATGCCAAGACAATCAATACTTGACAACAACAATGAGATTAGAAAGAGTTCACCCAACAACACCAACTCCTGTTCACTTTTCACGATGTCCAAAACCTCAGAACCCGATCTCCACCGTCCAGAATCAACCCTTATGTGTCCTGAACATGTTGTCCAAATTACAACTCGATCCAACGGTTGGTTTGTGAGAAACGACCCTTTTACCTCAGCTGTGCAGAAGTAAATCGCCCAAAAACAGACTTTCTGTTTGCGGCCTACTCCCGTCAATACAGAGCTCCAAATACGATCTCCACCGTTCACAACAACTTCCGAACGTGCTGACAAAGTTTCAGCTTGATCCAACGGTTAGAACTCCGGATATTGCTTCTGCAAGATTTCAGCTCCTTGGACTCTCTCAAGAACGTGAATAGTCTTTTTGACTCTCTATTTTTCTTCTTCTATCTTCCCTCAATGTCTTCTAGGGCAAGATAACACCAAGTAATGGGCCTACTTGGGCTTTTCCAACTTGTTGGCTATTGGGCTTCTCCACATATTTGGAAACCCAACCCAACAGTCGTCTATGCTAGGGCTCGCGACGGTGGACGGCGCTAGGCGTTGCGGCGGCGGTTGGTCGTTGAGTCACCGGAGGAAGGAGGCGGTTGCTGGTGATTTTCGATCGGGCAGAGGCGACAGAGGGAGAAGGCACGACGGCGCTGCATCCTGGGAGCGAAGGCGGCCAATCGGAGGCTGGAGGACGGCGATCGGCGCGGCGGCGAAGAGAGAGAGCATGGCGGTGATTGTAGAGAGAGGCGAGAGGACGCGTTTGAGGAGTGAGAGAGAGACGTGAAATTGGGAATTTTGGAAAGAGACGTACGCAGTTCCGTTTTGAGAGGAAAGAGAAAGATATTTAATGGAATTTAATTTCTTAATTAATTAATTTTAAAGAAAGGAATTAATATATGGCTAGGATTTTTTTCTATTTAATTAATTAATTTAATTTAAATTAAAAGAAGGCATAATCTTGTGGTTGAGATTCATCCATTTAATTCTAGATACTTTCGATCCCACTAGATACGGTTTAGGAATCGTTTGGTTCACGAGTTAAATCTCGATTTGATAATTAATACAGTTTTAAAATTTAATTAATATTTTACTGTATTTGAATTATATATATATATTTTTATCAATAAATTATACGGATCGAAATCCTTAATTTAAACTTGATTATTTAATTTCTCGTAGTCCCTTATCCGTTTGAAAGATTTGATTCCTTTCTTCGAATTTAGGAATTTATAAAAGGGTATATATTTAAATTACACAATAGCACACAAAATAATAAAATTAAAATAAACAAAGATAATAATATAAAATAAGGGTTCTAGGAATATAAAAAGGTATAAAACGGGACGGGGTGTTACAATTAATATATTCTGGATTCGGGGTGTTACAGGTGGTATCAGAGCCTAGGTTCAAAACTTTCGGACCAAAACCCAAATCATTGTTTTCATCAAACCAAAATTCTTTTTCTTTAATTAAAATTTTCTTATCATGTAAGTATAGATCACTAATTAAATCACTTGAGGGGAAATGTGTCTCCTATTACCGTCAGAAGCTCCTCGAAGGTATGTTCTTATTTTATTGCCTAAAAGTTTATGATATTGCGACAACTTGACTTTCATAACAAAACTCCAATCAAAAGATCGAGAACTCGAAACAACACCTACGAGGTGTAGAAAGAACCACGAAATGTCGTTTATATTACTATTGAAATGCAGATAATTAGTGAATGATAGAAATAAATATATTTGTGTAAATTTATAAACTTCATAAATGATGTTATATGATTATTTGAACTATGTGTCTTAATTGTTTAAATAATGTTTCTGCATAACTAAAATTTTGACTAAGAATTTCCTTTCCATATAAGAATCCACCTAAGATAGTTATATCCCGATAATTAGAAGACAATTAGCTAACCTTAGAATCTATCAGTGTGTTTATAACCCAATTCACGAGACTGCGTGCAAAGACAATAGCCACTCCAATATCCCACGATGGGATATATTTAACAGCCGTGATTCATTTTGCCAGAAGGGTTACTGAGTTGTTCTCCGTCCTATCGCTGTAAGACTACTCGAAAGGATGAGAATAGAAGACCCAGTTCAAGGGCCCCACATTCACTTGGAGACATACCTAGAAGAAGTCGACGATGGATATTTCCGTATGATAGTAGTGATCAGCCAGAGTGATCAAATCCTTTTAAACAGTTATCCTTTTGATGTAGTCACAAATACGTACAACATAGATGTGCCACCCTTTCCTGACATATAGTAGTAGTCAGACGTATGATCGTTTTACTTAGACCATAGCAGCATAGCTTTAACCCACTCCTTTTGTCGCTCGTGGTCCGTACTGATGCAAGGATACGATGCGTTAGAATTATACTTAGAAGCCTTTTGTATTCTATGATGTAATGTAAGGAGACTGATCTCCGTAGAACCAAAACTTTTTAGATATATATATACTTATTATGTGCTCACTTCTTGTCAATGTGCTTTACTTGCTTTATATATATTGATTGTCATATTTTATCTGATTATCAATTAATGACACATCATTGGTTCCTAGTATACTGTGGGAATGTGAGCACTGTACCAATAGTGGATGGATATCTTGACGTATTTCCTGAGGAATTAATCGGGTTACCTCCTGATCGTCAGATAGAGTTCTCCATCGACTTGATACCTGGGGCAGCACCAGTATCTAAAGCACCCTATCGAATGGCACCAAAGGAATTGGAAGAACTAAAGGAACAACTGCAATGCTTGCTTAAAAAGAAGTTCATCAGGCCTAGTGCATCACCATGGGGAGCACCCGTGTTGTTCGTAAAGAAGAGAGATGGAACTTTCCGTATGTGCATAGACTACCGGGGTCTCAATCAACGACCATTAAGAACAAATATCCTCTTCCGAGGATAGAAGACTTGTTCGATCAGTTAAAGAATGCTACCATATTCTCAAAGATCGATCTGAGGTCTGGGTACCATCAGCTAAAGGTCAAAAGTGAGGATATCCCAAAGACAGCATTCCGGACTCGGTATGGACATTACGAGTTCACCGTGATGCCTTTCGGAGTAACAAATGCTTCGGCGATCTTCATGGATCTGATGAATAGAGTGTTTCATCCGTACCTGGATCAATTCGTCATCGTCTTCATCGACGACATACTTGTGTACTCTAAGAGCAAAGAGCAACACGAAGAACATCTCAAGGCAGTCTTAGAGACAATGAGACGAGAGAAGTTGTATGCCAAATTCAGCAAGTGTGAATTTTGGATCAACCGTGTTATGTTCTTAGGGCATATAATTTCCACAAAAGGAATTGAAGTGGACCCAGCAAAGGTAGAAGCCATCATGAACTGGAAGGCACCTACTAACGTCAATAAAATTCAGAGTTTTCTTGGGTTAGCAGGGTACTACCAAAGGTTCATACAAGATTTTTCCAGCATTGCGAAAGCGCTGACGAAGCTGACTAAGAAAATCGAGAAGTTTACTTGGGATTCAACTTGTGAGGAAAGCTTTCAAGAGCTAAAGAAGAGGCTAACCACGTTGCCTGTGTTAACCATCCCAGACGGATCAGAAGGATTCGTCATTTACACAGACGTTTTTTTGTCAGGCTTGGGTTGTGTTCTGATGCAGAATAAGAAAGTTGTAGCTTATACATCCCGGAAACTTAAGGACCACGAACAAAACTACCCAACGCACGACTTAGAATTGGCCACAGTAGTTCACTCATTGAAGATTTGGAGACACTACTTATATGGAGGAAAGTGTGAGATCTACACTGACCATAAGAGGCTAAAATACTTCTTCACGCAGAAGGAATTGAACATGCGTCAGAGAAGATGGCTCGAATTGGTAAAAGATTATAATTGCACTATCCACTATCACCCTGGGAAGGCAAACGTAGTGGCAGACGCTTTGAGTAGAAAGGAAGATACGAAACTAAGCGTCGTTCCGACCATACAATTACCACTAATAGGAGAACTCTCTCGATTAAACCTAAAATTTTCCACACAGTGTTGTGCAGATCCTATGGTTTACGCGTTCACCCTACAACCGACCTTACGAGAAAGGATCCTAGGAGTACAAAAGAACGATAAATTCTTGAGAGGAATATGTAAGCATGCTGAGGAAGGAACCATTCAGAGGTTCGTGTTGAGTACAGATGGAGTTTTAATGTCTGATAACAGAATCTGTGTGCCTAAGGATGAAGGAATGAGGAACGAAGTCCTAAAAGAGGCACATAACACTCCTTACACTGTTCACCCCGGAGAGATGACGATGTACAGGGGACTGAAAGAGAACTTTCGGTAGAGGGGTATGAAGAGGACGATAGCTCAATTCATCAAAAGTTGTTTAACTCGCCAATAGGCTAAAGCGGATCATCAATGACCTTCAGGGTTGTTACACCCTCTGGAGATGCCAGAGTAGAAATGAGAGAACATCACTATGGATTTTGTCATCGGATTTCCGAAAATGGTGAAGAATCACGATGCCATTTGGGTTATCGTAGATAGACTTACGAAAACTGCCCACTCTATCCCTGTTAGAATGACGTATACGTTGGACAAGCTCGCCAACTATACATAGCAGAGATAGTCAGACTGCACGGTGTACCAGTCTCGATAGTGTCCGATAGAGACCCCATTTTACCTCCAAGTTCTGGGGAAGTCTGCAACGAGCCTTGGGAACTGAATTGGAATTCAGCACCGCATACCACCCGCAGACTGACGGACTATCGAAAAGAACTATCCAGACGCTCGAAGATATGCTCAGAGTTTGCGCTCTAGATCTTGAAGGAAGTTGGGAAAGCCACCTACCATTGATAGAGTTCGCATATAACAACAGTTATCGGGCAACAATACAAATGGCGCCGTACGAAGCACTCTACGGGATTCGAAAGATTCTTGGACCCGAGCTAGTCAAAAGATCGGCTGTGATAGTCGCAAAGATTAAAGAATGGAACAAGACGGCCCAGGACCGTCAGAAGTCATATGCAGACGCTCGGAGAAGAGATTCACAATTCGATATTGGTAATAAAGTATTTCTCTGAGTTGCACCAATGAAAGGACTAATTTGTTTTGGGAAAAGAGGTAAGCTAAAGTTGCGATACATCAGGCCATTTGACATCCTGAACAGAATCGAAGATGTGGCTTATCGCTTAGCACTACCACAGAGTTATCACGAGTGCATAATGTGTTCCACATATCTACGCTCAGAAAGTACATAAGAGATCCAAACCATGTTATTAGTCATATAGATTAGGTCTAAGCAGTGACCTGACTTACGAAGAAGTTCCAATGACTATCCTGGGAAGAAAGTTGCACTTGTTAAGGAATCAAGAAATACCATTAGTCCTTATCCAATAGAGCCGACACGGGAAAGAAGAAGCGACTTGAAAAAGAGAGGATGAAATCCTAGACAAACACCCTCAATGCTTAAGTATTACCTAAGAGATGAATTTCGGGGGCGAAATTATGTTAAGGGGGTGAGGATGTAACACCCCGTCCCGTTTTATACCTTTTTATATTCCTAGAACCCTTATTTTATATTATTATCTTTGTTTCTTTTGATTTTATTATTTTGTGTGCTATTGTGTAATTTAAATATATATACCCTTTTATAAATTCCTAAATTCGAAGAAAGGAATCGAATCTTTCAAACGAATAAAGGACTACGAGAAATTTAATATTCAAGTTTAAATTAAGGATTTCGATCCGTATAAATTATTGATAAAAATATACTTTTATAATTCAAATACAATAAAATATTAATTGAGTTTTTAAAACTGTATTAATTATCAAATCGGAATTAAATTCGCGAACCAAACGATCCCTAAACCGTATCTAGTGGGATCGAAAATATCTAGAATTAAAAGGATGAATCTCAACCACAAGATTATTCCTTATTTTAATTTAAATTAAATTAATTAATTAAATAGTAAAACAATCCCAGCCATATATTATTTCTTTCCTTTTAAAATAATTAATTAAAAAATAAATTTTCCAAGAAAATATCTCCTTCTCTTTCCTCTCAAAATCAAAACCGCGTACGTTATCCCAAATTTCCCATTTCACAAAATTAGTCTATCTCTCTCCCTTCTCTCTTGCTCTCTCTCTAAAATCGGCCACAATCGCCGCCGTGTCCAGCCAATCTCCGACGTTCTCTTCGTCGGACACCACCAGCCGCAGAGTCGTCGCCTTGCGTCGCTCTCCCACGACGATCAAAGCAGCGCCGCCACTCAACCCCATGCGCGACCGCCTCTCACCTCTTTCCCATCGCACAGCGACGGCACGATGCCACCACAGTCTCCAGACGAAGCGCCGTCCGTCGCCTCTGCCTCACCGCCGCAGAGCCAGCGCCATCGTCTCCTTTTTACGGAAGCGTCGCCGTATCTCGCCTCTTCCAAGATGCGAACGCTGCCCTCCGCCGCCCAAACGCCGATGTCGCACAGCACGAAGCACCACCACCTCTCTATTTGCCGAGCGCCGCATCTCGCCTCCCTCCCTCTGATTCGACGCCAATCTCCAACTTCTCCGCGATGTCGTCGCTCCCAGTGTACTGCCGCCGTCTGCCTTACTATTTAAGTGAGTTCTTCTTTTGTTTGATTCTCCAATTCATTCGATTTAATAGCTTGCCTTCAATTAATTTCCCTTTTGAATTTAATCTCACAATTTCAATCCCGTTCCATGTATATTCGTAGACTTTGCCGTCTCCGCTCTTTCCGATGATGCCTCTTTGGATCGCTGCTGTCCGTTTGATTTTGGGAGAGCCGAAACGACGCCGTTAGGCAGTCCATTTATTCGACGAGTCACCGAACTACGCCGTTAGGCTGCTCGATTTGGGACTCGTAAGAATTTCTAACCTTCTCTCTATTCTTGTACTAGTTAGGATGGGAAATAGGCACTGTTAAGTTTTGTAAAAAAATTGGAATTATGTTTTGTTTAGAGACTGTGAGATGGATGGAGTTTTAATGTTGTTGGTATTACTGAGTTTATTGTTTAGTGTTATTGAAGTTGTTAGTTAGTATTGTTAGGTTGGTGTTGTTTAGTATTGCTGGTTTTGTTGTTTAGTATTGTCGAATTAGTTGTTTTGTGTCATTGGAATAATTGTCTAGTATTCTTGGTTTGGGTGTTTAGTATTATTAGTTTAGTTGGATGATATTATTGAGGAGATTAATTAGTTTGATTTGTCTCCTCTGCCTATTGTTCGAATTAGGAGTAAAAGGGAAAATTTATTTTTCTTTAAATCATTGTTCTTGTTTCTTTGGGAAAGGACTAGTACTATTGGTTTTTAAAAGAGGTACTTTAGTTATTAAAATTATTATATTAGTTGAATCTAGAAAAAAGAACGAAAAAGATAAGTCGAGTTATATTCAAAATTTCTAGAAACAAATAGAAAAGAGTTTTTGAGAATTTAATATAATTCTTTTAAAAGTAACACTAATCAACTTTAGAAGTATTATTAATATTAGGAAAAGAAGAATATAATTATATATTATTTTAGTTTTATAATACAAACTCCTTAAAGTCAAAGTTTATTAATAAGATTAATAAAGGGGAATTTTTATAATTATATTCAAGAGTTCTTTGAAAATAAAATATAAATTTTAGAAAGAATAATATAAAATTGAGCCTTTTATTATATTAATATATTACTTAAATAAATTTATTTTCTTTTAATTATTTTCAAGAAAAATATTAGATGGATATACCTTTAAGTTATAAAAGCTTTTAGTTAAAAAGCCTAAGAATATCAAAAGATCGTTTCATAGAAGTCGAAATAGTCATACAACAAGGAAATTAGTAAGTACACTCCCCCAATACACCAACCTTTTAGAAGTGGTATATTTATCAAGATAGTATGTGTTTTTAAGTAGGTCTTTTTCAATAGGTTTATAAGATAACAACCTCCTCGATTCTCGTACCTCAAACTCTCAAGTTTTTCTATTAATTTAAAGGTCAACTTTTAATCAAATGGTTTCATATTAGGATTCTGTGCTAATCGGAATATGCACGAGGGATCCGATATTCTGTTTGTATATCACTCTCAGGACGTCTCTACAACGCGAGTTATCTTCCAAAGGAATTTCAAGACAGTTGCAACTTAGCTATAAAGTTAACAGGTGGGTGATGATCGGTTGTTTGATCTGCTAATAATAACGTTGTGCCGGTATTTTCTAAACTCGACTAAATCAATTAATCCAACATAAATGTAACACCTATTATATAACTGTTTGAATTATGTGATATGACTATATATGATATCTAATGCCTGTTGTTTTGTAAATCGATCACTATTGTGTGAGTAAGTACCTTATGTGAGCATGAATCACTACAGTTGTCAATCAAGTATTTTTCTCTGTAAAGTTTGATGTGTCAGTTTTATGGAAAGTTAGTAAGTACGGAGTTGGGATCGAGTTTTTAATCCAACCTCCGGGGAGCTGTCGGGGACGCCCTCAGAATGTAGGTTGTTGATTCAAACATATCTGGTCCCCGGGCCAGCCACCTACGTTGCGCACTGGGAATAAGACCATTGATGATTTGCTTTGTTTCGTGTTGTTGTGGTTGGATGAAGTAAGTTTGTTGTGGTTATAAAGAGTAAGATTGTTGGAAGTGGAATGGTCGTACGAATATGGTTTGGCAGTTTGTGATAATACGTGATAATGACTTTGGGCTTTGCCTTAATGTGAACCAACTTGTGCTATTTCAATTATATCATGCGAAATATGTTTAATGCTGATTATTTATTTTATAAAAAGGTTTCTTCTATGGTATATCGTAATCATGTATATCTGTGAAACTGATTAAACGAAATAAACACTTTATCAATGAGTATAACTTAATATATTTCGGATTTACCAATCCCATGACGTTGTGAATCACCCATACGTGAGAATTCAAATCTCACGCCCCATTTTTACAATCCTTGCAGATTATGATTTTGTGGAGCAAGGACGGTAATAGAGACGACACGGAGTTCCCCGCTTAAATAAAATGTTACTGTTAATACTATGTTTTATGTACACATATATGTGTAATACCCCGTCCCGTTTTATACCTTTTATTTTGCTAGAAACCTTAATTATATAATTTCATATTATTATTATCCTTGTTTCTTTTAATTTTATTATTTTGTGTGCTACTGTGTAATTTAAATATATACTCTATTTCAAATTCCTAAGTTCGAAGAAAGAAATCAAATATTTCAAACGGATAAGGGACTACGAGAAATTAATTATTAAAGTTTTAGATTATGTTTTCGATCCGTATAATTTGTTGAGATTAATTAAAATACTTTAAAATATTAATTGAGTTTTAAAACTGTATTGTTTTTAATTTCAAAATTTAATTGGTGCACTAAACAATTCATAAGGTGTATGAGTTGAGAAGAAAAATATCCTAAAAATCTACTTTCAATCCTATCCACATGTTATTTTCATTCTTTTAAATTAATTCATTAACTAAAATATTTCCTCTATAAATAAAGCATGCGTACGCCTCTTTTTTCCCAAATTCAATCCCCAGATTTCATTCCCAAATTCCTTTCTCCCTCTATTCTTCCTTTTCCTTCCACAGAAGAGAGCTCCGCCGTAGCTAATCCGAGTGCCGCCGTGCCTCATCCTCCTCTCGCCTCTCTCCTCCGATCGACGACCACCGTCGCATCGCCTCTCGCCCTAGCGATGCCGCGCACACCGCCTCCGTCCTCTTCCCCGCACAGCCCGGAACCGCGACGCCGTCTCACCCAGCCGCCGTCCTCCGATTAAACGGCCCAGACGACCGCCGCCGCTCTCTCGCGCCGCCTCTGTTCCCAGCCGCCGCTCCTTCACGCAACGCCGCCTCCGCTCTCGATTTCAGCGAGCCGCCGCCCCTCTTCCTCCGCCGCCATCGCTTCTCACGACAGCGCCATCTCCGACCGATGCCCCCTCTCCTCGTTTTGAGTGAGTCCCGTTGTTCGTTTTCCCCCAATTTCTTTTCAATTTCAGTTTCTCCAAATAAATCCCTTTTCGATTTCAATTTCAATTGTTGAATATCCTTTCGATTCAACTGTTATTTAATTAATTAACATCGATTTCGTTTCCTTTGGTTTATGATCGAGACGTTGAATAGCTGCTTGTTTTATTTTCGGAAAATTCGGGACGACGTCGTTACGCTGCCGAAATTACCCAACGAATCATCAAACGACGCCGTTAGGCCGCCCGTTTATCACCACGAATTGAACCGGAACTCGTAAGGTTTCTAGCCTCCTTCTCCCTATTCTTTTCACGACTTTCGGAATACGGATGAGGCTGTTATATATTTGTCTCCTGTTGGAACTTGAAAAAGAAAGATGAGAGTATTGTTTCCCTTTCAAAGATGGCTCTGGATTGTATATATGGACTCAAGACTTTTTATGGACTTATATTGTTTATTTTTCCTACTGATGTTAATGACTTAGTTGAGTGGATGATGGAATTAATCTAATTGGTATGCTGCAGTTTTCAAGATAATATTGTTGGGTTTTAAAAGTGATATTTTGTCGTATTAGTTGAAATGAGAAAAGAGAACAAAAAGGAATATATGGTTATATCCAATTTTAGTAACAAATGAAAAAGGTATTTTTGGGAAAATAAGTATTATTCTTTTGTTTTGAAAGTAACACAAGTCAATTTGATTAGTAATACTAATAATAAAACAAATATATATTATATTATTTTTAATATATATTATATAAAATTCTTTAAAGCAAAATATTTATTTATAAAAGGAGTTTTATTTATAAAATATAAATTTTATTCAAAGATCTTTTAAAATAAGAAATGATAATTTTAGAAAGTAAAATATTAAATTGGGACTTTTGTTATATTAATATTATTTAAATAAATTTCTTATTCTTTTAATTATTTTTAAGAAAAATATTATATGGTTATACTTTTAAAGTTATTAAAAGCTTTTAGTTTTAAAAGCCTAAAAATATCAAAAGATCGTTTTTACAAAAGTCGAAATGGTTATACAACATAGAGATTAATGTGTGTTTTACCCCCAATACACTACCCTTTTTGAAAGTGGTGTATTTACCAAGATAGTGTGTGTTTTTAAGTAGGTCTATTTCAATAGGTCTCTAAGATAACAACTTCCTCGTTTCATAACACGTACTTCTAGGCCTTTTCAATAATTCAAGGGCCAACTTTTAATCAAATAATTTCGTATTAGGATTCTGTACTAATCGGAATGCGCACGAGGGATCCGACAGTCAGTTGATTCAATCTCGGGACGTCTCTACAACGCAAGTTATCTTCCAAAAGGAATTCCAAAGACAGTTGTAACTTAGCTTTAAAGTTAAGAGGTGGGTGATGATCTGTTGATTGATCTGCTTATAATACGTTATGCTGGTATATTCTGAACTCGACTAAATCAATCTAAAACAACTAATCCAACATAAATGTATCCCTATAATATAAATATTTGAATTACGTGGTATACTTATATATGATACAATATGTCTATTGTTTTATTTGAATCGAGCACCGTTGCATGATAAAGGGCATTTTGTGAGCATGAATTTATAAAAGTACAAATTATGTGAACTCTCCCCACTTTTTGAAAAGCCAGTTTTTATGAGAAAGAGAAAAGCTAATGTTTAATAATAAATTTGGCCTCCGGGTGAGAACTCATTAGAGTTCCGGACGAGGTGGTCAATAATAATAAATTTGGCCTCCGGGTGAGAACTCATTAGAGTTCCGGATGAGGTGGTCATTAATAATAAATTAGGCCTCCGGGTGAGCACTCATTAGAGTTCCGGATGAGGTGGTCATTAATAATAAAATTCGGCCTCCGGGTGAGTACTCATTAGAGTTTCGGATGAGAGGTCACTAATTAATTAAATAGATTTTGTTTATGAGGAATGATTTTTGAAAAAAATTTACTATATGCGGAAAATGATTTTGGCAGATTGGGCCGATACGTGAAAATGGTTTTGGGCTTTGCCCTTTAATGTGAATAAACTTGTGATTATATGATGTGAAACTTGTCATGCCCAATTAATTATTACGTGAGCTTGTTATTTCTGTGATATATGTATTTCATACTTATATGTCAACTGCTTAAATAAATTAATTACTTTATTAATGAGTATAATTTAATATACTTCGGATTTACCAATCCCATGACGTCGCAAATCACCCATACGTGAGAATTCAAATCTCACGCCCCCCTTTTTACAACCCTTACAGATTATGATTTCGTGGAGCAAGGACAACAATAGGGACGACACGGAGTTCCCCACTTAAATAAAATGTTACTGCTAAATACTAAGCTTTATATTCATATATATATATATATATATATGTCTGAGATACTTATTTAAATATTACACTCATTCTTCCGCTACATAAAACTCATCTCTCATTTTATCATCCCTCTTTTTATATCAAAAATTTTATAGTTCGGATTTTAGTTACAAGTGACACCTCGAATCTGAGATATTTATGTGTTTTGGATTCGGGGCGTTACAATATGTGTGTGATATACTTATTAAAATTATTCTATTCATTTCTTCCGCTGCATAAAACTCATCATCTCTCATTTCCGTTATATTTCCTTCAAAAAATTTATAGTTCGGACTTTTGATCACAATAATACTTCGAATCCGATATAATTAATATATTCTGGATTCGGGGCATTACAAGTAAATTACATGAACTGCACTAAAAGTATCAGCTCAAAAGGGTATTAGTTATATTCACTAAAAATATTAGTTGAAGTGGTATTATTTAATTTAGAAATGAAATCGTTAGGATTGATTACAATTTTTTTTAATTTGATACTATGATTTTTTTTTTTTACAAAATGATATTAACATATTTAGATATGAAAAAAACTTCATTCAGTGGATATACTTAAGTGTGTGTTTTGGAACTCTAACCACCTCAAAAGAAAGTGATCTTAATTAAAAAAAATTAACTAAAGTCAAAAGTATTGTATGATTGAATAAATAATAATTTAAATTAAATTGAGAAAGTAGTGTGTTTGTAAAAAAAATCAATTTTATTAATAGTAGAATAATTATTGGTGAGAATAGTTATGTTAGAATGAATTTTAGAAAATAGAAAAGCAGAGGAAACATGTTTTGCCAAAATTGATTATGTATAGAGTGAAATTTTCATACGTGAACCATTGAAACAACTTATATATCTTCAGTGAAAATAACTAATAATCTTCAATAAAAACAACTAATATCTATTAGTGACAATAATTAATATTGTTCAATGGTTCATGTATGTGGTGGATTTAGAAGTAAGTGAACTAAATAAAATAATTGGCATAAAAAATCATAAAATAAACTTATCTATAAGATTTTCATATTTAATTTAATAAGAATTAGTAATTTCCATATTTGATTTTGAATGATAAAAAAACAAAAACAAACTCAAAATACAACATTTTAGAAATACAAATAAAAGAATCGACAAAGTAACATAATTAAAATATTAAAGCAAAGTATTATATGAAAATAATTTATAATAAGCTTATCGTGAAATAATTTTAAAGTATCAAATATTTGATCAGGAATATCAAAAATCTCATAAAAATATTATTAATCTGGTCAGTGGTATTATATTG
Organism: Ballota nigra; assembly: GCA_947034835.1. NCBI lineage: Eukaryota > Viridiplantae > Streptophyta > Magnoliopsida > Lamiales > Lamiaceae > Ballota > Ballota nigra. Next base: position 28,921,218 of record OX344727.1, read on the forward strand.
TAACTGTTGTAGATTTTCTTGACCCTAATTTTTTATACTCCTGATGAGATTTTTGATACTCCTGGTCAAATAAGCATTACTTTAAAATAGTTTCATGTTGAGTTTATCATTAATCATTTCATATAAAACCTACTCAAAGATTAATTAAGCATATCATGTACTCTCTTCGCCCACGAATCTTTTACCCCTTTACTGTTGGACACATAGTTTAATAAAATTAGTATTTTATAGAAAAAGTTAATAAAGTAAGAGTATTGTGGTGTGTATTGTGGGATCCAACTATTTATTTGCGAGTGGTGTTTATTTAAAAAAAATGAGTAAAAGATTGATGGACAACTAAAAAAGAAAAGTGGTTAAAATATTGGTGGACGATTGTAGTAGTATGTTGTATATAAAAAAAGATAAACACAACATATAAATATAACCTTTTTTTTGTGACAGACAAATAATGTAGGTGTGCAAATAATCAGGGGATGAGGTTAGTATATTACAATATAAATCTATTTTTGAGTTTTATTTTTTACTTCTAAAAATAAAATATGATGTGGCATCTAATTGGAGTAATGAAAATGCAATTTTCTTGACACTTTAGCATTCGGACTTGGGTAAACTAACCAAAAACCTCAATTGCAATTTTTTTTAAACAAACTAATTGGAATTTAATTTGTGATATTTTTAATATTTAGATTAAAGTGCATTTGAATTAAAATTAGTCGTGATTTTATTCACGTTACCCCTAAATATAAATTTATTGAGGATGAATTAAATGAGATAGATTTTAGTTAATTGTTGTTAAAAGTGAATGAGCCATATTATTTTTTACAGCAATAGCCATAATTGAAATTAGAGATTAATAAATTAATTACATGCATTCTATATCTATCTATAAGTCAATGTAACTAACATTTCTATATTTTTATTTTAATATTGTGTTTTAATTAATTAAGAAACAATTTCACATAAAGAACATAAATGAAATAACATAAGGTAAATAAATGGTGTGACTTTGACTATATAAATTATTCTTAATTTAATAATATGATTAATATGTATAAGTATAATCTTAATATATAGAACCGACAATTTCCGTGCAAATAATTAAGTAACTTTTGAAAAATAATATTATATTGCGTCAATAAAGATGTTATTTAGAACTTATAAAAATACCATTATATCTAAAGATTTAATAAAAAAAATTAATTATTGTGGCAATACAAAAAATAATCACCGAAATATTTATATTATGAAACAATGACAAAGCATAGAGTGAAAATGTTTCATATATGAACCATTGAAGAGAATTAGTTGTTTTCACAAAAAAATATTAGTTGTTTATTGAAAATAAATTTATACTCTTCGGTATACACAACTCATACCCTTCAGTGAAAACAACTAATATTCTTTAATGAAAAACAATTAATGTTCTTCAATGATTAATGTATGAACCAGTTTCACTCTATACATACTCTTAAACAATACTTCTAAATATTAGAGAAACAATTATGATAAAAAAAAAGAATGTTGAAATTATTCGTGGTAAAAATATTAATTTAGTTTTAATTTATAGATGTTGAAGTTGCTTATATATTTTTTAAAAATACAGTATCAATGTATTTTTTGTTTAATCTTACTAATTATTGGTTTCTTAAACCTAACTTCCATATTACATATATACATGTGTGTGTATGTAAATATAAATTTACATTGCCAACATTTAATATACATTTATTTAATATTTATATTATTCTGAATTTATGTTTACATGAACTACTTTATAATATTTTTCAGTATAATAACTAATACCCTTTAGTGTAACCAATTAATAATATTTAGTTACTCAACGGGTCCTTCGACTAATACTCTTTAGTAAAAAATACTAATACCCTTCAAAACTAATACCTCTAAGTGAAAACTAATACTCTCTAGTGGAAATAACTAATACTCTTTAAGTGTTCGTGTATGAACCAATTTCACTTTACTTTGTCAATAAAAATAACTATTGTGATCAGTTTATGAACACCATTTTTATAGAATTTGGATGTATGTGGGGTTTCTATAACCACGACAATTGATTGTTTAATGAAATTTTAAGCAAAAATAAAATAAAAAAGAGAGATACACAAATATATAAAATTGGAAACCTTGGAGATATATAGAAATTGAAACGAATAAACTGGTTTGGTAGACAATGTATTTAAGTTAAATTAGATTTTTTTTATAATATTCCAGAAGTTTGAAAATTATGAATACTTACACAAATCAATTTATTTGATACACATTAATAAAATTTTGTATTATAATAATCATAAATGTATACACATAAAATAAGATGCACACTCAAACATATATAAATTAAAAAAATTTAAAAGAAAGATACACACTCATACATATATACATTTTTTTTAAACTCCTACAATTCCAATATCATTAAATTGTGGGATTAAATTTTTATTATACATAAATTTATTACTATTATGGGTGTGTTTTGAAACTCTATTGCAAAATCAAAAGTGATATTAATTGATTTTTGTAGTAAAATTAAAAGTGAAAGGTGTTTTGAAATAAAGTGATTTTAGAAGTGGAAGTGTTTGTAAAAAATCAATAGTGTATTTTAGTTTCAGAGGTACAAAAGTAGTGGATTTCATGAGAATCAATTCTCCATAATCCAAAAACAGGTTTTTGTAACTTCTTCAAAATAGATTTTAAATAATTAATGTAGTAGTTGCAAACACTTCAAAATAGATTATTTGAAAAAAAAAATAAGTGATTCTACCTACAAAATAGAATTTGCAAACACTCACTATATCAATCTCACAATTTGCAATTATCCCATATTTTGTGTGATTATATTTGAAAATTCGTAAATAGTGGTTAAGATGTTGACTTTTTAAGAGTATAAAAAGGCTACATTTGTGTAAATGTTTCATGTACTTAAGATGAGATACTCGATCAAATATATATACATAAATTATTAAAGACAAAAAAATTACTACAATTTCGATATTATTATTAATAGTAATAAATTTCCATATATAATAAAAAAATCTATCCTACAATTTGTAATTATCCCATATTTTACGTAGTCTGAAATATATTTCACATAGTTAAAAAAAATCACATTATTATGATATAAATTGATTATAACTATAGTCAAATTTACAATTAAAAGTTTAGTGGAATATTTGAATGCATAGTTTATGCAATATGTATATATAATATAATAATACAATACTTTTATATAATACATATATTCTCCATTATCTCAGTATTAATATAATTAAACATAAATTCATTAATTATATTAAAATCAAACATAACAATAATATTAATGATTTCATATAAATATGAATTATCAAGTAATAAATATATGACAACATGATAGAAAACTACCATTATCCCATGACGGGTGCCATTACACCATGATTTGGGTAGTTTGTAAATAAAAATTGTCATTATACAAATATTTAAATTTGACCCTCAAATCATGCCTCATTTAGTGATCCGAAAATGAATTCTACACGATATACACATAATAAATTATTTGGTTACAAATTATAAATAAAATATATACCTACAATCAAATTTAAAATTTATTGTCCAAGGAAAATTCTATCATCGAGAATAAAATGCTAACCAAATGTTGTAATTAAGGCATTTGGAAAACTACCAATATTAATAATATTAAAGAAAAAATAAAAGTAAAATATCATATTAAACTATCAATTGTTGAAAGTAAAAATATTATTAGCATTTTATTGTACTTACACCAAGACGATAACAGATTTAAAAATACAAAATAGTGAACAAATAATTAGCATACATTACCGATTTTTTGGTGTTTCCACTGAATGGAAATTTCCTATTCACACAAAAATAATAACAATGTCCAATTTTAAATAAGTAATATATAAAATTTGAAACATAATAATTATATTTAATAATCCGCATGTCAACCAACTACACTATAGATCACTTAAATCTATAACAACAATCCTCATTCAAATTTGTATAAATCCACGTACATGAGTTATTGGATCCCAGATTAAGGACAAAAATTAAGAAAAATTAAAAAACCGACACCAATTAGTACAAATTACTCCAAACGTGAACTAATATATATATATATATATATATATATATATAGATTCACACACGTATTAAGTTAAGAATTACCTATTTTTCAGGAACTAATAAAGAATGGCCTATTTTTCACACACGTATTAAAGGAAGAATGACCAATTTTTAAGGAACTAATAAAAATTTACAATTTTGATAACTCTTAGGGAATTTATGCAATCTATAAATATATACTCAATAAATATATACTAATCAATATATTCAAATGTGATTATTCAAATTGACCAATTCAAATTGGGAATCACCACGACACCACCATTATCACACTATATTACTATACAAAAAAGAAAAAAAAATCCATTTTAAGAAAATTGATCGAAGAATATACTGGAAATATGATATACCAATACAAAGCATCCAATATGTTAGAGTAATACACATTTTGAAATTAGATATTCATCAACCTTAATCAAAATTAGTCAAACGCCAAAGATACAAACCATCCAATTAAAATTGAACTCCAATCTGACTAATTGAAAATAAATCAAAAGATTAGGAAACACAACTGACCAATCCAAATAAAAAACAATAGCATCAGATGGTTTTCAACAGCAACACTTAACTTATAAAAAAAACATTGATATAAAAATCGCCAATTCGATGGTACAAAAACAAAAAATTTACAACGGAGATACAAAAAAATATCTTCCGTCTTCTCTATACGGACCACTGCAAACCAAAACGGCAAAATAGATTCCGAAAAATACAACTGAATCTCTAAAAGAAGGTAACTTGATTCGGCAATACAATTACGGTAATCTACGATGAACATACAATTTACAACTGAATCTATAAATATCCGATCCACGTCACCAAATACGAATCACCAAAAATGTCCTGCAAAATACAATCGACGGTGAAAAATATCCGATCCAAACAGCAGGACAAATCCATGACCAAGGATGCTGGAAATGAAGACAAAGAGAACACTATATATATGATATAATTGAAGCGAAACGTCTTCTTAAATCAAGGTAATCAAGAGAAGAAGATAAAAAAAACATACCATAAAAAAATGCAACCTATAAATGAACGGTCAAGATGAAAGTATGACGATCATATCAATGGATAGAATAAGTTCCCGCTCAAAACTAAATATGGAATACTATGTTATATTATAGATTTATAGATAAGCTACTCCATATTTCATATTATACAAAGACTTGTATGCAATATTGCACAATGCTATTTGCTCATACCCTAACCGTTTTATTTATTATAAATACTAAAAATTTCCTTTTCATCTCAATTTTTTGTTCTCGTCCCTGCCTTCTCCCAAATATAACCGCCCCTAAGCAGCAAAATAGCAGATGAAATCAGAGATGTGTTGGCGGAGAATCGCAACGATATGGTGGCGGAGTTTGCAACGATGCAGGCTGTTGGGACAATGTCAATTTTGAATTGATCCCAAAACCCTGAAAAATTAATTTGCCTAAGTGTCTTTTAGTCTGACTTGGTCTTGATAGGTTAGATCAGAGTTAGAATATTTTGTATTCTCAGGTACTCAGTTGAGGGGGAACTCACTGAAGTCCCTCAAGACAATGACCCTGAAGACATAGAGCACCATCACTGATATCATAGTTGACTTGTCTAAGTTGGTTGACTATGGGTCAGAATAAAGAGTCTGATCCTGAGATCATGACTAACTCAGTAGACCCTGAAGGAGTCAGGCTACCTTGAGTATTTGGGAAGACTTAGAGAAGGAGCCAAACAATGACAAAAGGAATGTCAGGATACGATAAAGCTGGAACATGTACTTCGTAAGGATGAAGACAAAGATGAACTTTGGAAAGACAAGACTGAATTGAAGAATGAGGCCGATAACTGAAGACATGGACCAATCAGAGGCTGACAACTCATGTACGGACCTGACACATAGACTGACAGTTCCTGCATACTTTCAACGGGCATGCATTAAATACTCATACCTAATCCATGCAATTGGCGGCTTGGAGTACAATTTGTTGTCGTTGAAAATCCTACATAATGGACGTGAGAAGGCTATCTCTTCCAACATATAGTTTTTCAAAATACCTATAAATACAGAAGACCTTGTCCCAAACAAGGTTATGGGAAATTTCGAAGCCAAGAAATTACTCAGACTCACAAGTATTCAAACATTCAAAGAAGCACTCGAAAAGCCTATAATTTTCCAAGTGTTTCTTCAATTAGTCTAGAGTCATTTGTATTCCAAAGATAAGCATATACATCTCAAACTTAGAGTGATAATCCATCCTTAGCATAGATTTGTCCTATAAAGGATTATCACATTAGTTGGAATCTTTCTGAACCAAAACCTTAAAGCTAGTGAGTGATAGGTTTGTCGGTGAAGTGGTTAGAAGAGGACTAGAACTCAGTGTAATTCTCGGGATCACAGAGAGTTGGTCATTGTGCACCTTGACACGTAAAAAACTAGTTAATCCTTAAGGTATTCTCATGTTCAATCAGGACCATGGACGTAGGAGTTTGAGTCTGTGAACCACATTAAACATTGTGTTCTTATTACTTTGATATTGTTCTTTAAACTGACATATCATATCATCATTGCATATTTTACCAGGCCTGAATCAATCAGCCTGACTGCATAACTCAGTGCACAGTCCCTAACCACGGCTTCTAAAGTAAAGGATGACTCAGTTTACAGAAAGCTAAAATAAGTCTAAATCTTGCAGGGCTCACACTTCAGCACTCAGGCTTAATTAGATAGCTCTGATCATAGCCTCACTGAGCACTTTACACTGTCTTGTTTGGATACTGTGATAAAGTCTCTAATAGACTGAACCTCAGTGTCACCTTCAGGCTAGTTGAATCAGTGTTAAGGAGATCTTCTTTTGAAAAAGATTTGACATACATGTATCCCCCCCCATACACGTATCTTAGACTTGCTTGAGACCAGCAAGTGGTATCAGAGCAGTGGTTCAAAAGACCACTGACTTTGTATACTAATAGTTTCAGCGAAGAAACTGTTGGTCGCGTGAATAGATCCAAGCTGTTTTTCCAAAAACCTTTCATCATGACTTCACGTAGACTTGAAACATTTCTACCTGAATTCTCTGTTGCTAACTATGGGTATTGGAAATTCAGATTGCTTGCACATCGTTATGCTATTCATGATCAGATGTATGTGGTCATCAGAGACGACCCTATCACCATCACCATACCCAACACTCGAGGGAGTGGATATGATGAGTTGCCCATTGGAGCTCCCATTCCAAAACCCAAGACCGAGTTCAATGTTGGCCAGCTCGAGATGATTGGACTGGGCAATGTTGCAAAGAATATCATTATTCACACAGTGTCATTTGAGGAGTCTGCGAGGCTGATGCACTTGAAGATGCAAAGAAGGTGTGGGATAAACTGGCCCAGATGTGCGAGGGATCTGAGAAGATCAAGGAGAACAAAAGAAATGTTGTCATTCAAAAGTTTGAGAGCTTTGAGATGCTGCCAGAGGAAACTATTGATCAAATGGAGTCAAAATTCATCAAGATGATGAATGAGTTGTTAATTCTAGGAAAAATGTCCCTAAAAGAGAGGTTACCTCACTCCCTGAAAGATGGGATAATAGTGTTATCATACTAAAGAACACTTAGGATATGAGCAATATTACTTTAGCGCAGCTTTTCTCTGAGTTGAAAGCTCTTGAATTCGACCTGAATAAAAGGAAGAAGAAAGTTGTCGCTGAAGAAGATGAGAAAGCCCTTGAGAAGAATGTGGCTTTCAAAGCCAAGTCAGAACCTACAGAATCCCCATCAAAGTCACTGATGGAGATTAACAAACAAGAGATTGTTGAGGAATACAGTATGATGACCAGACGGTTTGAGAAGTTGAACTCAAGATTTGGTTGTTATAGGAAGTATTATCAAGATACCAGACTGAATGACAAGTCAATTCCAGAAGGTACGAAGACTGGAGGAACTCTGACCAGAGACACGATTGAGGTGAAGAAATGAGGTATAATGACCAAAAACCTGTTTGTGAGGAGTTGGACCAGAGACGTGCTTGTAATTAGAGATACCCTAGTAGACCTGAAGGGTCTTCATCAAGGCGCAGGGAATCTGACTCAAAAAGGAACCTTGAACTAAGAAAAGAAAACGCTGATGAATCCAACAAGTGCTATCAATGCAACAAGACTAGACACTTTCAGTATGATTGTCCAGAGCTCAGTGCTAGGGAAAGAGAAGACAGAAGGACTAAGTGAGACCAGAGATATGCTGATCGGAGAGCCATGCTCGCTGACAACGCATCAAACTCAGATAGTCCCAAAAAAAGATCGCCAGACTTATTCTCTGATGATGAGTACGATGATCTCTGCCTCATGGCTGGGGAAGAACCTGAGGTAAATTCCAACTATTGGGGAACGGCAAAGTTGCCATGGATCTAATCGGGACGTAAATTAATTACGAATTCACAAAATCCAACATGCAAGATTTACTTAACTAATAATTAATTCATGCATAATTTAATTCAATTAATTCACGTAAATTGATTGTGGTAAATATCTAATCCTACGCATGCGATCTACGTGATTAAATTTTATCTTTTTTATCAGAGTTATAATTGTCTAGCAGCACGAATGCACGATCAATATTCCTACGCTTCACGTGCGCACTCAAACGCAACTCGTACGACGTCGATCGTCTTCAAACACGAACTTCATTTGAATCAATGATCTCCTTCGACCCAAACACCTTCTTGGGTATTCCCAATGCCCAAACTAGCCAATCCGGTGGGAAATCGTCGCTAGCTCTTGAGCACCTTAAGGTAGAATTAATATTTTAACTTTGTTGCACTCAATTTTTCATGAACACTTGAGTATATTAATGCATATGGGCTGAATATATTCAACCCCCTTATATAGGCACTAGTGGTATCTCCCGCGAATTTTGCGTATTGAATATAAAATTGTTAGTATTAATTCAAATTATAATAATTAATATTTTTGTTTTAAATATTTAGTAATTTTAGTATAATATTAAAATTAAAATTTTAATTTAATGAATACGGAAATTACTAAATATGAATAAATAAACAGAGTTAAAAAATATTAAAAAGATTCAGGCAATCAATCTCAAAGTACTATAAGACAATATTATTTCAAATTGCAAATTTCTGAAAAGTTATCTGTAGACAATATTTGTTGTATACTTGCATTGTCTTCCATTAAAATTAACATAAATAATTTTATTTTTCTTTTAACTCTCGGGGCTACACCATGTAATTGTCCACGTGTAAAAACAGGCTTGAGAAGATACACACCCACAGTCGACCATGATTGACCTTAACTTTTATTTATAGTTATTGCGAAACACAATAGAATCGAAAATAATCTCCTTTAAATTCTAAACTACACCGAATTAATCAGGATCATTCTGGGGTACATATACCTTACTTCCAATATTTATTTCAAAAATGATCTCAGTTTTTAGAATATGATTTTCAAGTTTTGTAACTACCAATTTGGTTCCATTACACAACCCTGACTTTTGGTTAATATTTATGAGAAGCATTATACACACACCAACCTTTAGAGCAATCAAAGTTAACTGGACTCGTTGGGCTGACCCACACCTTATACATAAATTGAGGGTTGAGTGACACATTTTTTATACCGTTTGAAGGTGGACCTTAATGGGCTGACCTGTTTGGGGCGCGAGCTTTGGTAGGTTAGAGGTGTGCTTTGTCGGGCCGGCCCACCTCCAAATTTATTTTCCATTGTTGTGTACATTCTTAACCATTATATTATCATTTTTAGGACTATTTTGTAAAATTTATTTTTATAGATGATGAATTTAAATTGTAGAATATTATTTTTATAGAAATTTTTAATATATTGTGAAATTCAATTTGTAGAAATTTATTTATTTATTAATGAATTATGAACTTTATTTGTAACATATTATTTTAATATTTTTATAACGATAATTATGAAGATAAATTGTTTGATTACATTTGATTACGATAAATTTTATGCATTAGGATTTTTAAATTACATTTTAAAATTTTAAAATATATTTAAAAGATTAAAATTGGGGGACCCGCCTAAACCCACACCAAACAATAAGTGGGTTGGGCTAGGGGTTTTGCAGCCTGCCTCCGCATCACACCGATGTCCTGTTGAAATTTGAAAATTATGTGGGAAAAAAATGTTAAAACGATATTTAATCAATATGTATTAAATACATAGATATAAGATTTCTGGGAATAAAAGCATGAATTTTCGTATCCTGCATAAATATATTAATTATATAGAATTCATAAAAAATTAACATTTTAAAAAGATTGTCAATATGTAATGTAGCAATTAAACAAAAATTAACAATATGTATTAATAAATCGTCAAAAAATATTTTGAAATATAATTGAATGTATAACTTGTAAAACTCAAACTTGTAAATCTCTCAATATCATGACCATGCCCAACTTTATCAAATGAACAACTTTAATTTTAAAGATAGAATCACACATTTCAGACCTAATAGTAATATTGACCAAAGAGATGCCAATGTTAAAATGCAATATTATGCGGAAGTTTGTGTAGAAACAACTAATCAATGTGTTGATATTTATAATACCAAAAAAAATAATCATACGATAAGAAATACGTTCTAAGCATATGCAAAGTTGACATCTTAAACCCCCCCCCCCCCCCCCCCTACAAAATTTGAATTCATATATACAAAAATCAAATTCCCCATCTAATATTTTTCCTAAATTATCAAAAAAAAAAAAAAATTAAACTATGAAAACTCATATCTATAATTGCAATTTAATATTCTATTTCGATAATAATTTTTTCTCCCAAAAATATTGGGTGAAAAATATCGAATTTAATAGCAAGATACAAATTTGGTGGCAAGACTTTTTGGATTTAACAATATTTCAATGACAATACTATTTCCAAAATAATCATAAAAAAATAACATGTTAGATTTTATTTATGTATAGAAATATTCTTGCTAATTTTTTTATTTTAAAATATGAATAATTATTTTGAAAAACATATTATTTTTTAGAAAATAACTAACATTTTTTTGAAAAAATGAAGGGATATTTTTATCTATTTTTAGAAAAGTTTCAAGTTTGATCCTACAAATTTCATATCTATAATTATTTTTCAAAAAAAAAAAAAATCTAAATCATCTAATAAAAAATTGTACAAAATAATAGAAATTTATATATAAGCTTTACAATTTAATAGTCTATTTCGGTAGTAAAATTTTCTCTCAAATAACTTTTGTTAATCTATTCTTAATGGTCCCGTCAAAAAAATATATTCTTAATGGCTAGATATTACATTTAGTAGAAAGGTTTGGAATAATACACTATTTCGGTCACAATATTTTTTTCAAAAATAATCATAAAAAAAGAATATTAGAAAGTCAAGCAAAATCATAGAAATATTCTTGCTAATATTTTTATTTTAAGATATTAATAATTATTTTAAAAATTTTATTTTTAGAGAATAATTAACAAATTTTTGAAAAAATGAATCGGTAATTTATTTTTTCTTTGAAGAATTTCGAGTTTGATCTGACAAATTTCACATCTACCATTATTTTGAAGAAAAAATTGCTAATCATCGAATAAAAAATAAGTACAAAATAACAGAAATTTATATCTAAATTTTATAATTTAATAATATATTTTGGTAGCGGAATTGTCTACCAAATAACTTTGGTGAATCTATTGTTAATGACAATATATTACATTTGGTGGAAATATTTTTAGGAGTATGCTATTTCAGTCACAATATTATTTCCAAAATATAAAAAAAAAATTCTACAAAATTAAACTAAATGTTAGACATTACTGCTAATCTTTTTATTTTGAGAAATTGATAATTATTTTTGGAAACATATTATTGTAAGAGAATAACTATATATTTTTTTAAATGAAGCGGGATTTTGTTTTAGAAAATTTCGAGTTTTGGTCTTACAAATTTCACATCTACTATTATTTTGCAAAAAATAAAACCAATTAATTTAATAAAAATCGATAAAATATAGAAATTTATATCTAAATTTTACAATTTAATAATCTATTTCGATATTAGAATTTTCTCCTAATAACTTTGGTGAATCTATTCTGAATGGCAAGATATTACATTTAATGGAAAGATTTTTAGGAATCATACAATATTTTGGTAACAATATTATTTCCAAAATAATGATAAAAAGGATATTACAAAATCACACCAAATGAAAAGAATGTTACAAAATCACACTAAATGTTCGGCAATGCATACTTTACTTTGCATACGATTTTGATATTCTCAATCGATCTAAAAAAAGGAAAAATATCATACTTAGGAAAAAAATCAGATAAGAGATGTTCGGAAAAAACAGCAACAGACGAATATATGAACAATTAAACAATTTAGAGCTGAACAAATAAGAACCTTCAATAATAGCAGAGATGACGTACATGTGCAATACTGGTGGAGATGGCGACTGTGTGCAGTAGATGCGGCGAGGAGGTATTCAAGGCGAAAGAAAAGAGAAAATAAAAAATATCATATTTAAGAAAACTAATCAGATCAATGATACTCAGAAAAAAAAAAATGACGAATGTATGGACGATTATAAAATTTAGATTTGAACAATTATGGACATTCTATAAAGATAGAGACGGTAGCCGTTTGTAATAACAGCGGAGGCGGCGGACGGCGGATGTATGAAGTATATGTGGCGGAGCGCGGCCATGTGAAGTAGATTTGGTGGAGACATGACCGTGTGAAATAGATATGGTGGAAGCGCGACGTTTGAAATAGATGTGGCGGAGGAACGTCCGTGTGAAGTACATGGGGCTGAGACGACATTCAAGATGAAAAAAATGAGAATGAAACTTTGAGATTAATGTTTAAATATATAGGGTTTTATTATAAAATTACTAAATTAATTTTAATGGTGTATAATTAAGGGTCAAGATCAAAAGTTTAACCAACTTTAAATGAGAGCGCAGTAAGATTTTAGACATGTCACATCAGCCTAAGAATAAGGTGGTGTTGACATATCATCTTAGCGAGGTTTGAAAATATAGTATAACTAGCACGTATTCCCGCGACTTTCGCGGACAGAATATCTTTATTATTATTTCAAATTATAAATATTAATATTTTAAATATCTTTTGATATAATATTAAAATTGTAATTATAATTCACTAAACAATAAAAAATACTAAACATGTAATTTCGTGAACGCCATTTTACAACAACTTATGCTTAACTAATACATTTATTGAAAAATATCTAATACCACTTTAGCTAATATCTTTGGTGAAAACGGCTAATACCCTCCGGAGCTAATACCTTTAGCACAATTCACTAACACTTTTATTGTAATTTACTAATACACTTTAAATAAATTACCCCATGAATATGTTTCACATAATACCTACTCATAGAATTTATACTTTTCGAATTCTTTTAAGTAATATACATATAACATTTAATTTATCTTTTAATTAAAAAAATGAACCCTACACTTTTTAAGATTTCGTTATACAGATTTACAATAATAAAAAAAACTTTGTTTTTTTTGATAAAGCATAAATAAGTATTTATTTGTGCCAACCAATTGTTTTAAAATGACAGCATTAACATTTCTTTTTTATTGTAGAATAAATATTCTATGGATAGTAAATCATAATTTTGGCAAAAAGAGGACATTAATTATATGTAATAATAATGTAAATATTACAACAACGAAAAGTCAAACTTTATACACCATTTGTTAACATTAATTCATCATAATATATATGTTTATGTGTGTGTCTATATATATAGATAGCTATATATCTTATTAAGTTGGCAATATGCATGTATAAATATATATATGTGTGTAAAAAATAAAATTTAGTTTAGGATGTAATAAAATTTGGCTCTCTAAACCCTCATTTTTCTTACATATTACCAACTGTAATTTTAAATCCACAACAACAATAAAATAGTAGAAATATAAGTATTAAAATAGAGGAAATAGTAAAAAAAATTATATTCTTAACTATGAAAACTTACGGAAAATTGAAACATTTATTGAAGAAATAAGATATTTGAATTATAAAATTTTAAAACAGTGCTCGAACTCTTGAATTTTTTTACGAAGAAGAGAATTATGATATTTTATAGTGTTAATATGCTCCTTCAAACCCTCATTAATATCACTGTTAATTTATTTTTATATATAGTGGAATTGACATTCTTCAAGGATTCAAGTTCTTTGTAGTTAATATCAATGATCGTAACATTACATGACCTCTTAAAATACATAATAGCACGGTACGCAATCAAATAAACGTCACCATAGACGGATTTTTTTTATCAAGATGTCAAATCAAAGTAGTTTAAAATCGAGCAGGACAAAGTTTCAGCTTCTCAAGAAGATCTTTTAAAATAATCTTATAATCAATTACAATGACAGTCTCATCCATTGGAGTAAATATGCAAACATAAAATAAATTGAGTAATAATAACATAAATAATATGGTAAATGTAAATTTAGTTGTACTATATACATAACAAACTAAAAAATTATATCAGTAACAAGAAAAAAATCGTTTAAATTACAAATAACTAGAGATACAGCGAAAAATTTGATCAATTGATGTATAGGGATGAATCAATAAATTACACAATATATGTATTTATAATACATAAATCCTATAATAAAAAATATGTATTACAATCTATTATTGATGGGAATATCTTATATTTGGTGGCAATAATTTTTTGGTATCATACACTATTTAGGTTAACATATTTTTTCCAAAATATTTCGAATTCCCTCGTACAAATTTCACATCTATCAATATTTTGTAAGAAAAAATTTCCTAAAAAATCTAAGAAAAAAATTGTTCAACTGTGGAAAAATATATGTTTGCTTTAATTTTTAAAATAATATTCTATATTATAAGTAAACATTTGGTTTCCATTGATTAAAATGTGTTTAGAATTAGAGTATATTAGAGTCTGTTAAAAATTATAGTAGTTAAACTGTTAGTACATATAGTTAATGTGTGTGTGTTTTTTTTTTTTTTGCCAACGCTATATATATTTTTTTACCATAAAAGATATATTCCACATATTTTTTTAAAAAAAATCCAGGCGTATACATTAACCATAAAAGATGTATTACTATACTATTTTTAACATTTGTACTTCGATGGAAAAGTTGTATAGTCAATAATTGTACCACAAAAAATACAAATACAAAAATAAATTATATGAATGATATTAATAGTGAAACTTGTTCGAAGGGTATTAGTAAATTAAACTACATATATTATTACACTAAATATATTAGTTGTTTAATATAAACTATTAGTAAAATGTTGTTTACAGTAATAATGACTGTTAGTATAATTACATAATACTTTTTTTTTTTTTGCTAACACTATAATTTTCTACCCATAAAAAAAATATTCATATGTTATCTCGGTGACAATATCTTTTCTGAAATATTTCAATGCCCTCCTACAAATTTCACTTCTATCAATATTTTGCAAAAAATATCTAAAAAAAAATTGTTCAATTGTGGAAAAAGACCAGTTTGCATAAATTTAATGTTTAAAAGAATATTCTATACTATACGTAAATATTTGTTTCCATTGATTAAAATATATTCAGATTTATTATATATTAGAGTAAGGTACAATTTAAAGTTATAGTACTTAAATTGTTAGTAAAAAAAACTTAATGTCCTTTTCTTTTTTTTCTTTTTGCCTACATTATAATTTTCTATCCATAAAAAATTTATACAACATATTTTTAAGAAAAATTATGACATATATATATAATATATATATATGTTAATTATATAAGATATAACAATATTTTATATATTTATCAATTGCAATACTCTTTTAATATTTGTATGTTAAAAAAATATAAAAGTTAAATGTAACCTTTAACAAAAGAGATGTTATAATTAAAATGAAATAGTGTGTAGATGTTTGAGTGGGAATAATTGATTAATGTGTTGATATTTTTAATACATAAATCCAATAGTAAGAACTATATTTAAGTGTCAATCCTAGTTCTTAAAATAAATTTGAATTCTCTCCTAGGCATTTCACACATACAAATATATTGCAAAAAAGAAAAAGAAAAATTTAAAAAAATCGAAATTGTTATTATTTTTATTTTTTTGAAATCCTAATTTTTCTTTAAATAATTCCAATTGAAACTTAGACAATTTACATATACAGATATTTTGTGAAAAAATAAATAAAAAGGAAATTGTTAAAAAAAATCGAAATCTTGCTATAGCAAAACATATCTATATTTTACAATTTTTAAAATCTATTTAGGAGTAGAATTTTGTCCCAAAAAAAGTGTTATAATCTATTATCCATGGTAAGATATTGTATTTGGTGGCAAGATGTTTTGAGAATCATATGATATTTCGGTGACAATATATTTTGTGAAATATTTCAATTCCTTACTACAAACACATCTATTAATATTTTGTAAAAATAAATTCCAAAATTATCTAAAAAAGGAAATCGTTCAACTGTGAAAAAAAGATTGTTTGCATTAATGTAATGTTTAAAATAATATTTTATATTATATGAGATTATTTTATTTCCACTGATTAAAAATATTCAAATTCATTGTATATAGAGTAAGATACTTTTAAAAGTTATAGTATTTAAATTGTTAGTAAAGAAACTTAATGTCTATTTTTTGCTTTTTGCCAACATGATAATATTATATCCATAAAAAATTTAGACATGTGTCAATAATATATAACCGTTAATAATATAAGATATAACAATCTTTTATATATTTATCAATAACAAATACGTTTTTAATATTTTTATGGTAGAAAAAATTATAAAAGCTAAAGGTAACATCTGACGAAAAAGATGTCATAATTAAATGAAATAGCGTGTAGATGTTTGTGTGGAAACAATTGATTAATGTGTTGGTATTTTTAATATATAAATCCAATAATAAGAATTATATCTAAGTGTCAATCCAAGTTATTAAAATAAATTCGAATTCCCTCATATACATTTTATATATACATATATTTTGTAAAAAGAAAATTGAAATTGTAAAAAAAATAAAATTAAATCCTCGTTTTTTAAAAGAATTCCAATTCCCTCCTAGACATTTCACATATAGAGATATTTTGTGGAAAAAAATTAAAAACAAAATTGTAAGTAAAAATAAAAATATGTAGAATAGAAAAAAATATCTATATTTTACATTTTTTTAAGTCTATTTAGGTGGTATAATTTTGTCCAAAAAACAAAATTGTGTTACAATATATTATTCATGGTAAGATATTTTATTTGGTGACAATATATTTTGGAATCATATGTTATTTCGATGATAATATATTTTGCGAAATATTTCAATATATTGTATGATTCATGCATATATTAATATTTTGCAAAAATAAATTCAAAAAATATCTAAGAAAGAAAATCTTTCTAATGTGAAAAAAGATTACTTGCATTAATTTAATATTTAAAAGAATATTTCATATTATATGTAAATATATTAAGATTTACTGTATATTATAGTAATATATTTTTAAAAGTTATAGTACTAAAATTGTTAGTAAGCAAACTTAATGTCCATTTTTTTACCTTGGAGATTTTTGTATAAAGGACAATAACTTGTGGTGCTACAAAAAATAATACAAAATTCTCTGGACTTCACATTTCCTCTATATTAACTTTACATTGCTGTAATACATATCTTACTTTGACCCCAAACTTTTGAGTATTTACTTTTACGCAATTCACAACGTTCAAAATACATTATCTAGAAGAAATAAATAATAGCTAAAAAGAAACAGTGGACTAAAATTCATTCACACGACGAAACTATTTAAATTAAAACGTTAAATATGCAATCTTATGGATAAGCTTTCACAACTCGTTAGTTAGAAAAGATAACTATGTTAAATTTCATGCATGAGAGATCGAAGGAAACATTGTCAATAATAAAATTAAATATACAATAGTGCAAGTAATTAGCCTTTTGCCAACTTTGAAGGACTTATTATTTGCCGCTCTTCTCATATCGGAACCTCCAAAAGACCCATTTTGTTGAGCCTCTGCCTTAAGCTCATTAACAACCTGCATGAACATGAAAATCATATTTAAACATATAGGCTAGAATGGAAGATGGATCGGATACTATGTTGGGGTGTGGATGAAGCTTCAAATATAAAATAATTTTACCTTCCCATTTTTTTTCTATTTTTAAAGGTTAGTTTTGTCGAACTGCAAGGTTACAATATTCTGTTAGACAACTATATAATAACCATAGATGGTTTTCTAGAAAATTCACTCACTCACAATCAATAATTAGTTTTGAAAATCCACCCACTCCCAAGCAAAGGTCTTGAATACACATCCATCCAATTGTCTCCCCGATCCACATATAAATCAGTTCAAACCAACTACAACACCTATTATTTTTGCACAACTAAACTAAATCAAAGATCTAATTGACATCAGGACAACCATCGAAAGATTTAAAAGGAATCATAGCATTCAGAAAAGATAAAATAATCTCTAAACTTAAACCGAATAAAAAAAACTAAAAATAATCTCCAAACTGAAAACGAATAAGAAAACTGAAACGATCAACATAATATTCAACAAAAAATAATCCAAATAATAAATCACTCAATAATAAAAATCTTGGCTAAATATTTTTCTGAATTAATAAAAACAATCCAATAGAAGGTAGACTCGATTCCTAATGACAGCAAATCAGACCAAGTTTTATTATTATTATTATATATAGTAATAGTACTAATCTAATTGTATTAATTCATTAATTAGAGGTAAAAAAACAAATTATGCACATAAACATGGTTGCACAATGCTTCAACGCTTCCAGGTCCTAACATCATCCAAGCTCCTACAACATTAATATTAATTATCAGCGACTTCTACTTCACCCTAATTAATTAATTTGAATCCAATATTTAAAAAATAGACGCTTCATTCTTTGTTTCGCGTTCATATTATCAATCATAAGCAATTATCTCGTAGCATAACTTAAATCAGTAGAACATAAGATGATTAATCGTGCACCAAACTAAAATTATCGATTCTAATATTTTTGTATATAATAATAAAAATAATAGATCAATATATTCTTCCATAGAAATCTTAATTAAATACCTGAGCTTCTGTTGTCGTAGACCAAAATAAGATGTCAGCATTGCCATCTTGAAGAAGAAAAAAATGCAAACTTGTAGTCCACATTAGGACAAACATGATAGATTTAAAAGGAGCAGGATTTGTTGGGACAATGTCAGTTTTGATTAGATCCCAAAGCTCCTGAAAAGATGTTTGCATTTGTTTGTCAGACTAGTCTTGGTTAGGATTTGTACTTAGTCATTTTACACTTCACAGGTACTCAGTAAGAGGAGCACTTACTGATGACAATCAAGACAAGAGCCTGAAGACGGTTTACCATCCTGAACTTATGACAGTCATCTAAGCTGGCTGAGTAAGTCTCAGTGATGAAGAGTATGACCCTGAGGTCATTACTACTCAGTCCTGAAGGGAACAGGATGATACTGAGTTTATGGGAAGACTTGGAGTAGAGCCAAGCAATGCAAAAGGAATGTCAGCGTCAGGACAAGACCGGTGAGCTCAAGACAAAAAGAATTTAATAAGACAGGCCTGAAGCCTAGGAATAAGTTCTGACATTCTCACCAACCTGATGACGTGGACCAATCCGGGAAGGACACGCATGTACGGAACCTGACAGTAGACTGACTTCAGACTGCAAAATTCAATGGGCAAGCATTTAATGTGCATTTAATGCAACTACCTAATTCCATGCAAAGGACGGCTGTTGCATGAAGATATGTCCGTTCGAAACACTCTACATAGATGACAAGAAAGGTTATCTCTCCAATAGATAGTTTTTCAAATCACCTATAAATACAGAAGGCCTTGAACCCATTCAAGGTTACGGGAAATTTCCAAGCCAGAAATTACTCAAACTCTCAAGCACTCAAAGCATTCAGTCTTTAGAAGAAGCACTCGAAACCCTTTAAATTTCCCAAGTATTTCTTAGCAACTGAGAGTTAATCTGTATTCCAAGAGCGTACAAGCAATATCTTAAGCTTAGAGAGATTATCCAACCCTTAGCATAGCTTTGTCTTGTAAGGATAATCTCAACCTAGTTGGAATCCAAACTGAAACCAAAACCCTAAAGTTAGGTTTGTTGGAAGTAAGTTAAGTTAGTTAGTAAGGAAGTTTTTATAGGTCAGTGAGGTAGCTAATCTTGGTGCACCTTGGCACGTTAAAAACAAGAATCCCTTGAGTGGATTTCTTGTTAAATCAGGCCATGGACGTAGGAGCTTGAGACTCTGAACCACGTTAAACTTGCTGTGTTCTTATTGCTTTGATATATTGCATATCTGCCATATTAACTGTTCATTCATTGCATAAGATCTATCAGGCTTGAATCAATCAGTCTGATCTATTAAAAAGAGCACTACCCTTACTAAACACTATTCATTTGCGTAATCAGTTTTTAGAAGCAAACTAATCAAGACTTTAAACTATCAGGGGTCACGCATTTCCGCACTGAACTTAAACTGATAGTTAGCCAACCGACTCGCACCAAGTGTAGTCAGTAGGTGTGTTATCAGTTCCTAGTTCTTTATCACTCTGAGTAAAGGGGGCTCGGTAAGGTTTTAAGTTTGAAAAATTGGTATACGTGTATTCCCCCCCCCCCCCATACACGTATTCCTCAGTCTTGTACCGGGACCAACAAGTGGTATCAGAGCAGTGGTTCAAAAGACCACCGACTTTGAATACTAATAGTTTCAGTGGAGAGACTGTTGGCGGTCAATGAACAGATATGAGTTTGTTTTTCATAAAACTCGCATCATCATAACTTCGAGGAGACTTGAAGCCTCGTTACCTGAATTCTCTGTATCTAACTTTGTCTATTGGAAGTTCAGATTAGAAGCGCATCTTGATGCCATCCATGACCAGATGTCGCGTGTTCTCAGTGAGGGACCGATCAAGATCACTATTCCTAATGTCAGAGGACTGGGATATGAGCATCTTGAGATTGGCGTGCAGGTTCCAAAAGAAAGGAAAGACATGACCAACGATGAAATCAAGATGGTGGGACTGGACAACGTTGCCAGAAATATCATTTTGCATACGGTGCCCTTCGAGGAGTCAGCAAGGTTGATGAACTTAAAGACGGCAAAGGAGGTCTGGGATGAGCTGACCAGGATGTGCGAGGGGTTAGAAAAGATAAAGGAGAACAAGAGAAACATTGCCATTCAGAAATTCGAAGCATTCGAGATGTTACCTGATGAGACAATTGATCAGATGGAGTCAAGGTTCATCAAGTTGATGAATGAGCTGGTGATGCTGGACAAAGATGTTCCAAAGAGAGATGTTACTTCAAAGATCTTGAATGTCATTCCTAAGAGATGGGATAACAGTGTAATTATGCTTAAAAACACTCAGGATATGAGTAACATAACTTCTTCTTTACTTTTTTCAGAGCTTAAGGCACTGGAATTTGATCTTAACAAAAGAAAGAAGAAAGTTCAGCCAGAAGAGGAAGAAAAGGAGAAAACTCCTGAGAAAAGTGTGGCGTTCAAGGCCAGGTCTGAACCTGTTGAATCTTCATCAAAGTCACTGATGGAGATGAGCAAGAAAGAGCTTGCTGAGGAGTACAACCTGATGGCCAGACGCTTTGATAAGCTTAATTCCAGGTTTGGTCGTTATAAGAAATTTTATCAGGACTCACGTGACAGGAAACCTGAAGGAACCCACCAAAGCTCAAGGAGATATAAGGAAAGAAGAAACACTGACCAGAGGAGAGATCGTGGCGATGAAAGAAGATATTCAGATCCAAAGCCCGATCGCAGAGATGAACAGAGACGTACTCATGATGACAAACACTCAGGGAAGACTGAAAGCTCATCAAGACAGAGGGAACCTGACTCAAGGAGGATCCCTGAACCAAGGAGAGAAAGAGGAGATGAGAAACCAACATGTTACAACTGTGACAAGAGCGGGCACTACCAGTACGATTGTCCGAAGCTGAGTACAAGGGAAAGAGAGGACAGGAGGGCCAAGAGAGACCAGAGACTTGCTGACCGGAGAGCTATGCTCGCGGAGGATGCAACTGACTCTGTTGGTCCTGAGGAGAGGTCGCCTGAACTCTTTTCTGATGATGAGTACGATGATGTCTGCCTGATGGTAAGGGAGGAACTTGAGGTAACATCTAACTCTGTATGTGGTTCCCACACTGGTCAAAATCCTGAGCTTAGCTCAGAGTCAGTCAGAGAAATGAACCTTCAGATCTGCCTGGATCAATTGATGGTTGATTTCTCTAGATTGCAGGAAACTAATGTCTTCTTGGTAGAGGAGAACAAGAAATTGAGTACTGAGGTTCAGAACCTGAATGATCAGCTCACTCAGTCTGATCTTAAAGAATCAACTCAGATTGTGAGACTCACTCAGGAGATTGATTTAATCAATGCTGAGCGTCTCCCAAGAGAGAAGCTTCTGAAGGAATTGGCTGAGGAAGAGTTGGTCAGGAGGGAAGAACTGAAAGCACTCAAGAGTAAGTTTGATGACCTCTTTGCCAGACATGAAATCCTGAAAAAGAGTGAGGACTCACTCAAGCAAAAGGTTGCAGCAATGAATAAATCCTCAGTGGCTAGAGAGGAAATAAATAGCAGCTAGATGCTTGGGAACGAGAAAAAGGGACTTGGATATGTTCCTAAGAAATCCTCACAGGGTCAATCTCATGTTGCTTCAGGGAGCAACACTGAGAGGGTATTTGTTCAGGCAGGCCAGAGTGCACCTAAGGTTGTACTTCAGGCCCGTCAAACTGATAAGGGCAAGGAAACCGTTGACACAGTCAGGGTAGCCCCTAAGGTAGCTAAGCCAAAACCCAAGGGAAAGGCAAAGCAACCCAAGGAGGTCCCTGAGAGCTCAGGCCAGAGAAAGCCTCAGCGAAAGCAGAGGAAGACTCAGGCCAAGAGCCCTCAGACTGGTCAACGAGGGTACCATCATGCTTGGCAATATCAATAGGGAAGGCCAAACATGATGACACCCCCATGGTTTTGGCATCCTGAGGCCTTTAACTATTTTCCATTCCCTCACTTGCCTAGGGGGAATAGAACACAAGGCCCTTATCAAGAACAAGGCCCAAGACCTGTTGCACCCAGACCTAGAAAGAACAGGAAGCCAGCCCAAAAGGCACCCACTCAGGCTCCTGTGAAGCCTAAGTCCAGCACTCATACACCATCTTCCTCTCAGGCAAAGAAGAAGAAAGTTGTGTATGTTGGTGTTTCAGGGAGACAGATTCACCACTCTGAGGCAATCAGGGTTGTGAAGCAAGTCTGGATCCCGAAGGGTACAACTGACACGATAGGACCCAACACCCAATGGGTACCTAAAGCCTGATTTGTTTGCAAGCGGCTGTGGATCACAACAAGAGGAGAGGAGACTCAAACAAAGTTGTTTGGTACCTAGACAGTGGATGCTCAAGGCATATGACTGGAATAAAGAGTCGTCTCCAAGAGTTTCAGGCTAAGGATGGTCCACAGGTAACCTTTGGTGATAACTCAAAAGGTGTTACTAAAGGTTTTGGTATCTTGATAATAGGTACAGTCAGAGTGGAAAATGTGTCCTTTGTAGAAGGACTGAAGCATAACCTGTTGTCAGTAAGCCAATTCTGTGACAAAGGTTTCAGTGTTGAGTTCTCATCGAATATATGTTCAGTCAAGGACGAATCAACACAAGTGCTTCTATCAAGTATCAGGAAAGGTAATGTTTATCTTGCTGATTGGAGCAGCACTATTCCTAATACTTGTTTTGTTGCTAAAAGTTCTCTAGAGCTCAGTTGGCTATGGCATAAAAGATTAAGCCACCTGAACTTCAAGATTCTTAACAAAATTTCTAGACAATCACTGGTTGATGGTCTACCTAATGAAGTTTTTAGCAAAGATCATGTGTGCAAAGCTTGTCAGGAAGGGAAGCAGGTTAGAGCTTCATTCAAAGAGAAAGCTTCCTATTCCACTGACAGGATTCTTCAGCTCTTGCACATGGATTTATTTGGTCCTATTACACCTGTGAGTATGAATGGCAGGAAATATACCCTTGTGGTTATTGATGATTATTCTAGATATACTTGGGTTATTTTCTTGATGAATAAAAAGGAAACACAGGTGAAGCTTCCAGGGTTGCTCAGGAGACTCAGCAATGAGAAGAATCGGTCCATTACTAAGATCAGATCTGACAAGGGCACTGAATTTATAAATTCATATATTTTTTACTTTTGTAATGAACTTGGTATAGCTCATGAGACTTCTGCAGCTAGAACCCCACAACAAAACGGTGTTGCTGAGAGAAGGAAAAGGACACTGAAGGAAGCTGCCAGGACCATGCTGGCTGAGTTAGGATTGCCCAAGAGATTCTGGGCTGAGGCAATCAACACTGCATGCTACACTCAGAACAGATCCATGCTGAACAAACAACATGCACAGACCCCATATGAGACATGGAATAAGAGGAAACCTCGTATCTCTTACTTTCATATATTTGGTTGTAAGTGTTTCATTCTCACCAATGGGAAGACCCAATTGAAAGCCTTTGATAGCAAATCTGATGAAGGGATATTCTTAGGATATTCTGAAGTTAGTAAAGCTTTCAGGGTTTACAATTGTAGGACCCTTGTTGTGGAAGAATCACCACATGTTGTGTTTGATGATCTGCTAATGAGTCTAGGGTAAGAGTGTTGGATCCTGACACTGAAGAGGTCACAAGGAGGGTGACAAGGCTTAGCTTAAAGAATCAACCTGATCCAAATAAAAGGTAGACTCGATTCCCAATGACAGCATATCAGACCAAGTTTAATTATTATTATTATATATAGTAATAGTACTAATCTAATTGTACTAATTCATTAATTAGAGGTAAAAAAAATTATGCACATAAACATGGTTGCACAATGCTTCAACGCTTCCAGGTCCTAACATCATCCAAGTTCCTACAACATTAATATTAATATCAGCGACTTCTACTTCACCCTAATTAATTAATTTGAATCCAATATTTAAAAAATAGACGCTTCATTCTTTGTTTCACGTTCATATTATCAATCATAAGCAACTATCTCGTAGCATAACTTAAATCAGTAGAACATAAGATGATTAATCGTGCACCAAACTAATATTATCGATTCTAATATTTTTGTATATAATAATAAAAATAATAGATCAATATATTCTTCCATAGAAATCTTAATTAAATACCTGAGCTTCTGTTGTCGTAGACCAAAATAAAATGTCAGCATTGCCATCTTGAAGAAGAAAAAAAATGCAAACTTGTAGTCCACATTAGGACAAACATGATAGATTTAAAAGGAGCAGGATTTGTTGGGACAATGTCAGTTTTGATTAGATCCCAAAGCCCCTGAAAAGATGTTTGCATTTGTTTGTCAGGCTAGTCTTGGTTAGGATTTGTACTTAGTCATTTTACACTTCACAGGTACTCAGTAAGAGGAGCACTTACTGATGACAATCAAGACAAGAGCCTAAAGATGGTTTACCATCCTGAACTTATGACAGTCATCTAAGCTGGCTGAGTAAGTCTCAGTGATGAAGAGTATGACCCTGAGGTCATTACTACTCAGTCCTGAAGGGAACAGGATGATACTGAGTTTATGGGAAGACTTGGAGTAGAGCCAAGCAATGCAAAAGGAATGTCAGCGTCAGGACAAGACCGTTGAGCTCAAGATAAAAAGAACTTAATAAGACAAGCCTGAAGCCTAGGAATAAATTCTGACATTCTCACCAACCTGATGACGTGGACTAATCCGGGAAGGACACGCACGTACGGAACCTGACAGTAGACTGACTTCAGACTGCCAAATTCAACGGCCAAGCATTTAATGTGAATTTAATGCAACTACCTAATTCTATGCAAAGGACGGCTACTGTATAAAGATATGTTCGTTCGAAACACTCTACATAGATGACAAGAAAGGCTATCTCTCCAATGGATAGTTTTTCAAATCACCTATAAATACAGAAGGCCTTGAACCCATTCAAGGTTACGGGAAATTTCCAAGCCATAAATTACTTAAACTCTCAAGCACTCAAAGCATTCAGTCTTTAGAAGAAGCACTCGAAACCCTTTAAATTTCCCAAGTGTTTCTTAGCAACTGAGAGTTAATCTGTATTCCAAGAGCGTACAAGCAATATCTTAAGCTTAGAGAGATTATCCAACCCTTAGCATAGCTTTGTCTTGTAAGGATAATCTCAACCTAGTTGGAATCCAAACTGAAACCAAAACCCTAAAGTTAGGTTTGTTGGAAGTAAGTTAAGTTAGTTAGTAAGGAAGTTTGTATAGGTCAGTGAGGTAGCTGATCTTGGTGCACCTTGGCACGTTAAAAACAAGAATCCCTTGAGTGGATTTCCTGTTAAATCAGGCCGTGGACGTAGGAGCTTGAGACTCTGAACCACGTTAAACTTGATGTGTTCTTATTGCTTTGATATATTGCATACCTGCCATATTAACTGTTCATTCATTGCATAAGATCTATCAGGCTTGAATCAATCAGCCTGATCTATTAAAAAGAGCACTGCCCTTACTAAACACTATTCATTTGAGTAATCAGTTTTCAGAAGCAAACTAATCAAGACTTTAAACTATCAGGGCTCACGTATTTCCGCACTGAACTTAAACCGATAGTTAGCCAACTGACCCGCACCAAGTGTAGTCAGTAGGTGTGTTATCAGTTCCTAGTTCTTTATCACTCTGAGTAAAGGGGACTCAGTAAGGTTTTAAGTTTGAAAAATTGGTATACGTGTATTCCCCCCCCATACACGTATTCCTCAGTCTTGTACCGGGACCAACATGATTTAAATTAATCTTCTCAAATATATTAATTGAAGAGGGCACGACACATTTCCCCCGAACCAAACTGAACAATTTTGGGCCTCATCCCAACCCCAATCCATTTCCATAGCACACTCTATTTTGAGAAGAAGTGGAACTCGAATTGTTCAATAAAAATATTAAAGATAAAATCGAACCAGTTACCTACAAAGAAAAGTTAAGGCAGCCTTCGATCAACTGATGTTCGCTTTGGGGGAAGAGATCCGCGAGACGGTGGTGCGAGATATGCTAGACGGTGTTAATTCGATGTGGTTGGATACATAAAAAAAATCGAGTAAACGACGAAGACAGAGAAAAATCGAGATCAATATTAGGGACAAAATCAAATTTATTACTTGTAAAGACAAATAGAAGTAACTATTGTTCGATCCACTGTAGTTCGATGTGGGGGGCGGAGATATGAGAGATGGCGGCGGTGATTCGATGGGGGAAAGAGATTCACGAGACGGCCGGAGCAAGATATGAGATGGTGGCAGTATTAATTTTACCGACAGGCTATCAAGGATCGAGATCAAAAGTTTAATCAACTTTTAATAAGAGCACAGTATTCCGAAATAGAGAGATTTGAGACATGCCTCATCCTTAGAATAAGATGGTGTTGACACATCACTTTGGAGAGGTTTGGAAATATATTATAACTAGTACTTAGCCCGCATGTTACGCGGGATTGAAAAACCCTTATATAGTATTTAAAATTAAATACTTCAATTTTTTTAAATAAAATAAACAGAGAACTTCATACATTACAATACGTACCGAATGCAAGTAATGCTAAATCCAGAAGTAGCATTTTAATAATGTAAAATGTAAACAAAACCCAAACAAATGAGTCACGAAACATCAAACATCCAAAATACACACATAGAGTGATTTAAACCATTTATAGAAATCTAATCCATAGCAATCTAACAAATGAGGCGATGAACAGTAAGGGTGAAATATTTATCATCGTGACTAAACCATATAACATTGTGCGATCGTATTTTAAGCTTCCTAACAATATCCTTCCAGAATTTTGTCATCCGTACCATCCTCGAATTTTTCACCTCCAACATAAGTCTACACTCATACTTAACTATAAATATATGTTTATCGACGTGCTCCTTAATGTGATCAACTTCGTTTCAATTCCAAATAGTGTAATAGCAGATCATGCCAATTTCTACAACAAAGAAACAAAAGTGTAAGTTTTTTCACTACACACATGCCTCATTTCTAGACAAACATTTTATTTCAAGAAATACATCATATAAGCAGAAATTTAACATACCAGACGATTCTGCCACTCAACTGAATCACACTTTGTGCGCACCTTGAAATGCTTAGGTACACCACGAAGCTACAAACTCATGATTCAAACACTTAGAAATACTAATCACTGGAATATACCATCGATTAATATACATACGAACACACGATAAATTTACCTCAAGATTAGTAGCCGATAGAGGCGGGTTCACACATTATATGATAAAATTACAGTGTATCTCATAAGGTATTCCGTATTTATTTAAAATATTTAAACAGTGCAGATTGTATATAATACAGTGAAACCTATGAGATATCAAGATATCACAAAATTATATGTTTAATCAGTCCCCGATGAAACATCTACGACACAGACAGATTTGATCAAAATAGAACAAACTTAAACATGAGGCAGATAAAAAACAAACTATCTACGATCAACTAAATATATAAGATTAATCATGGACATTGACTATTTGAAAGAGTGAAGATTTACCTCTGCGGCTTCCTGGTAGTCCCTACTCCGCACGACAAATAAAATTTAGAAAATAGAGACTTCAACAATATTGCAGACTATAATTATCAATATTGTAATTAATATAGATACGATCCTATACGCTGAGATTTATGCAAATCTTAATAATTACATTTTTCAGAATATTTACAACTCTTCACGGCACCCTACGTAAGCAAGTATCAATCTATTAAATTAGCAGCACAGTTTTAGTAATACAATATTATGAAATCAGTCTATATTCTATTTTAGAGATATGTCAACAATAAAAGTTAACTTGCTAACACTCGAATAAATTAAAATAAAAAAGTGATACGCTAATTTTTCAGATAACAATCATCACTTTGTTTTTTTATAATATTTAGAATTTACTATATATTCATTTAAGAAAATTTTATATGTAAACAACAATCAAATACCAAAATATCCGAATTAATTTAGTAAATTAATGATTGAAAATATATTTATAATCATATTCAAATATTAACCATATATATTTAACATTAGGCATGATTCGTAGGATTTATACAACTCAAATTGATATCCTAAAAATTGTTGTAAATTTGGAATATTTGATATTCCAAATCTAGAAGATTTGGTGTGGACATTACTTGAGGACCAAGAATCATATTGGGCCTGATCCATTAGACTAGGTTTTTACTATTATATATATCCCATTGTATTCATGAATTATGTACTCTAATACACAACAATACTAGTGGAACTCCTGGCTTGGATCGCCCCCAGACGTAGTCCTTCCGGACGAACTGGGTAAACAAATGATGTCTATTTAATTTACGCACTCAATTACAACACGTTATCAGCACGAGTCTCTACCCGAGATAAAACGGTACGCCTCAGAATTTTCCCGTTGATTCTCATGAGTTAATTCCCTTACTCGGAATTATTTGATCCATGCTTTACTCAATTTATATGCACGAATATAATTATCCTGTTTGATCCCCATATTCGTTCTTGTTTGAATTATTTGCGTTATTGTGTTAAATACGTTAATATTATTTCTTGGATCGAGATCGAGATCGAAAAACGAACGCCGGTTGATGCCGTGAGACGCACGTCGTCGCGCTACCCGAAACGGCCCCAAAGCGCCGCATGTGGCAACGCCATGCCGCCGCCGCCTGAAGCGGCCATGCCTCCTCGCCGCTGTCGCCGCCGCGTGGCCCGCGCACCCTTGCGCCGCCGCTGCTACGCTCGCGCAGCCCCGCCATCGCCCACGCAGCCCTGCGCCGCCGCCTCCTCGCCCATGCGGCCCTTCGCCACTGTCGCCGCCGTAGTGGCTAGAAGCCACCGCGCGCGACGCGACCTTGCACCGCCGCGACGCTGGCGGCTTCCCCCGACGGAGCGGTCGCCGGCGCCTCCTCACCCAGCCGCCTCCGCGCGCCTCCAGGCGTCGCGTTGAGACGGCGCTCATCCTAACGCGGCCGAAATCGCGCCAAGGAAGAAACCCAGAGATCGGCCTCGATCGCGCCTAGCAGACGCAATCGGAGGCAGGAAGTCGCGCATGGGAAGCGCGATCTTCCGGGCTGGTCGCGTCCCCTAAGCGCGATCAGCCCCGATTTCTCAATTTTTATTTTTTTTGTTTTTCCTTTTATTTTTCGATGCTCTCCACTCGCCGTGTGTTCCCTGCATAATTGTATGTGCACTTTTAGACACATGTTGCGATCTCCCCTTGTGAATTTTGTGATAATTCCGACTTTGCTTCGGTCTTTGTATCACAAAATTTATATTATATAATCCTGAAAATATTTCGTTAAATTGCGTTAATGTACATGAAATAATTATTCTAATGATTATTTCCTCTGTCCATTAAACCGTATATTTTCTGCAAATCATTTTCATGTGATTATCGTTATTTGTTGTTATTGCATGCTTGAGTGATTTGATTATCCTTCGTGCATTAACACTGTACACATAGTTTATAGTCCGCTCTTCATGCCCGGGTAGGCGGCGCCCGGTATTTGTCGGACCGTAATTTTATGCCTTGGGTAGACGGCGCCCAGTATGTGCATCTATGTGCCTTAGAGTAACTAGATAAATCCTTGTCTCCCCGTTGTCTATGTTTTTGGTCAATCCTCTTACCCATGTCACTTTAATTGTAGTGAATTATGTCTGATATTACCAAAAGAGAATTTACTGAGCTTACTCTTGATGGTAGTAACTATCTGACATGGGCGCTAGATGTCGAAATACATCTAGCCTCGAACAATCTTAGCGGCACGATTGTCGATGATCCAAAATCAACTGACGCCCAGAAGGTGAGAGCTTTGATTTTCCTTAGGCATCATCTCAATCAGGACCTGAAAAATGAGTATC
Source organism: Ballota nigra (assembly GCA_947034835.1). NCBI lineage: Eukaryota > Viridiplantae > Streptophyta > Magnoliopsida > Lamiales > Lamiaceae > Ballota > Ballota nigra. Next base: position 28,952,381 of record OX344727.1, read on the forward strand.
TCACTGAAAGAGATCCCGGAATGTTGTGGAAGTTCCTGAAGGACCATTTCCAACAACAATATGATATACTCCTCCCTCAAGCTCAATACGATTGGTTGAACCTCCGTTTCCAAGACTTTAAATCTGTAACGGAGTATAACTCAGCCCTACATCGTATTGTGTCTCAGTTAAAGTTATGCCAGAAAACTATAACTGAGGACGACTTAATCTAGAAGACTCCACGCAAGCAACCTTGTACTCCAGCAGCAATATAGAGCTAAGAACTACACTGTACACTCTGAGTTAATTTCTGCACTTCTGGTAGCAGAAAAGCACAACCAGCTCCTTATGCAGAATCATAATGCGAGGCCGGTTGGCTCGACAGCGGTGCCCGAAGCACATGCTGTAGCTCAAAGTAGTAAAAGAGGTCGCAAGCGTGGAAGGGGGAGTGGAAGTAAACGAACCCGTAGCCAAGGCCGAGGTCGTAACAAATCCGGTAATTCAGGTGCCTCGAATGACAGTCAAGCTCAGGTTCGTGGGAAGGCTGCACCTAACACGAACTCCGCTCCCCGAAAATCTGACAATCAAGATAAGGGTGAACAATCCTGCTACAGATACGGATGCAAGGGCCATTGGTCTCGCACGTGTCGTACTCCCAAACATTTGGTCGAGGCTTATCAAAAGCAGCAGAAGGACGATAAGGGGAAGGCTCCGAGAGTTGAATCTCACCATGCCAGTCTGCCCGAAGCAGACTCTGACCTAGACAATGAAGATCATAAGAGCATTAAGCTTAGGGATTTCGGTGATGATGAGTAGATTTGTGTATTTAGTTATTCTTAGTATTTTGTTTTCTGAATAAAATAATTTCACATTATGTTTTGGATCCTTTCTTTCGGATATTTTATTTATGGATGAATTTATTAGCTTTGATGTGTTTATCATAATAGTTGTCCATGTGTTTATTCGGATAATGCTGTTTTTATTTATGGCTAGTAAACATATCAGCTATTAGGTTTGGGTTAATTTCCTCTGGCATGGTAGGGTTGAGGTAGTGATTTATGATTGGTAGATAGTGCCACCACTCATACAATCTTATAGAAGAACTTTCTTCCTTCTCCCCCGGATTGTACTATTTCTAATCCGTCGTTAAAATCTCCATCTAGCCATGAGTATGAAATTTTATAACCCGAACTTCTTTAATTAAGGCATCAGCGGTTAAGTCATCCAGGACAATATATGATACGTAGGACTATACCCAATTTGAATAGTAGAATCATTCCTGTTGATGAATTTATTTGTGATGCATGTTCTAAGGGTAAGTTGATAATGCGCCAGTCGCGCACTAAGGTTGGACTAGTGTCTTCGGTTTTCCTTGAAGTGAATTCAAGGGGACATTTGCGGACCGATTCACCCAGCATCAGGACCATTTCGTTATTTCATGGTCCCTATTGATGCCTCCACTAGGTGGATATTTGCATTTTGTTGTCCACCCGCAATCAAGCTTTTGCGAAGCTCATTGCGAAGACTATCGAGCTTGGAGCTCAATTCCCGGATTATCCAATTAAATCGATTTGCATGGATAATGCATCTGAGTTTAGCTCGAAGGCCATTATGGCCCTGGGAATTTAAGTGGAGCATTCGGTCCCCTACGTCCATACCCAAAATGGTCTTGCTGAGGCGCTAATAAAACGTATCAGATTTATCACGAGACCATTGCTTATGAACTCTAAACTACCCACCTCATGCTGGGGGCATGCAGTCCTACATGCATCCAAATCCGTCCAACTGCATATAATGATCATTCCCCCCTACAGTTAGTGCGTGAGAAAAACCTAGCATTTCCCATCTGTGAATTTTTCGGATGTATGGTATACGTACCGATTACGATACCCAAGCGAACCTCTTTGGGCCCACAAAGGAAACTCGGTATTTACGTCGGATTTGACTCTCCATCCATCGTGAAATACCTCGAGGCTTTGTCCGGGGATCAATTAACGGCCCAGTTCGCTGATTGCACATTCAATGAAGATTACTTCCCGGCATTAGGGGGAGATCCGAATTCAAAATTGAATGAATGCCGGGAACTTACGTGGAACGTAAGTAATCTTCAGTATCTAGATCCGCGCACTAACCAATCTGAACTAGAAGTTCAGAAGATCATTAACCTGCAGAACTTAGCAAATAACCTGCCAGACGCGTTCACTGACCATAGAGGTGTGACTAGATCGCATATACCTGCAGTAAATGCTCCCCAAAGGGTTGAGGTCTCAAGCAAAACGAGTACTCATGCCCCCACACGCCAAAAGCGTAAGGGACCCTCAAGAAATAGTAACACACCTAAACGAAAGGCTAGTAAATCTGGTCAGTCGAATGGAAAATCTCTGGAAGAGATCCGTCTAGATAATCCCAAGTCTCAAGGAGACGAGAGTCTTAGTGATGAAGCACGTGCACAAAACATTCCATGCACTAGGACCGTGGAACGACCAGACCCAGATACAATGGGAAATGAGGAAGGTCTGGTTGACGTAAATGTCGAAGTCTCTGTGAACTTCACAGATACGGGAGAAACATATAATAGAAATATTACTGTCGTCGACGACACATTTGCAGTGTCAATAGCTCTTTCCATTATTAATGATCTAGATCCTGAACCCAAAACAATCGCAGAGTGCCGGAAGTACCACAGTTGGATTAAATGGAAAGAGGCAATTGATGCGGAGCTCGCCTCGCTTAACAAAAGACAAGTATTCGGCTCAATCGTCCGTACACCCGCGCGCGCTATCCCTGTAGGATATAAATGGGTATTTGTACGAAAACGAAATGAGAACAATACTATGGAGAGGTACAAAGCGAGGCTGGTAGCGCAAGGGTTTTCACAGAGACCCGGGATTGATTTCGATCAAACCTATTCTCCCGTCATGGACTCAATAACGTTCCGCTATTTGATATCTTTGGCAGTTAAGTTGAATCTCCAAATGAGATTAATGGACGTAGTAACTGCGTACTTATACGGATCACTCGATGCCGACATTTATATGAAAATCCCAGATGGATTTGACGTTCCTCTGTTAAGGGATGGTGAAAATCGCAGTATGTATAGCATACAACTGCGTAAGTCGTTGTATGGCCTGAAGCAATCGGGCCTTATGTGGTATAACCGACTTAGTGAATTCCTTCAAAAGAAGGGATACACGTTCGATAAAGCTTTCCCGTGCGTATTCTCGAAGAAATCGCAAGACGGTTTTTGCATCATATCCGTATATGTTGATGACCTGAACATAATCGGAACATGCAAAGAGATTGAAGAAGCCAATTCAATCTTGAGAGCTGAATTCGAAATGAAGTCCTTGGGTAAAACCAAGTACTGCCTCGGCTTGCAGATCGAGCACCTCCCAGAAGGAGTCCTTGTTCATCAGTCGACCTACGTGAAGAAGGTATTGGATAGATTTCACATGGATAAATCTCATCCACTTAGCACCCCGATGGTTGTCCGATCCTTCGAAGTGGATAAGGATCCATTTAGGCTAAGAGAAGATTCAGAAGAAATTCTGGGACCAGAAGTTCCTTATCTTAGTGTTGTTGGAGCTTTGCTCTATCTTGCAAATTGTACCCGGCCGGACATTACATTTGCAGTTAACTTGCTTGCGAGATATAGCGCTTCTCCTACGAGGAGACATTGGAATGGTGTTAAGCATGTTCTACGATACCTCCAAGGATCTCAAGATCTTGGACTGTTTTATCGTAAGAACCAAGATAAAACCTTAGTAGGTTACGCGGATGCTGGCTATTTGTCTGATCCCCACAACGCCGTATCCCAGACTGGTTATGTTTTTCTCTGTGGTGGAACCGCAATCTCGTGGAGATCGGTTAAACAATCCATGGTTACCACGTCTTCAAACCACTCAGAGATCATAGCTTTATTTGAAGCCGCACGAGAATGTGTTTGGTTAAGGTCCTTGGTAAAACACATTGGTGACTTATGTGGTATCGCCAAGGGCGATACATCTCCCACCGTTATATTTGAAGACAACGCTGCTTGCATCGCACAAATGAGTAATGGGTACGTCAAGGGAAACCTGACGAAACATATTTCACCTAAGTTTTTCTACCCATACGAACTCCAGAAGAGTGGCGTGATTACCATTCAAAAGGTGCAATCTAGTAACAATCTTGCAGATTTGTTTACTAAATCCTTACCTACGTCTACTTTTGAAAAGTACGTTCGTGGTATTGGGATGCAAAGACTTAAAGTGCTGTTGTCTTCAGGGGGAGCGGTAACCTCGAAATGAATCTGGAAGATTTAGATCTAGAAGATCAATAACATTCCTCCCACTCATTATTATGGCCGATCCTTAGCACGTGGAGTTTTTATGACAAGACATTTATATCGTAATGTCCAAGGGGGAGTGTTGTAAATCTGAAAGATTTGATATTCCAAATCTAGGAGATTTGGTGTGGACATTACTTGAGGACCAAGAATCATATTGGGCCTGATCCATTAGACTAGGGTTTTTACTATTATATATATCACATTGTATTCATGAATTATGTAATCTCATACACAACAATACTAGTGGAACTCCTGGCTTGGATCGCCCCCAGACGTAGTCCTTCCTGACGAACTGGGTAAACAAACGCTGTCTATTTAATTTACGCACTCAATTACAACAAAAACAATACTCGTGCAAATAAAAAAATACATATAAATCCATTTATTGAGATTTGTACACTCGTGTAACTATAAAATCATATTTAAATCCATTTAATGAGATTGTTTATCCCCACTCGAAATTATGAAACAAAACTCAACACACATGACTTTTTTTTTATATAATTTTAATATAAAAAAAGGGGTTAATTGCAAATAAAATCACAATTTTCAAGAAAATTGTAATTTAATCCAAAATTTTAAATCTTTAAAAGAAAAAAACTCAACATAATATTTGGTTGCAATTAGAACCAACTAATAAATTTTAGTTGTCCAGAAACGATTTTTCACTTAATCGATAATAAATAATTAATATATTCATATTTGTTTGGACAATAATGCATAATTAATCATCATTTTCGAACATAGTCAAATATGTTATTTGGTTAGGATTGCTAACAAATTTAAAGTTGAAGTTTTATTTTCAACGATTCAAAAGTTTATATTAAATTGTAATTGACGAAAGTGCCGTTATTTTATTTGAAATTAAAGAAAAAAAGACACGACTATTTATACCTAATAAAACCCTAGACAAACCCCTTAATTTGCAAGATTAAAATAGACGTATGAAAAATGATAATATCACCCTAGTATAAATAACAATGAAATCAGGTTTTCCAATTAATATTTTCAAACATTATCTTCTCCTGAATTAAAAAAAAAATCATTTTTTTGCTCAAATTCACGCCAATGATATAATTCCCCCCACGAACATACTTAAATCCCTTTCATTTATAACGGGACATAAAATAACGGAAAAAGAACCATTGTTGCATATCAATTGTTCTAATGAGACCCAAATTGTAAATGGTAAATAAGTGTACTTTGATGTATTTCTTGTACATAAAATTGTTATCGTGGTACATGGTACTATTTCAATAGGCATAAATAGCGTTTTGGATACTAAGAATTCCATTTTAATATTTGCATTAATTATATTGGCAAATTTGGTCCCATGAGAATTTTTCAATAACAATCACATTCTTTATTGGTCCTTTTTTAAAACTTTAATTATTTTGGACCGAAAATGGCCAAAAAAATTATGGAACATAAAATATCGGAAAAAATACCATTTTTCCAAATAATGGTGTATGTACATTTTAAAAAAATTAATTATTTTGGGACCGAAAATGGTGAAAAAAAACTACGTGATAGAAAATGTCAAAAATAGCGGCATCGTTGCAAATCAACTGTTGTAATGGGACCAAATTGTAAAAGGTAAATAAGTGTAATTTGGTGTATTTCTAGTACATAAAATTGGTATCGTACTACATGGTACTATTTTAATAGGCGTAAATAGCCTTTTGGATACTAATAAATCCATTTTGATATTTGCATTAATTATCGTGGCAAAGTTGGTCTCATGAGAATTTTCCAATAACAATTTTGGTCTCACATTTTTTATTGGTCTTTAATTTTAAATTTAATTATTTTGGACCAAAAATGGTAAAAAAAAATAATTACGGGACCGGAAATTGTAAATTATATTCCCCGAATTAACCATATATGGACATTGACAATTGTTACCAACACTTGCGGTTCATATATTCTTTTGGATTTAAAAACTCATTTAATATGAGACCAACAATGGAAAATAATTCGCATATGGAATTTTCCTTTTAACAGATCATTCCCCAAAAATACAAAATACAAAAACTTACCGTAAAAAAATGATCACAATCAATGATAGACAAATTGCAATATATTTAACACCTTCCCCACAATAAATGCCTACTGCCAGATTCAAGGAGCAACATTTAAACACTAATTAACATAAATTAAATAGGAATGGAGCAACAAACACACCTCTGGAATACGCGTCCACAAAAATTGCCAATTTCATTAAATGTACAATTATAACACTTAATTACTATATTGACTTACAAATTAATACAAAGGACTAAATCTAAGAATCCGGACACAATTATAGTCTAAGGTGTAATTAAATGTGCACATTCAAGCACAAATCAATATCATAATATATTCAACCTGCATACACACTTAAAAGAAACCATGCAATAATACCAAGATTTAGGCAGAGTTGACTTAAAAGCAATTATTAATCCTCATTCTCGGTGATCTAAGAAGTTGATAATATTTAATCTTAACTAATTGAGCAGCAAACTCCAAGGAAAGCAAATAGTATGCGAAAATATTAATATTAATAACAATAATAACCCACCGATTATTATCCCGTACACGCTGAAATTTCGGCTAATTAATAACAGATAACAGACGGATTTGATGACCAAAATCTACGACAGATTCAACAATTTAGTAGACGGCTTTGATGGCCAAAGTTAGATGTTACAAACTTCACTGAATTTAGGTACATGAGCAAAAAAAATACGAACTGTGAAAAAGAGGAATCTTTATTAACCATAGATCAGATGAAATAAGTTGATACAAACGAACCGTAGTCTACAGAATCTGTAATCAAATGGGAAAAAAATGTACGACCAATAACACGTAGCCGTCATGGTATACATAAATCACTTACGACCACATAATCTATACATATATCAAAACTTAAGAATCACCAACTATCCTATACAGGTATCATACTTAAGAATCATTAAATACACGAATCACACGACCAACAGACGAAGCAGATCATAGGTCACAAACATAAACGCCCCAGGAACCTACAAAATAAAGAACACAGAGAAAAAACAATCAGCGAAAGAAGTCCACCGACTAACATCAACAGGAGAAGAATCCGACACGTCGAAGACCTGCAACACCAAAAAAAAACCCACATAAGACGGTGCGTATGAATGGTGATGAGGAATACAATCAATTTATAGAAGATAAACCCTAAGCAAACGAATAGGATAATACGCCTAAAAGAGAACGGCAAGGATTGACCAACATCGCCAAGAGAATAATCCGGGCTGTCGAAGACCTGCAACACCAAATAAAAAAAGACGGTGCGTATGGAAGATAAAAGGAAATCGAACATAGGAATGGTGATGAGGAATACAATGAATTTATAGAAGAATTTTTTTATAAACGAACGAATAGGATGATACGCCTAAAAAAGAACGACAAGGATTAAAAGTAAGAAATTGAGTTGCTGAGATGAGAGGGAATGGAGAAAGGAGAGCAAACATGGATGACACATAGGCAAAGAATGTTTTGTGTATATTAAAGTATAGATAAGATAAGATATTACACGCCCATTATGGGCCTATGTGATCCAAGGTTTAATTCTTTGATCCCAAGAATTCATGCATATGGTAAGAATTCTCATGCATTAATTCCATACATATTCTTTCCAAAATTGGAGAGATCTTATTTTTAACAAATAGAAATTCTCATACGTATGAATCCTATGCAAATCTTTCCATATTTGATATTTCTTGCAACAATAAATTAATTTTATTATTTTAATCGCTTTAATTATCATGGGCTACTCAATGGGCCTTTTGGAGAATTAGGATTGGACCTCCCAATGGTCCTAGAAACTAATATTGAACCATAATATTATTCTAGCTCATTAATATTAATTCACTTCACTATAGAAGTAATATTGCACTATCCATCCTAACACATATTACGAAATGTTGGGACATTGTCAGTTTTGATTAAGATCCCAAAGCCCCTGAAAAGATGTTTGCCTTAATCTGTCTTTGTCAGGCTAGTCTTGGTTAGGATTTGTACTTAGTCATTTTACACTTCACAGGTACTCAGTGAGAGGAGAACTCACTGGTGACAATCAAGACCAAGAGCCTGAAGACAAAGAGCACCATTCTGAACTTATGGCAGTCTTCTAAGCTGGCTGAGTAAGTGTCAGTGATGAAGAGTATGACCCTGAGGTCATTACTAACTCAGTCCTGAAGGGAACAAGATGTCACTGAGTTAATGGGAAGACTTGGAGTAGAGCCAAGCAATGCAAAAAGAATGTCATCGTCAGGACAAGACCGGTGAGCTCAAGATAAAATGAACTTAATAAGACATGCCTGAGCTCAGGAATAAGTTCTGACATTCTCACCAACCTGATGACGTGGACTAATCCTAGAAGGACACGCACGTACGGAACCTGACATGAAGACTGAATTCAGACTGCATATTCAACGGGCAAGCATTTAATGCGCATTTAATGCAAATACCAAATCCATGCAAGGACGGGTGCTACATGAAGATATGTCCGTTTGAAGCCACTCTACATAGTTGACAAGAAAGGCTACCTCTCCAACGGATAGTTTTTCAAATCACCTATAAATACAGAAGACCTTGAACCCATTCAAGGTTACGGGAAATTTCCAAGCCAGAAATTACTCAAACTCTCAAGCATTCAAAGCATCCAGCCTTTAAGAGAAGCACTCGAAACCATCTAAATTTCCCAAGTGTTTCTTAACAACTGAGAGTTATTCTGTATTCCAAGCGCTAAATAGCATTATCTTAAGCTTAGAAAGATTATCCAATCCTTAGTATAGCCTTGTCTTGTAAGGATAATCTCAACCTAGTTGGAATCCAAACTGAAACCAAAACCCTAAGTTAGGCTTGTTAGGAGTAAGTCAGTTAGTGTGTTAGTAAGGAAGTTTGTATAGATCAGTGAGGTTAGCTGGTCTTGGTGCACCTTGGCACGTTAAAAACAAGAATCCCTTGAGTGGATTTTCTGTTAAGTCAGGTCGTGGACGTAGGAGCTTGAGCCTCTGAACCACGTTAAATTCCTTGTGTTCTTATTGCTTTGATTTTGTGCATACTTGCCATATTATTTGATCATTCATTGCATTCGGTCTATCAGGCTTGAACCAATCAGCCTGATCCTCAAAAAAAGCACTGCCCTTACTAAACACCTTTTAGAATTGAGTAAAACAAGTTTTCAGAAAGCAAACTAAACAAGACTTTAAACTATCAGGGCTCAAACAATTTCGCACTGAACTTGAACTGATAGTTAGCCAACTGACCCGCACCAAGTGTAGTCAGTAGGTGTGTTATCAGCTCCTAGTTCTTTACCACTCTGAGTAAAGGGGACTCAGTCAGTTTTTAAGGTTGAAAAATTGGTATACGTGTATTCCCCCCCCCCCCATACACGTATTCCTCAGTCTTGTACCGGGACCAACAAGTGGTATCAGAGCAGTGGTTCGAAAGACCACTGACTTTGAATACTAATAGTTTCAAAGGAGAAACTGTTGGTGGTCACTGAACAGATCTGAGTTTGCTTTTCATAAAACTTACATCATCATGACTTCGAGGAGACTTGAAGCTTCGTTACCTGAAGTCTCTGTGTCTAACTTTGTCTATTGGAAGTTCAGATTAGAAGCACATCTAGATGCCATCCATGACCAGATGCCGCGTGTACTCAGGGAAGGACCGATCAAGATCACTATTCCTAACGTCAGAGGACTGGGATATGAGGATCTTGCGATTGGCGTACAGGTTCCTAAAGAAAGGAAAGACATGAACAACGATGAAATCAAGATGGTGGGACTTGACAACGTCACTAGAAACATCATCTTGCATACGGTGCCCTTCGAGGAGTCAGCTAGGCTGATGAACTTAAAGATGGCAAAGGAGGTTTGGGATGAGCTGACCAGGATGTGCGAAGGGTCAGAAAAGATAAAGGAGAACAAGAGAAATATTGCCATTCAGAAATTTGAAGTGTTCGAGATGCTGCCTGACGAGAGCATAGATCAAATGGAGTCTAGATTCATCAAGTTGATGAATGAGTTGGTGATGTTAGACAAGGATGTCCCAAGGAGAGATGTTGCTTCAAAGATCCTGAATGCCCTTCCTGAGAGATGGGATAACAGTGTAATTATGCTTAAGAACACTCAGGATATGAGTAACATAACCTCTGCTTTACTTTTTTCAGAGCTCAAAGCACTTGAATTTGATCTTAACAAAAGAAAGAAGAAAGTTCAGTCAGAAGAGGAAGTGAAGGAGAAAACTCCTGAGAAAAGTGTGGCGTTCAAGGCCAGGTCTGAACCTGTTGAGCCCTCATCAAATTCTTCATCAAAGTCACTGATGGAGATGAGCAGGGAAGAACTCGCTGAGGAGTACAACCTGTTGGCCAGACGATTTGACAAGCTCAATTCCAGGTTTGGTCGTTATAAAAAGTTTTATCAGGACTCACGTGACAGGAAACCTGAAGGAACCCACCAAAGCTCAAGAAGATATGAGGAGCGAAGGAATACTGACCAGAGGAGAGAACGTGGTGATGAAAGGAGATATTCTGAACCAAAGCCTGAAAGAAGAGACGAACAGAGACGTACTCGCGACGATAGATATCCAACCAAGTCTGAAAGCTCGCCGAGAACCAGGGAACCTGACTCAAGGAGGAACCCAGAACCAAGGAAAGAAAGAGTAAGCGAGCAGATAGCATGTTACAACTGTAACAAGATTGGTCACTATCAGTACGACTGCCCGGAGCTGAGTGCGAGGGAGAGAGAGGAAAGGATAGCCACGAGGGATCTAAGATCTGCTGATCGGAGAGCAATGGTCACTGAAGATGCAACAGACTCTGACGGTCCTGCTGAAAGGTCACCTGAACTCTTCTCAGATGATGAGTACGATGATGTCTGTCTTATGGCTAGGGATGAGCCTGAGGTAACATCAAATTCTGTTTGTGCTTCTTACACTGGTCAAAATCCTGAGCTTAGCTCAGAGTCAGTTAGAGAAATGAACCTTCAGATCTGCCTTGATCAATTGATGGTTGACTTCTCCAGACTGCAGGAAACTAATGTCTTCTTGGTAGAGGAGAACAAGAAATTGAGTACTGAGGTTCGAAACCTTAATGAACAACTCACTCAGTCTGATCTTAAAGAATCAGCTCAAATTGTGAGACTAACTCAGGAGATTGATTTAATCAATACTGAGCGTCTTCCAAGAGAGAAGATTCTGAAGGAATTGGCTGAGGAAGAGCTGGCCAGGAAGGAAGAACTGAAAGTACTTAAGAGTAAGTTTGATGACCTCTTTACCAGACATGAAATCCTGAAAAAGGGTGAGGACTCTCTCAAGAAAAAGGTTGCAGCAATGAATAAATCCTCAGTGGCTAGAGAGGAAATAAATAGCAGCCAGATTCTTGGGAATGAGAAAAAGGGACTTGGATATGTTCCTAAGAAATCCTCACAAGGTCAGTCTCATGTTGCTTCAGGGAGCAACACTGAGAGGGTATTTGTTCAGGCAGGCCAGAATGCACCTAAGGTTGTACTTCAGGCCCATCAAACCGATAAGGGCAAAAAAACTGTTGACACAGTCAGGGTTGCTCCTAAGGTAGCTAAGCCAAAACCAAAGGGAAAGGCAAAGCAATCTAAGGAAGCCCCTGAGAGCTCAGGCCAGGGAAAGCCTCAGCGAAAGCAGAGGAAGACTTAGGCCCAGAGCCCTCAGACTGATCAGCGAGGGTACCATCATGCTTGGCAATATCAAAAGGGAAGGCCAAACATGATGACACCCCCGTGGTTTTGGCATCCTGAGGCCTTTAACTGTTTTCCATTCCCTCACTTGCCTAGGGGGAATAGAACACAGGGTCCTTATCAAGAACAAGGCTCAAGACCTGCTGCACCCAGACCTAGGAAGAACAGGAGGCCAGCCCAAAAGGCACCCACTCAGGCTCCTGTGAAGCCTAAGTCTAGCACACATACACCATCTTCATCTCAGGCAAAGAAGAAGAAAGTTGTGTATGTTGATGTTTCAGGGAGACAGATTTACCACTCTGAGGCAATCAGGGTTGTTAAGCAAGTCTGGATCCCGAAGGGTACAGCTGACACAATAGGACCCAACACCCAATGGGTACCTAAAGCCTGATTTTCTTGCAGGCGGCTGTGGATCACAACAAGAGGAGAGGAGACTCAATCAAAGATGTTTGGTACCTAGACAGTGGTTGCTCAAGGCACATGACTGGAATGAAGAGTCTTCTCCAAGAATATCAAGTTAAAGATGGTCCACATGTAACCTTTGGTGATAACTCAAAAGGTGTTACTAAAGGTTTTGGTGTTTTGATTATAGGTACAGTCAGAGTGGAAAATGTGTTCTTTGTGGAAGAACTGAAGTATAACCTGTTGTCAGTAAGTCAATTCTGTGACAAAGGGTTCAGTGTTGAGTTCTCATCGAATATATGTTCAGTCAAGGACAAATCAACACATGTGCTTCTATCAGGTATCAGGAAAGGTAACGTTTATCTCGCTGATTGGAGCAGCACTATTCCTAATACTTGTTTTATTGCTAAAAGCTCTCTAGAGCTCAGTTGGTTATGGCATAAAAGATTAAGCCATCTGAACTTCAAGATTCTTAACAAAATTTCTAGACAGTCACTTGTTGAAGGACTACCTAATGAAGTTTTTAGCAAAGATCATGTGTGCAAAGCTTGTCAGGAAGGGAAGCAGGTCAGAGCGTCATTCAAAGAGAAAGCTTCTCATTCCACTGACAGGATACTTTAGCTCTTGCACATGGATTTATTTGGTCCCATAACACCTGTGAGTATGAATGGTAGAAAATATACCCTTGTGGTTATTGATGATTATTCTAGATATACTTGGGTTATTTTCTTGTTGAATAAGAAGGAAACACAGGTAAAGCTTCCAGAGTTGCTCAGGAGACTCAGCAATGAGAAGAATCAGTCCATCACTAAGATCAGATCTGACAAGGGCACTGAATTTATAAATTCATATATTTCTTACTTTTGTAATGAACTTAGTATAGCTTATGAGACTTCTGCAGCTAGAACCCCACAACAGAATGGTGTTACTGAAAGAAGGAACAGAACACTGAAGGAAGCTGCAAGGACCATGCTGGCTGAGTCAGGATTGCCCAAGAAATTCTGAGCTGAGGCAATCAACACTGCATGCTACACTCAGAATAGATCCATGCTGAACAAACAACATGCACAGACCCCATATGAGACATGGAATAAGAGAAAACCTCATGTTGGTCCCGGTACAAGACTGAGGAATACGTGTATTGGGGGGGAATACACGTATACCAATTTTTCAACCTTAAAACTGACTGAGTCCCCTTTACTCAGAGTGGTAAAGAACTAGGAGCTGATAACACACCTACTGACTACACTTGGTGCGGGTCAGTTGGCTAACTATCAGTTCAAGTTCAGTGCGGAAATGTTTGAGCCCTGATAGTTTAAAGTCTTGTTTAGTTTGCTTTCTGAAAAACTTGTTTTACTCAATTCTGAATAGTGTTTAGTAGGGCAGTGCTCCTTTTTGAAGATCAGGCTGATTGATTCAAGCCTGATAAACCGAATGCAATGAATGAACAAGTAATATGGCAGGAATGCACAATATCAAAGCAATAAGAACACAACAAGTTTAACGTGGTTCAGAGTCTCAAGCTCCTACGTCCACGGCCTGACTTAACAGGAAATCCACTCAAGGGATTCTTGTTTTTAACGTGCCAAGGTGCACCAAGACCAGCTAACCTCACTGATCTATACAAACTTCCTTACTAACACACTAACTGACTTACTCCCAACAAGCCTAACTTAGGGTTTTGGTTTCAGTTTGGATTCCAACTAAGTTGAGATTATCCTTACAAGACAAAGCTATGCTAAGGATAGGATAATCTCTCTAAGCTTAAGATAATGCTATTTAGCTCTTGGAATACAGAATAACTCTCGGTTGCTGAGAAACACTTGGGAAATTTAGATGGTTTCGAGTGCTTCTCTTAAAGGCTGTATGCTTTGAATGCTTGAGAGTTTGAGTAATTTCTGGCTTGAAAATTTCCCGTAACCTTGAATGGGTTCAAGGTCTTCTGTATTTATAGGCGATTTGAAAAACTATCCGTTGGAGAGATATCCTTCTAGTCATCTATGTAGAGTGGCTTCAAACGGACATATCTTCATGCAGCAGCCGTCCTTGCATGGATTTGGTATTTGCATTAAATGCACATTAAATGCTTGCCCGTTGAATGTGCGGTCTGAATTCAGTCTTCATGTCAGGTTCCGTACGTGCGTGTCCTTCTCGGATTGGTCGACGTCATCATGTTGGTGAGAATGTCAGAACTTATTCCTGAGCTTCAGGCTTGTCTTATTAAGTTCATTTTGTCTTGAGTCCACCAGTCTTGTCCTGACGCTGAAATTCCTTTTGCATTGCTTGGCTCTACTCCAAGTCTTCCCATTAACTCAGTGAAATCCTGTTCCCTTCAGGACTGAGTTAGTAATGACCTCAGGGTCATACTCTTCATCGCTGACACTTACTCAGCCAGCTTAGAGGACTGCCATAAGTTCAGGATGGTGCTCTTCGTCTTCAGGCTCTTAGTCTTGATTGTCACCAGTGAGTTCTCCTCTCACTGAGTACCTGTGAAGTGTAAAATGACTAAGTATAGAACCTAACCAAGACTAGCCTGACAAAGACAGATTAAGGCAAACATCTTTTCAGGGGCTTTGGGATCTTAATCAAAACTGACAATGTCCCAACAATTTCCCCCTTTTTGATGATGCCAAAACACTGAAAAGATCCTCAAAATACTTAGAGGAAAGAGAGATAATCCTATCTATAAGATAAGTCAGTGTTAGAGCAGTTCTTGATAAAGTATATAATTTAAACAACAGCCAAAAAGACAATGAGTTTTTGTCTGTGGGCAAAAGTAATAGATTTCATTGATAGATGTGGAAATGGTTACAATGAATCTAATCTATTACAAAGAAGCCTGTGAACACCTAGACTAATCTCATTTCAGGTTTGAGTCCATATCCTGCATAGACTCTTGCCTTCAGCTCGTCAAGTCTTCTAGGTTGGTTCACGTATCCTTCAGCTTTGGCTATCTTCAATACTTCCATCATGATGGCCTTTGTGTCATGCTTTTGAGTTCCAGGAACTAAGGGAGGAGCTCGAATGGTGAACTCAGGAGCCTTCACTTGAACTTGAGCTGCATCAGCCTCCTCCAAGATCTTCTGGAATAGCTCAGGATGATTATCCATCATGTAGTCAGTGAAGTGGGCATTGATATCATCAGTGTCGCCCCATTTCTTCACAACATACCACAATCTAACAAATTCATCCCTCGCATCAGTCCAAAACTCCTTCAATGCCTCTGAGACGAACTCATCGACAAAAGCTTCCCTTACTCCTGATTCAGGCCTACTGACTTGAAGAATTGTTGATTTCCTAACTGTTGGCTTCTTCCTGTACTTCCTCGGCTCAGGCTTCGCCTTCTTCCTTCTTATCAAGCTGATCACTGCATCATCCAGTTCTCGTTGTTGAAGCTCATTGATATCAGTCAGCTTCTCAACCTTCTTCTCCAAGATGCGCATCTTCTCCTTCTGAGCAATTTCAGCTCTGCGCATAGCCTCAAATTTCTCAGAGTGATCTCCCCATGCTTCAGCACATAGCTCTGCCACCAACTCCCCTGAGTAGGTGATGGGATTCTTCCTTGAGCTCATGGGGGAAGATCTCTGAACAGGCTCAGGTTGTTGCTTGGAAGGTTCATCAGCCTTTGCCCTTGCTGCCTCCGCCTTCAACTTGGCAACAATCTCTTCTTCTTCTTTCTCCACTGCTGCCAACCTCGCTGACTTCCTCACCCTCAGCACATTCCCTTCAGGATTTGCTTCAGGATCGGCTAGAACAATTTCGCCTTGGTTGACTGCCTCAGATGCCTCAGGGCGGGATCTTTCCTTCTTTTCCCCCTTTTGGCATCATCCTTGGCCTCTGATGGGAATGCGTCAAATCCGCTGTTGATTATGAAAGAGGCTAGGGAATGAACATCATTGATTCCCTCCTTCAATAACTCAACTCCCATTGAAATTCCAGTTCCTGCAAATGATACTGAACTGATTGCAGCTTGGACCTTCTTCTCAAAGACCTCCATGGAGAGTTGGAGTCTTTGTTCAGCCTTCTCGATCTTCTCCTCCACCTGAGCGGATCACTCATCTGCTTGGGTCAGTCTCTCAGCAATATCCTTCGAAGTCTGAGCAATGCGTTCTGACTCCAGCTCAAACTTTGACGTTGAGCCAGAAATGGCCTGAGTGAATAGTACTCCAGCCTGAGCTGCAAGCTTCTCCACAGCCTGATTAAGATCCTCCTTCCTTTGCTCATCCTTCTCAGCCAACTGCCTCAAGGTTTGCCTCAGCATCTTTTTGGTGCGCTTCCTCTCATTCCTCACTGACTTGGCCGTGTCAGTCATCGTTCTCTTCAACAAAATCAGCTCACTGTTGGCAAGGGTGTTGTAAGCTGACTTTGTCCACTTGATGTGTTTTGCCAGGGCCTTGGAGTCTTCTTCCTTTTCAGCTCGTAGCCTCATTACTTCCTCCTGAAGTTCAGCTAGATTTTATGTGGTTTTCTCCTGTTTGACCTCCACTATGCTTGTGAATTCAGCACAGCCGACCCCAGTTATTATCACATCTTCATCATCAACGGCCACATCAGTGATTGGTGCATCAGAGATTGGCTACTTTCCCTTGTCAGCCCCTGCGGCATCAGTCCCTTCTTCAAGGTGCACTGAAGGCAGTTGTGAAGTAGTCAAAGCCGCCTGCTCAGGCTCAGCTAAGCTAACTTGAACCTTAGGAGCAAGTCCCTCGGAACTGAGAGTCTCCTTGGATGCCTCAATATCTTCCTCTCTTGTCTCAGGGCAGGGAATCCCTTCATCGACAGATGTCTCATTGGCAGCTGAGATGTTCAAAACATCCTCAGCCACTAGTCCACCCTTGGCCCCAGTGTCCCTTTCACCTTCCCCCTGAACCTGAGTCTCAGAGATCATCTCATCAACTTCCTTTGCAGTCTCCTCCACTGCCTTCTCCATATCTCCACCCTGAGCTTCATCATCATCCCCATCATCCTTCTCTTCATCAGACCGGATGTCAGCCTTGCTCTTGGACATCATATCAGCCACTAACTGCTTCAAGTTGTCAAAGTTTAGAAGTTGAAGCCAGCTAGTCAGTCCAAAGAAGGAGCAAATCTTGGCTTCCTCAGTCTCCCAGTGCTCCCAGCCACGAGCGTCCACTATCAGATGTTGCTCCTGCATGTTTGATTGTTTGAAGTCCAACCAAACCTTGAGCTCGATCACATATGCCAGCAGCTCATTGTACTTGTACAGCCCAGGCCAGCACTTTCCTGCCCATTATGTGGCATTCCCCCTGAGAGTGTTCTCCAGAATCCCTCCCGCCATGTGTTCATCTAATTCCTCCTCCTCCACTTCGAGGAATTCATCCTCTTCAACTGAAATGGATTTGGGACAGTCTTTGGGATTGGGGTACGATGGAAAATCTGTGGGGTTTGGAATATTTGGCTCGGCTGACTGGTCAGGCTCATTCGTTGGTGAAAATGATGGCGCTGACTCAGTAGGATGATTTGGCTCTGAGGTTTGTGGTGTTTCAGTGGGTTGCGAAGTAGGGTCAGGGTTGGAAGGTGTTTGGGTTTCAGGGTGTGGGGGTGTTTGAGTGGGTACTGTCTGGGGCTGCAATAACTCAGCCGTCTCGACAGATTTCCTCACTTCCTCCAAGTCAGAGGCTCCAGGAGAGCTTGACTTCCCCCTCTCACTCACCTCAGGCAGCTTCTTAGCAGGGGACTTTTTGGGTCCCTTCCTAAGCCTCTTCAGGGGCCTCTCTCCCTGATCACCCTCCTTCCTGACGTCATCGTCAGTTCCCTCAGCCTCAGACCCGGCCTTCTTGGGATCAGACTCAGTCCCTGATTTCGTGCTCTTCCCTGACAGCACGACCCTTACCTTCTTCCTTTTCTCAGTCTTATCCACCTTAGGCTGCTCCACTTCTTCAGCTACTACCTCCTCCTCACCTTCCTTACTCCTCTCAAGGAGGTCATCTACCCTTTCAATGAGACTGGTAGCCACCCTCTTGGCCTTACCAGCTGGCTTTTTGGCCTGACCCTTTGCTTTCGCATTGGGATCAGTCAGCCCTAGCACTGAATAGGTATCACTCAGTGAGGAAAACATTACCTTCTTTGAGGAGAGACTGTCCTCAAAATCGAAGGTATACCCATGGCAGGCATGAGCAATTAGGATGGACATCCTCGTTCCGAACGGCAAGATGGCATTGACGGAAATGTGCTTCTTCTCCTCATCTCGCTTGAGTTTGTCCAGACCTGCCTGATGGAGTTGATCGAGGAAGAACTGCTCCCAGTTCACTTCCACTCCATCAACAATTGCTCCCATGAGTCTCAGCTTGGGCAGATTCAGTTGCTCGTGAGAGCCAGTTGCACCCATCACCATCTTGGACACCAAATCCACCAGAGCTCTGTACTCAGGTTTCAGCGTATTCTTGTTCTATCGAGCCTTGAACTCTGATGATCCAGATTTGGTCCATTTCCCAAGGAGTTCTCCCTCCGAGTTCTCCTTATACGTTTTTGGGTTGATGCCTGAGAATGGCAACTTGAAGACTTCCCTCACCGCCCTCCTGACGTCAATAGTGACCATCTCTGAGTTGTAAAGAGGTTCGCCGTCGCTGTCCTTCTCTCCCGTCGGCTTAAGCGCAGTCACCTTCATATAAATCTCCCCCTTCCGTAAGAACATATTTAAGTAAGCTTCCACAACTGTTCTTGGGAGCACGGAAATGGGGCGGGTGGTGAAGTATGTTTCCAACCCAGCATCGGAAATCCACTTGAATACGGGTTTGATTTCCTCAACTGTAAGGCAGATACCTTCCATGGAGATGACTTGTGTAACGACCCGAAACCAAATTAGGGTTTTCATGATTTATGTTTAATGTGTTTAAATGAAATGCTTGGTTTAAATATATGTGCATGCAAGTTCTAATTTTTCAGGTGACAGACGAGCATTTCGAGCCGAAAAACCCTACTAGCACTTTTTGAGTTTTATCCGTAAAACGGGTCGAATTTTTTCTTGATAAAAATTTAAAGAATTCAAATTGATGAATAAGAACATTTATATGAACCACAAAAATCATACGAATTTAACGGTACGTTTGAATAAAATTTTGGAACAAAAAACCGAACCGAAAAATATCAAAAATACACTGTCGAAGCCAAAATCGCGTCTAGAATCGGGACTACCATAAATGGCAGCCCCAAAACAGTAAAAACCTGCACCTTTGACCCTCTTTTTCAGCTAAGTCAAGTGGAAGTACATGTAATGAGTGCTAAGCTAGACCCTAATCCTATGTCTCATCCCATCTCATAACTCTTGTGTGTAATACACACAAGAACACATCACCCTCTTTCCCCTCCTTATGATCAGCCAACCCACTCCATTTCCACCTATATATACCCCTCCAAACCCCTTTCATTTGCCACATTAGTTCTTGCACTCAAGAGAGAAAAGAAAGAAAGAAAGAGAGAAAGTTAGAAGTGAGAGTAGAAGGAGAAGGAGCCCTCTCCTCTCCTCCCCCTCTTGGCCTACACCACCACCACCTAGGAGGAGTGTTTCCCCACCATTTTAAGGTCAAGGGAGTGCTAGAAGCTAGGTTGTTCATTCTTGGGTTCCTAATCTTCAAGGGAAAGAAAGAAACTACAAGGGTAAGCCCTTTAAATTCTTTTCCCCTTGATGTTATGATCATGTTTTGTTTTGAGTATGAAACCCTTAGAAATGGCATGTTAAGAACCTTTCCCAAGCTTTTTTTTAAACTGTAAGAATGATATATGAGGTTTGAATTTAAGTTTCCCCACGATTTTGAGCTTATATGATCGTTTATGAGAAAGTTTGACAAAGTTCGTTTCTACCCGAATTAGCTACTGTCTTTTTTTTTTACGAACCCATTTCGGACCTTTATTGATGTTGAAAAATTATGAAAAATTACCTGAATGTATTATTTGATGTATATAAGAAACTGTGAAAATTTGGTGGTCATCAGATTTATATGGAGGGAGAATATATTCATGGAAATATATATGTTTGAAACCGTGCGAAACTGGGAGCAGCGACTCTATCTAACCTTTTTGCCTATTTAAAATATTTATAAAATTATAGAAAATTTTGAGGATGTTTCTCTTGTTATATTTTAAGACATATCCAAAAATCGTAGTGTCTTATATAGAGGATAATGAAATATGTCTATTTGAATATTATGTGACAAATACTTGACTGAGGTTGATTCATTATTTCCAAAAATTCATTTTTCCCTTTTATATGTGTTCTAAAATCTTATAAATATTTTGGGGTGTTCTCTGCTATGTATAGAATGCTATGTAAAATACTTGGTTAATTTTGATTAAGTTTACAATAAGTTATGCATTTTTAAGTAAAGCATGTACTGTATGACAAACTATACTTTAAACCCATTTTCCATCAAACATCTGGTAATGTTCCGTAACTCAAATGACTTAGGTTTCCAAATAAAAAATGTTAATATTTTAGTTTTCTATAATATATTATAATTTCATGATTTTTGAATGTATCTACTGTGTGATATGATTTTTAGACTTCAATGTATACTGTTTTGATGAATGTCTTGCTGTCCTGTTTTCAAATGCAAATGTACCCTATTTTCTTAGATCAAATGACTTGGTACCCTTAATAAACTTTGTTCCATATCATCCAATGTATAACATACTAAAATTTCATAATTTTCCAGTAAGTATAAATATCTTTTTTTCAGTTAATACATATATGTATGTCTTTTGTTAAATAAGTAACACTAGGAAGAAGTAATAAGTGATACTTTTATAAACAAGCATGCTTTAGGTATATGAATGACTTGTGTTTACTTGTCCAAAAATGTGTTTGAGTGTTTTATTTGCTTTTGAGTGTTGAATGAACCCGGAAGGTCCAAAACCCCAACCGGTGAACCCGTATTGAATTAGAGTTACCTTACTACCCGAATGAACAAGTTTCATCGCCTTCCTTGAACTTGAACGAAACCCTAGGTCTTTTTTAATAGGATAAATATTCTCCTATAACTGAAAATCCTTAAGTATGATGCGAAGTTGAGTAATAAACTAAAAGAATGAACGATTACTAAATGGACGGACTGTGCTAGGTAAAGTGGGGTTAACTCGAAAGCTCGGAGGTCGCCCGTGTTCTAAGCAATCAAGAAGTTAAGCTTTACCTCTAAAAGTTTCCAGGTGGGTGACACTATCTGTATAGCTAGTTAATGTTATATGGACTGTTGTCAGTTTTCTGAAACAAACGCAATGAATATCAGTAAAAGACATGAACAATCTTATGAATGTGAATGCGAGTATGCGATTATAACAATGTGAGCATGTAGTATGTGATTTGTGAACTATGTGAAAGTTGTAAGGGAAGCTGATGGAGGGATAAGGACGGAAGGGACAAGGACGCGGTGGAGTCGCTACCGGTGCCCCCCAAACAGGGATAAGGATGTGGTTGAAAGAGTACCAATGCCCCCAAACTTTAAGGGACAAGGATGCGGTAGAGTCGCTACCGGTGCCCCCCCAACAGGGATAAGGATGTGGTTGAAAGAGTACCAGTGCCCACATATTTTTAGGGACAAGGACGCGGTGGAAATGCCACCGGTGCCCCCCATATGAATGAGAAAGGAGATTGATGGGACTTTGAGCCATATGATTGATGGGCCTTTGAGCCATATGATTGATGGGTCTTCGGGCCATATGGATGCTTTGTTCAAAATTTGTGTTTAAAGTTTTATGTTAAAGAAAACGAATACACATGACCAAAAATTATAATGAACCAACTGAAAGGTGAAAATCTTAAAAGTATTATTATTTTGGATCTCCTGACAATCTGTATAACAACATACAGGTTACCCGCTGAGATTTTATCTCACGCCCCTCTCTAAACATTTTCAGGTTATGATGCTGAGGTCTGGGAGCTGTCGTAGATGACTGCTTCCCACTCCTGCTTATTAAATAAATAAACTGCTTTTATCAAGATTGAGACAATATGGTATTTTAATACTACTGTCAATCTTTTGTCACTAATGCCTCGAGAGTCATACCCAGGACTCGTCGGGATGTTTCCTTATTAAGTAATGGAATGATGGTTTTTATTAAGTAACAAACTGATGTTTTCTCAAATAAGTATTATGTTAAGTTCTTCCGCTGCATCTGTATAATTATATTTATTGTTTTATCTTTTATAAGAAATTTTCTGGCTCAGTTTTTATGGTTCACTAAGTGATGACTCGGGTTTAGGACGTTGTGACCTCAAAGGTCAACTTTCTGAATTCCGGGGCGTTACAGGTAGTATCAGAGCTTATGTTCAAAACTTCGGACCAAATGATTTATTTTCTTTTATTTCAAAATTTTCACTTAGTAAAGTAGACAAATTTTATAAACTTCAAATTAAATATCACTAGTGGGAAGGTTATCTACAACGAGCATACCGGAAAAACCTCAAGGTATGTGATGTCTTATGAGAAATCTAATAACAAAACCCTTACAAATAAGAAAACCAAAAACGAAAGAAAAAAAACAGAAGCTTATGAGGACAAGTGCTTGAATTTCATACTATTTGCGCATGTATGTGAAATTACTTGATTATTCATGTTATACTATTCTGTAACGTCATTTTCTCTGGCGAGCAAAATTGTTATGTCGTGTATAGTATTACTATTTTATTTTCTCCTTTAGTGTTTTGTCTACAGACCTTAGATCTATTCTAGGATGAGAATTTTAGCATATAAGCCCAACTACTTGACCATACAGTAGTATAAGTTCGAGACCTAAATTATTTTGTTGCATGCCTTATCTAGTTGTCGAGGAAGAACCATCGACTAAGACATGGTGGATACGGATCATGAGGACCAATCAATCTCCCAAAATAGACCCTGACAGGCATGACATCGAGATAGGACCTAGTCACCTTCATGGATCCTTTACCAACTAGTACATGTTTGAATTTTGGTTGTTGTGGAAATAATCTCCCGGTAGTAGCCGGATGACCCTTATGTTAGGATAAAAATTGTTAGTTTTGATGAGTTAAAACAAACCAGAAGATGTAATAGGACCATCTGGACCTGTTAGCCAGATGATGATCTAGATTAGGACTTAGTCTAGGGGGATCGAGAAGACTTCACCAGAGAACTCCACCAGAAGACTTCACCAGATGGAACAGACCAGAGGCAGAGGACCTTCCCCAGACCAGACGAGTCTGGTGGAACAAAAGATGCTCAGTTTGATCTCTTGTTTCTACTGAGTATTCTGGTTGTTCACCAGATTAGGACCAGAAGACACCGAGGTTGCCTGGTGTCTGGTCTTGCCTTCTCTGGAGAGAATCATAGTTAGGCAGAGGAAGCTATTGACCGTTGGTGATTCAAATCAAGTCAACAAGATCAGGATTGGAAAGTATTTGAAGATAATCAATCCAAGGATCCCACCAACCCAATCAATCAATTAGGGAATTTATTGATTGAGGCTTCCTTATATAGAGGATCTGATTGGATTAGCCCTCCAATGGCTAACCCTAATCCTCTCTATAAATACAAGAGTGCGGTTCAAGAAAAAGCTCTAGAGACTCTACACGCGCATAAGTGATCTAAGCTTTTGATATTCATACCAAACACTCTTACTGTTCATAACATTTATCTACTCTAAAGGAGTTATTGAAACCACAACCTGTTCATCTATTAGACAAGGTTGTTGGCTGGTTGATCTTTAGATTGAAGTTAAATCTAAAGAGGTTGTAAGAAGGAACTGGTACTTCCCAATTCCAGTAAGTAAGTTTGTGAGTTGGTTGATAGTGAGACCCCTTGGTTTTAAGGGAGAGTGGACGTAGGATATTCAATCCGAACCACTATATATCTTGTGTTCTTTATTGCTTTAATTTACTTATTGTTCTTTCGATTATTACTCTCTTGTTAAAGACTTTGAAAGACATTTTAACTTAAGCTTCCGCAATTAATCTAACTAGTGGGACCAACAAGTGGTATCAGAGCAGTGTGTCCAACGACCACTGCTTTGTAAAGCTTTTGGTGGTCACCGGGCAGATCCATTTCTCTTCAATGCTTTTGTTCAAGTTCTTGTTATTTCCCTAAATTTTCTTATCAAAATGTCTGCAAAATCTTCTTACAAGAGCCGTAAGCTCCCAAAATTCTCTTTTGAGGATTACAGCCACTGGAGCTTCATGATGAGCAATCATCTTGGAGCTATTCACCACCGCATGTTAGATGTGGTTGAAAGTGGCCCCATCAAATTTTACTGGACTCCTATTGATAGTGGCAGGTCTGAGTCCAGGGATGAAACTAGTGAAGCTGCCCAAAAAGCTGCAGAGGATAGAGTCCCCAGGCAACGAATCCTCAAAAAGAAAGATGAGCTTGACAATGATGAAAGAAAGCTCTACAACTTGGACCAGGTGGCAAGAACAGAGATCATCAACACACTTACCAAAGAGGTGATTGAAAAGGTCAGAACGTGTGCCACTGCCAAGGAGATGTGGGACAAACTTGCACTTCTCTGTGAGGGAACAGAGAAGATCAAAGACAACAAGCTCCAAGCTGTTCAACACTTGTTTGACACCTTCAAGATGAAACAAGATGAGACCATTGACCAGCTGGACATGCGTCTCACAAACCTCCTGAACAAGGCTAGTGCCTTAGGTAAGACCTACTCTGAAAAGGAAATTAATAGTAAAATCTTGCGTTCACTAACAAGCAGGTGGAGAATTAAAGTCACTGTGATCAAGGACAACAAGGATCTCAATACTCTGGATCATCATCTTCTGTTGTCTGATCTCAAAGCATATGAGTATGATCTTCAAGAGGAGGATCAAACAGAAGAGGTTTCCTCTTCTGGCCAGAAAGGTGTTGCATTCTCTTCAACTATCAAGCCTGATGTCAAGCCAAAGGAGTCTACTGCAGATGACTTGAGCCTCAAGGAGCAGGTAGCACTTCTAACTCGTAAATTAGATAAAATGAGTTCAAAATATGGCAGGTACAAAAGACATTGGAAGGAATCTTCCAGAGACAGAAAGAGTTCCTTCAATCCTGCAGAGAAGGAGAAGACATCTGGAGACTCAAGGGAGACCAGATTCAGAACTCCAGAGAGGAGGAGAGATGACAACCCTGACAACTCTGGGAGATCAGATTATCAGAGGAGAGATGGTAGCTCTGGCAGACCTGACTACCAGAGGAGAGAGAGTAGTCCTGCCAGATCAGACTACAACCAGAGGAGGAGAGAGCCAAGTCCTAGTCCCAGAGGAGATAATGCCTGCTACACATGCAACATGACTGGTCATTATAGTTATGATTGTCCTCAACTCACTCCTAGGGAAAGAGAAGAGAAAAGAATCAAGAGAGATAGGAGATATGCAGATAAGAGAGCATTGCTGGCAGAAGCAGAGGAGGAGGATACTAGTTCCAGTTCTTCTTCTTCTGACTTTGGATCAGATGATGATGTGTGTCTTATGGCAGACATCACTGAGGTAAATGAAACTACTCTAGTTTTATCAAATTCCAAATGCACTGAATCCTCTAATTCATCTGGTAACTCCAGAGAGCCTGATATGCAACAAATGCTATCAGATCTCCAAAATTGTGTCCAACTCTGTCAAAAACTTGAGAAAGAGAATGGTAGGCTCAGAGCTGAAGTTCAATCTCTCTCTCATGAGCATAAATCCACCAGAGAACTCATGAAAGATCATTCCAAAGAAGTCTCTGAACTTCAGGATAAGATCACAGAAAGAGATACTCTGGTAGATCAACTCATGAAAGAAAAGGATTCTCAAGAAGATGAGATCAATGAACTCAGAGCTAAATACCAGACTCTTATCAAGGGAAAACAAGTTGCTCACAGCATAGAGGAGATACCTATGCCCAGAGAAGCTCCTAAGATACCATCTGTTGTATCTATCATATCAGAGTCTTCTCAGCGCATTTGTGATAAGAGTGGTTTAGGATATTCGGGAATTACCACAAAAACTCATAAATACCTTTATAATAAAGACAAGTCTGTAAGAGCTGGTAAATTGGTAGAAATCTGGAATGATAAAGACTTAACTGGTAATGGTTACAAGGTGGTTCACAATCCTGATTGGAAAAGGAATCACTCTGTTAATCACATAACAAATGGTCCAGAATAGTTGACTGTTCTGGAAGAGAAGATGCTTGAGAATAAGTGTCAAAAAGGGGAACCATTAAAGATTGATGGTTCTGTGAACAATAAGTCCCAGGGAGTAGAAATTACTCAAATTGGAGGACCCCAGAGAAATCGTCAAAGGGAACCTAAACAGATTAGGGGACCTCAAAGGAAACACTCAAGAAAGGGGAATACCAATCAGAGTAACAACTACCAGAGAAGGAACAATGTTCAACAGAACCAGGTACCCCAGAGACAATTTTCTCAGAGGAATCAATTCCAGAATAGGTATACTCAAAGGAACTATAATCACCAGAGCAAGTCTAATTATCAGAACCAGAGGAGGTCTTCCAGACCCATCTATAGAAAACCAACTGATCTGGGTAGTTATGACACCAGAGATGGTTCCTCTAGGATGTACCCTTACAACCAGACCTTTAAGACCATGTCTTTGAGGCAGGCCATTCCAAAGGCCAAATTTGAGAAAAGATACACCAGACCTGTTTATAGGAAAGGTGTCCTTATCAGACCAGTAGCTCAATATGTCATTGTCAGAGGACATGTGCTGGTAGATAGATTTGGAAGGAAGATAAGATCTCCTCATCCATCAAGGGATGATCTTTATCTATGGATTCCTACAAAACCTGCAACTAACCAATCAGGACCCAGCACTAGTAGGGGACCTAATTGATTTCTCTGCAGGTAGATAAGAGTCCATTGGAGAAAGGATTTTCAAGCAACCATGTCTGGTACATTGATAGTGGATGTTCCAAGCACATGACCTTCCAGAAAGATAATCTCCAAGATTTCAAGCCATTGAATGGACCAAGAGTGATGTTTGGTGACAACAACTATGGCGTCACCAGAGGTGTTGGAAAGTTGATCTTCAATGGAGTTTCTGTAGAAGAAGTTTACTATGTAGAAGGACTCAAGCATAATCTGCTTTCAGTATCCCAATTCTGTGACAAGGGATACTCAGTGAAGTTTTCTAGTGATTCATGCACTGTTTTCTCTTCTGATTATAATGATATCTTGCTAATAGGCTTGAGGAAGGGTAACATTTATCTTGCAGATTTTAACAGTTGCCCAAGAAATGCTTGCCTGGTTGCTAAAGGATCTGCAGAGAACAGTTGGATTTGGCACAAGAGATTGTGTCATCTTAACTTCAAAACATTGAACAAGATTGCTAGAAAAGGTCTCATTCGAGGTCTTCCTAATGAAGTGTTTAAGAAGAATCAGGTTTGTGGTTCATGCCAGAAGGGTAAACAACCCAAGACTTCCTTTAAGGATGTCCAGAGCACAACCACAACCAGAGTACTTCAACTACTTCACATGGACCTGTTTGGACCTGTTTCTCCTCTTAGTTTCAGTGGAAGGAAGTACACCTTAGTGATAGTAGATGACTTTTCAAGATACACTTGGGTAGTGTTCTTGTTTAAGAAAAATGAAACTATGACTAAGCTGCCATAGTTCTTCAAGCAGATTCAGAATGAGCAGAACCAGAGCATAGTCAGAATCAGAAGTGACAAAGGAACAGAGTTTTTGAATTCACACATTGCAGATTACTGCAAGGACCATGGGATTTTTCATGAGACATCTGCTGCCAGAACACCCCAACAAAATGGAGTAGCAGAAAGGAGGAATAGGACCCTCAAAGAAGCTGCAAGAACACTTCTGGCAGAATACAACACTCCACAGAGATTTTGGGCAGAGGCCATTAATACAGCTTGTTACACCCAGAACAGATGCCTGATTGCCCAGAGACATAATAAGACTCCATATGAGGTATGGAAAGGTAAAATCCCATCTGTTTCATACTTTCATGTTTTTTGATGTAAGTGTTTCATCCATGACAATGGGAAATCTAAATTAAGAACCTTTGATGCTAAAGTGGCTGATGGAATATTTTTAGGATATTCCAGCACCAGTAAGGCTTTTAGAGTTTTTAATAAGAATTCACTTTGTGTGGAGGAAACACCTCATGTTGTTTTTTATGAATCTGCTTTTGAGTGCAAGGTGGAATCTAAGTCTTCTGATGAGACCCAGAATCAGACTACACCCAGAGTTATTAAAGTCAATCCACCTGTTCTTGATTCAGATTCAGATTCAGATGGTGACCCATCTCCTAGTTCTCTGAAGCAGCAGCCTTCACAAGGAGCAGAACCAGAAGAGGTTGGAACTCCTGTAGGGGGAAGCTCTTCTGCAGATGGTGATAATCACCAAGGTACTGTAGAAGATGATCTACCAGGCAAGACCACGGGAAGGAGGACCCTGGTTGATCACCCCAATGACCTGATCTTAGGAGATCCAACTAAGGGTGTCCAGACTAGGAGAACTCTTAACTTAGCTGTCTTATTCAGTTGCTATGTGTCCTTGATTGAGCCCAAGAACATCAAGGAGGCACTGAAAGATTCAAATTAGATTGTTGCTATGCAGGAGGAGTTGAACCAATTCACCAGACAGGATGTTTGGGAGCTGGTAGACAGACCAAGACATCAAAAGGTGATAGGCACTAAATGGGTTTTCAAGAATAAGAAAGATGAGAATGATGTCATTACTAGGAACAAGGCAAGGCTAGTGGCCCAGGGCTATTCTCAGTCTGAAGGAATAGACTATGATGAGACATTTGCCCCTGTTGCCAGACTAGAAGCCATCTGATTGTTCTTAGCATATGCTGCTCACATGAAGTTCAAAGTATACCAGATGGATGTGAAATCTGCCTTTCTTAATGGGATTCTCATTGAGGAAGTGTATGTGGAACAACCGCCTGGTTTTGAACAAGGTGACAAGGTGTTTAAGCTTAAGAAAGCTCTTTATGGGCTGAAGCAGGCACCCAGAGCATGGTATGACACTCTATCTCAATTTCTTCTGGACAATGGTTTTACTAAGGGTAAGATTGATAGAACCTTGTTTAGGAAAGAAGAAGGAAAGGACATCCTTCTGGTCCAAATATATGTTGATGATATCATATTTGGATCCCCTAACAAGAAGCTGTGTGAGAAGTTTGGTGAGCTCATGCAGGGACAGTTTGAGATGTCCATGATGGGAGAAATGAATTACTTTTTGGGTTTGCAGGTAAAGCAATCAGAGAAGGGAATTTTTATTAATCAAGCTAAGTACACCAGAAACATGTTAGAGAAATTTGGAGTAGGATCTAGCAAAGCAGCCAAGATACCTATGATGATAAATTTCAACATGGATCCAGATGAGTCTGGAGAGAGTGTGGACCAGACTCAGTACAGAGCACTTATTGGTTCTCTTTTGTACCTGACTGCAAGCAGACCAGATATTACTTTTGCCGTAGGTGTTTGTGCCAGATTTCAAGCTAACCCCAAGAAGAGTCATTTGGAAGCAGCTAGGAAGATATTGAAGTATCTTAAGGGAACAGTGAATTTAGGATTATGGTATCCTGCAGATGAAAACTTAGAATTGAGTGGGTATTCAGATTCAGACTATGGTGGATGCAGAATAGATAGGAAATCCACAAGTGGAACATGCCAATTTTTAGGGAATAAATTGGTATCCTGGTTTTCCAAGAAGCAGACTTCAGTTGCTACATCAACAACAGAAGCAGAGTACATGGCTGCAGGGAGCTGTTGTTCTCAACTACTCTGGATTAGTCAACAGCTTAGGGACTACCAGATTAGAGCTAAGGATATTCCTATATTTTGTGATAGTAATAGTGCAATTGCAATCACCCAGAATCCAGTTCTTCATACCAGGTGCAAACATGTTGATATAAGACATCACTTTATCAGAGATCATGTTGAGAAGGGAGATATAAGGATGGAAAAGATCGCAACAGAGAAGCAGAGAGCAGATATCTTAACCAAGCCTTTGGCTGAGACCAGATTCAGAGAGTTAGCTTTTGAGTTAGGTTTGTTGGATCCAGAGACAGATTTGTTTTAGGGGGAACAACAGAGAAGTATCCTTTGTTTTATTACTTTCCTTCATACATTTATTTTCTTAAACTAACATACCTGCAGATTAGACATATCAGAGAAGGTATATCTCCAGATGAGGTATACACCAGGTGACACTTGTCCCAGATGAAGTGCTGAGCCAGATTCAACAATATCCAAAGTCTTCTCTGACCAGAACCAGATGAGTTCCATCAGAGGAGATGTAGCACCAGACTGGCTGTGGTATCATCTGGTTACAATATCAGGTGACAGGTATGTCTTTACTTCTCTGTCCTCTGATCATTGGGATACACCTTTCAAATTAGTAAGTACACTCAAAATGTTTCAACTTCGGAGTGTATTTAAGACTAGGGTATAGGGCCTAGGCAATCATTTCGCTTTTTCTCTTGACTGCCACAAAACCCCTTTATGCCCAGTCCCAATGACTATGCCAACGCACCAGATTAAATCTGCATCTCGCCTTTCATCATGGCCATCGGATTTAATCACTGTGCAAAATGTCAATCAATGCTAAATTTGATTTTGTTTCCTCAATTAAATTTGAAATTACACGCGTTCACATTTCATTTAAAAATCAAGCCACGCGTATTACCCTATTTAAATCAATTTTCCTTTCAATCTGTCCTTTCACGTTTCCATACTTTCAAACCCTAACCTCTCTCTGCAAAGCATTTTCTCTCTTTCTCTCTTTCACAGTAATGGCACCCAAGTGCAATTTCGATCCAGACTATGTCTGCAAGAAACTCAAGACAGAAATGGTGGTGGACTTCTATTCCACTAAGAATCCGGCCGCTTTGGAGATTTTGGAGCTTCTCCGACGTTCTGGGCTGGAGGAGTTGATCTCAAAGGTTCCCAAGGATCTGCGTACCTTGGATGGATATGCTGCTCAATTTCTTATCCGGATGAAGATCCATGAAGACCATATTTCATCCAAGATTGATTCAGAGGATGTTGTTTTCTCGAAGGCAGACTTATGTGGTCTTTTTGGTAACCTTTCTGCGGAAGGTGTGGACCCACTGAAGTACAAAGAAGGAGAGGCGTTGGAATCCTTCAAGATGTTTGCCAGAAATTCATGCCAGAATATTACTAAGGGCTTCTTGGACAAGCATCTTAGGCAGAAATATAAGGTGTTATTTGACATTGTGGTAAAGATTCTCATGTGTGAGAGCCATAGCACAGATGCCATCTTCGTTGGTAGGCTCTGTGTTATGAGGGCCATTCTGGATGGTGTTCAATGTAACTGGGCTGAGTTCTTCTGGGGAGTGCTGAGGAAGAACAAGGTGAAAATCCAGAAAGAAGAATGCCCACAGTTGCCAGGAGAGCAACAATTTGTGTTCAATGCTAATGTATCATTGGGCACAAAACTCACCCTAATTCTGGATTCGATCCTTCCAGAGAAGAAATGAAGACAATCCTGGTGTAAGGGCTTTCATAAGTCCAAGATTATGTTCTCCAAGGATAGTTCCCTTCATGGCCATCCTGATTCTGATGGTGAGCAAGCCATCCCTGCCCCTCCTATTCAATCTATTCCCTCACCTCCAAAGGGGTAGAGAAAGCAGCAGAAGCAGAAGACCCATAAGAAAGCTTCTGAAGCAACTGGTTCTACAACCGTTGCCTTTTCTGGTTCCTCAGAGGAGGACCAGATTCCCCTTCTTGATGTGCTTAAGAAGAAGGGTGATGATGATAAAGATGTAAAGAAGGCTGGAGCAGCCAAGAGGAAGCAGCCAGACGAGGCCAGGAGAGGTTCTGCTAAGAAGCGAAGGACTAGCAGAAAGGCAAAGAAAACCCTTCTGGTGGATGAGCCTTCAGAGGAAGAAGAGGAAGAAGAGGTTGAGCCTCTTGTGAGAAAATCCAAGGCCAAGAGAGCCCTTCTTCAGGATCCTGACTCTGGATCTGATCTTGGAGAGGCCTTGGAAAAGGCAATTGAGGATGCTTCCCAGATGATGGAGGATGCTCCAGAGTCTGTTGTACCTGCTGGTGTTGACCCAGCAGAGGTAAATCCTTCCCTTCCATCTTCTTTCCCCATTAATCTTGTCTCCCCCTCTACCTCTCCCCCAGATAATATTCCCCAAACCCCATCTGCCTCTGGTAACCCCATTGTTCCACCAGAGCAGATTATCCCAGATACCCCAGTATATACTCCCTCTACCATTCCTACCCAAACACCTTCTCCCCCACATTCCCAAACACATCTTCCCACAAACCCCTCTCCCCCACCTTCTGTACCAGAGGTACCCTCAACCTCTTCTGGTGCAGAAATCCCCCCTCCAAACACTTCCACCTCCCAGATACCTCCTACACCTTCTGTACCAGATATTCCATCAT
This sequence comes from Ballota nigra, assembly GCA_947034835.1. Lineage (NCBI taxonomy): Eukaryota > Viridiplantae > Streptophyta > Magnoliopsida > Lamiales > Lamiaceae > Ballota > Ballota nigra. The sequence continues at coordinate 28,985,167 of OX344727.1, forward strand.
CTTCTGGTGCAGAGCAACCAATTCCTTCCACCTCTACTTCACAAAATCCTAACCCTCCCCAAACCCACACAGACCAGGACCCAACCATTTCTATGGCTCTGGGATTCGCTGGCCCTCCCCCTTCTCCTACCTGTTTAACTAGCGATGATAGTGAAGATGAGGATGCTTCACTTGAGCCTGCTGACTTAGCACCTTCCTCCTCTGCCTCTGGGCCCAAACCCTTCACTTTCTCATCTGCAGAAATGGGTCCCATTAGGCAGAGTATGAGTGTAAGTGCTCAGCTCTGGCTAAGAGAGCATTTTCCAGTTCTTCTGGAGCACTTACCACTCCTGGCAGAGCTTACTGATGCCAAAGTCTGGAGCAAGGCCAGACTTGAAGATGTGGAGGACCTAATGTTGTTGCTTGAGGAAATGGCTCCCTCCAACTTCACTGCTTGGGAGATTGAGCTAAAGCAGAGGATGAATATTCAGAACCCAGCAGAGCTGGAGACCCCTGGTGCAGCTAAAGTCTTGATTCGCACCCTGCTCATCCAGAGAGGAGTAATGCTCACTCCAGAGGGCCCCACTTACAAGTTTGGTCCTCATTTTGTCTTCCCTCCAGAGCTGTATTCAGATGAGGAAGACTTTGAGATGTCTCCTGCCGTGCTCCAGAAGATGAAAGCTTTCTTCAACGAGCAGATCATGCAGATAGGGCGTTTTTCTAAAGCTATTCAACACATGGCCCCTGCTATGATAGAGCACCAGATCAGGCATGAGAGGAGAATCTTCATGAAGCAGTTAAAGTCTTCTCTGGCAGAGGTAAAAGCTTCTTTCAAGGCTAATGGCTTATTTGTCAAGCTGGATGTCATGCACAGCCAGAAGCAGCTACAGGAGCACGTGCTGGAGCAGTTGAGACCTGTCTCTGTGCTTAAAGTGGAGATGGCCATCCAGATGATTCAAACTGCCAAGCTGAAAGACTCCCTCCAGGAGATGTTGGAGAAGCAAGAGAGACTTGTTGCAGAGTCTAAAGCTTACCTGGAGGAGGCCAAGCAGCTGCGTGATCTTCACTCTTCCTCCAACACTGCCTTGCCTGATCTTATAAGGCAGGTAGTGGAGCCCCTCCTTGATGAAGTTAAAAAGGGGGAAGAGAAGGCCAGAACTGATCTGGCGAAGACCACAAATGAAACTCTCTTCAGCCATGGAGCTCATCTGGACCAGCTGGAGAATACATTGGCCCAGGTTGAGTTGCAGAAGAAGAAGAAGGAAGAGCTCAAATCCCTTTCCATGGCTAAGCAGCTTGCTGCAGAAGAGGAGTCAGAAGCAGAGCAGGATCCAATTTCTATATCTGGACCTGCAAAGAGGAAGATAAGGAAAGTGAAGAAGAGCTTCCTTGAATCTGTGGTTGAAGAAGCAGAGAAGAGATTCAAGGAAGAGTCGCCTGAAGAGAGGCAAGCAAGGATAAGAAAGAACATAGATGAAGAGCAGAGGCTCAGATATGTTAGAAGGCAAAATAAGAAGAGCAGAGAAGCTGGTGCTCCTTCTGGTGCCAGTGGTTCAAGCCAGAAGAGGAAAGGACCTGTTGAAGTCATGAACATCCTCCCTCTCAGGACAGAAGGGTCTTTTGACTCAACTGTTCCTGTGCCTTTGATAGAAAAATGGAGAGAAGCCAAGACTCTCTGGTTCATTCAACATTACATCCAGAGACCTCCACCAGAGGATGATGCTCTCATCAACAGGACTTTCCATTCTTGGATGCAGGCATATGATGCAGATTTGTACAAGCAGTTGATGGATTCAACCATTGAATTCAACCTGGAAGTCACTGCTCCTGAGTTCCATTTTCTCAACACTCCAATGGCGGGAGACCAGGTTGATTGGGCTGAGCTGAAGAGACTGTACAAGACCAAGGTGTTGGCAAACTTCACCCCAACATCTTCTGCAGAGTTGAAGGCCATTCAAGATAGATTCTTTGACTGGTTCCTGGTGCCCAAGGATAACAGAAGATATGCTTAGAATAGGACCAGAATTGCTCTGTAATCTGTAATCTTCTTTGTCCCTTTTATCAATGAAAATCTCATATCTTCTCTGTTCAAAAGACAACCCCTTGTTGTCTTAATTGTTTGCCTGATAAGATCTATTCTAAGGTCTTATCCTTTAATGTTTTCTTGCTTAAGTTTATTGTTCTTGATCAGTTCTGGTGTGTTTTAACTCCATCAAAAAGGGGGAAATTGTTAGGATAAAAATTGTTAGTTTTGATGAGTTAAAACAAACCAGAAGATGTAATAGGACCATCTGGACCTGTTAGCCAGATGATGATCTAGATTAGGACTTAGCCTAGGGGGATCTGCCAGACCAGAAGACTTCACCAGAGGACTCCACCAGAAGACTTCACCAGATGGAACAGACCAGAGGCAGAGGACCTTCCCCAGACCAGACGAGTCCGGACCAGACGAGTCTGGTGGAACAAAAGATGCTCAGTTTGATCTCCTGTTTCTACTGAGTATTCTGGTTGTTCACCAGATTAGGACCAGAAGACACCGAGGTTGCCTGGTGTCTGGTCTTGCCTTCTCTGGAGAGAATCAGAGTTAGGCAGAGGAGGCTATTGACCGTTGGTGATTCAAATCAAGTCAACAAGATCAGGATTGGAAAGTATTTGAAGATAATCAATCCAAGGATCCCACCAACCCAATCAATCAATTAGGGAATTGATTGATTGAGGCTTCCTTATATAGAGGATCTGATTGGATTAGCCCTCCAATGGCTAGCCCTAATCCTCTCTATAAATACAAGAGTGCGGTTCAAGAAAAAGCTCTAGAGACTCTACACGCGCATAAGTGATCTAAGCTTTTGATATTCATACCAAACACTCTTACTGTTCATAACATTTATCTACTCTAAAGGAGTTATTGAAACCACAACCTGTTCATCTATTAGACAAGGTTGTTGGCTGGTTGATCTTTAGATTGAAGTTAAATCTAAAGAGGTTGTAAGAAGGAACTGGTACTTCCCAATTCCAGTAAGTAAGTTTGTGAGTTGGTTGATAGTGAGACCCCTTGGTTTTAAGGGAGAGTAGACGTAGGATATTCAATCCGAACCACTATATATCTTGTGTTCTTTATTGCTTTAATTTACTTATTGTTCTTTCGATTATTACTCTCTTGTTAAAGACTTTGAAAGACATTTTAACTTAAGCTTCCGCAATTAATCTAACTAGTGAGACCAACACCTTATCGTTGCGAACTAAGATATTTCGTGGATTGACTTGGACTCTAACCTTTTGGTAGCTCGAGCTATTTCTTTTGTAGCAGTCTCGCAGCCTACACAGTTTGACTTATTATGTATATCTTGACTACTTTTAATACTATCTTTATATATTTTGGAAGTCTCGCATCTTTTGATTTTCGTTGGAGACCCGTTTCTCTCCGTTTAACTTTGAGAACTCGTTTTTCTCTTTCCAATTATGTATACTTACTACAGTCTCACGTGCTTTATTTCGTGGGATATTCTATTCTATCTGTTATGTTTATCTTATGTTTGCATCGTGTGTTATTATTTTCCCTAACATGCATCGTCGTAGCTCGTTACCGTGCTGCTGATCATGACAGTATGTTCTGGTTTCTGTGTGCACCCCTGCATGATTGAATTAATACCATGGTGTTAAATATTGGATTCTTTTATTTTGAATTTTATCATACCTATATAATGTAACCTATTTTCTTATTTGCTGCTTGGTACCTAGTTGTTTAGATTTCACTCCTTGTGTCTAAGAAGTTGAGAAATTTTGGGAATAGAAAGCACCAAAGGAGAAATTTTGAGGTAAGTATTATACCTACGTGTTCAGTAAGAATCCAAGATGTAGTATGGGAGTAAGGACGAAATATAATGGACTATAAATTGGGATCCAACTTGACCTTAGCATTAAGATTTTGGTATAATCTTGGGAATAGACTAGTTATCAAAACATAAGAAACTTTGCTAGGTGGACCAAGGAAACCACCTTCTTGTCGAAAGAAAATTTCGGACAAAGTTTGAGGAAGAATAATTTGAGGGTAACTCTAGATTAATAGATAGAGTCTCACTAATAATTTAGTACCACTGCAAAGGTTGTTAAACGAAATGTTCATGTGGGTTGACACACCACCGATAGGATAGCCAGTTTTACTCATGACGAAAATATTTATTAAGTTGTACAAAAAAAACTCCCACCTTTTTTTTCAAACTACAACTTTATCATTTCCACTAAACTCCTTCAACGGTCGTAAACGGTCATAAACGACCATATTTTTCGAAAATTTTACTCTATAAATACCTCATTCCACTCCCATGTCTAAACACCTTTCTTTGAATTTTCATCCTCATAACCGAAAATGAGTAAACTCTTTCTCACCATCGTCGCTTTTGTTTACGTCCTCATGCTCATCATTTGTTATAAAGTGGAGGAGGAATTTAGTGCACCTCTCGTACTTACCACGATACTCGTTGCGTATTTTTTTAGTTTTAGCTTGGGGAGTAGAATTTTTATGATTTATATGTAATGTCTTGAAGTATGAATAAAAGATCCTTCGATCGTGTTGTTTATTTTTCTTCTTTTTCTTTTGCTCTCGTCTTGAGTAGAGCTCTAAATATTGATGCAACTATTGCTTCTTTGAATAAACTTTTTCCTTATTTCTGTAAAAAAAAAAATTAATGTTTGATGTAAGAGGTTAAGGTTACTATCGACAAGTTTAAGATTCGACTAATAAGATATGAGTACAAATATTTTGGGAAAAGATAGAGGAAGTAAGGATCACAATATTCCTCGAGAAGACAAATTCTATAGGAAGTACCGAATGTTTAAGAAGAACAAGTGGATTTTGGGGACGAAATTATTTTAAGAAGGGAAGGATGTAATACCCCGAACCATAATTACTAGGGATATTCATGTGATTAAATACTATGTGAATTTTTTTCTGGAGATATTTCTATGTGTTGGCTACAACATATCCAAAAATTCAGGGTGTTTTGTTGAGAAATAAACGAGTTATGAATTTTTTAAATCTATGTATTATTTCTCGAGAAAGATCATGAATAGTAAAATAATGAGTTAAATTTTGTATTTCTATTCATGATAAAATTCTAATTTTTGTTTATCATATGTTAATATGATAATAAGGGACCAAATATTCAAAATTCAAAGTGTTTTGATGAAGGAAACGAGAGAAATGAATTTTTGACGTGTTATAAATTTGTGAACAAAAAATTATAGATATCTTTCCTATGTCCCTGTTCATAAAAAAAAAATTGAAAAACTTATCATATATTCCTTGGATGTTAGTCTATGACATATACGAAATTTATGAGCATCGTACATAAAATGAAGGAGAAACAAAATCCCAAAAATCACTTATGCTATACCGAACCAAACAGGGAAGCCTATAATTAAGGACCTAAGTCTAAGTTGTGACTTAACTTATGAAGAAGTACCTGTGAACATTTTTTTTTAAAGAAAAGTTCACCTTTTGAGGAATCGAGAAGTCCCATTAATACTAGTACAATAGAGCTGACACAGAAACGAAGGAGCCACATGGGAAGGAGATGAAGATATATTAGCTAAATACCAGCAATGCCTTTAGGATAAGTAAGTAAATTTCGAGGACGAAATTTCTTTTAAGGGGTGTAGGATGTAACGACCCGAAACCAAATTAGGGTTTTCATGATTTATGTTTAATGTGTTTAAATGAAATGCTTAGTTTAAATATATGTGCATGCAAGTTCTAATTTCTCAGGTGACAGACGAGCATTTCGAGCCGAAAAACCCTACTAGCACTTTTTGAGTTTTATCCGTAAAACGGGTCGAATTTTTTCTTGATAAAAATTTAAAGAATTCAAATTGATTAATAAGAACATTTATATGAACCAAAACATAAGAAGGAGTCCTCTCCTCTCCTCCCCCTCTTGGCCTACACCACCACCACCTAGGAGGAGTGTTTCCCCACCATTTTAAGGTCAAGGGAGTGCTAGAAGCTAGGTTGTTCATCCTTGGGTTCCTAATCTTCAAGGGAAAGAAAGAAACTACAAGGGTAAGTCCTTTAAATTCTTTTCCCCTTGATGTTATGATCATGTTTTGTTTTGAGTATGAAACCCTTAGAAATGGCATGTTAAGAACCTTTCCCAAGCTTTTTTTTTTAACTGTAAGAATGATATATGAGGTTTGAGTTTAAGTTTCCCCACGATTTTGAGCTTATATGATCGTTTATGAGAAAGTTTGACAAAGTTCGTTTCTACCCGAATTAGCTATTGTCTTTTTTTTTGACGAACCCATTTCGGACCTTTATTGATGTTGAAAAATTATAAAAAATTACCTGAATGTATTATTTTATGTATATAAGAAACTGTGAAAATTTGGTGGTCATCTGATTTATATGGATGGAGAATAAATTCATGGAAATATATATGTTTGAAACCGTGCGAAACTGGGAGCAGCGACTCTATCTAACCTTTTTGCCTATTTAAAGTATTTATAAAATTATAGAAAAATTTGGGGATGTTTCTCTTGTTATATTTTAAGACATATCCAAAAATCGTAGTGTCTTATATAGAGGATAATGAAATATGTCTATTTGAATATTATGTGACAAATACTTGATTGAGGTTGATTCATTATTTCCAAAAATTCATTTTTCCCTTTTATATGTGTTCTAAAATCTTATAAATATTTTGGGGTGTTCTCTGCTAAGTATAGAATGCTATGTAAAATACTTGGTTAATTTTGATTAAGTTTACAATAAGTTATGCATTTTTAAGTAAAGCATGTACTGTATGACAAACTATACTTTAAACTCATTTTCCATCAAACATCTGGTAATGTTCCGTAACTCAAATGACTTAGGTTTCTAAATAAAAAAATGTTAATATTTTAGTTTTCTATAACATATTATAATTTCATGATTTTTAAATGTATCTAATGTGTGATATGATTTTTAGACTTCAATGTATACTGTTTTGACTAATGTCTTGCTGTCCTGTTTTCAAATGCAAATGTACCTTATTTTCGTAGATCAAATGACTTGGTACCCTTAATAAACTTTGTTCCATATCATCCAATGTATAACATACTAAAATTTCATAATTTTCCAGTAAGTATAAATATCTTTTTTTCAGTTAATACATATATGTATGTCTTTTGTTAAATAAGTAACACTAGGAAGAAGTAATAAGTGATACTTTTATAAACAAACATGCTTTAGGTATATGAATGACTTGTGTTTACTTGTCCAAAAATGTGTTTGAGTGTTTTACTTGCTTTTGAGTGTTGAATGAACCCGGTAGGTCCAAAACCCCAACCGGTGAACCCGTATTGAATTAGAGTTACCTTACTACCCGAATGAACAAGTTTCATCGCCTTCCTTGAACTTGAACGAAACCCTAGGACTGTTTTAATAGGATAAATATTCTCCTATAACTGAAAATCCCTAAGTATGATGCGAAGTTGAGTAATAAACTAAAAGAATGAACGATGACTAAATGGACGGACTGTGCTAGGTAAAGTGGGGTTAGCTCGAAAGCTCGGAGGTCGCCCGTGTTCTAAGCAATCAAGAAGTTAAGCTTTACCTCTAAAAGTTTCCAGGTGGGTGACACTATCTGTATAGCTAGTTAATGTTATATGGACTGTTGTTAGTTTTCTGAAACAAACGTAATGAATATCAGTATAAGACATGAACAATCTTATGAATGTGAATGCGAGTATGCGATTATAACAATGTGAGCATGTGGTATGTGATTTGTGAACTATGTGAAAGTTGTAAGGGAAGCTGATGGAGGGATAAGGACGGAAGGGACAAGGACGCGGTGGAGTCGCTACCGGTGCCCCCCAAACAGGGATAAGGATGTGGTTGAAAGAGTACCAGTGCCCCCAAACTTTAAGGGACAAGGATGCGGTAGAGTCGCTACCGGTGCCCCCCAACAGGGATAAGGATGTGGTTGAAAGAGTATCAGTGCCCCCATATTTTTAGGGACAAGGACGCAGTGGAAATGCCACCGGTGCCCCCCATATGAATGAGAAAGGAGATTGATGGGCCTTTGAGCCATATGATTGATGGGCCTTTGAGCCATATGATTGATGGGTCTTCGGGCCATATGGATGCTTTGTTCAAAATTTGTGTTTAAAGTTTTATGTTAAAGAAAACGAATACACATGACCAAAAATTATAATGAACCAACTGAAAGGTGAAAATCTTAAAAGTATTATTATTTTGGATCTCCTGACAATCTGTATAACAGCATACAGGTTACCCGCTGAGATTTTATCTCACGCCCCTCTCTAAACATTTTCAGGTTATGATGCTGAGGTCCGGGAGCTGCCGTAGATGACTGCTTCCCACTCCTGCTTATTAAATAAATAAACTGCTTTTATCAAGATTGAGACAATATGGTATTTTAATACTACTGTCAATCTTTTGTCACTAATGCCTCGAGAGTCATACCCAGGACTCGTCGGGATGTTTCCTTATTAAGTAATGGAATGATGGTTTTTATTAAGTAACAAACTGATGTTTTCTCAAATAAGTATTATGTTAAGTTCTTCTGCTGCATCTGTATAATTATATTTATTATTTTATCTTTTATAAGAAATTTTCTGGCTCAGTTTTTATGGTTCACTAAGTGATGACTCGGGTTTAGGACGTTGTGACCTCAAAGGTCAACTTTCTGAATTTCGGGGCGTTACAACTTGCTCCATGTGTATCAGCTTGTTTTCGACAACGTCCACGATCTTGTCGGTTGTCCAGTTGGAATCAAGGAATGCCATTGTTTTGAAAGAAGAGATTTTTCTTGAAAATTCTGTGTTTGAGCAAGAGAAAACTCAGTGTGCAGATGTGCGTTGTGTTTGCGTAAAAACCTCAAATGGCACTCTTGATTGATAAGACTAAGTCAGTTACTCAAACGTGGGGTTGAGATTAATCCCTGAATTCGAAAGGTTTTGAAAGAGGGGCCAGGATTAATCTCAGCTTCAATCAAAACCCCATGCCAGTCATATTCCGTATAAAACGGACACGTATATGAAAAAGTAATTGTAGCATTAAATGCTCCGTGCGCGTGGGTTTAAATATGAAAAGGCGCGCTTTTAATGAAAACGGAATGCATTTAATAAAGATTTTCAGGACGAAGGACTCAGGGAGACGCTTGAAATTCACAAGGGTCAGGTTAGAACTCATACCTATCAGGGAGACATTGTAGCACCCTGATACCTCACTGAGTCGAGTCTGGCCTGAGTTCCCCCTAGAACCCTACACTGACTGCTCTCCCGGATCTAAGAGTCCTAACTCCACTGACAGTTCCATAAACCTTGCTTCAGCCAGAGGCTTAGTCAAGATGTCAGCCCTTTGCCTGTCAGTGTGAATCTTCTCCATCCTAATATCTTTCTTCTCCACATGATCTCGAATGAAGTGATGCCTAATATCCACATGCTTGCACCTTGTGTGAAGCACTGGGTTCTGAGTAATTGCTATAGCACTATTGTTATCACAATAGATTGGAACCTGATTAGCAAATACTTGGTAGTCCCTCAACTGTTGCCTCAACCATAAAATCTGAGCACAACAACTACCTGCAGCCATATACTCAGCCTCAGTTGTGGATGTAGCCACTGAATTCATCTTCTTACTAAACCACGAGATCAACTTACTTCCCAAAAACTGACATGTCCCTGAGGTTGATTTCCTATCAATCCTACAACCTCCATAGTCTGCATCTGAATAACCTGTCAGTTCTAGGTTGTCATCTGAAGGATACCATAGTCCCATATTGACTGTCCTTTTCAAATACTTAAGTATCCTCTTAGCAGCCTCTAAATGACTTCTCTTGGGATCAGACTGATACCTAGCACACACACCAACTGCAAACGTAATGTCAGGCCTACTTGCAGTCAGGTACAACAAAGAACCTATCAGTCCTCGATACTCATTCTGATTTACTGAAGTCCCTTCAGTGTCAGGATCCATCTTCCAATTCGTGTTCATAGGGATCCTGGCTGGATTGCTGTTCTGAACACCAAACTTATGAATCAAGTCTCTTGTATACTTGGCCTGATTTATGAAGATACCTTGATCAGTTTGCTTGACCTGCAATCCTAAGAAGAAGTTCATCTCTCCCATCATGGACATCTCAAATTTACCAGTCATCAACTTAAAGAATTTCTCACAGAGCTGATGATTTGGTAATCCAAATATTATGTCATCCACATAAATCTAGACCAAGAGAATGTCATCACCTTCAGTGATCCTGAACAATGTCCTATCCACAGTTCCCTTCTTGAACCCATGGTCTGTCGGGAATTGAGAGAGGGTATCATACCAAGCTCTTGGTGCTTGCTTAAGTCCATAGAGTGCTTTCTTCAAATGGTATACTCTATCTCCAACCTCAAACCCGGGAGGTTGCTCAACATATACCTCTTCATTGAGTACACCATTCAGGAAGGCACTCTTGACATCCATTTGATACACCTTGAACTTCTTATATGTTGCATAGGCAAGGAACAACCTGATAGCTTCCAACCTAGCCACTGGAGCAAAAGTCTCATCATAATCTATTCCTTCAGATTGACAATACCCTTTTGCAACCAGTCTTGCCTTGTTTCTTACCACAACACCATTTCCATCCTTCTTGTTCTTAAAGACCCACTTGGTACCAATTACACCTTGATGCCTAGGTCTATCTACCAGTTCCCAAACCTGATTCCTTGTGAATTGATTCAACTCTTCTTGCATGGCAATGATCCAGTTCGAGTCAGTGAGAGCTTCTTCAATGTTCTGAGGTTCTTGCTCAGAGAGAAAGCAACAAAACAATGCACTCTCACCATGGAACCGTCTGGTCCTGACTCCCTCAGTTGGATCGCCAATGATTTGATCAATGGGATGATCCCATAACCATGTTCTTTTGCCAGGAGTTGTTCCTGAAGTACCTGCAATGTTAGTGTCTACAGACTCATAAAATTCAGGAAATTGAACAGAAGGGGATGACCCCGAGTCTATACCAAAGGGATTAACAAGCTCAATGTCAGGGACATTTATTCCCCCTTGATTAGGTGACTCAGGAACCGTCTCAGCTGCGACAGCATCTTCATTGACGGTGCTTACCTCAGGTTGAGCCTGTTCCTCAGTCTGAGGCTCAACAATCCCTGATGTGCTGGGCTTAGAAGTGGCACCTGATTCATCATCTTGATCATCATCATCATCATCCCATCTCGGAATTGGCACAGTCTTGATCTTGGGATCAGGTTGATTCTTCAAGCTCAGCCTTGTCACACTCCGTGTGACCTCCTCAGTGTCAGGATTCAACACTTTTGCCCTAGACTCATTAGCAGATTCATCAAAGACAACATGAGGTGATTCTTCCACAACAAGGGTCCTACAATTGTAAACCCTGAAGGCTTTACTAATTTCAGAATATCCTAAGAATATTCCTTCATCAGATTTTCTATCAAAGGCTTTCAATTGGGTCTTCCCATTGTTGAGGATGAAACACTTGCAACCAAATACATGAAAATAAGAAATACGAGATTTCCTTTTGTTCCATGTCTCATATGGGGTCTGAGCATGTTGTGTGTTCAGCATGGATCTGTTCTGAGTGTAGCATGCAGTGTTGATTGCCTCAGCCCAGAATTTCTTGGGCAATCCTGACTCAGCCAGCATGGTCCTTGCAGCTTCCTTCAGTGTCCTGTTCCTCCTTTCAGCGACACCATTCTGTTGTGGGGTTCTAGCTGCAGAAGTCTCATGAGCTATACCAAGTTCATTACAAAAGTCAGAAATATATGAATTTATAAACTCAGTGCCCTTGTCAGATCTGATCTTAGTAATGGACTGATTCTTCTCATTACTGAGTCTCCTGAGCAACTCTGGAAGCTTCACCTGTGTTTCCTTCTTATTCAACAGGAAAATAACCCAAGTATATCTAGAATAATCATCAATAACCACAAGGGTATATTTTCTACCATTTATACTCACAGGTGTTATGGGACCAAATAAATCCATGTGCAAGAGCTGAAGTATCCTGTCAGTGGAATAAGAAGCTTTCTCTTTGAATGATGCTCTGACCTGCTTCCCTTCCTGACAAGCTTTGCACACGTGATATTTGCTAAAAACTTCATTAGGTAGACCATCAACAAGTGACTGTCTAGAAATTTTGTTAAGAATCTTGAAGTTCAGGTGGCTTAACCTTTTATGCCATAACCAACTGAGCTCTAGAGAGCTTTTAGCAACAAAACAAGTGTTAGGAATAGTGTTGCTCCAATCAGCGAGATAAACGTTACCTTTCCTTATACCTGATAGAAGCACTTGTGTTGATTTGTCCTTGACTGAACATATATTCGATGAGAACTCAACACTGAATCCTTTGTCACAGAATTGACTTACTGACATCAGGTTATGCTTCAGTCCTTCCACAAAGGACACATTTTCCACTCTGACTGTACCTATAATTAGAACACCAAAACCTTTAGTAACACCTTTTGAGTTATCACCAAAGGTTACCTGTGGACCATCTTTAGCTTGATATTCTTGGAGAAGACTCTTCATTCCAGTCATGTGCCTTGAGCAGCCACTGTCTAGGTACCAAACAACTTTGATTAAGTCTCTTCTCATCTTATTGTGATCCACAGCCGCCTGCAAACAATTCAGGCTTTAGGTACCCATTCGGTGTTGGGTCCTATCGTGTCAGCTGTACCCTTCGGGATCCAGACTTGCTTCACAACCCTAATTGCCTCAGAGGGGTAAATCTGTCTCCCTGAAACATTGACATACACAACTTTCTTCTTCTTTGCCTGAGAGGACGATGGTGTATGAGTGCTAGACTTAGGCTTCACAGGAGCCTGAGTGGGTGCCTTTTGGGATGGCTTCCTGTTCTTCCTATGTCTGGGTGCAGCAGGTCTTGGGCCTTGTTCTTGATAAGGGCCCTGTGTTCTATTCCCCCTAGGCAAGTGAGGGAATGGAAAATAGTTAAAGACCTCAGGATGCCAAAACCATGGGGGTGTCAACATGTTTGGCCTTCCCTGTTGGTATTGCCAAGCATGATGGTACCCTCGCTGACCAGTCTGAGGGCTCTTAGCCTGAGTCTTCCTCTGCTTTCGCTGAGGCTTTCCCTGGCCTGAGCTCTCAGGGGCTTCCTTAGGTTGCTTCGCCTTTCCCTTGGGTTTTGGCTTAGCTACCTTAGGAGCAACCCTGACTGTGTCAACGGTTTCCTTGCCCTTATCAGTTTGACGGGCTTGGAGCACAACCTTAGGTGCACTCTGGCCTGCCTGAACAAATACCCTCTCAGTGTTGCTCCCTGAAGCAACATGAGACTGACCTTGTGAGGATTTCTCAGGAACATATCCAAGTCCCTTTTTCTTGTTCCCAAGCATCTGGCTGTTATTTATTTCCTCTCTAGCCACTGAGGATTTATTCATTGCTGCAACCTTTTTCTTGAGAGAGTCCTCACTCTTTTTCAGGATTTCATGTCTGGTAAAGAGGTCATCAAACTTACTCTTAAGTACTTTTAGTTCTTCCTTCCTGACCAGCTCTTCCTCAGCCAGTTCCTTCAGAATCTTCTCTCTTGGAAGACGCTCAGCATTGATTAAATCAATCTCCTGAGTTAGTCTCACAATTTGAGCTGATTCTTTAAGATCAGACTGAGTGAGTTGTTCGTTCAGGTTGTGAACCTCAGTACTCAATTTCTTGTTCTCCTCTACCAAGAAGACATTAGTTTCCTGCAGTCTGGAGAAATCAACCATCAATTGATCAAGGCAGATCTGAAGGTTCATTTCTCTAACTGACTCTGAGCTAAGCTCAGGATTTTGACCAGTGTAAGAAGCACAAATAGAATTTGATGTTACCTCAGGCTCATCCCTAGCCATCAGACAGACATCATCGTACTCGTCATCTGAGAAGAGTTCAGGTGACCTTTCAGCAGGACCGTCAGAATCTGTTGCATCTTCAGCGACCATTGCTCTGCGATCAGCAGATCTTAGATCCCTAGTGGCTCTCCTTTCCTCTCTCTCTCTCTCGCACTCAGCTCCGGGCAGTCGTACTGATAGTGACCAATCTTGTTACAGTTGTAACATGCTACCTGCTCACTTACTCTTTCTTTTCTCGGTTCAGGGTTCCTCCTTGAGTCAGGTTCCCTGGTTCTTGGTGAGCTTTCAACCTTGGTTGGATATCTATCATCACGAGTACATCTCTGTTCGTCTCTTCTTTCAGGCTTTGGTTCAGAATATCTCCTTTCATCACCACGTTCTCTCCTCTGGTCAGTATTCCTTCGCTCCTCATATCTCCTTGAGCTTTGGTGGGTTCTTTCAGGTTTCATGTCACGTGAGTCCTGATAAAACCTTTTAAACGACCAAACCTGGAATTGAGCTTGTCAAATCGTCTGGCCATCAGGCTGTACTCCTCAGCGAGTTCTTCCCTGCTCATCTCCATCAGTGATTTTGATGAAGAATTTGATGAGGGCTCAACAGGTTCAGACCTGGCCTTGAACGCCACACTTTTCTCAGGAGTTTTCTCCTTCACTTCCTCTTCTGACCGAACTTTCTTATTTCTTTTGTTAAGATCAAATTCAAGCGCTTTGAGCTCTGAAAAAAGTAAAGCAGAAGCTATGTTACTCATATCCTGAGTGTTCTTGAGCATAATTACACTGTTATCCCATCTCTCAGGAAGGGCATTCAGGATTTTTGAAGCAACATCTCTCCTTGGGACATCCTTGTCCAGCATCACCAACTCATTCATCAACTTGATGAATCTAGACTCCATTTGATCTATGCTCTCATCAGGCAGCATCTCGAACGCCTCGAATTTCTGAATGGCAATATTTCTCTTGTTCTCCTTGATCTTTTCAGATCCCTCACACATCCTTGTCAGCTCATCCCAAACCTCCTTTGTCGTCTTTAAGTTCATCAGCCTAGTTGACTCCTCGAAGGGCACCGTATGCAAGATGATGTTTCTGGCGACGTTGTCTAGCCCCATCATCTTGATCTCATCAGTGGTCATATCCTTCCTTTCCTTAGGAATAAGTACACCAATATCGAGATCATCATATCCTCTCCCTCTGGTATTAGGGACAGTGATTTTGATCGGTCCTTCCCTGAGTACACGCGGCATCTGGTCATGGATGCCATCTAGATGTGCTTCTAATCTGAACTTCCAATAGACAAAGTTAGATACAGAGAATTCAGGTAACGAAGCTTCAAGTCTCCTTGAAGTCATGATGATGCAAGTTTTATGAAAAGCAAACTCAGATCTGTTCAGTGACCACCAACAGTTTCTCTTCTGAAACTATTAGTATTCAAAGTCAGTCATCTTTTGAACCATTGCTCTGATACCACTTGTTGGTCCCGGTACAAGACTGAGGAATACGTGTATGGGGGGGAATACACGTATACCAATTTTTCAACCTTAAAACTGACTGAGTCCCCTTTACTCAGAGTAGTAAAGAACTAGGAGCTGATAACACACCTACTGACTACACTTGGTGCGGGTCAGTTGGCTAACTATCAGTTCAAGTTCAGTGCGGAAATGTTTGAGCCCTGATAGTTTAAAGTCTTGTTTAGTTTGCTTTCTGAAAAACTTGTTTTACTCAATTCTGAATAGTGTTTAGTAGGGCAGTGCTCCTTTTTTAAGATCAGACTGATTGATTCAAGCCTGATAAACCGAATGCAATGAATGAACAAGTAATATGGCAGGAATGCACAATATCAAAGCAATAAGAACACAGCAAGTTTAACGTGGTTCAGAGTCTCAAGCTTCTACGTCCACGGCCTGACTTAACAGGAAATCCACTCAAGGGATTCTTGTTTTTAACGTGCCAAGGTGCACCAAGACCAGCTAACCTCACTGATCTATACAAACTTCCTTACTAACACACTAACTGACTTACTCCCAACAAGTCTAACTTAGGGTTTTGGTTTCAGTTTGGATTCCAACTAAGTTGAGATTATCCTTACAAGACAAAGCTATGCTAAGGAGAGGATAATCTCTCTAAGCTTAAGATAATGCTATTTAGCTCTTGGAATACAGAATAACTCTCGGTTGCTGAGAAACACTTGGGAAATTTAGATGGTTTCGAGTGCTTCTCTTAAAGGCTGTATGCTTTGAATGCTTGAGAGTTTGAGTAATTTCTGGCATGGAAATTTCCCGTAACCTTGAATGGGGTCAAGGTCTTCTGTATTTATAGGTGATTTGAAAAACTATCCGTTGGAGAGATAGCCTTCTAGTCATCTATGTAGAGTGGCGTCAAACGGACATATCTTCATGCAGCAGCCGTCCTTGCATGGATTTAGTATTTGCATTAAATGCACATTAAATGCTTGCCCGTTGAATGTGCAGTCTGAATTCAGTCTTCATGTCAGGTTGCGTACGTGCGTGTCCTTCTCGGATTGGTCCACGTCATCAGGTTGGTGAGAATGTCAGAACTTATTCCTGAGCTTCAGGCTTGTCTTATTAAGTTCATTTTGTCTTGAGTCCACCAGTCTTGTCCTGATGCTGAAATTCCTTTTGCATTGCTTGGCTCTACTCCAAGTCTTCTCATTAACTCAGTGAAATCCTGTTCCCTTCAGGACTGAGTTAGTAATGACCTCAGGGTCATACTCTTCATCGCTGACACTTACTCAGCCAGCTTAGAGGACTGCCATAAGTTCAGGATGGTGCTCTTCGTCTTCAGGCTCTTAGTCTTGATTGTCACCAGTGAGTTCTCCTCTCACTGAGTACCTGTGAAGTGTTAAATGACTAAGTATAGAACCTAACCAAGACTAGCCTGACAAAGACAGATTAAGGCAAACATCTTTTCAGGGGCTTTGGGATCTTAATCAAAACTGACAATGTCCCAACACCTCGTATTTCCTATTTTCATGTATTTGGTTATAAGTGTTTCATCCTCAACAATGGGAAGACCCAATTGAAAGCCTTTGATAGAAAATCTGATGAAGGAATATTCTTAGGATATTCTGAAGTCAGTAAAGCCTTCAGGGTTTACAATTGCAGGACCCTTGTTGTGGAAGAATCACCTCATGTTGTTTTTTATGAATCTGCTAATGAGTCTAGGGCAAAAGTGTTGAAGCCTGATACTGAGGAGGTCACAAGGAGTGTGACAAAGGCTGAGCTTGAAGAATCAACTTGATCCCAAGGTCAAAACTGTGCCAATTCCAAGATGGGATGATGATGATGATCAGGATGATGAATCAGGCGCCACTCCTAAGCCCAGCACATTAGGGACTGTTGAGCCTCAGACTGTGGAACAGGCTCAACCTGAGGTAAGTACCGTCTATGAAGATGTTGTTGCAGCTGAGACGGTTCCTGAGTCACCTCCTCAAGGGAGAATCAATGTCCCTGATATTGAGCTTGTTAATCCCTTTGGTATAGACTCAGGATCATCCCCTTCTGTTCAATTTCCTGAATTTTATGAGCCTGTAGACACTAACATTGTAGGTACTTCAGGAACAACTCTTGGCAAGAGAACATGGCTAGAGGATCATCCCATTGATCAAATCATTGGTGATCCAACTGAGGGAGTCAGGACCAGACGGTTCCATGGTGAGAGTGCATTGTTCTGTTGCTTTCTCTCTGAGCAAGAGCCTCAGAACATTGAAGAAGCTCTCACTGACTCGAACTGGATCATTACCATGCAAGAGGAGTTGAATCAGTTCACAAGGAATCAGGTTTGGGAACTGGTAGATAGACCTAGGCATCAAGGTGTGATTGGTACCAAGTGGGTCTTTAAGAACAAGAAGGATGAGAATGGTGTTGTGGTAAGGAACAAGGCTAGACTGGTTGCAAAAGGGTATTGTCAGTCTGAAGGAATAGACTATGATGAGACTTTTGCTCCAGTGGCTAGATTGGAAGCTATCAGGCTGTTCCTTGCATATGCAACATATAAGAAGTTCAAGGTGTATCAAATGGATGTCAAGAGTGCCTTCCTGAATGGGATACTCAATGAAGAGGTATATATTGAACAACCTCCCGGGTTTGAGGTTGGAGATAGAGTATACCATTTGAAGAAAGCACTCTATGGACTTAAGCAAGCACCAAGAGCTTGGTATGATACCCTCTCTCAATTCCTGACAGACCATGGGTTCAAGAAGGGAACTGTGGATAGGACATTGTTCAGGATCACTGAAGGTGATGACATTCTCTTGGTCCAGATTTATGTGGATGACATAATATTTGGATCACCAAATCATCAGCTCTGTGAGAAATTCTCTAAGTTTATGACTGGTAAATTTGAGATGTCAATGATGGGAGAGATGAACTTCTTCTTAGGATTGCAGGTTAAGCAGACTGATCAAGGTATCTTCATAAATTAGGCCAAGTATACAAGATACTTGATTCAAAAGTTTGGTGTTCAGAACAGCAATCCAGCCAGGATCCCTATGAACACAAATTGAAAGATGGATCCTGACACTGAAGGGACTTCAGTAAATCAGACTGAGTATCGAGGGTTGATAGGTTCCTTGTTGTACCTGACTGCAAGTAGGCCTGACATTACGTTTGCAGTTGGTGTGTGTGCTAGGTATCAGTCTGATCCCAAAAGGAGTCATTTGGAGGCTGCTAAAAGGATACTTAAGTATTTGAAAAGGACAGTCAATATGGGACTATGGTATCCTTCAGATGACAACTTAGAAATGACAGGTTATTCAGATGCAGATTATGGAGGTTGTAGGATTGATAGGAAATCAACCTCAGGGACATGTCAGTTTTTGGGAAGTAAGTTGATCTCGTGGTTTAGTAAGAAGCAAAATTCAGTGGCTACATCCACAACTGAGGCTGAGTATATGGCGGCAGGTAGTTGTTGTGCTCAGATTTTGTGGTTGAGACAACAGTTGAGGGACTACCAAGTATTTGCTAATCAGGTTCCAATCTATTGTGACAACAATAGTGCAATAGCAATTACTCAGAACCCAGTGCTTCACACAAGGTGCAAGCATGTGGATATTAGGCATCACTTCATTCGAGATCATGTGGAGAAGAAAGATATTAGGATGGAGAAGATTCACACTAACAGGCAAAGAGCTGACATCTTGACTAAGCCTCTGGCCGGAGCAAGGTTTATGGAGCTGACAGTGGAGTTAGGACTCTTAGATCCGGGAGAGCAGTCAGTGTAGGGTTCTAGGGGGAACTCAGGTTAGACTCGACTCAGTGAGGTATCAGGGTGCTACAATGTCTCCCTGACAGGTATGAGTTCTAACCTGACTCTTGTGAATTCCAAGCGTCTCCCTGAGTCCTTCGTCCTAAAAATCTTTATTAAATGCATTCCGTTTTCATTAAAAACGCGTCTTTTCATATTTAAACCCACGCGCACGGAGCATTTAATGCTACAGTTACTTTCTCATATACGTGTCTGTTTTATACGGAATATGACTGACATGGGGTTTTTATTGAAACTGAGATTAATCCTGGCCCCTCATTTTAAAACCTTTCGAATTCAGGAATTAATCTCAACCCCACGTTTGAGTAACTGACAGTCTTATCAATCAAGAATGCCATTTGAGGTTTTTACGTAAACACAACGCACATCTGCACACTGAGTTTTCTCTTGCTCAAACACAGAAAATTTGAAAAATCTCTTCCTTTCAAAATAATGGCATTTCTTAATTCCAACTGGACAACCGACAAGCTCGAAGACGTTGTCAATAACAAATTGTTACACATGGAGCAAGTCATCTCCATGGAGGGTACCTGTCTTACGGTGGAGGAAATCAAACCCGTTTTCAAATGGATTTCCAAAGCTGGGTTAGAGACATACTTCACCACCCGCCCCATCGCCGTGCTTCCTAGAATAGTCGCGGAGGCGTATTTAAACATGTTCCTGCGGAAGGGGGAACTCTTCACCAAGGTGACAGCGCTCAAGCCGACGGGGGAGAAGAGCAGCGACGGCGAACCTCTTTACAGCTCGGAGGTAGTCACCATTGACTTGAGGAGGGCGGTCAGGGAAGTTTTTGCACTGCCATTATCAGGCGTCAACCCAAAGATGTACAAGGAGAACTCGGAGGGAGAACTTCTTGGGAAATGGACCAAGTCTGGGTCATCAGAGTTCAAGGCTCGTCAGAACAAGAACACTTTAAAGCCTGAGTACAGAGCTCTGGTGGATTTGGTGTCCAAGATTGTGATGGGTGCAACTGGCTCTCACGAGCAATTGAGCCTGCCCAAGCTGAGACTCATGGGAGCAATTGTTGATGGAGTGGAAGTGAACTGGGAGCAGTTCTTCCTCGATTAACTCCATCAGGTAGGTCTGGACAAACTCAAGAGAGATGAGGAGAAGAAGCACACCTCAGTTTGTGCCATCTTGCTGTTCGGAACGAGGATGTCCATCCTGATAGCTCATGCCTGCCATGGGTATACCTTCGATTTTGAGGATAGTCTCTCCTCAAAGAAGGTAATGTTTTCCTCACTGAGTGATACCTATTCAGTGCTAGGGCTGACTGATCCCAATGCGAAAGCAAAGGGTCAGGCCAAAAAGCCAACTGGTAAGGCCAAGAGAGTGGCTACCAGTCTCATTGAAAGGGTAGATGACCTCCTTGAGAGGAGTAAGGAAGGTGAGAAGGAGGTAGTAGCTGAGGAGGTGGAACAGCCTGAGGTGGACGCGGCTGAGAAGACGAAGAGGGTGAAAATTGTGCTGTCAGGGAAGAGCACGAAGTCAGGGACTGAGTCTAATCCCAAGAAGGCCGGGTCTGAGGCTGAGGGAACTGACGATGACGTCAGGAAGGAGAGTGATCAGGGAGAGAGACCCCTGAAGAGGCTTAGGAAGGGACCCAAAAAGTTCCCGGCTAAGAAGTTGCCTGTAGTGAGTGAGATGGAGGAGTCAAGCTCACCTGGAGCCTCTGACTTGGAGGAAGTGAGAAAATCTGTCGAGACGACTGAGTTGTTGCAGCCTGAGACAGTACCTACTCACCCCGAAACCCAAACACTTTCCAACCCTGACCCTACACCTCAATCACCCCTAACCACAGAGCCAAATCATCCTACTGAGTCAGTGCCATCAAACTTACCAACGAATGAGCCTGACCAGTCATCTGAGCCAATCCTTCCAAATCCCACAGACTTTCCCTCATATCCCAACCCAAAAGATTGTCCCAAAACCTCCCAAGCTGAAGATGACGATTTCCTGGTGATGCAGGAGGAGGAGGAGCTGGATGAGCACTTGATGGGTGGAGTAATTGATAACACCCTTAGGGGTAATGCCACTGAATGGGCATCTAAGTGCTGGCCAGGACTGAACAGATACAAAGAGCTACTGGCAAATGTAGTTGAGCTCAAGGTTTGGTTGGAATTCAAACAATCAAACATGCAGGAGCAACATTTGTTGGTAGATGCTCGTGGCTGGGAGCACTGGGAGACGGAGGAGGCCAGGCTGTGCTCCTACTTTGGCCTGACTAGCTAGCTTCAATTGCTTAACTTCGACAACCTGAAGGAGCTAGTCAATAGCCTGATGTCCCAGAGCAAGGCTGACATCCTTTCTGAGGATGAGGAGGACAAGGATGATGAGGATGATGATGTTGCTCAGGGTGGAGCTATGGAGAAGGCAGTGGAGGAGACTGCTAAGGAAGTTGATGAGATGGTCTCTGAGCCTCAGGCTCAGGGGGAAGGTGAAAGGGACACTGGTGCCAAGGGTGGACCAGTGGCTGAGGATGTTTTGAACATCTCAACTCCCAATGAGACATCTGTCGATGAAGGGATTCCCTGCCCTGAGACAAGAGAGGAAGATCTTGAGGCATCCAAGGAGACTCTCAGTTCCGAGGGACAAGTTCCTAAGGTTCGAGATGGCGGGGCTGAGCCTGAGCAGGTGGCCCTGACCACTCAACAACTGTCTTCAGTGTACCCTGGAGAGGGGACTGATGCCGCAGGGGCTGACAAGGGAAAACAGCCACTTACTGATGAGGCCGCTGATGATGATGAAGATGTGATGATCACCGGGGTCGGCCGTGCTGAGTTTACAAGCATAGTGGAGGTCAAGCAGGAGAAAACCACAGAAAATCTAGCTGAACTTCAGGAGGAAGTAATGAGGCTACGAGCTGAGAAAGAAGAAGACTCCAAGACCTTGGCGAAGCACATCAGGTGGACAAAGTCAGCATACAACACCCTTGCCAACAAGGAGCTGATTTTGCTAAAGAGAACGATGACTGAACGGCCAAGTCAGTAAGGAATGAGCGGAAGAGGACAAAGAAGATTCTAAGGAAGACCTTGAAGCAGTTGGCTGAGAAGGATGAGCAACGGAAGGAGGATCTCAATCAGGCTGTGGAGAAGCTTGCAGCTCAGGCTGGAGCACTATTCACTCAGGCCATTTCTGGCTCAGTGTCAAAGTTTGAGCTGGAGTCAGAACGCATTGCTCAGACTTCAAAGGACATTGTTGAGAGGCTGACCCAAGCAGATGAGCGATCCACTCTGGTGGAGGAGAAGATAGAGAAGGTTGAGCAAAGACTCCAACTCTCCATGGAGGTTTTTGAGAAGAAGGTCCAAGCTGCAATCAGTTATGTCTCTTTTGCAGGAACTGGTATCTCAATGGGAGTTGAGTTATTGAAGGAGGGAATTAATGATGTCCATTCCCTAGCCTCCTTCGTAATCAACAGCGGATCTGACGCATTCCCATCAGAGGCCAATGATGATGCCAAAAAGGGGGAAAAGAAGAAGAAAAGATCCCGCCCTGAGGCATCGGAGGCAGTCAACCAAGGCGAAACCGTTCAAGTCGATCCTGAAGCAAATCCTGAAGGGAATGTGCTGAGGGTGAGGAAGTCAGCGAGGTTGGCAGTAGTGGAGAAAGAAGGAGAGGAGATTGTTGCCAAGTTGAAGGCGGAGGCAGCAAGGGCAAAGGCTGATGAACCTTCCAAGCAACAACCTGAGCCTGTTCAGAGATCTTCCCCCATGAGCTCAAGGAAGAATCCCATCACCTACTCAGGGGAGTTGGTGGCAGAGCTATGTGCTGAAGCATGGGGAGATCACTCTGAGAAATCTGAGGCTATGCGCAGAGCTGAAATTGCTCAGAAGGAGAAGATGCGCATCTTGGAAAAGAAGGTTGAGAAGCTAACTGATATCACTGAGCTTCAACAAAGGGAGTTAGATGATGCAGTGATCAGTTTGCTTAGGAGGAAGAAGGCGAAGCCTGAGCCTAGGAAGTATAGAAAGAGGCCAACAGTTAGGAAGTCATCAATTCTTCAAGTCAGCAGGCCAGAATCAGGATTAAGGGAAGCTTTTGTCGATGAGTTCGTCTCAGAGGCATTGAAGGAGTTTTGGACTGATGCAAGGGATGAATTTGTAAAATTGTGGTATATTGTGAAGAAGTGGGGCGACACTGATGATATTAATGCCCACTTCACTGACTACATGATGGACAATCATCCTGAGCTGTTCCAAAAGATCTTGGAGGAGGCTGATGCAGCTCAAGTTCAAGTGAAGGCTCCTGAGTTCACCATTCGAGCTCCTCCCTTAGTTCCTGGAACTCAAAAGCATGATACAAAGGCCATTATGATGGAAGTTTTGAAGATAGCCAAAGCTGAAGGGTATGTGAACCAACCTAGAAGACTTGACGAGCTGAAGGCAAGAGTCTATGCTGGATATGGACTCAAACCTGAAATGAGATTAGTCTAGGTGTTCACAGGCTTCTTTGTAATAGATTAGATTCATTGTAACTATTTCCAAATCAATCAATGAAATCTATTACCTTTGCCCACAGACAAAAACTCATTGTCTTTTTGGTTGTTTGTTTAAATTATGTACTTTATCAAGAATTGCTCTAACACTGTCTTATCTTATAGATAGGTCTTCATATTTCCTCTAAGTGTTTTGAGGATCTTTTCAGTGTTTTGGCATCATCAAAAAGGGGAAAATTGTTGGGACATTGTCAGTTTTGATTAAGATCCCAAAGCCCCTGAAAAGATGTTTGCCTTAATCTGTCTTTGTCAGGCTAGTCTTGGTTAGGATTTGTACTTAGTCATTTTACACTTCACAGGTACTCAGTGAGAGGAGAACTCACTGGTGACAATCAAGACCAAGAGCCTGAAGACGAAGAGCACCATCCTGAACTTATGGCAGTCCTCTAAGCTGGCTGAGTAAGTGTCAGTGATGAAGAGTATGACCCTGAGGTCATTACTAACTCAGTCCTGAAGGGAACAGGATGTCACTGAGTTAATGGGAAGACTTGGAGTAGAGTCAAGCAATGCAAAAAGAATGTCAGCGTCAGGACAAGACCGGTGAGCTCAAGACAAAATGAACTTAATAAGACAAGCCTGAGCTCAGGAATAAGTTCTGACATTCTCACCAACCTGATGACGTGGACCAATCCTAGAAGGACACGCACGTACAGAACCTGACATGAAGACTGAATTCAGACTGCATATTCAACGGACAAGCATTTAATGCGCATTTAATGCAAATACCAAATCCATGCAAGGACGGCTGCTGCATGAAGATATGTCCGTTTGAAGCCACTCTACATAGTTGACAAGAAAGGCTACCTCTCCAACGGATAGTTTTTCAAATCACCTATAAATACAGAAGACCTTGAACCCATTCAAGGTTACGGGAAATTTCCAAGCCAGAAATTACTCAAACTCTCAAGCATTCAAAGCATCCAGTCTTTAAGAGAAGCACTCGAAACCATCTAAATTTCCCAAGTATTTCTTAACAACTGAGAGTTATTCTGTATTCCAAGCGCTAAATAGCATTATCTTAAGCTTAGAGAGATTATCCAATCCTTAGTATAGCCTTGTCTTGTAAGGATAATCTCAACCTTGTTGGAATCCAAACTGAAACCAAAAACCTAAGTTAGGCTTGTTGGGAGTAAGTCAGTTAGTGTGTTAGTAAGGAAGTTTGTATAGATCAGTGAGGTTAGCTGGTCTTGGTGCACCTTGGCACGTTAAAAACAAGAATCCCTTGAGTGGATTTCCTGTTAAGTCAGGCCGTGGACGTAGGAGCTTGAGCCTCTGAACCACGTTAAATTCCTTGTGTTCTTATTGCTTTGATTTTGTGCATACTTGCCATATTATTTGATCATTCATTGCATTCGGTCTATCAGGCTTGAATCAATCAGCCTGATCCTCAAAAAAAGCACTGCCCTTACTAAACACCTTTCAGAATTGAGTAAAACAAGTTTTCAGAAAGCAAACTAAACAAGACTTTAAACTATCAGGGCTCAAACAATTCCGCACTGAACTTGAACTGATAGTTAGCCAACTGACCCGCACCAAGTGTAGTCAGTAGGTGTGTTATCAGCTCCTAGTTCTTTACCACTCTGAGTAAAGGGGACTCAGTCAGTTTTTAAGGTTGAAAAATTGGTATACGTGTATTCCCCCCCCCCCCCCATACACGTATTTCTCAGTCTTGTACCGGGACCAACACGAAATATGGCTCCCGGTAATTATTTCTCGTGTTTAAGATTCAATGTCCATTAATTAATTTAAGCTAATGAATGCTTTAATTAATTAATATATTTTATTCCTTGGGAAAGGACATCTAAACATTATTATCATACCGAAAATTAATCCACTGGCCAGATATGATATGATAAATGTTATGAGCCCACCAAGGGGACATAATCAACTTGTCATTCCAAGACACGATTTTTGTATTAATTTAGCAATGGTCATATAATTAATAATATTGCCCAAGATACAAAGTATTAAGTCCCATTGACTCTCTACTTATAGTAAGTCAAAGAAATACTATTAATTATAAAAAAAAAAACCCTTATTAAGTGATAGAAATTAAGAAATAATAAACCACTGAGATCTTATTTTTCTTTGCAAGCCAGTCTAGAAAAATTATCTCACTGTAGGTCTAATTCAGTACATCAAATGCACTAGTATAATATCTTGGTCAAGACAAACCAATCCAAGATTTACACATCAACTTTTACCAATGGATTGTTCAAATCCATCTAAGTTGTGAATAAAATTTGTACTTTACAAGGAACTGACAATGTGATCTTCTGTGATCTACTACACACCACACTTGTCTACAATGTAATGTAATTGAACGATTATGCAATAAATATATAATATTCATAATATTTAAAGCAAGCAGTGATAAAAATTTATTCTCATATAATGAAAATGCAAGAACAAGTTAAATATACAAAGTAACATTAAAAGCATACTTTCAGTATATCCCTAACAGCGGCACCAATTCTTCTTCGTCGTTCACCTTCATCTTGATGAACGCCCCTGCAATCCTCCTTTGCACCACATGCCTTGGCTTCCTGGTGAAGTATGTTTTGGGTCCAGCGTTTGAGATTCATTCAAACACGGGCTTGATCTCCGCAACCTTCAAGCACGGACCATCCATGGTAATTACTTGTTCAATGTGGACTTGCTTGTTCTGGACGATGGATGCATAATCAATAGCCCAAGCATTGTCTGAAGCGGCAATTTGTGATTGAGATTTTGTTTTGAAAGAGATTGAGAAATTGCAATAAGCTTTGAGATAGAGGGAAGGCTTAGGATTGCAAGAGAATTTGAAAAACGTAAAAATCTCAAATGGCAACTTCTTGATTTTTTTTAAACAGTCACTCTGACGAATGGCTGAGATTAATCCTGAATTTGAAGAGATTTTTAAATGAGAGGCCAGGATTAATTCAGTGAAAGTTGGAGCTTCTGTTACGTCAGTCGGTTCCCGCAATATACGGTCCACTTATACGAAAAAGTAATTGTTTGCATAAATGCTCTGACACGCATGGGTTTAAATATGAAAAGTTGCACTTTTAATGATAACACAATGCGTTTAATGCAATTTTTAGAGGTGAAGGTTCAGGATGACTGTTCATATTCAAGTCAGAGTTAGAGTTACATACCAGTTAGGATAACATTGTTGTATTCTGATACCTCGTGAAGGTTGACTCTGATCCTGAGTTCCCCTTGTTGGTCCCGAAACGAGTAAACAGGTGTATGGGGGGGGGGAATACACCTGTGGTTACAAATTAAAACTTCTTATAAGACTTATCAGGTTACTTAAGACAGTAGCTCGTCAGTGGACTTGAGGTCTATTGAGAGTTACTTTGTGAAAGCTTACTGAGATAATACCTCCACTGAAAGCTCAAGACTTTCAGTTGAACTACTATCTGATTAGCTTTCAGATGCGGATTAGTGAACCCTTTAGAAAACTCGTTTTACTTTGATAAACTTGGAGATTAACACACACTTAGGAAAGCAGATAATAAGAACACAAGGTATAAAGTGGTTCAGAGATGAATCTCCTACGTCCATTGTCCTGATCAAACAGGAGAATTCCTTTCACTTGGAATTCCTTGTGTTATAGTGCCAAGGTGCACTGATCATTTAATCCTCTCTTAGGATGATTGATCACTAGGAAATTCCAGGTCCTAGTTCCCAAAACAAACCAGCTTTCAGACTGATACAACAATCAGCTTACTAACACCACTTAATACTAGCTCTCAACCTAAACACTGAGTAGGGTTTTGAGTAGGGTTTTTGGTTCCAACTATTTTGAGATAATCCTTACAAGTTTAGCTCAAGGCTTAATATTGGATTATCTCTTTCTAAGATTTGGATATAGCTTTTAAGCTTGGTTACAGAAGGTTTGTTAGGCTCTCTACAAATGTGAAACACTTGGGAAACAAAGGTAATTTCGAGTGCTTCTAGTTGTTATGAATGTAGAGATAACTTTGATCTTGTGAGTTTCCCGTGCATAGAAATGAGCACGTCCTTCTGTATTTATAGGCTTCCTTGAAAATCTTCCCGTTGGATTTGAATCTTCTCAAGTAAGTCTTCTTGTTTCTGATTGGCTTAAACAGCTCTATTTAAAACTTTAAGTCTTGTCAAGAAACGGCTGAAAGACCATGCCTGTTCACCAACTTTCTGTAGATAGCTAGAGAAAGACTTTTGGTACTTGTCAGTTCAGAGCAGGTCGGCTGTCAGTAAAGTACACTGATGTGTCATCTTCTCATTGGACCTTTTAGTCTGTATGCCCAGATTCTTGTCTTGTTTTAAGGTGGAACTCCTCTGAGAGAACCTTCTTATTCCTTCATTTATTGTAAGCTTCTTGGTAATTCGATTTGCCTTGTTCCAACCAGATTAACTAACAGCTTTTAATGTGCTTAGCATTGAATGTGTTTTGTTAGTTCTCATCAGTGGACCTTGGTCCTCTCCTGATGGTTTTAGTCTTAGTGAGAATGTACTTAGAAAACATTCAAGACTTAGACTTCTTCTCAGATCACTTGTCTTCAGCGGACTTCACTTCAGTGGACTTCATCTTCAGCAGACTTCATTCTTAAATACACTCTAAAAATTACTAACTGAACTTCAGTTCCTTAACAGTTGAACTGTTTAACTAAGCACTAACTCTACTGAATAATTTACTTACAAACAACTTAGGAGGAACATTTTGGCATCTAATCAAAACTTAAGTCTTATACATTTTCCCAACAATTTCCCCCTTTTTTATTATGTCGGAACCTATCTTATTACATATCTTCTTTCAGAGAGGTTCTTCAGATGACATACAAAGTTCACAGATTTTGTAAGTAAAAACATTCAAGTACATAAGCCTAAATGATAATGAGATATTATCTTGGGCAAAACATCAGTAGAGTTCATTTCATTGATAAATGGTGAAGTACATATTACATGGAGTCTACTATCAAAAGTTTTCAAACTTAAAGACACCTGGGACTTATAAACAAATGCCCAGCAAAAGATACTAACTTCTCAGATGGATTCGAAAATGGGTTCAAGTCCATACTGCTTGAATACTCTTATCTTTAGCTCGTTCTTCCTCTCCATCATCTCCTTTGAATGTCCTCTGAGTCCAAGATGCTCACACAAGGATGTCCACTCTTCAGTGATCATTTCTCTATCAACAGCACCAGTTGCATCTTGAGGAGGCCAGTAGGTGATTTGCTCAGGGGCCTTCAGGGCTTGATCTGGGAAGGCATCATTCCAAGCATCACTAATCTCAGGATAGAGTTTAGGATAGACATCAAACAACCATGAGTTGAAAACTTCTTGAGCATTATCTCTTCCTAACTCTCCACTGACATAAAAGGAATACACAAATTCCCTTTTAGCAGTCTCCCAAGCATCATTGAGCTTCTTAGGGACCCAAGCATCATGGTGAGGAAATATGTTCTGAGATGGAGTAATTTTGTCTCTCTTCAGCTTAGCAGCCCACCTTTGATAACCACTCCTGAACTTCTTTGAAGTAGTTTTATCAAATGTGGCCAGCCTCTCCTTCATTTTCCTCTCAGCTAGCTCAGCAATTGTCTCCATCTTCCCAACCACCTTGTCTCTCCTTTCCTGCTGCTGAGCTGTTAGCTTCCTTGCTCTTTCGTTCATCCCTCCAGCCTCTTTGATTAGCTCAATGAGCTCTGTGACTCTTGTGGGTGCAGACTTAGGAGGTTCAGATGACAAAGGTTCAGGATTAAGAATGGGGAGTACCTGAACTTCATCAGTAGAGGTTGTGGACTTAGCTGCCAACCTCCCTGAGGTTCTTGTCTTTTTGGCTACCTCCGCTGAGAGGGCATCAGATGCCTTTCTCTTTGTGGGTTCCCCCTTCTTTGCAGCTCTTTCCTCCTTCTCCTTCAGATGCTCTTCTTTGAACTTTGATAGGTCAGCTGAGGAGGTTTCCTTGCCCTTCTTGGCCTCTGCAATCTTCTGAGCTTCAGCATCCACCTTCTTCAGTGTGCTCTTCACCTGTTGGCCTTTCTCAAAGTCAGGGGTTTCAAGGATAATGTTCATCTTATTCTTTGGATCAAGCTTCATATCCTTAGCACTTATCCTCTTTTCCCCCTTTCCGGCATTAATCATGCACTCAGCCACAGTAATGTTGAGCTTCAGTTGATCATGGGCTAAAGCTTTCAGCTCAGTTGAGCAATGATCTACCTCATCTTCAAGCCTCTCCAGGGTCGCTCCAGTTGTCTGCCCAAATTGAACAAATTGTGCCAGCTTCTCATCGATCAGCACATTTGTTTTCTCCTGAGTGGGGAAGTCTTCAGCTGCCTTCTTCAGAACTTCTCCCAGTTTAGCTCCTAACTCAGCATGTTTGGCCTCGAATTCAGTCAGCTTAGAATTCCATAACCCTTCAACCTTCCCAAGTAGGTCCACTGAGAAAGCCTCTACTGAGGACTTTAGGTTGATGGATACGTTCTCCACTGAGTCTTTGAGAAACTTAGTTCTGGCCTCTTCTTCAGTCTGCTCCAGCTTCTTCAAGGCATCTATGACCAGCACGCTTTGTCCTTCAATGACATCAATCACCATCTGCTGAGAGTCTTCAACTTTTAGAGTGAGATTTTGAAGTGATGTTGTTGTGGATTCCATGAGTTCATCAATGTGGTCTGAGAGGATAACCATCTCATCCACTTCTTCTTGAACAATCTCTTGGACATCTCTCAGCTGTGCTTGGAGAGAGGGAAGGCTTTCTTCTTTGAGTGAGTGAACAGCATCACTCAGAGGAGTTAGGTTGACCTCTGCTGAGGGAATTTCAACAGTTTGAGTACCCGCATGGCAAATAGTGTTAGCTTTAACTCCCTCAGCCTCACCACCTAAGTCTCCTGATGCTTCTACCTCCATAGGAACTCCCTCCTCCTCACTTTTCTCTCTTTTCTCATCCTCACTCACTTTTTCAACTATATTTTTCTTAGCCAATTCACCCTTTACAGGGATGATTGCACTTATCTCTCCACTCTTTACTCCAGTTATCTCCACCTCATTTTCTTTCTCATTCAATTTTTCAACTCCACCAGAACCAGACACCTCAGTTGACTCCTTAGCCACCACTGAGGGCTGTTGTGGGAGAGCTTCAGTAGACACCTCTACTGAGCTCTCCTGTGGCAAATTTTGTGCCTCAGTATCCCTTGCCATGGATACATCCTTGGCTGCTTCACCATCACCTTGCTTTGGTGAAACACCTCCTCTTTGTTCAGTTTCTTCCTCCTTCTTCTCATCACTCTTCTCTTTCTCTTTCTCCTTCTCAGCTGCCTCAATAGTTTGCTTAATTTCAGCTCCTCCTTCTGCTATAGGCTCAGCTGGCTTCTCTGTCTCTCCTTCAGCAACCTTTTCCACCTCTACATCCTTCCTGGCCTCAGCTATCTTCTCCATAACCAGACTTTCAAAGATCTTCTCATCACAGAAAAGTCTGGTTTTGTGCATTCCAGCAAATTGCATTACTTCCACCTCCTCCTTCTTCCAGTCCTCTGCATTGCTGCCTCTGACAGCCAGAAGGATTTCACCAAGTCTTCTATCTTTGAGCTGGACAATGAGTCTCAGTCTCAAGAACATGGCTTTGAGTGTGGGAAAGCTATCAAGTTCAGGGTATTTGAACTCCAAAGAGTAAGCTACCTCATCCTTGAGAGTGTCTAGGAATGAGTACTCTTCTTCATCGTCTGAAGGAAGGGAAGGGGTAGGGGACCTGCTTTCTGGTGGCTCCTCTGGGATAGACTCCAGGTGAGTTGAGTGTGATTCAGGAACGTTTGGTTCAGAAGAGGTTTGGTTTTGAGTATCAGTGGATGTTGGGTTTTGTTCAGTGGGGGTTGAGGATGTAGGTTCAGAAGGGGTTGAGGGGATGGGTTCAGTAGGGGTTGAAGGAATGGTTTCAGTAGGGGTTGAGATGGGTTCAGTGGGGGTTGTTTGGGATCCACTTTCTGGCTGTTGAGAGCCTTCAGTGGGGGTTTTAGTTATTGAGGAGATGCGTTTGGTTTTGGCAGGAGTGCGTGGTTTACTTATTTTGGGTTTGATGGGGGTGGGTGCAGGGACATCTGAGTCAGACTCAGTTGAGATAATGTTAGGGGAAGAGTCTGGGTTACCTGATGAAGATTCATCAGTAGAGTTGGAGACTCTGACTTTCTTGGAGGCACTGTCCTTCTCCGCCTCAGTAGACCTCTTTTTCTCCTTTTTAGAAGCTTTCTCTGCCTCTGCTTCTTTGTGCTGCGCCATCTTGTCACTCAACTTAACCAGCCTCCTCTTCAGCTTGGTTTTCTTCCCTTTAGTAGGGTTAGCTTCCTCTTCCTCAACTGCCTCTGGGCTCTCCTCAGCAGGCTTGATCATCCTTGTCTCCAGAGCCTTTCCAGACTTAAACAAGGCTTTAAGATTACTCCACTTCCTGTCTGGAATCCAGTCCACTCCCAGATCTACTTTCTCTATCAGATAGGAGATTTTTGTTGCAAAATTGAGCTTACTAGATAGTTGGGGAGTTTTGTCAGGTTGGAGTTTTGAGTGCTCTTTATTCAATGCCCTAAAAAAGAACTGTTGCCAGTTGTATGTTTTCTCCTTACTTTCCACAATCGCCTTCATCAGCCTGAGCTTGGGCTTGCTCACTTGCTCTGTGCTTCCTTGGTTTCCCAGTATACATTTTCCAACAACTTCACAGAGAACATTATATACTGGCAAGAGCACATTTTTGTTCATTGTTGGACTGTATTTCACCTTCCTTTGCATAATGGTATTGACCCATTCTTCCTCCTCATCCGCGATACAAGTATCTGGATTCGGACCTTCAGAGGGGAGATCAAACAACTTCTTCAAGTCATCACCACTGACACGGATCTCCTTCCTTATCTTCTGGTGTTCAACTATTTCCATGTCGTCCCTCATCACCTTCTTCTTTCTCTGGAGTATTAGATGAGACCTGATTCTTGAATCAGAATTGGATATATGATTGAGAAACTCAAGAACCTGCCTGTCAAAGCAGTTCTTAGGATGAACAGACAAAAACTTCTCTAACCCAGCAGTTTTAAGAAACTCTAGGGCTTCTTTGATATGAGCAAATTTTGGTTTGGATTCTATCTCAGGATTATCAAAAACCACGATGGGTTCATACCAGAAATTTTCCTTATTGGTAAGGAAACTAAGATTTAGTTTGCCATTTGAACGAAAGGGGTTTGAGAGAAAATTTGCAGAGTGTATAGGATAGATAGAATGGAGTTTTACTTGTGAGTGATTTCAAAAAAGTTTACAAGTGTAAGTTTGGAGTTTTTATATGAGCAATGAACGGTGAGATTGATCGGAAAAATCAACGTCTGAGATTGATCTGGTTTGAGATCGTGGATAGACCAAGAGTTTAGTGGGAAGTTTTTAAGAGATCTTGACGGTTAGAAAGAAACCGCCTAAAATGAAAGGTTTGGATTAAAAAAGTTGGTAGGCGGAAGGTCACATCATCCGGGTTTTAAGGCGCGTGAGATAGGTAACTGTAAAAGTAAACCTGACTTGTACAATGCGCATTAAATGCTTGCCATACCAAAATCTCTTCGAAAAAGTGTAAGAAAGATTTAATTTTCAGAAAGCACTCATTAGTAATTCTATTGAATCAAAATATATATTTTAAAAACTAAGAGGCTTTAGATTTGAGAAAATCATAAGTATAAACTTTTGACCTCCACTGAGGTTTGACCTCGTCTGATATCCAGGCCTCTTCTGAGATAAGGAGCTTCTACTGAGAGAGATCCTCTTCTGAATATGAACCTCTACTGAGTTGAAGTTAACTCTTCTGAGATTAAATCCTTTCTTTACTCTCCTGGATCTAGGAGTCCAAGCTCCACTGACAACTCTTGAAACCTTGCTTCAGCCAAGGGTTTAGTGAAGATATCTGCCTTCTGCTTGTCAGTGTGGATTTTGAGCATTTTGATGTCCTTCTTCTCCACATGATCTCTGATGAAATGATGCCTTATGTCCACATGTTTACATCTTATGTGGAGAACTGGATTTTCTGAAATAGCAATTGCACTATTGTTGTCACAGAAAATAGGGACTTCATTGGCAAAGATATTGTAATCTCTTAGTTGTTGTCTTAGCCAAAGAATTTGAGCACAACAACTTCCAGATGCCATGTACTCAGCTTCAGTAGTGCTTGTGGCTACTGAATTTTGTTTCTTGGAGAACCAAGAGATCAGCTTACTTCCCAAGAATTGACAAGTGCCTGAGGTTGATTTCCTGTCAATTCTACATCCTCCATAGTCAGCATCTGAGTATCCTGTGAGTTCCAGATTGTCATCTGAGGGATACCACAATCCCATATTCACAGTACCCTTAAGATATTTGAGAATCTTCTTAGCAGCTTCCAGATGAATTTTCTTGGGGTTGGCTTGATATCTTGCACAAATCCCAACTGCAAATGTGATATCAGGTCTGCTTGCTGTGAGATACAGTAGAGATCCAATGATGGCTCTGTAATGAGTCTGGTCTACTGATTCACCATCTTCATCTGGTTCCATCTTGGTGTTGGTGTTGAGTGGAACTCTTGCTACTTTGCTGGTCTGGCATCCAAACTTGTTGATCAGCTCCCTTGTATATTTGGCTTGATTGATGAAGATTCCTTCAGGGGACTGCTTAACTTGAAGTCCTAGGAAGAAATTCATTTCTCCCATCATAGACATCTCAAATTTTCTCTTCATCAGTTGAGAGAACTTTTCACAGAGGACTTGGTTGGGACAACCAAAAATGATATCATCCACATAGATTTGTACAAGCAATGTGTCCTCTCCTTTTGTGATCCTGAATAGAGTTCTATCAACTCTCCCTTTGATGAAACCATGATCCAAAAGGAATTGTGACAAAGTATCATACCAAGCTCTTGGAGCCTGTTTCAGTCCATATAGAGCTTTTCTCAGTCTATATACTTTGTGACTTTCTTCAAAACCTAAGGGTTGCTCCACATAGACTTCTTCATTGAGTACCCCATTCAAGAAGGCACTTTTAACATCCATCTGGTACACTTTGAATTTCTTGTGAGCAGCATATGCAAGAAATAACCTTATTGCCTCCAATCTGGCTACTGGGGCAAATGTTTCATCATAGTCAAATCCTTCAACTTGAGAATAGCCCTTTGCAACAAGTCTGGCTTTGTTTCTGACTATGATATCATTTTCATCCTTCTTGTTCTTGAATACCCACTTGGTTCCTATCACATTGCAGTGATATGGTCTGTCCACCAACTCCCAAACTTGATTCCTTGTGAACTGGTTGAGCTCTTCTTGCATGGTAATGATCCAGTTGGAATCTTGAAGTGCTTTTGCTATGGAACTTGGTTCCTGGTTTGATAAGAAACAACAAAACAAAGCACTTTCTCCATGAAAACTTCTAGTTTTGACTCCTGAGGAAGGATCACCTAGAATTTGTTCAACAGGGTGATCTGAGAGCCATGTTCTCCTAGGTTGATGCCCTTCAGTAGAGTTTAACTCTTCTAAAGTTGAGTCACTAGATATAGGAATAAAATCAAATTCAGGAAATAAAACAGAGGGTTGAAGTCCTGAGTCATCATTCAAGGTATTCTCATTCTCAATGGTAATCTCATTGGTTCTCCCTTGAATGATGGGTTCAGTGGATGTCTCAGCTGTGACCACATCTTCATTGACATTACTTACCTCTTGAATTGGGATAGTGTTCATCAGTTCAGTTGCTTGTTCAGGAGAGCTCTCAGGTGAGCTTTGAGGAGTGGTTTGACTTTGAGTGACCTCCTTTAATTGTTGATCTTCTAAATTATCCCAGGTTGGGATGTATGAGTCAACACAATTCTCAGGATAGCCTTTAGACTTGATACTTAGTCTAGTTAGTCTTTTGCTTATTACCTCCTCATTCTCCTTACTCCTGGACTCAAAAGTAGATTCATCAAAGACCACATGAGGTGTTTCTTCCACAACAAGAGTTCTACAGTTGTAAATTCTGAAAGCTCTACTGATTTGGGAATATCCTAAGAAAATTCCTTCATCAGCTTTGCTATCAAAAGCTTTCAGTTGAGTTTTCCCATTGTTGTGAATGAAACACTTGCAACCAAAAATATGAAAATAGGATACATGTGGCTTTCTGCCATTCCATAATTCATATGGAGTTTTTCCTTGATGTTTGGTTACCATGGATCTATTTTGAGTGTGGCAGGCAGTGTTGATAGCTTCAGCCCAAAACCTTTTAGGAACTTGAGCTTCTGCAAGCATTGTCCTTGCTGCCTCCTTGAGAGTTCTATTTCTTCTTTCAGCTACTCCATTTTGTTGTGGAGTTCTTGCAGCTGATGTCTCATGTGCAATACCTAATTCTCTGCAATAATCAGATATAATAGAATTAATGAATTCAGTGCCCTTATCTGATCTTATCTTTACAATGTTCAGGCTCTTTTCATTGCTAACTTTCTTCAGGAGCTCTGGCAGCCTCAGTTGAGTCTCCTTTTTGCTTGCTAGGAATATCACCCATGTGTACCTGGAGAAATCATCAACAACAACAAGTGTATATTTTCTCCCATTGATACTTACAGGAGTTACTGGACCAAAGAGATCCATATGTAACAGTTGAAGTATTCTGTCAGTAGAGGTTGCTACTTTGCTCTTGAAGGATGTCTTTACTTGCTTTCCCTCTTGACAGGCTTTGCAGATGTGTTCTTTGTTGTATACTTCATTTGGCATTCCTTCTACCAGTCCATGTCTTGCTATCATGTTCATCATCTTGAAGTTCAGATGACTTAGTCTTTTGTGCCACAGCCAATTATTATCAGTTGAGCTCTTAGCAATAAGACATGCATTTGGTGTGCAAGACTTCCAATCTGCAAGATAGATATTTCCCTTTCTTGACCCAGTTAGTAGTACCTGTTATGAAGATATATTCTTGACAAAACACAGGTTACATGAAAACTCAACACTGTATCCTTTATCACAGAAGTGACTAATGGACAGAAGATTATGCTTAAGTCCACTGACAAAGGAGACATTTCTTACCCTTACTGAGCCAATGATTAAAGTACCATAACCTTTAGTGGCTCCTTGTGAGTTGTCACCAAAGGTGACTTGTGGACCTTCTTTCTCAACAAATTCTGTCAGGAGATCTTTGTTGCCAGTTATGTGCCTAGAACATCCACTGTCCAAGTACCAAACTGAAGATTTAAGAGCATCTCCTTTGTTGAGGTCCACTGAGCCCTGCAATCACAAATCAAGCTTTAGGTACCCATTTGGTGTTGGGTCCTACCAGGTTAGCTGTATCTTTCGGAATCCAAATTTGCCTCACAGTTCTAATCACTTTAGATTGGCTAATTTGTCTTCCATAAACATCTACATAGATTGTTATCTCCCTTGGTGCCTTGGGAGTAAACTTTCTATGGGTGTCAGCCTTTGAAGGAACAGAAACCTTCTTTTCAATCTTTCTTTTTGGCTTGGGTGCACCTGGCCTTGGTCTTTGTTGATAAAGGTATGAAGGACCTTTTCCTTTAGGCACAAAAGGAATAGGTCTTCCATATGAGTCATTCCTTGAGGACTGCTCATGCCTGGGTGCTCTCAGCTGAGGTTGTTTCATCTGTGAAGACCTCGGCTGATAGTACCTCTGCTGAGATCTAGTTTGATAAGTCACCTGAGCCTTTCCATTTGGTTTTGGCTTAGATTGACTTTTCTTTTGAGTGATCTCAGCTTGTCTTTTTCCTTTATCCACAGTCTGTGGTTGAAATGTCACAGACTTAACAAAAACTCTCTTTGTGCCACTTAAAGAAGCAACACTCAGAGGGCCTTCTGAAGGTTTTGGAATAAATCCTATCCCACACTTGTTATTAGGATTGATTTGAAAATTTTGAATCTCCTCTATGGAAAGAGAGGGTTTTTTAGAGCATCAATCCTTTTTAACAAGGTCTCTTCAGATTTTTGTAAGACATCAATTTTCAGGAGAGAATCCTTTATTTGGCTTACCAATTTTAAATTATCTTCAGTTAACTTTGTCTTAGATTCATTGAGATCTTTTATCAGTTGATCTCTACCATTTCCTTGACTCCTGAGGGTTTCCACCTCTTTTGTCAGTTCAATGGTAGATTTGGCTGAGTTCAGATCTGCTTGATTCCCAGACTCGATTAACTTGGAGTTTTCACTCAAGAGTTGTTTGTTTTCATCTTGAAGACAAAAACTTGCTTCTTGCAACCTTGAGAAATCAATCATCAATTGTTCCAAAGCGGACTGAAGATTGAGTTCCTCAGTTGACTCTGAGCTTAGCTCAGGTGTGTGTTCTAGAGAAATGGATGGTTTAGATTGTATCTCTGGTTCTTCTCTTGCCATGAGGCACATGTCATCATCACTGCTGTCAGAGAACAGTACATCAGATGACTCGAGATTTTCATCCACATCCTCAGCCACCATGGCTTTCCTTTCTCCATATCTTCTCTTTTGGCTTGGCTTTCCTTTCTTTCTTTTGTGCTCAGTTGAGGACAATCATATTGAAAGTGCCCAATCTTCTTGCACTGAAAACACCTGTTGGCATCATCATTCTTTTCCTCAGTGGACTCTCTGGTCTTTGATGATGATCCTTCAGCCTTGGTGTAATTCTTGTATTCCTTCTTCTTTTCCAGCTCAGGTGAGCTTTTCTCTCCTTCTCTGGTGATCTTTTGTGGATAACTTCTACCTTCTCTGTTATCCCTGTAAAATCTTTTATACTTGCCAAAACGGCTGTTAAGTTGTTCAAACCTTTTAGCCATCAGGTTGAGTTCCTCCTGCATCTCAGCCTTGCTTTGAGACTTGCTTGCCTTTGTACTCTTCTGAGGCTTTGGGGATTTTGGCTCAGACTCCTTGGCTTTGAAGGCTACTCCCTTCTCAGCTGAGGTCTCATCAGGAACCCTTTTCCTATTCAGATCAAACTCATAAGCCTTGAGTTCAGAGAATACCTGTTGCATAGACATGCTGGATAGATCCTTGGTATTCTGCATCATCATAGAGTACACATCCCATCTTGAGGTTAGACCTCTCAGGATCTTTAAGGCAACCTCCCTTTTGGTATAGACTTTTCCCAGAGAATTTATCTCATTCATGATGTCAGTGAACCTCCCATCAAGTTGGTCAATAGTCTCAGTGGGCTCCATGGTGAACTGCTCATACTTTTGAACAGCTACTGAAAGCTTGTTCTCCTTTATCTTGTCAGTTCCTTCACACATGAGAGCAAGAGTGTCCCATAGTTCCTTTGCAGTCTTGCAGTGGATCACTCTTCCCATTACAGAATCTGGAATGGTGGTGTAGAGAATGTTCATGGCTATGAAGTTGAGGTTGTTTCTCCTCCTCTCATCTGCAGTGAAGTTATCTTCATCCTTGGGCCATTCTTCTCTAGGATCTGCAATAGTTTCAGCTGTAGTTCTGGGGTTAGGTGTCATAAAAACAAATGGACCTTTAGTAATAACCCTCAGCATTTCATCATGCACACAGGCAAGATGAGCTCTCATTCTGATCTTCCAGAAGTCATAGTTTTCCACTGAGAATTGTGAAAGCTTGTGATGAGACATATGGTTCAACGGATCAACTCCCATGTTGTTCTCTGCTGGTGGTGCTACCCTAGCTGCATTGTCAGCCATAATATAAAAACAAGTTTATCAGAGGATCAATTCAGGTGACCTTGAAAATACCTTTAAGCACAAGGTATACTTAGAACAATGGTCTTTTGAA
Organism: Ballota nigra; assembly: GCA_947034835.1. Taxonomy (NCBI): domain Eukaryota; kingdom Viridiplantae; phylum Streptophyta; class Magnoliopsida; order Lamiales; family Lamiaceae; genus Ballota; species Ballota nigra. The sequence goes on from OX344727.1 coordinate 29,024,460, forward strand.
CCACTGCTCTGATACCAATTGTTGGTCCCGAAATGAGTAAACAGGTGTATGGGGGGGGGGGGAATACACCTGTGGTTACAAATTAAAACTTCTTATAAGACTTATCAGGTTACTTAAGACAGTAGCTCGTCAGTGGACTTGAGGTCTGCTGAGAGTTACTTTGTGAAAGCTTACTGAGATAATACCTCCACTGAAAGCTCAAGACTTTCAGTTGAACTACTATCTGATTAGCTTTCAGATGCGGATTAGTGAGCCCTTTAGAAAACTCGTTTTACTTTGATAAACTTGGAGGTTAACACACACTTAGGAAAGCAGATAATAAGAACACAAGGTATAAAGTGGTTCAGAGATGAATCTCCTACGTCCACTGTCCTGATCAAACAGGAGAATTCCTTTCACTTGGAATTCCTTGTGTTATAGTGCCAAGGTGCACTGATCAATTAATCCTCTCTTAGGATGATTGATCACTAGGAAATTCCAGGTCCTAGTTCCCAAAACAAACCAGCTTTCAGACTGATACAACAATCAGCTTACTAACACCACTTAACACTAGCTCTCAACCTAAACACTGAGTAGGGTTTTGAGTAGGGTTTTTGGTTCCAACTATTTTGAGATAATCCTTACAAGTTTAGCTCAAGGGTTAGGATTGGATTATCTCTTTCTAAGGTTTGGATATAGCTTTTAAGCTTGGTTATAGAAGGTTTGTTAGGCTCTCTACAAATGTGAAACACTTGGGAAACAAAGGTAATTTTGAGTGCTAGTTGTTATGAATGTAGAGATAGCTTTGATCTTGTGAGTTTCCCGTGCATAGAAATGAGCACGTCCTTCTTTATTTATAGGCTTCCTTGAAAATCTTCTCATTGGATTTGAATCTTCTCAAGTAAGTCTTCTTGTATCTGATTGGCTCAAACGGCTCTATTTGAAACTTTAAGTCTTGTCAAGAAACGGCTGAAAGACCATGCCTGTTCACCAACTTTCTGTAGATAGCTAGAGAAAGACTTTTGGTACTTGTCAGTTCAGAGCAGGTCGGCTGTCAGTAAAGTACAATGACGTGTCATCTTCTCATTGGACCTTTTAGTCTGTATGCCCAGATTCTTGTCTTGTTTTAAGGTGGAACTCCTCTGAGAGAACCTTCTTATTCCTTCATTTATTGTAAGCTTCTTGGTAATTCGATTTGCCTTGTTCCAACCAGATTAACTAACAACTTTTAATGTGCTTAGCATTGAATGTGCTTTGTTAGTTCTCATTAGTGGACCTTGGTCCTCTCCTGATGGTTTTAGTCTTAGTGAGAATGTACTTAGAAAACATTCAAGACTTAGACTTCTTCTCAGATCACTTGTCTTCGGCGGACTTCACTTCAGTGGACTTCATCTTCAGCAGACTTCATTTTTAAATACACTCTAAAAATTACTAACTGAACTTTGAGTTCCTTAACAGTTGAACTGTTTAACTGAACACTAACTCTACTGAATAATTTACTTACAAAACAACTTAGGAGGAACATTTTGGCATCTAATCAAAACTTAAGTCTTATACATTTTCCCAACACCCCTTTAGCCCTACACTGACTATTCACCTAGATCTAAGAGTCCTAAATCCACTAATAGTTCCATAAACCTTGATTCGGACAGGGCTTGGTCAAGATGTCAGCTCTCTGCCTATCAGTGTGAATCTTCTCCATCCTGATATCCTTCTTCTCCATATGATCCCTCATAAAATGGTGCTTAATATCCACATACTTACACCTTGTGTGTAATACTGAATTCTGAGTGATGGCTATAGCACTATTGTTGTCACAATAAATTGGGACTTCATTAGCAAACACTTGATAGTCCCTCAATTGTTGTCTCACCCATAGGATCTGAGCACAACAACTACCAGTAGCCATATACCCAGCATCAGTAGTGGATGTTGCAACTGAATTTTACTTCTTCGAAAACCAAGAGATCAGTTTACTTCCTAAAAACTTACATGTCCCTGAGGTTGATTTTCTATCAAGCCTACAACATCCACAGTCTGCATCTGAATACCCAGTTAGTTCTAGGTTGTCATCTGAGGGATACCAAAGTTCTAAATTGATAGTTCTCTTCAAATATATTAGTATCCTCTTAGTTGTCTCAAGATGACTTTTCTTGGGGTCAAACTGATACCTGGCATATACACCAACTGCAAAAGTTATATCAGGTCTACTTGCAATTAGGTACAACAATGATCCTATCAGTGTCAGGATCCATCTTGCAATTAGTGTTCATTGAGATCCTTGTTGGATTGCAGTTCTGAACTCCAAACTTTTGAATCAAGTTTCTTGTATACTTAGCCTGATTGATGAATGTCCCTTGATCAGTTTGCTTGACTTGAAATCCTAAGAAAAAATTCATCTCTTCCTTCATGGACATCTAAAATTTACCAGTCATCAACTTAGAGAATTTCTCACAGAGCTGATGATTTGGTAATCCAAATATAACATCATCAACGTAAATTTGGACTAAGAGAATTTCATCACCTTCAGTGATACTGAACAATGTCCTATCCACAATTCCCTTTTTTAAACCATGATCAGCCAAGAATTGGGAGAGTGTATCATACCAAGCTCTAGGAGCTTGCTTAAGTCCATACAGTGCTTTCTTCAAGTGGTACACCTTGTCTCCAACCTCAAACCCTGGGGGTTGTTCCACATAAACTTTCTTATTAAGTATACCATTAAGAAAGGTACTCTTCACATCCATGTGATACACCTTGAACTTCTTGAATGTTGCATATGCAAGGAACAACCTGATTGCTTCTAGCCTTGCCACTGGAGCAAATGTCTCATCATAATCTATTCCTTCAGACTAGCAATATCCTTTAGCTATCAGTCTTGCCTTGTTCCTTACTACAACTCCATTCTCATCCTTCTTATTCTTGAAGACCTACTTGGTACCTATTACCCATTGGTGTCTAGGTCTATCTACCAGTTCCCAAACTTGATTCCCTGTGAACTGATTCAACTCCTCTTGCATGGCCATAATCCATTTCGAGTCAGTGAGAACTTCTTCAATATTATGTGGCTCCTGCTCTGAGAGAAAGCAACAAAATAGAGCACTCTCACCATGGAACCTCCTGGTCCTGACTCCCTCATTTGGATTTCCAATGACTTGGTCAGTTGGGTGGTCTTCTAACCATGATCCTCTTGCTTGAGTTGTCCCTGAAGTACCTGCAATGTTAGTGTCTACAAGTTCTATAAATTCAGGAAAATAAACAGAAGGGAAGGAACTAAGTCACCACCAAAGGGATTTATTAAGTCAATATCAGGGACATTGGTTCCCTCTTGATATGGTAACTCAGTGACTGTCTCAGCTGCGGCTGTATCTTTATTGACGGTACTTACCTCAGTTTGAGTCTGTCCTCCTTATTGAGGCTCAACAATTCCTGAAGTGTTGGTTTTAAGAGTGGCTTGAGTGGGTTCATCCTGATCCTCAGCATCGTCCCAACTGGGTACATGCACTACTTTGACCTTTGGATCAGTTTGATTCTTCAAGCTCAGCCTTGTTACTCTCCTTGTAACCTCTTCAGAGTCAAGCTCTAGAACCTTTGACCTATGCTCAGTAATAGATTCATCAAACACAACATGAGGTGATTCTTCCACAACAAGGGTCATATAATTATACTCTAAAGGTTTTACTGACTTCAGCATACCCTAAGAATATTCTTTCATCAGATTTGCTATCAAAAGCCATTAATTGAGTTTACAAATTGTTGAGGATCAAGCACTTATACCCAAATATATGGAATTAAGAGATTCGAGGCTTCCTCTTTTTCCATGTCTCATATAGGGTCTGAGCATGTTGTTTGTTCAGCATAGACTGGTTCTGAGTATAGAAGGCAGTGTTGATTGCTTCAACCCAGAATTTCTTGGGCAATCCTAACTCAGCCAATATAGTCCTGGCAGCTTCCTTCATTATTTTGTTCCTTCTTTCAGCAACACCATTTTGTTGTGGGGTTCTAGTTGCAAAAGTCTCATCAGCAATACCAAGTTTATCACAATAATCAGAAATATATGAATTTAGTGCCCTTGTTAGATCTGATCTTGACTGTGGATTGATTCTACTTATTAATGAGTCTCCTGAGCAACTCTGGAAGCTTCACGTGTGTTTCCTTTTTATTTAACAAGAAAATAACCCAAGTATATCTAGAATAATCATAAATGACCACAAGGGTATATTTTCTACCATTCATACTCACATGTGTTATAAGACCAAATAAGTCCATGTGCAATAGCTGAAGTGCCCTGCCAGTTGAGAATATAGCTTTCTCCTTGAATGTAGCTTCGGCTTGCTTTCCTTCCTGACAAGCCTTGCACACATGATCTTTGCTAAAAACTTCATTAGGTAGACCTTCAACAAGTGAAAGTCTAGAAATTTTGTTAAGAATCTTGAAGTTCAGATGGTTTAATCTTTTATGCCATAACCAACTGAGCTCAGTAGAGCTTTTAGCAGCTGAAGCACCTGTTAGAAGCACCTGAAGTGTTGATTTGTTCTTTACTAAACAAATGTTTGATGTAAACTCAACACTGAAACTTTTTTCATAGAACTAGCTTACTGACAAAAGGTTGATCTTCAATCCTTCAACATAGGACACATTCTGCACCCTGACTATACCTATCACAAGAGTACCAAAATCTTTGGTTAAACCTTTAAAGTTATCACCAAAAGTTACATGTGGGCCATCTTTGGCAATGAAGTCCTGAAGGAGATTCCTTGATCTTGTCATAATCCTTGAACATACGTTGTCTAAGTACCAAACAATTTTGATTGAATCATACTTCCTCTACATGTAGCCCACAACTGTCTGAAACAAAATCAGGCTTCAGGTACCCATTGGGTGTTGGGTCCTATGGTGTAATACCCGGGCCCAAATGTATTTTTAATTAATTTATGTTTGTATGATTTCATGAATTATTCTAGTGAAAGGACCATATGTTGTAATTTTTATTTTGCAGGCGACAAACGAGCATTCTGAGCCGGGAGCACTCCAAGCACTATAAATACGAATAAAATTTTATGTCTAAATTATAATGTGAACAAAACTTGAATTCCAAATAGACATTTTGATGTCCAAAATCGCTTATAATTATTGAACAAAAATAATAATTTTCGAACCTCAAAATCAACACCGAAAAATACAGTTTCGACCAAATTGCGTTCCGTAATACTGGGGCCGCCAAAAAGGCAGCCCCAAGACCCCATTTTTCAGCCAACACCATGTGGGGGGGGGGGGAGATTCCCCAACAAAATTTGTCTACATTCACCTCTTGCACCCATCACCATCACCATCACCTCAAGTATGGAATGGTTAAGACCACCTTTCTTACTCTCTCATTCCTTGCTCCACCCCTTTTTAGTAACACCCCCTCCATAAATATCCCCCTTCCCTTCATTTTGGCTGCATAATTCTCTCCCACAAGTATAAGAAAATAAAGAAAAGTCACAACTCTTTCCTCCCTCCTAAGCCAATTCGATCATACCTCTTTTCTTGGGGAGAAATATTATTATCCCCATTTTCTCCAAGAAGAAGGCCTCCCACCCAAGTTCCAAGCATTCCTACACTTTTGGTTGAAGGTTGTTTTAAAACCCACAACTCTAAAACTCTAAATATTGTGTTTATATGAGCATGTTTAGTGTTTTATTTAGAAAGACATGATGTTTAGGTTTAATATTTATTTTGGATGCTTAAATACATGTTAAATGAAGTATTATTTGATGAATATATGGTATGGAAATTATTATGGCATGATATAAATAGAAATGGAAATAAGTGCTCATGTATGCAAAATGAAAAACCAAGTTTTGTAGCAGTCTGATGCTACTGGAACAAAACGATTTTTGTATACTTGATTATTTGATATATTTGTTTACATATTTGGAAATTTTATTAAATTAGCTTTCATTTTCCACTGGTCTTATGTGATTTGGACTTATATTCAATAATTTATGAATTTTTAAAGAAAGTGTGACAATCTGCAACTATTTTCATGTTTAGGAAAGATCTGGAAATTATCGGTAAGGATTTAATTTTTGTAAAAATCATATTTAAATACTAGGTGTTGTTAGATTTTTCTATAAATTTTTTCATGATTTTATGACGTGTCTAAATAGTTTTACCAAAATTGTTTTGTTGATGACGCGTCACTGTCAACCTTCTGTGAAACATAGATAGTTTTTGTACCAGTTTTGAAAATAAATTCTAAACTCTATTTTTGACACACCAAATGGCTAAGCAAATTTTTTTATATGTATTTTTCCTTTCAAGATATAGGTACTGTATAAATTTATGATTTTTGGATGTGTCTAAGTATTTTTGAAAAATACCCAAAGTTGCAAGTAGAAGACTTGGGAGAACAAACTGCACAACTTTTAACTTGATAACTTGAAATGTTTTCTTGTTTAAGTGTTTCATACTTGTCTTTCATGGTAGGATAAGAACTTAGAACACTTTAGTATCATGTGGATAGGAGTTTAGTAGTCAATGACATGTATAAGGGTTTAAATCTTGGGCTAGACAAGTAAGATCTTGTAAGCTAAGATTTTAAATACCTTAGTTTTAATGAGCATGACTAGCCTTAATCCTTGAATTGAAAGTATGTACATTGAACAATGATTCTATGAAAAATTAAATACTTAGTTTTATAAGAATGTGTACATCTATGCCTTTATGAATAACTTGTTTGCCTAGAAAAATCATGTTTAGAGAAGATATTTATCCTAGTGATAAGTATATTCATGTAGTATTTATGTTAAATGTCAAGTTTCATGATTTTGTGAAGTTTAAGATGTTTCACGAATTATTTGCATGAAAAATCGACATTTTAAACAAATAAATATTTCAATAAGTTGTCTTGTAAGAACCAAGTATGCAAACTTGTTAAATATATATATATATATATATATTGAAATGCTTTTGTGTTAAGTTTCAAATGGTTTAGTGTTTTAATTGATTTGATAGGATTTGTTAAATCATGTTTTAAGGAATTTAAATGTAGTGCAGTCTTTGAGTAAGAAGTGTAAATAAAGGAGTTTAACGTCCCCGTTAAACTTATTAACGACTAAAATAATATTAAGAAATTTTGTTTGATATGATGTGCGAAGAAGTAAGAAAATATCAAAAGACCTTCGGACGTAAAAATACGATCCGAAGATCCAAAAAACTCTTCAATCGGGAGAAGTAACAAAAGAACGATTATGTGATCAATATATTTTATCTATGAAAAGTCTAAGATAACTTCAGTGGTTTTCATGAATGTTTAAGAATAAAATAATGACTAAGATGTGAAAGAAACTATGCTAGGTGAAGTGCGGCACTGGTCAGAGCTCGGATGTCCCTATAGTCCTTGGGTTCCCGGACTTTAGAAGAAGTTTATAACTTTTCTTAAAAGTTAAGAGGTGGGTAACATTATCTGTATTGCAGTTGTTAATTTTATATGGACTGTTGGTATATTTCTGAAGCAAAGTAGTATAAATGTAAATGTACAACATAATATGTATAGTATGACGAGTTTATGTGTTGATGATGATGTTTATGTTGTGAATCGCCAAAGGGGATAATACTGCCTTAGCGTACTCAGGATAGTGCGACTAACGTAAGTTGCTATAGTGCGAATATGGGTGCAATGAAAAGTTGCATCACAGGATATGTTGAAATTAAGACATATCTGCAGAGTATGTTAAAATTAAGACTGTGCATAGGGTACGTTGAAATTAAGACTGCCCACAAGAACCTCCAAAGGGGGCAATACTACCTTAGCGTACTCAGAATAGTACGACTAACGTAAGTTGTCATAGTGCGGGTATGTATGTATGAATGTATGGTATGTAGGTATGGATGTATGTATGCAAGTAAGATAAAATACATTTAAAGTACTTTAAGATTTAAATATGGGAGAGGGTAAAACAATCAACTTTTTCAGAATCATATCAATTTGTATAAGAGCGTGCAGGTTATCCACTGAGATTTTTATCTCACCCCAAACGTTTAACATTTTTAGGATATAATGTCGAGGCCCGGGAGTTGCAGTAGACACGGAGCCTCCTAAACCTGTCTTATGTATTATTAATGAACCTTAACTTTAATGTTCTTACTTTTGGGTACCAAATGTCGTACAACTAACAAACTAGATTGGTTAATCGTTGATTTATGCTTAAAGTTCTAATATTGAGACTAATGTTTTCAATATGCCCAAGTTTTAATTAATAAATTTCTTATGTATGATCATGGTCTTAATAAACGCTTGATTCTTCTGCTGCAAAGTACCTTTCAAGATGGATATTATATTTTCAAAAATGAAATTTTTATGCTCAGATTTTACAATCACTAAGTGACGACCTGAGTTCAGAGTGTTAAAGCCACAAGGACCTGCATTCTGGATTCGGGGCGTTACATATGGTGCCAACTATACCTTTCGGAACCCAAATTTGTTTTACAACCCTGATTGCCTCAAAGGAGTAGATTTTCCTTCCGGTCACATCTACATACACAATTTTCTTCTTCTTTGCCTTAGAAGTAGATGGTGTATGAGTGTCAGGCTTCGGAAGTACAGGAGCCTCAGTGTTTGTCCTTGGAGCAGCCTCTTGTTTCTCCTCTGCCTAGGTGCAGCAGGCCTGAGTGTTTGTTGACGAGTATCTTATTTTGTATTCCCCCTTGACATATGGGGTACAGGAAAACAGTTATAGGTTTCATGTTGCCAGAACCAAGGAGGTGCTATCATGTTAGAACTTCCTTGATGGTATTGTCAAGCATGATAATACCTCTATTGGCTAGTCTGAGGTCTCTTGGCCTGAGTTCTCCTCTGCTTGCTCTGAGAATTACCCTGGCCTGAGCTCTCAGGCGCCTGTTGAGGTTTTTTAGTCTTTCCCATGATCCTGGCTTCACAACCTCAGGGGCTTGCCTGACTGACTCAACGGGTTCTTTACCCTTGTCAGTTTGGCGGGCTTTATATGCAACTTTCTTTGTACTCGGCCCAGCCTTCACAAACACTTTCTCAGTGTTGCTCCCTGATGCAACATGAGATTGGTCTTATGAGGATTTCCTGGAATCAAATCCAATCCCAGATCTTTGATTCCCAAGTTTCTGACAGCTACTTATTTCCTCTACAGCCACTGAGGATATATTCATTGATGCAGCCTTTTTCTTGAGATCATTCTCTCTCTTTTTCAGGATCTCATGTCTGGCATAAAGGTCATCAAACTTACTCTAAGCTATTTCATTTCATTCATCTTGACAACCTGATCTTCAGCTAGTTCTTTGAGAAGCTTCTCTCTTGGAAGGCATTCAACATTGGCAATGCCAAGCTCTTGAACAAGCCTTATCATTTGAGAGGCTTCCTTTAGATCTAACTGAGTCAATTGGTCAGTCAGTGTTTGAACCTCCGCATTCAGTTTCTCGTTCTCCTTAGCAAAGAAGACATTAGTTTCTTACAGCCGGGAAAAATCAACCATCAATTGCTCAAGAGAGAGTTGAAGGTCAATCTCTCTAGCTGACTCTGAGCTAGGCTCAGGCTTGTGACCAGTAGTTGAAGCACACTCAAAGTTGGAATTTACCTCAGGTTCCTCCCTAGCCATAAGGCAGAGATCGTCGTACTCATCGTCAAAGAACAAATCAGGTGTCCTTTGTTCAGGACCATATGAGTCTAATGCGTTGTCACCGATCATGGCTCTCCGTTCAGCATACCTCTGGTCTCTCTTAGTCATCTTGTCTTCTCATTCCCTAGCACTGAGTCCTGGACTATCATATTGAAAATGTCCAGTCTTGTTGCATTGATAGCATTTGTTGGGCTCATCGGTGATGTCCTTCCTTGGTTTAGGGTTCCTCCTTGAGTAAGGTTCCCTGCGCCTTGATGATGACCCTTCAGGTCTACTAGGGTATCTCTGATCTCGAGTGCGTCTCTGGTCCAACTCCTCATGATCAGGTTTCTGGTCATTATACCTCCTTTCTTCACCTCGATCGCGTCTCTGGTCAGAGTTTCTCCGGTCTTCATACCTCCTGAACTAACTTGTCCTTCAGATTTCCTATCTCTAGTATCTTGATAGTACTTTTTGGAACAACCAAATCTTGAGTTCAGCTTCTCAAACTATCTGGCCATCATATTGTATTCTTCAGTGATCTCTTCTTTGCTCATCTCCATCAGTGACTTTGATAATGATTCTGTAGGTACTGACTTAGCTTTGAAAGCCATATTTTTCTCAGGGGCTTTCTCCTCCTCTTTAACCACAGCTGTCTTCTTCCTCTTATTCAGGTCGAATTCAAGAGCTTTCAACTCAGAGAAAAGTTGGGCTGAAGTAATGTTGCTCATATCCTGAGTGTTCTGCAACATGATAATACTATTATCCCATCTTTCAGGGAGTGAATTCAGGATCTTAGAGGCAACTTATCTTTTAGGAACATCATTTCCTAAAATCAATAACTCATTCATCATTTTGATGAATCTTGAATCCATTTGATAAATGGTCTCCTTTGGCAGCATCTCAAAGCTTTCAAGCTTCTGAATAGCAATATTTCTCTTGTTCTCCTTTATCTTCTCAGATCCCTCACACATCTGGGAAAGCTCATCCCTTACCTCATTTGCAGTCTTCAAGTGCATCAGCCTTGCAGACTCCTCAAATGGCACTGTGTGGAGAATGATGTTCTTTGCAATGTTATACAGTCCAATTATCTTGAGTTGGTCAGCGTTGAGCTCAGTCCTGGGCTTTAGAATGGGAGCTCCAATGGGCAAGTCATCATATCCACTTCTTCGATTGTTGGGTATGGTAATGGTGATAGGGTCATCTCTGATGACCACATGCATCTGATCGTGGATAGCATAAAGATATGCAAGCAACCTAAATTTCCAATACTTATAGTTAGAAACAGAGAATTCAGGTAGAGATTCTTCGAGCCTTCGTGAAGTCATGATGATAAGTTTTCAGAAAAATACAACTTAGATCGATATAAGAGACCACCAACAATTTCTCCTATGAAACTATTAGTATACAAAGTTAGTGGTCTTTTGAACAATTGCTCTGATACCACTTGTTGGTCTCAGGCAAGTCAATAATACGTGTATGGGGGGATATACACGTATGTCAAATCTTTTTTCAAATGAAAGATCTTTTTGACACTGAACCAGCTAATCTGAGGTTGACACTGAGATTTAGTATATTAGAGACTTGGTCAAAGTATCCAAATAAGAACAATGTAGAGTGCTCAGTGAGGCTATGGTCAGATAACACACCTACTGACAACTCTGAAGCTTATCAGTTGGATAGCTATCTAATTAAGCCTGAGTGTGAAAGTGTGAGCCCTGAAAGATTTAGACTTGTTTTAGCTTTCTGAAAACTGAGTTATCCTTTACTTTTAGAAGTCGTGGTTAGGGACTTGACTGAGTTATGCAGTCAGGCTGATTGATTCAAGCCTGATAAAATTTGCAATGATGAATGAATGTGACAGTTCAAGAATAATATCAAAGCAATAAAGAACTGTTGGTCCCGGTACAAGACTGAGGAATACGTGTATGGGGGGGGGGATACACGTATACCAGTTTTTAAACTTAAAACTGATTGAGTCCCCTTCACTCAGAGTGGTAAAGAACTAGGAGCTGATAATACACCCACTGACTACACTTGGTGCGGGTCAGTTGGCTAACTATCAGGTCAAGTTCAGTGCGGAAATGTTTGAGCCCTGATAGTTTAAAGTCTTGTTTAGTTTGCTTTCTGAAAACTTGTTTTACTCAAAACTTAGAAGTGTTTAGTAGGGCAGTGTTCTTTTGAAGATCAGGTTGATTGATTCAGACCTGATAAGCTTGAATGCAATGAATGAACAAGTAATATGGCAAGTATGCACAATGTCAAAGCAGTAAGAACACAAGGAGTTTAACGTGGTTCAGAGTCTCAAGCTCCTACGTCCACGGCCTGACTTAACAGGAAATCCACTCAAGGGATTCTTGTTTTTAACGTGCCAAGGTGCACCAAGACCAGTTACCTCACTGATCTATACAAACTCCTCTTACTATCACACTAACTGACTTACTCCCAACAAGCCTAACTTAGGGTTTTGGTTTCAGTTTGGATTCCAACTAAGTTGAGATTATCCTTACAAGGCAAAGCTGTGCTAAGGATTGGATAATCTCTCTAAGCTTAAGATAATTCTAATTAGCTCTTGGAATACAGAATAACTCTCAGTTGCTAAGAAACACTTGGGAAATTTAGAAGGTTTCGAGTGTTTCTCTTAAAGGCTGAATGCTTTGATTGCTTGAGAGTTTGAGTAATTTCTGGCTTGGAAATTTCCCGTAACCTTGAATGGGTTCAAGGCCTTCTGTATTTATAGGTGGTTTGAAAAACTATCCGTTGGAGAGATAGCCTTCTAGCCATCTATGTAGAGGGGCTTCAAACGGACATATCTCTATGCAGCAGCCGCCTTTGCATGGATTTGGTATTTGCATTTAATGCACATTAAATGCTTGCCCGTTGAATATGCAGTCTGAATTCAGTCTATATGTCAGGTTCCGTACGTGCGTGTCCTCCTCGGATTGGTCCACGTCATCAGGTTGGTGAGAATGTCAGAACTTATTCCAGAGCTTCAGGCTTGTCTTATTAAGTTCATTTTGTCTTGAGCTCACCGGTCTTGTCCTGACGCTGGAATTCCTTTTGCATTGCTTGGCTCTACTCCAAGTCTTCCCATTTACTCAGTGACAACCTGTTCCCTTCAGGACTGAGTTAGTAATGACCTCAGGGTCATACTCTTCATCACTGACACTTACTCAGCCAGCTTAGAAGACTGCCATAAGTTCAGGATGGTGCTCTTCGTCTTCAGGCTCTGAGTCTTGATTGTCTCCAGTGAGTTCTCCTCTCACTGAGTACCTGTGAAGTGTAAAATGACTAAGTGTTAATCCTAACCAAGACTAGCCTGACAAAGACAGATTAAGGCAATCATCTTTTCAGGGGCTTTGGGATCTAAATCAAAACTGACAATGTCCCAACAATTTCCCCCTTTTTGATGATGCCAAAACACTGAAAAGATCCTCAAAACACTTAGAGGAAATAAGACAAACCTATCTATAAGATAAGACAGTGTTAGAGCAGTTCTTGATAAAGTACAGAATTTAAACAAGCCAAAAAGACAATGAGTTTTTGTCTGTGGGCAAAAGTAATAGATTTCATTGATAGATGTGGAAATGATTACAATGAATCTAATCTATTACAAAGAAGCCTGTGAACACCTAGACTAATCTCATTTCAGGCTTGAGTCCATATCCTGCATAAACTCTTGCCTTTAGCTCGTCAAGTCTTCCAGGTTGGTTCACATATCCTTCAGTTCTGGCTATCTTCAAGACTTCCATCATTATGGCCTTAGTGTCATGCTTTAGAGTTCCAGGAATCAAGGGAGGAGCTCGAATGATGAACTCAGGAGCCTTCACTTGGACTTTAGCTGCCTCAGCCTCCTCCAAGATCTTCTGAAATAGCTCAGGATGATTGTCCATCATATAGTCAGTGAAGTGGGCATCAATATCGTCAGTGTCGCCCCACTTCTTCACAACAAACCATAGCCTGACAAATTCATCCCTTGCATCAGTCCAAAACTCCTTTAAAGTCTCTGAGACGAACTCATCAACAAAAGCTTCCCTTGCTCCTGATTCTGGCCTACTGACTTGAAGAATTGTTGCCTTCCTAACTGTTGGCTTCTTCCTGTACTTCCTTGGCTCAGGCTTCGCCTTCTTCCTTCTTAGCAAGCTGATCACTGCATCATCTAGTTCACGTTGTTGAAGCTCAGTGATATCCGTCAGCTTCTCAACTTTCTTCTCCAAAATGCGCATCTTCTCCTTCTGAGCAATTTCAGCTCTGCGCATAGCCTCAGTCTTTTCAGGTTGATCTCCCCATGCTTCAGCACATAGCTCCGCAACTAACTCACCTGAGTAAGTGATGGGATTCTTCCTTGAGCTCATGGGTGATGATCTTTGGACTGGCTCAGGTTGTTGCTTTGAAGGTTCATTAGCCTTTGCCTTTGTTGCCTCCTCCCTCAGCTTGGCAACTAATTGTTCTCCTTCCTTCTCCACTGCCGCTAACCTAGCTGACTTCCTTACCCTTAGAATATTTCCATCAGGATTGGCTTCAGGATCAGCTAGGACGGTCTCTCCTTGACTAACTGCCTCAGATGCCTCAGGGCGGGATCTTTTCTTCTTCTTTTCCCCCTTTTTGGCATCATCATTGGCCTCAGATGGGAATGCGTCAGATCCGCTGTTGATTACGAAGGAGGCTAGGGAATGGACATCGTTGATTCCCTCCTTCAATAACTCAACTCCCATTGAAATCCCAGTTCCTGCAAAGGATACGGAACTGATGGCAGCATTGACTTTCTTCTCAAAGACCTCCATAGAGAGTTGGAGACTTTGTTCAGCCTTGGTGATCCTTTCTTCCACCTTCAAGGACTCACCGCTGACTCTGCTAACCTCAGTCAGTATCTTCGCAGACTCCTCAGTGGCCTTAGCCAAAATGTCCGCCACTGATTGAGATGTGCTATCCAGCTTCCCTGACTCCAGCTCCAACTTGGACGCTGAGTCCTTCAAGGCCTGAGTGACAATGGCTCCAGTCTGAACTGCAAGCCTGTCCACTGCCTGATTCATCTTTTCATCCCTGATCGCATCTCTCTCTTCAAGCTTCTTGAGAGTGTTTCTGAGCATCTTCTTTGTGCGCTTCCTCTCATTCTTCACTGACTTGGCCGTGTCAGTCATTGTGCGCTTTAACAAGATCAGCTCCCTGTTGGCAAGGGTGTTGTAGGCTGACCTTGTCCACCTGATGTGTTTCGCCAGGGCCTTGGAGTCTTCATCTTTTTCAGCACGTAGCCTCATTACTTCCTCCTGAAGTTCAGCTAGATTTTCCGAGGTTTTCTCCTGTTTGACCTCCACTATACTTGTAAACTCAGCACGGCCGACCCCGGTGATGACCACATCTTCATCATCAGCGGCCTCATCAGTGATTGGCTGCTTTCCCTTGTCAGCCCCTGCAGCATCAGTCCCCTCTTCAAGGTACACTGAAGGCAGTTGTGAAGTAGTCATGGCCGCCTCCTCAGGCTCAGCTAAGCTAACTTGAACCTTAGGAACTTGTCCTTCGGAACTGAGAGTCTCCTTGAATGCCTCAACATCATCCTCTCGTGTCTCAGGGCAGGGAATCCCTTCATCGACAGATGTCTCATTGGCAGCTGAGATGTTCACAACATCCTCAGCCACTGGCCCACCCTTGGCACCAGTGTTCTTGTCACCTTCCTCCTGAGCCTGAGGCTCAGAGTCCATCTCATCAACTTCCCTTGCAGTCTCCTCTACTGCCTTTTCCACAGCTCCACCTTGAGCGTCATCATCCTCCTCACCATTCTCCTTCTCTTCAACGGAGAGAAGATCAGCCTTGCTTTTGGCCATCATTTCAGCCACAAGCTTCTTCAGGTTGTCGAAGTTCAATAGTTGAAGCCAGCTTGTCAGGCCAAAGAATGAGCAGATCTTGGCCTCCTCCGTCTCCCAATGCTCCCAGCCGCGTGCGTCTACTAGCATATGTTGCTCCTGCATGTTTGATTGTTTGAAGTCCAACCAAACTTTGAGCTCCACCACATATGCCAGCAATTCAGTGTATTTGTACAGCCCAGGCCAGCACTTTCCTGCCCACTCCGTGGCATTCCCCCTGAGTGTATTCTCCAGTATACCTCCCGCCATGTGCTCATCCAGCTCCTCCTCCTCTATTTCAAGGAACACATCCTCTTCTGTTGAAATAGATTTGGGACAGTCTTTGGGGTTGGGGTATGAGGGAAAATCTGAAGGGTTGGGAAGGTTTGGCTCGGCTAACTGGTCAGGCTCAATTGTAAGTGAGGTTGATGGCACTGACTCAGTAGGGTAATTTGGCTCTGAAGGTTGGGGGAGTTGGGGAGTTTGAGGTGCGGGGTCAGGGATGGAAGGTGTTTGGGTTTCAGGATGTGGGGGTGTTTGTGTGGGTGCTGTCTCAGGCTGCAATGATTCAGCCGTCTCGACAGTCTTCCTCACCTTCTCTAAGTCAGAGGCTCCAGGAGAGCTTGACTTCTCCCTCTCACTTAATTCAGGAAGTTTCTTAGCAGGAGACTTCTTTACTCCCCTCCTAAGTCTCTTCAGGGGCCTCTTTCCCTGAGCGCCCTCTATACTGACGTCATCATCAGTTCCCTCAGCCTCAGTCCCGGCCTTCTTGGGATCTGACTCAGTCCCTGTCTTCGTGCTCTTCCCTGACAGCACGATTTTCACCCTCCTCTCCTTCTTCTCAGCCGCGCCCACATCAGGTTGCTCCACCTCCTCAGCAACAGCCTTCTCAGCCTCCTTACTCCTCTCAAGGAGCTCATCCACCTTTTCAATGAGGCTGGTTGCCACTCTCTTGGCCGTCCCAGCTGGCTTTCTGGCCTGACCCTTTGCTTTCGCATTGGGATCAGTCAGCCCTAGCACTGAATAGGTGTCACTCAGTGATGAAAACATGACCTTCTTTGAGGAAAGGTTGTCCTCAAAGTCAAAAGTGTACCCATGGCACGCATGAGCAATCAGCATGGACAATCTTGTGCCAAATGGCAAGATGGCACTGACTGATATGTGCTTCTTCTCCTTGTCACGCGTGATCTTGTCCAATCCCGCCTGATGGAGTTGATCGAGGAAGAACTGCTCCCAGTTCGCTTCCACTCCATCAGCGATTGCTCCCATGAGCCTCAGCTTGGGCAGACTCAACTGCTCATGAGAGCCAGTTGCTCCCATCACCATCTTGGACACCAAGTCCACCAGAGCCCTGTACTCCGGCTTCAGAGTGCTCTTGTTCTGACGGGCCCTGAACTCCGAAGACCCTGACTTGGTCCATTTCCCAAGGAATTCTCCCTCCGAGTTTTCCTTGTAAGTCCTGGGGTTGATGCCAGAGGATGGCAGCTTGAAGACTTCCCTCACCGCCTGCCTGAGATCAATGGTGACCACCTCCGAGTCGTAGAGAGGCTCTCCGTCGCTGTTCTTTTCCCCCGTCGGCTTTAGCGCAGTCACCTTGGTGAAGACTTCACCCTTCCGCAAGAACATGTTCAAATAAGCTTCCACCACTGTTCTTGGGAGCACAGAAGAGGGGCGGGTGGTGAAGTATGTTTCCAACCCGGCGTCGGAAATCCATTTAAAAACGGGTTTGATTTCCTCAACCGTTAGACAGATACCTTCCATGGAGATGACTTGCTCCATGTGTACCAGCTTCTTCTCAACAACATCGACGATCTTGTCGGTTGTCCAGTCGGAATCAAGGAATGCCATTGTGTTTTGAGAAAGAGGTTTTAGAAATTCTGTGTTTGAGCAAGAGAAAACTCAGTGTGCAAATTGTGCGTTGTGTTTGCGTAAAGACCTCAAATGACACCCTTGATTGATAAGACTAAGTCAGTTACTCAAACGTGGGGTTGAGATTGATTCCTGAATTCGAAAGGTTTTGAAATGAGAGGCCAGGATTAATCTCAGTTTTAATTGAAACCCCAAGTCAGTCACAATCCGTATAAAACGGACACGTATATGAAAAAGTAACTGTGACATTAAATGCTCCGTGCGCGTGGGTTTAAATATAAAAAGGCGCGCTTTTAATGATAACGGAATGCATTTAGTAAAGATTTTCAGGACGAATGACTCAGGGAGACGCTTGAGATTCACAAGAGTCAGGTTAGAACCCATACCTGTCAGGGAGACATTGTAGCACCCTGATACCTCGCTGAGTCGAGTCTGGCCTGAGTTCCCCCTAGAACCCTACACTGACTGCTCTCCCGGATCTAAGAGTCCCAATTCCACTGACAGTTCCATAAACCTTGCTTCAGCCAAGGGCTTAGTCAAGATGTCAGCTCTTTGCCTATCAGTGTGAATCTTTTCCATCCTAATATCTTTCTTTTCCACATGATCTCGAATGAAGTGGTGTCTAATATCCACATGCTTGCACCTTGTGTGAAGCACTGGGTTCTGAGTGATTGCTATTGCACTGTTGTTATCACAATAGATTGGAACCTGATTAGCAAATACTTGGTAGTCCCTCAACTGTTGCCTCAACCATAGAATCTGAGCACAACAACTCCCTGCAGCCATATACTCAGCCTCAGTTGTGGATGTTGCCACTGAATTCTGCTTCTTACTAAACCACGAGATCAACTTACTTCCCAAAAACTGACATGTCCCTGAGGTTGATTTCCTATCAATCCTACAACCTCCATAATCTGCATCTGAATACCCTGTCAGTTCAAGGTTGTCATCTGAAGGATACCATAGTCCCATATTAACTGTCCTTTTCAAATACTTAAGTATCCTCTTAGCAGCCTCCAAATGACTTCTCTTGGGATCAGACTGATACCTAGCACACACACCAACTGCAAACGTAATGTCAGGCCTACTTGCAGTCAGGTACAGTAAAGAACCTATCAGCCCACAATACTCAGTCTGATTCACTGAAGTCCCTTCAGTGTCAGGATCCATCTTCCAATTGGTGTTCATTGGGATCCTGGCTGGATTGCTGTTTTGAACACCAAACTTATGAATCAAGTCTCTTGTATACTTGGCCTGATTAATAAATATACCTTGATCAGTCTGCTTGACCTGCAATCCTAAGAAGAAGTTCATCTCTCCCATCATTGACATCTCAAATTTACCAGTCATCAGTTTAGAGAATTTCTCACATAACTGCTGATTTGGTGATCCAAATATTATGTCATCCACATAAATTTGGACCAAGAGAATATCATCACCTTCAGTGATCCTGAACAGAGTCCTATCCACTGTTCCCTTCTTGAACCCATGATCAGTCAGGAATTGAGAGAGGGTATCATACCAAGCTCTTGGTGCTTGCTTAAGTCCATAGAGTGCTTTCTTCAAATGGTATACTCTATCTCCAACCTCAAACCCGGGAGGTTGTTCAACATATACCTCTTCATTGAGTACACCATTCAGGAATGCACTCTTGACATCCATTTGATACACTTTGAACTTCTTATATGTCGCATAGGCAAGGAACAACCTGATAGCTTCCAATCTAGCCACTGGAGCAAAGGTCTCATCATAGTCTATTCCTTCAGACTGACAATACCCTTTTGCAACCAGTCTAGCCTTGTTCCTTACCACAACACCATTCTTATCCTTCTTGTTCTTAAAGACCCACTTGGTACCAATCACACCTTGATGCCTAGGTCTATCTACCAGTTCCCAAACCTGATTCCTTGTGAACTGATTCAACTCCTCTTGCATGGCAATGATCTAGTTCGAGTCAGTGAGAGCTTCTTCAATGTTCTGAGGCTCCTGCTCAGAGAGAAAGCAACAGAACAATGCACTCTCACCATGAAACCGTCTGGTCCTGACTCCCTCAGTTGGATCACCAATAATTTGATCAATGGGATGATCTTCTAACCATGTTCTTTTGCCAGGAGTTGTTCCTGAAGTACCTGCAATGTTAGTGTCTACAGGCTCATAAAATTCAGGAAATTGAACAGAAGGGAATGATCCTGAGTCTATACCGAAGGGATTAACAAGCTCAATGTCAGGGACATTGATTCCCCCTTGATGAGGTGACTCAGGAGCCGTCTCAGCTGCAACAGCATCTTCATAGACGGTACTTACCTTAGGTTGAGCCTGTTCCTCTGTCTGAGGCTCAACAATCCCTGATGTGCTGGGTTTAGGAGTGGCACTTGGTTCATCATCCTGATCGTCATCATCATCCCATCTGGGGATTGGCACAGTCTTGATCTTGGGATCAGGTTGACTCTTCAAGCTCAGCCTTGTCACACTCCTCGTGACCTCCTCAGTGTCAGGATTCAGCACCTTTGCCCTAGACTCATTAGCAGATTCATCAAAGACAACATGAGGTGATTCTTCCACAACAAGGGTCCTACAATTGTAAACCCTGAAGGCTTTGCTAATTTCAGAATATCCCAAGAATATTCCTTCATCAGATTTGCTATCAAAGGCTTTCAACTGGGTCTTCCCATTGTTGAGGATGAAGCACTTACAACCAAATACATGAAAGTAAGAAATACGAGGTTTTCTTTTGTTCCATGTCTCATATGGGGTCTGTGCATGTTGCTTGTTCAGCATGGATCTGTTCTGAGTGTAGCATGCAGTGTTGATTGCCTCAGCCCAAAACTTCTTGGGCAATCCTGACTCAGCCAGCATGGTCCTTGCAGCTTCCTTCAGTGTCCGATTCCTCCTTTCAGCGACACCATTCTGTTGTGGGGTTCTAGCTGCAGAAGTCTCATGAGCTATACCAAGTTCATTACAAAAGTCAGAAATATATGAATTTATAAACTCAGTGCCCTTGTCAGATCTGATCTTAGTAATGGACTGATTTTTCTCATTGCTGAGTCTTCTGAGCAACTCTGGAAGCTTCACCTGTGTTTCCTTCTTATTTAACAGGAAAATAACCCAAGTATATCTAGAATAATCATCAATAACCACAAGGGTATATTTTCTACCATTCATACTCACAGGTGTTATGGGACCAAATAGATCCATGTGCAGGAGCTGAAGTATCCTGTCAGTAGTGTAGGAAGCCTTTTCTTTGAATGACGCTCTGACTTGCTTCCCTTCCTGACAAGCTTTGCACACGTGATCTTTGCTAAAAACTTCATTAGGTAGACCATCAACAAGTGACTGTCTAGAAATTTTGTTAAGAATCTTGAAGTTCAGGTGGCTTAATCTTTTATGCCATAACCAACTGAGCTCTTGAGAGCTTTTAGCAACAAGACAAGTATTAGGAATAGTGCTGCTCCAATCAGCGAGATAAACATTACCTTTCCTTATACCTGATAGAAGCACTTGTGTTGATTTGTCCTT
This sequence comes from Ballota nigra, assembly GCA_947034835.1. Classification (NCBI taxonomy): domain Eukaryota; kingdom Viridiplantae; phylum Streptophyta; class Magnoliopsida; order Lamiales; family Lamiaceae; genus Ballota; species Ballota nigra. Next base: position 29,045,278 of record OX344727.1, read on the forward strand.
GACTGAACATTTATTCGATGAGAACTCAACACTGAACCCTTTGTCACAGAATTGACTTACTGACAGCAGGTTATGCTTCAGTCCTTCCACAAAGGACACATTTTCCACTCTTACTGTACCTATAATTAGAACACCAAAACCCTTAGTAACACCTTTTGAGTTATCACCAAAGGTTACCTGTGGACCATCTTTAGCCTGATATTCTTGGAGAAGACTCTTCATTCCAGTCATGTGCCTTGAGCAACCACTGTCTAGGTACCAAACAGCTTTGATTGAGTCTTCTCTCCTCTTGTTGTGATCCACAGCTGCCTGTAAGCAAATCAGGCTTTAGGTACCCATTGGGTGTTGGGTCCTATTGTGTCAGCTGTACCTTTCGGGATCCAGACTTGCTTCACAACCCTGATTGCCTCAGAGTGGTGAATCTGTCTCCCTGAAACATCGACATACACAACTTTCTTCTTCTTAGCCTGAGAGGAAGATGGTGTATGGGTGCTAGACTTAGGCTTCGCAGGAGCCTGAGTGGATGCCTTTTGGGCTGGCCTCCTGTTCTTCCTAGGTCTGGGTGCAGCAGGTCTTGGGCCTTGTTCTTGATAAGGACCCTGATTTCTATTCCCCCTAGGCAAGTGAGGGAAAGGAAAACAGTTAAAGGCCTCAGGATGCCAAAACCACGGGGGTGTCATCATGTTTGGCCTTCCCTGATGGTATTGCCAAGCATGATGGTACCCTCGTTGACCAGTCTGAGGGCTCTTGGCCTGAGTCTTCCTCTGCTTTCGCTGAGGTTTTCCCTGGCCTGAGCTCTCAGGGGCTTCCGCAGGTTGCTTTGCCTTTCCCTTGGGTTTTGGCTTAGCTACCTTAGGAGCAACCCTGACTGTGTCAACGGTTTCCTTGCCCTTATCAGTTTGACGGGCCTGGAGCACAACCTTAGGTGCACTCTGGCCTGTCTGAACAAATACCCTTTCAGTGTTGCTCCCTGAAGCAACATGAAACTGACCTTGTGAGGATTTCTCAGGAACATATCCAAGTCCCTTTTTCTTGTTCCCAAGTATCTGGTTGCTATTTATTTCCTCTCTAGCCACTGAGGATTTATTCATTGCTGCAACCTTTTTCTTGAGAGAGTCCTCACTCTTTTTCAGGATTTCATGTCTGGTAAAGAGGTCATCAAACTTACTCTTAAGTGCTTTCAGCTCTTCCTTCCTGACCAGCTCTTCCTCAGCCAGTTCCTTCAGAATTTTCTCTCTTGGGAGACGCTCAGAATTGATCATGTCAATTTCCTGAGTTAGTCTCACAATCTGAGCTGATTCTTTGAGATCAGACTGAGTGAGTTGTTCATTCAGGTTTTGAACTTCAGTACTCAATTTCTTGTTCTCCTCTACCAAGAAGACATTAGTTTCCTGCAGTCTGGAGAAATCAACCATCAATTGATCAAGACAGATCTGAAGGTTCATTTCTCTAACTGACTCTGAGCTGAGCTCAGGATTTTGACCAGTGTAAGAAGCACAAACAGAATTTGATGTTACCTCAGGCTCATCCCTAGCCATTAGGCAGACATCATCGTACTCATCATCCGAGAAGAGTTCAGGTGACCTTTCAGTGGGGCCATCAGAGTCTGTTGCATCCTCAGCCACCATAGCCCTCCGATCAGCAGATCTTAGATCCCTCGTGGTTCTCCTTTCCTCTCTCTCCCTAGCACTCAGCTCCGGGCAATCGTACTGATAGTGACCAATCTTGTTACAATTGTAACATGCTACCTGCTCACTTATTCTTTCTTTTCTCGGTTCAGGGTTCCTCCTTGAGTCAGGTTCCCTGGTTCTCGGTGAGCTTTCAGCCTTGGTTGGATATCTATCATCGCGAGTACGTCTCTGTTCGTCTCTTCTTTCAGGTTTTGGTTCAGAATATCTCCTTTCATCACCACGTTCTCTCCTCTGGTCAGTGTTCCTTCGCTCCTCATATCTCCTCGAGCTTTGGTGGGTTCCTTCAGGTTTCCTGTCACGTGAGTCCTGATAAAACTTTTTATAACGACCAAACCTGGAATTGAGCTTGTCAAATCGTCTGGCCATCAGGCTGTACTCCTCAGCGAGTTCTTCCCTGCTCATCTCCATCAGTGACTTTGATGAAGAATTTGATGAGGGCTCAACAGGTTCAGGCCTGGCCTTGAACGCCACACTTTTCTCAGGAGTTTTCTCCTTCCCTTCCTCTTCTGACTGAACTTTCTTCTTTCTTTTGTTAAGATCAAATTCAAGCGCTTTTAGCTCTGAAAAAAGTAAAGCAGAAGTTATGTTACTCATATCCTGAGTGTTCTTAAGCATAATTACACTGTTGTCCCATCTCTCAGGAAGGGCATTCAGGATTTTTGAAGCAACATCTCTCCTTGGGACATCCTTGTCCAACATCACCAACTCATTCATCAACTTGATGAATCTAGACTCCATCTGATCTATGCTCTCATCAGGCAGCATCTCGAACGCTTCGAATTTCTGAATGGCAATATTCCTCTTGTTCTCCTTTATCTTTTCTGACCCTTCGCACATCCTGGTCAGCTCATCCCAGACCTCCTTTGCCGTCTTTAGGTTCATCAGCCTGGCTGACTCCTCGAAAGGCACCGTATGCAAGATGATGTTTCTGGCGACATTGTCAAGCCCCACCATCTTGATTTCATCGTTGGTCATGTCTTTCCTCTCCTTAGGAACCTGCACCCCAATCGCAAGATCATCGTATCCCAGTCCTCTGACGTTAGGAATAGTGATCTTGATCGGTCCTTCCCTGAGCACACGCGGCATCTGGTCATGGATGGCATCTAGATGTGCCTCTAATCTGAACTTCCAATAGACAAAGTTAGATACAGAGAATTCAGGTAACGAAGCTTCAAGTCTCCTCGAAGTCATGATGATGATGCAAGCTTTGTGAAAAGCAAACTCAGATCTGTTCAGTGACCACCAACAGTTTCTCCTCTGAAACTATTAGTATTCAAAGTCAGTGGTCTTTCGAACCACTGCTCTGATACCACTTGTTGGTCCCGGTACAAGACTGAGGAATACGTGTATGGGGGGGGATACACGTATACCAGTTTTTAAACTTAAAACTGATTGAGTCCCCTTCACTCAGAGTGGTAAAGAACTAGGAGCTGATAATACACCCACTGACTACACTTGGTGCGGGTCAGTTGGCTAACTATCAGGTCAAGTTCAGTGCGGAAATGTTTGAGCCCTGATAGTTTAAAGTCTTGTTTAGTTTGCTTTCTGAAAACTTGTTTTACTCAAAACTTAGAAGTGTTTAGTAGGGCAGTGTTCTTTTGAAGATCAGGTTGATTGATTCAGACCTGATAAGCTTGAATGCAATGAATGAACAAGTAATATGGCAAGTATGCACAATGTCAAAGCAGTAAGAACACAAGGAGTTTAACGTGGTTCAGAGTCTCAAGCTCCTACGTCCACGGCCTGACTTAACAGGAAATCCACTCAAGGGATTCTTGTTTTTAACGTGCCAAGGTGCACCAAGACCAGTTACCTCACTGATCTATACAAACTCCTCTTACTATCACACTAACTGACTTACTCCCAACAAGCCTAACTTAGGGTTTTGGTTTCAGTTTGGATTCCAACTAAGTTGAGATTATCCTTACAAGGCAAAGCTGTGCTAAGGATTGGATAATCTCTCTAAGCTTAAGATAATTCTAATTAGCTCTTGGAATACAGAATAACTCTCAGTTGCTAAGAAACACTTGGGAAATTTAGAAGGTTTCGAGTGTTTCTCTTAAAGGCTGAATGCTTTGATTGCTTGAGAGTTTGAGTAATTTCTGGCTTGGAAATTTCCCGTAACCTTGAATGGGTTCAAGGCCTTCTGTATTTATAGGTGGTTTGAAAAACTATCCGTTGGAGAGATAGCCTTCTAGCCATCTATGTAGAGGGGCTTCAAACGGACATATCTCTATGCAGCAGCCGCCTTTGCATGGATTTGGTATTTGCATTTAATGCACATTAAATGCTTGCCCGTTGAATATGCAGTCTGAATTCAGTCTATATGTCAGGTTCCGTACGTGCGTGTCCTCCTCGGATTGGTCCACGTCATCAGGTTGGTGAGAATGTCAGAACTTATTCCAGAGCTTCAGGCTTGTCTTATTAAGTTCATTTTGTCTTGAGCTCACCGGTCTTGTCCTGACGCTGGAATTCCTTTTGCATTGCTTGGCTCTACTCCAAGTCTTCCCATTTACTCAGTGACAACCTGTTCCCTTCAGGACTGAGTTAGTAATGACCTCAGGGTCATACTCTTCATCACTGACACTTACTCAGCCAGCTTAGAAGACTGCCATAAGTTCAGGATGGTGCTCTTCGTCTTCAGGCTCTGAGTCTTGATTGTCTCCAGTGAGTTCTCCTCTCACTGAGTACCTGTGAAGTGTAAAATGACTAAGTGCTAATCCTAACCAAGACTAGCCTGACAAAGACAGATTAAGGCAATCATCTTTTCAGGGGCTTTGGGATCTAAATCAAAACTGACAATGTCCCAACAAGAACATAGTGTTTAATGTGGTTCAGAGACTCAAGCTCCTACATCCACGGTCCTAATTGAATAGGAGAATTCATTGGGTTAGCCTGTTATTAACGTGCCAAGGTGCACAATGATCAACTCTCTGTGATCCCTAGAATTACACTGAGTTCTAGTCCTCAACTAACCACTTCACCAACAAACCTATCTCTAACTTAGCTTAGGGTTTTGGCTCAGAATGATTCCAACTAATGTGATAATTCTTACAAGACAAATCTATGCTCAGGATGGATTATCACTCTAAGTTTGATATGTATATGATAAGCTCGGAATACAAATGGCTCTAGACTTAATAAAGAAATACTTGGGAAATTATAGAGGTTTCGAGTGCTTCTTTGAATGCTTGAGAGTCTGAGTAATTTCTTAGGCTTCGAATTTCCCGTAACCTTGTTTGAGGTAAGGTCTTCTGTATTTATAGATGGTTTTGAAAAACTATACATTGGAAGAGATAACCTTCTCACGTCTATTTTGTAGGAGGTTCAACGGCCATAAGTCTTACACCAAGTCGTCTACTCGCATGGATTAGGTATATGCATTTAATGCATGTCCGTTGAAAATATGCAAGAATGGTCAGGATTTTATCAGGTCTGTACATGCGATTGCGTCCTCTGATTAGTCTACGTCTTTAGTTAGGTGAGAATGTCACTCATTCTTAAGTTCAATCTTGTCTTTTTTAAGTTCAGTTTTGTCCTCATTCTTGCTAAGTACATGTTCCAGTTTTGTTTTATCCTAACATTCCTTTTCTCATTGCTTGGCTCCTACTCCAAGTCTTCCCAAATACTCAAAGTCGTCTGACTCCTTCAGGGTCTACTGAGTTAGCAATGAACTCAGAATCATGCTCTTCATCCTAACTCACAGTTAACCAACTTAGAAAAGTTAACTATGATAGTGATGGTGCTCTATATCTTTAGGCTTGCAGTCTTGACGGACTTTAGTGACTTCTTCCTTACTGAGTACCTGTGAATATAAAATCTAACCTATCAAGACTAATCCTGACTAAGAGACACTTAGGCAAATTCATCTTTTCAGGAGTTTTGGGATCAACTCAAAACTGGCATTGTCCCAACACCCTTCTAAGGAAGACCACCAAGAGATTCGAGATAGCTTAGCTGAGCCTGATAGGTAGGCGATTGTAACCTCTCCAAAACTGGCCGTGGTGCATCTTGAAGGGGAGACCACTGATACAGGGGCTGACAAGGGAAAATAGCCACTGATTGAAGACAAAATGATGAAGAAGTCTAAGTCATGGGTGTTCAGAAAGGCTCATTCACATACATCATTGTTATCAAGCAAGAGAAGACGGCTGAGAACTTGGTGAACCTGCAGCTGCAACTTAACACATTCAAAGACTCACAGTCCCTGAAGGTCAAGTCCTTCAGTCGGAAGGTCAAGAATATGCGCTCCGCTCTGTCCACTGATCTGGTTTGGTACAAATATCAAGCCAAACTCATTGGCATCAACAACTCCAGAATCAGGAGAATGGACCAAAATCTTAAAGCAATGCTGACAAAGATGGAGGAGGAGAGAAAGGCGGACCTCAAAAGGAGTGAGGAGGAGAGTGCAAAAGCAGTGGCACTGTTGATTGAAAAGTAAAGTAAGCTACTCAGTAAGGCATTTTCTGACATGAAGAAGGTACGGAAAGAGGTAGAATTAGTCCGACAAATATCTTATGAGAAGGTCTTCAAGAAGCTAGACTTTGGGCTAACTCAGATGAACCATGTTGTTGCTAGAAGCTAATAACCGACTATGTTATCTCTGGCCAAGAGGACCTTCGACCCACTCTGAAGCAGGTCAAACTTGACAAAGCTACACTGACTGCTATGGTTGAAAATATGAAGCTTGGTGTTGATGAATCCAAAAAAGGAGAAAAAAGAAAGAAAAGATCCAACCCTAAAATTGCTCAGGTCAAGCCCACTCCAAGAAATTTAGTGAAGGAGTGCGTGTGTTGTTAAGTATAGATGTTGTAACGAATGTTAGAACAATCACTACAGCAATCTGGAAAAACAGAGATAAAAACGTGTACAGCGAAAGACTCAAACACACTATTGCAAGATGGAATACTTTATAACACAAACTATATAAAATATTTTGTGCTAGCCTTACGGTGAAACGTTCACTATAATAAGATTAGTGATACAAAAGTTGTGTGAAGAGTAAAATCGTTCACAACGAAAACAAGACTTGATATCATCTATCAAATCTAAACTGGCTAAGTGTATAACACTATACACCGTCAAAGTTGATCTCACTCTATATCTATGATCTCTCTATCTATGGATATAGGATTGATCACAAGTTATGTGAGATGTACTAAACTTCTAGGCATAACATAAAAGTTGGAATAATTGCACTATCACCTTTGAACTCAGGATCAACACTAGAGTAGGTGTACTCGTTTACTCCACATTTGGTACTGAAGACTTCGACTTCTATTTATAGATGGAGGTCTTCATCCGTAAATGACTTCTTCATGTAACCGCTCCATGATCTTTTATTATTTGCTCATGATCTTTTCTTTATTTGTGATGTTTAAGATTGCAACCGCCTGATCTACATCGTTCTAAGTCATTCTAGAATAGCCTGGATCGTGTAGGTCCTTGTGTAGATCCTTGTAGATCCTTATGGAACCCGTAACTGTTCCATGTTGCAACCAATGCTTGCAACATTCACTGCAACATTGAGTATTCCAGAGTCTTGTAGATCCTTCTAGATCTTCAACCTGCATGTCAAAACATCTAAAGCAACATTTGATCATAAAGCGTTAGTTAATGAGAAGAAAGGACATATTCATGTTGTTTTAAAGTAAATAATGAATGCTTCACTACCAACAACATTAAAAATCTCCCCCAAATTGACATTTCTGCTACAACACACCTGATGTATATATTTTTCAATATATAAGTCGGTGATGTATGTACAATAGAGATCAACATCATATTGTACACTTATCTTTTCACAATTGTGTAGCAAAACAGCCAAAAAACAAGAAGAAGAACTATAAGTTGAATCACCAAAATCAAGATGAAATAACAATAAGTTAATTCACCAAAATCAGAATGAACAAACATTTGCTCACTCAAACAAAATGAACATCATCATATATGCTCATTAAAACAAAATGAGTAACATAGTGTTTACTCATTCAAATTACAAAAATAGAAATAACTTAAATATAAACATCCTATCACTCTAATATAATATTTTCTTTCAGAAAATAAAACTAATTATCAGAGCTAGTTAATTAAAAACAGAAATAAAAACAAGAGTACTTAGAGTTACACTATAAGAAACTTGATATCACTATATAAAGTATACAGTTGCAGCCACAAGTATCTTGCGCTAAGGTCCCCCATACATTGTGTTTCCTCCAGTCTCTAAGTAAACTCAGAAATTGGCATAGATGTCTTGTAGATCTCCATATAGCTCATCTTCATCGGCTTCCTGGATATTGAATGTTGCAAGGTTTGCAACAACATCTTCAGCAGCATCTGCACTTCTCCCAGCACCATCAGGTCCAGTTGCAACAGCTTCATCCACAATTGTCCCTCCTTCTTCAGCAACATCAGCAGCAGGTTCAACAGCTTCATCCATCTCTTGAATCACAACTCCTCGAGCAGCAACTGGTACTCCCCTTGTTGTGGTAGAAAGTAGGTTTTCCCAGTATTTCTTTAGGAATTGGAGTTCATCTATAGAGTCCTGCAGGTGTTTAAGTTGTGCTTGAATAAACTCAGGTGAGATATTCAAGGAGTGTGCAACAGGAGCATGCATGTTGCTATGTATGTTGTCAGCATTCTGAGCAGTATTTTCTTCAGTAGCAGGGTCAGGAACATTTTGGCCTTGTTCTGGAGTTTCTTCATCATCATTCACCTGTAAAGGTAAGTCCGGCACTCTATTTCCAGACAAGAGATAGTGAGATATGCCCATCAAATTCACTCTTCCCCTCAACAACTCATTTCTCATATGGATAAAATTATGACTCCTTAAGTAGTCATATATCAACACAGGATAAGGCAAATTGCCTTTCTCATAAATCTTCCAAGTAAACTTCATCATGTGGTGAAAAATAACCAATCCCAGATTGAAATTTTTCATCACACCTATCCTATACATCAAAACAGCTTGATCACTGGTTACTTTGGTTGAGTTGGTGGAAGGTATCCAATTATACACAACAAGTTTATATAGAACCGAATACAAAGAAGTAAGTGAGGCAGCAAGCATATCTTTTTTCCATTTGTTCATTCTACCCCCAGTAAGAACACGTATGATTTCATCCATGTGAGGAACCTCTTCTTCCTCAACATTCTCAACATGCAAAAACTCATTAATCAGCTCAAGAGTGAATGGAACATTTCTATCTCTAAACTTTACTGTTCCATACCATCTAGAATTCCTTCTAGCATGATTTTCCTTCAAACAAGCATAGAACTCATAAACCCAATCAGTAACAAAAGCATCAGCAAAGGTTACAGCATGCATCAAACTCCTTTCCTTTAAGTATCTAACTAGACCCTTAGATTCAAATTCATCAATGTTAATATTTCTCTCAATTAACAAATTATTTTGCTTAACCTAGCTATCCTTTGTTCAAGGGATTCATCATCAACATCAGTACTAGCTTGTTCAACAGAGTGTTCAGATTCATTACCTTTGTCAGAATCAGTCTTGGTCTTCTCAGAACTGCTCTCCGGATTGCTATCTCCATCCTCTGGTTATGGTACTGTTGCACTTGTTCCGGCAATATCAGCAACATTTTCAAATTTCCTCTTTGTTCTCAGCTCAAATCTAGCTCTCCTTCTCAGTTCAAAGATAGGCACATCACTCTCATCAGAAGCTTCTTTGCCTTGGGTTTGAGAAACTCCAGCTTCACCATCAGTTTAGTCCTTTGGGCTTGACTCTTTTTCAGATTCAGAGAACACCTGAATAGGGAGTGTAACATCTCCTTCATCATTCTTTTTCTTCCTTGAGGTCTCAGCATAATTCACCTTCTTTCTAGCTCTTCCAGAATGTCTCATAGACTGAGCAGGGCTCCTCTTTATCTTTCCACCCGTTTTCTTCTTCACAGCTTTAGCAATTGGGATAGGCTCAGAGTCCTCAGACATTGAAGAATCAGTTTTGGGTGATTCTTATTTGTCTTCCTCTGGCATTTCCACATCAGGCACTTCGACATTACGGTTTTGTTCCCTAACTTCCTCAGCAACAGTTTCTTCGGCAATGGGAGCATCTTCCATAGCTTGATCTCCTGTTACCATCTTTTGAAATATTAGCAGCAGGGATTTTGGCTTGGTGTGAGGATTGTGGATTTTCAGGTTGGGCAATCGAAGAGGTGTCTTCGATTTGAGTAGAAGGTGAAATATTTTGGGTTTGGTTCAAGTAGGAAGAAACATCGACTTTAATCGAGCCAATGGTCAGTTTAGGAACAACAGGAGTTCCTTGAAGGCTTTGGGCAATCCCACGAGTGATTGATTCAAGTTGATCGACCTTCGCATCAGAAGGGATATGGATATTCATTGGAATGGCTCGAATTGGAGTTTGAGATGAAGAGGGTATTGCGCTCGATGATGGAGCAACTGGTGCAGCATCCAAGGTTGAGGCCATATTTGCAAGAAGGTTTAGAGGGTTTGAGGTTTGAGAAGGCGGAGAGTTCGAGGGAGTTTTTGAAATATGAGAGGGATTTTTCCTGTTTCTAGCCATTTAAAGAGTTTCTCGAGAAATAAAATATGGAATAAAAAAAATAACAATTTTAACCTAGAAAGTGAACACTTATGATCTCAACACTTATATGAAAAATATTGTACTTCACTCATATGCTAACACACAGAATATTGAACACGAAGCACAAAGGATATTTATAGGAGAAGAAATACGGAAGTTAATTTTGGTAACCCACAAAAGAAAATTCTGGATTTAAGAAGTGGGGAATGTCCACTCCCCCATGATGAGATCGTGGATTTCCTATATTCTAAAATCTGAATTTTAATTAATTAAAGAATAAAAATTGTGCATGAAATTAATAAAAGAAAATGTGGGTTTAAACATGTGATATTTAAAAAATAAATCCCTGGATAATCGGTTACATAATTTTGACTGAGAAAATAATTATGAACGGTATATGATGTTGTATTTAAAATTGGAACACACACTTCAACATCGGTTAAAAACATCCAATGTTGCATTTTTCATCAAACCACTTTAGCACTTTTATTTCCATTGGTCCATCTTTTCAAGAAAGTGCATCGTAGCAGCGAACTCCGTGCCCCATAATTACTCAATGGATTTGTGACATATTGATATTTTACTAATCACCTTTTGAAAAGAAGACATCGTAGTAGCGAACTCTGTGCTTCATAGTTACTCAGTGAATTAGTTACATCTTGAAGTGTTTTTTCAAATACAAAGCTTATTATGCGTTTGAGAAATGTGATTCCTCTTTATTTTTACACAACAATCATACTTAGTCCAGATTTATTTTACAAAGGAATTATGAAATAGAAAACAAGAACAAGTTTTAAGTAAGACATGCATATACCCTAATGTTGTTATAAATGTTTAAGCATACATAACAACATCCGCTTCACAGTTATTCAGATTGTGCACATGCCAAGAGATTTTCTCAAGAATGAGAATCTCTCATGGTCAAGAGCTTTAGTAAACACATCAGTAAACTGATTTTCAGTGGGTATGTATTCTAACTTCACAATATTCTTTTCTACAAGATCCCTTATGAAATGATGTCTAATACTTATGTGTTTAGTAAGTGAGTGTTGAACTGGATTTTTCGAAATGTTGATAGCACTAGTGTTATCACAATATACAGTTAAAATGTGGCTCTCTAAACCATAATCACTAAACATTTTACTTAACCAAAGAAGTTGTGTACAGCAACTACCTGCAGCAATGTACTTAGACTCTGCAGTAGATTGTGATACACAATTCTGCTTTCTACTATGCCAGGAAATCAGGTTATTTCCATGTAGAAGCAACCACCACTCGTGCTCTTCCTATCATCAATGTCTCCAGCCCAGTCAGCATCGCTGTATCCAACAAGTGTACTGCTTGTGTCTTTGGTATTGTACCTGCCACATATCTAATGATTCTCTTGACAGCATTCAAATGTGACTCCTTAGGACAAGCTTGGTACCTATCACAAACACAAACACTATACATTATATCAGGCCTACTTGAAGTTAAGTACAGAAGACTACCTATCATAGATCTATACAAAGTTGGATCAACATCTTGTCCAGCAGTGTCCTTACACAACTTCTGTGTAGATCCCATAGGAGTTTTCATGACTTTTGAGTTTTCTAATCCAAACATTTTCACTAAATTCTTTGCATACTTACTCTGAGAGAAGAAAATACCTTTATCAAATTGTTTGATTTGAAGTCCTAGGAAGTAATTCAAATCACCTACCATGCTCATCTCAAATGTTGTTGTCATTGCTTCAACAAACTTGTTTAACATAATGTTACAAGTTGAACCAAAAACAATGTCATCAACATATATTTGAGCTATTAGCAAGTCTTCTCCAGTATGTTTAATGAACAAGGTTCTATTAGTTTCTCCTCTTATAAAACCAAATTGCAAAAGAAAGTCAGTAAGTCTACCATACCAAGCTCTAGGAGCTTGTTTGAGACCATACAAGGCTTTCTTTAGCTTGTACACGTATACAAATTTTCTTCTCTTTCAAACTAACTGAGTCCCCTTAACTCAGAGTGGTGTTGAACACTGAGTAGATAATACACCTACTAACAGCACTGAGTGCAAGTCAGTTGGCTAACAATCTACTTATGTTCAGTGCGGAATGCATAAGCCCTGAAAGATTATAGTCTTATTTTAGTTTGCTTTCTGAAAACTTGTTTTCTTACTTAAGAAGTCGTGGTTAGGAGGGCATTGTTCAGTTTAATGATCAGGCTGATTGATTCAAGCCTAATAAACAATGCAATGAATGACTTAATGAGATAAACAATTAAGAACAATATCAAAGCAGTAAAGAACACAAGGAGTTTAACGTGGTTCAGAGACTCAAGCTCCTACGTCCACGATCCTGATTGAACAGGATAATCCACTAAGGATTAGCTTGTTTTTAACGTGCCAAGGTGCACCAAGATCAGCTAACTTACTGACCCTTACAAACTCCTTCCTAACTCACTAACTAACCTCAACCAACAAACCTGACTAGAGGGTTTTGGTTTCAGTATGGATTCCAACTAAGATTGTGATTATCCTTACAAGACAATGCTATGCTAAGGATGGATAATCACTCTAAGCTTAAGATATAACTTGGTTCGCTCAGTGGAATACAGAATAACTCTCTTAACTAAGAAACACTTGGGAAATTTAAGATGTTTCGAGTGCTTCTTTGCATGATGTATGCTTTGTACGCTGAAAGTTTGAGTAATTTCTTGGCTTCGAAATTTCTCATTACCTTGATTGGGTTCAAGGCCTTCTGTATTTATAGGCAACTTTGAACACTATCTGTTGGAAGAGATAACCTTCTAGGTTGTCTACATAGGGTCCGTTCAACGGATACAACTCCCATGCAGCAGCCGTCCTTGCATGGATTTGGTAATTGCATTTAATGCTCCATTTAATGCTTGCCCATTGAAAAGTGCAGTCTGAACTCAGTCTTCATGTCAGGTCCGTACGTGCGTGTCCTTCCTGGATTGGTCCACGTCATCACGTTGGTGAGAACGTCAAAACTCATTCCTATGCTTCAGGCTTGTCTTATTAAGTTCTTTTTTTCTCAAGCATAACGGTCTTGTCCTGACGCTGACATTCCTTTTGCATTGCTTGGCCCTACTCCAAGTCTTTTCCCATTACTCATTATCATCTTGTTCCCTACAGGACTGGGTTAGTAACGACCTCAGGGTCATACTCTTCATCACTGACACTTACTTAGCCAGCTTAGAGAGACTGTCGTAAGTTCAGGATGGTACTCTTGCGTCTTCAGGCTTCAGTCTTGATTGTCATCAATGAGTACTCCTCTCATTGAGTTCCTGTGAAGTGTAAAATAACTAAGTACAAATCTAACCAAGACTCCTGACCAAAACACACTAAGGCAAATCATCTTTTCAGGGGCTTTGGGATCTAATCAAAGCTGACATTGTCCCAACACACTTAGTTCCAATAACATTGACATTATCAGGCCTTGGAACTAGTGACCAAACATCATTACTTTCAAACTGATTAAGTTCCTCATGCATAGCATTAATCCAATTCCCATATTTTAATACTTCAGTAACATTTTTAGGTTCAATATCAAAATAGTAACACTGAGCATTCACAACATTGCATATTGAAGATATGCACACATACCTTACCACATCAACACGATTTGCACTTACTCTCCTTCTTGTTTGAACATCAACTGAAGCATCTCCAATGATCTGATTTGAAGGATGACTTTTAGTAATCCAGTTAGATGGATTCTTCTTTGGAGTATATTGATTGTTCTGTAAAGAATCAACTGAGTCTCCAGGGGATGTTGTACCAGATGCTGTAACATTTGGTGAAATATTCTCTGTTTTCAGTGATTCTTTAGGAACCTCAGTAACTTTAGTCACATCTTCAATATCATTTCCATCCATCAGATTCTTATCATCATCAAAAACAACATTTATAGACTCTTGAACAGTGTTAGTTCTAAGGTTATAACTCTATAGGTTTTACTATTTCTAGAATAACCTAAGAAAAAACCTTTGTCACTTTTAGAATCAAACTTATGCAGTTGATCCATATCATTCAGAATGTAACACACACAACCAAAAACTTGAAAGTATTTCACACTCGGTTTTTTATTGTTCAAGATTTTATATAGGGTTTTGTTACTTCCAAATCTAAAATAGACTCTATTAGCAATGTGGCATGCTGTATTTAATGCTTCAGCCCAAAATTTCTTAGCAAGATTTTTTAATTGAGCATTACTCTAGCCATCTCTTGAAGAGTTCTATTTTTCCTTTCAGCAATCCTATTTTGTTGTGGAGTTTTAGGAGAAGAAAACTCTTGTACAATACCTTTCGTTTCACAAAAATCTGTAAACATGTTATTCTCAAATTCCCTACCATGATCAGACCTAATCCTGCTTACTTTCAAGTTAAAAACAGTTTTAAATCTTTTGTAAAGAACTTTAAAAGCATCAAAAGTTTCAGATTTTTCTATTAAGAAATCAATCCAGGTAAATCTAGAGTAATCATCTACCACAACCAGTGAATATTTCTTACCACCAATGCTTTCAATTTCCACAGGACCCATAAGATCCATATGCAGTAATTCAAAACAGCGATGTGTTGTGCAATGTGATAACATCTTATGCGACACTCTTACCAGCTTACCTCTTTGGCTTGAACCACATACAGTAGGGGTAGCTATCTTTAGTTTAGGTAATCCTCTCACAGCTTCAGACTTTACCAATTTTTGCATGAATCTATAATTTGCATGTCCAAGTCTTTGATGCCACAGGACAGTCTCATCACAATTTGACAAATGACACACATTGTTTGTTCCAATCAAATAACAATTATCAGTTGACCTATTATCAGTCATTAGACACTTATTATCCTTGTTTAGAACATAACATGAATCCTTATCAAATTCAACATGCAAATTGCCATCACACAGTTGACTTATACTAAACAAATTTGTAAGTAAGCCATCAACATGCAGAACATTCTTAAGCTTAGGAAAACCTTCAACATTCAAAGTTCCTTTTCCAATGATCTTTCCTTTTGAACCACCACCATATGTAACAATCCCACCATTACAAGGTTCATAATCAGATAAGTAGTTAACAAGACCAGTCATATGTCTTGAGCAACCACTATCAAAATACCATAGATCAGGCACACATGCTTTCAGAGAAGTTTGAACAACATTACAAGTAACACGTTCTTTCTTTTTCCTAGCAGATTTTGACCAGTGTTTCTTAGAATGTGAAGACATTTCAGACAACACTTTTTGAATTTCTAGATCCCTTTTCATCTTTTGACAATAAGGACGAATATGACCAATTTCAGAACAATAATGACACACATACTTCTTAACAGGTTTTTAATCACATGTACTTTTGTTTCAGCAAAAAGTTCAGTTTTTCCCTTCACAAATTTCACAGGATTATTCACATATTTAGAAGTAGATTCATCACAATATCCTAAGCCATGCTTACTAGACTGTCCAATATTTAAAGAATCACTTACAATAGAAGATCTTTTAGAATACTTCTTGAAACTTAAGGTAGAATTTTTCAATTCTTTCTTTAGTTTAGAAATTTCTAAATCCTTCCTTGTTAAAATAACTTCCAACTTTGTCACAGTCACTCTGAGATCATCATTCTATTTGGCTATACTAGAAACGTCATCATTTATGTCATCAGAACCTGTCTCATCAACACACCCATTAAAACAGTTCAAAACTAAATTATTTTTTACAAATGTTGCTTTTGATATCTTAACATTGGAAACAACATCAGTGTCTAGACCATCCAGATCATCATCTAAAGAATCATCATAATCAATCCTTGTAGAGAAAGCTAATTCCTCATCTTTAGAACCTTCAGGTTCATCATCTGAGTCATCACTAATAGTAACATTAAAATTCAATTTTTGTCTTAATCTGGTATTTGCACACTCATTTACATAGTGTCCAAATTCAGTACATGCATCGCATCTAACTGATTTTCTAAATTCAGGATCATACCTTGATTTGTTACCTTTGAATTTTCTGGATTGATTCAGATCCTTCCTTTTCTCCGGGTCAGATGGTGTGTTGTTGAAAGGAGTTCTCATTTGGGCATTCCCTCTAGATTTGTTCATCTTCTTCTTTAAGTAGGAGTTGAATGTCTTTGTGAGGAAGGCAATGTGCTTAGGAGTGTTGTAACATTGGTCAATAACATCTTCATCAGACTTAACTTCAGTCACAAAAGGTTGAGTTTCAGTAGAAGATGTTTCACCTTTGAAAACAACAACCTTCTTTCCTTCACTCGTATCATCAGATTGAGTTGTGTTCATCTCATATGTTTTGAGAATACTTACAAGCTCATTCTGACTTAGAGTATCAATATCCTTGGCTTCTTCAATAGCACAATTCTTTTCATTGAACCGTTTAGGAACAGATCGCAAAATTTTGTGTACAACTCGTACATTGGAAATTGGATCACCGAGTGCGTGTGATTCGTTCACAATCTCACTCAGCCTTTCATTGTAAGCCGTGATCGTCTCATCATCCTTTATCCTTAGATTCTCGAACTTGGTCCCAAGCATTCGAAGTTTGGTCCTTCGAACACTTCCACTTCCTTCGTAATGTTCTTGAAGGCTCTTCCATGCATCATTAGCCGTGGTGCATATTGATATGATCTTAAACATAGACACATCAATTGAGGTAAAGATAGTATTGAGAGCTTTGGAATTGTAGCTCGCCGTCGTTGTCTCCTCATTGGTCCATTCAATCTCTCGTTTAACTCTTGTCTCGCCATCATCATCTACTTGATTTTAGGGCCACTCTCAGCCGGTCAGAACACTTCTCCAAGCACATTCATCAATAAACTTGATGTACATGCGCATCTTAGGTTTCCAATAGGCATAGTTGTTCCATCTAGTATAGAAGGCCTAAGTGGGGTGGTTACAGGATATTCCATAGCAAAAATACACACTAGAAATACAGGATCTAAACTTAGCACGTCAAGTTTATGGCTCTGGTGCCAATTGAAGGTGTGCGTGTGTTGCTAAGTATAGATGTTGTAACGAATGTTAGAACAATCACTACAGCAATCTGGAAAAATAGAGATAAAAATGTGTATAGCGGAAGACTTAAATACACTATTGCAAGATGGAATACTTTATAACACAAACTATATAAAATAATTTGTGCTAGCCTTGCGGCGGAACGTTCACTATAATAAGATTAGTGATACAAAAGTTGTGTGAAGAGTAAAATCATTCACAATGGAAACAAGACTTGATATCACCTATCAAATCTAAACGGGCTAAGTGTATAACATTATACACCGTCAAAGTTGATCTCACTCTATATCTATGTTCTCTCTATCTATGGATATAGGATTGATCGCAAGTTATGCGAGATGTACTAAACTTCTAGGCATAACATAAAAGTCGGAATAATTGCCCTATCACCTTTGAACTCAGGATCAACACTAGAGTAGGTGTACTCGTTTATTCCACACATGGTACTGAAGACTTCGGCTTCTATTTATAGATGGAGGTCTTCATCCGTAAATGACTTCTTCATGTAACCGCTCCATGATCTTTTATTATTTACTCACGATCTTATTATTATTTCTGATGTTTAAGATTGCAACCGCCTGATCTAGATCGTTCTAAGTTATTCTGGAATAGCCTGGATCGTGTAGGTCCTTGTAGATCCTTGTAGATCCTTCTGGAACCCCAACCAATGCTTGCAACATTCACTGCAACATTGAGTATTCCAGAGTCTTGTAGATCCTTCTAGATCTTCAACCTGCATGTCAAAATATCTAAAGCAACATTTGATCTTAAAGTGTTAGTTAATAAGAAGAAATGGCAAATTCATGTTGTTTAAAGTAAACAGTGAATGCTTCACTACCAACCATATTAACAGTCAGCCAGGTTTGCAGCTTAAGATCAGACCTTGGAACTTCCTGTATCTACTGTTTCCGAATCTCATCCTGAGAAGTCAGGCTCTCCAATCACCACGAGGAAGAATCCAATCACTCTGAATAAGGAAAAAGTGATGGATCTATGCACATAAGCCTGGGGAGCCAATTAGTCTATCAGTGCAGTAATGAGGAAAGAACAAATCAAAGCTTAGGAACATGAGTGGATTGCTAGTAGAAAGATAAAGGCTCTTAGGAAAGAGAACGAGAAATAAAAGGCAATTGTGAACGAAGCTACACTGGTCATGCTGAAAAGAAAGAAAGAGAAGTTTGAGCCAAGGAAGTACAAGAATTAGACCTCTACGAAGAAAGCCATTATAGAGTCAGGGCCGATAGGATATGCTCATGTGGATAAGTTCATTACCAAAGAGCTTAATGAATTTTGGGAGCCTGCAAAGAGGGAGTTTGTCGGGCTTTGGTATGTTGTCAAGAAGTTGGGCGACTCCTATGACATTGAGATCCACTTCGTTGACTTCATGACTGACAACTACCCTGAGCTTTATGATCTAATACTCGATACTGCAGATAAGTAAGTGTTATTCTCCATCTTCTTTCAGTGACTCGTTCTGCTCTACCTTTTTGTCAATGCTATTTTTTTCTAACACAACAATAGACTTCACAGTGGGCTTTGTCATAGAATTCTCATCAACAATAACATTTTTGCTGAGTAAAAATCTACTCTCACACGGAGACCAAAATCTATACCCCTTAACACCTCCCTCATAGCCCATAAAAACTTCTTTCATCGCTCTTGGCTACAACTTACCCTCATTCACATGATAATAAATAGTACAAATAAAAGCTTGCAAAATAGAGTAATCAACGGACTAACCAGACCACACCTCATAAGGTGTTTTGAAGTTAATATATGTGTGAGGTCCACGATTTATTAGGTAACATATTGTGCTCACTGCCTCAGCCCAAAATCTTCGAGCTAAACCAAGCATTAGAGAGCATGCATCGAGCTATCTCCAAAAGTGGCTGGTTCATGTATTCTGCTGTATCATTTTGTTGTAGTGTATCCATTAATGTATGATGTCTTGCAATCTCTTCATTCTTACAGAACTCGGCAAAATCAAAAGAATAGAACTCCAGATCATTATCATTTCGCAACCTTTTGATTTTCTTCTTAGTTTGATTTTCCACCAAAAGTTTTTCACTGCATAAAACTCTTGAAAGCTTCACTCTTATGTTTCATTAGAATCACCCAAGTCATTCTTGAGTAGTCATCAATCATAGATAACAAATATTTATGGCCTCCTAGAGATTCAACACGTGAAGGACCCCAACAATCAGAATGGATGTAATCAAGAATGTCTTTCATTCTATGAACTTCCTTGGAAAACTTACAGCGATGTAGCTTTCTAGAAACAAAATGTTCACAAAGTTCAAGACTAATGACCTTGTGGCCACCAAGAAACTCTCATTTCTATAGAATTTGCATCTCCCTTTCACCCATGTAACTAAGTCCCATATGCCATAACTTAGTCATGTCATCTTTGGGAACCTCGGATGATGCAACAACAGTAGAAACAAGTAATGTTGAACATTACAGAAAATTCAGAGGCCCCTACTTCACACCTTTCAGAACCACATAAGAACCCTTGTAGACACACAAAGCTCCACCTTCACCCCTAAAAGTGACCTCTTAATGTCTAATAAACTCAATGATATTAGATTCTTTGACATGAGTGGAACATGTCTAACATTGTTCAATGTGTAAAATAAATCATCATTCGTCCTTTACTTTATTGCATCTATTCTAACCGTCTTGCAAACACAAATGTTGGCAATGGAAATATTTCCTACATCTACATATTCATACATTGTGAATCACTCTCTGCGCGGACATATATGGTAAGATGCCCTAAAATCAAGATCTCACACATCAATGGGATGTGTTTGTTCATCAACAATTAGGGCTAAATTATGCTCGGAGTTGATGTCATCTCTTTCAGCAACAGCAGCATCACCTGTTTTATTTTTCTGTCTCTGCTTCTTCTACAGATAATTGGTTATTCAATGCCCTAACTCTTTACAGTATGTACAGATATCATCTGGTTTAGGAGCCTTGGAGCCCCATTTCTTCTTGAATTTCTTTTTCCCCACATTTCCAGGACTCTTACTCCCATCCGCACTGGCTACTAGCCCAGTGGCCTGATTATCTGTACTTATACCGGCCGCCTTATGGCGTAGCTCTATGATATGTAGAGATGATCTTGTTGGGTTTTAGAGGCACGTAAACATGTAATATTTGCGCAGCAGAATTAAACAGTTCACCAACAACGAACAATTAATTGCATAATTAAATACAAGAAAATGTAATAAGAATCCTTACAGCGATTCGTACACGAATTCCTCCACTATGGTATCTACGTAATAGTTCTCTACCAACTTGCACCGACGTGCCAGCATTAATTCTCGAGATAAACTTGCTAGGAAAATTCGAGCTAGAGATTTTATGGAGAGAACTTATTTTCTTGTGTGTGTGTGTGTGTATGTGTGTGGAATTCCTAGACTTATATTTATAAGGATGAGTTGGCTTAATTTCCAAGCAAGATAAAAGCCCTAGCCCATTAAATAAAATCTCTATGTATTCTATTTCCTTGTAAATATTTTCCTACTAATTATTTCCTTGTGAATAATTTCCTACATTATAATATTTCAAATATTATTATTGGGAATTTCTTTTTAATTAAATCCAATTTAATTAAATGATAATAATAATAATTCATTCTAAATATAATTATTATTATATTCTCCATATATTAAATATTATATCTAATATAATATTTAATCAACCAACTATCATTGGTAGATCGTCATTACTTGTTGTGTGACTCATAGACCCTCGTATATCGAGCGATTAGTCAAACTAACGGTCTTAATTGAATCCTAAACAATGAATCAGACATTCTCAATATACGAGCTACATTGCGAGAAAATTTACAACTACCTGTAATATTGTATGCTATTATGATATTTTCCTTTCATTCGCGAATACCCGATTAAGTCTTAGACATGATGAAGTGATTGTTCAAATAACTTAATCATATTATCTCTAATCGCTAATTGATAAAGTATATCACACTTAGTCACAAAGTCTAAGTTGATGTGCATCGACCGGCGACTTAAATCCAATTATGATGAGAAAACGAGCATTCTCTCTAAATTCACATTTAAGGAATGAATCATTTTTTTAGCTCAACTACCACGCACATGTACTTCATGATGAACCCAATTCATGTCATATCTATCCGTGGAAGGGTGCAAGCGTCGGTCATGGTCAAAGTTCATCACTCCACACATATCGTGCGTATTGACCTCAAGTCAAAGGAGTATCACATCACTCCCACTAACTGAGACACTCGTAGACACATATTATGGAATTACATCAAACGGTTTCTCGAATGGGTATACCAATACCCTCTAAGGTATATGTGCATCTATCATGAGATACCCGGTATCACGTAGTAAGTGAGATCTTACTACACTCTCTAATTGTATGATGCAGATCGCACACCAATCTCAATTGTATCATCAATGTCCCATTCTTGATGATCCTTGATCGGGGCTATTTTGAGAATCATACTTAAGTCATTTGAGTTCACACTCACTCAATTACAGATCGCATACCAATCTCAATTGCATCATCAATATCTCATTCTTGATGATTCTTGATCGGGGCTATTTTGGGAATCATACTTAAGTCATCTGAGTTCTCACTCACTCAATGACAGTAATGATTCATGGGAACACAAACAGAATAAATGCAAACAATCAAACATAATATTTAAATAAGTGTAATGCCATACATTTAATATTAATTCAATAATAATATTAAATAAAAACTTATTATTATCTTAGTATTATGTCATCACAATAGGATTGTCTTTAGGGTACTAACACTAACATATCTAACCTCTTCCAGAGACACAGTATCTTTCCCAATAATAGAACACTGCACAACATTCTCATACGACAAATATAGAAAAACTAACAGAATTAACGCAGCATCCTCATCATCAACTTTAACATCAATATTATGCAAATCTAATAAAATTGTGTTCAATTGATCTAAGTGCTCTCGAAGTGACTGGCCTTCGTGCATATGCAAACTGAACAGATGTTGCTTCAGCAACAACTTATTAGTTAGCGACTTTATCATATACAGGCTCTCCAGTTTTATCCAGAGACCAACTGCAGTATCCTCCTCTGCAACCTCGGTAATAACATCGTCTGTAAGACACAATATAATCAACGAATGTGTCTTCTCCTCCAGATTGGTCATCTCGGCCTCATCCATAGCGATAGACTTACCCTTGATATCTTTCGACGTAATTAGTGGTGCCCACAGCCCTTGTTGTCTCAACAAGGCTCGCATCTTGATCTGTCATAAACTAAAATTGTTCCTCCCTGTGAATTTGTCGATTTTCACGTTTACTCTAAACATATTTCTCACCAGATCACAGAAACCCTAACAGACTCTAGTTACCAATTTGTTATAACAAGATGCGAGAAAGAATCATAAATGTAAAGCAAAATCGACACAGATTTACGTGGTTTACCAACGTTATGTTGGCTACATCCACGACTAGAAAAGAGGATATGTATATTATTATGAGATCTCAGCATTTTCAGAGTACAAAATGACCTAGTTCAAATAATAAGGGTATTTATAAACCCCTAATAGGCTAGGCCTCGAAAATAGTCTCAAAACTCAAAATGAGTCCAAACATAACATACACCGTGACCCCCAACTAGCTTAGCGCAGTGAGTTCAAGGCATCCCAACAGGGGTTTCAGTAGATTGATAAGTGTTTTTAAGTAGCATAACTTCTCTAAGACTTCAATGTCAGCTGCAACTTAGGCTGGAAATTGACGACTATGCAAGATCGTCACCGAGAGCATTGGTGGTGTCTGCCTAATAGCTGGTGATTCTGGTGATGATAAGGATGAAGATTCAAGTATGTCCCTCCAATGTTGTCGAGCACATTGACGATGTTATCAAATTCGAAAAAGGGGGAAATTAAGGTGGAGTTCGGTTCACTCTTAGAAAGGAGAAGTGAGAGAAAGAAAATGCCATGGTGTTTCTTTATAAATTGACAAAATCGAGTCAAGCAGATTGCATAAATTGCATAGATCTTAGATCGGTGCAATGATACACAAAATTTTAAGTCACTGGTAATTTGGTAGCCAGGGATGTACTTAAATTTCTTACATTGTGTTTGGATGGATAGATTTGAGCTATAATTTTTATACTGAGATGGGTTTGAACATTTTTTGTAAACCTAAAATGTTCCCTGATTATTCTTTTTTATTAGATGTTCTCCTCAAATCGAATTTCCTCAGAAAAAATGAATTTCCTCGAAACGCAGAATAAATGTTTTTTTATTAATGTTGAATGAGATGCTGGTCGATGGTTAAGCTAAGCGAGGGTCATTCATTTGATTAAAGTATACTCTTCGATAATTAAAATTACCTTGCGAGAGAGGATGCGCACGTATATCTATTATCTATTACTAATATAAAAGAGGATATAAGGTTAGAATGGTCATTTTCTCTGTAATTTCTTTTCTTTCCTTCACCATTCTCACATTTCAGAATTCTCGCCTTCTCCCACCATTAGTTTCTCCACATATTTTGATTTCCCCTTCTCCGATATCTCTCTTTCTTCCTCCACATGTGGATTCACCGCACAACCGCTGAGACAACGTTTGTATTCGCCAACGAAATTTTCTACCGCCGACAACCGCGTTAAATTTCCAGTAGGTGACACTATTATATTTGCATCATTGGCTTTTTCTCTTTCAACCGTTGTTCCTATTTATTGGTTCCTCAGTGTCCTCCGTCCCAAAGAAAGATATTTTATTTGGTGTTTTAATTGTTCTTGCACTTTGATTCTCGCTTCTTCTGTTACTTCACTATTTGATTGGTTATCTTGTCATTTAAACTGAGAATTTCCGGTCATTATATGATGTTAGGAGTATTTTAAATTCAATTTCAAGTCATTCTTCAGTATGCCAACCACATGTTTGATGAAATGCCCCAATAAAAAAAATTTGATTTCATTCTTCACACCTTGTCCACCTCTCTTCTGTCGCCGATTCTCACATCTTATCCTCTCCAAATTGTTATAAATTAGATTGTTTCAATGTAATACTTCTGTTTCTCCGCCCCAATTGTGATATTTTCATAGATATATGCAATTGGAGGCTTTAATATACTATGGATATTGTTGCGTCAATTATGTGTTTTCATTTTCTCTGCGCATGATCCTCTAATTCAACAAAAACTTCATTTATTTTTTCTTTTATTTCAAACAAAGGTTAGACTCTGCTCATAAGGCGTTTGATGAAATGTCTGTTCTCACCTACAAATGTTTGATTCCAGCCTGTAAATTTAATCTACAAAATGTAGTCTTCTCTTCTATAATTCATTGATGAATGGATATTTTTTGCAAGAATATATGTTACATCTTGAATAGAACTTCTAATGAATTGTGTTTTCGGGGCTCCTTGCACAAAATATGGAAGTAATTCTCTCTGAAGTCTGCATTGTGTTGACTCTCTATTGCTTCTTATTTTGTCATAGAAGTGCATTAGATGATGATATTGTTATACCCGTAGTGTTTATGAGATAAACGTTAAAACTAGATGGTATTTTGAGAAAAATAATCTTCATTCAATAGATTACCAAGCTAACTAGGATTTTGCCAGCGAATACAAAATCAATTTTTTTCCTTCCATGTACGTATGAGTTGTTCCCTTTAGTGAGAGAGCCCACATAAGTAGCTTAATCACACTGCACATATGTTCACAAAACTGCAAATTCTTGAATTAATTAAACCACATCTAATTAAAACCGAGCCTAAATAGCATGAATCAAATAGCAAATAGTCTTAGCAATTATAGCAAAGTACAATGGCTTAGACTTAACTAACTGAGACATTTTTTCCTTAACTATATATTATCATAAAACACTTAAACTCAACATCAATAATTAGTTGTAAGAACAAAAAAACATAATCTCTATCACCGAAATTCTGCCATGCTTACAAAAAAACATGATCTCTACCACTCAAGCCTTGTGGTTTTTAAGTGTTGATCAAGTACTTTTATAATTTATACCTTTTTTTAGTATCCTGTTAACTTCATTAGTTCTTTATTTTTGGTAAAATTTTGTGATTACGAAGTGTAAATTCTCTGCATAGGATGTTCTTCTGTTAATTCATTCAATAGATTGGCATGTCTAGGATTTTGATCACTTTTGGTAAAGTCCTATGGTTGCTGATCCTGAGATCCATAAAAAAAATCAGAAATAAAATGTGATGTTCGAGATAGGAAACCAAGTCTTTTTCTGTAAATTTCTTATTTATGATGAATGAAATTGTCTTAAGACAGCACAATCACAGTCAAATAGCTTGAACAGCCCAAATCTTAGATCATGTTCATGAAATAAAGAACAGAATAGTTAAGGCAGATTTTTTAATTTTGACAGCCCCAAACCATTGCTTAGCAATGTCTATCACTTCTTGTAACATGAATCTCAACTGCACCCCAAAATTGAATACTATTAATGTCATCTGCAATGTTCTTGTTGTGGATACAGGATACTACTGTGAAAGGTGCATAGGTTTGAAAGTGAGGCCATGTCCTTTGAGCCACGTGTCAAATAGGTATGCTCTTTTTCTGTATTTAGTGTTGCACTTTTCCTATCATATATTCCGAGATTGTGAGCAAAAGTAAGCTTGAAATATTAATTAGCCCCAACACAATTTGCTTACATTCCCTATATTAATGACTTTTTTGGTATATACATCAAAGCATCTTAGGTTACATGATTGACTGCCGG
The DNA here is from genome assembly GCA_947034835.1 of Ballota nigra. Lineage (NCBI taxonomy): Eukaryota > Viridiplantae > Streptophyta > Magnoliopsida > Lamiales > Lamiaceae > Ballota > Ballota nigra. The sequence continues at coordinate 29,071,318 of OX344727.1, forward strand.
CTAGACTAATCAATTTTTTGACAAAATATTAATGTATCTGTAATTTTACTCACACCACTTTGATGGGATATGGTTAACCTTATTTCGACCTTCCAATTATAATATGCTTTACTTAATAAACAAAATAAGAAGGGTCTTGATGCATATGCATATTATGACATTTTAGGCTCCTATAGAAACGTCTACCATTTCTCTTAACCGGACATGTCAATATCCTGAAGGATTTCCCCCACTTGAAAATGTTAATGATTAAGTTGTGAGGAAGTTATAAATAATAAATAGGCCATTGTGTTAACTAAACTGGACTTTTTTTTAGTTTTTCACATCACAGAAAAAATTAATTTGTCAGTGGATGAACCAATCTCAATGAAACAGAGTTCATTTTGGTTAGGTCCAGGTTGAAGATGACAACTTCTTATTGGGAGGGGGATGATATTATTGATAAACAAATAAAAGAGAGATTTTCTACGTATTTTGCTAAGCTTTATTTGGGTGATTAATCAATTACTAAGCTCGCTTAATTTACATGTAGATGGTTAATCAATAGTTGGGGTCTTGTTTTGGTTGATACTTTACCTCTACTTTTTGTTGTAGTTCTTGTATTATATGGATGGAGGTTTGTTTGCAGTGAACCGCCTATCTGCATGTGATTTGTTATTTATTTCGGGATTCTTTGTAATAATTGTTATTAATTAGTGTTTAATTCGTGTTTATGGTTAAAGCACGTGGGTTGTATTAAGTAAGTAGAAAATTCATCAAGTAAAATAGATAAGGATTTTGTTTGATTTATCTATTTTCACTTAATTATACTAGATTTTTACATATTATTTTCATTTATCTCAGGTTTTTTACTATCATTTGATCAAAGATTCTCAATAGTATAGAGTCTCGTGGATTTGCTTTTGTTACCATGGAGTCCAACAAAGATGTACAGCAGTGTGTTCCTTCGGCTCTTCCACAGTTCTCTGTATCTATACGTAGCTTATATTGGTCATATGACTAATATATTTGTTGGATTTAAATATAGCAAGGATAAAGATATTTGAGAACCGTTCTAGCTCGCTTGCTCCTTTTGTGGAAATAGAAAATCAAGAATCATGTGATGATGCTTACCTTGAAAATCATTTGACCCCTTTAAATGAGAACACCATGATGGAACATGTAAATATAGAATTTCAAGACTTGCTATATAGTTTTGAATACGAATATTCAAAACTTCTATTTCTCTTTTTTTTTTTTTTTTTTTTTTTTTTTTTTAAAAAAAATTGTTACCTAAAATGCTCCTACTTTTATTTTAATAATGTACCTCAAATTAACATTTAAACCTGGGTTACCACCTCATAATGAGGTGCACCTTACTAGTATAAATATAAAAGATTAATGCTATCATACGTTCCTACTTGTGCCTACAATTTGGAGAGACCACTCTGCAATACTGCATAAAGCTCAAGTAACTAGACTAGTAACCAATAAGGCAAGAAATAACCATTATTTATAATATAATTTTTAATATGTATAGAGTGAAATTGGTTCATACATAAATCATTAAAAAGTATTAGTTGTTTTATCATTGAAGAGTCTTAATTTGTTTTCAATAAACAAGTAATACTTTTCAGTGAAAACAACTAATACCCTTCAGCGAAAACATTTAATACTCTTTAATTAAAATAATTAATATTCTTCAATGGTTCATGTATGAACCATTTTTACTCTATATTTTGTCTATAATTTTATGTACATGAGCAAACTCACAAGAGAGCATATCCGAATTCTGATATGAGTATCCAATATATGGTCTCAAGCAGCATCCTGAATCTAAGGGTAAAATCTGCATAACCTCTAATGAAACAGGAAACTTGGAACCAATCAGCTATAGATTGTAAATATCTTGATACATTCAAGTTATGAGCATAGTAATTAAATGTGATTGGTACATATGAATATGATGCTGCAAAATTGTGTTCCTAAGATGTCTAAGCTCTCTCTCTCTCTCTCAGCTACGTGATAAATCATCATAAACCGTTCCAAACAATATACAAATATTCTGATGTAGCCGTCCTGCCTCACGTAAATGTTGATCCTGTAAATACTATTGAAGGAAACATTTAAAATGGCTTTTTCAAGGTTACTTTTAAATGTGAGACATTTATACATATGAAAGGAGCCCAACAGAGAGCTTACGCTGGTGTGATGCACCGAGAGGCATAGCTTTTTACGAATTGATAAAGAGGGTTGCATTTTTATGTGGCAACCTGAAATAAAGGCCGTGAATGCTAAACAGATTCTAAGCAGCACATTCCTTCAATTTTGCAGTTTATGGATTGAACTCACCTTGAGAAAGATACAATCTAGTTTATACATAACGCAGCAGCAGGTCAGCTGATGAGTTCTTTAATCTGCAGCTCTGACCTAAATGGACATCTCCGAAAACATACCTATATGTTCGTATTGCAAATTAGCAGTTATGCATATCTTGAAGTTGCCTCTTTTTTTTTTTTTCACATTTTGTTCTAAATTTATTAGAGGAAAGAGATGATATCCGAGATGAAAAGAGTTAGACCTGTATTCACAATGCTCAGCCCATGCGCATCGAGCTTTTCCATAATCCCAATAGCAATCTTCATCCCTCAGAGGTCCACGAGTAGCTGTATGAAAAACGAGGTGAGTAAATAAGATGGCAGTAATGAAGTGATAGTTGAAAAACAAAAGGCAATGGTTCCACCTTTTGTGACAAATTTTGACGTTTTGTCAGGATGAATATCGTGCCACATCTCCAGCCACAGCTCCCGCATTAGTACCGGAGATCTAACAATGTTCCTGTGATTTGCTGCAAATGAGATAATTTGATCAACTGAAATAAGAAAAAAAAAAAGGAAACTACTCGGACAAATGGATATTGTTTTAGAGAATTAATTTCAATATAAAGGAGCATTCTCTATCTTGAATTCACTCGTGAGAGCAGCGTGAAAATTCAAAATCAAGTGAACCAATAGAGTTGTAATAGGTCTGACCAATTTCATGGTACTTAAGATATCAAACCATAGGAAAAAAAAACGAAGAGAAAGAACAACATAGTTCAAGGACCAATTTATATCCACTTTCCCTTAATTATTTTTCCAAAAAGACAATTAATGCATTCAAGCCTGAAGCAATTTTACACCTGCCCCTGGGTTTTATCAGTCGTAAGCTAGCACGGGCCTAGAACCAAGTCATTGGTTAGACGGGAAATTAGAACCCATTAATCATTCACCTTATTGTTTCTTGTACAACTGCATTGTTCGTTATGATGAACTCTGTTAATTCTACACCAACTACCGAGCGAAGAGAGCATAGCATAAAAGATAAGATGTTTGGTCAGCATTTATTCAGGTCCCTTATCATATGCAGCCAACCAAATTAAACATATTATTTCATTTCTACCCATCAAACTGAATTAAGCTTCAATTGATTTAGTAACAAACACTGCTCAAACAGCCAATAAATACAGTTTGATAGTTTGTTTACCCAGCATTGATATCAATGAAATTAAATTCCACAATTGTAAAAAAAAAAATACCACAGCCTACAAAAAAAATATATATATTAAGCATTCAAGTCATCGAGGTATCTCATGATCTTATAAGAATAAATGTGCCAACATGCTCTTGACATGATTTAACGAATTATACTCCAGATAAACCATTGTAAAAATTTCAACCGGGAAAAGTTTTGGTGCTCAGACAAATTATTACCTTTATCAATCTCCCAAACTGCTGTTCTCTTTCCTGGAACACTTTCAGAGTCTTCATAATAGGTTATATACTTCACTCTCGGAGATCTTGTCATGTTGGGTATAATATCCATTTCAGGCTGATGTTCAACATCTAAATGCACTTGCACATCTGAACCATCATGTTCTGACTGCAATTTTGTCAATAGATTTCTATTACCAGTAAGATTTCAAATATATAAATTGTAAATAAATAAATAAAACTTAAAATTCCTCATTTAGGAACACATTTAATTACTTTTGGGCAGGAGAGTATAAGAATAACAGGAGAAATATCATGAAGCAGCTGATATCCTAGTTGGATTTTTTTTATAAGACAAGTACCTGGGTAATTTACAAAAACAGCTACCCAAGGCTCAAAGATTATAGTTATTAAAGAGACAACATTAACTTTTTGTGTATTTCATCAGTGCACAAAAATAAAAAATAAACCATTACTGCAATACCATCAGGGTCGTATCTTACTTAGATAGGACAAGTAAATGGAATTTTGGATTTCAAGTGTCAGAGAAAAACACAAACTATTTCTCTTTAGGTGGTAATTTTGAAGAAGAATCCAATAAGCAAAGACAAGTAACAGCAGAAGATTTAATTGGAAGCCACAGAAGCAATTAAGACAAATGATGAATTTCATAATGTAAGCGAGATACTATAGGTTTACTGATTAACACCTGTGGCGTCCTTGTTATGTTCACTTTTGGTCCTAGCCAGTTCTTACACCAAGAGAGGGAATGGTATGCTACCTACATACCAGATCATCAATGGGTGAAGTAGAAACAAGGAGTAATGATCATTAAAAGGTCATATAATCTCGAAACTATTATTTAGAGGAAAACATCTCTACGTTCTATGCTCATCATACCGTCTCATCCCCACTTACAGCACCAGGGTTTCCTTCAACCAGGTTCCCTGACCTAAATCAATGACGTAAATGAAAAAAGAACCATGATGTTTTGTTAGGTGATAATCAGTGCAACACAAAGTAGTTAAAGTAGCTCCACTAATTGGTGTTTGTTTACTCAACTCTTATGCATCTGTCTGCAAATTGCAGTTTTTGTACCTTCACTTTGTTATGCCAAAATTTCAAATGTTGGGGTTAGCAAAATAAAGAAATGAGGAAGGAACAATCGAATTTCATTTGTAAAGTAAAAAAGGCACTCAAGGTTTTGGTCATTTTTATGTCAATTCAATCTTCTTCTTTTTTACGTGATCAAACTGAAGTAGGATGTAACACAGACGTACAGGTTCTAAGTTATGAACTTTAACCTTTGTTTTGTTATGTAACACGCTAAAAATATTTTAAATAAAAGTCAAGATATCTAAGTACTTGATGCTCTCATTTTCCAGCATCAAAAAGGTTAGCAGTAAACTGAATGATTTAATAATCAATTTAAAATTAAGATTAAAATGTTAATTCAAATGAAAATAAAAAGGACTAATCATGTGATATTTCACCTGGAATACAAAGATCCTTCTAGCTCATAAATTATATCAGTTATTATCCAGTTATCAGGATAAGGCTTCCCACTTGGTGCAAAATAGTAACCAACCTGTTTTGTTGCATGTCGACATAACAAAACCGATCAGTATCAGAATTGATCATATAATTCATTTACGTTAAAACTTAAAATAAACTGCACAAAATTACCTCAGTTTTTAAATCTATTCCATAAATGCAAAAGATGTTCTTCAGAGGTGGTCTGTCCCATGGTGTTAAAGGATTTAGAACAGGATCGCCCTGATATGATCTGCATATTGAGAATTAGCTACAGAAATATTGTTGTGTTAAGTCCCATCATACAGATCATTCATCTACTTGTACCTTTACTTCATAGTTCATGATCTACTTGTACCTTTACTTCATAGTTCAATAAAGAAATCAGATGAAAGGACATATTCAGGGACAACGCCAAATTGTATTATATTTACAAGTGTTCAAATAAACATTTGGGTAAAATAAGACATCAGAGAATCTGAATCAAGTCAGGATTTCATGATATTGTTACTGTTAAAAGTGCTTGGCAGGAGGACCATAATGGATAAAAGAAAACTACATTTTTATGTAGAAAACGTGTGGATAAAAGAAATCACTTGCTCATCGAAAAATCTTCAGAAATTAAAGCACAGAAAGAAATAGAATCAATGCCAAGAGACGACTTACTCTTCTAATTGGTGCAAGAGCCGTTGACTATCAGGGTCATAATCAGCTATAGTTCTGAAAAATGTCCCATCTGAAACTTCACGGGCAGAGAAGGATAACTGAGTAGGAAATCCATATTCCATATCCGACAGATTGACCTGTGCTGCTCCTATCATTGAAGGATAAGCTTCATCTCCTTCCAAGGAAGTAAATGAAGTACATTAGCATAATCCACTACACAATTCAAAGCACTATATACCACTGAAACTGAATGGTGCATGCAAGAATTTATTTAATACCTCGAATTGTTGGAACTTCAATATTGATTAAGTTTGTTGGCCATCCAGAATAGTTTACTTTAAACTCATGGTCGTCACAAATATAAGCATGATGCCCCTTTTTCTTTGCACCAGAAAAATGTCTCAAGTATACATTCTCTGTTCTACAGTGTTGTGAAAATGGCATCATCCATAGTGAAGAGCCAAATGAGTTGAACATCAAGCGAGCTGTTCCCTGATGACTTGCCAATATTTTAATATAATGGAATTAATGCAGGTACACAGAGACAAATGGGCAAAAAGAATGGGACTCCCAAGCCATCCCCACAAAAAAGAAACAGATCCTCCCATTCAAGACTTCAAACCTAGTCTACAAATTAACAAAGAAATATAGTAATCCAGTAGAAAAAAGATGCATCCAGAATACAAGTTACAATTAAACTAATTCTTTTTAATTTGAATCGATAAGATTTTTATTGTCTTTTACTTTGTTCACACACAATTGATCTTTTTGGTAATTGTTGCAGTTCAAAATCAAACAGATTGCTTAATTCCTGAAAACATGTATTGCCACATTAATTCCCTCTCCAAGTCCTATCACAGCTGACAGGAACCTAAAGCAATGATAAAAGGGTGAAAAGAAACTTTTGACTTCAACTGTCTGAGACTCACAGATCATATAAACATATCAAGTATATTTGCATTAAAGAAAGGTATCCGCACATACGAGTAATTTGGATTGTGGATATAATATAATACCTCAGAAATAGGGAGACCAAATGTAGATCCTGATAATGTTGCCTTAACGGTCTCAATTGCCCCGAGAAGAGGAGCTCCTAAAGCCAGCCAAAATAAATTTTAAGTACGAGCAAGACGTAACATTCCAGATACTAGTCTATTAGTTAAACAAAGTTCACAAGCATACCAACAGCGAAGTAGGCATGAATGTGTTCATCCAACCATTTGATATAATTCTTGGGAGGAATTTCTAACTTCAACCACTCCAAGAAGTATCTGAATACATTGTTGCCTAGTGAGTGCGCGAAAACTAATGAAGGCCCACCACGAAGCTTGAGAGCAGTTTCAAAAGTAAGCCTGGGAATATCAAAACACATCCAATCTTTTGTATTAGTTTCAATTGTGCCCAAACATCTCTAGCCAGCAAAAAAGACTAAAATGAGGAACAACTATACGAGAGGAATAAGAAGCGTACTTTAGTTTGTGAAAATAAAGGTCACGCTCCTCAAGTTTTGCAGGTGACAATCTCCAGTCATAAGGAACAGCAATTATAGCGTTCGCCTCAATGCCAAATTCAATGCACCACTTAACCCATTCTTTCCACACAGAAGAAAGAGGACCTGCAGAAGAATACAGATGACACTCATTTGTCAACTTAAAGAAATGCATTCACATCAGCCAGCACACATAGAACATTGAGGAAGCAGAAAATTCTCCATCAAAAGGCTAGCTAGGCATTCAGTGAAGAAAGCTAGACATTTGTCATGTGATAACTACAATTAAAATATTCAGCATAAACTTAACAAGGCAATAATAAGGAGTACCAAACTGCATCTCTTCATAAATGACTAGCACAAAGAAAATTCTTAACCAAGCTACAATTCAAAATCTAAAATATAATACCATCCAAAAGCATACCCGTAATATAGCCCGGATCAAGCTCTGTAATAGCAGAAAGACCACTATCAGGTCGCGATTTGCATTCAGGATGATCAGTTTGGTTGTAAGGATCTAGCATTATACACTTTAGCCAGCAATTTACAGCAGATAGAAGCTGAGAAAAACGCCACCGAATACATCAATCAGCACCAAAATAAAAGGATCATAACGTGAATTGCACAAGAGAAGAAAGACATGCATCATACATATTCACCAAATAAGATTAAATTTATCTACCTCGCACAAAATATTAACACCTATTAAACCTCTGGCGCAATCACTTCTTCAAATTGCACCACCGTACTAAATATATTCTCAGTTAAAGTAGTTAGTATAAAACGTTTCAAATCCTGATTACTCCAAACTTTAGCAAATTATTGACCTATAGATAGGTAAGGCTTAAGAAAAACTCAAAATGTGGGACTTGTAAACAGCAACAAGCACATATACACATTCATTCTAAGACAATAGAAATAGTATTTAACTCTATATATCCGATTACTCCTTGTTTCGTTCATATTCACGTAAAACCAAATTCAAAGCCGAAAATTGAACAAAAATTCCAATTCCAATTCCAAATTGTAGAATGATACAAACATTTTTACGATACGATTACAGACCTTGGTGGTATCGAGCCAAACTAAATCGAGGGGATTGAAATCGAGAGGAGAGTAAGGACAATCTAAGATTGACCAAGCTCTTAGCTGAGTGGATGCGAAGCCTGGGATAATTATTCCGGATAGTTTGCCGGGTACTCCGGTAAACTCGCGGTCGTCCGTTCCTCCTCCGCCGCCGCCGTGTGACAGCTGCGGGAGGAGGAGAAAGGAAACAACGAAGATGGTGACGTGGTCTCCTCTCATGGGCCGGAGAAGGCTGCGTTTGAATGCCTGACTTGACTGGTTGGTTTGGTTGTGCAACTTCAGTTGGCATAAAATGGTGAGCATTGCTTTTTCTTTTATCCCCATAGAGCACCTCCTAGGTATGCATTTTGAGGTTTGGGTTTGCTCACCTCAAAAGTTTTATACCCCTATCTCAAAACATCCCTTCCTCCTCCAATCATTCCTATATCAAAAGTAACTATTCATTGGTCCCACTATCAAATCATATATATTTATTATCTTTTCTATTAATTATTTTTATTATTATTTATTTATTTAATTAAATATATAAATTAATACAAATAAAAAAATAATAAAATAATTCTTGTTGTCCCAATAATATATTTTAAAAAATATATTATTGTTAAAATTTTATTTAAAAAATACAATCAAAGAGTACAACATAAAAAAATTACAATAATTGCAAATAAAAATTAAACTAAGGAGTACAACATAAAATAAAATTGCAAACATAAATTAAAACACCAATTTAAAAGATAATTAGATGCTTCATAAACTTTGCTAGTTTTCTTCGTGTCGTGCCTATACGTGCTCAACCAAGTCCATTTGGAGTTGTTGATGTTTGCGTTTATCACGAAGCTCGGCTCTTGCTTTGAGGTAGCAATTGAATGCTTCGGTAGATCCTTGAATTATAGACGAATTATCGATGTTGTTAATGTTGCTTGTGTTGGCTTCATCCGACCAATCCATCGTTGAATCTCCTTCATGCTCGACTATCATGTTATGTAAAATAATACAAGCAATCATAATTTCTTTAAAATTACTTTTGTACCAAAAACGACCTGGACCCCTGATCATTGCCCAACGAGATTGAAGCACCACAAATGCTCGTTCAACATCCTTCCTGGCAGCTTCCTGCATTTCCTTGAACTTAATTTTCTTTGGATCATGAGGACATTGAAAGCTCTTGACAAAGGTTGGCCATTCCGGATAGATCCCATCTGCTAGGTAATATCCTTGTGTATATTGTTGACCGTTTACGACAAAATGCATATTTGGTGCACGACCTAACACAACATCGTTGAATAAAGGAGATTGATTACGAACATTGATATCATTATTCGACCCCGCAACTCCAAAATAAGTATGTCAAATCCATAAGTCTTGTGATGCTACCACTTCCAGCATAATTGTTGGGACTCCATGATCACCTCGAGTGTATTGACCTTTCCAAGCTACTGGATAATTTTTCCATTCCCAATGCATGCAATCAAGACTCCCCAACATCCCGGGAAAGCCGTGTATCTGCTCATGCGTCTGATACAAGCGTTGGACGTCAGCAGCAGTAGGAGCCCTCAAGTAGTGCGGACCAAACACGTCAATCACGCTTCGATAAAATTTGAACAAGCAGTCAATGGTCGTTGTTTCAGCAACCCGCAGATATTCATCATAATGATCGGCAGGACCTCCATATGCTAATTGTTGGGATATTTAGTTTTGATGATTTTCCAAAACGACTTGTAATAGGGAATGAGCAGTCAGGATTGTGTCTTATAAGATTCAGGTTAGGCTAGTCTATTTTTAGTTTACAGGTAGTCAGTTGAGGGGGAACTCAACTGTCTCGGAACCTGAGAAGTCAGAGCCATCCAAGAGCAAACAGACTGGAGCATCAAGTCAGAACCCCGAAGACCTGAAGACCGTCCTGAAGGAAGTCCCACTGAGTATAAACCTGACTTTCTAAGCTGGTCAGTGGACTACTCAGTGAAGAGCATGATTATGAGGATCAGTGTTGTGCCTAGTAGATCCTCAAGGAGTCAGGCTACTGAGGAATGAGAGGCTGACAATTTGCCTTATGTCAACTCTCCTGAGTGGACTTTAGTTCACTGAGTAGACTTAAAGTCCAATGAAGAAAGTCCACTGAGAAGACTTAAAGTCCAATGAAGAATGTCCACTGAGAAGACTTAAAGTCCAATGAAAAAAGTCCACTGAGAAGACTTAAAATCCAATGAGAAAAGTCCTAAGAAGACCTCAAGTCTACTGAAGAAAAGTATCCTAAGAGGACTTCAAGTCAGCTGAAGACAAGTCGCCTGAAGTCAGGACTACCCTGATTAAGTACCCTGAACAAAAGGGCTGTTGGACTCAGTCCACGTGGACCAATCAAGACAAGGCAGCGAATCTGACAAAAGCTGACAAGGCCGTACTTCACTGAAAAGGAGAATTTCACTCCAGAGATAGTCTGGATTTGAATGTTACTCTCTCCAACGGTAACATTCAAATCCACACTATAAATACAAACTCAAGCTGCATTTAGAAGAGTGGAGCAGATGTGAGAGAGAGTGCAAGTTCTAGGGAGGCATAAGGAGGCACCATCTTCATCAAGAACACTGACCCTGAGTTCTACATTGTCATATTTGAGTGTTCTAGTTTGTATACTCGAGTCTATCATATACATCCTAAGCTTAGAGAGATTTTCCCAATCCTAGCTTTCAGGCTAAAACCATGTAAGGGAAAATCTCACCTAGTTGGAGAAAGCAACACCAAACCCAAACCCTTTCCCGAGTGTTAGAGTTAGTGGTTGAAGTTATGTGTGGAGAGGCAGTCCCTGAGAGAAGAGGGATGTGAGGCCAGTTCGAGAGGCAGCTCCGCGGAGGGGTGTGAGTCCAGTTGAGAGTGCACCTTGGCACGTTAAAAACAAGCTAATCCTTAGTGGATTATCCTGTTCAATCAGGTTAGTGGATGTAGGAGCTTGAGCCTCTGAACCACTTTACTTTGTTGTGTTCTTTATTGTTTTACTGATTTGCTTAAGCACTGCACTGACCACTCATTTACAAAGCATTTCAGTGCACTCCAGTGTTTAAAAAAAAATATAAATTCCCAAATGCAAATATTTTCACGGGACCATCACTAATTGACGAATTGCTACCGCACACTTCTGTAGTGGTGAGAAACCTTTTCGCCCCACCGCATCGACTCTCCACTGAAAATATGGATCATAAGATTCCAACGCTTCTACAATACGAAGAAATAAGTCTTTACCCATTCGAAAACATCGTCGGAAGATATTACTTCCATATGTTGAATTTTCAACGAAGTAGCCATTCACTAGGCGAGTGTGTGCACCCTCATGATCTCGATTGATGTATTTTCTTTTCTTAGGGGTGTTGGAAGAAGCGCTCAACATCTCATTAAGAAATCTTCGTTGCTCTTGTACCTCACGCACCAATTGCTCCATCGGTGATTGATTAAGTAGCTCATTTAGCTCATCGTCGTCACTGACACTAGTGCTTGAATGATTATAAGATGAAGACATGTTTGATATGGTTGAAAATATTATGAGGATTAAGAAACTTATGTAGTGAAGAGATGAGAAGCCAACTACTAGATATATAGTAGTATTTCTAACGGCTAATTTTTCAAATGGCTAGTTTTTCAAACGACTAGTTTTCCAACGGCTAGTTTTTCAAACGACTAGTTTTCAACGGCTAGTTTTCAACTACTAATCTTCAAATGCTAATTTTCAAACGACTAATTTTTGCAACGACTATATTTAAAACATACATATCTAAAATTACATTATATTAAATAACATCAGAAAATTACATAGATTACTGAATAAAACTACGGAAGTGGATAACAATGTTAAGCAAACTAAGAAATAGCAAATACAAGTAATAAATAAGTAAACATAAACTACTGTTTTTTTTTTTAAATTCCCCAATTCATCCTGATTTCATCACAATAGAAGTTATGTGCCTCAAGTACTTCTAGTGTCATTTTGGTGGTATCCTTCACGAGGGCTTTCCACTCACCTTTTTTTGTTATTCGTTCCAATGCACTTGTATTTTTCTTTGCCAATTCAATTGTCGTTTCTTCGATTTCATTTAACCTCTTGTTCAACTGTTCGGCTTCTTTCGGGGTTGGCTTTTCCCTTAGCTTTTCTCTTTGCCGCTTTCTGTCCAATTGGACGAGTACGATGTGCACTGACATCCTCGTTTCCACTCGTATCTGGATTGGAAGAGCAGTTTCCTCCAAACTCATTAGTCTTCATCATCTTTGTTGGACGAACATCCATATCACATTTTTCGAATTTAGGACACCTCTTCAAACGTAGCCAACAACTGCGAAGTTTAAATCCGTTCTTCGCACACTCTTCACTATACACTTTTTGTGTCTTTTCATAAATATCTGCATCACTGCACCCACTCTTCCACACGTCCAACTGCTGATTATAGATTGCAGCAAATTGTTTTGTTTTTTTCTGAATATCGTAATACTTTGATTTTAATGTTGCTGAAGATCTCTTTGGCCTATTTGCCGGACGAGTGTTGTTATACTCCGCCGCAATCCTCTGCCACATTTGCTCCATCTTCTGGTCATTTCCAATCATAGAATCTTGGCTAACATTGATCCAATATTCTGTTAGCAATTCTAACTCTTCATCAGTGTATCCCGTTGACAACTTCTCGTCGGATTCCGACGCACTGCCAATATTAATGCCTCCCACTCCTGGAGGAGAAAATTAAGTCGACCTCCCAGAAGACGGTGTTCCGCACTCTTTATCACTGCTCCCTCCATCGGTGCTACTTCTTCTCGATGAGTTTGAAGGAGATATTCTGTATGAATGGGGGGGCATGGAATGAACCAAATAAATTGGAAATCCGGAAGAATTCATCGGTAAATCCAAGTTAATTGGAAAATTGGGAGAAATTGGAAAATTTGGATAGTTGGGAAAATTTGGATAGTTGGGGAGATTTTCTGGACGAATGTTGGAATTTTGAGGACAAACATTGGTATTTTGTGGACGAATATTGGGATTTTGAGAAGATGAATTTTCTCCCAAAAATTTAGAATTGTAAAAATTCTCCCAATTATTTTGATCCATGATTGAGAAAATTACAATAAAAAATTAAATTTTGATTGAGATGAAAACTTTTTTTTTTTTTGTGAAAGAAGAATTTACTGCTTCCTATTTATAGAAGATGGGGTTGAAACATATATCCGTTAGAATTATTAATTACCGTTATAATCCTATCAAATGAATTTCTAAAAAAAAGGAAGGGTAGAATCTTGCCGTTGGAAACGGTCAAAAACATTTATCCAAGCTTCTGCATGTTCAATATTGGAAACGGTCATAAGCATTAAAAAAAATTGTGGCGAGACCCACAAAGCAGCAGCCTACTTGCGCGTCGGTCCACGCTAAAAAAACCAATTCATTTTGATAGGTGTGTTACTCACGCACCTTATTCCACTCTCTCCTCTTTTCTCCCTATTTTTCCTCTACACAGGTACGTTCAGACCTTCCTCCAAATCCCTTCCTTGCCACATCATCACTTCTACAATGTTGTTTTTATCATTCTCTAGGTAGGGTAGTATTCCACATGGGATCTCTACCTCCCATTGTGGATGCCATTACGCACATTATTACCATGATGGTCTATTTGGTTCTTACGTGTCTAAATTCAATTGGGCGTACCATTTACATCTAATCAAATCATTCATAACCTATGTTACACGACTAGGGGCGCTAATACGAGGCGATACGGGCGTGGGGATACAGATTTAAAAAAAAAATTAAGGTATGGTTATTCATAAAAAAAATACATTTGCTTATTTATATTTTATTATATATAACACCTAAAAAATATTTTAAAATTTTGTACATCAAATGTATATAATTCAAAAAATTTATGACCCAAAACTTAAGTATATTCATAATTTAATATAATTAAGTGACAAAACGTCAATTCAAATTTTATTAGTCCAATACATGTGTCATAATAGTGAATTCAACCTATTCTGGACTCGGCTCAAAAATATATGAATAGACTAAGATTGATTAAAGTACAAAAATTATGGTAAACACAAGCCACATTTGTCTTACTTCCCTCGTTCCTTCACTGATATCTTTAATTAGAAAAGTTAGTTTAGCCTTACTAAATTCGACTTGGAAAGAAGTCTAACTCGAGTTAAATCGAATAATCCTTGTCATCTAAACCTTATTTGCAAATGTGAACAAGATGGAACTTGGAATGATATTGTGAAATGATTATATTTAGGTGAATTTCTAGCAGCTCGATCGGTGATATTATCGGGGTGTATGGAGGTGAAATTGGGAAGGCTATGGAATTTATGGAAGCATTATCCTGGATAAAAAAAATCTACAACTGGTTGAAGGAGACGCAAAAGTCGTAGTGGACAGTCTCAAAACCCTAAGTCGCTTTTAACTGGTATGCATAATTGTTAAATTCCTTTGTTAAGTGGATTGGCAATACAATAACGCACGCTATTACTAGGTCTGCTCGTTTTTATGAGAGTCTTGGTTGTTGGGTTGATCTACCAATGTTTTTGGTTGGACTCCCTATTGAAGCTTGTCCTTGTGGCTAAATAATAAGAAACTTATGTTTAAAAAAAAACCTTATTAGCTCATAAATTACATTTCATTTAGCTCTTTCACAGGGCGTATGCCACCACACAAAGGACACCACTTGAGGCCAACTTTTTGGAACCATCAAGACTAGTCCTTACGACTGCTAAATTGGGTAAATGTGGTTCAACGTGATCAATTATTCTAACTTTCGCTGGTCTGGGAGATGGAAAATAAGTGAAATGTATCGAAAGTTCTTAAAGATGAAGAAATGAAAGAAGAGCTCACTTGCATTATTTATGTGTGCTTCTACAACTCTTTTTCACTCTTTACTCTACTCTAATTTCTTCTTAGGTCAGAATTAGCAGGCCATTAAGCAAAATAACTTAAGAAGGCGGCGTCTTCAAACCTCTCTCGACTCCACAGGTGACTATCTCTTAATGCCTTGTCCCTCTCCTTAACCTAGGTCTAAGATTAAAATGTGAGGTCAGAGGCGTCTGACCCACCCAAGATAGGCAAGGATCAACGACTTCTTTTTGGTTTAGTCTTTATCAGCGATCAAACAAACAGACGGTGTATTGTTATCTTTATTTCTATTACGAATGACATACTTCATTAGCTCCCTCCATGTGTCCACTAACGCTCATGTCCATAGCAAATATAAGGCAAAAAAATACTTATTAAAGCAACATAATTAGGCATTTATTACGTTCGATAAAGCAGGATGGCATTTTGGGCCCATATCTTGCATCACTAGAAGAACCTAAAAACACCATGAACTCCTATGAAGGATGAGAGGTTCTCGTATCTGGACTAGTTTCTACTTCAGACTTTGAAAATGGGTCCTAGTATTAGGGTCCACATCTTTAGTCCATAATGGAAAATGTAAATGGTTAGGATTCATTAAGAAAATATAGAGTCCGTGTTATGATATTTTTCCTTGGTTTCTCTTATTTTGATTTTGATGATGATAAAATGCATAGTATTGTATATTGCTGCCCACTAACATTGCAGGAATAGGGAAGATAGAAGAAACTTAGAGTTTTTCTAAGTTTACAGCAAAAGGAATGGAGTTTACAGCTGCAAAATTGGCATGGATACAATATTGTGGCTACTCAATTTTATTGATTGATAATGTATGATATATATATATATATATACGACAAATTGAGTGTTCTACAAGTAATTTAGAAATCGAACTAAATATCTACATACATGGAAATAACATAAAAAATAATATGGAAATAATCTGTATAATCTTGACTATTATAGATGCGTATATTTTGACGATTACTTCAAATCTTTTTACTTGGCAACAATATCTCTAATAGGCCCTCACAAGATAGAGGATCCGCAGGATACTCCAATCTTGGAACGAAATAATTAAACTTTAACTAATATAATATGAACGTGAGAGTAACAATATGAATATAGAAATATTGGTAGTCAAATGTGGAGAGTGGGGGAGGGAGGGAGAGACACAAAACGATGACAATATGCAAGACAAAAGCGAAGAAAGACTAAGAAACAATGATAGAAAGAGAGACAAAACACTTATACCGTTGCACGAGATTGTAAAAAAAGACAGTAGAGAAGGAGAATAAAGAGATACAAAAATTGGAGTAGCCACGCCTAACACAAGACAACGACGGGAGCATGAGATCAGAGGTGGACAAGATAGACAATGGAGAAGTAAAAGAAAAATATATTTTTAATAGATGTTGAATTAAGATGGCTATAGACATGAGAAGAAAAATAAACATATATTGCTCATTAGAGACTGACTGAGAAAATATACGACAAGAGAATAAGAAGAAAAAAACATACACAACAGGAGAAGAAAAAGAAATATACATGCCCAGGATGTGGGCGTAAGCCAAAAGGCTCTAATACCATGTCAAGGATACAATATTGTGGCTACTCAATTTTATTGATTGATAGTGTACAATATATATACACAACATATTGAGTGCTCTACAAGTAATATAGATTGCTCTACAAGCAGTTTAGAAATCAAACTAAATCTCTACATATATGGAAATAATATTAAGAATAATATAGAAACAGTCTGTACAATCTTGACTATTATGGGCGTGTATTTTTTGACGATTTTTTCAAATCTTTTTACTTGGCAACAATATCTCTGACAAGAATATCAACCCTACAGTTGAAGAAGACTTTACAGCTGAAGGATCCAATTCTACAATTAGAGGAAGAACCCTACATCTCTAGAAGGAAACTTGCTGATTATTTAATAATCATGCCTGGATGAGTGGAGTATTGATTGTATACACTCACTCACAAGGTCTGAAAAAGTCAGGAGAATACCAGTTCTTAATCTTAATCAGTAGAAACAAAGTTCCAAGTGTTTAGTTGACCAAACTATTAGCTAACACAAGAAGACAAACTGTACTATACTGGAGGGTGAAGAACAAGACAAGAAGCTTTAATTAGCTGAAGTAAATGCCTAAAAAAATAGGAGCGTTTCAAATTCAAAATTCAAGACCCTCCAACGAATAAGAGCCTCCCAACCTCTATAAACAGGAGTATACACTCCAGAGGACAATAACAACAACACACAAACTCTCAAGCATTCTACTATAAAGCAAATCTACAGCTACTTGTTCTGCAAAATTCTAATTGTGATTCATAGGATTAGATTGCTAGGTCTTCTTTTAGTTTGAATCACCTTTAGTTGGTGTTCTTCACAAAATTACTTTTACTTGTAAAAATCTATCTTGTCTAGATATTTTTTGTCGTTGTGAGTATCTGAGTGAAGTTGTAATCTGAGTCAATAGGTACTCCACTAGAATTATATAGTCTAAGTGAGGTCTATATTTTAGGGATAATATTGTTGTAATCTGAGTGAAAATCTAAGTAAGCGCAAGCAAAGTGTGTAAGACTTGCTGAGTGAATTTGGCACTTAAGGGTGTAATAATGGATGTAGGAGGATTACACCACCTCTGAACCACTATAAATCTTTTTCCTTGCATATTTCATTATTTCATTAAGTTACATTCATTATTTCTTATAAAACTTGCATTAAATCTGTTGAAACAACCATGTTAACAAGTTGTAGACTTGAATAGTCACTAAGTTGAGGACTTGTGTTAACAAGAGTTTTTATTGCACTTACACTATTTATTTTTTCGTTGCACTAGATCTCTCAATACACTTTCAAAAGTGTTAGAATCTAACTCCAAATTTGTTTAAGTTGTTTTGGTCTGAACTTATTCTTGTATACTCAGTGTCTTTATAGTTTCTCAAGTATACAACTGCGTAGTTAAAACCTTTTATAAAAATGTAAAGTTTCAGAGTTAACTGGTGACGACCGTGTAGTATTTGTATCCTCATTTTTCGATATTGCGGATGCGCTGAACCATCGATCATCACATCTTCAGGGACATGGTCGATCATATTTCCCAAGGGACAACTTGCTGATGAGCATTACCTTGCTCACTCACGGGTTGATCGTATAAGAATTCGAGTAAGGCGAGCTAATTATAAAAATACATTATTCAAGAGTGAAACTAAGATTTTTTCCCCTTAAAAACTAAAAGAAAAGGTTTGTGCACAATGTCTATTCTAAACTTAAGGGGAAAATTTTAGTCTAACAAATCATCATACAATTAGGACGTCTAGAGACCTAATACTTTAAAGCCAAAATGAGAGTATTACTTAGGTCACACAACTCAACATATAGTGCACCCTAAATTATTAAGGGTTGAGGAAAAGGTAACCACTTAGCACCAGTGAGAACAATCTTCCCAAAAATAAAAATTAGCAGCACTATCTTGGGCTGCTTCATCCGATACATTAATCCAGGAAAGATTTATGGCTCATACTGTAATAACAAAATTCTTGCAATAAATACCATAAAAGTTTGCATTATCATTCTTCAGTATTTTCTATTAAAAATACAACCGAACCATCAACAATATATGAAAGGCAGTAAACAAACCACTCATACTTGAAAAGGCATTAAGAGCATAGGCAAGCCATTCAAGCCGAATGGGGAATTTAACATCACAAGAAGCAACTATGTTCTGAATCTTGAAATCCCACAAGTGAACAAAATAATATTGAATCAAATGGCATAACACTCTATCCCCAAAATGGGAAAAATAGTTGATATGCTCTATGATGAGAATATAGAGAAAGTCAAGAAGAAAGGGCATGTAGTACCTTAAACTTTCTTGGGAAGCCAAGCTTTTGAATGATTCTAGCATACCGAAGTAAATTGGGAGATGTTCATTGAAAGTGAGAAAACAATGAAGAAAAAGATGTACATAACCAATTAACCATGTAGGAGATGTTCTTCAAACTACCTAGTCATTAATTAATAAAATATATGCATAATAATGTAAAAATAAATAAATAAAATAAAAATTTAAAATCCTTCTTAATAAAAGAAAAATAAAAAACTCAGAATGTCCCTTTAGTCAAATAATTAAGGTAAGCATGGACATCAGATGAAATGCTATACCTTCTAAGCAGCCAATTTCAATTGTCGTTCACTCTTGGCCCCTGTACAAACCTAAAAAACAGCAAGGGAAAAATAGTTCACAAGGGAAGGAATCATCATCATCAGTATTAAACTCATCAAAAGACCAATTTACTTCTTCAAGTTTAAAAAGTTTAATTTGAAATCAACCAATATAATTGTTGATAATCGATTCTAATCACTTGGATTAGTGGTTATTTTTAATTGAAATTAAGATCACCAAGCAATAACGTGTGATTGATTACTATTGTAAATAGTAAATACGATAGATCGGGATTAAGAAAATGTAAATATGAGTATTGATTTCGTATTTATTTCGTATATATGTGCAGATTTAGGTGTATGAGTGTGCGTATGCAAAGTTTGGTTGTATTTATGAATTTGTATTTTTTTTATTATTGAAAATTTAGTGTTTTTATACAAGTCCTCCAAGTAGGAGGTAGAATGACCTTTGCTCTCCCATGTGTGCATGCTTGACACATGGAGTGTTGACTATATGACCTTATCTAAGCAAATTTCTATCCTCTAAGCTATTAGCTCGTATTAGTAAGTTGTTTGTCTCTTTTGGACTTGTCATTGGGGAATTTTTAGCTTAATCTGATTGGTCGATTAGCTTTCTATCTTGGCACTTTGGCTAAAGTAGCTCACCATGGTTTTATTTGTATTCGGAAGGTTCTTACTTTGATGTAGCTCGCCTAGCTGGAGTAGCTCGTCTGACTACTCCAGGTCGGCCAGGCTTGATTTGTCTTGCTTAATCTTGCTTCTTGTGGGGTTAATTAGCTTGAACCTATATGCCTTAAGTGGGATGTAACTCGCCAATCAACAATAATAACAGTGTGTGTGTGTGTATATATATAAATAGTGCAGCTTTCGAAAGTTACCTAAGTATCAACAGAAAATAATTTGCACTTACCATCTTTCCAGATGCAAAAATTAGAGTCGTCATTCTTTATTCTCTAATCCGCATAATCATGGCAACAAAACGCTGAAATCCCATTAAAGTGTTATTAGATATGTCGATAAACATAAAACCGGTAGATCCAACGAGAAATTCCGATTTCTAGGTTAATATGATTAAGACATAAATAGTACTTGGTAACAGGAAGCAAAACCTTCAGCCTCAACCAAGCAAGAGTAGAAATAGTATTAAAGTATACTTTGCAACTGATGTGTTATAGATTATTGGAACTAATCCATTTACGCAAATATTTATCAAATTCATTTAGATCTAAGTTCATCATCTTATCTTCGAAGGACCAACAAATATATTATTTTACTAAAAGAATCTAGCTAATCAGCATCAACATTGGTGATTGGAGGGGACATGTATGGAATTGACACTCTGAGAACTTTGAGCTTACTCATTTAACCTGCTTTATTAAACATAATGCATGCTCAACTAAGAACCAAGGTAATCAAATTCGCGGCACATCAGTACTCGAATACAAACATCGGGAATTTTCAAAATCTTACACTAAAAATAAATGTCATACAAAATTAAATTATCATGAGGTTACTCATCGTCATGCCCAATTTTACCAACCCATTATCATGCCCAATTTTATTAACTATGAACTACTACTCTTTCTTTATTTTACTTAACCATTTATTCACCTTTAATTTCATAAATTTGCAAAGAAAAAAATCAGCATGCAGAAAAAGGTTATCATAAAAACAACAGTCATTTATGGTTATGTCATTCAAAATATATTATCCACTAAACAATTATCTATACCGTGGAGAGAGAAAAATAAATCCAAACTAATACACACATTTAATGCATTCACGGTGAGTATTAGTAAGACCACATTGTAAACTGTATTTCATGGATAAATAAATAAAATTAAATGAAAATAATAGTTCATCATTCCACATAAAGAGTTATTATGCTAGTTGCAAATTGAGTAATTGGGTGAGCAGTAATATGTAAGACATCAATTGTTTTATACACATGGAGATCATTGCAATGTGATTTCTCTAAAGTACTTTTCCTTTTCTATGACAACCAGATATAAGTTTTTCCTCAATTTGATAATGGATTTCGTTCATGAGACTATGTACGAGGCTTTAACCAAATTTGTAACGCCCCAGTTTTCCAAAATGTAGAATTTGACATTTCAGAAATCCGAGTCGTCACTTAGTGATCAAAAATCCAAAAATTAACTTTTTCTTTTGCATAAAACACAATTAACAACTTTACATAGACAACGGAAATATATAATTTTTGTTTTGAAACGCGGCGGCCCTTTATTTTAATTTTCATACGAGGATCTTTATAAAAAGTTTGACGCAAAACATACGTTAAACACAAACACCATAAATAATTAATCATCGAGAGACCATGAGACTGTTTGTCATTCCGACATATGATAATAGTCATAGAGAACAATAATAGTACACCTAAATCTTAAATATCAATTCCATAATATCACCGGACTTGTATCACACCTCCACCCTTCATCATACTCTGAATTTTTTTATAAAGAGGAGGGTCAGATTTGAATTCTCAGTGTGGGCGGTCTGCATGCTATTATATATTTGGGCAAAACAAATATGATCATTTTATAAAATATTTTAGTATCATGTTATCAAACCATCATGTAATATTCCTGGCGCCGAGCTACAAATGCCAGGCCGTCAAACATAATAAATAATTCCCTGGCATCGAGCCACATAGGTCAGGCCGTCAAACATAATACATCATTCCCTGGCGCCGAGCCACATAGGCCAGGTCGTCAAACATAATAAATAATTCCCTGGCATCGAGCCACATAGGTCAGGCCATCAAATATAATAAATCATTCTCTGGTGCTGAGCCACGTAGGCCAGGCCGTCAGACATAATACATCATATAGCCCGTAGGCTCGCCCGAAGGCATCATGGCGCCTAGCTACAGAAGCCAGACCATTACGTATCGTTTAAGATACCATATATTATGTAATAACCATGTAACCCGACCCGAAGGTCAAAAATTTATAATACCAACAAACCATATAATATTCCAGGCAATGCAGTAAAAACCATCCACCTTAAACGCTTTTCATTCATAAAACTTATCCCCCGTTCGTTCACCAGTCAATCCTCATCACAGTGGCCGTACACAACCTAGCACATTCTTATTTACTTCAGTTATCGATGTCATAGAAGTTCTTCTTAAAGTTTATACATGTTGGTTCGATAAGGACTTGTATTTCACTTAGTGTTTTATTGCTTATAGAGTTTACCAAAAGCTTTTAATATTGGTTCGATAAGGACTTATATTTCACTTAGTGTCTGAGAATATGAATCTCATCTAGGAATATTTAGTATATTTAAGTATTTTAGGGTTTTCATAAGGTTTTCCTTTATTCTTTTCTCTTTTAAGGATGCACATAGAAAGATATAGTCCTTACTCTAAAATTAACACTAAACAACACATCATTCACATGTATTCACATAATATTCTAGTGAAATAAGTCAATCCCTATCATATTCATCAAGTTAAGTAAGAAAACAGTCCGTTCTTAAGTTAAAATGGAAAAACAGTTTGAGGAAGCCACATCCGAAGGTGAGCAGATTGCTCCTTCGGATGTTCGTCCCCTAACTTTAACCCTTTTTGAAAAATACTAAAACACATTCATTTACCATGAAATTTAAATAGTAGGTACCTTTTTAAGTTTAATTCACATATAAAATTTGTTTCATGCCATTTAGTTTAATAAAATATGAGTTATAGGTTCATTTCCAAAATGCGACATTACTTTCCAGTAGCTCACAGTATGTGTGCAGTGCCAAAGATAATTTTGGTAAAACTATTTATACTCATGTAAAAATCATGGGAAAATACATGGAGATAGCTAACTTCATTTAGTATTATATCATAATTTTTGTAAAATCCAAAATTGACTCGAAAGATACATTTTAGCCTATGAAAATGAAAAATCTAGCAATTTCGTCACACATTATTTAAAAATTCATAACTTATCAAAGAAAATTCCGAATTGACTCAAACCAGTGTAAAATGAAATCTAACTTGATCTTATTTCATGAAATATAAAAATTTTACAAAAATATGTAACATTTCAAGTTCAAATATTTGTACAGAAGCTTCAAAACATTGTTCATAGTGTGATATTTGTGCATACTTTCACTTGTATTTCCTATTTCACAACTATCATGCCACTAACATTTTAACACCTTAATACACATCATTCAAGACTCCATTTAGCATTTATTTGAATATTCAAGGACAAGATAGCCCTAATGTTTCATGGTTTCTAAGTAGCAACAAAAACAGTGACATTTCAAGGAAAACATTCATATTAGCTATGTTTTGAGTTGAAGGATTTTACAACCTTTGTAGACTTGTCTTCTTAAGCTAGAGGGCCTTATTAGCTCTTCAATATTTTAGTTCTTGATGTGTGTGAGGGCTCATTTAAAGAAATTCCTTGTTTTGAGCTAAAACAAAACAAGAGATGAAGTTAGAAGATGAAGATATAAGATTTCATGAATTCGAAAGAGAGGGGGAGAAGAATGGCCCATTTCTTGCTTGGAGATGGCTTCAAACCTTCACACCAACACCTAGGAAAGCTTGGATCATGAATTTGGAGTTCTCCCTATGGTTGCAATTGGGAGAAGAAAAGCTTCTTCTCCCTTGTAAAAAATGGTGGCTGAAAATGGGGGGGTGAAATGAGGGAGTTTTCTTGTGTTCTTTTGTAGGATTTTCTAGCAGACAAAATGAGAGAGATTGAGGCCTATTTATAGAGGGAAAAGAGGACTAATTGTTGGATATGAGGGGAATAGGGAAGAGGGGTATATGGCATAGGGGAATGGGGAGGTATGATATGTGTTTTTGAATAAAAAATTGAGGTATGGGCCTTTGACTTGGGGAGAGGGGGTATGGCTTCATCTTGACTGTTTTTCCAGCAGTATGGACGAAATTGTAGGCCCCATGGCTGCCCAATTGGTCTCCTTGGTATTTTCGGACACGATGTTGTTTTCGGTGTTGAAATCGGGTGTTTTTCGGCTAGGTTTTGGGCTCCGAAACTCAAAATTTTTGCTCGTTTTATCATCCAAAAGTTTAGATTTTTATTTTACTTTTTAAAATGGATATTTAAATTTATTTTATCACAGGTGTCTTGGATTGGGTTCGTATTTATTCATCGGATTCGAAATTCGGGTTTTTTAGTGTTTTTCGTTCGACTTTTGGCGACAAAGGTATAATTGTAATTGAGATTATTCCATTAAGTTAAAGGCTTAAAATTTCATATTCTAGGATTTCATTTTACTTATTTTGTCAATCCGTATAAATTCGTTTCGTAGTTACAGTGCTAGGAGTGCTCCCGGTTTCGATTTTCGACCAACCGCTGCGTAGAAATCGATTTTTAAAACTCATTGCTATTAAACGAATAATGAATCAACAAAATTAAAATAATTATAACATAATAATAATAATATTAATAGTATAAAACCTTTTTTTTGTTCGGGGTATTACATCCTACCCTCCTTAAAAGAATTTTCGTTCTCAAAATTTATCCCACCTAGTTATTCTAGATGCTGCGGATATTTGGTGAGGATTTCAACTTCTCGTTTTTAGGTAGCTTCCTTCTAGCCGTGTCGACTCCAAAGAACCATTACTAAGGGCACTTCTCAATTCCTCGGGACGTGGACTTTTCTTTTCGAGTATGGATATGGGTACCTTTTGATATGATTAGTCACGAATTATCTCCAAGTCTTTGATATTTGATGACATGATCTGGGTCCCCAATGTATTTGTGGATGTGAAGGGTGTCATGCACTTTGTGATAGCTGGGACGGTAGGGTTAAGCAGTAGGCTATATCTCTAACTTTGCCTAAGATATCGAGAGGCTGATAAAATCGGGCTTCAAAATCCCTCTCTTCCCGTACAAATTAACCCTTTCGTTGGCACAATTTGTAGGAAAACTTTCATTCCAACTTTAAAACGAATATCCTTTCTACGGGTATTAGTGTAGGATTACTGGCGATCTTGAGATGTCCTGACCTTCTCCTTCAGGCAAAGTTGCACTATAAGTACGAGATCTATTGTGAGGGCACTACGCTATTTTACGACTTCTAAATTTAAGTGGGAAAAGTCCTTGACTAACTTCTCCGACGTGATGTGCTTTGCGTTGAGCTTCTCGCTCCCTTTCTTTGTACTTGGTAGCCTTATGGGGAGGGTGATTCAAACTCTTAGCCTAGATTGGAATCCATAGGGAGTGAGACGTCGACCTTCAGGGGTTTCAACATTTATTTCTTGATTCACATACCTGATCATTACTTTATTCTTGACTAGTTAGTACAATCCTAAGATTTAGTCAAACTCTTCACCATTAGTACTTGGGGGTTGGTTTCTACTTGATGGCTTCCTATTTCTAATTCTAGTTCTTCAACTAATGAATTGATCCCTGATGATTTCCCCTGAGGAAATATCTTACACTCAAGTCTTCGTCTTTAATGCTTTTAATACCTCTTTTAGGAGTATCAAGTACTGATATCATACCTGTTATGGTCTCACTCTGTGTTGCGCAGTCCTGCTCTTCCTCGCCATCGTAGATAGCATTCACATAAGCTCTTCCTTCTTTCTCTTGAGCTGGATCATTCCTTCTAGGGTGGTGGTTGACTGGGGGCTATTGGCCAGCCTGAAAGTTCCTGGAAGGATGTTGTCTGAGCCGAGCATTCATAGCCTGAACGGGTCGTGGATTTCCTAGTGGAATCTGGTTGACTGGAACTTCCTGGCACTACTTTGCCTTGTGCCCAGGCTTGCGGCAGCGGAAATAGATAAGTGCTCCAACTATACACCGTCCATGATGCATTTTTCCACAACTAATGCAGAGTGTGGCCTGCGTACGTTCAACCATAGGGTTAGTGGAGGTGTTCCCTCTTGTTGGCTGATTCTGGGGGCATTTGAAGTTGGGCTGCCAGTTCTTGTTCTGGGCCAAAGAAGATGGAGTGGCCTTAAACTCCAACCCTAGACCGATGGAGATGCTTAGGGCCAGGTCAAACACCTCACTATAGCTCTGGAGTCTCAATCCGGCTACTACTCCTGCAACTTCAGGGCGTAAACCTCTTTCAAATCGGCGTGCCTTCCTTTCATCATCCCCTACTAAGTAGGTGGCGTAGGGGGACAACCGGTTAAAGCGCCTCTCATACTCAGTCACCGATAGTGTTCCTTGTTTGAGGTTGACAAATTTTGTCTCCTTCAGATCCCTCAACACTTGTGGAAAGTACCTCTTCGGGATGGCTTCCTTAAACTCTTCCCATGTAATCACTGCTCGAACGTTGTCAGACAAAGTCCTCTCATAAGACTTCCACCACTGGGCTGCGTCTTCAGCTAGCTGAAACTTGGCGCATGAGACCTTCTACACTTCAGTCAGGGTCATATGGTTGAAGATTCTCTCCATATCAGCAATACATTCCTTAATCTGGGTAGGACCCTCTTTCCCAGTAAGTCTAGGTGGTTGGAGATGTCGAAACTGCTCAACATACTCGTTCGGTCGAGGCACATAGTGGTGAGCATGATGTGCAGGCGGGTGCGGTGGAGCTTGTTGATGAAGGTAGTTCTGCAGTGAGTTTAAAAATTCACGTGCCATATCTGCTCCGGATTTGATATTTGGTGGGTCCTTCCTTACGAATTCCTGTGATGGTTCTGTCTGATTTCTAAGGGGCCTTCCGCGCCTAACCATGTCGCAAATCTAGAAGAAGGGAGGAGAATATTACCTATTTTAGATATGAAAACAAAATAGAATTCAATCAATGTGACAACATTATGTGTAGCACCAATCATACAATAGGGACAACAAAAGGTGGGCGCATGCTACTGCAGTCAACGGTCGATGATTGGCTCAACTATAGTAGTCGGGAACCACACATATGCCATCGAACAAGTGACTAGATTAAAGTAACGGATAGAATACATAATACGCAAAAGTGCTTATATAATATATATTAAAATAGGTTCGGGAAAAATAACTCTCTTGCAAAATATTATATTAAAATAAGAACACCTAAAGTCCGATGTATACTTAGGCGTCCATAGCAAGGGGTAAAGTCTAAAAGGTTAAAAGAAGAAAATAGGTTAATCGTACTGTATAAGAAAAGGATAAGGGTTCAATGTTCTAGTGGGGTATACATATAATTTAATGATTCAACAGTTCGTAAAAACACTTTTCAAAATATTTCCATAAGAAAATCATACCTCGGGGTGCTCGACCGTAGGAGTGGATACGTTCCGATGGTCATTTCATATTCACTAAATAAATTATAAGTTGAAAATGATATTTCCTTGGAAAAAGGTCAAAATTTTCTTTAAAATATTTCGAAATTCGAAGGAAAGATAAGTTTTTGGCCAAAAATTTTAACCGCGCTCTGATACCACCTGTAACGCCCCAGTTTTCCAAAATGTAGAATTTGACATTTCAGAAATTCGAGTCGTCACTTAGTGACCAAAAATTCGAAAATTAACTTTTTCTTTTGCATAAAACACAATTAACAACTTTACATATACAACGGAAATATATAATTTTTGTTTTGAAACGCGGCGGCCCTTTACTTTAATTTATTTAAATTTTCATACGAGAATCTTTATAAAAAGTTTGGCGCAAAACAAACGTTAAACATAAACACCATAAATAATTAATCATCGAGAGACCATGAGACTGTTTGTCATTCCGACATATGATAATAGTCATAGAGAACAATAATAGTACACCTAAGTTTTAAATATCAATTCCATAATATCACCGAACTCGTATCACACCTTCACTGGCTCAAGCTCCCCTTCATCATACTCTGAAATTTTTTAAAAAGAGGGGGGGTGAGATTTGAATTCTCAGTATGGGCGGTCTGCATGCTATTATATAGTTGGACAAAAACAAATATGATCATTTTATAAAACATTTTAGTATCCTGTTATCAAACCATCATGTAACATTCCTGGCGCCGAGCCACAAAGGCCAGACCGTCAAACATAATAAATAATTCCCTGGCGTCGAGCCACATAGGCCAGGCCATCAAACATAATACATTATTCCCTGGCGCCGAGCCACATAGGCCAGACCATCAAACATAATAAATAATTCCCTGGCGCCGAGCCACATAGACCAGACTGTGAAACATAATAAATTATGCTCTAGCGCCGAGCCACGTAGGCCAGGCCGTCAGACATAATACATCATATAGCCCGTAGGCTCGTCCGAAGGAATTATGGCACATAGCTACAGAAGCCAGAACATTACGTATCGTTTAAGATACCATATATCATGTAATAACCATGTAACCCGACCCGAAGGTCAAAAAATTTGTAATACCAACAGACCATATAATATTCCAGGCAATGCAGTAAAAACCACCCACCTTAAACATTTTTCTTTCGTAAAACTTATCCCCCGTTCGTTCACCCATCAATCCTCGTCACCGTGGCCATACACAACCTAGCACATTCTTATTTACTTCAGTTATCGATGTCTTAGAAGTTCTTCTTAAAGTTTATACACGTTGGTTCGAAAAGGACTTGTATTTCACTTAGTGTTTTATCGCTTATTGAGTTTACCAAAAGCTTTTAACGTGACTGGTGTTTACTGAGAATATGAATCCTCATCTAGGAATATTTAGTATATTTAAGTATTTTAGGGTTTTCATAAGGTTTTTCTTTATTCTTTTCTCTTTTAAGGATGCACATAGAAACATATAGCCCCTACTCTAAAACTAACACTAAACAACACATCATTCATATGTATTCACATAATATTCGAGTGAAATAAGTCAATCCCTATCATATTCATCAAGTTAAGTAATAAAATAGTCCGTTCTTAAGTTAAAATGGAAAAACAGTTTGAGGAAGCCACATCCGAAGGTGAGCAGTTTGCTCATTCGGATGTTCGTCCCCTAACTTTAACTATTTTTGAAAAATACTAAAACACATTCATTCATCATGAAATTTACACAGTAGGTAAATATTTAAGTTTAATTCACATATAAAATTTTTTTCATGCTATTTGATTTAAGAAAATATGATTTATAGGTTCATTTCTAAAATGCGACATTACTTTCCAGTAGCTCACAGTATGTGTGCAGTGCCAAAGATAATTTTGGTAAAACTATTTATACTCATGTAAAATTCATGGAAAAATACAGGGAGATAGCTAACTTCATTTAGTATTTTATCATAATTTTTTTAAAATCCAAACTTGACCCGAAAGATACATTTTAGCCTATGAAAGTGAAAAATCTAGCAGTTTCGTCACACATTCTTTAAAAATTCATAACTTATCAAAGAAAATTTCGAATTGACTCAAACCAGTGGCAAATAAAATCTAACTTGATATAATTTCATGAAATATAAAATCTTTCCAAGAATATGTAACATTTAGAGTTTGAATATTAGTACAGAAGCTTCAAAACATTGTTCACAGTGTGATATTTGTGCATACTTTCACTTGTATTTCCTATTTCACAACTATCATGCCACTAAAATTTTAACACCTTAATACACATCATTCAAGACTCCACTTAGCATTTATTTAAACATTCAAAGACAAGATAAGGTTTCATGGTTCCTAAGTAGCAACAAAAACAGTGACATTTGAAGGAAAATATTCATATTAGCTATATTTTGAGTTGAAGGGTTTTACAACCTTTGAAGACTTGTGTTCTTAAGCTAGAGGGCCTTATTAGCTCTTCAATCATTTAGTTCTTGATGTGTGTGAGGGCTCCTTGTAAGAAATTCCTTGTTTTGAGCTAAAACAAAACAAGAGATGAAGTTAGAAGATGAAGATATAAGAGGAGGAGAATAATGGCTCATTTCTTGATTGGAGATGGCTTCAAACCTTCACACCAACACCTAGGGAAGCTTTGAGCTTGAGTTTGGAGTCCTCCTATGGTTGCAATTGGGAGAAAAAAGCTTCTTCTCCCTTGTAAAAAATGGTGGCTGAAAATGAGGGGTGAAATGAGGGAGTTTTGTTGTGTTCTTTTGTAGAATTTTCTAGCAGCCAAAATGAGGGAGATTGAGGCATATTTATAGAGGGAAAAGAGGACTAATTGCTGGACATGAGGGGAATAGGGGAGAGGGGTATAGGGCATTGGGGAATGGGGAGGTATGGTATGTGTTTTTGAATAAAAAATTGAGGTATGGGCCTTTGACTTGGGGAGACGGGGTATGGCTTCATCTTGACTGTTTTTCCAACAGTATGGATGAAATTGTGGGCCCCATGGCTGCCCAATTGGTCCCCTTGGTATTTTCGTACACGATATGTTGGGAAATTGTATAGACTTATATTTGGATTAAGATGCCAAAAGGTTCCTCCTAAGTCTTTTGTAAGTAAAGTATTCAGTAGAGTTAGAATAGAATTAACCAGTTCAAATGTTAAGGAACTGAAGTACATTTACTAATTCAAATAGTGTATCTAAGAGTTGAAGAAGTCCACTCAAGAAGAAGTCCGCTGAAGAAGAAGTAAAGTGAGGAAGACTGAGTTATGAATGTTTTCTAAGTGCATTCTTACTTAGCCTATACCATCAGTAGAGGATCAAGGTCCACTGATGAGGACTAACAACGTACATTCAATGCTAAACACATTATAGTTGTTAGTTAATCTGGTTGGAACAAGGCAAATTGAATATCGGTAAAACTTGCAATAAATGAAGGAATAAGAAGGTTCTCTCAGTTGAGTTCCACCTTAAAACCAGGCAGAATTCTGAGCAAGCAGACTACGCGGCCCACTAAGAAGATGACACATATGTGTACCCTACTGACAGCCGACCTGTCACAGACTGACAAGTACCAAAAGTCTTGCTTTCGCTTAGAGCTGGTAAACAAGCAAGGTCCTTCAGTCGTTTCTTGACAAGACTTAAAGCATGAATAGAGCCGTTTGAAGATTCAACTCCAACGGGAAGATTTTCAAGAAGGTCTATAAATACAGAAGGTCGTGTCCATTTCTATGCACGGGAAACTTAACAAGAACAAACATTCTCTACACTCATAACTTACTACAAAGCACTCTAAATCACCTTTGTTTCCCAAGTGTTTCAAATTTGTAGAGAGCATTTCAAACCCTCTGTAATCGTGCTTATAGCTATATCCAAACCTTAGAAAGAGATAGTTCATCCTTAAAGCATTGAGCTAACTTGTAAGGATTATCTCACAAACAGTTGGAACCAAACCCTACTCAAAACCCTACCCAAAGTTAGGTTGAGAGTTAGAGTTAAGAGGTGTTAGTAAGCTGATTGTTGATATCAGTCTGAAAGCTGGTTGTGTTGGGAACTAGGACCTGGAATTATCCTAGTGATCAAATATCCTTAGAGGGGATTAATTTGATCAGTGCACCTTGGCACTATAACACAAGGAATTCCAAGTGAAAGGAATTCTCCTGTTTAATCAGGACATTGGACGTAGGAGATTCATCTCTGAACCACTTTACATCTTGTGCATTTACTTTATGCTACTTCTCTAAGTGTGTGTTACTCAAACAAGTTTTATCAAGCAAAATGAGGTTTTCATAAGGGCTCACTAATCCGCATTTGAAAGCTAATTAGATAGTAGTTCAACTAAAAGTCTTGAGCTTTCAGCGGAGCTGATATCTCAGTAAGCTTTCATAAGTAAATCTCAGCAGACCTCAAAGTCCACTGAAGATCTACTGTCTTGAGTTAATCTGATAAGTTTTAAAGAAAGAAGTTTGAATTTGTAACATCAGGTGTATTCTCCCCCCCCCATACACCTGTGTAACTCGTTTCGGGACCAACAAGTGGTATCAGAGCGGTGGTTCAAAAGACCATTGTTCTAAGTATACCTTGTGCTCAAAAGGTAAAAGTGTATCTGGTCAACTGAATTGATCTACTGATAATCTTGTTTAGATATTATGGCTGGCAATGCAGCTAGGGTAGCACCACCAGCAGAGAACAATATGGGAGTCAATCCCTTGAACCATATGTCCCATCACAAGCTTCCACAGTTCTCAGTGGAAAATTATGACTTCTGGATATCAGAATGAGAGCACATCTTGCCTGTGTGCATGATGAAATGTTTAGAGTAATCACAAAAAGTCCATTTATTTTTATGACTCCTAACCCAAGAACTACAGCTGAAACTATTGCAGATCCTAGAGAAGAATGGCCAAAAGATGAAGATAACTTCACTGCAGATGAAAGAAGGAGACACAACCTCAACTTCATAGCTATGAACATTCTCTACACCACCATTCCAGACTCAGTTATGGGAAGAGTGATCCATTGCCAGACTGCAAAGGAGTTATGGGATACTCTTGCTCTCATGTGTGAAGGCACTGACAAAGTTAAGGAGAACAAGCTCTTAGTAGTTGTTCAAAAATATGAGCAGTTCACCATGGAGCCTACTGAGACCATTGACCAACTTGATGGGAGGTTCACAGATATAATGAATGAGATAAACTCTCTTGGTAAAGTGTACACTAAGAGAGAAGTTGCTTTGAAAATCCTGAGCGGTTTGACCTTAAGATGGGATGTGTACTCAGTAATGGCTTATGAATTTGATCTTAACAGGAAAAGGGCTCCTGATGAGACCTCAGCTGAGAAGGGAGTTGCCTTCAAAGCTAAGGAGACTGAGCCCAAATCTCCAAAGCCATAGAAAAGTACAAAAGCAAGTAAATCTCAAAACAGAGCTGAGATGCAAGAGGAACTCAGCCTAATGGCTAGAAGGTTTGAAAAACTTAATAGTCATTTTGGCAAGTATAAAAGGTTTTACAGGGATAACAGGGAAAGAAGAAACTATCCACTAAATGACACTAGAGAATGAGAGAAAAGCTCCACTGAGATGGAGAAGAAGAAATAATACAAGAATTATTCCAAAGATGAAGGATCATCATCGAAGACTAGAGAGCCTACTGAGGAAAATGATGATGATGCCAACAGATGCTATCAATGCAAGAAGGTTGGGCACTTTCAGTATGATTGTCCTCAACTGAGCACAAAGGAAAGGTAAGAAAGGCAAGCCAAGAGAGACATAAGATATGGAGAAAGAAAAGTCATGGTGGCTGAGGATGCTGATGAAGATCTAGAGTCATCTGATGGACTGGTCTCTAACAGCAGTGATGATGACATGTGCCTCATGGCAAGAGAAGAATCTGAGGTACAATCTAAATCATCCATTTCTTTAGGACACTCACTTGAGCTCAGCTCAGAGTCAACAGTGGAACTCAATCTTCAGTCCACTTTGGAACAATTGATGATTGATTTCTCAAGGTTGCAAGAAACAAGTTTCTGTCTCCAAGATGAAAACAAAAATCTCTTGAATGAAAACTCCAAGTTAATTGAATCTGGGAATCAGGCAAATCTTAACTAAGCTAAAACTACCATTGAGTTGACAAAAGAGGTGGAAACCCTCAAGAGTCAAGAAAATGGTAAAGATCAACTGATAAAGGATCTCACTGAATCTAAGACAAGGTTAACTGAAGAGAATTTAAAATTGGTAAGCCAAATAAAGGATTCTCTCCTGAAAATTGATGTCTTACAAAAATTTGAAGAGACCTTGTTAAAAAGGATTGATGCTCTTAACAAACCCTCTCTTGCCATAGAGGAGATCCAAAGTTTTCAAACCAATCCTAACAACAAGTGTGGAATAGGCTATGTTCCAAAACCTTCAGAAGGTCCTCTGAGTGTTGCTTCTTCAAGTGGCACAAAGATAGTGTTTGTTAAATTTGTGACCTTTCAACCACAGATTTTAGATAAAGGAAAAAGACCAGCTGAAGTTCAACTAAAGAAAAGTCTAACTCAGCCAAAACTAATTAGAAATGCCCAGTTAACTAATCAATCTAGAACTCAGCAGAGGTACTATCAGTTTAGGTCTTTTCAAATGAAGCAATCTCAACTGAAAGCACCCAGGCATGAGCACTCCTCAAGGAATGACTCATATAGAAAACTTATTCCTTTTGTGCCTAAAGGAAAAGGTTCTCAATACCTTTATCAACAAAGACTGAGACCAGGTGCACCCAAGCCTAAAAAGAAGAATGTTAAGAAGGTCCATGTTCCTTCAAAGGCTGACACCCGTAGACAGTTTACTCCTAATGAACCAATGGAGGTAACTATCTATGTAGATGTTTATGGAAGATAAATTAGCCACTCTAAAGTAATTAGAACTGTGAGGCAAATTTGGATTCCGAAAGGTACAGCTAACCTGGTAGGACCCAGCACAAAATGGGTACCTAAAGCTTGATCTTGACTGCAGGGCTCAGTGGATCTCAACAAAGGAGAAGCTCTTAAATCTTCAGTCTGGTACTTGGACAGTGGATGTTCCAGGCATATGACTGGCAATAAAAGTCTCATGAGAGAATTTGTTGATAAAGAAGGTCCACAGGTCACTTTTGGTGACAATTCACAAGGAGCCACCAAAGGTTATGGTACTCTAATTATTGGCTCAGTAAGAGTTAACAATGTATCCTATGTCAGTGGACTTAAGCATAACTTATTGTCCATAAGTCGGTTTTGTGATAAAGGATACAGTGTTGAATTTTCTTGTAACCTGTGTTTTGTCAAGAATATATCTTCACAACAGGTACTACTAACTGGGTCAAGAAAGGGAAAGGTCTATCTTGCAGATTGGAAGTCTTGCACACCAAATGCATGTCTTATTGCAAAGAGCTCAACTGACACGAATTGGCTATGACATAAGAGATTAAGTCATCTGAACTTCAAGATGATGAACAAGATAGCAAGACATGCACTGGTAGAAGGAATGCCAAATGAAGTATACAACAAAGATCTTATTTGTAAAGCCTGTCAAGAGGGAAAACAGGTGAAAGCATCCTTCAAAAGCAAAGTAACTACCTCTACTGACAGAGTACTTCAACGGTTGCACATGGATCTCTTTGGTCCAGTAACCCCTGTAAGTATCAATGGGAGAAAATATACACTGGTTGTTGTTGATGATTTCTCCAGGTACATATAGGTGGTATTTCTTGCAAGCAAGAAGGAAACTCAAGTCAGACTACCAGAAATACTGAAGAAAGTTAGCAATGAAAAGAGCTTGAGCCTTGTAAAAATAAGGTCAAATAAGGGTACTGAATTCATTAACTCTATAATATCTGAATTTTTCAAAGAGTTAGGTATTTCCCATGAGACCTCAGCAGCAAGAACTCCTCAACAAAATGGAGTAGCTGAAAGAAGAAATAGGACTATTAAGGAGGCAGCAAGGACAATGCTTGCAGAAGCTCAAGTCCCTAAAAGGTTTTGGGCTGAAGCTATTAATACTGTCTGCCACACTCAGAATAGATCCATGGTAACCAAACATCAAGGAAAAACTCCATATGAGCTATGGAATGGCAGAAAGCCACATGTATCTTACTTTTACATTTTTTGTTGCAAGTGTTTCATTCACAACAATGGGAAAACTTACCTGAAGGCTTTTGACAGCAAAGCTGATGAAAGAATTTTCTTAGGATATTCCCAAATCAGTAGAGCTTTCAGAGTTTACAATTGTAGAACTCTTGTTTTGGAAGAAACACCTCATGTGGTATTTGATGAATCTACTTTTGAGTCCAGGAGAAAGGAGACTGAGGAAGTGATAAGCAAAAAACTAACTAGACTGAGTATCAAGTCAAAAGGTTATCCTGAGAACAGTATTGATGCATACATCCCAACCTGGGATAACCTCAATGACCAACAGTTCAATCAGGACACTCAAACCAAGATCACTCCTGAAAACTCAACTGAAAGGTCTCCAGACCAGTCAACTGAACTGATGAACACCATCCCAGTTCAAGAGGTAAGTGATGTCGATGGAGATGTGGTCACAGCTGAGACATCTAATGAGCCCATCATTCAAGGGGGAACCAATGACACTGTCATTGAGAATGAAAATACCTTGAATGATGACTCAGGACTTCAACCCTCTGTTTTGTTTCCTGAATTTGAATTCATTCTTATATCTAGTGACTCAACTTCAGAAGAGTTAACCTCTACTGGACGGAATCAGTCTAGGAGAACATGGCTCTCAGATCACCCTATTGGGCAAATCCTAGGTGATCCTACCTCGGGAGTTAAGACTAGAAGTTTTTATGGAGAAAGTGCTTTGTTTTGTTGCTTTTTATCTAACCAGGAACCAGGTTCCATTGAAGAAGCACTTCAAGATTCAAACTGGATTATTGTTATGCAAGAAGAGCTCAACCAATTTACAAGGAATCAAGTAAGGGAGTTGGTGGACAAACCATATCATTGCAATGTGATTGGAACCAAATGGGTGTTCAATAAATAAGAAGGATGAGAATGATGTCATAGTCAGAAACAAAGCCAGGCTAGTGGCAAAGGGCTATTCTCAAGTTGAAGGTTTTGACTATGATGAAACATTTGCCCCAGTGGCCAGATTGGAGGCAATAAGGTTATTTCTTGAATATGCTGCTCACAAGAAATTCAAGGTGTATCAAATGGATGTCAAGAGTGCTTTCTTGAATGGAGTACTTGATGGTCCCGTTTTCGAAGGGTAAAATGGGAATTCAGGAGCAATTTTTTTTTTAAACTTTTCCTCAGGGAGTTCAATAAGAGTGAGAAATACTCAAGTCACTGCGTTGCTACGAGTCAGAGCAATCAAGTCAGTGCAACTGACTTGCGAGCTCAGTCTCGTAACAAGGCAGTGACTCGAGAGGTTTCACTTCAAGTCACTGCGTTGCTAAGAGGCTGAGCTACCAAGTCAGTGAGACTTGAAGGCTCATGCTCTTAGTAACACAGTGACTCGAGATACTGAACTCTCGAGTGCGTTGCCTGAACTGGTCAGTGAGAGGAATCCCCCTGACCTGAATACTTAACCAAAGTTTCCTTTTAAACAATGCTCTCAGTGAGCAGATTTTCACAACACTTTAGTAAATACTTTAATGAAAACAAACGCTCAGTTTAACGTGGTTCAGAGACTCAAGCTCTTACATCCACGGCCTGATTTAACAGGAAATCCACTACATGGGATTCTTGTTTTTAACGTGCCAAGGTGCACTTACAACTGGACTCACGCCACTCCCTGGGCTGCCTCTCCTCACCTCACTACAAACCTAACAATCTTCTGAAAGGGTTTAGTTTGGTTTGATTTTCTCCAACTAGGTGAGGTTTTCCTTTACAATGTGTTAGCCTTAAAGCTAAGATTAGGAAAACCTCTCTAAGCTAAGAGTTACAAGCTTGACACTCAATGAATATAAGTGATAACCTTAACGGTCAGTGTCGTGGGTGTGTAACACTTCCTTATGACTCCCTAACAACTAACACACCCTCACAGCTTGTAGGTGTTTATTTTCTTCTTTTACACACAATACAATACTTCAACACACTTGAATACGCAGCTATGAGCTTGTATTTATAATGGGGATTCAAATGTATCCGTTGGAGGGAAGATACATTTGAATCCAACATTAAATGGTTTCAACCACTTTTCTTGGAATGCGGCCTTTGTCAGTGTCAGAGTTGCTGCCTCGTGCTGATTGGTCCACGTGGCCTGGATTCACGGATCTTTGACTCAGTGGGTTTGACTAAGACCCACTGACTTTAGGTAGCTTCCTCCTTCACTGACATGATGATCTTCAGTGGACTGAACGTCTTCAGTGTGGTTGTCCTTCAGAGACTGTTTGAAGATCACTCCAAGAAGTTTGTCATAAGGCTGAATGACAAACTTCCCTGACCACAGTAGCCTGACTCCTTCAGGGCCTACTTGGTACATCACTGATCCTCTTGATCATGCTCTTCACTGAGTGGTCCACCTGACTTAGCTTAGATCAGCCAGGTTTACACTCAGCGGGACATCCTTCAGGCTTCTCTTCTGATTCAGGTTACATCATGGCTTCAGTCAGTTCTCATTGGTGTCATCTTGATATCCTCAGGCTGTGTTGCTGAGTTCCCCCTCGCTGAGTTCCCCCTCAACTGAACAGCCTATTCTACTGAAAGCTAATCTAGCCTGACCTGAAATAAGAGATACTATCCTGACTGCTTTCAAACCTATTACATGTTGTTTTGGAAAATCATCAAAACTAAAACATATCCCAACAATTTCCCCCTTTTTTATGATTCCAAAACTTCTAACCAAATGTTTTTCTATTACAAGAATAATGTCAGAATACAAGTAATAGTTTGAAATATGCAGGAATTCCCATAGTTTAAAACGTTTAAGATCTGTTCGGTTGACCATTTTTCTTAACAAAACTGGATCAGTGGTCATGTGAACAACCCGCTCTGATACCAATTGATGGTCCCGTTTTCGAAGGGCAAAATGGGAATTCAGGAGCAAATTTTTTTTTAAACTTTTCCTCAGGGAGTTCAGCAAGAGTGAGAAATGCTCAAGTCACTGCGTTGCTACGAGTCAGAGCAATCAAGTCAGTGCAACTGACTTGCGAGCTCAGTCTCGTAACAAGGCAGTGACTCGAGAGGTTTCACTTCAAGTCACTGCGTTGCTAAGAGGCTGAGCTACCAAGTCAGTGAGACTTGAAGGCTCATGCTCTTAGTAACACAGTGACTCGAGATACTGAACTCTCGAGTGCGTTGCCTGAACTGGTCAGTGAGAGGAATCCCCCTGACCTGAATACTTAACCAAAGTTTCCTTTTAAACAATGCTCTCAGTGAGCAGATTTTCACAACACTTTAGTAAATACTTTAATGAAAACAAACGCTCAGTTTAACGTGGTTCAGAGACTCAAGCTCTTACATCCACGGCCTGATTTAACAGGAAATCCACTACATGGGATTCTTGTTTTTAACGTGCCAAGGTGCACTTACAACTGGACTCACGCCACTCCCTGGGCTGCCTCTCCTCACCTCACTACAAACCTAACAATCTTCTGAAAGGGTTTAGTTTGGTTTGATTTTCTCCAACTAGGTGAGGTTTTCCTTTACAATGTGTTAGCCTTAAAGCTAAGATTAGGAAAACCTCTCTAAGCTAAGAGTTACAAGCTTGACACTCAATGAATACAAGTGATAACCTTAACGGTCAGTGTCGTGGGTGTGTAACACTTCCTTATGACTCCCTAACAACTAACACACCCTCACAGCTTATAGGTGTTTATTTTCTTCTTTTACACACAATACAATACTTCAACACACTTGAATACGCAGTTATGAGCTTGTATTTATAATGGGGATTCAAATGTATCTGTTGGAGGGAAGATACATTTGAATCCAACATTAAATGGTTTCAACCACTTTTCTTGGAATGCGGCCTTTGTCAGTGTCAGAGTTGCTGCCTCGTGCTGATTGGTCCACGTGGCCTGGATTCACGGATCTTTAACTCAGTGGGTTTGACTAAGACCCACTGACTTTAGGTAGCTTCCTCCTTCACTGACATGATGATCTTCAGTGGACTGAACGTCTTCAGTGTGGTTGTCCTTCAGAGACTGTTTGAAGATCACTCCAAGAAGTTTGTCATAAGTCTGAATGACAAACTTCCCTGACCACAGTAACCTGACTCCTTCAGGGCCTACTTGGTACATCACTGATCCTCTTGATCATGTTCTTCACTGAGTGGTCCACCTGACTTAGCTTAGATCAGTCAGGTTTACACTCAGCGGGACATCCTTCAGGCTTCTCTTCTGATTCAGGTTACATCATGGCTTCAGTCAGTTCTCCTTGGTGTCATCTTGATATCCTCATGCTGTGTTGCTGAGTTCCCCCTCGCTGAGTTCCCCCTCAACTGAACAGCCTATTCTATTGAAAGCTAATCTAGCCTGACCTGAAATAAGAGATACTATCCTGACTGCTTTCAAACCTATTACATGTTGTTTTGGAAAATCATCAAAACTAAAACATATCCCAATAGTACTCAATGAGGAAGTGTATGTGGAGCAGCCCCCAGGTTTTGAAGAAAATCACAAAGTATATAGACTGAGAAAGGCTCTATATGGACTGAAACAGGCTCCAAGAGCTTGGTATGATACTTTATCTCAGTTCTTACTCGATCATGGTTTTATCAAAGGAAGAGTGGATAGAACTCTCTTCAGGATCACAAAAGGAGAGGACACTCTATTGGTACAAATCTATGTGGATGATATCATTTTTGGTTCTCCAAACCAAGTCCTCTGTGAAAAGTTCTCTCAACTGATGAAAAGAAAGTTTGAGATATCAATGATGGGAGAAATGAATTTCTTCCTTGGACTTCAAGTCAAACAGTCCACAGTCCACTGAAGGAATTTTTATCAATCAAGCCAAATATACAAGGGAGCTGATCAACAAATTTGGATGTCAAAACATTAAGGTTGCAAGAGTTCCACTCAACACCAACACAAAGATGGAACCTGATGAAGATGGTGAATCAGTAGACCAAACTCACTATAGAGCTACCATTGGATCTCTACTGTATC
Organism: Ballota nigra; assembly: GCA_947034835.1. Lineage (NCBI taxonomy): Eukaryota > Viridiplantae > Streptophyta > Magnoliopsida > Lamiales > Lamiaceae > Ballota > Ballota nigra. The sequence continues at coordinate 29,112,170 of OX344727.1, forward strand.
TCACTGCAAGCAGGCCTGATATCACATTTGTTGTTGGAATATGTGCAAGATATCAAGCAAATCCAAAGAAAAGTCATCTGGAAGCTGCTAAAAGAATTCTCAAATATCTAAATGGTACTGTGAATATGGGATTATGGTATCCCTCAGATGATAATTTGGAACTCACAGGATACTCAGATGCAGACTATGGAGGTTGTAGAATTGACAGAAAACCAACCTCAGACACTTGTCAATTCTTGGGAAGTAAGCTGATTTCTTGGTTTTCCAAGAAACAAAATTAAGTAGCCACAAGCACTACTGAAGCTGAATATATGACAGCTGGAAGTTGTTGTGCTCAAATCCTATGGCTAAGATAACAACTAAGAGACTACAACATCCTTGCTAATGAAGTCCCTATTTTCTGTGACAACAATAGTGCCATTGCTATTTCAGAAAATCCAGTTCTCCACACAAGATGCAAACATGTGGATATAAGGCATCATTTCATTAGAGATCATATGGAGAAGAAGGATATCAAAATGCTCAAGATCCACACTGACAAACAAAAGGCAGATATATTTACTAAACCTTTGGCAGAAGCAAGGTTTCAAGAACTGTCAGTAGAGCTTGGGCTTCTAGATCCAGGGGAGTAGGAAAGAAGTCTTATCAAAATCTCAGAAGAGATGTTTTCAAATCAGTGGTGGAGTGACTTCAGTAGAGTCAAAGATCTCAGAAGAGCTATAAATCTCAGAGGAGGTAGAACCTCAGTCGAGGTCGATCATATCCTAACTTATGTTATTTCAAAATTGAATTCTTCTTGTTTTTAAAAGGAAACTTTTCAAAAATGTTAATGAGTACTTTCTGTGAAATTAAATCTATTTACACTGTTTTGAAAAGATTTTGATAAATGGAGCATTTAATGCGCGCAGTAAAAGTCAGTAAAACTTTTTCAGTTTCCTATCTCACGCGCCTCAAAAGCCGGATGATGTGACCTTCCGGCTACCAACCCTTTTAAGCCATCCATTTTTTGGTGGTTCTTTTTTTAACCGTTTAGATATCTTAAAAACTCCCCACAACCTTTTCAACTAACCATGATCTCATCTGAATCAACCCCAGTCGTTGATTAATCTTTAGATCCCACCGTTGATCCCAGATATAAAAGGGCCCAGTATCAATCTCTGAAACCTTTTCGAAATCTCTCAAGCCCAAAATTCACTATCTTTCTCTAAAAACTCTCTGTGAAATTCTTCAAAGTTCTTCAAGTTCAAACACCCTAATGGCAAAAATCAATCTCAAACATCTTACCAACAAAGATAATTTCTGGTACGAACCCAATGTCCTATTCGATAACCCAGAAATCCAATCTAGGCCTGAGTTTAGGCACATCAAGGAGGCCCTGGAGATGATCAAAGTCGTTGGTCTAGAGAAGTTTATAACAGTTCATCCTGAGAACTGTTTTGATAAGCAAGTGTTGGAGTTCTTCTTTAGTGTCAACAACACCGACACTAAGATTAAATCTTGCATGTTCTTGAAAAGGAAGAAGAAAATTGTTCTTGATGGAGAGGAACTTATGGAATTTCAGAAAGTAAGGAAAGAGATCGAGTTAGAAGGAGAAGATCTGAAGGAGTTGTTTGATCTTCCATCAAAAGGCCATAATCCGGATACTTGTATCATGGATAAGAAGGAGGATTAGGTTTACACCATTATACAGAAGAGGGTAAAGTATCACCCTACGATGAACCGAAATATGCTTCTCCCAGTATATAATTTACTATGTGAGATTGTTGGGAAGTGCATACTTGCAAATCAAGGGAGCTCAGAACAAGTCAGCAAGCCGAAGCTGAGGCGGATGAAGGCAATAGTGGATAGCAAAGAAAAGGAGTACAACTGGTTACAGTTCTTCCTTCGTGCATTAAACAAGGAACGCACAAAATTTCAGCCAGAGAAGACACCACAACTGGCTAGTAAGCTTAACTATGCCACCAAAATTTCTTACCTGATTGAAAATGTGGATGTTGGAGTGGATTGGAAGGAAGACAGAAAATGGAGCAATTTAAAATCACTCTTTAAATCTGGAAAGGTCTTGGAAGGAAGGAAACTGAGTGAGAGTGTGGAGAGCCCAGAGGAGGAGGAAGAAATGGAGGAGATGAACCCTTCTGAAGGGAAGAAAATAAAACTGAAGAGACTTATCAAGATGAGTGACAAGATGGCAAAACACAAGGAGAGGGTCACTTAAAAGGCCTCTTAAAGAAAGGAGAAGAGAGCTGCTGAGACAGAGAAGGAAGCAGATAAACCCACCAAGAAAGCAAGAATATCAACCTCTACTGATGACTCTTCATCAGGTAACCCTGATACTTCTCCCAATGCTATCTCTATTGATACAGATTCTGATGCCCCAACCCCCATTAAAATCAAAATCAAAACCAAACCCCGTACTCCTCTTAAAACCAAGTGCATCTCCAAAATCTCTCAAACCACCACTGAAGGCTCTCAACATCCTGAAAGTGGATCCTCAAAAGACACCCCATCTGAAGCCTCTACTGAAACAACCTTTAAACCCACTGAACCAACCCCCTCTGAATCAACCCCCTCTGAACACCAAACTTCCACCTTAGAAACCATACCAGAAAAACCCTCTGATCCCAGATCCCCCACCCCTTCCTTGCCATCTGATGATGAAGAAGAGTACTCCATCTTGGATACTCTTAAGGATGAAGTGGCCTACTCCCTGGAGATGAAGTATCCTGAGCTGGATGAATATCCTACCCTGAAAGCCATGTTCTTAAGGGTCAGGCTACTTGTCCAACTCAAAGATAGGAGACTGGCGGAGATTTTGTTATCCGTAGGAGGAGGTAAGGTTGAGGACTGGAAGAAGGAGGAGCAAGAGGTGTTAGAATTTACTGGTCTCACCAAAACTAGGCTGCTTTGTGATAAGAAGATATTCCAGAGCCTGGTGATGGACAAGATTAACGAGGCAAAATCTTCTTCAAATAAAACGGTGGATGAAAGTGTGGAGGAGGCTGAGAATGAAAGGAATGAGGAGGAGGAGAGGTCAGAAATGGAGAAAGGTACTTCACCAGTGCAAGGTGGTGGTGAAGTAGCCAAGGATGTATCCGAGGCAAGGGATACTAAGGCTCAAAATTTGCCAAAGAGTAGTTCAGTAGAGGTGTCTACTGAAACTACTCCACAACAGCCCTCAGTGGTGGCTTTAGAGTCAGCTGAGGTGACTGGATCTGAAGGAGTTGAAAAAGAGAGCGAAAAAGAAAAAGAGGTTAAAATCACTAATGTTGTAAGTGGAGAGATTAGAGCAATCGTCCCTGTAAAGGGCGATTTGGCTTAAAAGAATAAAGTTGAAAATGAGAATGAGAGTGAGAATGAGAAGAGGGAGGATGAGGGAGTCCATATGGAGATAGATGAGCAAGCTAGGTTAGGAGGTGAGTTTGAGGGGGAACATGCTAACCCTTCATTATGTGCAGGAAATCCAACCCCTGAGGTACCCAAGGCTACTCTTAGTCTAAGTCCTCTGAAGCAAGCTATCAGCCATGTTGAGGATGTGAGACTTCCATCTATTGAAGCTCAACTGAGAGATCTGCAAGAGATTGTACAAGAAGATGTAGATGAAACAATTATTCTCTCAGACCATATTGATAAGCCTATGGAGTCCACTACCTCATCCCTCCAGAATCTAACTCTCAAAGTTGAGGATTTCCAACAGATGGTAATAGATGTAGTGGAAGGGCAAAGTGTTCTAGTGATTGAAGCTCTCAAGAAGATGGAGAAGAAGGAGGAAGAAGCAAGGGCTAAATTCTTGGAAGACTCAGTGGAAAATGTGTCCACCAACCTAAAGTCCTCAGTAGAGGCTTTCTCAACTGATCTTATGGAGAAGGTTGAAGGGTTGTGGAACAAGAAGGTGACTGAGTTCGAGGCCAAGCATGAGGAGATGAAGGCCAGCCTGAAGGAGGTTCTGAAGCAAGCAGCAGAAGACTTCCCCACCCAAGAGAAGACGGACGTTATCATCAGTGCGTAACTTGACCAATTTGTCAAGTTTGGCCTAACTGCTGGAGCAACTCTTGAAAGATTGGAAGAAGAGGTGGATCACTGCTCAACCCAACTGAGGGCAGTTGAACATGATCAGATGAAGTTGAATATCACTATTGCTGAATTCATGATTAATGCCGAAAAAGGGGAAGAGTTAGTGCCTGGGAAACAGATGAAACTGGATCCGAAAAATCAAATGGAGCTAATTCTTGAGACTGATGACTTTGCTAGAAGTCAGCAGATCAAGAATACTATGAAGAAGGTGAATAAGAAGGCTCAAAAGTTGGTTGATGACAGAAACCAAAGGGTGAAAGGAAAATAAGTTGAGAAAGAAAATGATATGTCCAAATTCAAAGAGGCTGCTGAAAAAGATAAAAGAGAAAGAGCTGCTCTGAAGGGAGAGACAACCAAGAGGAAGGCTGTTGATGCGCTCTCAGCTGAGGTGGCAAAGAAGACAAGGTCTTCTAAAAGGTTGGCTGCAAAGTCAACTGAAGATTCAGTTGAGATCATCCCAGTACTAAATCCAGAGCCTATCTCCTCTGAGGTTCCCAAGTCTGTTCCAACAAGAGTCACTGAGTTAACTGAGCTAATTAAAGAAGCAGGAGGGATGAACGAAAGAGCTCAGAAGCTAACAGCTCAACAGCAGGAAAGGAGGGACAGAGTTGTTGGAAGAATTGAATCTGTTGCTGTACTGACAGAGTGGAAGAAGAAGGAAAGGTTAGCAACCTTTGACAAGACCACCTTTAAGAAGTTCAGAAATGGTTATCAGAAGTGGACAACCAAGATGAAGAAAGAAAAGATGGTGCCTTCAAAGGCTAAATATCCTCATCTTGATACTTGGGAAACGGCCAAGAGGGAGTTTGTCTATTCTTACTATGTCAGTGGAGAACTGGGAAAGGAAAATGCTCAAGACTTGTTCAATGATTGGCTTTTCGAATCCTATCCAAAGCTCTACCCTGATATCAATGAAGCCTGGAATGACAAGTTTCCAGATCATGCTCTGAAGGCTCCTGAACCCATCATCTATTGGCCCCCAACTGATGCAACTGGTAAAGTAGATAGAGAAAGAATCACTGAAGAATGAGTTTCTCTTTGTGAGTATTTGGGTCTCAAGGGACACTCAAAGGAGGTCATGGAGAGGAAGAATGAGTTGAAGATTAGAGTATTCAAGCAATATGCTCTGGAGCCAATTTTTGAGTCCATCTAATCTGATTAAGTATTTCTGGGCATTTGTTTATAAGTCCCAGCTGTTCTTTTATTTTTGAAAATTATTTCAGTAGACTTCATCGTAATTGTACTTGCACTTGATCCAATATGAAATGAAAACTCTACTGATTTTTTCAGCCCAAGATAATATCTCATTATCATTTAGGCTTCTGTACTTGAATGTTTTTACTTAAAAAAACTCTTTGAAATTTTATGCCAACTAAACGAGTTCAACTGAAAGGAAATATGTAATAGATAGGTTTCAGCATAATCAAAAGGGGGGAAATTGTTGGGAAATTGTATAGACTTATGTTTTGATTAAGATGCCAAAAGGTTTCTCCTAAGTCTTTTATAAGTAAAGTATTCAGTAGAGTTAGAATAGAATTAACCAGTTCAAATGTTAAGGAACTGAAGTATATTTACTAATTCAACTAGTGTACCTAAGAGTTGAAGAAGTCCACTGAAGAAGAAATCCGCTGAAGAAGAAGTAAAGTGAAGAAGACTGAGTTATGAATGTTTTCTAAGTGCATTCTTACTTAGCCTATACCATCAGTAGAGGATCAAGGTCCACTGATGAGGACTAACAACGTACATTCAATGCAAAACACATTAAAAGCTGTTAGTTAATCTGGTTGGAACAAGGCAAATCTAATATCAGTAAAGCTTGCAATAAATGAAGGAATAAGAAGGTTCTCTCAGTTGAGTTCCACCTTAAAACCAGACAGAATTCTGAGCAAGCAGACTGCGCGGCCCACTAAGAAGATGATACGTAGGTGTACCCTACTGACAGCCGACCTGTCACAGACTGACAAGTACCAAAAGTCTTGCTTTAGCTTAGAGCTGGTAAACAGGCAAGGTCCTTCAGCCGTTTCTTGACAAGACTTAAAGCATGAATAGAGCCATTTGAACCAATCAGAGTCAAGAGACTTACTTGAGAAGATTCAACTCCAACGGGAAGATTTTCAAGAAGGTCTATAAATACAGAAGGTCGGGCCCATTTCTACGCACGGGAAAATTAACAAGAACAAGCATTCTCTACACTCATAACTTACTACGAAGCACTCGAAATCACCTTTGTTTCCCAAGTGTTTCAAATTTGTAGAGAGCATTTCAAACCCTCTGTAATCGTGCTTATAGCTATATCCAAACCTTAGAAAGAGATAGTTCATCCTTAAAGCATTGAGCTAACTTGTAAGGATTATCTCACAAACAGTTGGAACCAAACCCTACTCAAAACCCTACCCAAAGTTAGGTTGAGAGTTAGAGTTAAGAGGTGTTAGTAAGCTGATTGTTGATATCAGTCTGAAAGCTGGTTGTGTTGGGAACTAGGGCCTGGAATTATCCTAGTGATCAAATATCCTTAGAGGGGATTAATTTGATCAGTGCACCTTGGCACTATAACACAAGGAATTCCAAGTGAAAGGGATTCTCCTGTTTAATCAGGACATTGGACGTAGGAGATTCATCTCTGAACCACTTTACATCTTGTGCATTTACTTTATGCTACTTCTCTAAGTGTGTGTTACTCAAACAAGTTTTATCAAGCAAAATGAGGTTTTCATAAGGGCTCACTAATCCGCATTTGAAAGCTAATTAGATAGTAGTTCAACTAAAAGTCTTGAGCTTTCAGCGGAGCTGATATCTCAGTAAGCTTTCATAAGTAAATCTCAGCAGACCTCAAAGTCCACTGAAGATCTACTGTCTTGAGTTAATCTGATAAGTTTTAAAGAAAGAAGTTTGAATTTGTAACATCAGGTGTATTCTCCCCCCCATACACCTGTGTAACTCGTTTCGGGACCAACATGATGTAGTTTTTGGTGTTGAAATTGAGTATTTTTGGGCTCCAAAACTCAACATTTTTGCTCGTTTTGTCATTCAAAAGTTTAGATTTTTATTTTACCTTTTAAAACGGATATTTAAATTTATTTTAACATAGGTGTCTTGGATTGGGTTCGTATTTATTCATCGGATTCGAAATTCGGGCTTTTTAGGGTTTTTCGTTCGACTTTTGGCGACAAAGGTATAATTTTATTTGAGAATATTCAATTAAGTTAAAGGCTTCAAATTTCATATTCTAGGATTTTATTTTTCTTATTTTGTCAATCCGTATAAATTCGTTTCGTAGTTACAGTGCTAGGAGTGCTCCTGGTTCCGATTTTCGACCAACCGCTGCGTAGAAATCGATTTTTAAAACTCATTGCTATTAAACGAATAATGAATCAACAAAATTAAAATAATTATAACATAATAATAATAATATTAATAGTATAAATCTTTTTTTTTTGTTCGTGGTATTACAAAATTAAATGAATGAATGCCTATATTCTATGTCAAACACTACACCTCTTATATTTTGGTTACACTCGTCTGTATGAGATTTCACTATAGTGACAATAGTGCAACCACAATACAAAACTAATTCACAAAAGATTGCTCACAAAGGAGTCCACAAATCAGAATTCATAACAAAAGCAAATGAAGTACGCTGCTTACTGGAAATTGCCTAATAATCCAAAATTAAAGTATTGAATTGCGCAGTTCAAAATTTATAGGGCGGACGATATGGTGGGCAGTCGTGAAGGACCGCGGCGATAGGGTGGGTGGTAGTTAAGGCTGACGGCAAAGCAGGTGTGAAGCACAACGATAGTCGAGCACGAAGTCTGGCGGTGATAGGGTGGGCTGGGGTTAAGAAAGACGATAATAGCGCAACGGTAGTTAAAGACGGCGGCATAACAGGTGTGAAGGATGGTGGTAGTCGAGCGCGAAGGACGATGGTAGATCATGAATGAATGATTATTATGAAAGAAAAAGTTGGACGGCAGTAGAGAGAGAAGGGTAGCGGCTGAGATGTCCATTGAAAGAGATTGAAGAAATGGAGAAAATTGTGATTTTTACTTTTGATATGATTATGTATATATTTAATCTCATCTATTATTATTTTTTAATTTGCTTTAAAAGGGTAAATTAGTACTTTGTAAAATAAAATTTAAGAAATTATTTAAAAATATTATATTGTTATAGTAAAACGATACAACTCGATAGTATTCGATGCAACTCGATAGAAAATTAGATGATTAACTCAACAGTTAGCAGGTCATCAAATTTAAACTAATAGATTTTATTAGATTTTAGATCTAAAGATTTATAGACCGTTACTGATATCAGTCAACTTGACAAGGTGTCTGACCTAATAAAATCCCTACTTTCATTTGACAAAGAAACCCTTTGAATTGTATTTATTTAGAAAGGAAAAAAGTTCATAAGATATTGATATATATTTAACCAAAATCCTATTTTTAGAGAAGAGAGCCATTCAAACTAAAATTTATGAAGTAAGATCTTTTAAATAATTTTTTTATTGTTGAGTAGACTTTTTAAACAAAATTTCCTTTTATTCTGTTTGAATTCCCATCAAAAGTCATTTAAAAGGTTACTAGTGTGTATTTCTGCGAATTTTGCAGATCGGAAAAAAATTTGTTATTATTATTATAAACTATAAATATTAATTTTTTAAATATTTTGTAATATATATATATATATATAAACACAATAGTGTTTTCTTGAGCAAGTTACCGCTTAAATTTTAGTATAGTGGGCCCCAAATATTTTTTGCATGTAGTGCACACTTTTTTTACATGAACAATATCTATCTTATTTTTTAATCTTTTACTCTCTCCCTTCTCCCCCCCCCCCCCCCCAAAAAAAAAATAAAAGTAAGATGTTTCTTAATCATTGAATATTATCTATAATCATATACAGAGAAGTAAATGAGAAAATGGGGTTCAAATTTAGTGACTTTATTTGATCAAGACTTTTTTCTCTTATTTTTATTTATTAATCACAATTTTAAATATAATAATTTTTTTTTTCAAATTTAACGCATTATATATAGAAAGAAGTTCTATTTTTGCAACCTTTATTTTGACATTCATATATAATAAATCTAAAATATCAAAATATGAATTTCGTTAGTTTTTAAGTATTTTTTTTAACTATATGAGTTGAATTTAAATGTTTATTATATTGTATAAATTTTATAAATTTTTTAATATCCTTCTGTATTTTTTGTATTTGTCATGAATTTAGTATATAACTAAAAATAATATAACCACCCCATCTCCCATATTTATTCACATTGGAATTGGCACAAGTTTTTTTTTTTTTTTATAAATAAAGTAATTATTTATGAGGATGATAAAATAGTAATTTCTAAAAAGAGAATGAGATTTGGGGTCGGAGGTAGTATCATTTAATTAAATAATTGAAAGACACTCACATATATTAATGAAACTATTAATAAATAAATTTAATGAGATCATTATGTAAATAGACAAAATAGATGTAATTTAAAAATTCATATAATACTTTATCTTACGCATTAAAATTTTATTTAATAATCAGATCGTGCATCGCACGGGAGAATTGCTAGTTTTGATATAATATTAAAATTGTAATTATAATTCAACAAAAAGTAAAAAATTCTAAACATGAATAAATAGAAAATTTAAAAAATATTAACTAATTTACACATTTAATCTCAAATTATTTTAACACAGTATTACTTAAAATTACATTTGTTGTATAATTGCATTTCCAATTTTGCCCATGATATGGAGATACAATAACAATCGAATGCAAATATTTAACAAAAAAGATGTCATAATTAAAATAAATTACTGTGTAGATATTTATGTGAGAACAATTTATTAATGTGTTCATATTTATAATACATAATTCAAAAAGAAGAATTGAGGTTTAAGCGTCAAACTTAGTTTTTTTAAATTCAATTTTCCTCCTAGATATTTCATATTTTGCAAAAAAAATAAAATAAAAAGTTAAAATATTTTACAGTTTCAAATTCTATTTTGCAAGTAGAATTTTATCCAAAAAAAAAAATTGTGTTACAATCTATTATTGATGATAAATATTATATTTGGTAGCAATATTTTTTGGGAATCATATGTTATTTTAGTGACAATATCTTTTTCGAAATATTTCAATTCCTTTCTACAAACTTCACATCTATCATATTTTGTAAAAATAAATTCAAAAAATATCTAATAAAAAAAATCGTCTAATCGAGAAAAAAAAAATTGCTTGCATTAATTCAATATAATACGTAAATATTTATTTCCATTGATTAACATATATTTAGGTTTGCTGTATTTTATAATAATATACTTTTTAAAGGTTATAATACTTAAATTGTTAGTAAAGAAACTTAATGTCTTTTTTTTTTCTTTTTGACCAACACTATAACTTTTTAACCATGAAAATTGTATTCCATATATTAAAATAAAAGATATATATATATATATATATATATACACACACATTAATTATATAACTTATAATAGTCTTTTACTTATTTATCATTTACAATACTATTTTAATAGGAGTAGGTTTTATATGAAAACGCTTCATAATAAGCTTAACATGAAATAGTTTTAGAGTATCATTAATCTCATCATGAGTATCATTAAACCTGTCAGGGGTATCATTAGTCTGAGTTCAATAAAATTTAAAGCAATTTTCTTGAACTCAGACTAATGATACCCCTGATGAGATTAATGATACTCCCGATGAGATTAATGATATTTTAAAATTGTTTCATGATAAGCTTATCATGAACTATTTTCATATAATACTTTGCCTTTTTAATATTTGTATGTTAAATCAATATAAAGAAAAATCAAAATCCTAATCTAGAGAAGAATATATATATACTTTACAGTTTAATAGTCTATTTTGGCGGCATAATTTTATCCAAAAATAAACTTCTATATTACAATCTATTATTGAAGACAAGATATTATATTTGGTGGCAAGATTTTTTTGGTATCATACACTATTTCAGTGACAATATCTTTTCTGAAATATTTCAATTCTCTCCTACAAATTTCACTTTTATCAATATTTTGTAAAAATAACTTCCAAAAATATCTAAAAAGAGAAATCGTCCAACTGTGAAAAAAGACATGCTTGCATTAATATAATTTTTAAAACAATATTTCATATTTCACGAAATTATTTTATTTATTGAAGGCAAGCTATTTTTAGTAACATGCATTATTTCGGTAACAATATCTTTTTCGAAATATTTCAATTTCCCCCTACAAAAATTTCATATTTTACAGAATTTTACAAAAATAACTTCCAAAATATCTAAGAAATCGTTCAACCGTGAAAAAAGATTTGTTTGCATTAATATAATATCTAAAATAATATTTCATATAATACGTAAATATTTTGTTTCCATTGATTAAAATATAATCAGTTTTATTGTATTTTAGAGTAAGATACTTTTTAAAGTTATAGTACTTTTGTTGGGATATGTTTTAGTTTTGATGATTTTCCAAAACAACATGTAATAGGTTTGAAAGCAGTCAGGATAGTATCTTTTGTTTCAGGTCAGGCTAGGTTAGCTCCTAGAGAATAGGCTGTCAGTTGAGAAGAACTCAGTTGAGGGAACACTCAGTTGAGGGGGAACTCAGTGAGGGGAACTCAGCCACACAGACTGAGGATATCAAGATGACACCAAGGAGAACTGACTGAAGCCATGCTAGCAACCTGAACCAGAAGAGAAGGATGTCCCATTGAGTGTAAACCGGGCTGATCTAAGCTAAGTCAGGTGGACCACTCAGTGAAGAGCATGATCAGGAGGATCAGTGCTGCACCAAGTAGGCCCTGAAGGAGTCAGGCTACTGTGGTCAGGGAAGTTTGTCATTCAGCCTTATGACAAACTTCTTGGAGTGATCTTCAAACAGTCTCTGAAGGACAACCAAACTGAAGACGTTCAGTCCACTGAAGATCATCAGTCAGTGAAGGAGGAAGCTACCTAAAGTCAGTGGGTCTTGGTCAACCCACTGAGTCAAAGATCCGTGAATCCAGGCCACGTGGACCAATCAGCACGGGGCAGCAACTCTGACACTGACAAAGGCCGAATTCCAAGAAAAGTGGTTGAAACCATTTAATGTTGGATTCAAATGTATCTTCCCTCCAACGGATACATTTGAATCCCCATTATAAATACAAGTTCATAGCTTCATTGTAAGGGTGTGTGAAAGAAGAAAATAAACACCTACAAGCTGTGAGGGTGTGTTAGTTGTTAGGGAGTCATAAGGAAGTGTTACACACCCACGACACTGACCTTTAAGGTTATCACTTATATTCATTGAGTGTCAAGCTTGTAACTCTTAGCTTAGAGAGGTTTTCCTAATCTTAGCTTTAAGGCTAACACATTGTAAAGGAAAACCTCACCTAGTTGGAGTAAACCAAACCAAACTAAACCCTTTCAGAAGATTGTTAGGTTTGTAGTGTGGTGAGGAGAGGCAGCCCAGGGAGTGGCGTGAGTCCAGTTGTAAGTGCACCTTGGCACGTTAAAAACAAGAATCCCAAGTAGTGGATTTCCCGTTAAATCAGGCCGTGGACGTAGGAGCTTGAGTCTCTGAACCACGTTAAACTGAGCGTTGTTTATTGTCTAAGCACTTGCTAATTATTTGTAGTGTATGCTCTCTAAGTTTACTTGGAAAGTTTGAAAAGAAGATTAGCTAAGTATTTTAGTCAGGGAGAATCAATCTCACTGACAAGCTTAGGCTAGCACTCGAGAGTTCAGTCTCTCGAGTCACTGCCTTGTTAAGAGCCTGAGCTCACAAGTCAGTTTGGACTGACTTGAGTGCTCTGACTCTTAGCAACGCAGTGACTTGAGTATTCCGTCACTGAACTCAGTCAGGGTGCAAGCTGTGGTTTGATAACGCACTCGAGAGTTCAGCATCTCAAGCCACTGTCCTTGCTCATAGCATGAGTCTCCAAGCCTTCTCACTGACTTGGTAACTCAGCCTCTGAGCAGAGCAGTGACTTGAGTATTTCTCACTCTTGCTGAACTCCCTGAGGAAAAGTCTTAAAAAAAATTTGTGCTCCTGAATTCCCATTTTGCCCTTCGAAAACGGGACCATCAACTTTATTGTTAGTAAAGAAACTCAATGTTCTTTTTTTTCCCAACATATAACTTCTTCTAATACATAAAAGAATTATTCTACATATTTTAAGGAAAAATATATACATCAATTATATAAGATATAACAACATTTACTTAATTATCAATTACAATACTCTTTTAATATTTGTATGTTAAAAAATATAAAAGGAAAATCGAAATCCTAGTTTAGAAAATGAAAGTGTGCGTGTGTTATAATGTGCAGATGTTGTAACAAATGCTAAAACAAATATTACAACAATCTGTTAAATCAGAATATAAAACGTATACAGCGGAAGACTTAAACACACAATTGCAAAAGGGAATATTTTTTAACACAAACTATCATAAATATCTTGTGCTAGCTTTATGGCGAAAGGTTCACTATAAAAAGATTAGTGATACAAAAGTTGTGTGAAGAGTATAATCGTTCACAACGGAAACAAGACTCGATATCACCTATCAAATCTAAATTGGCTAAGTGTATAACATAATACACCGTCAAAATTGATCTCACTTTATATCGATGATCTCACTATCTATGGATATAAGTTCGATCACAAGCTATGCATGAAAAACTCTATTTCAAGGCATAACATAAATGTTGGAATAACCGCCCTATCACCTTTAAACTCAAGATCAACACTAGAGTAGGTGTACTTGTTTACTCCACACTTGGTACTGAAAGATTCGGCCTCTATTTATAGGCAGAAGTCTTCAATCCAAAATAACTTCTCTATGTAACCGCTTCCATGATCTTCATATTGTCCCACGTCTCTTTCTTTATTCCTCATGCTTCTTGATGCAACCGCCTGATCTAGACAGTTCTAAAACGTCCTAGATAAGTCTGAATCGTGTAGGCCCTTGTAGATCCTTGTAGATCCTTCTGGACACGTAACCGCTCATGTTGCTACCAATGCTATGCAACATTCACTGCAACATTGATAATTCCAGAACCTTGTAGATCCTTCTAGATCTTCATCCTGCATGTTAAAACATCCAAGACAACATTTGATCATAAAGTGTTGGTTAATGAAAAGAAAGGGCAAATTCATGTTGTTTCAAAGTAAATAGTGAATACTTCACTACCAACAACATCAACAATCTCCCCCAATTTGACCTTTCTGCTACAACACACCTGATGTATATATTTGTTCAATATATAAGTCAGTGAAGTATGTACAATAGAGATCAACATCGTATTGTACACTTATCTTTTCACCTTTGTGTAGCAAAACAACCAAAAAACAAGATGATCAACTGTAAGTTGAACCACCAAAAACAAGATGAAATAACACTAAGTTAATTTCACCAAAACAGAATGAACATCATCATATATGCTCATCAAAAACAACAGAATGAGTAACATAATGTTTACCCATTCAAATTACAAATTCAAAATAAAATTAACTGAAATCAATCCTAACAACTAATATAATATTGTCTTTTCAGAAATTAAAAACATCCTATCATAGCAACAATAATTAAAAACATAAATCAACCAAGAGTACTTAGAGGCAATCACAAAAGAGGAACTTGATATCACTGTATAAAATATAGTTCATCTTCCTCCTGGATATCAAATGTTGCAAAGTTTGCAACAACATCTGTAGCAGCATCTGCACCTCCTCCAGTCTCATCAGGTCCAGTTGCACCACCTTCCTCAGCAACCTCAGCAGCAACAGGGTTATCAACATTCACTTCATGAATTTCAACTCCCCTGGCAGCAGCAGCAGCAACTGGTACTCCCCCTGTTGTGGCAGAAAGGAGGTTTTCCCAGTAGTTCTTCAGGAATTGAAGTTCATCAATTGAGTCTTGCAAGTGCTTTAGTTGAGTTTGAATAAACTTAGGTGAGATATTTAGAGAATAGGTTGTGGGAGTTGGAATGTTGCTAGGTATGCTCCCAGCATTCTGTGCAGCATCTTGTGCAGGAGCAGGATCAGGAACAGATTGGTGTGGTTCTGCATCTTCTTCTTCAGCATTATCCTGCAGAGGTAAGTCTAACACTCTATTTCCAGACAGTAAATAATGAGATATACCCATCAGATGGACTCTCCCCCTCAACAACTCATTTCTTTTGTGAATAAAGTTGTGACTCCTCAAATATCCATAAATCAGCACAGGGTAAGGCAGGTTGCCTTTCTCAGAGATCTTCCCAGCAAACTTCATCATGTGATGAAAAATAACCAAGTCCAGGTTAAAAAAATTCATCACACCAATTGTGTACATTAGTACAACTTGATCTCTGGTCACCTTTGTGGAGTTTGTAGAGGGTATCCAGTTATACACCACCAGCTTGTGTAACACTGAATACAGAGAGGTCAATGAGGCAGCTAACATATTCTTCTTCCATTTGTTAACTCTTCCCCCAGTAAGAACAGTAATGATCTCATCCATATGAGGAACATCTTCTTCCTCAACATCCTCAACATGCAGAAACTGATTAATCAACTTAGGAGTAAAAGGAACACTCCTATCTCTAAACCTTACAGCACCATACCACCTAGAATTTCTTCTAGCCTGGTTCTTTCTCAGACAAGCATAAAACTCATACACCCAATCAGTAACAAATGCATCAGCAAAAGTAACAGCATGCATCAAACTTCTTTCTTCTAAAAATCTAACTAGACCCTTGGATTCAAACTCATCAATGTTAATTTTTCTTTCAATTAACAGATTTCTTTTCCTCAACCTTTCCAACTTTTGGTCTAAAGATTCATCATCATCATTATCAGAACTAACATGCTCAACAGAATGTTCAGATGCATTACCTTGATCAGAATCAGTTTTGGTTCTGTCTGAGCTACTTTCAGAACTGTTGTCATCAGCTTCAGGTTCTGGTGCTGCTGCACTTGTTCCAGCACCACCAGTAGCATACTCAAACTTTCTCTTAGTCCTCATCTCAACTCTTGCTCTCCTCCTCAGTTCATAAATAGGTACATCACTCTCATCAGTTTCTTCTTTCTCCTGGCTTTCAGATTGATCAGTTTCTTTCTCAGACGAGTCTTTGGAGCTTGACTCCTTTTCAGATTCTGAAAACACTCGAATAGGTCGAGTAGCAACATCTCCTTCATCATCCTTCTTCTTCCTTGCGGTTTCAGAGTAGTTCACCCATTTCTTTGCTCTACCCGATCTCCTCCTTTATTGAACAGGGCTCCTTTTCCTCTTGCCACCCTTTTTCTTCACAGCTTTGGCTATTGGAGCAGGCTCAGAATTCTCAGACATTGAAGAATCAGTTTTGGGTGATTCTTCTTTGTCCTCATCTGATATTTCAACATCAGGGACTTCAGCATTAGGGCTTTTCTCCCTAGTTTCTTCAGCACAGTTTCCTTGACAATGGGGGTCTCCTTTGTAGCCTGATCACCTGTTTCAACACTCTTTGAAACATTAGCAGTAGGGCTTTTGGCTTGGCTAGAGGATTTAGGATTTTCTGATTGTACAGTCGAAGAAGGGCCTTCGACATGAACAGTAGGAGAAGGGTTTTGAGTTTGGTTCAAGTAGGATGCAACATCTACTTCAATAGAGCCAATGGTTAGTTTGGGAACCACAGGGCTTCCTTGAAAGCTTTGTGCAATGCCGCGTGCGATCGTCTCAAGCTGATCGACAGTGGCCTCATTTGGGATGTAGATGTTTACGGGAAAAGCTTGAACAGGTGTTAGAGTAGTAGGAGGTGTTGTGCTCGATGATGGAGCAACAGATGCAGCATTCAGGTTTTGGCTTGAGGCCATTTCTGCAAGAAGGTTCAGATTTGAATGTGGAGGAGTTGAAGGGTTTGCGCGAGTTTTTGAACTGTGAGAGGACTTCTTTTGATTTCCAGCCATTAAGTAGATAGTAAAATTAAGCAAAAATAAAATTTAAAAGAAATAACACTAAAACCCTAAGATGCGAACACACAACTTTCAACACTTATACGAAAAATCTGAATTTCACTCATATGCTGAACACTGAAAATTAAACATAAGACATGAAGGAAATATATATAGAAGAAAGTACGGAAGTTATTTTAATTACCCATGAAAATGAATATTCTGGAATTTTTAAGAAGTTGAAACTACCCACTCCTCCATAAGAGATCGTGGGTTATTTCATGATTAAAAAATCCAAAATTTAATTAATTAAACACACTAAATTATGCACTACTTAAATAAATTGAAAAACGTGGGTTTATGCATGTGGAAATTAAAAACAAATTCCTGAAAAATCGGTCCAAAATTTAACTTTAGAAAAATAAATACGAACTGCATATGATGTTGTATTCAAAATTGGAACACACACTTCAACATCGGTTTTAATATCCAATGTCGCACTTTTTATCAAACATTTTTTAGCACTTTTTATTCACATTGATCCATCTTTTCAAGAGAGTGCATCGTAGCAGCGAACTCCGTGCCCCATAATTACTCAATGGATTTGTGACATATTGATGTTTTACTAACCACCTTTTGAAAAGAAGACATTGTAGTAGCGAACTCCGTGCTCCATAGTTACTCAGTGAATTAGTTACATCTTGATGTGCTTTTTCAAAAACTTATTATGCGTTTGAGAAGAGTGATTCCTCTTTATTTTTATACAACAAACATACTTAGTCCAGATTTATTTTTCAAAGAAATTAAGAATCAAAATACAAGAACAAGCTTTAATTAGAACATGCAAATACCCTGATGTTGTTATAGATGTTTTAACAAACATAACAACATCCGCTTCTCAGTTACTCAGATTGTGCACATACCAAGAGATTTCCTCAAAAATGAGAATCTCTCATGGTCTAAAGCTTTAGTAAACACATCAGCAAATTGATTTTCAGTGGGTATGTATTCTAACTTCACAATATTCTTCTCTACAAGATCCCTTATGAAATGATGTCTAATACTTATGTGTTTAGTAAGTGAGTGTTGAACTGGATTTTTCGAAATGTTGATAGCACTAGTGTTATCACAAAATACAGTTAAAGTGTCACTCTCTAAACCATAATCACTAAACATTTTACTCAACCAAAGAAGTTGTGTACAGCAACTACCTGCTGCAATGTACTCAGACTCTGCAGTAGATTGTGATACACAATTCTGTTTTCTACTATGCCATGAAATCAAATTATTACTCATGTAAAAGCAACCACCACTTGTGCTTTTCCTATCATCAATATCTCCAGCCCAATCAGCATCACTATATCCAACAAGTGCACTGCTTGTGTCTTTGGTATACCATATACCAAGATCAGTTGTACCAGCCACATATCTTATGATTCTCTTGACTGCATTCAAATGAGACTCTTTGGGACAAGCTTGGTACTTAGCACAAACACAAACACTATACATAATATCAGGCCTGCTTGAAGTTAAGTACAGAAGACTACCTATCATGGATCTATACAAAGTTGGATCAACATCTTGACCAATAGTGTCTTTACACAACTTTTGTGTAGATCCCATAGGAGTTTTCATGACTTTTGAGCTTTCTAAACCAAACCTTTTCACTAAATTCTTTGCATACTTACTCTGAGAGAAGAAAATACCTTTATCAGTTTGTTTGATTTGAAGTCCTAGAAAGTAATTCAAATCACCTACCATGCTCATCTCAAATGTTGTTGTCATTGCTTCAACAAACTTGTTTAACATAATGTTACAAGTTGAACCAAAAACAATGTCATCAACATATATTTGAGCTATTAACAAGTCTTCTCCGGAATTTTTAATGAACAAGGTTCTATCAGCCTCTCCTCTTATGAAACCAAATTGCAACAGAAAGTCAGTAAGTCTACCATACCAAGCTCTAGGAGCTTGTTTGAGACCATACAAAGCTTTTTTTAGTTTGTACACATGATCAGGATACTGTGGGTTTTCAAAACCTTTAGGTTGTTCAACAAATGCATCTTCAATTAGTATGCCATTCAGAAATGCAGCTTTTACATCCATTTGATGAAGATTAATGTTGATGTAACATGCAATTGCTAGTAACAGTCTAATGGACTCTATCCTAGCAACATGTGCAAATGTTTCATCAAAATCAATTCCTTCAACTTGAGTGTAACCTTGTGCAACTAATCTAGCTTTGTTCCTAATTATGTTACCAGACTCATCATTTTTATTTTTAAAGATCCATTTAGTTCCAATGACATTGACATCATCAGGTCTTTGAACTAATGACCAAACATCATTTCTCTCAAACTGATTAAGTTCTTCATGCATAGCATTAATCCAATTTTCATCTTTTAATACTTCTGTAACATTTTTAGGTTCAATTTCAGAATAGTAACACTGAGCATTCACAATATTGCATATTGAAGACATGCACACAGACCTTACCATATCAACACGATTTGCACTTATTCTTCTTCTTGTTTGAACACCAACTGAAGCATCACCAATAATCTGATTCGAAGGATGAATTTTGGTAATCCAAGTAGTTGGATTCTTCTTTGTGGTATATTGATTGTTCTGTGAAGTATCAACTGAATCTGCAGGTGATGTTGAACCAGATGCTGTAACATTTGGTGTAACATTCTCTGCTTTCAGTGATTCTTTTGGAACATCAGTAACTTCAGTCACATCTTCAGTGTCATTTCCATCTATCAGATTCCTGTCATCATAAAAAACAACATTCACAGATTCTTGAACAGTGTTAGTTCTAAGCAAGGATGTAGAAGTCAGAAAACGCTAGTCGGGCGTTTCTCGACCGCCTAGCGCCTAGGCCGCCTAGACGCCGCCTAGGCGGCCGCCTAGGAATCCGCCTAACTTTTTTTTTTATCTTAAATATAAGATATAGTCATATAGCAGTAACAGGCTAGCAGCCCAAATACATGAAATTCTTTTATAGGAGCCCAAGTACAACAACCCAATTATATTAAAAGATTTATAAGCCCAACAATAGCAGCCCATTATATACTTGATTGATTTGTTAACTTAGGGATACAGCGTAAATGAGAATTGAGAGTGAGAACTTAGGGCAGCAGCGGGCGACGAGGAAGGGGGCGGCGTACAGCGGCGCGCGGCGAGCGACTTGCAGCGGCAGTCGGCGAGCGACTTGCAGCGGTGGCCGGCGAGCGACATGCAACGACAAGCTATAGATAACTTCGTGCAGCGGCAACCGATAGCGACGGGCGGCGAGCGGCGGTGGCGGACGGCTGCTGTTGTTAAGGTTTGAAGAGTAAAATCTTCTTTCTCCTCTTTCGAAGACTGGAACGATCGTTTAATTAAAGAAAAACTCTGAAATTTGATTTCTGCCTAGACCGATTCGGCCGCCTAGGCGGCGCCTGGCTGCGATATCCGATTTTCCGGCCGATTTTCTGTAAATCGCGGCGGTGGGCTGCCGCCTAGCGCCTAGGCGGCCGCCTAGGCCGTTTTTTACATCCCTGGTTCTAAGCTATAGACTCTATAGGTTTTGCTATTTCTAGAATAACCTAAGAAAAAACCTTTATCACTCTTAGAATCAAACTTGTGCAGTTGATCTCTATCATTCATAATGTAACACACACAACCAAAAACATGAAAGTATTTCACATTCGGTTTCTTATTGTTCAAGATCTCATATGGGGTTTTGTTGCTTCCAAATCTAAAATAGACTATATTAGCAATATGGCATGCTATATTCAATGCTTCAGCCCAAAATTTCTTTGCAAGATTTTTTGAAGTAAGCATTACTCTTGCCATTTCTTGAAGAGTTCTATTTTTCCTTTCAGCTATCCCATTTTGTTGTGGAGTTTTAGGAGAAGAAAACTCTTAGACAATTCCTTTCTTATTACAGAATTCTGAAAACATGCTATTTTCAAACTCTCTACCATGATCAGATCTAATCATGCTTACTTTCAAGTTGAAAACAGTTTTAAATCTTTTGTAAAGAATTTTAAAAATATCAAATGTTTCAGATTTCTCTCTTAAGAACTCAATCCATGTAAACCTAGAGTAATCATCTACCACAACTAGTGAATATTTCTTACCACCAATGCTTTCAGTTTCCATAGGACCCATAAGATCCATATGCAGTAATTCAAAACAACGATGTGTCATGCAATGTGATAACATTTTATGCGACATTCTTACTTGCTTACCTTTTTGGCATGGACCACATACAGTGGGTGCAACAATCTTCAGTTTTGGTAAACCTCTCACTGCTTCAGACTTAACCAATTTTTGCATGAATCTATAATTTGCATGTCCAAGTCTTTGATGCCATAGGACATTCTCATCACAATTTGACAATTGACATACTTTGTTTGTTCCAATTAGATAATAATTATCTGCTGACCTATTTCCAGTCATTAGACACTTATTATCCTTGTTTAGAACATAGCATGAATCTTTATCAAATTTAACATGCAAATTGTCATCACATAGTTGACTTATACTAAGAAGATTAGCAAGTAAACCATCAACATGCAAAACATTCTTAAGTTTAGGAAAACCTTCAACATTTAAGGTCCCTTTTCCAATGATTTTACCTTTTGATCCACCACCATATGTAACAGTTCCACCATTACAAGGTTCATAGTCAGACAAGTATTTTAACATGACCAGTCATATGTCTAGAACAACCACTGTCAAAGTACCATAGATCAGGAACACATGCTTTCAGAGAAGTTTGAACAACATTACATGTAACATGTTCTTTCTTTTTCTTAGCAGATTTTGACCAGTGTTTCTTAGAATGTGAAGACATTTCAGACAACACTTTCTGAATTTCTAGATCCCTTTTCATCTTTTGACAGTAAGGACGAATATGACCAATTTCAGAACAGTAGTGACACACATACTTCTTCACAGGTTTTTCAGTCTCATGTATTTTTGTTTTGGCAAAAAACTCAGTTTTCCCTTAACAAATTTTACAGGATTATTCACCAATTTAGAAGCAGTCTCACCATAATAGCCCAAACCATGTTTATTAGACTGTCCAGTAGTTAAGGAGTCACTTACAATGGAAGAACTTTTAGAGTATTTCTTAAAACTTAAGGTAGAATTTTTCAATTCTTCCTTTAGCTTAGAAATTTCTAAATCCTTCCTTATTAGAATGACTTCTAACTTTGTCACAATCTCTCTGAGATCATCATTCTCTTTGGCTATACTGGAATCATCATTCCTTATGTCATTAGAACCTGTCTCATCAACACACCCATTAAAACAGTTCAAATCTGAATGATTTTTGACAAATGTTGTTTTTGATGTTATAACATTGGAAACATCATCAGTGTCTAGATCATCCAGATCATCATCTAAAGAATCATCATAATCAATTCTTGCAGAAAAAACTAGTTCCTCATCTTTAGAACCTTCAGGTTCATCATCATCTGAGTCATCACTAAAGGTAACATTAAAATTCAGTTTTTGTCTTAACCTGGTATTTGCACACTCATTTGCATAGTGTCCAAATCCAATACATGCATCACATCTAACTGATTTTCTAAATTCAGGATCATACCTTGATTTATTACCTCTGAATTGCCTTGATTGATTCTGATCCTTCCTTTTCTCTGGGTCTGATGGTGTGTTGTTGAAAGGAGTTCTCTGTTGGACATTTCCTCTGGATCTATTCAGTTTCTTCTTCAGGTAGGAATTGAACTTCTTTGTAAGGAGGGCAATGTGCTCAGGAGTGTTGTAACATTGGTCTAAAACATCTTCATCAAACTCAACTTCAGTCACAAAGGGCTGATTTTCAGTGTTGGATGATGTTTCACCTTTGAAAACAACAACCTTCTTCCCTTCACTTGTATCATCAGATTGAGTTGTGTTCATCTCATATGTCTTGAGAATACTTACAAGCTCATTCTGACTTAAAGTGTCAGTGTCCTTGGCTTCTTCAATAGCACAAATTTTTGCATCGAACCGTTTAGGAACAGATCGCAAAATTTTGTGTACAACTCGTACATTGGAAATTGGATCACCAAGTGCGTGTGATTCGTTGACAATCTCACTCAGTCTTTCATTGTAAGCCGTGATTGTCTCATCATCCTTCATCCTTAGATTCTCGAACTTGGTCCCAAGCATTCGAAGTTTGGTCCTTCGAACACTTCCACTGCCTTCGCAGTGCTCTTGAAGCCTCTCCCATGCATCTTTAGCCGTAGTACATGTTGATATAATCTTGAACATAGATACATCAACAGAGGTAAAGATAGCATTGAGAGCTTTGGAATTGTAGCTTGCCGTCGTGGTCTCCTCATTTGTCCATTCAATCTCCCGTTTGACTCTTGTCTCGCCATCATCATCTGCTTGGTTTCTGGGCCATTCCCAACCGGTCAGAACACTTCTCCAAGCACGTTCATCAATAGACTTGATGTACATGCGCATCTTAGGTTTCCAATATGCATAGTTATTTCCATCTAGTATAGGGGGCCTAAGTGGGGTGTTTACAGGATATTCCATAGCAAAAGACACACTTAAAAACTCAGGATCTAAACTTAGTATATCAAGTTTATGGCTCTGGTGCCAATTGAAAGTGTGCGTGTGTTATAGAGTGCAGATGTTGTAACAAATGCTAAAATAAATATTACAAATCAGAATATAAAATGTATACATCGGAAGACTTAAACACACAATTGCAAAAGGGAATACTTTTTAACACAAACTATCATAAATAGCTTGTGCTAGCCTTATGGCGAAAGGTTCACTATAAAAAGATTAGTGATACAAAAGTTGTGTGAAGAGTAAATCGTTCATAACGGAAACAAGACTCGATATCACCTATCAAATCTAAATTGGCTAAGTGTATAACATAATACACCGTCAAAATTAATCTCACTTTATATCGATGATCTCACTATCTATGGATATAATTTCGATCACAAGCTATGCGTGAAAAACTCTATTTCAAGGCATAACATAAATGTTGGAATAACTGTCCTATCACCTTTAAACTCAGGATCAACACTAGAGTAGGTGTACTTGTTTACTCCACACTTGGTACTGAAAGATTCGGCCTCTATTTATAGGCAGAAGTCTTCAATCCAAAATAACTTCTCTATGTAACCGCTTCCATGATCTTCATGTTGTCCCACGTCTCTTTCTTTATTCTTCATGCTTCTTGATGCAACCACCTGATCTAGATAGTTCTAAAACGTCATGGATAAGTCTGAATCGTGTAGGCCCTTGTAAATCCTTGTAGATCCTTCTGGAACCCGTAACTGCTCATGTTGCTACCAATGCTATGCAACATTCACTGCAACATTGATAATTCCAGAACCTTGTAGATCCTTCTAGATCTTCATCCTGCATGTTAAAACATCCAAGACAACATTTGATCATAAAGTGTTGGTTAATGAAAAGAAAGGGCAAATTCATGTTGTTTCAAAGTAAATAGTGAATACTTCACTACCAACAACATCAACAGAAAATAATATATATATTGTGTAGTTTAATAGGCTATTTTGGCCGCATAATTTTATCCAGAAATAAACTTTTGTATTTCAATATATTATTGAAGGTAAAATATTTTATTTGGTTGCAAGATTTTTTTTGGTATCATATATTATTTCGGTGAAAATATTTTTTTTTCAAAATATTTCGAATTCCCTTCTACAAATTTCACATATATCAATATGTTGCAAAAAAAAAAATCCTAAAAAAATCGTTCAGCAGTGAAAACTAAATTGATCATTAATTTATTGTTTAAAAAAATATTTTATATTATATTATACATAAATAGTTTGTTTCCATTGGTTAAAGTTTATTCAGATTTATAGTATATTATAGATAAATAACAACTTAATAATAATAACTCTATATTTTACAAATAAATAATTACTAAAAAAATTAAAGAAAATTACATCCGTCGATTTTCAAATTATCTCGATAAACTGGGGCTTTGAGGCCGTTTTCGGTACGGTGGTGCTTTGGATTGGGATCGTCATACTGAGGATTTATCCGATATGTAAGAAAAAAAATGACGATTCAATTAGATTAAAAAAATGATCTCTTACCCGATGCGACGGCGTGCGGTGTTCTGATGCGGTTCGAAGGAGGAGATCCGTGACGATTTGTGAGGAGGCGACGGTTTATGAATAACCTTAGAAAAGAAGGACGACGGCGTGAGAGAAGAAGAGGAGATATTTTTTTTAATATTATACCTATAAAGAAAAATTAAGGAGCGGTGGTCCGATGTGATAGCCAACAAATAAGAAAATAAAGAGAAGTAGAGAAGATGATTAAGATTTTAAATCAGAATGAAGAGATTTTAGAAATACATCAACCTAAAATAAGATGGTGTTGACGGCAAAGTCTCATATGCACCAAGTGCACGGTGCACTCACTTAACAGTTGATACTGTATACACTGAAAAATTAGTCTCAATTATATTGAAAAGTTAGTCTCAATTACATTGAAAAGTTTACATTGCAAATTGGTTTTCAGTGTTAACTTTTCAGTGTAATTGAGACTAACTTTTTAGTGTATACATTATCAACTGTTGAGTGAGTGTGTATCATACACCAAATGTACAAGAGACTTACTCGGTGTTGACACATCATTTTGAGAAGATTTAAATAAATTAAAAAAAAAGTTTAGTAGTATGTCCAGAACAAGGCAAAACGCGCGGGAGCGGCAACCAGACGGGCTGGCTGGCCTGCAATTCATTCTTTTATTTTTGTCTTTCAACGAACAAATCAAAGCTTTGGCATATAACCATGGCGGCAGAAAGCGACATCCCAATGTTTAATTCTCTCCTGAGACCACATCTAACCCAGATTGATAACCCATGGACACAACCTCCACCTCCACGTCAGGATTCCGATTCAGGGATCACGATCAACACACGATCGATCAGGAATCATCAGATGGCCACACTACCGCTGATTCTTCCTCTATTTCGAGCATTGAAGATCAGGACCTCGAGCTTCAGTCTCTCACTGCTAGGGTTACTTTCCCCCATTTTTAATTTTTATTTTTGAGTCAATTTGTTAGCTGGTCGTTTCTATTTCAACATTCTGCTTCTTTTTTGTATGATAGGGTGTTCAGCATCTGTGTTCCGAACTTCTTGAGCTTAAGCAAGAATCAGATGAGGATTTTCAGAAGAATATCTTCTCTAATTACTTTGCCTTTCTCGCGTAAGTCCCCCTAATAGGGTTTTCGAATTTCAGGCGCAATTTCTTGAGTGATATTTTTGTTACTATCCAGCATAGTAATCGAAGAATGCGGATGAATTCTGTTACTAATATTCTGCAAAACCTGTGTGGTACATTGGGGCAGACTTTGTTACTCCACCGTGCTTGCCCTTTTGCTTTTGGCACGGTTTTAATGTGGAAGTTGTTTATTAGTATTTGTAATGATAAAATAGCTTTTTAGTGACATTGTGGTAAATAAAAGGGAATTTAGTTGTTTTTGCGGCATTTTGATAAATAACAAATTGATTGGGGACGGAGTTTTAAGGCAAGGGGGCATTCGAAATTGGGACGGAGCTAAAGCAAAACAAAGTAGCAGTATCATTTACATATCGGATCTAATATAGCATGATAAAAACTCTTCCTAGAGTAATACGACTACCAAAAAGAAATAACAGAAATTAAGAGAAAATTAAAGAAAGAATTCTGTGTGGCCGTGACAATTTTTCAACTATAAGCTGTAGCTTGAAGGACCAATGGACAGATTCTGGCTTCTTTGATTAGTTGTTAATTGTTATATCATCAGCTTTATAGGAACGAAGTCTGAACCTTTGATCTTCAATTTTGTATTGCTATTTTTCCTTTCCATCTGTTCAACTAGTGGATAGAATTGATCATTTATTGTTTGCAGGATACTGAAAGAGCTAAAAGCTCTGCAAAATGAATTATTAGAAATGAAAAACCAGGCTTCTTTGCAGAAGAGACTTATTAAAGATGTTGGTAATGGAATATCTTTGCCAGTATTCTCAGAGGAGACTATAAACTCCATGCTTGAAGAAACTGTACTTGTTCAACCAACTAAATTGGAGAGACACACTGAAAAAGTTACAGAAATCTTCGATACACTTATCTCTGAACACAGGTTGGATGATGCCCTTGCTCTGCTGCAACTAGAGAGTGATTTTCTCGAAAATGTGCAATCAACTGAATATTCTTCAGATCAGATGATGTCTTATAATTCCACTATATCTGAGAAAAGAGCTATACTTTCTGATCAATTAACATCTATGGCAAAACATCCTCGAATCTCTGCCCCAGAGTTGCATAAGGCCCTGTTTGGATTGTGCCAGCTTGGTGACAGTCATCTTGCAAGCCAGCTATTGCTTCAGTATTATAATTCACGTATCACGTGTGGCATATACGATTTGCAGTCCTCAAAAGAATTTCTAGATGTGTCATATATTCATGAATTGTCAAAATTTGCGTGTTCAATGATTTCACAAGCTGTTAGCAGTTATGTAGCCTTGAATGGAGAAACTTATCCTTATCCTTCAGAACTAACTGAGTGGGCCACTAGAGAAATCATAGTATTTTCTGTTTGTTTCAATAAGTACATCGAATCTATATCTGATATAAGTGGTAGACTATCAACTGCTGTTGATGCTTTGAAGATCGCAATGTCGTTTTGCTCTTTGTTAGAGAAACAAAGGATCTTCCTTCAGCCATCTTTGACAGAATATGTCCGCCCTTGCATACAAGAGATTTTGGAACTCCATATAAACCATTTGAGTAAAGTTATAAGTATTGTTGCATCGACTGATACTTGGGTTCTGAGTAGATGCTATGCATCGCGGATCTTGAAGGGGACGAGTTATACGATCATTGATCAACAACCGGAATATTTCTTCCTCACGGATAGTGGCCGGAAATTTATGACATTGTTTCAGGTTTGCTCATTCCCTTGATTCTTTCAAATTCAAGTCAAAAGTTATTTATAATTGTTTAATCAACTGTGAACTCTAAGGGGGCGTTTGTTCAAGTTCTTCATAGGGAATAGTAATGTTATTCATTGAATAGTGAATTACAATGAGAATAATGGTTACAATGTTAGTGTATTGCTCTAATCTTGGCATATGTTTGATTGTGGAATAGCAGAATGATTGAGGGGAAGTGGTTATAGGGGTGGAAGTAGTTAGTGATTAACTTATTTCGAGTCTCATTATCTCGTACTAAGTATGATGAAGGTGAATTGACCATTTTTACTCTCATTAACCACCATAATTACCTTATATTCATTTCCATTACTATTCCTACTGAAGAATCATGAACCAAACGCCCCCTAAATTCATGCATCTGTTCTCATGATCTCATATCTCATATGCTTAATTTTACACACGTGATGCTGTCATTTTCTCTGATTAATTTTACGTTACTATGTCCATAGTTTGTTGCAGAGGACACATTGCCTTTGGTTGCATATCAAATGGAGAGTTCAGTTCTGAAAGGACTCATCGACCTATTTGTGGCATATATCGTTTTACTTGAAAACGCCATCACTGGTGATACAGATGCTATGGAGAAAGGGGGTTACAAAATCAATTTTTCAGATTCCCCAACTCAAGGAGTTTTTGTTCTTGCTAATCTGTCAACTTTAATGCAATTTTCCTTCAGCATCATCAGAAATAATTTTGATGACATCCATCAGTTGAAATTTGAAATTGGTAATTATACAATGTTTATTCAAGATGTTTATAGTCGACTTAAAGCCTGCTTTCTTGATCAATTCATATCAAATATCTTCGCTCAAAAAGATGAACATGAATCTAGTCCAGAAATTCGGATTTGCAATCAGGATGATTCTGGAGTTTGTGATCTGATTCCTTCTGTTCCATACCTGGTATGATCAAGATCTTTGAATTTAACATGTACTAATTTTATTCTACTTTTTTTTTCTGTCCATATCTGCAACACACCAGTAGAATTTAAATAGAAGCAAATACTTCTATGCCTCGTGCAACTCAAGTGTATTTTAAAATGATATTAGTTGTTTTACTAAAAGGTATTAGCTGACCAGTATAGTTGTTTTCAGTGAACAATACTAGTTGTTTTAATTGTACTAAATATTAGTTAGTTGTTACTCAATAATAGAAACTATATCATGTGTATGTATGAAGAAGCTCATGAATTTCCCCATGATCAGGAGCTGTATTTAGAGCTGAAGAAACTGGAAAAGCTTGCTGAGGATGACTGTCTCGATATGAACTGGTTGATACGTTTATTCAGGGAAATGATAGATGCCGTATTTGAGTGGATATCAAGTAAATCTGAAATATGGAGTATTAGTGAAGAGAACGTAGCTGATAATCGAACTAAGTTCATACAGGTATTATTCGTTGTTACTTGTAATGTTCATAGTCATGTCCTGAATTTCGTTTGGTTGTATCGAAAACAGCTTATACTGGACACTCAATTTCTGGTGGAAATTGCAAAACGTGGGAAATACCTGTCCGATAACTCGGTAAAAATGTCCAAGGATATTGCATCTCGTCTCGAGGCATCATTCATTTCTGCTGGATTGAGTCCTCTAAGGTGGATATACTAAATATGTTGGTCAAATTATGTAAGTATGGAATTATGGGAAATTAATGGTGAGATTGCTTGCGTGCAGAGATTGGAATGATGGAGAGTGCGGTGCAAAGGCTGTTGAGAAGTTGCAACAAGTTGATGCCAGAGAATGGCTTCAAAATGATAGAGACGCCCAAGAATCACATCCAACAACAGATTGAATGGATGAATGCAAAAAAAATTGTTGCACTTTTATTTTTTGAATTACACAACACCTATTCTTCATTTATTGTATGGTAGGGGTAATGTCAATTTACAATCTGGACTATGCCCCTTTTGTCATTTTGTATCTTGTATTAACTTTTTTTTATCTAACTGCAATATATACTTATACATTAGGTTGCAATCAATCAATTTCATATAATATAGGCTGTAATTGGATTTTTTTTTTTTTTTTTTTAAATTGTACGGGTTGCAAATTGATAAAAATTTATAGTGTAAGTTGCAAATTTATATTAACACTATACATGTTTGCAAACGGTGCAAATTTATAATCCAATTGCAATGTGTATTATACGAAATGAGCCAATTGCAATAAAATATACTCCCTTCGTCCTAAAATTACTTGCAATTTTTTATTTGTCGTCCGTCGTAAATAGAATTGATAAACACAATTGAGTCATATACAACACAAAAATCAGAATACTCACGAAACGAGTAAAACATGGGGGGGGGGGGGGGGGGGGCACTTGTAAGCAAATTTTTCTTTCTGTTTAACACACTGTTAGCAGATCTATCAAGGTAGCCTAAGAGGTAGTAGGGGTGAGCACTATTCGGTTAAAATCGAATTAACCGACCGACCGAACCGAATTGTACAATTCGGTTCGATTATTCGGTATTTCGCTTCGGTTACGGTTATTGAAATTTTGGTATTTCGGTTCGGTTTCGGTTATTGTAAGAAAATAACCGAAAACCGAATTTAATTAATAATAATTATAATAATATATTTAATAAATTAAATAATTAATAATATATTATTTTGGTTCATGATTGTGCATAGTATTATAGATTGTTATTATGTATGTAATATGTAATATTAATCTATTTTGGACTAGTATGGACATTGGACTGTTATTATGACTATTATGAAATATTATTGAACTGTTATTTTAGTATTTGACTAATTCCTTAGATGTTATTTTTAATTTTTTATTGACTCTTAATTTATTAGGGTGTTAATAATATATTTTAGTAAATGATTTAGAAATAGTAGTTGTTGTTTTATGAATTTTTAACAGTTTTTTTTTATTATTTCGGCCAAAAAATTCCTAAAAAAAACCAAAAAAATTACACATACTACATTTCGGTTAATAACCGAACCGAAATATTTTGGTTCGGTTGAAATTCGGTTTTAGTGTTGTTCGGTTCGGTTTTAGTTATCAGCTAAAGGCATTTCGGTTATTTCGGTTTTCACTATTCGGTTCGGTTCGATGACCGAATAACCGAATGCTCGCCCCTAAGAGGTAGTTTGATAGATTAACTGAGCAGGAGTTTGATAAAGATAACCCACATGCTAATTGCTTATTAGTCTACTAGTTGGATGTCTATTTAGATTAACTTCTTAATGCGGAATAGTGAGCCCTAAGAGTTTATACTCGTTTTAGTACTGTAAACACTTTTTTTCTTTAATCACAAAAGACCTAACACATAAACAAAATATTAGTGATGTAAAGAATAAACAATAAATAACACACATATATAAAGTGGTTTAGAGATAAACTCCTACATCCGCTGGCCTAATTCAACTGAAGAAATCCTTAACTTGGAATTCCTTGTTTTAGACTGTCAAAGTACATTGATCAAGAATCCTCTCTTGGGAAACTTGATCCCTATGGCAATTCAGAGTTCTAGTTCTCAATACAACCTGCTTTTAGAGCTTTTAGTTTGGTATGAATATTCAACTTACTAACTTTCTGTGTAAAACACACTCTCAAGCTTAACTTGGGGTTTGGATTTTGAATAGGTTTGCTTTCAACTAGTGTGAGATAACCCTTAAAAAATAGCAATTACTAAGGATTGTGTATCTCTCTAAGCTTTGAATATGACTTTTAAAATCAGTATACAGTATACAAAAAGATTAACTTTTCTGAAATAAAAACACTTGGAAAACTTGTGTGATTTTCGAGTTCTTCTTTGAATATTCGTGAATGAGAGTTCTTGGGGTATTTCTGTTGGGAAAATAGGGGTGCCCGGAATCTATTCGGGATGAATTTTAAATACGAATTTAAATACAATTATTACTATCATGAATTAATCCTAATTAATTCAAATAATAATTCCAACAACTAATTATCATCATGCATGCTAAATTAATTTCACATATTTAACTAGGCGGAATTAAACAAGTAAATATGCGATTAACGTACCTCTCGTAGTAATGGCCTTTGGATATACGGGACACTTGAAATCACGTTCTATCAACCCAAAGCCTTCTCAAGTATTTCCCTTTTCACCTCACTTGATCGCCGGTGGGAGACGCTTTCAAGTAATTTAATAACTAAGAAAAAAGAAAAATATCTATGCTTCTTGATTTTTCCAACACATGGAATTATGTACATTGAGATGAAATAATCATCTCCTATTTATAAAGGGGGGTGACCGAAATTCGTAGAGATTTTATGGGCATGGAGAAAATCTTTTCTTAATCTCTAAGAAATCTTGAATATATCTCATATATTCTTTTCTCCATAATAAAATATTCCACAAAAATCTCACTCTCCTAATAAATATGTAACTCTCGAAATTTACATGGAGAAAATCCAAGATTTGGATCTTCTTGAATATATGAGATATTCTTGTATTCCTAGAATACATATCTTGCATAATATCTTTCCAAGAAAATCAACAAAATCTTTTTCCTCCTTATCATGTATTTTTCGAAAATTAAAGGAAAAAATCAGCATATTATTTTCTTTTTATTTTAATCACCTTATCATTATTGGGCTACTTAATTGGGCTACTTGAGGGGCCTTAAGGAGAATTAAGATTGGACCTCCTAATGGACTTCTGAATTTCAATATTGAGCCCCAATATAATTCAGCCCATTAATATTAATTATTACCACTAATAAATTAATATTTCACTATCCATCTTAATCCATATTACGATAATATGGGCTCCCGGTTATTATTTCCCGCGTTTAAGATTATCAAGTCCATTAATTAATTAAGCTTCTGAATAGCTCTAAATTAATTAACATCTTTCACCTTGGAGTAAAGACAG
This sequence comes from Ballota nigra, assembly GCA_947034835.1. Taxonomy (NCBI): domain Eukaryota; kingdom Viridiplantae; phylum Streptophyta; class Magnoliopsida; order Lamiales; family Lamiaceae; genus Ballota; species Ballota nigra. The sequence continues at coordinate 29,145,013 of OX344727.1, forward strand.
CTCAACATTATTATTCGTACCGAAGAAACTAATTCTTCACTTGCAAGATTTGGTACAATAAAACTTCTGAGCCCACCAAGGGGACTAATCACACGAGCCGTACTCGCACGCGTTTCTCCGTATTAAATCTTAGCAACCGTCGTATGATTAATATTACTGCCCAAGACACAAAGTTCGAAGTCACAATGATTCTCACCCAACATGAATCAAAGCAGTAACTACTAAGCACACACGGTCCTATTTAAGGGACGGAGATTAAGAAATCAACAACCACTGAGGTCTAATTCTTCACCTTTCAGAACAGAAGAATTTCTCCTCGCTGTAGGACCTCTTCAACACATACTAAATGTGCTAGTGCAATCTCTTAGTCAAGACAGACCAATCTGAGCCTTACACATCGACCTTTCACGGCGGATTGTTCAATTCCACCTAGGCCGTGAAAATGTACGTTTAGTTACAAGTAAACTGTTAATGTTGTCTTCCGTGATTGGGTATCACCACATTAACTACAATGTAACATGTACTATATATTGAACGGTTTGCAATAAATATTCAACATTCAATCATATCTAAAGCAAATGCGATAAAAGAATTATTCTCATAAACAAGTGTTTGATACACGAGTTATACAAAGTAAAAGCATACTTTCATGTATAACTCCAACAATCTCCCACTTATACTTAAAGTCTGCTTTTTAGTATACATCATGCATGTCTTGGTGTAGTAGCTCTTCGTGACATCTCATGTCAACCTACACTAACCTAATAATTCCTCCCACTTATACTTAAAGCAGATTGACAATAGTCTTGACTCCCATTCCATCCACATGTCTCTCGAATGTACTCAGAGGCAGACCCTTTGTGAATGGATGTACTAGGTTGTCCTCCGACATTTATCTTTGCCACCTCTTTATCTCCTCTTCTTAACGATTTCTCGTATAAGATGGTGTTTTCTTTCAATGTGTTTGCTGGCCTTGTGGGCTCTCGGTTCCCTTGAATTTGCAACTGCTCCGACATTGTCACAAAAGACAGTTATCTTGTCGGGCAAATTCGGAACAACGTCCAAGTCCACTAAGAAGTACTTGAGCCAAACCGCTTCTTTCGCTACTTCACAAGCAACTACTTATTCGGCTTCCATGGTCGAATCTGCGATGCATTTCTGCAAATCGCTTCTCCATGTCATGGCTCCTTCTCCCATGCAAAACACACTACCCGAGGTAGGTATTTTGGAGTCTATGTCTGATTGGAAATTTGAGTCCGTGTATCCCATGGGAATTAGATTGTCTGATTGTTAAATCAGCATTCCATACTAAGTTCTTTTCAGAAACTAAAGAACGCATTTAATTGCAATCTAATGTGCTTTCCCGAGATTACTTTATTATCTTGCCATCATGTCCACGACAAGGCAGATATTCGGTCTCGTACACAACGTTGCATACATAAGACTTCCTACGTCCGAAACGTACGGAACGTCTTTCATGTCATCTATCTCCACTTGCGTCTTAGGGCATATTTCTTTGGATAGATGGATTCCGTGCCTAAAAAGGTACAAAACCTTTCTTGGAATCTTACACGCTGATATGCTTCAAAACAGTGGCTTTGTATGAAACTTGCGATAAGCCCAACATCTTCCTCTTGCGATCTCGAGTGAACTTGATCCCAAGGATGTGACCGGCTTTCCCTAAGTCCTTCATATCAAACTGATTTGACAGCCATACCCTTACGTCTGATAATACCTTTACATTGTTTCCAATGAGCAGAATATTGTCTACGTATAATACTAAGAATACCACCGCAGTTCCGTCACATCTTTCACACAACTTTCGAACTTGTTTTGATCACAAACCCATAAGACTTAATCAATTGATCAAAACACTGGTTCCAAGTACGCGATGCTTGCTTAAGTCCATAAATGAATCTCTTAAGCTTGCATACGAGGTGCTCTTGGCCTTTTTCAACGAAACATTTGGGCTTTTGCATATAGATCCCATCAAGACTTCCGTTAAGGAAAGCTGTCTTGACATCCATTTGCCAGATTCCGTAATCTAAGCGCGCAGCGATCGACAAGAGAATACGGATGGACTTAAGCATAGCTACAGGCCACAGGCCACAAGCCTTGCTTTGAAGGTCTCTACCCTTCCGTCCGATCCTCTTTTCCTCTTGTACACCCACTTGCATCCAATGGGCTCTACCCCATTAGGTGGATCAACCAACTCCCACACTTGATTATAATCCATCGAACCCACCTCGGTTTCCATTGAGGTTTGCCACACTTCCGCGTCTTTGTCTTGGATTGCCTCATCGTACGTTCATGGGTCTGATTCATCGTCGGGAATCAAATCCGAAGATTCTCCAATTCCCATGAATCTCTCGGGTTGCCTTGCAATCCTCCCACTACGACGGGGTTCCGGTTGTGAAGGTATGACGTGTGGTATATCATCTTGTATACTTGGTATAGGAGTTTGCCCTCTTAACTCGTCTAAGGTAATCTCACTTCGGGGCTTTCTTTTGTTCATATGGTCTTTCTCCAAGAATTTAAAGTGCGAACTAATCACGGTCTTTTAATCCTTGAGACTATAGAACATACACCCTTTCGTTCCCATGGGATATCCTATAAACAACCTTAATTCCGAACATGGATCCAATTTACCGGCTTTCTTGTCTAGCACGTATGTCGGACAACCCCAAATCTGCAAGTGTCTTAGACTGGGCTTGCGCCCCGGTCCACAATTCCATTGGGGTTTTAGGAACCGATTTGGATGGCACCAAGTTTAGAATGTAAGTCATTGTTTCCAAGGCGTTACCCCAAAACGACTTGGGTAAATCCGAATAACTCATCATGGATCTGACTATTTCTAAAAGAGTCTGGCTCCTTCGTTCCACCACACCGTTCTATTGAGGGGTTCCCGATGTGGTCAACAGGGATACAATCCCTTCTTCCGATAGGTAGTTCAAGAATTCATTGCTAAGGTATTCGCCTCCACGAACAAATCGTAGAGACTTGATACTTCTTTCCCTATGCATCATAAGGTAGATGTATCCGTATCTTGAGTAATCATCAAATTACTCATACCTCTTCTTGCTATGATCGTCATTGAACCACACATATCGGTATGAACGAGTTCTAACACTTCCGTAGTTCTATTCCCCTTGGCTCCAAATGCCCTCTTCGTCATTTTACCCTCTAAACAGGATTCACAAGTTGGAAACGGTTCGACTTGGAATGATTCCAAGGATCCGTCTTTCACCAATCTCTCTATCCACTTTAGATTAATATGACCTAGTCTAAGATGCCATAGAAGTGTTTCATTCATCTCTGAAGAACGCTTTCTTTTATTACTCGAAATAATCGATGTGTTATTAGATTCAATTTTGTGAGTGGTGTGCCCAAGTAGTGGTATAAAGATCATCCATTAAAGTTCCGGAACGGATAAACTCATCTTTTCAAGCAATAATAACATCCTTATTACAAGAAACTGAGTATCTATTCAAACAGTTTAGAAACTGAAGGTTGAGTTCTTTCTAAACTAGGAACATGAGGAACGTCTCTCAAGACCATAACTCTATCTTCACAAGATAGGCGCACTTCTCCCACTGCTTCAGCTGCCACTCTCGTAGCATTGCCCGATGTGATTGGGATCTCACTTCCGTTAAGTCGTCGGGTTAGCTTAAACCCATGAAATAAATGTGATCAGTAGCTCTCGTATCCACTATCCACGAATAGACAGCATACGCCACTTCACAAGTTTCGACGACTAAGGTGTGTGAATTACCTAACTTTCCTAGCCTCTTAGGCTTGGAACAGGCAGACCTCCATTGTCCTCTCTCACCGCAACTAAAACACTTCCCCTTCGATGCTTGCCTTTGCATTTGCCTTTCGCAACAATTGGATTTGCTTGGATCCGGCCTTTGGTTCTCTTCCTCTTTTTCCCTCCCTTGGGACCAAAAGAGGTAGACGAACCATTAGCCACCATAGCACTAGGTTGGTGCTCCATTATCACCTCCACCGAAACTAAAGCTTGCAAGAGCTCGGGCAAACGACTTGTCCGTTCATTCATCTGACAGTTCAGATGAAACTACTCAAAGCTTCTCGGTAGGGAATGGTATATGAAATCAATCAAAATCCGCACCAAGTACTTCCAACTTGTTAAGGTATGCCATTATCTCGAGAACGTGCTCCCTCACGGGCGTTCCTTCCACCATTTCCAACTTGACCGAGTCATGTTTGGTGAACTGATTAGTCATGAGATTCTGATGTGAAAACATCTCTTCAAGGTGTTCCATGATTTCAACAGCGGATACAATGTCTTCATGAACGCGCCTCAAATCCTCAGACAGAAATGTCAAGATGATGCACTTCATTCATTGTCACGCTTCCGATCATAAACTGCCTCTTCCCATTGCTTGACTTATCATTAGGCTTGCCGGGTATATTAACATAAATAACCCAATTGTGTTTTCGTGCAGTAAGGACCAATTTTAAAAAAAAACTTTTCCAATCGATATAATTCTCTCAAAAAAGTTTATTAACTTTAAGTATATTAAACAGTGGATCAAAAGGTTGCGACATGATGAAATGAGAATAAAACATACATTCATATCAATATCTAGAAAAATATGAAATTATCACATAATTCGATCACATCAATTATATTGAAACCTTAAAAATAATATAATCATGCATCAGCCAACATCTCGAAACAATTTAAATGCGCCACGAGGGGTGGTCTATACATTTAAATACATTCAAGCGGATCACAAACTTAAAAGTTACAAATCCTTAATTCAAAATTAATAGTTGGCTCCCACTTTGACCACATAGAAACTGACAGGGACTCCGAGGGGAGTAAGTTAATATCAATTTCCTATGCCTAAGTAATAACCATAATTAAATACAGGATTATTATTTCGCTTTGAGCAAGCCACTCGTGGTGAGGGTCAATACCGCCACTAGTAATAGTCCACAATCATCCTTTCGGAATTTATTCATGTGAAATCCGTTCTTTTGGCCGATTCGAGGGGGAAATGTATTCCAAAAGAACTTCACAAATAAATAAATTATGGAGGTCAAATTAATACAATTTTAATATCCGGAATAAAATTGCGATTATAAAAACATACTTAGTAATTTTCGAAAGTAAGGTTTTTCTTGGACAATCAAATTCATGCAAACACATATTAACAAATAATAATAAGTGCACGAAATAAAACATCCATCAAAACAAAAATTAAACACATTGGAGCACTCAAATCCAATTGTCACGGTTTAATTTCTTCTCGTCTTGATGCGAAAAATCGTCCTTGTTGCTTTCCGACGTTCGTCTCGACGTGCTCCCACTCGAACAGCAACACTTCTTCAAAAACAACATCGTTTGGGGTTCGGGATGACGTTTAAAATCACACGGAAAAAAAACACGAACCGAAAAAATTCCACGGCCTGAGATACAGCGCGCGTCGGCCCACGAAGTGGGCCCGCGCGCTTCCCGGCCCGAGAAGCGCTGGAAAAGCGCCCGAGGCGCGACGAAGCGCAGCCCCGAGGCGCACCCGAGGCGCGCCCGAGGCGCTGCACGGAGGCGCGCCGAGGCGCACCCGAGGCACCCCGAGGCGCTGCAGGCCGCTGCCGAGGCGCGCACGCGCCGTGCGCGGCGCCGTGCGCCCGTTGCGCACGACGTGCGCCGTGCACCCCCGTGCGCCGTTTTTTTCGCCGTTCGTCCTCGTTTTCTTCACCCCTTGCATGATTTTACCTCCATACACGCTCCACGCTTGTATGCGTCGTTGGGGTACGCCGTTTTTAATTTTTCGTTCTTCGTCACGATCCGGTTACAATTTATTTTTACAAAAAAAATAAATACTAGATCTAGACTAGTCTATTACAATGATCGAATCAAAATAAAAACAACTAATCTACTCGTGGATTTTCTCACGAGAAAAACGAATTCGAACGAATCGAATTAAAAACCAAATTAATTCACACGCATGAAATTAACAACATTAAAAACCATGACAATTGGATACCTGCAAAAAAAATCTAACAATTCTACTATCCAATTTCAATTTTAATGTTCAACAATTTAAATTCCAATTTAAAATTCAGAGCCCGAAACCGTGGCTCTGATACCAGTTGTTGGGAAAATAGGGGTGCCCGGAATCTATTCGGGATGAATTTTAAATACGAATTTAAATACAATTATTACTATCATGAATTAATCCTAATTAATTCAAATAATAATTCCAACAACTAATTATCATCATGCATGCTAAATTAATTTCACATATTTAACTAGGCGGAATTAAACAAGTAAATATGCGATTAACGTACCTCTCGTAGTAATGGCCTTTGGATATACGGGACACTTGAAATCACGTTCTATCAACCCAAAGCCTTCTCAAGTATTTCCCTTTTCACCTCACTTGATCGCCGGTGGGAGACGCTTTCAAGTAATTTAATAACTAAGGAAAAAGAAAAATATCTATGCTTCTTGATTTTTCCAACACATGGAATTATGTACATTGAGATGAAATAATCATCTCCTATTTATAAAGGGGGGTGACCGAAATTCGTAGAGATTTTATGGGCATGGAGAAAATCTTTTCTTAATCTCTAAGAAATCTTGAATATATCTCATATATTCTTTTCTCCATAATAAAATATTCCACAAAAATCTCACTCTCCTAATAAATATGTAACTCTCGAAATTTACATGGAGAAAATCCAAGATTTGGATCTTCTTGAATATATGAGATATTCTTGTATTCCTAGAATACATATCTTGCATAATATCTTTCCAAGAAAATCAACAAAATCTTTTTCCTCCTTATCATGTATTTTTCGAAAATTAAAGGAAAAAATCAGCATATTATTTTCTTTTTATTTTAATCACCTTATCATTATTGGGCTACTTAATTGGGCTACTTGAGGGGCCTTAAGGAGAATTAAGATTGGACCTCCTAATGGACTTCTGAATTTCAATATTGAGCCCCAATATAATTCAGCCCATTAATATTAATTATTACCACTAATAAATTAATATTGCACTATCCATCTTAATCCATATTACGATAATATGGGCTCCCGGTTATTATTTCCCGCGTTTAAGATTATCAAGTCCATTAATTAATTAAGCTTCTGAATAGCTCTAAATTAATTAACATCTTTCACCTTGGAGTAAAGACAACTCAACATTATTATTCGTACCGAAGAAACTAATTCTTCACTTGCAAGATTTGGTACAATAAAACTTCTGAGCCCACCAAGGGGACTAATCACACGAGCCGTACTCGCACGCGTTTCTCCGTATTAAATCTTAGCAACCGTCGTATGATTAATATTACTGCCCAAGACACAAAGTTCGAAGTCACAATGATTCTCACCCAACATGAATCAAAGCAGTAACTACTAAGCACACACGGTCCTATTTAAGGGACGGAGATTAAGAAATCAACAACCACTGAGGTCTAATTCTTCACCTTTCAGAACAGAAGAATTTATCCTCGCTGTAGGACCTCTTCAACACATACTAAATGTGCTAGTGCAATCTCTTAGTCAAGACAGACCAATCTGAGCCTTACACATCGACCTTTCACGACGGATTGTTCAATTCCACATAGGCCGTGAAAATGTACGTTTAGTTACAAGTAAACTGTTAATGTTGTCTTCCGTGATCGGGTATCACCACATTAACTACAATGTAACATGTACTATATATTGAACGGTTTGCAATAAATATTCAACATTCAATCATATCTAAAGCAAATGCGATAAAAGAATTATTCTCATAAACAAGTGTTTGATACACGAGTTATACAAAGTAAAAGCATACTTTCACGTATAACTCCAACAATTTCTTGCTCTTGAAAATTTCTCGCAACTTTTACTCTTTGAAGTTCTTCTGTAATTATAGTCAAGTTTGAATTACTTCCCTTTAGAGAGGAAGTTTTCGCACAAGTCTATTTGTGGGTTGCAAAATGGTTGTTTTTTTTTAATGCTTTAATATTTCTTAGTTTGGTAGAGGTATGACTTCATCAAATGCCATGTCTTTGCTTTTTGTAGTTTTGACTTACTCATAGATATTACTTTTCAGGTTTGCAAGTGTCAGGTTGTTAGGTTCGTATAATACGTGTCGTCTTGTTAGTCCTAAGTAGAGAAGGTTTAGGGGGCTGAATAGACCTTCTACTTTTAAAAACTTTTCTAAAAAAACAACTTAAAACTTTACAGCTCTTAAGGAAATAAAATAAGTATGCAGTTGTAACTTTGAAACTTTGCTAAATTTAATGAAGTTGTTTTGTTAAAACACTTATAGAAACAAATTGAGTTAGATTCTCACACTTTTAGAAGTGTATTGAGAGATCTAGTGTGCAACGGAAAATAGTGTAAGTGTATATGAAGAACTCTTATAGACACAAGTGTACAGTCGAGTGACTATTCAAGTCTACAACTATCACACTTAGTCAATTTTACCAAGTTTTATGCACTTTTTGAAATAGAATGATGAATGTAACTTAATGAAAATGTAAGAATAAAAACAAAGTAAAGAACACATATTTATAGTGGTTCAGAGGTTGTGTAATCCTCCTATATCCATCATTACACCCTCAGGTGCTAAATTTACTAGCAATAACTACAACTAGGTGTAAACATTCGGTTATTCGGTCACTAAACCGAATAGTAAAAACCGAAATAACCGAAAAGCCTCTAACCGGTAACCAAAACCGAACCAAATAGCAATAAAACCGAATTTCAATATTTCGATTCGGTTATTAACCGAAATAACCGGAATGTACTATGTGTAAAAGAATTGGATATTTTTAAACTTTTTGGATCGAAATAATAATAAAAAATATCTGCTAAAAATCCATAAAACAACAACTAATTTTCCTAAATCATTTACTGAAGTATATTAACTTTCTAATAAACTAAGATGTCATAAAAATTAAAAATTGAATCCAAGAATTAGTCAAATACCAAAATAACAGTTCAATAATATTCGATAATAGTCATAAAACAGTCCAATGTGCATACTAGTCAAATATAGATTAATAGTCCATACTACATACATAATAACAATCTAAAATAATATTCACAATCATGAACCAAAATAATATATTATTAATTATTTAATTAATTAAATATATTATTATACTCCCTCCGTCCCAAGACTATCTTCGTATATTGGTTTGGTACAAGTATTAATAAAAATCTACTTTATTGAGTGTCAAATCAATAGGAGTGGAGGTTTTTGCTTTTTTAGTGTATAAAGTAGTTAAATATAAATATTTATATTGAGTTTTGTTTCCTTTTTAAGGGTGTGAAGATAGAGTTGGGACAAACCAAAATAGAAAGTATGAAGATAGAGTTGGGATGGAGGGAGTAATAATTATTAATTAAATTCGGTTTTTGATTTTTTTCTCGCAATAACCGAAACCGAACCGAAATACCAAAATTTCAAATTTTAGAAACAGTAACCGTATTGAAATACCAAATAATCAAACCAAATTGTACAGTTCGGTTCGGTCGGTTAATTCGGTTTTAACCGATTAGTGCACACCCCCTACTTACGACTTTTACTTGCTACACTAAGAGATTCACTCAGATAACAAGATTCCCCCTAAGAACTAAACATCGCTCAGACTAATCTATTCCTAAAGACAAATCATAATCACTCAGATTACACTCTACACTCAGAAAATACAACTCACAAAGAAAGTATATGTACTCAAGGTAAATTTACAATAACAATGTTTTTGTGAGGAACAACAACTATATATGATTCAAGCTAAGAAAACCTAACAAGCTAATCTTATGAATCAAACTTAGACAAAATATTGTAGGATGGTTGTAGATTTGCTTGATTGCTTGAGAATTTATTTGTTGTTGTTGTTGTCCTCTGGGGGCGATCCTTCAATTTATAGGAGTCTTGCGGAGCTCTTATCCGTTGGATGAGTGTATTAAAATTTGAATTTGAACATTCTCCTCTCCTTTAGAGCTTTGACTTCAACTATTAAAAGTTTATTGCCTTGTTCTTCAACCCTCAGTGTAGTACACTTTGTCTTTTTGTGTTAGTTGTCAGATTGATCAACTAATCACTAAAGGCTATGTGTCTACTGGCTAGGATTAGGTCCTTTTAATCTCTGTCTCTTTCAGACCTTGTGAGTGAGTGTACAAACAGTATAACACTCATGCAGGTGAGATTAAGTTAATACAGAGGTCTTCAGCTGTAACCTTGACTCTAGTTGTAGACTTGGTCTTCCAGCTGTAACTTCCTCCATATTTTAACTGTAGAGTCTTCTAATTGTAAGGTTTGCTTTCTCAGGTTGTAACCTTTATCTTTTCAGTTGTAACTTCCTAATTCTTTAGCTGTAAACTTATAGGTTTCTAGGTTTCTTCACTTCTCGAGTACCTGTAATGTTAGTATCACAATATATTAAATATTTTGTCATCATCAGAATCACAAGGATAAACTTCTTAGGATAAAAATATTTTAACACATTTTCTTATTGATCGTCCAGGGAGATAGTTTGGACTTTCAGAACCGACTCTTTAATAAGATTTACCAGAGGTTGATTAATCTTGTATGCATTTATTTCTAGTTACCTGATATTCCTTTTTGCTGCAAACACTTGGTTCCCAGGCCAAGTCAACGAACTAATATTAATGCTCTTAGTAATAACTCTTTAGTGTATATGGCTTCATGACAGTCTCCTTCACTGGACTGCTCAGGTTATCTGAGCAAGTCTTCTGCCAGTTTAGAAAAAAACATGGGGCTTATCTTGATGACTTATCATTTGGTTCTTCCATTGTGCATTTTAGACATGTAGTCTTCAGATCTCCAGATGAGTTCCCCCTTAGAGAGAGACTTTAAACTACGATTTGTATTAAGAAACAACTTTCTATCATATAAGTTGATGAATGACGCAGCGGAAGCACTACTACGTAGTATCTGTTGATTATGAGAATACCTGGATAAACGTATACGCGATTAATATGTTAAATTATTAATTCACGCATGAATACTAGAATAACAAAAATAAAACATGAAAGGGAATAAACTCAATATTTTAATTCAATAATCAATTGAATAACAACGATTACAGAGCTCCTATTTATAATAGATAACTAGGATTTTAGGCGTATAAGCCCTAAAAGCCCGATCCACTAAATGCCCTAAAATCATCTCAGGGGTTTTTGTATCTTAATACAAATCTTTCATTTATTTCCCAACAATTTCTCCTTTTTGATGATGTCAAAACCTTGTTATATCTTAAGTATAAAGATCTAATCAGGTGACAGGATCCTAGCCTATAAGAATGAAACATGTTAGTACATAGCTTTTCAATGAGTATGTAAAAGTGCATAAAGCCTAAATGATAATGAGGTATTATCTTGGGTAAAGGATCGGTAGATTTCATTTATCAATTAGAGCGTATAATATATGGTTTGATCTTATTACTATATAAAATTTAACTTTAAATAGAAATAGACTACAGTTAATCAAATAAAGATCATGATATAAATGAAAAGAAAAAGAAAAAAAGATGGAGCCACAACCCCACTCAAGGAGTGAAAAGTTCAAAAGAAAGCCAAAATAACAACAAATCTCTCATGTGAGCTAATTTATTAATGACCTACAAAGCCAAAGACTATGGTAATCTATAAATTTTCCTCAGCTTATAGTTACTAGTCATAGAATTGTGCTCCTTACCACCCTTTCTCTAATTAATTTCTTCATTCGAGTTTCCCATTGTTCTGTCTTCCTGTCCTCTCCATATAGAAAGTCAGAAGTATCTTCCTACCGTGCGTCCTCACTAACAATCAAATCTACTTTTTCTTTTGCCCCTTCTCCAGTAGGTGAAAGACCTACCTCAAAATGCTCCGTGATGGCTTGCATGTCTTCATTATCCTGAACATCTCCCCATTTTCTTCCTTGTAATATCGAGAAGGTATTAGAGGAAGACATGATAGGACTATATGTAACCACAACAAGTTATGTCTTGGAGAAACTTGTGGAGATACACCACCCTTATCAGCAAATATCCTCTCCTCGATGGCCTCACCCTGCTGGTTCGATACACTTTTGAGTTTAAGCTGAGAAAAAATTAGAGTTTTAGTCCCACATAACATGAGGTTGTTGGCTTTTGGTCTCGAGGTATGCAAAAATGGTCTCGTTCGTGCTTTTCATTGCAATTCTGGTCCCGACTTAAAAAAACATAATTTTCGTTAACTTAGGCCTCACTTGGTTGGTCATATAAACCCATATTATGACTTTATTTTCTCGTTGTAGGCTACTTGGTAGGAGAGATTAAAATGAGGCTGACCCGGCTGTATTACATCGACCCGGTAGAGTATTACGGCCATTCACTATTCTCATCAACAAAATTTATCTCACACTTTTGATGGTACAATTTTATTATTGATTCTACAGTAATGAAAACTTCCTAAAACAACCTTACTCTGTATACTCTTTCCCCTTTTCCCTCAACTTCAACCTCCCTCTTCGATCCAATCTAACGACGAACGACGGAATTGAAGTTCTACAATTTTGGCAACCGATTGTGTTGATTCCAGGAATTGAAGCTCTGCGAGGACGAGCGCCGACGCTCGATTCATTTTTATTGGCTCTGGCAACTGAACCTTTGAAGATTTGACGGCGAGCGGCGGGGATCCAAGCTCTTTAAATTCCGGCGACCTGTTTTTGTTGATTCTGCAAACGAAGTCCTGCAAATTTGAGAATTTAAGGTTTGTTAGATATTTTTGTTGGACGCATATTTGAGAATTTAAAATTTTATTTTAGATTTTGTTGAATGATGATGAAGTTCCATACATTCGAGCAACTGATTCATTGACATTTGTTTGAAATTTGAGATACGAGAATTTGAGAATTTTATTATTTGAAAAGGTGAATGATGAAATTGGCAATTGGAGCAATCAATTCGTGTAATTAATTATTCCCAAAGCAAATTTGGTTTTATAAAATTGGACGTAAATTAACATTGTTGTTCTGGGTTTTGGGTTCTTGAAGGTTCTGCAAGTTTCATTGAAAGTTATGAAGGACAATATGGTATTTTCATTGTTTTTCTACTAACTATACTTTCTACCAAGTAAGAAATTAAGATTTGTAAAAAAAATTAATATGTGCTACCAAACAATCTAATAAATAGATATTACCCTCTTCCCCATACTAAATTAATATCAATATACTTATGCCCCTTATTTTTATCTACTCTGCCAAGTGGAGCCTTACTTTACACTTTTTGTCACATTCTTTTTTTCGCCCAATTTTAACAGTTTTGGTCTCATTCAGGCCGCATTTGGAGATGACAATTTTTTTATGGAATCATTATTCCATTAAAAAAAAAAAAAGGCTATATCAAATGTATTTGAATTAGATTAAAAACTTATCCTTAAAAAAAAAATTACTCCATCCGTCCCAAAAGAATTTGCACACTTTCTTTATTTGGACATCCTACACCAATTTGCACACTATCTAAAAATGAAACATTGATTTGCGTGTCCACTTATACAAATATATACATATTTATCCATATACTACTGCTTTACCCCTTTTCTCAATCCGCATGTAATTTCAGAGTGCAAATCATTCCCCAGGATGGAGGAGTAATAATTAAGAAATGTCCACTCCATTTTCAATCTACATTTCCAATTCATTCCAACATGCATGTTTTTTCCATTCTACCATGAAATTTTTTTATGTGAGAACATTTTATGACATGAAATATTACAAATTATCTATATCTATGCCCAATTTATACTTCATAATTTTAGGTGGCATTCACCAAAATTTCCATAATTTTTTCACCTCCAGTCCACCAGTTACCAGTTTACCACTCCCTATCCATCTAGAACCAAAATAGCAGGAGCAGTAAATATTACCATGGCGGGAGCTCGAAATTTAAGGCTGCTGAACCGCCAATATTTGAAAGCATTCCACCGCTCATAAAGCGAAAATTCCACCTTCATTTTCTCTCCACCACTTCGTGCAAACCCTAAAGACAAAGAGCAAGGAAAGGGGAAACCAACATCGCAATGTCAGAGATGCACCAGTTGATGAATCCATGCATTTTTCATCTTCAGAAGCTTCGGATCGAGCTGAATTGCCCTCTCTGGTCTGATTTTAGTTACCATTTTGCATCTCTCTCTCTCTAAACTTTTACAATTAGCGCACAGAGTTCCCAATTTTTTTTTTTTTTTTTTTGAGGTTTCAGTGTTCTATGTGTTCATATATTTATTTTTTCCCCAGTTTGAACTTGATGAGTAAGCCTGTGCTGCTTCCCTGCAATCACATTTTGTGCAAGTGAGTTGATCTTTCCATCTCATTTTCTTTTTTCTTCTGGGTAAATTCTGTTACCAGTTAATCTGCGCGTATGACTTTTTCCCCAATTTTTAGGGTTCCTTTTTTTCTATTTTTGAGTTCTTGTGTTCAATCAATGCAGTTTTTGTGTCCCCAATTCTTGCCAATTTAGCAGCAAGTGTCCTGCATGCCAGGAGCAGTTTACCGATAAAGGTACAATTTTTACTGGTCCATTGGGCAATTTCTCCAATTATTTCTTTAAGTGTAAATTAGCGCTTGGCTTTGTTGTTTAGGTTTGTGGTTGTTGAGTTAATTATTGATTAAAAGCGATTTCATTCACTTTGCAGAACTCAGATCTGCTTCTCATATGGAGAACATTGTTTCCATTTACAAAAGTTTAGAGGCCACTTTTAACTCCGCCATCTTGCCATTTTTACGCACTGGTGAGTTTTAACAAAAGGAGCTAATCGTAAACTTACGTATATTGTATTGTTGAATCAATTTTGAGTTTTATGGTTGATTGCTGTAGATTCTCAAAGTCAAGTCTCAATCTTAAGGGAACCTGATGAAACAGCACTTAAGGCGAAGAATAGTCGTATTGATACTTTGCAAATTGGCGGTGTTCCAAGTGGGTTTCAGTTAACTAGGTGCTCCACATCAGAAGAGTTAGATGTGAATCATGTTCCAGAAATGTCACCTGGCAGTTCTCCTTCCTCTGTTGATGCTAAAGATGCAGGCCACAATAGCAATCGAGGTGGCAGAAATGGGGTGAGGATTCAAAATATTCAATTTTTCTATCTAGAGCTTTATTAATAATGCTTATCTTAAAATATTTTAGTGAGTTTTATTGGATCGTTGGTTGAGCTCTGGGCCTGTATTTGCTGGATTCAGTATCAGTCAGGCGACTAATAAACTGAATAACCCGTATTATGAAGTTCCTCTTTCTCTGATGTTAAGCTGAATATTTACAAAAAAATTCCTAATCTTTAGTACTTTATGTTTATCTTAATAATTTACGTGCATGATTCACAATAACAATCATAAAGCTAGTTTATAGGCAGATGGTTCATCTTTATAATCTCCAAATATCGGTTGCCTTCAAATGTTCCTGAAATTGTTTCCATATTTCAATGTGAAAACACCCGAAGTTTGGAATTTGAAGAGAGAAAAATTGGAGGTATTTTTAAATAAAGTTCAGTGCAGTACATTCATTTTTACGACAATGTTGAACATATAAATGCAAGACCTATGATGTGCACTCTGTGCTTGTGAAATAGTAATATTTAAACTCGTCCTAAACTTAACGTCTTTCAAGGCTAGTTTACATTGACACAACTTACAGATTATCTTTCTAAAGTTAAACAGTAATTGTTTTTTTAGTAAGCAAAGTGTGAGCTCTAAAACAGATCTATTATTCCCCTCCTGTTAAGTGGTATGCCATCATCACATGGTTGTGCATAGTTTAATGCTTCAAAATGGATGAACTTGTCTCTATGCAGGCAATATTCTTTGCTTACCTTTTAATTTCTGAATATATTGCAAATTTGGAAAATAATAGTTCAAAATCTCTTGTTTTGCATGAATTATGTGTAATGGGTTTTTCAGGGGCCACAAGCACAACTTGGCTTTTCATAAAAGAATTGACATGACTTGACATTTTTATGTCACTGGCTTGCACTTGCTAAATGTTTCTATGGTGTAGACCATATTTTCTTTTTGAAAGCTGTTGGTATATATTGAACTGTCTGCTGTTTGATTATTCCTTAAATTAAACAATCAGCTTACACCTTTTGTAAACATTTGCTAAATTGATGTGGTGCCTCATTTACATGTCTCTTTTCTCTTATGCTATTTTACTCACATCTGCAGGGTATGGAAAATAATAGAGTCAGGAACTCTGTTGGAGGCCATTTAGGTGCACTTGCAGATGGAGTGGATGCCAAAGACACTTCAAATACCAGGGAACCTAAGAGGCAAAAGAAGCTGAATTATGGATCATCGAATGCAATTCTGCAAGCCCATGAATACAGCCAGCAAACAGTTTCCCATTCTGATCATGGAGAATGCAAACCTAAGGATGACACTTCCTTTAATTCTTCAACTGTGCCCTGTGATGCACCATATGGGAATGAAAGTGTGTGTGCGTTTTGCCATTCTTCTAAGATAACAGAAGTAATTTTCTAAACTAAATTTGTTGCTCAATTTTATCATGTGAAGTTATGTTAGTTAATGGTTTGATTTGTAAGAGCGATTGTTTCTAGGCCTTCACCTTGATATAATATCTTGACATCTTTATTGGTGTGGTAGGTGACAGGACTATTGGTGCACTATGCAAAGGGAAAGGAGGTAAAAAGAGGTGAAGCTGCTTTTTCTAAGGCCATTCCTGTCCATAGCAGATGTATAGAATGGTAAGCAATTCCTTCTCATAAGCTTTGGATTGTGATTTAAAAAAAAAAAGTTGAATGCGTATCTAGATGGTTTGGACTTGTGTAAACTGTATTAGAGACCTTAAGATGCTCCTATATCATGTATATAAAGTTGAGGTTATTTTACTCAATTAGAAGGGGAAGGTGGAGACTTGAAAAAAAAAATATAACAATGATATGTTAAATATAAATGAGAACATATGTCTAGATCTAAATGATGTTGGGATAAAGGCTTATTTTGTTGTTACTGACTGCCTACCTAGATAAAGAAAGAGTAAAAAGTCTTTCTGTATTGAGCACTTGAGCTAATAATGTGTCAAGACTCAAGACAAATATTCTTTCCCTTGCTTTTCTGAATAATATTTTGGTTAGTAATTTTATAGGTATGTTTATTCTGCAATTTAAAGGTCTAATAGAGTCTTGAAAAACATCAATTTGACTCCTGTTGCCTCTAAGTCTGACTTTTTTTTTTTTAGTTTATAATACATCTCAAGAGTTTGCAACAGAAAATTCTTTCAAATTCTGGTGCATTTTGACATTACCTGCAGATTAAATAGCAATTAATGCTTACAAATAGGTGGCCATGATCTAATATATGGTCTCGAGTTTTTAATTGCAGGACCCCTCAAGTTTATTTCGAAGGTGATACTATTAAGAATTTGGAGTCTGAATTAGCACGAGCTTCTAAGCTCAAGTGCACTAGCTGTGGATTAAAAGGGGCAGCACTAGGTTGCTATGCAAAGTCCTGCCGAAGAAGTTATCACGTGCCATGTGCCGTGGAAGTCCCAGATTGCAGATGGGATTGTGTATGTTTGCTTTATTTTCCTGCTAGTTTGTCTCTTTCTGTGCTTTCAAGCTACCCTTTTCTCTTAGTCCAAAACTTGTAAACTTGTATGTTATTACAGGAAGACTTTATAATGGTATGCCCTGTCCACAAATCCACTAAATTTCCAAGCGAGAAGTCGAACTCCAAAAAGCGTAAAACTGGAGAAAAGTCTTCCTTATCTGGACAAATGTATGGACGTGTTAAAATCCTTATTTATGTGCTTTGTCGTCTTATGGTATACATAATTGCTACTTGACTAGAATAATTGCTTGTTCTTGAGGTTATCATTCAATCTCTTGCTTGCAGACCACTAAAATGCCATTAACAGCATTTGTTCCTAGTATTTGATTAAGATCTTGTTTCTTGTACACGACACAAGAAAAGGAAATATATTTTTACCTGTGATTTAAGAGACCCGCACCATTAGACATTATGTTGAAAATCTTCATTTTCTATGCATGCTATTACTATACTAACACACGCTAAGGTGACAAATGCATGATATTGGCTGCAAGATCAGAAGTCTTTAAAAAAAATTATTTCTGAAATATTGCTTGATCAGATATTTAGACTCATCGTATTTGTTTATTGATTACAAAAATATGTACTTGTGGATACATTTGTACTTAACGGGATACTTATCAATTTTGTTATTTTATGTACAGCAGCACCTCTGAACAATTAAATTTTTGGGCAAACTCAGCGAGTGGACCTCAAGAATGGGCTTTGTGTGGATCGGCTCTGTCTTCAGAAGAGAAGGTTGTTTTCTATTTGTTTTATTTTTATCATTTTATATGCAAAGGCTTCTTTGATGATGCGAATTCATTTTCACTTGCACCTTTTGTTGAAACTCAAGCAAGTACCATGCAGTCTAATTCAAACGACTAATTTCCTTTTTCTTTTCTTTTTCCTGACACTCAGTGTTTGGTGGCAAAGCTGACTACAATTTGTGGTTCTACAATGTACAAGTTTTGGAATCCAAAAGTTACACATGTGATTGCAGCCACAGATTCAAATGGTGCATGCAGTAGAACTCTGAAGGTGCTCATGGCAATTCTGAATGGGAAATGGATTCTTTCTATGGATTGTAAGCTCTATAATCTCTGCTTCTGTGGGTTAACTAGTTTATATAGATTAGCAACCTTGAAGACGATAATTTAACTTGTAAAGTATGAAGTCTACCTAACAATTTGCAACACATCTTTGATTTTAGGGGTAAAAGCTTGTTTGGAAGCAAATCATCATGTGGATGAAGAACCTTATGAAATTAATCTGGACAATCATGGGTGTCATGATGGCCCCAGAACTGGCAGAATCAGAGTGTCGGAAAATGTAAGTTCCGTAACCAAGTCTGTCATTGTTTTGAACATAAAATATACTGTGAAAATGTGCGCCTAGGTTGCATATCATTGCATCAGAACTGTGTGTTCATATCTTTTGGTAGCTCAAAGGTGTGTTTGATTTGGGATTTAGAGATAGTAGTATGTGTATATTTTGAGAATTAAACATAATAAAACTCAACTTTATGTCAAATCGATATGTATTAGTGTGTCATATTGTATTATTATATTATTGTTGATTGTGATTGCAATGATTGAGTGATAATTAATGTATTTTCTTGAAAGTTGCATAAGTGCGAGTGAAATAAGATTTGAATATAAAGTAGAAAGTGTCATCATAACGTTTTATCCCCCCTATTTTGTTGCACAGGCTCCAAAGCTTTTCGATGGTTTGAGCTTCTATTTCAACGGGGACTTTGCTCCATCTTACAAGACGGATCTGTTAGATTTAGTTAGTGTTGGTGGAGGAACTACTGTTGAGGCGCTGGAGCAGGCAAGACCGAGTTATGTAGTTTACAATCATGATAGCCCTCAAGGATGTGGGGCAAAAGAAGTGAGTTCGTTTCTGTTGCAGAGAGTAGCAGAAGCTGAGGATGTGGCCAAATGTGTCGATGCTCGTGCGATTCCACACACGTGGATCTTGGAATCAATAGCAGCTTGCCGAGTGTTGCCCTGTCCTGAACGTTGATTTAATGCAGTCCAAGCATGCGTCAAGTTGAAACTGCTGTGTTATTTGAATTAAGATTGTAGTGAATGGTTTCACGTTTCCGTAATTGGCAACGCACTGTTCCGTTTTGAATATCATACTGGGAACTGTGGTATAGGTTCACCATGCACTTGCTTGAACCGTTACCTCCTGGATACACATTTGGATCATATTTATTTATTTGAAACATCTTATAAGCGTAATACGATGTAATTTTTAAGTAGTCTATAAGTTGCTAAAATGTTTGATTAATATAATTTATAAGCCCTTTGGAAATTTATAATAAATATTTTTTAAAATATTAATTTTAATTTAACTTTTTTTTTTTATATTGAAGTAGGGGTGGGTGATTTGGAGTGGAGGTGGTTAGAAAAATAAGTTGGAAAATTTCAACTTTTTTTAAACTTATAAGCTGTTAGGAGTTTATTTTATGATCTTATAAGTTGTTAAATATTTTATTTTATCAAATAAATTGATAGTGTTTATAAGCTCTTAAATATCTTATGAGTTGTTTTAAGCTCATCAAACACCACCTTAATGCTTTTATCTCTCTTTGCTCTATTTCTCTCCCTTAATGTTACTTAAAATTAACTTTCTATTTCGTCTTCTTTCTGCAATCTCATTCTCCCTTCCCCTTCTCTCTATCACAACACACTCTCTCTCTAATCATAAATCCATCATTTTATTTGAATTCCAATAGAAAACATATCCTATTACTTTCATTACTTTGAATTTTGTTTCGTCTGAATTCATCAAATGGTGTAACGTCACCGCCGATCACGCATTGGGTAGGATATTGCTCTCGTCTTGATTTGTTTTTTTTGTTGGAAAGGAATGTTGCGGGTCTGAAAAGCATTGTCCTCTCTAGGAGTCCAATTCAAGAATAAGGTTACAGTTGTTTCGAAATTTAAATGTGCGTGTGAAATTATGACTTTACATCCATATAATATAAAATCTGTGATGAATATTAAGAGTAAGTGTTTGTTTTGAAATTTTGGTAGAATGAAATTTTATTTTATGTAAAAGTAAAATAAGAAAGAGAAAGTATGAGTAAGGAAAAAATGATATGTCCGTAATAAAGTGAGTTTTATTGGGAATAATAATAATAATATTTTTAAAGAGTAATTCTCTTGTGCACTTGGTGTAAACTGTAAAGTGCACTCACTCAACAGTTGACCATGTTTACACTGAAAAGTTTGTTTCAATTTCAGTGTGGTTGGATTAACTGAAAAGTTTACACTAGAAATTAATTTTCAGTATAAACTTTTCAGTGTAATCCAATCACACTTTTCAGTGTAACTGAAACAAACTTTTCAGTATAAATATGGTGAACTGTTGAGTGAGTGCACCGAACACTTGGTGCATATGAGAGTTTTCCATTTTTAAATTGTATAAAGTGAATTGTATTAGAAAGAATAATAATAGATTTTATAGGTATTTATAGGTGTAGATAGAGAATAGATGTGAAAATTGAATTTTAAGTTTCTAACTCACATGACACAGGGGTCGAAAAGTCTTAGTCCAATTCAAATAAATCTCAAAAGAAATGTAACATAAATGTTTTTAATGGTTTCTTCTTTCGGTTGTACAAGGTTTTTTCATGGTGGATTTGATTGTCATGTAATTTTGTTGTTGCATATATTGAAATCACACCATGTGCTTTTTGTTTATGTACATTTGTACTTTTGTGTTAATTTATCATTTACGTTTCAATTTTATGGAGTATAATCTTTCATAACAATCAACCATAACTCTTTCACTATGATACACCACAATTGTTTGGTAAAAACAACCTGCACTTTTAAGTGTTTAGGTAATACAACTTTTCTTTGTAATATATCATAATAGTTTGTTAAAAATAATCTATACTTTTAAGTGTTATATAGCGTAACTTTTCTTTGTACTGTAATCTTTCCTAATAATCAGTCATAACACTTCATTATGATACACCATAACTTTTAATAAAATAGTCTACACTTTTAAGTGTTACCTAGTGTAACATTTATTTATAATCTACCATAATCTTTAATAATAATCAACCATAACATTTTATTATGATACACTATAACTTTTAAGTGTTATGTAGTGTAACTTTTCATTGTAATCCACCATAACCTTTTATAATATTCAACCACCTATTGGGAAGAATAATAATAAATTTTATAGGTATTTATAGACGTGAATGGAGAATGGATGTGAAAATTGGATTTTAAGTTTCTAACTCGAAAGAGACGGGGTCGAACAGTTTTGTCCTTTTCGAGTGAATCTAGAAAACAAATGCAGCATAAAGGTTTTTAATGGGTTCTTCTTTTGGATGTACAAAGTTTTTTCATGGTGGATTTGATTGTCATGTAATTTCGTTGTTGCTTAATTTGATATTACACAATATGCTTTTTGTTTATGTACATTTATATTTTTGAGTTAATTTATCATTTACGTTTCAATTTTATGGAGTATAATCATTCATAACAATCATCCATAACTCTTTCACTATGATACACCATAACTATTTGGTAAAAACAACCTGCATTTTTAAGTGTTAGGGAGTGTAACTTTTCTTTGTAATACATCATAACTGTTTGGTAAAAATAATCTGCATTTTTAAGTGTTCTATATTGTAACTTTTCTTTGTGTTGTAACCTTTCGTAATAATCCGCCATAACTCTTCATTATGTATGATACACCATAACTTTTAATAAAATAGTTTGCACTTTTAAGTGGTACCTAGTATAATATTTATTTATAATCTACCATAATCTTTAATAATGATCAACCTTAACTTTTTATTATGATACGTAAGTGTTATGTAGTGTAATTATTCTTTGTTATCCACCATAACCTTTTATAATATTCAACCACCAGCTCTTTATTATGATACACCATAACTGTTTGGTAAAATTAACATGCACTTTTAAGTGTTATGTAGTAGAACTTTTCTTTATAACCTTCTATAACCTTTTTTAAAAAATAAACTGAAAGATTTTCTTCAATGTAAAAATAAATAAATAAACAAAGAAAAAAAATAGAATATGAAGGTTGATGCAGTCGAACCCCTGTCCAAGTGCCCATGAAAAAAAAAAACAAAAAAAAAACACCTCATTTCCATCAGGCCAGCCACTACACCAATGACTTAAGTTTGGAAATTTAAATGTATATACATATATTATTTCGGCGCGACCCACTGTAAAATGGATCATCCTTTTGTCCAGTTACACCGTACGTTTGGTGCACAAGCGACTGACTCAATATTAAATACATTTGGTGCATGGATCCTAGATGGCCCCACCAAACACCACGTAGTTGGATCCTTTGTAAATATCTCTCTTGTTGGTGATCAAATTTAATCGATAGGATTAGTGACTGTTTTAATTCGGTTTAAGACCACCAATCAATTACGTGTGATTGATTACCACTGTAAATGGTAAATCGAAGATTCGGGATGTGGAATGGTAAATACGAAAGTCGAAATCGTATTAATTTCGTGTATGTGTGCGTTTAGGTGTTTAAGTGTGTGTTTTAGGAGTATTTGTGAATTTGAACTTGTATTTCTTAGTTGGAGAACAACTATTTATAGAGACTAGCAAGCATGAGGTGTCTATGACTCTTGGTCTCCCTAGCCTGCATGCTTGACAAGTGTCCTATTGACCTTTGTTTGACCTTATCTAAGCTGAATCTTAGTTACAAAGTCTTCTTTGGTCTTATATCGGGCTCATTGTTGTTCGTCCAGGTCGGCTTATTTGATCCAGTATGGATTCTTCACCAAAGTTGTTCGTCTTTTGAGGGTATGGCTTCAGAGTTGTTCGCCTATATTCCTTGTTGAGCTGAGCTTCGGAATCTTGGTTCTTTGTTCGTTTGCATACATATCTTAGGTTGGTAAATACACCTCCTTTCATTAATGTTGCTCGTCATCAGTGACTTGGCGGAATGTTCATATCTGGTCTCGGGTCTTAATACCTGTTCGCCAGTATGTTGTTCGTCACTAGAGCTGTTCGTCACTTTATGTACTTCCCAGGTTAATTAGCGCACACCCACCTAGATCTTTCTCGCTAATTATTTAATTCTTGTTCGCACCTCATTGTATGATGTTCGCCTATCAACAGTTGCGCCCTATCCTGACTATATGTTGCCATGGACGAGCATCTTTGGGCGAGCAACAATAGTTAGGATACTAAACTGACGAGGATTGGGACAAACATCGTTGAACTAGGCGAGCAAACTAATGGTCCGCCGTTTCGTCTCCCCAAGGTCTGGGGGTTGTACGAAGATGACGTGGGCGGCATGATTGTGCGCCGCCCACGCACGATCAATCTCGAGGGAACGCACCCCTATATTTACTCGTAGACCCCTTGACTCTTTCTCGAATTCGCAAATTGACCCCGTTTCTTGTCAATTTGGTCCCCAATATTTGGGAAAATTGCGAGTTTTACCCCATTTTTTCGTATGGTATAAATTGAAGTGGGAAACGAAAATTTTCCCACTTCTTTTCTTCTTGCTACAGTGCTTCGTCCTCCTCATTTTTCCCTCGGCGATTTCAAGCTTTTCTCCGGCTACTACTCCGATTTCGAGTTTCCAGTCCAATTCCAAGGTAGTGTTTTTGTTCTTTTCACTCAATTTTATCTTTCGTTTTTTCTTTTCTTCAAAAATCTCCATTGCCGCCGTGTGGAACCTTGCGCCACCTTCTTCTCCGGGGATTTGCAGCCGTCTGCATTTTTCCTTCCTTTTCTCCTATGTCTTCTCATTCGAGCAATAAATCCGAGGAAACCCTTGGTCCACTCTTCCCCATAGTGGCACACGGAAATTAACCCCCCTTTGAAATTTATTCGGCATCGGACACCCACGTGGACTCGGTTGTTCGATCGGTGGAAGATACTGGTGCTCGCCCGTCAGGGAGGGAGGTGGTGATCGTTGCGAACAGGGATCCTGACGAGGGCTCTTCATCCAGTACCGAGTCGGAAGAGGATCTCGAGTTTGACGAGTTGACTCGCAAATTTTTGGAGGGGATAAACTTCCCATCTCCAAAGATGCTGGAAAATGAGATTCCGGTTGGAGTTGCTCGGCCTTTCGAATGGTGAGCATATGTCGAGGAACATGCGAACAATTTTGCTCGCCCACAGAGACAAGTAATGGACTTGGTAAAAACTGACTTCCAGGCGAGCAAAATCAAGAGTGTTGTCATCGAGGAGGATCTTGATCTAATCCGGGAGACCTACAAGATTCCTTATGACATTTACATGTGGGCCCCCGGGAGAAAAGAGAGAGCTGATCGCCCACCTCCAGGATGCACATCGATCAACATCGACACCTTGATCGCTGGTTAAAGCTGCCATTGCCTCCCGTTGTTGGTCGCTTTCTGGAGGCGACCAACCTTGCCATCACCCAAATTACTCCAATTGGGTGGATGAACTTGCTAGGCTCAATGTGTTTGTTCGCCTTAGAGGGATACGTTGATCGTCTTACTGCTGAGGAGATCAACTATCTTATGACAATTACCAAGTGCCCCGTAGGTGAAGAAGGTTACTACTATCTCAAGGCCAGAACCGGACTTAAGATGGTAGAAGAAGTGCCGAACAAGATCAGGGACTGAAAACAACACTTCTTCTTCATTGGGGGTGATTGGCGAGCATCTTCCAGTCCACACGGTGGCATTGGACGAATCAACTCTCCTGCCTCTTATGGAATGATTAAGCGTAAGTTTAACCTTGTTCGCTTTTGAACCGTATTGTTCTAATTTAACTTTTCTTGTTTGCTCGCAGGCCCTCGATTGCCTAAGTGGAGTTCAGAGGAAGTGGAGGTTGGTGCTGAGTTTTTATTCATTTCTTGCTTGGTCGGTCTGCGCAACAGAGCGGATAGGACCATCCAGCATCTGAGCGAGGAGAAGTGCCAGAGAGCTGCTCGCCTACTCACTTACCCCCACCACTTAGAGGCTCAAATTGAGGTGCCCCCTGGTAGGGAAAATTTATATCTCTTCCTTCGTAAGTTTGTTTGTCATTTGCCACTAAAAACTGCTTGCCTTAACTTCTTTTTTTTTTAGCCGAGCAAGTCACCGTTGTCGTCCCTTCCTACTTTGGACTTTTGGAGCAAAGAGTCTTCGAGATGCCGCCTCTAAAGGGAAGGAGACAGAAAGGCGATCCGCCCTCCAAGGTGCTATCGATGATGAACAAGACCGAGGGGGCGAAAGTTGCTCGCCAAATCACGCCCTCATCCAATCTTCAATCCTCTCCCCCTCCGGCTCCATCACCTCGCGGTGCCAAGCGCCTAAAGAAAGGGGATGGGACCTTCGTATCCCAAACTGCTCCTGCCGGGACCAAAGGCAAGGGAAAAGTGGGGCAGAGCCATGCTCGCCACCACACAAAGGGAGAAGCTGTTCGCCCCTCCTCTAACGAGCCTGTGGAGAAGACAGGCAAGGCGGGCAGGGACTCCACTCTTGTTCGCGGTCCTGAAGATATTACCCATCTGGGTTGGGACGATCGAAAGTTCCAAGAGTAAGTTTACTATCGCACCTGCCGAACAAGATTCATTTTTTCTCTACATTTTTCTAAGTATTATTTGCTTTCTTGTTCGCAGATACCGGACCGACGATCATTCTGGACGAACAAGCGCCGTCCACCAATATGCTTGTTCAAAGACTCCCGTCAACATAAGGGAGATTCCAGGCGACCATGTTCGCAGGGCGACGGAGCTGATTGCCCGAGCTTGGACACGTCCCCTGGATAAAATTATCTCCCAACAAGGGCTGGCGGACAACATCCATCTCTCCATGATGTATCATGCTAATGGCCTCGTCACGGCTCAGAGGGCAATGGCCCAGTTAGCCGAGCATGAAGAAGCTGCTCGCCGTTACGCAAGCACTGCTCGGCAGCTCACGGAGGAGAAAGACAGCCTGGTCAGCCAGTATGAGGCCAAACTTGCTCGCCTCAATAACCAGATCAATGTTTATATTGACAATGAAAAGAAATATCTTGGAGAAATCCAAGGCTTGTCTGGTGAATTGGGAGGCAAAGATGCCTTGCTCGGCGAAGAGAAGAAAAAGTTATCCGCAGCCGAGCAGAAAATCGCCGAGCTTGAAGCGGAAGTTGCTCGCCTCAGGGACGTGGAGGCCAACACCTTCACTCACGAGCAGCTCGAGGCTGAGCTCCAAGCCCGGTCTTCCCCCATCTCAAACTTGGGGATATATCTGCGCTTATGCCGACTACATTCGCATGGCTGACGCGTATGATTTCAAGGATATGGTGGAGGAAATGGGCAAAGACTTGACTGAGTTTCTGGAGAACTATCCCCCGCCGAACAACATCGAGATCCAGCTGGGGGATATCGCCGAGCTGGGGGTCAAGATTGACAGCCTTGACCCCAGTATCACTATTACCCGTCCTCCACCCCAAGTTGATGAGGGCGAGCAAGAAGAGGAGCCGGCCGCCGCGGGCGAGCAAACTGAAAGGGAGCAAAAAGCTGCTGAAGATATGGAAAGGGATATGATTGTTGATCCTCCTGCCGACCAGACCCAAAGCCCTCCTCCTGCCGAGTAGCAATAGATCTAGGACAGCATAGTCTTCATTTTGTAATAGCTGCTTGCTAGGCTTTTCTTCGTAGTTGCTCGTCTTTGTAGTACTTAAACTTTTGTACTATTTCTGAGGCTCAATGCCTTTTATTTTAATGAAGTGTCTTTCTTTTGTTTGCTCATTTTCTTTATATGTTAATTGCCTTTACATTTTTGTTAATGCTTTTGCAATTATAACACATAATTTTGGGCTTTGTTCGATTTGAACTTTGCCTTAAGGGAATTTGGGTTTAGCCTTAGGTTCTGCTCATCTTAAAAGACGAACAATCTTTAAGTGGCTTTGGTCCTCAAAGATGGACTTGTACCTCGAGCTTTGGACTTTTCTTTTGACGAACAACTATATATAAATAATGTAAAAAATTTACAAGTGTTATAAGACTGCTCGTCACTAACATATACAACCTGACGAACAACTTTGAACACCAACCCAAATCATGCTCGCTTATAATATTTTTAACGAGCAAAACTCTGTCTAAAATTAAAAAAGATAAAACAGCACTAGACTATACAATGTGCCGAACAACTTTTCATTCTATACTTGATAAAATTTTCAAAAAATTAGGCAAGTTTTTGGTTTGCCCTACTTGGTTCACTTGCCCCCCAAGATATTTGTTCGCCCAATCAAGAACTTGTTTGCTTCATTGATAGTACTTCTTTAGATGTACAACATTCCAGGAGTATTGGGCTGGCTTGCCTTCCATATCTTCGATATCGTATACACCATTAACGAATTTTTCCATTATACGATACGGGCCCTCCCAAGTTGGTCCCAATACACCTGGAGATTGGGCGAGCAACTTTCTTAGAACCAAATCTCCAACTCTGAATTCCCTAATTTTAACATGGGAATTGTAGTAGCGTTCTGCTCGCTGCTTGTAGGTAGCATTTTTTAGCTCGGCACTTAATCTTTTTTCTTCGAGCAAATCCATCTCAGTAGCTAGAGCAGAGTTGTTCGCCTGCTCATCAAAGTTGGTCGTTCTGAATGTGTTGGTCTTTAATTCAATTGGTATTACAACTTCCGTTCCAAAAGCCATTGCAAAAGGTGTTTCTCCGGTGCTTGACCTGGGAGAAACTCTGTATGCCCACAAGACTTCCGGAAGTTCTTCAGACCAACTGCTTTTGCTCTCCGCTAGCCGTACTTTTAATGTATGCTTAATTATCTTGTTTACGGCTTCGACTTGTCCATTCAACTGGGGATGATAGGGCACATAGTAATGTTTTTTGATTCCCCACTTTATACAGAAATCTCTCAACTCTTTCCCATCAAACTGCGGACCATTGTCTGTCACGATGGTTTGTGGAATTCCAAAATGACAGACAATGTTCTTCCAAATGAAGTTGATCATTTTCTGCTGCGTGATCTTTACCATGGCCTCTGCTTCCGCCCATTTCGTATAATAGTCAACTGCCACGACAACAAATCGAACATTTCCAACTCCTGCTGGGAAAGGACCAATAATGTCCATCCCCCATCTTGCAAATGGCCACGGGCTATAAACTGATACGAGCTGTTGGGCCGGGGTATTAATGTTTGGGGAAAAATCTGGCATTGATGGCAAGTCTTTGCTTTCTTGATTGCATCCTGGCGTAAAGTTGGCCAATAGTAGCCTTGTCTAATAGTTTTGTACGCCAAGGCCTGCCCCCCAGTGTGATTTTCGCATACTCCGGCATGTATTTCTTAGAGTATTGCTCGTCCTTGCCCCCTAGGCAAACATTTGAGAAGTGGGATTGATATTCCCCTTTTGTAAAGCTGCTCGCCCACCAGAGTATATCTGGCGGCTTGCTTTGTTAGTTTGGCAGCTTTAAAAGGGTTGTTTGGTTTTTCCCCACTTTTCAAGTATTTGACTATACTTGTTCTCCAGTCTTCTTCTTCACTTGCTTGTTCGTCAAGTTGGTTGACATTATAACTTCTTGTTGATGGATCATTCATCTTTGTAATTATAATGTCTGCCAACTCTGCGGGTCCTTCGCTTGTTGCTAGTCGGGCCAATGCATCTGCTTGCGTGTTGCTTGTCCTTGGAATTTATTCAATGAAGACTTGTTCTAACAAGGACATTAGGTAAGCAAAAATCCGCTGATACTCGATCATATGATCGTCTTTCGCCTCGTATTCACCTCGGACTTTGTTCACAATTAATTGTGAGTCGCCGAATATTTGTAACCGTCTAACACCTACTGCAAGGGATAGGTGGAGACCAGCAATGAGAGCTTCATACTCAGCTTCGTTGTTGGTTGCCATGAAACCAAATTTGATCGCCGAGGTGAATACTTGTCTGTCAGGGCTGATTAAAACCACTCCTGCCCCCGAGGCTATGTTGGTTGAAGATCCGTCAACATAAAGATGCCAGGGGTGATCAAGTCCTCTCGTCGGATCTGGTGGGAAGGTTAGTTCGACTATAAAGTCGGCTAACGCTTGCCCTTTGATCGCTGTTCGAGGAGCATAGGTCACCCCGAATTGGCTAATCTCTAGTGACCACTTTAATAGGCGTCCAGCTGTGTCGGGGCGATGGAGAATTTGTCTGAGTGGGAAAGTTGTTAGCACTTCAACTTGATGATCAAAAAGTATGGTCGTAACTTCCTCACACTCATGACAAGTGCGTATGCCAGTTTCTTGGTTGGAGAGTGTTTGATCTCCGCCTCGTGTAAAGCTTGACTGACGTAGTAAATAGGTTGGTGGAATTTGCCGTCTTTCCGTACCAGAACAGAGCTGATTGCCACTTCTGACGCTGCTAAGTACAAGTATAGCTTTTCTCCTGGGATGGGTTTTGATAAGATTTTAACATCTCCCATGTAGTCTTTAAGTTGATCGAACGCCTTTTGACAGTTGTTAGTCCATGTAAACTGTCCTTTCTTGATGGCTTCGAAGAATGGACGACATTTGTCCCCCGATCTGGATATGAACCGATTCAATGCTGCTAGGCATCCCGTGAGTCTTTGCACTTCTTTTATCGAACATGGTGGTTGCATGTCCATGATAGCCTTGACTTTTGCTGGATTGGCTTCAATCCCTTGTCGACTAACAAGATGGCCCAGGAATTTTTTAGAATGGACTAAAAAACTGCTCTTCTTCGGGTTTATCTTCATATTATAATGTCGAAGAATATCGAACACCTGGGTCAAATGCTGAAGATGGTCTTCCTTTCGGGGGCTTTGACTACGATATCGTCTACATAGACTTCCACCGTATCTCCGATTTGTTCGTCGAACATCTTGTTCACCAACCTCTGGTATGTTGCTCCGGCGTTGATGAAGCCGAAGGGCATTCTCTTCCAACACAACAAGTTTTTATTCGTATAAAATGCCGTGTTCTCTTGATCGTCTGGATGCATTGGGATTTGATGATACCCGGCAAAAGCATCCATGAATGTTAGCATTTCGTGACCTGCAGTGCTGTCCACCAACTGGTTAATATGGGGAAGAGGAAAGTTGTCCTTCGGGCATGCTGCATTCAGATCTGTAAAGTCTATGCATAGCCTCCAGGTCCCGTTTGGTTTCCTCACAAGGACTGGGTTTGCAACCCATTGTGGACAGAGTGCTTGTCGGACTGGGTCGTTGTCTAATAACTTCTTTACTTCTTCATTCAAAGCCTGATACTTATCTGGGCCATATTTTCTTCGTTTTTGATGGACGGGCCTTTTTGCTTGATTGATGTTGAGCTTATGGCAAATATGTTTTGGATATATTCCCACCATGTCTGCATGAGACCAAGCAAACATATCTAGATTTTTGCTGAGGAACTCTTTCATTCGGGATCTGTAAGGCTCAGGGAGCTCAGATCCTATGTATAATTCGAGATCCTGGTTTTCAGGACTAACTTTGAACGCCTCCAGTTCTTCAACTGGAGTTGCTCGTCGTTTTTGTCCTTTCCAACGAGGATCAAGTATTGGTCCCTCAGGGTTGAAATCATTTTCGATGTTCATGGGCTCTGCTCCTAGGCGGGGATCTAGATCATCTGTTGGTCCTGATTCATTGTTGTTTGTCAACACCTGGCCCTCCAAGTCATCTGATAAATGGTGCTCGTCACCACCCCTTTGTTGTTCGTCAGATGGAAGTTCTCCATGGGTGGTGGTGATGAGTTGTTCGTATAACACTTGTTCGTCATAGTGTTGCTCGTCAGTATCCACGTGGTCCTCTATGTCCATCATGTTCTCGAGTATTGATGGTTCATCAGCAGGATAGATAGTTGTGGCCTCCATCATAGACACTAATGCATGTTTGGCCTGCAACTGTAGGAGACATTCCCTGGCCTTTCTTTGATCTTCCTTCACTGTGCCTGCTCCGCTTGCTGTAGGGAACTTTAGGCAATAGTGGTAAGTTGAACATGCAACTTTGAATTCATTTAGAAAAGGTCGACCAAGAAACCTGTTGTAGGTTGATTCCTGATCGACGACCAAGAAATCAACCATTCTCGTTATGTTTTTCTCGGGTTCATTGACCATTACAAGCTGAATGGACAACCTAATTTCCCCTAACGGGACTGTTACAGCATTTCCGAAGCCTAAAATTCTATGATTTGAAGGTCGGATGTAGCCCGAGTAGTCCCCAAGCTGATCAAGCGTCTTTTTGAAAAGAATTTTGGTGTAGGCCCCGGTGTCCACCAACAACCTGTGTACCCTGGTCTCCATAATCTTGGCACAGATTACGAGCGAGTCGTTATGGGGGGTCAAGATTCCCTCCAAATCCTTCTCAGTAAAGGTCAATTCTGATGTTTGCATAATGGATGGCTTAACCCCCATTGCTTGTACTTGATCGATCGCTCGCAATTTGGCTTTTCTTTTTCGGTTGGAGATCGGCGGTCGTCCATCAGAACATCCTCCTGCTGGTTCCGCGGGTTCTATCATATATAGATCTTCGAGTGGACGAGCAACAACAACCGGAATTGGTCATCCTGGTTTATTTTTTTTCTGAGGTTGAACATCCTCATCCTCAAAGTTGTTCTCCCAGACTCTCTTTCCGGGTTGCCTCATAACAAAGTCGGAGAGTTTCCCCTCCTCGTAGAACCGCCAAAGCTGCTTGAGCAAATCTCTACACTCGCTCATAAAGTGCCCCACACTTTGATGGTAGGCACAATAGTTGTTAGGATTGAGTTTGCCGGTGTCTTGACAGATTTTCCGTGGAGGGGAGAGCAACTCCTTCTCTTTCACGTTTTCATAAACAGTATCGACTGACACTGTTAGCACCTGATTCAACTTTTCCTTGAGCTCCGTCCCTTCAGTGAATGCCTTCATGTTCTTCGGGACTCGATAGCCTGTTGTGCCAGGTTTCTTGTTATTCTCCTTGGGATCAGCTTTGTTCTCCCCTAAGTTTGATTGCAAGGCCTCGTGCATGGAAACGAATATGCCGGCTTGATTTCTGAATTCGGCATAACTTCTTGGGCACTTCAGACGTACCTCCTTCCATAACTTCGATCCTTTTTTCAACCCGGCCATAACGGCAACAATTTTTGTGTCCTCGCTGACGGGTTCACCCTCCAACAGCACCATGTCGAACCTTTCCATGAACGCCCGATCGGACTCGTCGTCATTTTGTTTTAGGTCTGACAATCGGTGCTTTTGGGACAAATATGATCCCACCGTAGAGAAATGGGAAAGGAACTCTCGGCTCAGTTGAATGAACGAGTGGATAGATACTGGTGGCATTGCCGAAAACCACTTGTGCACCCGGTCCCCTAAGGTTAATGGGAAGTTTCGGCATTGGGTGGCATCGCTGGCTCCCACCGAGACCATATAATCTGAGTACTTTGTTAAATGAACCCTGGGATCAGCAAGGCCATCGTATTGGATACTTGCTGGGAATTGGACCTTCTTTTGAATCGGGGCTTTCAGAATGAGGGATTTTAATGGTGAGGATGGAAAGCTGGTCGTCCCCACTCCTCTTTGTTGGTCTAATTGTCCCTGCATGCTCTCCACTGCCATTCTCAGGCTTGATAGTTCATCCAAAGATGCCCCCTGGCTTGGAGGCTGTTCGGCGAGCAAAGGTACAAACCTTTCTGCTCGTCGCAGTCCCTCACTCGGAGTGGGCAAATCCTGGAGTTGCTTTCTAGGGTTGCTCGCCACATTTGGCCCTAGACGCCTGAAGGCAGACTGGGAGAGTCTCTCATGAACTGATGGGTGTGGCTGTTCAAATGTTGTTCGCCCATGCCCTGCTCACTAGCGAGCAACTTTCTCATGTTGTTGGGGTTGACCAAGTCTATCCTGGGCACTGGAATGAGTTGTTCCATGGCTCGACACTGTTGTTCGCCCGCGAGAAGACTCAGCTTGGCATTCTCTTGGTTCGACCACCTTGGCTTTGCCCTTATCCCGCCTGACTTGGGCATTATTCACCTCGTGTTGTTCGCCCCTAGCTGACCTGGCCCTAACAACCTCCAGGGGTCTGTCCTTAGGCATCACTTGTGAAGGCCTATTCTGATCTTGCTGTCTCTGGAGAGCTTGGAGAGCAGCAATAGTCTTGGCTAGTTCATTAGGGTTGTTCGCTAGGGCCTCCATTTTAGGTGGGAGATTATGGGTTATAGCAGTATGCTGTGATCTGTTCGCATGCCTGGGATTACGATCCTGGTGGTCGACTGACGAAGCTCGGGTAGGAGATGCTCTCCTTGACAAGCGTGATCCTTGTGTTTCCTTGGATTGAGGCATTTCAAATAAACTTGTCTTAATTCTTATGATGAAGAACACCAAGAACACCAAGAACACTTTTGTTTGAATCTTCAAATGTTTCTTAAAACTTTCTTCAAATCTTCAAGTTTTCAACTTGAAGTTCTTGATTAACCACACTAAACCGAAGGTTCGGACCCTCCTTCTAGCGCCAATTTGTTGGTGATCAAATTTAATCGATAGGATTAGTGACTGTTTTAATTCGGTTTAAGACCACCAATCAATTACGTGTGATTGATTACCACCGTAAATGGTAAATCGAAGATTCAGGATGTGGAATGGTAAATACGAAAGTCGAAATCGTATTAATTTCGTGTATGTGTGTGTTTAGGTGTTTAAGTGTGTGTTTTAGGAGTATTTGTGAATTTGAACTTGTATTTCTTAGCTGGAGAACAACTATTTATAGAGACTAGCAAGCATGAGGTGTCTATGACTCTTGGTCTCCCTAGCCTGCATGCTTGACAAGTGTCCTATTGACCTTTGTTTACCTTATCCAAGCTGAATCTTAGTTACAAAGTCTTCTTTGGTCTTATCTCGGGCTCATTGTTGTTCGTCCAGGTCGGCTTATTTGATCTAGTATGGATTCTTCATCAAAGTTGTTCGTCTTTTGAGGGTATGGCTTCAGAGTTATTCGCCTATATTCCTTGTTGAGCTGAGCTTCGGAATCTTGGTTCTTTGTTCGTGTGCATACACATCTTAGGTTGGTAAATACACCTCCTTTCATTAATGTTGCTCGTCATCAGTGACTTGGCGGAATGTTCATATCTGGTCTCGGGTCTTAATACCTGTTCGCCAGTATGTTGTTCGTCACTAGAGCTGTTCGTCACTTTATGTAATTCCCATGTTAATTAGCGCACACCCACCTAGATCTTTCTCGCTAATTATTTAATTCTTGTTCGCACCTCAATGGATGATGTTCGCCTATCAACATCTCTCTCTCTCTCTCTCTCTCTCTCTCTCTCTCAAAATACTTGTATATTATTGAAATGTAATAAACATATTAATTCACATAATTAAATGGATAAGCACACGAACTATTAGTTTATAACATATTAACTTGGAAATTTCTACGGTTAAGAAGGCTTCGCCTCGCATGACAACATGTAACCTTTGGATATCGTTGAATCATATGATTTAATTTTTAAATGATTGCATTTTGCATTAGTGCATTTGCACTGTGCTATATGCAATTGCGCTGCATCGTCCTACAAATAAATTAATTTAATAATTATATAATGATGATATTATCCTTTTAATTTACTACACACATTAATGCCAAAGAAATGTTTAAACTATTTGTCTCCAATTTTTAAATTCTGCACGTAGTTTAGAATCTCAATTACCATTGATCTTTTTGCTCGTTAAGCACGAAGACGATCTCACCCACCCTGTGCTCGACATAGATCCAAACCTAACACCTCTGGAGCTTGACCCACAGAGACCTCACACAACTAGAAGATCTAGAGCCCAAATTGGATTTTGAGCCAACTTTCGTCAATATTGACCTGCGGGGCCTGAAGCGAACAACTCCGATAGGGGAGCTCGAGTGCATTCATGAAGATTCAACTCGCCCCAAGCTAGAATTGACAATATGTTCAAAAATCCCGCCAGAAGTGTGAGGGGATGTGATCAATTTCCTCTAAAAGAGCGTCGACATGTTCGCCTGATAACACAAAGACATGGTGGGCATAGACACAGAGCATGCATGCCATTACCTCAAGCTTGACCCAAAGCGCATACATGTCTTGCAGAAAAGACAAAAAATTTTGTCCAGAGAAATATGCAGCTTTGGCCGAGGAAGTCAATAAATTGATTAAGAAAGTTGAAGATGAGCCTCAATGGGTGGTGAACACTATGCTCGTCAAGAAAGCGATCAACTCTTGGAGGTTGTGCATCGACTTCATAAATCTAAATATTGCATGCCCAAAATATAAATGTCTCGTGTCGCACATTGACCAGTTAGTAGACAACACCGTCGGACATGAAATGATGTCATTCATGGACACTTTTGCGGGTTATCACCAACTCCAATGTTCGAGGGAGACATTAAGCACATGCCTTTTCTTACTGCGAAAAACATGTATTATTAGCTAAGAATTCCTTTTGGTTTGAGAAACGCTGGGACAACTTACCAAAGCTTGGTCAACAAGATGTTCACTGACCAAATAGGAAAAACTATTGAGGTCTTCATTAACAACATCTGTTGCCAAAAGCGTAAATAAAGAAGACCACCTAAGGGACCTTGCCGAGGTTTTCACTATCCATAGAGCTCTAGATATAAAGCTAAATCCAAAGAAGTGGGTTCGGTGTAGGATCCGAGAAGTTCCTTGGCCACATCGTATGCCAGAGAGTTATTGAAGCCAACGCGAAAAAGATCAATGTTGGCCCAAAATGAGTAAGACATGTGTATGGGGGGGGGGGGGGGGGAATACACATGAGGTTACAAATTCAAACTTTTCTTTAAAACTTATCAGGTTACTTAAGACAGTAGATCGTCAGTGGACTTTGAAGTCTGCTGAGATTTACTTATGAAACCTTACTGAGATATCAGCTCTACTGAAAGCTCAAGACTTTCAGTTGAACTACTATATAATTAGCTTTCAGTTGTAGATTAGTGAGCCCTTATGAAAACCTCGTTTTGCTTTGATAAAACTTGTTTGAATCACACTCACTTAGAGAAATAGCAGAATGTAAGTACACAAGATATAAAGTGGTTCAGAGATGAATCTCCTACGTCCACTGTCCTGATTAAACAGGAGAATTCCTTTCACTTGGAATTCCTTGTGTTATAGTGCCAAGGTGCACTAATCAAATTAATCATCTCTAAGGATATTTGATCACTAGGATAATTCCAGGTCATAGTTCCCAAAACAAACCAGCTTTCAGACTGATATCAACAATCAGCTTACTAACACCACTTTAACACTAACTCTCAACCTAACACTGGGTTGGGGTTTTGAGTAGGGTTTTGGTTCCAACTGTTGTGAGATAATCCTTACAGTTTAGCTCAAGGCTTATGATGGATTATCTCTTTCTAAGGTTTGGATATAGCTTTAAGCTCGGTTACAGAAGGCTTAGTATGATCTCTACATATGTGAAACACTTGGGAAATAAAGGTAATTTCGAGTGCTTCGTAGTAAGTTATGTATGTAGAGATTGCTTTGATCTTGTTAAGTTTCCCGTACGTAGTAATGGGCACAACCTTCTGTATTTATAGACCATCTTGAAAATCTTCCCGTTGGAGTTGGATCTTCTCAAGTAAATCTTCTTGTATCTGATTGGTTCAAACGACTCTATTTGAAGCTTTAAGTCTTGTCAAGAAACGGCTAAAAGACCATGCCTGTTCACCAACTCTCTGTAGAATGCTAGAGAAAGACTTTTGGTACTTGTCAGTCTGTGACAGGTCGGCTGTCAGTAGAGTACACCTACGTGTCATCTTCTCATTGGGCCGCTCAGTCAGCTTGCTCAAAATCCTGTCTTGCTTTAAGGTGGAACTCTTCTGAGAGAACCTTCTTATTCCTTCATTAATTGTAAGCTTCACTGAAATTCGTTTTGTCTTGTTCCAACCAGATTAACTAACAGCTTTTTAATGTGTTTAGCATTGAATGTGCTTTGTTAGTTCACATCAGTGGACCTTTGTCCTCTCCTGATGGTTTTAGTCTTAGTGTGAATGTACTTAGAAAAACATTCAAGACTTAGACTATTTCTTCAGATCACTTTATCTTCAGCAAACTTTCTTCATCAGCGGACTTCTTCACTTCTTGGATACACTCTAGGAATTAATAACTGCACTTCAGTTCCTTAACATTTGAACTAATTAACTCTATTCTAACTCTACTGAATACTTTAATTACAAATGACTTAGGAGGAACCTTTTGACATCTTAATCAAAATTTAAGTCTATACAATTTCCCAACAATTTCCCCCTTTTTGATTATGCCGAAACCTATCTTATTACATATTCTCTTCCAGATGAGGTTATTCAGTTGACATAATTTTAAAGGAATTTTTGTAAGTAAAAGCATTCAAGTACATAAGCCTAAATGATAATGAGATATTATCTTGGGCATTAAAACAATAGAGTTTCATTTCTTCATAGAACAGAGTAAGTACAAGTACAAGAAGTCTACTGTCAAAAAGTTCAAAACACAAAAACAGCTGGGACTTATAAACAAATGCCGAGAAAATATTTCATCACCTCAAATAGATTCAAATAATGGCTCCAGTCCATACCGCTTGAAGACTCGGATCTTCAGTTCATTCTTCCTTTCTATAACTTCCTTTGTATGTCCCCTGAGTCCCAAATGCTCACAAAGGGACACCCATTCATCAGTGATTCGCTCTCTATCAACTGCGCCAGTTGCATCTGTTGGAGGCCAGTAGATAATAGGTTCAGGAGCTTTCAAGCCGTGGTCTGGAAACTTGTCATTCCAGGCCTCATTAATATCAGGGTAGAGTTTTGGGTAGGACTCAAAAAGCCAGTCATTGAATAAATCTTGAACATTCTCTTTACCCAGCTCTCCACTGCCATAATATGAATACACAAATTCCCTCTTGGCAGTTTCCCAAGCATCATTCAGCTTCTTGGGAACCCAAGTATCAAGATGAGGGAATTTGGCCTTTGCAAGTGCCAACTTATCCTTCTTCAGCTTAGTAGCCCATCTTTGATAGCCATTCCTGAATTTCTTGGAAGTGGTCTTGTCAAAAGTAGCCAACCTCTCCTTCCTCTTCCTTTTAGCTATTTCCGCAATGGACTCTATCTTTCCAACAACCTTATCTCCTCTTTCAAGTTGTTGAGCAGATAGTCTCTGAGCTCTCTCGTTCATGCCTCCAGCCTCTTTGATTAACTCCGTGAGCTCAGTGACCCTTGTAGGGGCAGACTTGGGGATTTCAGAAGAGATATGTTCAGGGTTGAGAGTAGGAAGTACCTCTACTGAGTCTGTTGACTTTGCAGCCAACCTCCCTGAGGATCTTGTTTTCTTAGTCACCTCCGCTGAAAGAACATCAGCGGCTTTTCTCTTTGTGGATTTCCCCTTCAAGACAACTCTTTCTTTCTTCCTTCTCTTTCTCTGCAGCTTCTTTGAATTTGGTTAAGTCCCTCTCCTCTTGGACTTCTTTGCCTTTTACCCCTTTGCTCCTCTCATCAGCTGACTTCTGAGCTTCCTTAGTCACCTTTTCATGGTATTCTTGATCTGCTGACTCTTTGCAAAGTCACCAGTCTCAAGAATCAATTCCATCTGATTAAATGGGTCCATCTTCATCTACTTTCCACTCACTAACTCTTCCCCCTTTTCGGCATTAATCATACACTCTGCAACAGTGATGTTTAGCCTCATCTGATCATGTTCAAGGGCCTTGAGTTGGGTTGAGCAGTGATCAACTTCTTCTTCAATTCTTTCCAAGGTGGCGCCAACATTTTGTCCAAAGTTGACAAACTGTGCAAGTTTCTCATCAATAAGCACATTTGTCTTCTCTTGAGTTGGAAAGTCCTCAGCAGCCTTCTTCAAGACATCATTCAGGCTAGCTGCCAGCTCTTCATGCTTCGCCTCAAACTCAGCCAGCTTCTTGTTCCACAACCCTTCAACCTTCCCTATCAGGTCCGTTGAGAAAGCCTCTACAGAGGACTTTAGGTTGGTGGAAACATTCTCCACTGAGCCTTCAAGAAATTTGGCTCTGGCCTCTTCTTCTTTCTTCTCCATCTTTTTAAGAGCTTCAATTACCAGGACACTTTGGCCTTCAACTACATCGATGACCATCTGTTGAGAATCCTCCACCTTGAGTGTTAGATTCTGGAGAGAAAAGTGGTTGACTCCATAAGCTCATCGATATGGTTTGAGAGAATGACCATCTCATCAACCTCCTCCTGGACAATCTCCTGGACATCTCTCAGTTGAGCTTGGAGGGATGGAAGCTTTACATCTTCAATGTGTTGAACAACATTCCTCAGTGGACTTAAGTAGATATTGGCATGGGGTACTTCAAGGGATGGAACACCTGCATCAGATAGAATGTTAACACGTTCCTCCTTATTCTCACCACCTAAACCAGCATTTTCATCTACCTCCATGGTTACTCCCTCATCTTCCCTCAACTCACTCTCTCTTTCCCTCTCATTTTCAACTAAAGTATTTTCAGCCAACTCACCCTTTACAGGAATGATTGCTCTAATTTCTCCACTGACTACTTTAGCGATTCTTTTTCCTTTTCCTTTTCAACTCCATCAGAACCAGTCACCTCAACTGACTCCATAGTCACCACTGAGGGCCGTTGTGGGGGAGCTTCAGTAGACACCTCTACTGAGCTTTCCTTTGGCAAATTTTGAGCCCCATTATCCTTTGCCGGGGATACATCCTTGGCTACTTCACAACCACCTGGCTGTGGTGAAGTACCTTTCTCCAGTTGGGGCTCCTCCTCCTCCTTCTCTTTTTCTTTTTCGGCTTCTTCCACTTTCTCTGCCTCCTCTGCCTTCTCCTTTTCTCCTTCTTCTTCTACCACCTTTACTGTTACATTCACTTGTTCCACCTCAGACACCTTCTCCACTTCAGTACCCTTCTCCATCTCAGCTATCTTCTCCATTACCAGGCTTTGGAAAAAAATTTCGTCACAAAGTAGCCTGGTTTTGGTCATTCCAGCGAAGTCCAAGACTTCCTTCTCCTTTCTTTCATTCCTCCTCTTTTCCACCTCTAACAGCCATGAGAATCTCAGCCAGCCTCCGGTCCTTCAGTTGGATAAGTAGCCTTACTCTCAAGAACATGACCTTCAGGGTAGGATACCCATCTAGCTCTGGATATTTGGTTTCCAGTCAGTAAGCTACTTCTTCTCTAAGAGTATCCAAGAAGGAATACTCTTCTTCATCATCTGATGGAAGAGAAGGGGTAGGGGATCTTTCATCTGTGGGTTCTTCTGGGATAGTTTCTAAGTGGGAAGATTGATTTTCAGAAGGGTTGGGTTCAGATGAGTTTGTGTCAGATGGGGTTTGGGTTTGTTTAGTGGGGGTTGGGGGGGTGGGTTCAGGAGGGTTTGAGGTTGCCTTAGCAGATGCCTCAGATGGGGTGTCTTTTGGGGAACCACTTTCAGGCTGTTGAGAGCCTTCAGTGGGGGTTTTAGATATGTTGGATATGCTTTTAGTTTTTACAGAGGTGCGTGGCTTGGTTTTGGGTTTGATGGGGGTGGGGGCAGGGGCATCTGAATCAGATTAAGTGGATATAATGTTTGGAGAGGAATCGGGGTTACCTGATGATGACTCATCAGTGGAGTTTGTAGTTCTGACTTTCTTTGAGGCACCTTCCTTCATAGTCTTAGAAGACCTCTTCTTCTTCTTCTTCTTTGAGGCCTTCTCGGCCTCCTCCTCCTTGTGTAAAGTCATTTTATCACTTAGCTTTATCAGCCCCCTCTTCAGCTTTGTCTTTTTCTCTTTAGCAGGGTTAACTTCTTCCATCTCCTCTGCTTCCTCTGGGCTTTCCTCAACCACACTTAGCTTTCTTCCCTCCAACACTTTTCCAGATTTGAAAAGAGCTTCCAAATTGCTCCACTTCCCGTCTTCCTTCCAGTCCACTCCCACATCAACATTCTCAATGAGGTATGGGATCTTTGTGGTAAAGTTCAGCTTACTTGCCAACTGGGGAGTCTTCTCTGGCTGAAACTTCAAGTGTTCTCTGTTCAGTGCCCTTAAAAAGAACTGTTGCTAGTTGAAGCTTTTCTCCTTGCTCTCAACAATCGCCTTCATCAGCCTCAACTTGGGTTTGATCACTTGCTCTGAGCTTCCTTGATTTGCAAGGATACATTTCCCAATAATCTCACAGAGAACGTTATAGACAGGCAACAATACATTTCTATTCATTGTGGGATTGTACTTCATCTTCTTTTGCATAATGGTGTAGACCCAATCCTCCTCTTTATCTGCGATATAAGTATCCGGATTTGGGCCTTCAAAAGGAAGTCCAAACAGTTCCTTGAGATCATCTCCTTCCTCACCTTCTGGAGTTCTATAATTTCTGCACCATCCTTGGTCACTTTTTTTTTCTTCTTAAAAAATAAGCAGGATCTGATTTTGGAATCAATGTTGGCAACATGAAGAAAAATTCCAATACTTATCTATCAAAGCAGTTTTGAGGATGAATAGACAAGAATTTTTCTAAACCGGCTTCCTTCACCATGTCCAGGGCCTCCTTGATGTGCCTGAACTCTGGTCTAGTTTGAATCTCTAGGTTGTCGAAGACAACAATAGGTTCATACGAAAAGTTGTCTTTGTTGGTAAGAAAACCTAGATTTACTCTTGCCATTTTTGATTTAGAAGGGATTGAGAAAATTTTGCAGAGAGTATTTTTGAGGGAGATAGTAAGTATTTGCTTGAAAGAGTGTTCGAAAAGGTTCTAAGGACTGATTTTAGGGTCTTTTATATGAGACATGAATGGTGAGATTAAATGTTTGATCAACGGCTGGGGTTGAATTAGATGAGATCGTGGATAGTTGAAAGGTTTGTGGGGAGTTATTGAGAAATCTAGACGGATAGAAAAGAACCACCTAAAATGGAAGGCGAGGATTAAAAGAGTTGGTAGCCCGAAGGTCACATCATCCGGCTTTTAAGGTGCGTGAGGTAGGAAACTGGAAAAGTTAATACTGACTGTACAACATGCATTTAATGCTCCCTTAATCAAAATCTTTTCAAAACAATGTAAAAAGATTTAATTTCACAGAAGGTACTCATTAACATTTTTGAAAAGAGTTTACATTTAAAAAACTAAGAGTCAATTAGATTTTGAAAGAATCATGAGTTAAGAACATCGACCTCCACTGGGGTTGAACCTCTTCTGAGAGTTGAAGTTTCCCTGGGATAATTGACTCTACTGAGGTTGATCCTCCTCTGAGGTTGAACCTCTGCTGAAATGAACTCATCTCTTCTGAGATTTAGAGAAGATCTTTCTCTTTACTCTCCTGGATCTAGAAGTCCAAGCTCTACTGACAGTTCTTGAAACCTTGCTTCAGCCAAGCATTTGGTAAATATGTCTGCCTTTTGTTTGTCAGTGTGAATCTTGAGCATTTTGATATCCTTCTTCTCCACATGATCTCTAATGAAACGATGCCTTATATCCACAT
Source organism: Ballota nigra (assembly GCA_947034835.1). Classification (NCBI taxonomy): domain Eukaryota; kingdom Viridiplantae; phylum Streptophyta; class Magnoliopsida; order Lamiales; family Lamiaceae; genus Ballota; species Ballota nigra. The sequence goes on from OX344727.1 coordinate 29,187,917, forward strand.
GTTTGCATCTTGTGTGGAGAACTGGATTTTCTGAAATAACAATTGCACTATTGTTGTCACAGAAAATAGAAAATTCATCAGCAAAGATGTTGTAATCTCTCAGTTGTTGTCTTAGCCATAGGATTTGAGCACAAAAACTTCCAGCTGCCATATATTCAGCTTCAGTAGTGCTTGTGGCTACTGAATTTTATTTCTTGGAAAACCAGGAGATCAGCTTACTTCCCAAGAATTGACAAGTGCCATAGGTTGATTTCCTATCAATTCTGCATCCTCCATAATCTGCATCTGAGTATCCTGTGAGTTCCAAGTTGTCATCTGAGGGATACCATAATCCCATATTCACAGTACCCTTAAATATTTGAGAATACTTTTAGCAGCTTCCAGATGACTTTTCTTTGGTTTTGCTTGATATCTTGCACATATTCCAACTGCAAATGTGATATCAGGCCTTCTTGCTGTGAGATACAGTAGAGACCCAATGATAGCTCTGTAGTGAGTTTGGTCTACTGATTCACCATCTTCATCAAGTTCCATCTTGGTGTTGGTGTTGAGTGGAACTCTTGCCACTTTACTGGTCTGACATCCAAATTTGTTTATCAGCTCCCTTGTATATTTGGCTTGGTTGATGAAGATTCCTTCAGTGGACTGCTTGACTTGAAGTCCAAGGAAGAAGTTCATTTCTCCCATCATTGACATCTCAAACTTTCCTTTCATCAGTTGAGAGAACTTTTCACAGAGGACTTGGTTTGGAGAACCAAAGATGATATCATCCACATAGATTTGAACTAGCAGAGTGTCCTCTCCTTTTGTGATCCTGAAGAGAGTTCTATCTACTCTTCCTTTGATAAAACCATGATCCAAAAGGAACTGAGACAAAGTATCATACCAAGCTCTTGGAGCCTGTTTCAGTCCATATAGAGCTTTCCTCAGTCTATATACTTTGTGGCTTTCTTCAAAACCTGGGGGCTGCTCCACATATACTTCCTCATTGAGTACTCCATTCAAGAAAGCACTCTTGACATCCATTTGATACACCTTGAATTTCTTGTGAGCAACATATGCAAGAAATAACCTTATTGCTTCCAATCTGGCCACCAGGGCAAAGGTTTCATCATAGTCAAAACCTTCAATTGAGAATAGCCCTTTGCTACTAGCCTGTCCTTGTTTCTGACTATGACATCATTTTCATCCTTCTTATTCTTGAATACCCACTTGGTTCCAATCACATTGCAATGATATGGTCTGTCCACCAATTCCCACACTTAATTCCTTGTGAATTGGTTGAGCTCTTCTTGCATAGCAATGATCCAGTTTGAATCTTGAAGTGCTTCTTCAATGGAACCTGGTTCCTGGTTAGATAAGAAACAACAAAACAAAGCACTTTCTCCATGAAAACTTCTAGTTTTGACTCCCGAGGTAGGATCACCTAGGATTTGCTCAACAGGATGATCTGAGAGCCATGTCCTCCTAGATTGATGTCCTTCAGTAGAGTTTAACTCTTCTGAAGTTGAGTCACTAGATAAAGGAATAAATTCAAATTCAGGAAATAAAACAAAGGGGTTGAAGTCCCGAGTCATCATTCAAGGTATTCTCATTCTCAATGATAGTGTCATTGGTTCCCCCTTGAATAATGAGCTCATTATTTGTCTCTGCTGTGACCACATCTTCATCGACATTACTTACCTCTTGTACTGGGATGGTTTTCATCAGTTCAGTTGACTGGTCAGGAGAGTTCTCAGGAGAGTTCTCAGTTGAGTTGTCAGAAGTGTTCTCGTTCTGAGTGTCCTTTTTGAATTGTTAATCATTGAGATTATCCCAGGTTGGGATGTATGCATCATCACAAATCTCAGGATAGCTTTTTGACTTGATACTCAGTCTAGTTAGTCTTTTGCTTATCACTTCCTCATTCTCCTTACTCCTGGACTCAAAAGTAGATTCATCAAAGACCACATGTGGTGTTTCTTCCACAATAAGAAACTCTGAAGGCTCTACTGATTTGGGAATATCCTAAGAAAATTCCTTCATCGACTTTGCTATCAAAAGCTTTCAGTTGAGTTTTCCCATTGTTGTGAATGAAACACTTGCAACCAAAGATATGAAAGTAGGATACCTGTGGCTTTCTGCCATTCCATAACTCATATGGAGTTTTTCCTTGATGTTTGGTTACCATGGATCTATTCTGAGTGTGGCAGACAATATTAATAGCTTCAGCCCAAAATCTTTTAGGAACTTGAGCTTCTGCAAGCATTGTTCTTGCTGCCTCCTTAAGAGTCCTATTTCTTCTTTCAGCTACTCCATTTTATTGAGGAGTATCATCAACAACCACAAGTGTATATTTTCTCCCATTGATACTTACAGGGGTTACTGGACCAAAAAGATCCATATGCAACAGCTGAAGTACTCTGTCAGTTGAGGTAGCCACTTTGCTTTTGAAGGATGCTTTCACTTGCTTTCCCTCTTGACAGGCTTTGCAAATATGATCTTTGTTGTATACTTCATTAGGCATTCCTTCAACCAGTCCATGTCTTGCTATCCTGTTCATCATCTTGAAGTTCAGATGACTTAGTCTCTTGTGCCATAGCCAATTAGTATCAGTTGAGCTCTTTGCAATAAGACATGCATTTGGTGTGCAAGACTTCCAATCTGCAAGATAGACATTTCCTCTTCTTGACCCAGTTAGTAGTACCTGTTGTGAAGATATATTCTTGACAAGACACAGGTTACATGAAAATTCAACACTGTATCCTTTATCACAAAACTGACTTATAGACAAAAGATTGTGCCTAAGTCCACTGACAAAGGATACATTGCTTACTCTTACTGAGCCAATAATTAAAGTACCATAACCTTTAGTGGCTCCTTGTGAATTGTCACCAAAAGTGACTTGTGGACCTTCTTTCTCAACAAACTCTGTCAGGAGATCTTTGTTACCAGTCATGTGCCTGGAACATCCACTGCCCAAGTACCAAACTGAAGATTTGAGAGCTTCTCCTAAGTTGAGGTCCACTGAGCCCTGCAATCAAGATCAAGCTTTAGGTACCCATTTTGTGTTGGGTCCTACCAAGTTAGTTGTACCTTTTGAAATCCAAATTTGCCTCACTGTTATAATTACTTTAGAATGGTTAATTTGTCTTCCATAAACATCTACATAGATTGCTTCATCTGTGAAGACCTCGGCTGATAGTACCTCTGCTGAGTTCTAGTCTGATTAGTCAATTGAGCCTTTCCAATTGGTTTTGACTGAGTTTGACTTTTCCTTTGTTGAACTTCAGCTGGTCTTTTCCCTTTATCTAAAATCTGTGGTTGAAAGGTCACGGATTTAACAAATACTCTCTTTGTGCCACTTGAAGAAGCAACACTCAGAGGACCTTCTGAAGTTTTTGGAACATATCCTATTCCACACTTGTTATTAGGATTGATTTGAAAATTTTGGATCTCCTCTATGGCAAGAGAGGGTTTGTTAAGAGCATTAATCCTTTTTAACAAGGTCTCTTCAGATTTTTGTAAGACATCAATTTTCAGGAGATAATCCTTTATTTGGCTTACCAATTTTAAGTTCTCTTCAGTTAACTTTGTCTTAGATTTAGTGAGATCCGTTATCAGTTAATCTTTGCCATTTCCTTGACTCTTGAGGGTTTCCACCTCTTTTGTCAATTCAATGGTAGATTTAGCTGAGTTAAGATCTGCCTGATTTCCAAATTCAATTAACTTGGAGTTTTCACTCAAGAGATTTTTGTTTTCATCTTGGAGACAGAAACGTGCTTCTTACAACCTTGAGAAATCAATCATCAACTGTTCCAAAACGTACTGAAGATTGAGTTCCTCTGTTGACTCTGAGCTGAGCTCAGGTGAGTGTCCTAAAGAAATAGATGGTTTAGATTGTACCTCTGGTTCTTCTCTTGCCATGAGGCACATGTCATCATCACTGCTGTCAGAGAACAGTCCATCAGATGAGTCCAGATGTTCATCAACATCCTCAGCCACCGTGGCTTTTCTTTATCCATATCTTCTGTCTCTCTTGGCTTGCCTTTCTTTTCTTTCCTTCGTGCTCAGTTGAGGACAATCATACTGAAAGTGCCCAACCTTCTTGCACTGATAGCATCTGTTGGCATCATCATCCTTTTCTTCAGTAGACTCTCTAGTCTTTGATGATGATCCTTCAGCTCTTGTATAGTTCTTATATTCTTTCTTCTTCTCCAGCTCAGTGGAGCTTTTCTCTCCTTCTCTGGTGTCTTTTTGTGGATAACTTCTTATTTCCCTGTTGTCCCTATAAAATCTCTTATACTTGCAAAACCGGCTGTTAAGTTTTTCAAACCTTCTAGCCATTAGGCTGAGTTCCTCTTGTATCTCAGCCCTGCTTTGAGATTTGCTTGTCTTTGTACTATTCTGTGGCTTTGGGGATTTGGGCTCAGTCTCCTTAGCTTTGAAGGCAACTCCCTTCTCAGCTGAGGTCTCATCAGGAGCCCTTTTCCTGTTAAGATCAAACTCATAAGCCTTGAGTTCAGAGAATACCTGTTGCATAGACATGCTGGATAGATCCTTGGTATTCTGCATCATTACAGAGTACACATCCCATCTTGAGGTTAAACCTCTCAGGATTTTTAGGGCAACTTCTCTTTTGGTGTAGACTTTTCCCAGAGAGTTTATCTCATTCATGATGTCAGTGAACCTCCCATCAAGCTGATCAAGGGTCTCAGTAGGCTCCATGGTGAACTGTTCATACTTTTGGACAACTACTGAAAGCTTGTTCTCTTTGATTTTGTCAGTTCCTTCACACATGAGAGCAAGAGTGTCCCAGAGCTCCTTTGCAGTCTGACAATGGATCACTTTTCCCATAACTGAGTCTGGAATAGCGGTGTAGAGAATATTCATGGCTATGAAGTTGAGGTTGTGTCTCCTCCTCTCATCTGCAGTGAAGTTATCTTTATCCTTTGGCCATTCTTCTCTAGGATCTGCAATAGTGTCAGCTGTGGTTCTAGGGTTAGGAGTCATAAAGATAAATGGACCTTTAGTTATGACTCTCAACATTTCATCATGCACACAGGCAAGATGAGCTCTCATTCTGATCTTCCAGAAATCATAGTTTTTCACTGAGAATTGTGGAAGTTTGTGATGGGACATATGATTCAGGGGATTGACTCCCATGTTGTTCTCCGCTAGTGGTGCTACCCTAGTTGCATTGTCAGCCATAATATCTAAACACGTTTATCAAAAGGTCAATTCAGTTGACCAGATAATTTACCTTTTTAGCACAAGGTGTACTTAGAACAATGGTCTTTTGAACCACTGCTCTAATACTACTTGTTGGTCCCAAAACAAGTAAGACATGTGTATGGGGGGGGGGGGGGGGGGGAATACACCTGAGGTTACAAATTCAAACTTTTCTTTAAAACTTATCAGGTTACTTAAGACAGTAGATCGTCAGTGGACTTTGAAGTCTGCTGAGATTTACTTATGAAAGCTTACTGAGATATCAGCTCTACTGATAGCTCAAGACTTTCAGTTGAACTACTATCTAATTAGCTTTCAGTTGCGGATTAGTGAGCCCTTATGAAAACCTCGTTTTGCTTTGATAAATCTTGTTTGAATCATACACACTTAGAGAAATAGCAGAATGTAAGTACACAAGATATAAAGTGGTTCAGAGATGAATCTCCTACATCCAAGGTGCACTGATCAAATTAATCCTCTCTAAGGATATTTGATCACTAGGATAATCCCAGGTCCTAGTTCCCAAAACAAATCAGCTTTCAGACTGATATCAACAATCAGCTTACTAACACCACTTTAACACTAACTCACAACCTAACACTGGGTTGGGGTTTTGAGTAGGGTTTTGGTTCCAACTATTGTGAGATAATCCTTACAGTTTAGCTCAAGGCTTAGGATGGATTATCTCTTTCTAAGGTTTGGATATAGCTTTAAGCTCGGTTACAGAAGGCTTAGTATGATATCTACAGATGTGAAACACTTAGGAAACAAAGGTAATTTCGAGTGCTTCATAGTAAGTTATGTATGTAGAGATTGCTTTGAGCTTGTTAAGTTTCCCGTACGTAGTAATGAGCATGACCTTCTGTATTTATAGACCATCTTGAAAATCTTCCCGTTGGAGTTGAATCTTCTCAAGTAAGTCTTCTTGTATCTGATTGGTTCAAACGGCTCTATTTGAAGCTTTAAGTCTTGTCAAGAAACGACTAAAAGACCATGCCTGTTCACCAACTCTCTGTAGAATGCTAGAGAAAGACTTTTGGTACTTGTCAATCTGTGACAGGTCAGCTGTCAGTAGAGTACACCTACGTATCATCTTCTCATTGGGCCGCTCAGTCTGCTTGCTCATAATCCTGTCTTGCTTTAAGGTGGAACTCTTCTGAGAGGACCTTCTTATTCCTTCATTAATTGTATGTACTTAGAAAAACATTCTAGACTTAGACTATTTCTTCAGACCACTTTATCTTCAGCGGACTTTCTTCATCAGCGGACTTCTTCACTTCTTGGATACACTCTAGAAATTAATAACTGCACTTCAGTTCCTTAACATTTGAACTGATTAACTCTATTCTAATTCTACTGAATACTTTACTTACAAATGACTTAGGAGGAACCTTTTGGCATCTTAATCAAAATTTAAGTCTATATAATTTTCCAACAATCAAGTTCATCCTCGACATACATAAGCCTCATAATGTGAAACAAGTGCAGTATCGAACATATTGTTTAACGACACTAAACAAATTCATTTCGAGAGTAGGGGATACGATAAGAGTAAGCTTTTCTTTGCTGGGGTTTTCTTAGGTCAGATAGTCTGTCAAGTTGTCTGATATCAGACAAAGTCTATAAACCACCAGATCTAAAATCTAATGAAATTTAATGGTTTAAAATTGATGACATGCAACCTGCTTCATTAATTATCAAACATTCTATCGTTTTGCATCATATACTATTGAGTTGTGTCGTCTTATCACAATATTATAATAAATTTAATTATTTTAAAAATACAATTATGAATTTACAAAATTAACCTTATTTAATTTATAATAAAATTCTACTTTAATTTGGAAATATTATTATGCAGGGTTAACTCACTGCATCTTTTTCTTCTTCACTCATTCTACATGGTCCTCTTCACTCTGTTCCACCCGATTGCTACCCCTATATAGCCTCACCGGCATACACACCAACACTGACCTTCAAATTTCAGGCTAACACATTGTCTCTCTCCCCATCCTAGTTCTTGACTCCAACGATTTCCCCCTCTCAATCCCTAATCAAAATACTCAACGAAGATAATTTGGGTAAAGGATGAAGACATGGATGTATCACAATGTAAATTATAAATACAACTTATAAGTGGAAGTGGCAGTGTGAGTAGCGAAGGCTAGTGAGCCTGGCGGCGGAGGACGGTGGAAGTGGCAGTGTAAGTGTAGCGACTCTGGGTGTGGCGGCAGCCGGAGCGACGGCGGTGCGCGGGCAAATGGCGGCGGCCTATGAGACTGGAGGCGGCAGGAGCACCGGTAGGCGGAGGATTGATAACGGGAAAACTTTTTTTTTTCTATTGGCTTCCTCTAATTTCAACTCTGTGAATTTGGTTTCAGTTTTATTTTTTGAGGAAGATTCTATTTCAATAAAAAATGGGGTTGATTTTATATAGATTCATGACCTTTAGGTCAATTATAAATTTAATCATGCGCTTTGTGATTAATAATAAAAAATCATAATCTTTGATTGAGTTGTAATTCGATATACATTTTTTATTTCCGATCAGCAACATCTAATGTGTCTTGCAAAATTTGTGTGTGCGCGCTACATAAAATGCCACATATTAAATAGATTTATATCATTATTCCACAATATATATTAATATAATTAATTAATATTTTGAAAATTAAATTGAAAAAAGAAACCCAAAAATTTCCAACAAAAATTAGAGAAACATAATTAAAAGAAGTAAAATATAAAATGATGGTCCCGTTTTCGAAGGGCTAAAATGGGAATTCAGGAGCAAATCTTTTTTTTAAAACCTTTTCCTCAGGGAGTTCAGCAAGAGTGAATAATACTCAAGTCACTGCATTACTAAGAGTCAGAGACATCAAGTCAGTGTGATGACTTGAGGGCTCAGTCTCTTAACAAGGCAGTTACTCGAGAGATTACACTTCAAGTCACTGCATTACTCAGAGGCTGAGCTACCAAGTCAGTGTGAAGACTTGGAGACTCATACTCTAAGTAACACAGTGACTCGAGATGCTGAACTCTCGAGTGCGTTACCTGAACTTGTCAGTGAGAAGGATTCTCCCTGACCTGAATACTTAACCAAAGTTTTCTTTTAACAATGCTCTCAGTGAGCAGATTTTCAAAACACTTTAGTAAATACTTTAAAAGATAAGAACGCTCAGTTTAACGTGGTTCAGAGACTCAAGCTCTTACATCCACGGCCTGATTTAACATGAAATCCACTAACTGGGATTCTTGTTTTTAACGTGCCAAGGTGCACCCAGATCTATACTCCAGATCTTTCTTACAAACTCACAAACAACTTCCACCAACAAACCTAACTAGAGAGTTTTGGTTTAAGTATGGTTTTCTCCAACTAGGTGAGATTTTCCTTTTACAATGTGTTAGCCTCAAGCTAGGATTAGGAAAACCTCTCTAAGCTATGAGTTACAAGCTGAACACTCATTTATATCTGTGAAGACCCTAATGGTCAGTATTTTAGGTGTAAGAAGTGCCTCCTTATAGCTCCCTTTGAAACGCACTAAACACTCACACCTTCACAGCTCGTAGGTGTTGATTTTTCTTACTTCACACACCTTAAACCAAAGCTATGAGCTTGTATTTATAATGTGGATTCAAATGTAACCGTTGGAGAGGATTACATTTGAATCCAACATTTAATGGTTTCAAACACTTTTCTTGGAATGCGGCTTGTCAGTGTCAGATTTGCTGTCTTGTGCTGATTGGTCCACGTGGACTGCATCCAACGGATCTTTGACTCAGTGGGTTGACCAGGTCCCGCTGACTTTAGGTAGCTTCATCCTTCACTGACTTGATGATATTCAGTGGACTGAACGTCTTCAGTGTAGTTGTCCTTCAGTGACTCTTTGAAGATCTCTCCAAGAATTTTGTCTTAAGGCTGAATGACAAAGTTCCCTGACCACAGTAGTGTTGGAGTTATACGTGAAAGTATGCATTTACTTTGTATAACTCGTGTATCAAACACTTGTTTTATGAGAATAATTCTTTTATCGCATATGCTTTAGATATGATTGAATGTTGAATATTTATTGCAAATAGTTCATAATAGTACTAGTTACATTGTAGTTAATGTGGTGATACCCAATCACGGAAGACAACATTAACAGTTTCCTTGTAACTAAACGTACATTTTCATGACCTAGGTGGAATTGAACAATCCGCCGTGAAAGGTCAATGTGTAAGTCTCCGATTGGTCTGTCTTGACTTAGAGATTGCACTAGCACATTTAGTATGTGTTGAAGAGGACCTACAACGAGGATAAATTCTTCTGTTCTGAAAAGTGAAGAATTAGACCTCAGTGGTTGTTTATTTCTTAATCTCCGTCACTTATATAGGATCATGTGTGCTTAATGGTTGCTGCTTTGATTCATGTTGGGTGAGAATCAATGTGACTTCAAACCTTGTGCTTTGGGCAGTAATATTAACCATACGACGGTTGCTAAGATTTAATACGGAGAAACGCGTGCGAGTACGGCTCGTGTGATTAGTCCCCTTGGTGGGCTCAAAAGTTTTATCGTACCAAATCTTGCAAGTGAAGAATTAGTTTCTTCGATACGGATAATAATGTTGAGCTGTCTTTACTCCAAGGTGAAATATATTAATTAATTTAGAGCTATTCAGAAGCTTAATTAATTAATGAACTTGATAATCTTAAATGCGGGAAATAATAACCTGGAGCCCATATTATCGTAATATGGATTAAGATGGATAGTGCAATATTAATTTATTAGTGATAATAATTAATATTAATGGATTGAATTATATTGGGACTCAATATTGAAATTCAGAAGTCCATTAGGAGGTCCAATCTTAATTCTCCTTAAAGGCTCCTCAAGTAGCCCATTAAGTAGCCCAATAATGATAAGGTGATTAAAATAAAAAGAAAATAAAATGCTGATTTTTTTCTCTTAATTTTCAAAAATATAATATTTAGGAGAGAAAAGATTTTGTTGATTTTCTTGGAAAGATATTATGGAAGATAAGTATTCTTGGAATACAAGATTATCTCATATATTCAAGAAGATCCAAATCTTGTGTCTTGATCCTATAATTTTTGGAAAACTACCCTATAATAAGGAGTGTGAGATTTTTGTGGAATATTTTATTATGGAGAAAATAATATATGAGATATATTCAAGATTTCTTAGAGACTAAGAAAAGATTTTCTCCAGACCCATAAAATACTACAATTTTCGGCCACTACTATTATAAATAGGGGATGATTATTTCATCCCCAAGTACATAATTCCATGTATTGGAAAAATCAAGAGCATATATTTTTCTTTTTCCTTAGTTATTAAAATTACTTGAAAGCATCTCCCACCGGTGATCAAGTAAGGCGAAAGGGAAATACTTGAGAAGGTTTTTGGGTCGATAAAGCGAGATCGTGATTGTCCCGTTTATTCAAAGGCCAATTCTACAAGAGGTACGTAAGTCACATAAATTCTTGTTTATTCCGCCTAGATTTTATGTGAATTAATTCAACATGCATGATGTTAAATTTGTTGTTGGAATTATTATTTGAATTAATTAGGATTAATTCATGCTAGTAATAATTGAATTTAAATTCGTATTTAAATTTCATCCCGAATAGATTCCAGGCACCCCTATTTTCCCAACAATTGGTATCAGAGCCACGGTTTCGGGCTCTGATCTTTAAATTGAAATTGAAATTGTTTAACATTAAATTGAAATTGGATAGTAGAATTGCTAGATCTTTTTTGCAGGTATCAAATTGTCATGGTTTTAATGTTGTTATTTTTCATGCGTGTGAATTAATAGTTTTTAATTCGATTCGTTCGAATTCATTTTTCTCGTGAGAAAATCCACGAGTAGATTAGTTGGTTTTATTTTGATTTGATCATTGTAATAGACTAGTCTAGATCTAGTATTTATTGTAACCAGATCGTGACGAAGAACGAAGAATTAAAAATGGCGTACCCGGACGACGCATGCATGCGCGGTGCATGCATGGACGTAAAATCATGCATGGGGTGAGAAACGAGAACGAACGGCGAAACTCGGTGCACGGGGTGCACGAGGCGCATGACCCGCACACGACGGGCATAGCAGCGCGCGCACACATAGGTACTCTCGACGGCTGCTTCTCGGCGCCGTGCCGGGTGGCGCGCGGGTCCACTCCGTGGCCGACGTGCGCCATATCTCAAGCTGTGGAATTTTTTTTAAAATTAATTTCAGTTCTGTATTTTTTTGTGTGATTTTAAATGTCGTCCCGAACCCTAAACGATGCTGTTTTTGATGAAGTGTTGTTGTTCGAGTGGGAGCGTGTCGAGACGAACGATGAAAAACAACAAGGACGATATTTCGTGTCAAGACGTGAAGAAATTAAACCGTGACAATTGGATTTGAGTGCTCCAATGTGTTTAATTTTGTTTTGATGGATGTTTTATTTCATGCACTTATTATTATTTGTTAATATGTGTTTGCATGAATTTTATTGTCCAAGAAAAACCTTACTTTCGAAAATTACTAAGTATGTTTATTTAATCGCAATTTTATTCCGGATATTAAAATTGGATTAATTTGGCCTCCATAATTTATTTATTTGCGAAGTTCTTTTGGAATACATTTCCCCCTCGGATCGGCCAAAAGGACGGATTTCACATAAATAAATTCCGAAAGGATGATTGTGGATTATTACTAGTGGCGGTATTGACCCTTACCACGAGTGACTTGCTCAAAGCGAAATAATAATCCTGTATTTAATTATGGTTATTACTTAGGCATAATAAATTGATATTAACTTACTCCCCTCGGAGTCCCTGTCAATTTTTATGTGGTCAAAGTGGGAGCCAACTATTAATTTTGAATTAAGGATTTGTAACTTTTAAGTTTGTGATCCGCTTGAATGTGTTTAAATGTATAGACCACCCCTCGTGGCGCATTTAAATTGTTTCAAGATGTTGGCTGATGCATGATTATATTGTTTTAAGGTTTCAATATAATTGATGTGATCGAATTATGTGATAATTTCGTATTTTTCTAGATATTGATATGAATGTATGTTTTATTCTCAGTTCATCATGTCACAACCTTTTAATCCACTGTTTAGTATACTTAAAGATAACAAACTTGTTAGTGAGAACTATGTTGATTGGAAACGTAACATGAATATGGTCCTACCCGCACAAGAACACTATTGGATATTTAGCGTTGACGTACCCAAGAAACCTAATGATAAGTCAAGTAATGGGGAAAGGGCGGTATTCGATGATTGGAAGCATTCCAATGAGCACATGAAGCGGATCATCTTGACATTTTTGTCTGAAGATTTGAAATGCATTCATGAAGGCATTGAAACGACAATTGATATCATGAATAGCCTTGAAGAGATGTTTCAACATCAGAACCCCATGGCGACTCTGTTCACCATTCGTGAGAAGCTCACGAAGGAAATGGTGAAGGGAACACATGTAAGGGATCATGTTCTCAAATTTAGGCGTGAGTTTGAAAAACTCGAGTTTCTTGGTGCCGAACAAAGTGAAGAAAGTCAAATCGATTCCATACTCCTAAAGCTATCGAGTAGTTTTGATGGGTTCTTTGGGAATACGTGTTATCGGAACACAAGTTCACTTTAGATACTCTGCTCAAAGCTCTGATAACGGTAGAGTCATACTTAGGGAGCAAGGATGAGGCTTTGGTGATCAAGAGCTTTTTCTCGAAATCTAGGCCAATGGAAGGTAAGATTGAGAAGAAAGAGATTGATCGGAACCAAACCAGTAGACTCACTCTTGGTGGCAAAGAAAGAGCATTCAAGCCATACGACATGAAGATATCCGGTAAGAGTAAGTGCTTCAATTGCGGGGAGAAAGGACATTGGAGGTCTACCTGTTCTAAGCCTAAGAAGGCGGTAAAGAAAGGTAAGTCTCATGCTTTAGTCGTTGAAACTTATGTTGCGGCGTATGCTGCCCACGTTTGGGTAGTGGATACCGGGGCAACTGATCATATTTGTTTCACTCTTCAGGGGTTCCAGCTAACCCGACGACTTAGCAAGAATGAGATCACCATCACTTTGGGCGATGCTACGAGAGTGGCAGCCGAAGCAGTGGGAGTCGTGCACCTATCTTTTGAAGATAGAGTTTTAATTTTAAGAGATGTTTTATACATTCCGAACTTTAAGAAGAATTTAATTTCAGTTTCAAAGTTGTTTTTTGACGGATATTTAGTTACTTTTAATAAAGTTGTTACTGTTTCTTTTAAGAATGATACTACCTGTCATGGAACGTTGGTAAATAATCTCTATACGATTAAGTGTGCACACCACTCAAATAATGAATCTAATAACACGTCGATCATTTTGAGTAATAAAAGAAAGCGTTCTTCGGAGATGAACGAAATACTTCTATGGCATCTTAGACTAGGTCATATTAATCAAAAATGGATAGAGAGATTGGTGAAAGACGGATCCTTGGAATCATTCCAAGTCGAGCCGTTTCCAACTTGTGAATCCTGTTTAGAGGGTAAGATGACCAAGAGGGCATTTGGAGCCAAGGGGAATAGAGCCACAAAAGTGTAAGAACTCGTTCATACCGATGTGTGTGGTCCAATGACGATCAAAATGAGTATGGGGTATGAGTATTTCGCCACCTTCATTGACGATTACTCGAGATATGGGTACATTTACCTTATGAGGCATAAGTCTGAAACTTTTGATAAGTTCAAGGAGTTTAAGGCCGAAGCCGAGAAACATAGGGAAAAGAGTATCAAGTTTCTACGATCAGATCGTGGAGGCGAATACCTCAGCGATGAATTCTTGAACTACTTATCGGACGAAGGGATCGTATCCCAGTTAACCACACCGGGAACCCCTCAATAGAATGGTGTGGCGGAACGAAGAAACCGGACTCTTTTAGAGATGGTCAGATCCATGATGAGTTATTCAGATTTACCCAAGTCGTTTTGGGGTAATGCCTTGGAAACGGCGGCTTACATTCTAAACTTGGTGCCATCCAAATCGGTTCCTAAAACCCCAATGGAATTGTGGACCGGGCGCAAGTCTAGTCTAAGACATTTGCGGATTTGGGGTTGTCCGGCATACATGCTAGACAAGGAAGCCGGTAAGTTGGATCTACGTTCGGAATTAAGGCTGTTTATAGGATACCCTGCGGGAACAAAAGGGTGTATGTTCTATAGTCCCAAGGATCAAAAAACCGTGATTAGTACACACTTTAAATTCTTGGAGGAAGACTATATGAACAATCGGAAGCCTAAAAGTGAAATTACCTTAGAAGAATTGAGAGGTCAAACCTCGATACCAGGTATACAAGATGATGTACCACACGTCACATCTTCACAACCAGAACCCCGTCGCAGTGGGAGGATTGCTAGGCAACCCGAGAGATTCATGGGGATAGGAGAATCTTCGGATTTGGTTCCCGGTGATGAATCAGACCCATGGACATACGATGAGGCAATCCAAGACAAAGACGCGGAGTCGTGGCAAACGACAATGGAAACCGAGATGGGTTCGATAGATCATAATCAAGTGTGGGAGTTGGTCGAGCCACCCAATGGGGTAGAACCCATTGGATGTAAGTGGGTGTATAAGAGGAAAAGAGGACCGGACGGAAGGGTTGAGACCTTCAAAGCGAGGCTTGTGGCCAAAGGGAATACTCAGAAAGAAGGGATCGATTATGAGTAAACCTTTTCGCCTGTAGCTATGCTCAAGTCCATCCGTATTCTCTTGTCGATCGCTGCGTACCTAGATTACGAGATCTGGCAAATGGATGTCAAGACAGCTTTCCTTAACGGAAGTCTTGACAGGATAGATATCTATATGCAACAGCCCAAAGGTTTTATTAAAAAAGGCCAAGAGCATCTCGTATGCAAGCTTAAGAGATCCATTTATGGACTTAAGCAAGCATCGCGTACTTGGAACCAGTGTTTTGATCAAGTGATTAAGTCTTATGGGTTTGATCAAAACGAGTTCGAAAGTTGTGTGTATAAGAAGCATGACGGAACTGCGGTGGTATTCTTAGTATTATACGTAGACGATATTCTGCTCATTGGAAACAATGTAAAGGTATTGTCAGACGTAAAGGTATGGCTGTCAAAATAATTTGATATGAAGGACTTAGGGAAAGCCGGTCACATCCTTGGGATCAAGATCACTCGCGATCGCAAGAAGAGGATGTTGGGCTTATCGCAAGCTTCATACATTGACACTGTTTTGAAGCGTTTCAACATGCAAGGTTCCAAGAAAGGTTTTGTACCTTTTAGGCACGGAATCCATCTATCGAAAGAAATGAGCCCTAAGACACAAGCGGAGATAGATGACATGAAAGGTGTTCCGTACGCTTCGGCCGTAGGAAGCCTTATGTATGCAATGCTGTGTACGAGACCGGATATCTGCTTTGCCGTGGGCATGGTAGCAAGATATCGAAGCAATCCCGGGAAAGACCATTGGACTGCCGTAAAGTGCATCTTGAGGTATCTGAAAAGAACTCGTGAGCGGATGCTGATTTACCTGTCAGATAGTCTTGTCCCCGTGGGATACACGGACTCGGATTTCCAATCAGACATAGACTCAAGAAAGTCAACCTCGGGTAGTGTGTTTTGCATGGGAGGAGGAGCCATTTCATGGAGAAGCGTTAAGCAGAAATGCATCGCCGATTTGACCATGGAAGCCGAGTATGTAGCTGCTTGTGAAGCAGCGAAAGAGGCAGTATGGCTCAAGAACTTCTTAGTGGACTTGGACGTTGTTCCGAATTTGCCCGACAAGATAACTGTCTTTTGTGACAATGCCGGAGCAGTTGCAAATTCAAAGGAACCGAGAGCCCACAAGGCCAGCAAACACATAGAAAGAAAATACCATCTTATACGAGAAATCGTTAAGAGAGGAGATACAAAGGTGGCAAAGATAGCGTCGGGTGACAACCTAGCGGATCCATTCACAAAGGGTCTGCCTCAGAGTACATTCGAGAGACATGTGGATGGAATGGGAGTCAAGACTATCGCCAATCTGCTTTAAGTATAAGTGGGAGGAATTATTAGGTTAGTGTAGGTTGACATGAGATGTCACGTAGAGCTACTACACTAAGACATTCATGATGTATACTAAAAAGCAGACTTTAAGTATAAGTGGGAGATTGTTAGAGTTATATGTGAAAGTATGCTTTTACTTTGTATAACTCGTGTATCAAACACTTGTTTTATGAGAATAATTCTTTTATCGCATATGATTTAGATATGATTGAATGTTGAATATTTATTGCAAACAGTTCATAATAGTACTAGTTACATTGTAGTTAATATGGTGATACCCGATCACGGAAGACAACATTAACAGTTTCCTTGTAACTAAACGTACATTTTCACGACCTAGGTGGAATTGAACAATCCGCCATGAAATGTCGATATGTAAGTCTCAGATTGGTCTGTCTTGACTTAGAGATTGCACTAGCACATTTAGTATGTGTTGAATAGGACCTACAGTGAGGATAAATTCTTCTGTTCTGAAATGTGAAGAATTAGACCTCAGTGGTTGTTTATTTCTTAATCTCCGTCACTTAAATAGGATAGTGTGTGCTTAATGGTTGCTGCTTTGATTCATGTTGGGTGAGAATCATTGTGACTTCGAACCTTGTGCTTTGGGCAGTAATATTAATCATACGACGGTTGCTAAGATTTAATAAGGAGAAACGCGTGCGAGTACGACTCGTGTGATTAGTCCCCTTGGTGGGCTCAGAAGTTTTATCGTACCAAATCTTGCAAGTGAAGAATTAGTTTCTTCGGTACGGATAATAATGTTGAGCTGTCTTTACTCCAAGGTTAAATATATTAATTAATTTAGAGTTATTCAGAAGCTTAATTAATTAATGGACTTGATAATCTTAAATGCGAGAAATAATAACCGGGAGCCCATATTATCGTAATATGGATTAAGATGGATAGTGCAATATTAATTTATTAGTGGTAATAATTAATATTAATGGATTGAATTATATTGGGGCTCAATATTGAAATTCAGAAGTCCATTATGAGGTCCAATCTTAATTCTCCTTAAAGGCCCCTCAAGTAGCCCATTAAGTAGCCCAATAATGATAAGGTGATTAAAATAAAAAGAAAATAAAATACTGATTTTTTTCTCTTAATTTTCGAAAATATGATATTTAGGAGAGAAAAGATTTTGTTGATTTTCTTGGAAAGATATTATGGAAGATAAGTATTCTTGGAATACAAGATTATCTCATATATTCAAGAAGATCCAATCTTGTGTCTTGATCCTATAATTTTCGAAAACTACCCTATAATAAGGAGTGAGATTTTTGTGGAATATTTTATTATGGAGAAAAGAATATATGAGATATATTCAAGATTTCTTAGAGACTAAGAAAAGATTTTCTCCAGGCCCATATAATACTACAATTTTCGACCACTACTATTATAAATAGGGGATGATTATTTCATCCCCAAGTACATAATTCCATGTGTTGGAAAAATCAAGAGCATATATATTTTTCTTTTTCCTTAGTTATTAAAATTACTTGAAAGCATCTCCCACCGGTGATCAAGTAAGGCGAAAGGGAAATACTTGAGAAGGTTTTTGGATTGATAAAGCGAGATCGTGATTGTTCCGTTGATTCAAAGGCCAATTCTACAAGAGGTACGTAAGTCACATAAATTCTTGTTTATTCCGCCTAGATTTTATGTGAATTAATTCAACATGCATGATGTTAAATTTGTTGTTGGAATTATTAATTGAATTAATTAGGATTAATTCATGCTAGTAATAATTGAATTTAAATTCGTATTTAAATTTCATCCTGAATAGATTCCGGGCACCCCTATTTTCCCAACAAGTAGCCCGACTCCTTCAGGGCCTACTTGGTGCAGCACTGATCCTCCTGATCATGCTCTTCACTGAGTGGTCCACTTGACTTAGCTTAGATCAGCCAGGTTTGCACTCAGTGGGACATCCTTCAGGCTTCTCTTCAGGTTCAGGTCTTCCTTCAATGGCTTCAGTCAGTTCTCTTGAGACGTCATCTTGACTTCCTCAAGCTGTGTCAGTGAGTTCCCCCTTGCTGAGTTCCCCTCGCTGAGTTCCCCCTCAACTGAGTGCTTCCTCAACTAAGTTCTTCTCACATTACAACCTGTCTAACTGAATAAGCAAACTATCATGACCTGAATCTAAAGATACTATCCTGACTGCTTTCAAACCTATTACATGTGGTTTTGGAAAATCATCAAAACTAAACATATCCCAACAATTTACCCCTTTTTGATGATTCCAAAACTTCTAACTAAATGATTTTTTATTACAAGTTGAATGTCAGAGCACAGGTAATAGTTTGAAAATGCAGGAATTCCCATAGTTTAAAACATTTTAAGATCTGTTCGGTTGACCATTTTTCTTAACAAAACTGGATTAGTGGTCATGTGAACAACCCGCTCTGATACCACTTGTTGGTCCCGGTACAAGACTGATGAATACGTGTATGGGGGGGGGGGGAATACACGTATACCAATTTTTCAACTTAAAACCTTGCTGAGTCCCCTTTATTCAGAGTGATAAAGAACTGAGAGCTGATAATCTCCCCACTGACTACACTTAGTGCGGGTCAGTTGGCTGATTATCAATTCGAGTTCAGTGCGGAAATGCATGAGCCCTGATAGTTTAAAGTCTTGTTTAGTTTGCTTTCTGAAAACTTGATTACTCAATTCTGAAATAGTGATTAGTAGGGCAGTGCTCTAGTTTGAGGATCAGGCTGATTGATTCAGCTTGATAAAACCAAATGCTATGAATGAACAAGTAAAATGACAAGTAAGCACAATATCAAAGCAGTAAGAACACAGAGAGTTTAACGTGGTTCAGAGACTCAAGCTCCTACGTCCACGGCCTGATTTAACAGGAAATCCACTCAAGGGATTCTTATTTTTAATGTGCCAAGGTGCATCAAGATCTGCTACCTTACTGAGCTATACAAACTCCTCCAACTAACTCACTAACTTAACTTACTACCAACAAACCTAACTTAGGGTTTTGGTTTCAGTTTGGATTCCAACTAGGTTGTGATTATCCTTACAAGACAAAGCTATGCTAAGGACTGGATAATCACTCTAAGCTTAAGATATTGCTAATACGCTCTTGGAATACAAAATAACTCTCAGTAACTAAGAAACACTTGGGAAATTTAACTGGTTTCGAGTGCTTCTTCTAAAGACTGAATGCTTTGAATGCTTGAGAGTTTGAGTAATTTCTGGCTTGGAAATTTCCCGTAACCTTGAATGGGTTCAAGGCCTTCTGTATTTATAGGTGATTTGAAAACTATCCGTTGGAAGAGATAGCCTTCTGGTCATCTATGTAGAGTGGCTCAAACTGACATATTTCCCATGCATCAGCCGTCCTTGCATGGATTAGATAACTTACATTTAATGCACCATTTAATGCTTGCCCGTTGAATATGCAGTCTGAAGTCAGTCTCCGTGTCAGGTTCCGTACGTGCGTGTCCTTCCCGTATTGGTCCACGTCATCAGGTTGGTGAGAATGTCAGAACTTATTCCTAGGCTTCAGGCTAGTCTTATTAAGTTCTTTTTGTCTTGAGCACAACGGTCTTATCCTAAAGTTGACATTCCTTTTGCATTGCTTGGCTCTACTCCAAGTCTTTCCCATAAACTCAGTATTATCCTGTTCCCTTCAGGACTGAGTTAGTAATGACCTCAGGGTCATACTCTTCATCACTGAAGCTTACTCAGCCAGCTTAGAAGACTGCCATAAGTTCAGGATGGTGCTCTTCGTCTTCAGGCTCTTAGTCTTGGTTGTCATCAGTAAGTTCTACTCTCACTGAGTACCTGTAAAGTGTAAAATGACTAAGTGCAAAACTAACCAAGACTAGTCTGACAAAGACAAACAAAGACAACTCATCTTTTCAGGGGCTTTGGGATCTTAATCAAAACTGACCATGTCCCAACAATTTCCCCCTTTTTGATGATGCCAAAACACTGAAATGATCCTCAAAACACTTAGAGAAAATACAAAACCCTATCTATAAGATAAGTCAGTGTTAGAGCAATTCTTGATAAAGTACAGAATTTAAATAACAGCCAAAAAGACAATGAGTTTTTATCTGTGGGCAAAGTAATAGATTTCATTGAATGATATGGAAATGGTTACAATGAATCTAATCTATTACAAGGAATGAATGTGAATCACTTGACTAATCTCATCTCAGGCTCGAGTCCATAACCAGCGTAGACTCTAACCTTCAATTCGTCAACTCTCTTAACCTGATTCACATAACGTTCAGCTTTTGCAATCTTCAACACTTCAGTCATTATGGCCTTCGTATCATACTTTCCAGTCCCAGGTACGAGAGGGGGTGGTCGTGTAACGAACTCAGAAGCTTTCACTTGGACTTGAGCTGCTTCAGCCTCCTCCAAGATCTTTTGGATCAGCTCAGGATGATTGTCCATCATGTAGTCAGTGAAGTAGGCATTGATGTCTTCAGAGTCGCCCCACTTCTTCACCACGTACCATAACTTAACAAATTCATCCCTTGCATCAGCCCATGACTCCTTTAATGCCTCTGAGATGAACTCATCGACATAAGCTTCCCTCTGACCTGATTCCGGCCTCCTGACCTGCAATATTGTTGACTTCCTAGCTGTGGGCCTTTTCCTGTACTTTCTAGGCTCAGGCTTCGGCTTCTTTCTTCTAAGCAAACTGATCACTGTATCGTCAAGTTCTCGTTGTTGCATGTCAGTCTGATCAGTCAGCTTCTCCACCTTCCTCTCCAAAATGCGCATCTTCTCCTTTTGAGCAATATCAGCCCTGCGCTTAGCCTCGGACTTCTCAGAAGGAGTTCCCCATGCCTCAGCGCGCAGCTCCACCACGATCTCCGCAGAGTAAGTGATGAGATTTTTCCTAGTGTAAACTTGGGGTGACTTCTGAGTTGCCTCAGCCGGTTTGGAAAGTTGGAGTTCCTTAGAAGGTTCATTAGCCTTTGCCCTCTTTGCAGCCTCAGCCCTTAGCTTTGCAGCTTCGGACTCATCTTCAGCCTCAACCACTGCCAGCCTTGTTGACTTCCTTACTTCCTTACAAAACAACTTACTACCAGCAACCTGACAATGGTTATGGTTTCAGTTGGGTTTCTCCAACTAGGTGAAATTTTCCTTTACAATGTGTTAGCCTCAAGCTAGGATTAGGAAAACCTCTCTAAGCTATGAGTTACAAGCTAAACACTTATTTATATCTGTGAAGACCCTAATGGTCAGTGTTCTAGGTGTAAGAAGTGCCTCCTTATAGCTCCCTTTGAAACGCACTAAACACTCACACCTTTACAGCTCGTAGGTGTTGATTTTTGTTACTTCACACACCTTAAACCGAAGCAATGAGCTTGTATTTATAATGTGGATTCAAATGTAACCGTTGGAGAGGATTACATTTTAATCCAGCATTTAATGGTTTCAATCACTTTTCTTGGAATGCGGCCTTGTCAGTGCCAGATTTGCTGCCTTGTGCTGATTGGTCCACGTGGACTGCATCCAACGGATCTTTGACTCAGTGTGTTGACCAGGTCCCGCCGACTTTAGGTAGCTTCATCCTTCACTGACTTGATGATCTTCAGTGGACTGAAAGTCTTCAGTGTAGTTGTCCTTCATTGACTCTTTGAAGATCTCTCCAAGAACTTTGTCATAAGGCTGAATGGCAAAGTTCCCTGACCACAGTAGCCTGACTCCTTCAGAGCCTACTTGGTGCAGCACTGATCCTCCTGATCATGCTCTTCACTTATGTATTTTAGTTTTGATGATTTTCCAAAACAACATGTAATAGGTTTGAAAGCAGTCAGGATAGTATCTTTTATTTCAGGTCAGACTAGGTTAGCTCCTAGAGAATAGGCTGTCAGTTGAGAAGAACTCAGTTGAGGGAACACTCAGTTGAGGGGGAACTCAGCGAGGGGGAACTCAGCCACACAGCCTGAGGATATCAAGATGACACCAGGGAGAACTGACTGAAGCCATGCTTGCAACCTGAATCAGAAGAGAAGCCTGAAGGATGTCCCACTGAGTGTAAACCAGACTGATCTAAGCCAAGTCTGGTGGGCCACTCAGTGAAGAGCCTGATCAGGAGGATCAGTGCTGCACCAAGTAGGCCTTGAAGGAGTCAGGCTACTGTGGTCAGGGAAGTTTGTCATCCAGCCTTATGACAAACTTCTTGGAAATGATCTTCAAACAGTCTCTGAAGGACAACTACACTGAAGACGTTCAGTCCACTGAAGATCATCAGTCAGTGAAGGAGGAAGCTACCTAAAGTCAGTGGGTCCTGGTCAACCCACTGAGTCAAAGATCCGTGAATCCAGGCCACGTGGACCAATCAGCACGAGGCAGCAACTCTGACACTGACAAAGGCCGAATTCCAAGAAAAGTGGTTGAAACCATTTAATGCTGGATTCAAATGTATTTCCTCTCCAACGGATACATTTGAATCCCCATTATAAATACAAGCTCATAGCTTCGTTGTAAAGCGTGTTGAAGTGTTGTATTGTGTGTAAAGAAAGAAAAATCAACACCTACAAGCTATAAGAGTGTGTGAGTTGTTAGGGAGTCATAAGGAAGTGTTACTCACACCCACGACACTGACCTTTAGGGTTATCACTTATATACTTTGAGTGTCAAGCTTGTAACTCATAGCTTAGAGAGGTTTTCCCAATCTTAGCTTGAGGCTAACACATTGTAAGGGAAAACCTCACCTAGTTGGAGAAAACCAAACCAAACTAAACCCTTTCAGAAGATTGTTAGGTTTGTAGTGAGGTGAGGAGAGGCAGCCCAGGGAGTGGCGTGAGTCCAGTTGTAAGTGCACCTTGGCACGTTAAAAACAAGAATCCCAGGAGTGGATTTCCTGTTAAATCAGGCCGTGGATGTAAGAGCTTGAGTCTCTGAACCACGTTAAACTGAGCGCATTTATCTTTCAAAGTATTTACTAGAGTATTGTGAAAATCAGCTCACTGAGAGCTTTGTTAAGAAAACGTTAGTTAAGCATTTCAGTCAGGGAGATCCATCTCACTGACCGAATCAAGCTAAGCACTCGAGAGTTCAGTCTCTCGAGTCACTGCCTTGTTGAGTGCCTGAGCTTTCAAGTCTCATCACTGACTTGATAGCTCTGACTCTCAGCAACGCAGTGACTTGAGTATTCCTTCACTGAACTCTTTCAGAGCGCAACGCAAGGTTTAAAAAAAAAAATTTTTGTGCTCCTGAATTCCCATTTTGCCCTTCGAAAACGGGACCATCATGGTCCACTTGACTTAGCTTAGATCAGCCAGGTTTGCACTCAGTGGGACATCCTTCAGGCTTCTCTTCAGGTTCAGGTCTTCCTTCAATGACTTCAGTCAGTTCTCTTGAGATGTCATCTTGACTTTCTCAGGCTGTGTCAGTGAGTTCCCCCTTGCTGAGTTCCCCTCGCTGAGTTCCCCCTCAACTGAGTGCTTCCTCAGCTAAGTTCTTCTCACATTACAACCTGTCTAACTGAATAAGCAAACTATCCTGACCTGAATCTAAAGATACTATCCTGACTGCTTTCAAACCTATTACATGTGGTTTTGGAAAATCATCAAAACTAAACATATCCCAACATAAAATAAAAACATTCTTCAAACCCAAAATAAATTAAAAAGAAAAGGAAAAGGAAAAAAAAATGTGAATTGCATCCTCCCCACGCCAATCCCCCACCCTCCCCCGGCATCTCCGCCCCCATGTTTTGGCCTAATTTTAAAGAGTATTGACTCAGATTTATTTTGATTTTTGTGCAAATTTATGATGAATTGATAGGTGAAATTATGGATTTGTGTGCTAGTGCAAGTTGGGGTGTTTGAATGTGTAAGAGAAATAATTAAATGAATTAATTCCACACCTCTCTACAAGTTCGAACTTTTAGATGAGATGTAATTCTTTCATGGTATCAGAGCCATAAGGCTCACGCCCGATAAAGATTCTGGGTTCGATTCCCACTGAAAGCAACTCCACCCATATTAAATTGTTCACTCATTGGGCCTCCCCAAAAAGGAAAAAAATTGAGTCTGGCCCGTGAGTGAGAGGGAGTGTATGGGAAATATCTAAATGAATTAATGTCACACCTCTCTACAAGTTCGGACTTTTGTCCACTCATTGGGCCTCCCCAAAGTGGGAAAAAATTGTGTCCAGCCCATTAGTGAGGGAGAGTGTATGGGAAATAATTAAATGAATTAATTTCACACCTCTCTACAAGTTCAAACTTTTAGATGAGATAAAATTCTTTCAGAATGTTTTGGTTCAGAGTAATTTCACTAAGGAGTAGTAATTCATTCCGAATTTTGGTGTAATTGTATTTTGAGGTATTTTGCAGATCGTAATATTTTATAAAAATGTAGGAGTGCGGGGAGGAAGGCTGTTGCAAAAGGGGGACATCGGCTGTAGGAGGGTGGGGCGGCGACTGCGGAGGAAGAAGGCGGCGGCGACAGTGCAGGAGGCTGGGGGCGGCGGTTACAAAAGGTGGATATCAAGGGATCGATGATGATGATGAATAATTTATTTATTTATATTAAAATTTTAATTGTTCAGATGTTATTCTATTTTTTATTTTAATTGCAAAGCCCATTATTAAATTGATATCCAACCTTAAAATTGTAAATTTATATAGAATTAACCATTTAATAAAAAATATTTTTCCTAGGTTTGAATTAGCATACGAATAATAATTTATACTTCCTCCGTCCACCAAAAGTGTGCTCGGTTATTTTGATAAGCTTTAAGAAAATGTAAATAAAGTAGATAAAGTAAATGTATTTTTGGGTAATGTGGGGTTCATTTATTAGTTAAGTCGTTGATTATGAGTGTAAAATTAATATCATGTGTAATAATTATTTGATGGTTGGATAACAACGAAAAGAAAATTATCGCCAAAAATGAAACGAACACACTTTTGGTGGACGGATGGAGTATAATTTTATTTTAAAAGAGTATAAGAGTAAATAAAAAATTACCTTCTCCGTCCCGGTATAAGTTTCTTGTTTCTTTTGGTTGATTTATTTAATAAAGTGTATTGTTTATTAATATATGGTGGATCATATGTTGACTTTTATGTAAAATAATGGGGAGTTTGAAAAGGTAAAGAATAGTTGGTTAAGAAAGTATTTGTTTATTAATATATAGAGTGTTATTTTTATTTTTTTTATGGAATATGAAACTTATAGTTGGACATAAAAAAAAGTAGAAAACTTGACGAAAGGAGTATATTTTAAAATTTTATTTTAAAATAATATATTAACTCAACAAGTAGCAGGGTAGTGCGACACAGTACGATAACACATGATACAATTATTGTTGAGTTGTCTATATCAGGCAACTCAACAGACTATCTGACTTAAGAAAACCACTTATTTGCCACCATAAAAAATAAAAAGTTCTCTTGGAACATGGAAAGTCATGTCGCTTTTAAAAACTTAAAATAGTACCTCACAACTCCTTAAATCCTCGCTGAACACGTGAAAGACGAGAAGTTTGTCCTCTACCTCGCCGTCTCGGACAGTGTCCTCAGTACCATGCTCATTCGAGCAGACAACCAACAACACTTAATAATTTACTATGTAAGTCAAGCACTCCACAATGCCGAACTCCGATACACCCCTTTGAAAAAACTCGCATATGCTTTGGTAATGAGTGTTCGAAAGTTATGAACCTACTTCTTTGATCATCAAGTGGAGCTTCTCACTATACTCCCACTTCACAAAGTTTACATAGGCTACACACAAGTGGACGACTCCTCAAGTGGTTGCTTGAGATCGACCAGTACGATGTATCATACACACCTCGCACGGTGATCAAGGGCAAGCCTTGATGGGCTTCATAGTTAAACTCAAATTTCCACCCAACCCATCAAGGCTAAATTTCCCACCCAGAAAACTATATGTGGATGGGTCCTCGACAAATACATGTGCAGGGGCAGGTGTAATCCTCACCACTCCAGACGGACAATGTCTTACAAATGCAGTCAGATTAACTTTCCTTGCCATAAACAATGAGGTTAATTATGAAGCCTTGGTTGGCAGTCTGGAACTCGCCATGAAGGTAGGAGTCCACCGATTACACATTTACATGGATTCACTCTTAGCCGTGAACCAGGTAAAAGGAGAACATGAAGCGCGATGTGAGCAAATGGTCAAATATCAAGAGCTAGTCACTTTTTTGTGAGAAAAGTTCCATTAGGTCTTCATCAAATAGATCCCACGCGAGCAGAACTCGCGGGTCGACACACTTTCCAAGCTCATGTCCGGAGCAAGGCAAATAGTACTAGCTGAAATCCATGACTAAGTCTGTGGAAATCATGTTGGGGGCAGATACCCGTTTATAAAATGTTGGTCCCAAAAAGGTTATCCAGCGGAAAGCGTTTTTAAATATTTTAATGAAAACCCGTTTACAAAATAAAGTGCTAGAATTGAAATGCAGAAATCTAAATTGCAGAAAAATAAATGACACCGGATTTATAGTGGTTCGGATATAACGATCCTACGTCCACTCTCCCTTTCTCCAAAGGGGACTTTCTCTCTCACCAACGTACTCACGAACCACTGGAATTGCGAAGTACCAGCTCCTTCTTACAACTTACAACAACCTTATCTAACAAGATGAACAGGTTGAGTAATAATCCAACTAAACTCCTAATAGAGTGTATATAAACTAGAAAGGACAAAGGTGAGTGATTGGATGAGTTCGTGTGTTCTTGGTGTGCTCTCGCGCGACTCTTCTATCTTGAACTAATCCAAGCACTCCTATTTATAGTTGTGGAATAAACTAGCCGTTGGAAGCTAGAAATTCGAACAACCATAATTGGAGGAATATAATCAATCAAAGATTGATTATATTGATTGATTAGTTGACTTCAATCAAGCAATCAAATCCTCCATCAGTTGACTCTCCAGATTGCCTTCTTCTCCATCATGAATTTCCAAAGTCTTCTTGTCTCCAGATTACTAAGATGCTTCTGGTAGGTGAACTAATCCGTCTCTCTCATCTGGTCTGGTCTCGTCTGGTCTGGGGTCTTCTGGTCCTCATCTGGGAGAGGTCTTCTGGTGAGTCCTCTGGTCAGTCTCCTCTGGCAGACTCCTCTGGTCCAAGCTCATCTGGTCAGACTCCTCTGGACCTCATCTGCTCTGGCGACACTTCTGCTCTGGTACCTTCTCTGGTCACCTCATCTGGTACCTTCTCTGGTCACCTCATCTGGTACCTTCTCTGGTCACCTCATCTGGTGCCTTCTCTGGTCTGCACAGCTTTCTTCCCCCTTAACCAAAGACCTATTCTGGACCAAGACTAATCTGTAGCTGACTAACAGGTTCAGCTAGTCCTATTAAAAGTTCTTGTTTTAACATCTTCAAAACATCTAATCTATATCCTAACAATTTCCCCCTTTTTGATGATGTTAAAACTGGAAGAACTTAAATAAAACAAGACAAGAAAATATTGAAATAACAAATAGAGATTCTAGCAGGCTGGGTCAACTGATCTTCCCCCTCAAAGTATGCTCAGCTGATATTGGGGCAGAACATCAGCTGGTCTTCTTGTGTATCTGCAGGCAATCAACTTTTTGGTACCCTACTGGGTCCAGGGGGGTTAGCACAATATTTAGGAAGCCACAAGAATAGATCATCCCTTTTTGAATCAGGTGATCTTATCTTTCTTCCATACATATCAACAAAAACACACTGAACATAAGAAGCTTCGACATGGTTATTTCTTCTAAAGGCTCTTCTTCTCTTATGAGCTTGTCCAGTAGAAGGAATAACTTGTCTTAGAGCAACAGACTTGAAATTCTTTTGATAAGGATAAGTCTTACTAGAACCATCAAAGGTTCCAGCTGGTCTGGCAGATGACTTAAAAGTCTTCTGCAGCTGAGTATGAGTCATCTGGTTCTGCCTCTTTTGAGAAGATCCAGATTGTCTTCTACTCTGCTGGCCTGGCTGAGGTCTTTTATTCTGGGTATAGCCCTTCTTAAAATTCCTCTCTGCCTTTTGGGTTTTTGAGTTTTAGGACTCATCTTCCCATTAGGCTGAGTTGCCTGGTCAGCTGGCCTTTTACCCTTATCAATAAAATTACTAGTCTGTTCTTCTTTCTGAACATGTGAGGATTCAGGTTTGGAATAACCAAGGCCTGTTTTATCATGCTCTCTTTGAGATGAGGCAGCTATATGTGACACAGCATTGTTTGCTATAGTCAGCTGCTCCAGTCTCAGCTTGAGCTTGTCCTCACTATCTTTTACAATTTTGTTTTGATGGAAGAGTTCATCGAACTTAGCTTCCAGCAGAGTATATTCATTATCTTTCTCAATGTTTTCAGCAAGCAACTTTTCTATTAGCTTAGTTTGTTCATCACATCTGGTTTTCAAGTCAGTGGACTCTTCTACCAGAGTTTGAACTTGTTCAACTGGTAGATCAGTTGGGTTGCTAAAACATTGTGAAAGCTTCTGATTTTCTGCTTTCAACTTTGTGTTCTCTTCTTCCAACTTTTGACAAAGTTGTATCGAAGTTTGGAGATCTAATAGCATTTTCTGCATATCAGACTCCTCTGATTGTTCAGAAAATGAAGAATAAGAAGAAGAAGAGGGAGTTCGATTGCATACCTCGTCTGTCATAAGACAAACCTCTTCGTCTGGTCCAAAATTAGATGATGAACCAGAAGTGGATACCTCATCTTCCTCCTCTGCTAAGCTTCTTTTGGAGTACCTCCTGGTGTCTCTTCTACTGCATCTCTTTGAGCCCATTTATGCAAAATTTGTTAGCACAACAAATATTTGGGTTTTTAAAAAAATGGATCTGCCCTGGTGACCACCGAGAAAATTTCAAAACAGTGGTCTGTAGGACACACTGCTCTGATACCACTTGTTGGTCCCAAAAAGGTTATCCAGCGGAAAGCGTTTTTAAATATTTTAATGAAAACCCGTTTACAAAATAAAGTGCTAGAATTGAAATGCAGAAATCTAAATTGCAGAAAAATAAATGACACCGGATTTATAGTGGTTCGGATATAACGATCCTACGTCCACTCTCCCTTTCTCCAAAGGGGACTTTCTCTCTCACCAACGTACTCACGAACCACTGGAATTGCGAAGTACCAGCTCCTTCTTACAACTTACAACAACCTTATCTAACAAGATGAACAGGTTGAGTAATAATCCAACTAAACTCCTAATAGAGTGTATATAAACTAGAAAGGACAAAGGTGAGTGATTGGATGAGTTCGTGTGTTCTTGGTGTGCTCTCGCGCGACTCTTCTATCTTGAACTAATCCAAGCACTCCTATTTATAGTTGTGGAATAAACTAGCCGTTGGAAGCTAGAAATTCGAACAACCATAATTGGAGGAATATAATCAATCAAAGATTGATTATATTGATTGATTAGTTGACTTCAATCAAGCAATCAAATCCTCCATCAGTTGACTCTCCAGATTGCCTTCTTCTCCATCATGAATTTCCAAAGTCTTCTTGTCTCCAGATTACTAAGATGCTTCTGGTAGGTGAACTAACCCGTCTCTCTCATCTGGTCTGGTCTCGTCTGGTCTGGGGTCTTCTGGTCCTCATCTGGGAGAGGTCTTCTGGTGAGTCCTCTGGTCAGTCTCCTCTGGCAGACTCCTCTGGTCCAAGCTCATCTGGTCAGACTCCTCTGGACCTCATCTGCTCTGGCGACACTTCTGCTCTGGTACCTTCTCTGGTCACCTCATCTGGTACCTTCTCTGGTCACCTCATCTGGTACCTTCTCTGGTCACCTCATCTGGTGCCTTCTCTGGTCTGCACAGCTTTCTTCCCCCTTAACCAAAGACCTATTCTGGACCAAGACTAATCTGTAGCTGACTAACAGGTTCAGCTAGTCCTATTAAAAGTTCTTGTTTTAACATCTTCAAAACATCTAATCTATATCCTAACATAAAATAATGAGGCAAGACTACTGTTGGACCACTCTCGAACGAGACGCCATAACTTACACCTATCATGGGCCCAAACATTAAGCTCTACCTGGAACAACTCACATCAATATATAACACGTGGTTATTCACACGGTGGGGGGTATATTTAAGGGATAATTACAAATAAAATCACAACCTTTTCACTAATTGCAATTTCACCTAAACTTTTGAATCTTTGCAAATAAAACTCGAACTTAACATTTGGTTGCAATTCGTACCAAAAAATAAATTTTTTATTGTCCGAAAATGATGTTTCACCTACCAGACAATCAATAATTAATTGCATTAATATGTTTAGATTGATTCAAATGAAAATGCATAATTAATCATCATTTTCAGGTATATTGAAAATTTTCTTTTGGTTAGAATTGCTAACAAATTTTAAGTTAAGGTTTTATTAGCAAAAATTCAAAGGTTTATATTAGATTTCAATTTGCATAAAGGTCGTGATATTATTCACAATTAATCCTATATTCAATTAGTCCTCTGCCAATAGCCCTAGATGAGCACACATTCGTCGTGATCATTGTCAACTACTTCACCAAGTGAGCGGAAGTGGAGCCTTTAAATAAAATCGACCAAAGTTAGATCATAAAATTCATTTGAAGGAACACAATTTGTCATTGCGGTCTCAGACAATGGGAAGAAGTTCGACGACCTAGAGATGATGGAGCTTTGTGATAAATGGAAAATTAAGAAGCTCTTATCCATGCCCTACCACCCGCAAAGGATTGACCAAGTAAAGGTAGTAATAAAATCTTGAAGCACACCATCAAGGCTAAATTTGAGGATAAGAAAGGGAAGTGGGCGGACGAGCTCCCCAACGTCCTTTTGTCATATCGAAAGACCACTAGGAACTCCACCGAGGAAACCCCATTCACCCTCATCTGTGACACCGAGGCCATGATCCCATCGGAAGCTGCTGCTTTATGCCATATGACCTCTTAATCTATCACGGAAGACAATGAAAGGGAGAGGAGAATGGATCTCGACATGCTTGAGAAAAGACAACTAACCTAGCTTACAAGCAAAAAATTCAAAAAAAATTTCAACTCAAGGCCAGGATCAGAAAATCCAAGCTGGTCGACCTAATCTTAAAAAATAGTATATTAAAAAAAATTGACCCTAAAAAACTTTATTAGTGTTTGTACTTGTTTGTGATTCTATATTGTGTACTAAATATGATCACATAATATATTAAGTGTAGGATACAATTAATTTGAGAGAGACTCTCTTGTGAAATATTTCACATATAAAGTATACCTAAAATAGATAAATATTAAAAAATTCGTAAGTCAGGTCGCCCCATGTCAAAATTTGTTGATCTTGAGCAAGTCAAACTGATTAAAAAAAATCGCACAAGACTTATTTCAGAATTTTCGCTCCTAAATTGTGTTATTATATGAGCAAATGTGTATTATTGTAGACAAAATATGTGTTATTAGTCCTTAAAAAATAGACTTTTGTACTTTAAAATAACAATAAAGATAAATATATACATATTTTTACAAGAGCAAATATGTATCTTTTAATTTATTTCTCATCCCTTTAAATCTAGATCCATTATTTCATACATTTACTCCAACAATAATATACATTTGCTCTGATATTAACACACATTTGCAGTAACACACATTAACACACATTTGCTCTAACATCAACACACATTTGCTTCACAAGTAACACACATTTGATATAACATTAACACTCATTTGCTCCAATAGTAACACATATTTTTAGTAACACACATTTACTGTAACATTAACACACATTTGCAGTAGCACATATTTACTCTAACATTAACACACATTTGCTCCAATAGTAACACATATTTGTAGTAACACACATTTACTCTAATATTAAAACACATGTACAGTACACACATATATACTCTAACATCAACACACACTTGCTCCACCAGTAATACACATTTTCTCCAACATTAACTCATATTTGTTCCAACAGTAACACACATTTACTTTTACAGTAACATATTATTGTCTTTATGGTAACACCATTTGAGAGGGTGTTTTTATGTATTTGTGCAAATACATCTTTATCCAGGGGCGGAGCCTTCCATTGGCTTGAGGGGGCTTCAACCCCCCAAACTTGCGCCCAATCATGTATACAATATGAGGTAAATATTAATTACATATTAATAAACCCCACAAATACAATTAAAAGAACTCCAATAATTTAATTAAAATAACTAAAATATTATAAATGTTTGTTCTTTCTCTTAGTTTTTCCACCAGAATAATAACAAACTCCACATTATTTATTTGAGTATGCATGGTGTAAAACATCAACCACTTTACAACACATTTTTAGTAGAACAACTCATAACTTTTAGTGAAAATAATTAATATCTTTTACTAAAACAGTGCATACCCTTTATATTCTTCGACTCACAATCTTTAATGAAAATTTGTAACCTCCAAATTTATAGTATCTGTTGGTTCCAGACAAATCTGAGTGATACGTGTATGGGGGGGAATACACGTATATAAATTTTCTTTCTTTTCAAACTGAGTTCCCTCTACTCAGAGTTTTAGTGATAGACACTGAATATATAATACACCTACTAACTGCTCTGAAGCAAGTCAGTTGACTAACTATCTATTTATGTCTTAGTGTGGTAATGTGTGAGCCCTGAAGATTATAGACTTGTTATGTTGCTTTCTGAAAATTGAGTTTTTCTTAACTTAAGAAGTCGTGGTTCAAAGGGCAGTACAATGAGTTTAAGTATCAGGCTGATTGATTCAGCACTGACAAAACATGCAATGAATGAACAATGATAAGCAATATAAAATAGTATATCAAAGCAATAAAGAACTCATTGTGTTTAACGTGGTTCTGAGACTCAAACTCCTATGTCCACGATCCTGATTGAACGTAGAATCCCTTAAAGGATTGACTTATTTTTAACGTGCCAAGGTGCACAATGACCAGTCTCACTAATCCCTAGAGTTAGAGTTCTAGTCCTCCTTCTTCTAACCACTTTCTAACCTTAACCAACAAATCTAACACTTAGGGTTTTGGTTTCAGTTTGGATTCCAACTAGGTTGTGATAATCCTTACAAGACAAACCTATGCTAAGGATTTGATTATCACTCTAAATTTAAGATATGTATGATGAGCTCAGTGGAATACAGAATAAACTCTAGACTATAAGAAACAATTGGGAAATTAATAGGGTTTCGAGTGCTTCTTTGAATGCTTGTGAGTCTTAAGTAATTTCTGGCTTCGAAATTTCCCATAACCTTATTTGGGTCAAGGTCTTCTGTATTTATAGGTGGGTTTAGAAAACTATCCGTTGGAGAGATAACCTCCTAGTTACCTTTCTTGTAGGATATTCAAACGGACATAATCTTCATGCAGCAGACGTCCTTGCATGGATTTGGTAAATGCATTAAATGCATGCTCGTTGAAAAAACTGCAGGGATGTCAAGTTCAAGTCAGTGTCCATACATGACTTGTCTTCTCTTCATTGGTCCACATCATCTGGTAGGTGAGAATGTCAGAACTCATTCTTCAGTTCAGTCTTATCTTTTCTGAGTTCAGTTTGTTCTCATCTTCGCACATGGTCCAGCGCTGACATTCCTTTTGCTTGCTTGGATCCTACTCCAAGTGTTTTCCCAAATCACTCAGTGTAGTCCTGGCTCCTTCAGGGTTGAGTGAGCAAATATCCCAGGATCATGTTCTTCATCCTGACACTCAGTTAGCCAGCTTAGAAAGACTAACTTAAACTCAGTGATGGTGATCTAGTGTTCTTCAGGCTTCAGTCTTGATTGTCATCAGTGAGTTCTGCTCTCACTGAGTACCTGACTAGCCTGGATATTACAACACTTAGACAAATCATCTTTTCAGGGTCTTTGGGATCAACTCAAAACTGACATTGTCCCAACATTATTTATTTTGGTTTTTATGTATATATCATAAAATATTTGACATTTAATACATGTAAAATTTGAATATTTAGGGTAAAATACATCAAAATGATATATCTTAAATAAAATAGTAAAAAAGCCAAAATGACATGTAAAAAAAAAAGACAGAGGGAGTATAAATTATGATTGGTACGCCTAATTTTTATTTCTAGGGCCCCCCTCCCCCTCCCCCCCAACTAAAATAGTCTAGCTCCGCCCCTGTCTTTATCCATTGAGTAAGACATGTGTATTATTAAAGTAATACACTTTTCACTACCTTACGTATTTTAATGTATGAAAAATAAATAAATATTTGTGAAAATTAATATTTGAATAACTGGTAACATACATTTTGCTCTTATATTGTATGGAAAAATATTTATTTCAGTAAAAACACACAAAAATTGGTGAAAAAAATAACATTTAGTCTAATAGTAACACACATTTTGCCCTTCGGTAACATGCATTTGCCCATATAGTAACACAAATTGGGGGCGAAAATCCTGGAACTATACTTACGCAAAATTTTAAGAAACATCCATCAGATCCGACCCGACCAAGATCCGCAAATTTTTTTAATATAGATTATTCCACGGATCTTATATTCGTAGAATATTTCATATAACAATTTGTCTTAATTTGGTACATAATTTAGCAATTTATTTGTCTTTGAATTTAGCAATTTATTTGTCAACTATCACAAAGATTTGGTCAAAATATAAATAAATGCCCATCTTAGGTATGAAACTGCCCTTCTTTTACTTTTTCTAATAGATTTTTTTTTTTGGAAATAGATCTAAAGTAAATTTGCTTTCAATTCATTTATATACTAGTGCTAGTCCCGCGATTTTCGCGGGATTGTAAATAAAGTTTTTTGGAGAATTAAAAATTATATCAACTTTTTTTTTAATTTTATAATATATCATAGATAAAAAAAATTGATTTTAATTAAAATTTAAATACTCAATAATCTAATTATGTATAATTTACATCAATATTATATAAATTATATAAAACAATAATAAAACTACAATTAATAATTATCTTTACTGAAAAAAAATACTAATTACAAATTTTGAAAATTTTCTTTATATACAACTTTCGTTGTGTACTTGGAAATCGAGAAACTAACTTAATATATATATCAAGAATATCACGTCTTGAAAATAAGTTGACCACATATGAAAGAGGTACATTATAAACTATTAACTGTAAGACATTAGTTTTCCAAGATAATAAATATAAGTTGAAAATCATGATCTAAAATTTTAAACGTCATTTGATTTGCAGACCACCACGTACTAATAGGAGTAAGTCTATCTTTCTAAAGAGTTATATGTCATAACTTTATTCAACCGAGTTTCATTATACTGGATGCACTATACTATTAGTTAAGAATAACATAAAAAAATTAATTGAAAGTCTTAGAACATAAAAAATTCATATAATTAACTATAATAATTAAAGCATTCAACACTAAAATATTGTTAAACAAAAAACTCTCACTATATTGAAAGCAAGTTCTCACATTTCACATGTTCCCTGCCATCTCCAACAGTTGCACCATTCTACCGTCAATTCTGCATTACTCTATAGTGACAGCAAAAAATCTCCAGCAGTTTACACTATTTTTACACTAAAATAGAATATTTCATTATGATTTCTTACTTTAATGATTTTATTTATTATTTGATAATAATCTATATTATAATTCATTTGATGTTTATAATATAATATATTTAATTAAAAAAAATCTTCACTCATCACAATATTACAATTAAAGTTCAAATTACAAAGAAAATAAAAAATGCATAAGAAATTAAAATTTCAAATTTAGGCCAACTGATACTAAAATTTAGGACACTCTTTCGCGGGCTGTTAGAAATATTCGACAAATGCTTTAGAAAGTATTACAGTTGTTCATATTAATTGTATAATATTTTACGATCGTTCTTGATTTTTCCTCTTTGAAATCTATTTTGAGGCGCACACACATCTCGCCAACACTCACAGTGGAAAATTAGTTAATTTTTTCAAACACAATTAAAAGATTTTAAATAATTTAATATTATTCGAACAATACTACAAATTTCTGAAAACTTCTCTATGTCAAAATTCCCTTCCACCTTGCTTCATTATATTGGTTGCACTGTCTTATTAAGACATTAAGAAATAATTTTTTTTATTAAAAATATTAGAACATAAGAATGTCATATAACTATCTATAATAATTAAGACATTACAACACTTAAATGTTGTTAAATGAAAAGATACCACTACAATGAAAGCAAAGAGAGTTTGTCTTAAAAAATGCTCACATTGCACCTTTTCCAAACAACTATTTTGTCAAAAAAAGAATATAAATTAATTACAAAATAATAGCTTAAAATTATGACGATTCATGCCTCTAGACTTGGTTCCTGCCCGTACTTTGCACAACAACCATTTGCATAACTATACTTTTATCATAATTATTAATATTTTTATATTTTACAAATGTCACAATTTCTTCACACAATGATTTAACACAAAAATTTAAATACAACCTTTTCTACTTATATATAAGTGTAACATGAAAAGTTATCTACTATATTATAAAATGATAGATTACTTTATAATTCTTACCATCAACTCATTTTATCATAAATTAAATCTAAATTTGTTCATTTTAAATTATTTACAATGATAACCACCGAAACCATTAGAACATATCTCTCTATAATTAATAATTATAATATCAATTATATTTTAAGTGAGTATATTTAGTTAAAGTCATAAATTGAGATGTGTGAACTTAGTAATATAGTGGGTGTAGATAACTACACCATCTAAATTTTTGGAGAATTTGAATCCAACCCAAGAACCAACTAATTCGAGGGACCAAAGCTGTTTCGATATAGTAGTTGACCTTGGTTCTGCGGCTTCTGTCAAGCACGGTGATTAGACTCAATATTCATGTTCATTTATTTTATGTCTTTTCCTTTTTCTTTTTTTAACCTTTATTATTTTTTGGGTTTTTAATTATTATTTTGAAAAAAAAACTACTAATCTAATTTTTTTTTTTAATTTAATATTTTTACTAAATCTTTTAATTATTCTAAAGTTACTCAAACTATTTAAAAGTATTAGTTGTAACATTTCAATATATTTATTTTAGTTCTAAAGTGTATTATTTAAATTATCCAATGTATTGATTGTAATATTAAAAGACATATTAAAGTATTATGCAATTTACAATTTAATATCTCGACTTATACCCATTAGTAAAATAAGTCAAACCTTTGGATAGCACGACTAATACCCTTTAGTAATATATGAGTCATACTCTTTAGTTATCACAACTGATATACATAATCTTTGTTATCACAATTGATACCATTTGTATCATATGTCATACCCTCCGATTATCACTAATAATAAAGTCATACCCATTAGTAATAATGACTAACACTCTTTACAAAAAAACCTTTTACTGATGTATGTCATACCATTATGTTATCACAACTAAATACAATAATATAAGTCTTACTCTTCAATCATGGTCGCTCCTCTTTGGAGGCAGAGGAGTCCGCAGGCTCAGGCCCAGAAAAAATTATCAATTTTAGGGACCCAATTTCCCCTTATATATTATATATAATATATATATATATATACACACACATATATATTATTGCAAAAAATATCGTACATAATAGATATAGAGATCTTGTTGATAACAAAGTATAGAGTGAAAATGATTCATACATAAATCATTGAAGGGTATTAGTTGTTTTCACTAAATAGTATAATTTATTTTCACTAAAGGGTATTAGTTGTTTATACTGAAGAGTCTTAGTTGTTTACTGAAAATAAACTAAGACTCTTTAGTATAGACAATTAATACATTTCAGTGAAAACAACTAATACTCCTTAGTAAAAAGAACTAATACTCATTCAATGATTCATGTATGAACCAATTTCACTCTATACATACTCCTTGTTGATTAAACTTTCTAAATTCCTTAATATAGCTAAAAATAAATAATTTGATATCTCGTTCAAAAAAAAATTGATATCTCACACAAACAATTTTTTTTTCATATTAAATCACAATTTTTTTTTTTTATTAATTTGAAAGTTTTAACATTATCATCAAATATAATTAATACTTGACACTCCAAGTAATAAATTTCTACATTATAATATTTTTTTTATCTATAATGAAAAAAAAATTAAAGAACCATATCTCAACTTTTCTTATACTAATATATATATATATATATATATATATATATATATATATATATATATATAACACTACATATGTATAATTTTTTTTGTGTAGCTCTCTGCTCTCCTGTGAACTCACGTGAATTCTCATTTTCTTAATTATTTTACCATATAATACATGTATCCCAAAATATTTTATTGTATACC
This sequence comes from Ballota nigra, assembly GCA_947034835.1. NCBI lineage: Eukaryota > Viridiplantae > Streptophyta > Magnoliopsida > Lamiales > Lamiaceae > Ballota > Ballota nigra. The sequence continues at coordinate 29,226,456 of OX344727.1, forward strand.
AATAAATTAAGACTTAATTCAAAGTCAAACCGAAAATATCAACAAATTAAATATTAATTATAATAAATCACTTATTCTGAAATATTGTGTGTGAAGAAAAAAAATAGAACACGAACAAATTTACAGAAGAATTTTAGGAGGCCTAATTTTAATCCATTAAATTGGCCAACCACTACAATCCACTGATGAAAGATAGAATTAATATTCGTGTAAGTTATAATCTAACACATTTGCATGTCATAAAATTATGCCATTATTAAAATCAATACTTATATATAGATCATTGATTTTCTTTACAGATTTTGTAAACATTAAATCTCGATCATTGATTTTCTTTACAGATTTTCTATAAATTTGGTCATTCTTTCATCACATTCATTTGTGTCCATTTCCACCATGCTCCGTTATCATAGTTTGGGTGTGTACTTCGAGAGAATTTCAAGAGTATTTTTTATATACTTTCATTTGGTTTGTGATGATCAACCGTCTTCTTTAACTTTTTTTTTTAATTGAATGCTTTGAGCATTGTTTATGTCATTCCAATATCATAGTTATATTATATTTTGTATTTTTTTTTTTGCAGATGTGATCTCTCTTTGATGTATGGGGTTCTGTCGGTCGAAGATTTAGCATTTTCTTTTAATTTTTTTGGTAGATTATTTGTTCGCTCGATATTTGAAGAAGAACTTTCCTGAACGGTGTATTATGCGTATTGACTAATGAAGACTTAGTCAACTTTCATGTAGCCATGTACTCCTACACATGTAGTTGTATACCATTTCCCTCTTCCGTTGAAGATAATGTAAACAACATTTTTTATGTACTACTGTTGTATCTAATTGTATACCAATTGTTATCATGTAACTTTTTTTAATTCAATGGTGTGTATAGATTTGAAGCTCATGATTCTAATGAATCGGTTCATTTGGTTAATTTTTGTATGTAAATGGTTATTGTAAAATTAATTGGTTTTTTCTTTTTATTTAACTTTTATTCTATTTAATCTTGAATAGATGTGAATTGTGAAGTTCACAATTCCATGAGAAATTTATGAATTCAGTATAGTCATTAATTGCAATTAATCACGTTAATAAATAGCAGATCAAATGGAGATAATTGTTGAGTTTATATATTTGACTTGATTTGTATAATTTTTTAAACATTAACTTTATATTTAATATTTATTTTAATTGGCTCGATTCAAATTTCATTGATACCTTTTTTCATTATTGTTCAAATTAATAAATACATACTTTGTGTCGGCTTTTTAGTGCATGTATTGTGGCTTCGTCGTATCTGTTGTGTGAATTTTTGTTTAGTATTTATAATTTTTTACTATAAACTTCTATTTCTTTAAATCTATTTACATCATTAGACTTTAACATTCCTCAATTTTGATACCACGGGATGTATTCAGTTGTATTTGTAATTAATATTAAATTCAATACTAATTATGATCACTAATTCTATTTCCAAGCATGTAACTATAAATTTAAAATTCTAGCCATCAATTATGTCCGGAATTTTATTATGTATTTATATCATTGATAACTTTTAAACCTTGCTTTTACTATAATTAAAAAAAGATTGACATTGACTTAATACATAAAATTCTTTAAATTACAATATCATGTGGACACAAAATTTTAACGCATGAACATGAATGTTGGTGACTTGAAGCGAATATACTAGCTTTTACTAGTAGCTTCCCCGCAAGAGTACGGGTTCACTGTAGTAGTGGCAAGTATAGGGACCAAGTATTATCGAACCCAAGGGAAAGTGTGTATGCGAATAGATCCCTGAAGATCTACGCGTCGTAGTTAATATGAGTGTATGTTTGGGGATTGAAAATTAAAAGAATTAAGTCTAAACTAAATTACTCTACGAATGCAAAAGGAAAATTAAACTAAGTATCTAAGGTGTGTATGCAAGTATGAGATGGTGATGCTCAGGATAGGAATCCCTACGTATACTAACAGAGCAGGTACATAATCAAAGTAATCGTCACAAACAAGAATTAACCTAAGTAAAAGATCGTAGAATGAAAGCTCAAGATTTCTAACCCTAATACTTTATCCTAGCAATCGACTTCACTAATCCACTAACAAGTTAATAGATAGCGCTTAATTAATGAGACCCTAATTTAACTAAGGTGATGCGGTCGTCCTCCTTCGCTAAACCGGTAGATGAATTAACCCTTTCTAAACCCTCTTGTTAAGACTACTAATCGTTATTGAGTGATGCGGTCGTCCTCTCTCTAACACTTTCATACGAAATTCAAAGGTAAAGTTAAGATTAATTATAAGAATTCATTAATTAAGAGAATTAAAACTAACGTCACGAATTACCCTAATTACGTACCCACATCCTACTTCTACGAGTTCATCCTAACCTAAGCATGCAAGGGTTTTAGCTAGACATGACGTTAACAAACATAAAAGCAATAGAAGAAACAACGAACATAAACATGGTAAATTGAACCAAGAAAAGATGAAACATGAACTAGGGTTTAAAGAAATAAATACTAAGAACTGAATTTGAATTGATAAAAACAAAGTTTAGAACGTTTAGAGTAATCAAGCTAAGGAAAAGAAACTGAGAAACGAAATTAAACTAAGAATTCGTACGAAAAACCTCAACAACGTAAAAGTAAAGCTTGCTCGTTCTTCTCCTCTTCCTCTCTCTAAAAACTAAGTCTAAAAGTGATTTCTAAAGTTCGGGATCAGTCAAAACGTGTTTGGAAGAGGTATATATAGGCACCGGGTCGAAATGAGAGTTAATGGGCCGAAAAAACGCATCCGGAGGCAAAAATAGGCAAGTGCTCGAGCTAGGACACGCTCGAGCGGGGCGCTCGAGCTGTTTTGGTCGAATGAAACAGGTGGTCGAGCGGAGCGCTCGAGCCTATGTGGTCGAGCACTTTTCAGCATCCGTCACTTGTTCGTAAAATCTTCATATCTCCTCAACCGGGAGTCCGTTTTGGCCGATTCAAAGTCCTACGAACTCCTCTTTTCGCCCTCTATCCATCTATGAAAACCAAAGAGACAAATTAATGATTTTATAAAAATGATACTCATTTGACTCCAAACACTAATCGAAAACACTCAAAACATGGGCAAATCGGCCACCAAAATATAACAATTTCACGCCTAATCAACCCCCCCAAACTTACCATGTTGCTTGTCCTCAAGCAACGAAATAATAAGTCAAGTGAAATTGTTAGGAATGAGTCAAAGAATCAAATCATGCTAGTAAATGAACTCGAGCTTTAAAGATCAATCACATGTATACTCACTCACCTTCCTTCATCATACTCATGCAACAACAACAAGAACCACCAAGATCAAACATGGATGTGCTCTCAACGATGTGTTTCACTCCCTCACAAGTGTATATCAATGATTAAGGGACTCACTCAAACAATCAATCACTCATATCGGCAGCCATAGGCTTGTAAGCACTCTCAACTCCGACCATACTCTAGAAATCAATGCCGAATCAAAAAGGACTTTTCTCAAGGTTGTAATGTAGGCTCTTTGGACGGGTGGGATAACAATTTGGGTAAGTGACTCAAGTGAATGGAGAATAGAAAATCAAACTTTGGCACTTCGAGATTAGGAACAGAATACTTCAAACATTTCCAATCAACACTCTTTCAATTCCATACTCTCAACACTTCATTTTTTCTCTTTCTCACTTTTTCACATTTTTTTTTCAATCACTTCATTTTTTTTCTTTTTTTTTTCTTTTTCGCACAAACACATGAGCTCAATTTTTTCTTTTGCTCATTCTCAATTTTTTTTGTTCTTTCCCACAACTCAAATCTCATTCACACCCTTATTTTATCACCACTCAACCATCAATAACTCTCCTTTTTCAACTCAAATCAATCCCTTCAATATTCACACTTTTCCTATTCTCCACTCAAATTGGGACAAAAAGCTTAGGAACTGGAATAGTGTTTAAATGTGCTAGCAAATAAAATAGGCTTTAGGCTCAACGGGGCTAACAAGGGACAAATATCAATGGTAAGGAAATTTTTTGGCTAAGTGACTCATTCAAATCAAAGATGGCCTAAGATCACATTCGACATATCAAACTAGACACAATCAAGAAGTGAGAGCACACACAAGTTCTAGCATCCTCTAAGGTGACGATCCACTCACAAACGAAGAGATCAATTAATGCATCAAAATCTCATAAGGCTCAAATCTCACGGCTTTCACATCCATGCTAGTCCTTGTGAATTCTCACTCTCATCACACAAATACTCAAAAAGAAAACTTGCAAGCATACTAGTTCTCTCTCAAATCAACTCTAACTCAAACACTCACACAATAAAACTCCTAACTCAACCTCACAATTCACCCTACTCATCAAATCATACTCAAAGATAGCAATCAACAAGCATAAGATGGTTGATAGGCATAAAATATTGAGTAACAAAACAAATCAAAATCAGCCCAAGGAGTATCTCAACAAACCAATAATCAATCAAACTCAACTCAAAGATAAGGGGTGCTCCGGTGCAATGTCATAAAACACATAAATACTCCACCCCCCCAAACTTCGACCTTGCGAAGAGGTCTAAGTTTGGGGTTGTGGGTTACCTCAACCAAATAATTCAATTTCTCTCAATAGCTTTGCACACTCCCTTGTCTCAAGTTGGTTCCTTCAATCTTTACTTATCTGGCACTCCTTCGAGACAAGCCTACAAAATAAACTCTCAAGTACGAGGTTAAACATACGACTCAACAATATCCTAGTAACATAAAAGGAAAATAACTAAAAACACTCAAAAGCAAATAAAAATGGGTTGCCTCCCATTCAGCGCTATTTTTAAGGTCCTCATGCCGGACCAAGCTCAAAGGAGCTTATGGGACATCATACTCAAATTTACCTCCCTTACTCTCATAAGAGTGGTGTTTGCATTCCTTTCCTTGATGCCCCTCCATCATGAGTTCCTTTGCTTCCTTCCCCACCTCAAGTGGTATAGGTCTCAACTCCTTCTCACCTTTATCTGCAGGAGTCTTACTAAACAACTTTTTGAATTTAGACTTCTTCTTCTTAACTCCTCCTTTCCCTTCTAACTGGACCACGTCCACTTTCTTCACCTCTTCATCCTTCAACTTCGTCTCTTCATCCCTATCAAAATAAGTCAGATCATAATGCTCATGGGTTAACTCAACAGGTGAAGGATTATAAAATTCATGAATATGAGAGGGATTAGGGAGAGAAGGTGTGTCTTCAATACTATGATCAATGACATCCATGCAATACAAACTCTCATCCTCCTTCGGGTGCTTCATGGCTTCATATAGGGAAATCTTTACTTCTTGATCATCAACTTTCAACGTGATCTTCCCATTTGCCAGGTCTAGCACCATCCCGGCCGTTGCTAAGAACGGTCTTCCCAAAATCAAAGGAACGTGCTCATCTTCCTCCATGTCGAGCACTACAAAATCTGCTGGAAAAATGTGACCTCCAACTTTAACAAGGACGTCTTCAACTACACCTTGAGGTCGAGTAATAGACCGATCGGCTAGTTGAAGCGTCATCATGGTCGGCTGAAGTTCACCACCTTCCAACTTCTTGAAAAGCGACAAGGGCATAAGATTGATGCTCGCTCCAAGGTCGCACAACGCTCCCTTCTTAACTCCATTCCCGATATCACATAGGATCGTAAAACTCCCGGGATCCTTCAGCTTTGGGGGCAGCGCCTTGTGCACTAGTGCACTCACTTCGTGGTTCAACTGCACCAACTTCGGCTCATCCACTCGCCGTCTTTTCGCAATCAAGTCCTTCAGGAACTTGGCATAATTCGGCATCTGTTCCAAAGCATCATAAAAAGGAATATTAATATGCAATTGTTTAAAAACATCAAGGAACTTAGTAAATTTCTCATCAAGCGTTTTCTTCATAAAGCGTTGTGGATACGGGATGGGTATCACAGATTTGGGTACCCCCCATTCATCTCTTTCTGTTTCTTTCACTTTATCCCTTGCTTCCTTTGCCTTTTTCCACTTAGGAACTCTCTCAACCTCCTCAATGCCTTTGTCCTTCTGGAACTCATCTATATCTTTACTTCTCTGAATGCCTTCACCCTCAACTCCTTTCTCAACTTCCATCTCCTCAATTTCATCTCTATCCTTCTCAACCTCTTTCCCTTCTATCTCATCTTTCTCCTTGAGCGTCTCAGAATCAGCAGGCATCTCGGGACCTTCATAATTAGTCCCACTTCTAAGATGGATAGCCTTACAATGCTCTTTAGGATTACCCTCCGGCATGGAAGGATATTTTCCCAGCTCTCTATTCACCATCTTTGCAATCTGGTTCATCTGGAACTCTATAGAAGTGAACCTTCGATTGTTCTCTTGTTGGGTTCTAGTCCACTCAACGTTCATCTTCTGGAGGTCTTGATCACGTTGATCACCCTTCTTATGCAACTCCTTCACATCGTACTCCAAGGATGACAACCTCTTACTTCCTTCCTCCACCTTCTGAAGGATCGCTCTCAACATCTCCTCGGTTGATGCACTGCCTTCTCCACCGGGAGGTTTAGACCCCGGATCAACACCTGTAGGAACAGTAATACCAGCTTTTGGGTTAGCATAAGAAAAATTCTCAGTTTTCCTCCATGTGTTTTGAGTAGGCTGCTGGCCTCCTTGAACTCCTTGTGTGTTCCTCCATTGATTTTGAGGTGGCTGTGGGCCTGGAGGTACAAATGGCTGACCATAAGAAGGTCTTCCAAACTGGTTTCCACCTTGGTAGCCATTCTGATTGTAATACAGACCTCCCATGTAATTGGCTACCTCTTGCTGCCCACTTGGTTGGTCTACTCTCTCATTCTCTACTGCATGCTCTCCAACCAAAATCTTCCCCAACTCGAGGTTGTTGATCTTTTCCATCATGGCCATCAATAGCCTTCTCATTCCTTCTCCCTCTTCAACCTGATGCACTCTCTGAAAATCTGCATCCACACCCCAAGCACCGGCATTCGTGACAATATTATCCACGATCTCCCTACACCTCTCTATGCCTTGGTTCAGGAATGCTCCGCCCGCACATGCGTCTAAATGGTCTTGCCCCGCCTTGTTGGCACCACTATAGAAGAATGCCATAATGTCTCCCTCGTTGTACCCGTGCTGCGGGCACTCAATCAGCATGTTTGAGTATCTCTCCCACGCTTGGCGTAAATCCTCTCCAGACTTCTGGCGAAAGGACGAGATCTCAATTCTAGCCTTGATCGTCCTAGATGGAGGGTAGAATCGCTCGAGGAACAGGCGCTTGAGCTCAGCCCAAGTGGTAATACCTCCCCGTGGGAGCGTATTATCATACCACTCCTTGGCTATTCCCGTCAATGAGAATGGGAACAGCCTAAGCCTCTTGGCATCTTCAGACATGCCATTGTAATTGAATGTGGAGACTATCATGAGAAAGCTCCTCAAGTGTGTATGAGGATTCTCCTTCCCGATCACCCCCTTGAATTGATTCTCGGTGAGCAGCTTTAAAATCCCCGGGGATATCGAGAAGTTGTTCGCCTCAACCGGAGGCAAAGCCACTCCATCATAGTACCGCTGTGGGTGCGTTGCAAACCTCCCCCGAATAGCCATATTGTGATCTACGTTATGAGGAACGTGTTGAAGATTAGCAGCAGGTACTGGTACTTGTTGGGGTGGTGGTGGGTAAACAGGTGGTTGATTATAGACTGGGGGTGGAGGATACGGGTATGGTGGGTAAGGATAAGGTGGGTATGGGTAATGTTGGTATACTGGGTTGTTGAAAGGGTTATTTGGGTTTTGTGGGTAAGCAGGGTTTTGGTTCTGGTTTTGGGGTTGTGTTTGTGCAGAGTTGATTGTGTCTTGTGGGTTCGGGTGTGGGCTCTCAGTTCCCCCTATGGGTATCTGCTGATTACTGCTGTTTCCATTGGCACCCTCTGCCCGTTCCACAAGAGCAGTATACTCTGCAGCTATTTTGTCTAACTCCCCAAGTTCATCAGAAATCTTGTCCTTGTTTCCCGCGGCAGTAGTTATTCTTCTCAAGAAGGCTCGGTTCCTTCTAGCTATTGTCTCAGGATCTGCAGGTAACCTCTCTTCGCTCGTATTACCTTGTGAGCGTGTTTTCATAAACCTGAAATACTAGCAGAAGGATCAAAACGCAACTGCCTAATGAATGGAAATAAAAATAAAAACAGAAAATAAATCACCCACTACTAACTACTAAGCTAGATCCTATTCAAAAACATACAACGCCATCCCCGGCAACGGCGCCATTGACTTGAAGCGAATATACTAGCTTTTACTAGTAGCTTCCCCGCAAGAGTACGGGTTCACTGTAGTAGTGGCAAGTATAGGGACCAAGTATTATCGAACCCAAGGGAAAGTGTGTATGCGAATAGATCCCTGAAGATCTACGCGTCGTAGTTAATATGAGTGTATGTTTGGGGATTGAAAATTAAAAGAATTAAGTCTAAACTAAATTACTCTACGAATGCAAAAGGAAAATTAAACTAAGTATCTAAGGTGTGTATGCAAGTATGAGATGGTGATGCTCAGGATAGGAATCCCTACGTATACTAACGGAGCAGGTACATAATCAAAGTAATCGTCACAAACAAGAATTAACCTAAGTAAAAGATCGTAGAATGAAAGCTCAAGATTTCTAACCCTAATACTTTATCCTAGCAATCGACTTCACTAATCCACTAACAAGTTAATAGATAGCACTTAATTAATGAGACCCTAATTTAACTAAGGTGATGCGGTCGTCCTCCTTCGCTAAACCGGTAGATGAATTAACCCTTTCTAAACCCTCTTGTTAAGACTACTAATCGTTATTGAGTGATGCGGTCGTCCTCTCTCTAACACTTTCATACGAAATTCAAAGGTAAAGTTAAGATTAATTATAAGAATTCATTAATTAAGAGAATTAAAACTAACGTCACGAATTACCCTAATTACGTACCCACATCCTACTTCTACGAGTTCATCCTAACCTAAGCATGCAAGGGTTTTAGCTAGACATGACGTTAACAAACATAAAAGCAATAGAAGAAACAACGAACATAAACATGGTAAATTGAACCAAGAAAAGATGAAACATGAACTAGGGTTTAAAGAAATAAATACTAAGAACTGAATTTGAATTGATAAAAACAAAGTTTAGAACGTTTAGAGTAATCAAGCTAAGGAAAAGAAACTGAGAAACAAAATTAAACTAAGAATTCGTACGAAAAACCTCAACAACGTAAAAGTAAAGCTTGCTCGTTCTTCTCCTCTTCCTCTCTCTAAAAACTAAGTCTAAAAGTGATTTCTAAAGTTCGGGATCAGTCAAAACGTGTTTGGAAGAGGTATATATAGGCACCGGGTCGAAATGGGAGTTAATGGGCCGAAAAAACGCATCCGGAGGCAAAAATAGGCAAGTGCTCGAGCTAGGACACGCTCGAGCGGGGCGCTCGAGCTGTTTTGGTCGAATGAAACAGGTGGTCGAGCGGAGCGCTCGAGCCTATGTGGTCGAGCACTTTTCAGCATCCGTCACTTGTTCGTAAAATCTTCATATCTCCTCAACCGGGAGTCCGTTTTGGCCGATTCAAAGTCCTACAAACTCCTCTTTTCGCCCTCTATCCATCTATGAAAACCAAAGAGACAAATTAATGATTTTATAAAAATGATACTCATTTGACTCCAAACACTAATCGAAAACACTCAAAACATGGGCAAATCGGGCACCAAAACATAACAATTTCACGCCTAATCAGTTGGCTAAGTATATGGCTACTTTATCTGCATTGTAACATAAATTAAATTACAATGCACATATTTGAAGGACACAAATTTTTTAAATGCATGAATGTGATTGTGGACTAATTATATGGCCACTTCATCTGAATTGTAATATAATTTTATCTATAAGTGTTGATAACTGCTATCAGCCAAAAATAAGTGTCACGATAATTTTAATTTTTAATGTTAAAATGAATGCAAATATAGTTGACTATAATTTATAAAATTGAATTTTATCTTAAAACTGAAATTCCATTTAAGAGGGAGAATTGTATGGCTATTTTGTAGGCATTAACCGAGGTTACATAATTATTAACAAAATTAAGCTAATTAAAGAGTTAACTTATTTTAATCAAGTGCATTAATAGTAAAATCAAATGGAGACAACTAATAAGTTTACATAGTTAACTTGATCATGAAAAAATATTAAGTATTGATTAAGTACTTCATCAGTGTTTAATTATTTAACAATATACTATTTTGTGGACTTCAATTGTGTCGCTGAAATTTCGTGTATTTAAATCCATGACAAAACTTAAATACGTTTTAGTTAACTGCATATGTCATACTGTTATTGAAGTTGTCCTATTTTAGACTCTTAAAAAAATTACTGATAACTAATTTTAATAAAAAGGTTCAAGGAAGTGAGTTTCATGTTATTTTATATATATTTATATATTTATTTGTAAAAAATTATGTATAAATTCTGCTATCAGTATAATGCAATTCATTTATACTAAATTTCTAAGGTTAAATATATATATATATATATATATATATATATATATATATTTACTTTTAACAAATAAGATTGCCTATATTTTTATATTTGGATTTTCTTTAAATTTTTTTTTTAATACTAATCAAGTTTGCTTTCATTATTTAAATTTATGAAACACATTTTATTTAGTTGTAGATTCTATTTTTTCTTATGTTTAACACTCCCTCTATTTCATTTTCATTATTTAAGCTTAACACTCCCTCCATTTTTTATTTTTTTTTTGGTTTAAATTTTGTTTCGAAATGATTGTCTTTTTTTCCAATTTTTTTATGTTTCTCTATTTTTTTCACTCGCATTCTTTCCTCTATTTTCCTTTTATTTGAAGGAAAGTTTGTCAAAATTTTATATTTTTTAACAAATAAATAATAATTACTTTTAGTTATTTATTATTCATATAATTCTTTTTCCATTCCGCGAAATCGCGGATTTAGATCTAGTCTCATATATTTGCATGTCCTAAAATTGTGTCAAGATTTTTTTTTTTTGTTTTTTTTGTTTTTGTCAATGGTCAATTTTAGAATACAAATTCATATAGAAATTGTAATTAGTTACCTAAATCTATGGAATTTATTTTGAATTAAGAGGAAATAACATTTCTAAGAAATAAGTTGTTCTAAGGTGAGGCAGGTGGTTGGGGGTGGATGTGGTTGAAAAAATAAGTTGGGAAATTCCAACTTATTTTGTTTACATCTTATAATTAGAAACTTATTTTATAATCTTATAAGTTGTAAAACATCTTATTTTGACAAACACATTGATAATGCTTATGATAACTAAGTACTATCAATGTGTATAAAGAATATAATATTATTTATTTTATTTTTTTGGCAAAAGATGAATGTAACAATCAAGGATAAGACATACCTATTTTGGAATATAGCAAATAAGTATGAGATATATGAAGTAATTGTTTTTTACTAAAAAATAATGATGGGTCAATGTTAACTATTTTCACCAAACATTAATCCCGTCATCCATATTTATTTCCATTGAGATTGACACGTGTTTTTTTTAAAATATGATAAATTAGATATAGTAAGGATATTGTAAAATTCATTAATAAATAAATTAATTGTTGTGGATGTAATAATAAATTCATATTTCTAAAAAATAAAATAAAAATAAATTTTGGGAACTAATGGAAAAAAAATTAAAAATAAATTTGAGTGACGGAAAAATATTAATTATTTATATTGAACAATATTAATTTTACAGTCAATTGTACTAAAATATTTCTCGCTAAAATATTATAATAGGAAATAAAACACTCGGGCATTTTCTTACCTCAATAATCATTTATTTCGGCAACGAAAACACTAACATGTGGCAGGGGGCAAATGCGTCCTTTCACGTCTGTGCTTATTAGCCACACACCAAAAGCCGCGTCTTTTTGCAGCGCGCAATTAAAAAAAGAAATAAAATTCCCCCCCATCAACTCCTGCTTCCCCTTCTAATTATCTCATTTATTAATCATTTATTTTAATTTAAAACTTTTCTTCCCTTCCTTTCTTTCTTATACCCATTCATTTTTCTTTCCCCCTCTCTCTATCTGCACCTATACATACAATCTACGCAGCAAATTTGATTGGAGTCGATATCTCTCTTCACAATTCGTCGATATAATTTCCGAATTCGATCTGCAGGCGGCGGCATTCACTGATCGATATATATTTGAGGAAAATATTTCAAAAAATCGAGGTTCTGTTGGTATTCGCCCAAAATTAGAATCGTTAAATTAGGGTTTTTGGTGTTAGAAATATGTTGGGGGCAGGATTGCAGTTCAATATGAGTAGAAACGGCGAAGATCGGTTTTACAACGCCGCGAGGGCTCGCCTGAGTCAAGATTATTTGCGGAGGGCTCAGAGTGACGTTGTTACCCCTAGCCTTCCTCGGAGCCGTACGGATGAGCCGCTGCCGGAAAAGTCGAAGGCAGAAGTACCGGTGTCGCTTCCGGTTTCGGAACCCTCTCCGTTGTGTAATCTGGAGAGATTCTTGGAATCAGTCACGCGAAATTGATAAATATATTATTGAACATGAATACAAAGAGGAATCATTTCCAAGTTACATAATCCATGGGAAATGGATTAAACCCTTACAAAAATCTTGATTATTGAACATGAATACAAAGAGGAATCATTTCCAAAGACAGACGCGCTAGCTAATCCGAATCAAGAGACGTTTGGCATACAACCACGAAAAAAAAAAACAAATCTCGCACGAATTACTGCGCACAAAACTATCGTCAAAAACTCCGAACAAAAACACCGGCCGACGACACGCAATCCTGAACAATAACAAAAAAAAAAATGAGACGAAGAAATAAAAATTAATAAGACAGAAAAAATCTAACCAATAAGAAGATGTCAAGTTTGTAATGAAAAAAAATGTCAATGTAGAAGATCTTATATAGAAAAAAAAATTAAAAACGGACGATTAAGATCAAAAGCTAATTAAAAGGATCCAATGGTCCAGATTGCATCCCACCCCTAATTAACCACAAAACAAAGAATTGAAATAGAGGAGGATGGGCTTGCCACATAGGACTTTTCATCCTTCTCTTTATAGTATAGTAGGATTTGTCCACCAATCTATACGCATTTATCCCTTCAAAAAAAATATTTCTTTTTTCAATTAAAAGTATATAAGAAAAAAAGTTGGGCTTTTCTACTGTCAGTAAGGCTTTCGCCCTTCCTGATGTCAGTAAACTAATAAGAAATTCACACATCATTTAATATCGCAATATGCGATCTAACCTCGCCCGGAGGAAAATAATTATTTTTTATAAATTTTTTTTATGAAATTACAAAAATATTCTTATAGTGTTTTTATTTTAAAAAAATTATTTTAACCTTTTATAATTTTATAATAATTAAACGTGGCTTGGCTCATTGATTTTCAAAGAAGATTTCTTCCTATTCCTTTTTTTTTTCTTGATGGGTTTGCAGTTGGTGTGTCGGCTGATTTGGCGGCGAGGGGGGTTTAGAGGTGGGTTTTGGATTTGCAGAGGCGGGGTTTTGGGGAATCGGGTTCTTCAGATATGATCGCCATCGTTTGCGTTGTTTGAAGTACCGTGAGAATGAAACTATGGTAATATGCATGAACCGCTTTTGGTAAAGGTAAATGGAGGAAAAACTTTTACAGGAAAAATGAATTTTCCGAAAAGTGGAGTGTCGACGAGATTCAATTAGTTCATCTTTTTGCAGAAGCGTGGAAAATTCATTTGAAACATTTTGCATAAATAATTTTTTTTTAATTCAAAATGAAACTTTAAACTTTTCTTGACGGGAGTTTGCAAATTAGAGTTTGAGATGTTTTATTGATTATGATATTTTTAATATGATATTTGTAATTTTAATATTAATAATATGTAAAAGGTTTATTGAAATATTAAATGTTAATTAAGTAATATTATAAATTATTTTAAAGTAAAATGAGTATTTTTTTAATTAATATTATTTATTAATAGGGCGATACAGTGCGATTGCAATATGCAGAGTGCAAACGCTTTAATGCAAAGTGCAATCTATTAAAAAAATATTATACGTTGAATCTTCGATCTAACAGTAATCAAAGGGTTTACTGACATCAGGAAGGGCGAAAGTCTTACTGACCGTAGAAAAACCAAAAAAGTTTGAAAACAAAAATTTGTATTTCCTTTTTCAATTAAAAAAATATAAGAAAGTTTGAACTCAATCAAGTTGAGTTGAATTACCATCCTTGTTTGCCACTAGCCAATTATAATAATTAAGTTCATGCCAAATAAATGATCTTAAACACATAAATTGACCATATCAACAACACATTACATTTTCAGTTATTTAATTAATTTTTATTAAAAGACAGTTATTTCATATCTTATATATAATAAGTAATTTAATTCATTTCTATCAATGAAATATATATTATTGCTTCTTGATGCTGCTTTGTAACAAGTAATGATATTGTATCGATGACACATATAATTGTGAAGAAGATTAAACAAATTATTAATACAGCTGTCTGTAATGTCAAATTCTAACGGTCACTTGCCTTTTTTTTAAACAAAGTTCTCACCCATAAACCCTACCACCCAAAATCGACCGTTTTAGCTCTCTCCCTCTCCCCCTCTTTCTCTTTTTCTCTGCTGAAAAAGATGGAGATCCTTCGCATTTGAACCCATTATTCTCTGAAATTAAGAAAACTTCTGTGGATTATCTTCTTTGATTTCCAGAATGGGCTGTTTTCTGGGATGCTTTGGTGGTGCAAAGGAGAACAAACGCCGCAAACAGAGGTATCACCGAGCAAGCCCCCAACGCCAAGTAAGATTTTTTTTTGCTTGATTCAAATCTCACTTCCTGTTTCTATTTTTAATTGGAGAAAATTGATGGAATTCTTACCTATTTCTGGTGGTTTTATGATTTTTAAGAGTAGCTTTTACTTTGATAGGGTTTTTGAATTTACAGACTTAATTTCACATCTCTCTGCCGGTTCGGACTTTTAGATGAGGCGGAATTCTTTTAGACTGTGAATGGATTCCTTGATGCATACTTAGTAATGATTTCAACCGTAGATTTAGCTTTAGTAATTGCGCTAATTTATCAGATCTCTTCGTTCTGCCCTTTATTCGTTAAGTCAAGTATAATTACACGCTTTAATATTAATGGCGATCAATAAAGTCTTTTCTTCTTTTCGTTTTGTATGGTTCATTTTGATGTGTTATTAGTTGCATCTTAGCTGAATGATAAAATTTGTGATACAGAGAAACAGAGTTCAGAATGTTCTGCAGGAAAAGGCAGTCACTGAAGAACAGCCAGTGATAGAAACCACCATCCCCATCCCCACCCCCACCCCTACCCCTACCCCTACCCCTACCCCTACCCCTACAGACTTGGTTTCAGAGTTGAGGTGAGTTTTTGATTCTTTCTCACTAGAGGGCTTTTTAGATGCTTTTGACCTAAAATCGAAGTGTTTTTTGGTTTGCAGAAATAAACCCGAGGGGAAGGAGCAACTGAGTCCGAGCCCTAGCCCTAGCCCTAGCCCTAAAAAACGAGTTACGTTTAACTCCAATATCACGACGTATGAGCACGTTTCAGTCCACGAAAGCATCGAGTCGTTGCCGGAGCGTTTAATAAACGATGAAGAGAAGCAGGGCGATTTGAAAACATCGAGTCATTCACATTCAGTATCCGAAGATGATAACTCGGTCACATCAAGTGTTGGATCATATCCTCCAAATCACAGGTACCATAACGCCAGAGAAAGCGATGATGAAGGCGAGGAGTATGGTGATAGTGACTTGGATAATTTGGATGACGAAGATGAAGATGACTACTCCGATTATGATGACGATGATGGTATTGATGCCAGAATTTCTAACCACCAAGTGTGGACTGAATCGGTTTTAACTTCGTCAATGGAATCAACAACTGCAAATCCCTCGCCACGAGGCATTATTGAGGAGGTAGAGAGTCGGCCTTATCGCGAAGTTGGCTCAAAAAGTAATGCCAGAGATAGAAGTGGTTATGTTAATTCGGTGCTCAACCCCGTGGAGAATATTACTCAGTGGAAAGCTGCAAAGTCGAAAGGCACAAATCCATCAAAGCCGCCACAGAAGGAGAACTTTGAGGCAGAGGCCCCATTTAGTTTCAAGACCAAATCGAAAAATGGAAATCAGGAAATAGCAGTTGATGCAAGCCTTTCAAATTGGTTGGGTTCTGCTGAAATAAAGAAGACTGCATCAGAAAGTTGTACTCCTGTGATGAGCTTTGAAGATAGACCGATTTTGGGGGCATTGACTGTCGAGGAGCTGAGACAAATGTCGGCATCTACTGCTTCACCGAGGAAGTCTCCTAGCAGAAGCCCTGACGAGATGCCGATTATAGGCAGTGTTGGGACCTACTGGAATCACTCGTCTTCAGCTTCGTCTTTTAAAGGCATACCAAACACGACCAGCAAGTATAGAGAGGTATCTCTCAAATGAGAAAGTGGTTAATGATTATTGCATTTGCTGCACCATTTGGTACTAAAGACTTGTGATATGCATACGCAGGATAAGAGAGTTAATTGGCACTCTACCCCCTTTGAGACGAGACTGGATAGAGCTCTCAAGCGAGGTGACTGCTGAAGCTCGCTGTTTGTGTTTTTCGTGTTTTTTTTCCCGTTTGTGAATTCTACTGCGACTTGTATGCATATTTGTTATATTTTTTCATGCCTTTTTTTGTGTGTATTCCTTATTCCTTAGACTATGTAATACTTTCCAGATGAGGTGAATTGGTTGATTGGATTGATTTGTTTATTTGAGGGGCATAACAGTTGTCTACTTTTCATTTCACAACACACTATTATGGCTGAAATGAAATGTATCTGTAATAACTTGATAAATATACAATTCTTGTTGCAAATTTAAACTAGTATGAGGGATAGGTCCAGCTTGTTTTTAGATGTTCTTTTTTATCAGCAACAATTTGCCACCATCAATTGAATCTCAAATTAGCGTTAACTGGATCTGGAAGATTGATAATCATTCACTTTGGGTTTGGTTCAAATCATATATGTTTATTCGAAGATACGTACTGGATAAACTCTGCTCTCGTTCAATTGAACAAACTACGAACTTGGTCGTGGATAACTGCAAAATATCAAACCTTGAGAGATATTGAAATCCCTAATTGGAGGCTGAATTACAGAGAATACAAATTTATTTTCCATCTCAACCCGAGTATGTTTTATATGCAAACGCTTCATAATAAGTTTAACATGAAATAGTTTTAGAGTATCATTAATCTCATCAGGAGTATCATTAAACCTGTCAGGGGTGTCATTAGTCTGAGTTCAAGAAAATTTAAAACAATTTTCTTGAACTCACACTAATGATACCTCTGACAGCTTTAATGATACTCCTGATGAGATTAATGATACACTAAAACTATTTCATGTTAAGTTTATTATGAAGCGTTTTCATATAAAACCTACTCTTCTTTTAGTGCGATATGTCGAAGGGTATTATGGGGTATTGTGAGCTCCATTTTATAAACAATCACTTTATTCATAAACGGATTTCTCATTACCTCATAATATCCTTCGACATATCGCACTAAAAAAATGGTACATATTTTTCATAGATAGAGATAGTTTATGTTTATATTTATCTCTATTCCCATTACGATTAAAGAATTATCAAACCAAGCGCGCGACCTTAATTTGTCCAACTCTTTGATACTGTGTGTTTGCAGAATTGGCTTTTTAGCTTTATACTCTGGTTTGGTTTTGCTGCTATTAGGAAGAATTTTGTGTTCTCTTGCTTTCTTTCTAACATAGCGTTTCCATGTAATGCACTAATTGAATATTATAAATTTTAAATGTGAAATTATATAATTAATTATATAAAAAAATTATATTAAATTTATTTAATCCATAACCCAATTAATGTGGAAAGATTATATTGTATATTATGTGAGTATTACAATTGTTTAATTAATCATACAATTTTCAATTATATACTAAGTTCACATCAAATACTAAAATTCATAAAATGATTTTAATATTTAACAAAACTTATATAGTCTAAATAAAAACGATTTAAATTCAATCCATCATATATAGTTAAATTAATAAAAAAAACACTTTAAAAATAATAAAATAAATATTGTTTTCTTTTTATATGTGCAATATATATGTTAAATTGAAAATGTTCAAAAGATAATTTATTTGATATATAGTATGTTGAAAATAGATTTAAAATTAGAGAAATATACAAGATACTACATTCTTAGAGCCTTAAATGCACTTTAAAACATGAGTTTCCCCATGGCACATTTTCATACAATTGACTAGTTTTATGCAATTTTAAAGGTAGGCCCCATCACTGTACATCTCTCTCTTCAGTCACGCACATATCTCCCTCTCCCCCACTCAATGTATATCAGATTTACCTCTCTCTCTCTCTTTTTCAAAATCATTCTCTCTCTAAATTCAAAATCTTCATCTCAAAGGTCAAGAATCCACGGCTCAGATGCTCACGCCGGAGTACCCACCGGTCCACCTTCGCCCAACCAGTCCTCAACGCCGCTGCACCATCGGTCCACCTTTCATATCCTCGCCAAAATCGCAAGGATGGAAGCAGATTTTGGTGTTGGAGTCCCAGGGCCGAGGGCGGCGCTGTGGCCTCAGATCGGCGCACGCCCCGTCTCAGATCTTTCATCCTTGTAAGCTTTGAGGCCTCAGATCGGATGAAACAACCGATGATGGCCGGAATCATATGCGCGTGGATCGAGACTCATCGTCGACGAGCCACAACGACAGATACATAGCATCACTATTCCGACGACAAGGCGAATGAAGGTAGTATTTTATCAATGATTATTTACTGTAAAAAAAAATTGAATATGAAGGAATAACTTTGCGTGGTGATTATGTGGCTGGGAATGATTATTTGTTGGTGATTATGTGGCTGAGAATGAATTTTGTTTTGAGTTTTCGGAATTAAGTTTTAGGGCTATTTATTGAGTTTTAGTGAATTTTAATTATGGGCTTCTAGCTATTTATTTTAGCAACTTTGCTTTCGCAAGCACCTGCTGGTCCTTTGCACAAGTATTAAGATGGACATTCTCCATGCCTTATAAATTATCAATTCAAGAAGCCTTTGTTCATGCCCCGTTCTTAAATTAATGGTGTTTGGTTAATTTTGGATGGAAGAGTTTATTTGATCCCATATTATAAAATTAGGATGGAAGAGTTTATTTGAGCCAATATCACTGGCCAAATTTTATCTAAAAGTAAGCAACAATTAATCCCATCGTTACACCAAATTTGCAAAGGATTAATTCGAATTTACTTTGTTTACTGAATTGAATTTATTTCTAAATTGATCAGTAATAATTTTGTAAGTTGTCTAGCTATCCCCAGGTTTTAAATTTACTCTGTAGTTGTGTGAGGGGTGAACTTGATAAATTTGGTATTAGAGGTGGGTATTAATGGAGTTTAAAAATTGATTGTGAAGATTTGTTGATGAATTTATTTCTTTAATTTTAACTGATTCAATTGTTTTATTTTTCATTCATCGTTGATTTCAGGTATTAAAATATGCAAGGAATTGGAAGTTTCTGGAGAAAAACATGAAGACGTCTCCTGTTCATTATTTAGCGGCATTTGTTCATAATTTTATAGCGTTTGTTCATAATTTTTGTGCGTTTGTGCACATTTTTTTTGTAGTCCGTTCATAAATTTTTGGGCTATTTGTGCCTAATTTTTCATATGTAATACTTTTGTAATTTTTTATATGTAATTCTCAAATTAATAATGAAAAAAATATTTTTGAATGAATTTGAATTTGCTAGAATTCTCAAATATTTATATTTAGTTTTAAAAATTACTTTATACTTGTGTTCATAAAATTTATGTTTATGTTCAAAATTAATAAACACCCGAAAATAAAAAATATTACTGGTCAAAAAATTACATCGGTGCAAAAAGGCGTCAGTCAGTCAATAATGTGTCAGATTTTGTAAGAAACTGATTTTGAACACGAACCCACCAAATTGTATGAGTATGTGGTTTTGGTTAAATGGTGGGGACCACTAAATGTAGCAAATAGTACCATGGGATTTATTGCACCCCATTTTGTATTTTAGGCTTTAGGAATGTATATAATAACTACCCCTTAAAATTAATATCTTAAAGAATTTTGAAATTATTAGTGCAAAAGAAAAATGAAAAAAATAATGATAAAGTTAATACACTCTTTTTAGTGGAGAGTGAGACTCACCATTGCACTACAAAGCAAGTGGACTTCACTTGCTCCAAACATAACACACTTTTTCTCTTTTCTCACTTCACTCTTATATATATATATATATATATATATATATATATAGATGGTTTATTAGTTTTGTAAGGGGAGTACCCTTTATACTCCATGAATTAGTGGAATTTGTTTATCCACAAAAAAGGTGAGTAGAGGAGTTTGAATTCGACCTTTTGAAACATTAAGCATTTTTTTTTTTTAATAAAAAGATGAAACGTTGGGATATATCTGTATTACCGTTGAAACTATGATTTGTTGCAGTCAAGCTGATCAACCTTCCATTTATAGTGTGATTAAAGGAAATTATTAGAAAAGACATTATAAAAGTCTCATAATAGCAATTAAAATATTAATCCTTTACAACAATTGCACCTAAACTATACTATTTTCAAAGGCAGGACATGATAACTATACCGCACACATCCCATGTGACAAACAATCAATTGAAATTCAGCTAACACACCTAATACACTGCCAATTTCTCAACATTAAATTCTCTTCCCATCTCTCTCCCTGGACAAAGTATTATATAAAAATAGTTCATGGATAAATTTATCATTAAAACTATATTAAAATATCGAATATTTGATCGAACGTATGAATCATTTCACCAGGAATATCATTAATCTAGGTCTGTGGTATTACATTGTAATTATTGTAATTTTTTTGAACTCAAATTAATGATACTCTTGGTCAAATATTCGATATTTTAAAACAGCTTTATAATAAGCTTATTATGAACCATTTTCATATAAAAGTTACTTCTCTCTCCGATGGCAAGAAACCATGTGTACTCCAACCTATTGGTTTGGTAGTGAGCTTATTAGGATCAGCAGATTGGAACATTTTGAATCAGAGAAAGAAACATCTTAGCAATAATCACTGTGAGAGCTGGAGATTCAATGTGGAGGTGAACAACTGTAGAATTCATAGAACATATGAATTGAGAATGCATTGCGGCGAAGGAGAAGTATACTGATAAAATGATAATGAAAGTAATTAGGGTTTACAATGTGAGATGTCCTATTTATAGTATAGGCATCCGAAGAGTCTCTGTTACTAAATAACAATGAGAGCAGTACTAATAGGACTAATACTATTACAAAGGAAAAGTGATATCAAATAACTCCTAAGACCCCCCTCAAAATGAGAATGGATGTTTATCAATCCCATTTTGGACTTGAACTCGTTGAAAAGTGAAGGGCCTTGTGGCTTGGTTAGTATATCTGCGATGTTCTCTTCAGTAGGAATTTGTATGATTTTGATGACACCTTCCTTGATCTTTTCTCTTGTATAGTGATAGTCGATTTGAATGTGCTTGATCTTCTCATGTAGAACCGGATTGTGTGCTATGCAGAAGGCGGCCCTGCTGTCAGTGTAAATTATAGCAGGTTGTGGATGAGGTATTCTCAAATCTTTGAGAATATAGAGTATCCATTGTACTTCAGAGGCTGTGGCACCCATTGCCCTCTACTCACTTTCAGTTGAGGATTTGCTCACTGTACTTTGCTTCTTGGATTCCCAGGATATGAGTGAGTCTCCAAGATAGATGGCATAGCCTGTGATGCTTCGTCTTGTTACTTCACAACGTGCCCAATCAGCATCTGTAAAAGCTTGCAACTTGAAAGTACAATTGTTAGAATATAAGATGCCTAAATCAATTGTTGATTTTAGATACCTCAATAACCTGTGTACAGCAGCCATGTGGGCTTGAGATGGATTGCTCATATATTGACTCAGTGTTTGTATTGCATATGACAAATCAGGTCTTGTGATAGTCAAATATAGGAGCTTACCCACAATTCTTCTATATTCAGAAGCATTACAAAGGACAGGAGAATCAATAGTAGTAAAACCTTGTTTAGAATCCATAGGTGTTGAACAAGGTCTGCTACCTAAGTAGCCACAATCAGTTAACAAATCAAGAGCATATTTTCTTTGGCAAAGTTGTAAACCTTTTTCACTCTTAGCAACTTCAATGCCTAAAATGTATTTCAGAACTCCTAAATCTTTGATAGTAAACTTGTCATGTAATTTTTTTTTGACATTTACTATCTCAGAAAGAGTGTCACCAGTAATGATAATGTCATCCACATAGCATAAAATAATAGTGAAAGATGAATCAGTTTGTTTAGTGAAAAAAAAGTATCAGCAAGAGACTGATTATAACCAAAACTGATCAAAGTTTCAGACAATTTGGTAAACCACTGTTTAAAAGCTTGTTTTAAACCATATAAACTCTTGTTTACTTTACAAACTCTTGTGTCATGATCATCAATATATCCAGGGGGTGGTAACATATAAACTTCTTCATATAAATCACCATGTAAAAAGGCATTGTTCACATCACACTGATGCAAGTGCCAATTCTTTGCAGTAGCAATAGAAAGCAAAATTCTTATTGTTGTTATTTTGGCAACAGGAGAAAAAGTGTCAAAATAGTCAATTCCTTCCTCTTGGGCGTATCCTTTTGCTACTAATCTAGCTTTGTAAAGTTCTATGGACCAATCAGGTTTATATTTAACTTTATAAACCCATTTACATCCTATGCAATGTTTACCAGGAGGAAGTTTTACTAAAGACCAAATGTTTGTCCTTTCTAGAGCTTCAAGCTCAGAAGACATTGCTTTCTGCCAATTCTCATCTTTGTGAGCTTGTTAAAAGTTTTGGGCTCACAAATTTGGGAGATATTGGCAATGAAATGGGTGTATTTGGAAGAAAGATGCTTTGTTGTTAAAAAATCTGAAATAGGATATTTTACACCCTTAGAAAAGGTAAGGTTGGCTAAGCTTTGAATTTCAGAAACATTTGAACTTGGTTTATGATTTAGAGAAGCCGGGAGAGTGGTTTTATAAACATCCAAATAAGCTGGAGGCAATTTGGTTCTGCTAGATCTCCTAAGAGGCTCATCATCAATTTGTAAATTTGCAGGATTTGGAGGATTTGGATGAGTAAAAGAGTTGATTTCTTCATCAAGCTCAACATGAATTAGCTCACTGTTTTGAGATAAAGAATTGTGATTGTCATCACTATGGGGTAAAACAATGTGACCCACATCAGTAAAAATAGAGTCAGAATCAGAGTTCATGGTGTTTTGATATTTTAAAATGAGCTCATTTATGAACTTGGTTGTATAGGATTTGTCAGAAAAGGGGAAGACATTTTCAAAAAATTTCACATCTCTTGAATTAATTTTTTTTCCAGTATTTATGTCCATCAGTCTATAGCCCTCAGTACCAAAAAGATACCCCAGTAGAACATATTTCATAGCTCCAGGATCAAATTTATGCCTATTGGCAACAAGAGTGCTTGCAAAACATAAGCAACTAAAATTTCTAAGGTGCATATAATCTGGAATTTTCCCATGTATCAATTCAAAAGGAGTTTTATTTCCTATCACAGTAGAAGGTAATCTGTTTATGATATGTGCAGCAGTTAAGATGCAGAAACTCCAAAACTTTAAAGGCAAACATGATTGAAACAATAAAGATCAGGCAACTTGTAGCAAGTGTTGATGTTTTCTCTCAACTAAACCATTTTGTTGAGGTGTTTCAACACAAGAAGTTTGATGAATAATGCCCATGAAATGATAAAACTCATGCAGAAGAAATTCAGTCCCATTATCAGATCCCAAAATCTTGATATTTTTGTTAAACTGAGTTTTGACCATGTTACCAAAGTTTTCAAGAGAATGTTTAACAACAGATTTATGTTTTAGCAAATAAATCCAAGTACATCTGCTGAAATCATCTACAATGGTCAAGAAATATCTATAGCCACCATGAGACTCCATGGAAAAAGGACCCCATACATCACAGTGAATGAGATCAAAGCATGCAAGACTCCTAGATTTGCTAACAGGAAACACAGTTTTCTTTTGTTTAGAAAGTGGACATATCTCACACATATCATGCATGTCTTTGCATTTTACATTCAAGGAAGGGATAAGAGAAAATTTCTTACTTGAAGCATGGCCTAGTCTAGTATGCCATGTAACAGTGTCAATTGTAGAAACATTATTAAGAAAAGAGCCTACTACAGGAGTTGAGGCTTTAAGAAAATACAGTCCACCTTGTTGATCAGCAAAACCAATCACTTTCTTGGTCACATTGGCCTGAAAAATACAGTGTGAGGACAAAAACTAACAATACAATCATTAGTTTTGGTTAGCTGTGAGATAGATAACAAATTAAAACAAAACTCAGGTACATACAGAACATTTTGTAAGATTAAATCATCATTTAGTTTCACCTCTCCTGTTAAGGTTGCTATTGCAAAAACATTATTTGGTAATTTAATTTTAATATAAAAAATAATGGGAGGTGAAGTAAATAAGTTTTTGTCAAACACCATATAGTCTGTAGCACCAGTATCAATTATCCAGGTAGATATACCATAAGAGACAGTATTTAAAAGTGTGTAAACCTATTTCAAGATTACCATCAGATTGAGCAAAGGCTCCAGCAGCTGAATGAGACTTTTCTTTATCCTTCTGTTGCTTAGCAAAAGTGATAAACTGCTCATACATTTCTTGAGAAAACAAAGGGTTAGTAGAACTAGTATCATGAGAAACAGAGTCATGTGTTGGTGATTTAACAGAAGCATGGGAAATAGAAATGTCTTGCTTAGGTTTAGTCTTAGCATTCTTAGGACCTCTCCAACCAGGAGGGTATCCTATGATCTGAAAGCATCTGTCAATGGTATGGCCAGGACCATCACAGTGAGAACAATGTAATGACCTTTTTTTGTCCTTAAAGAACTTAGCATTTTTAGCCAACATTGCAACATAGTCAGTATTAACAAGATCAGTGTTAACATTCAAGTTCCTCTGAGACTCTTCTTGCAGTAACAAGCTGTAAATCTTGGCAAGAGGAGGAAAAGGTACTTGAAGTAAGAGCTGACTCCTTATAGCAGAATAAGACTCATCAAGACCAATTAAGAATTTAACACATGCATCATTTTCTTGTGTTTTACTTAGTTTAAGAGGCAATCCACAAGAACAGTTATTCATGGCACCACAATCACATTTAAACGCAGGTCTGTAACTCATATATTCATCCCACAGAGATTTAAACTGATTATAATACGTCATCAAAGATTGACTACCTTTAGAAATAGCACTTAATGATTTCTCTAAATGATACACCCTTGTAAGGTCAGATTGAGAATACCTGGCATGCAACTCTTCCCATAGCTCTTTGGCCGAAGTGAAGTAATCCAGGGTGTGTTTAATGTCAGCGTGTATCGAATTCAAGATCCACGCTAACACTAAATCGTTAGCCCTAGACCAAGAAGATTGAATAACCAAATTAGACGCATCGGGCTGAGGCAGCAAACCATCAATAAGCCTCAACTTGTTTTTAACACTCAGCGCTCGCTTAATCGTATGACTCCAGGAAACGAAATTCGATCCCATCAATGGATCAAGAACAATCGAGATGGCTGGATTGTCATTCGGATGAAGCGCCAAAGGGGATAAAGGGTTCAGAAGGGGATTCAAAGAGTTTGGATCGGTAGCCATTGATAGTACTCAATAAATCCGAAGATCGATGTGTATAATCGTCAGATTCAAGATCGATTCGCAAAAAACTTACGAATCAAAAGGAAAACCCTAAATCACGATTGAGAGAATCGCGAAAAAAAATCGGAAACAATCGGAAGTGATGAACGGAAACAGATCGAAATGGTTAAAACCTAACCATCTGATACCATGTAGAATTCATAGAACATATGAATTGAGAATGCATTGCGGCGAAGGAGAAGTATACTGATAAAATGATAATGAAAGCAATTAGGGTTTACAATGTGAGATGTCCTATTTATAGTATAGGCATCTGAAGAGTCTCTGTTACTAAATAACAATGAGAGTAGTACTAATAGGACTAATACTATTACAAAGGAAAAGTGTTGGGAAATTGTATAGACTTAAGTTTTGATTAAGATGCCAAAATATTCCTCCTAGGTTATTTGTAAGTAAATTGTTCAGTAGAGTTAGTACTTAGTAAATTCAGTTCAAATGTTAAGGAACTGGAGTGCATTTATAAATTTCTAGAGTGTATTGAAGAATGAAGTCTCCTGAAGTAGAAGTCCGCTGAGAACAAGTGATCTGAAGATTAGTCTAAGTCTTGAATGTTTTCTAAGTGCATTCTCACTAAGACTAAAACCATCAGGTGAGGACCAAGGTCCACTGATGAGAACTAACAAAGCACATTAAATGCTAAACACATTAAAAGCTGTTAGTTAATCTGGTTGAAACAAGGCAAAACGAATTTCAGTGAAGCTTACAATTAATGAAGAATTAAGAAGGTTCTCTCAGAGGAGTTCCACCTTAAAGCAGGACAGGATTCTGAGCAAGCAGACTGAAGGCCCAATAAGAAGATGACACGTAGGTGTACTCTACTGACAGCCTACCTGTCCCAGACTGACAAGTACCAAAAGTCTTTCCCTAGCATTCTACAGAAAGTTGGTGAACAAGGCATGGTCTTTCAACCATTTCTTGACAAGACTTAAAGCTTCAAATAGAGCCGTTTAAACCAATCAGATACAAGAAGACTTACTTGAGAAGATTCAAATCCAACGGAAAGATTTTCAAGGAAGCCTATAAATACAGAAGAACGTGCTCATTTCTATGCACGGGAAACTCACAAGATCAAAGCTATCTCTACATTCATAACCTTTTAGAAGTACTCGAAATTACCTTTGTTTACCAAGTGTTTCACATTTGTAGAGAGCATTACAAGCCTTCTGTAACCAAGCCTAAAAGCTTTATCCAAACCTTAGAAAGAGATAATCCATCCTAAGCCTTGAGCTAAACTGTAAGGATTATCTCACAACAGTTGGAACCAAAGCCCTACTCTAAACCCTACTCAGTTGTTAGGTTGAGAGTTAGTGTTAAGTGGTGTTAGTAAGCTGATTATTCGTATCAGTCTGAAAGCTGGTTTGTTTTGGGAACTAGGACCTGAAATTATTCTAGTGATCAATCATCCTAAGAGAGGATTAATTGATCAGTGCACCTTGGCACTATAACACAAGGAATTCCAAGTGAAAGGAATTCTCCTGTTTAATCAGGACAGTGGACGTAGGAGATTCTTCTCTGAACCACTTTATATCTTGTGTACTTACTTTCTGCTATTTCTCAAGTGCGTGTTATTCACTCAAAGTTTATCAAGTAAAACGAGTTTTCTGAAGGGCTCACTAATCCGCACTTGAAAGCTAATTAGATAGTAGTTCAACTGAAAGTCTTGAGCTTTCAGTGGAGGTATTATCTTAGTAAGCTTTCACAAGTAATTCTCAGCAGACCTAAAGTCCACTGACGAGTTACTATCTGAAGTAACCTGATAAGTTTTAAAGAAGTTTAAATTTGTAACCTCAGGTGTATTCCCCCCATACACCTGTTTACTCGTTTCGGGACCAACAATTGGTATCAGAGCAGTGGTTCAAAAGATCATTGTTCTAGGTATACCTTGTGCTAAAAAGCTAGGGTAGCACCACCAGCAGAGAACAACATGGGAGTTAATCCCTCGAACCACATGTCCCATCACAAACTTCCACAATTCTCAGTGGAAAATTATGACTTCTGGAAGATCAGAATGAGAGCTCATCTTGCCTGTGTACATGATGAAATGTTAAGGGTAATTACTAAAGGTCCATTTATTTTTATGACCCCTAACCCTAGAACCACAGCTGAGACTATTGCAGATCCCAGAGAAGAATGGCCCAAGGATGAAGATAACTTTACTGCAGATGAAAGGAGGAGAAACAACCTCAACTTCATAGCCATGAATATTCTCTACACCACCATTCTAGATTCTGTAATGGGAAGAGTGATCCATTGCAAGACTGCAAAAGAACTATGGGACACTCTTGCTCTCATGTGTGAAGGAACTGACAAGATAAAAGAGAACAAGCTTTCTGTAGCTGTTCAAAAGTATGATCAAATCACCATGGAGCCCACTGAGACCATTGACCAGCTTGATGGGAGGTTCACTGACATCATGAATGAGATAAATTCTCTGGGAAAAGTATACACCAAAATAGAAGTTGCCTTAAAAATCCTGAGAGGGTTAACCTCAAGATGGGATGTGTACTCTGTGATGATGCAGAATACCAAGGATTTGTCCAGCATGTCTATGCAACAGATATTCTCAGAACTTAAGGCTTATGAGTTTGATCTTAACAGGAAAAGGGCTCCTGATGAGACCTCAGCTGAGAAGGGAGTTGCCTTCAAAGCTAAGGAGACTGAGCCAAAATCCCCAAAGCCACAGAAGAGTACAAAGGCAAGCAAATCTCAAAGCAAGGCTGAGATGCAAGAGGAACTCAGCCTGATGGCTAGAAGGTTTGAGAAGCTTAACAACCGTTTTGGCAAGTATAAAAGATTTTACAGGGATAACATAGAAGGAAGAAGTTATCCACAAAAAGACACCAGAGAAGGAGAGAAAAGCTCAACTGAGCTGGAAAAGAGGAATGATTACAAGAACTATACCAGAGGTGAAGGTTCATCATCAAAGACCAAGGAGTCTACTAAGGAAAAGAGTGATGATGCCAATAGATGTTTCCAATGCAAGAAGGTTGGGCACTTTCAATATGATTGTCCCCAACTGAGCACCAAGGAAAGAAAGTAAAGGCAAGCCAAAAGAGACAGGAGATATGGAGAAAGGAAAGCCGTGGTAGCTGAGGATGTTGATGAAGATCTGGAGTCATCTGATGGACTATTCTCTAGAACACTCACTTGAGCTGAGCTCAGAGTCAACCGAGGAACTCAATCTTCAGTCCGCTTTGGAACAATTGATGATTGATTTCTCAAGGTTGCAAGAAGCAAAATTTTGTCTCCAAGATGAAAACAAAAATCTCCTGAGAGAAAACTCTAAGTTAATTGAGTCTGGAAATCAGGCAGATCTTAACTCAGCTCAGTCTACCATTGAATTGTCAAAAGAGGTGAAAACCCTCAAGAGTCAAGGAAATGACAAAGATCAACTGATAAAAGATCTTACTGAATCTAAGATAAAATTAACTGAAGAAAACTTAAAACTGGTAAGCCAAGTAAAGGATTCTCTCCTGAAAATTGATGTCTTACATAAATCTGAAGAGACCTTGTTAAAAAGGATTGATGCTCTTAACAAACCCTCTCTTTCCATAGAGGAGATTCAAAACTTTCAGATCAATCCAAATAACAAGTGTGGAATAGGCTTTATTCCAAAACCTTCAGAAGGTCCTCTGAGTGTTTGTTGGTCCCGTTTTCGAAGGGCAAAATGGGAATTCAGGAGCAAATTTATTTTTTTAAAACCTTTACCTCAGGGAGTTCAGCAAGAGTGAATAATACTCAAGTCACTGCATTGCTACGAGTCAGAGCACTCAAGTCAGTGTAACTGACTTGCAAGCTCAGTCTCGTAACAAGGCAGTGACTCGAGAGGTTTCACTTCAAGTCACTGCTCTGCTCAGAGGCTGAGCTACCAAGTCAGTGAGAAGGCTTGGAAACTCATGCTCTGAGCAAGGCAGTGACTCGAGATACTGAACTCTCGAGTGCGTTGCCTGAACTGGTCAGTGAGAGGAATCTCCCTGACCTGAATACTTAACTAAAGTTTTCCTTTTTAACAATGCTCCCAGTGAGCAGATTTTCACAACACTTTAGTAAATACTTTTAAAGATAAGTACGCTCAGTATAACGTGGTTCAGAGACTCAAGCTCTTACATCCACGGGCCTGATTCAACAGGAAATCCACTAAAGGGATTCTTGTTTTTAACGTGCCAAGGTGCACTTACAACTGGACTCACGCCACTCCCTGGGCTGCCTCTCCTCACCTCACTACAAGCCTAACATTCTTCTGAAAGGGTTTAGTTTGGTTTGGTTTTCTCCAACTAGGTGAGGTTTTCTTTTACAATGTGTTAGCCTTAAAGCTAAGATTAGGAAAACCTCTCTAAGCTATGCGTTACAAGCTTGACACTCAATGAATATAAGTGATAACCCTAAAGGTCAGTGTCGTGGGTGTGAGCAACACTTCCTTATGACTCCCTAACAACTCACACACTCTTCTAGCTTGTAGGTGTTGATTTTTCTTTCTTCACACTCTTACAACGAAGCTATGAGCTTGTATTTATAGTGTGGATTCAAATGTAATCGTTGGATGAAATTACATTTGAATCCATACAATTAATGGTTTCAACCACTTTTCTTGGAATTTGGCCTTGTCAATGTCAGAGTTGCTGCCTCGTGCTGATTGGTCCACGTGGCCTGGATTCACGGATCTTTGACTCAGTGGGTTGATCAATACTCACTGACTTTAGGTAGCTTCATCCTTCACTGACTGATGATCTTCAGTGGACTGAACGTCTTCAGTGTAGTTGTCCTTCAGAGACTGTTTGAAGATCACTCCAAGAAGTTTGTCATAAGGCTGAATGACAAACTTCCCTGACTACAGTAGCCTGACTCCTTCAGGGCCTACTTGGTGCAGCACTGATCCTCCTGATCATGCTCTTCACTGAGTGGTCCACCTGACTTAGCTTAGATCAGCCCGGTTTACACTCAGTGGGACATCCTTCAGCCTTCTCTTCTGGTTCAGGTCTCTGGCATGGCTTCAGTCAGTTCTTCTTGGTATCATCTTGATATTCTCAGGCTGTGTTGCAGAGTTCCCCCTTGCTGAGTTCCCCCTCAACTGAACAGCCTATTCTACTGAAAGCTAACCTAGCCTGACCTGAAACAAAAGATACTATCCTGACTGCTTTCAAACCTATTACATGTTGTTTTGGAAAATCATCAAAACTAAATCATATCCCAACAATTTCCCCCTTTTTGATGATTCCAAAACTTCTAACCAAACAATTTTCTATTACAAGAATAATGTCAGAGTATAAGTAATAGTTCGAAATATGCAGGAATTCCCATAGTTTAAAACGTTTAAGATCTGTTTGGTAGACCATTTTTCTTAACAAGACTGGATCAGTGGTCATGTGAACAACCCGCTCTGATACCAATTGTTGGTCCCGTTTTTGAAGGGCAAAATGGGAATTCAGGAGCAATTTTTTTTTAAAACCTTTACCTCAGGGAGTTCAGCAAGAGTGAATAATACTCAAGTCACTGCATTGCTACGAGTCAGAGCACTCAAGTCAGTGTAACTGACTTGCAAGCTCAGTCTCGTAACAAGGCAGTGACTCGAGAGGTTTCACTTCAAGTCACTGCTCTGCTCAGAGGCTGAGCTACCAAGTCAGTGAGAAGGCTTGGAGACTCATGCTCTGAGCAAGGTAGTGACTCGAGATACTGAACTCTCGAGTGTGTTGCCTGAACTGGTCAGTGAGTGGAATCTCCCTGACCTGAATACTTAACTAAAGTTTTCCTTTTTAACAATGCTCTCAGTGAGCAGATTTTCACAACACTTTAGTAAATACTTTTAAAGATAAGTACGCTCAGTTTAACGTGGTTCAGAGACTCAAGCTCTTACATCCACGGGCCTGATTCAACAGGAAATCCACTAAAGAGATTCTTGTTTTTAACGTGCCAAGGTGCACTTACAACTGGACTCACGCCACTCCCTGGGCTGCCTCTCCTCACCTCACTACAAGTCTAACATTCTTCTGAAAGGGTTTAGTTTGGTTTGGTTTTCTCCAACTAGGTGAGGTTTTCCTTTACAATGTGTTAGCCTTAAAGCTAAGATTAGGAAAACCTCTCTAAGCTATGAGTTACAAGCTTGACACTCAATGAATATAAGTGATAACCCTAAAGGTCAGTGTCGTGGGTATGAGCAACACTTCCTTATGACTCCCTAACAACTCACACACTCTTCTAGCTTGTAGGTGTTGATTTTTCTTTCTTCACACTCTTACAACGAAGCTATGAGCTTATATTTATAGTGTGGATTCAAATGTAACCGTTGGATGAAATTACATTTGAATCCATACAATTAATGGTTTCAACCACTTTTCTTGGAATTCGGCCTTGTCAGTGTCAGAGTTGCTGCCTCGTACTGATTGGTCTACGTGGCCTGGATTCACGGATCTTTAACTCAGTGGGTTGACCAAGACCCACTGACTTTAGGTAGCTTCCTCCTTCACTGACTGATGATCTTCAGTGGACTGAACGTCTTCAGTGTAGTTGTCCTTCAGAGACTGAATGACAAACTTCCCTGACCACAGTAGCCTGACTCCTTCAGGGCCTACTTGGTGCAGCACTGATCCTCCTGATCATGCTCTTCACTGAGTTGTCCACCTGACTTAGCTTAGATCAGCCCGGTTTACACTCAGTGGGACATCCTTCAGGCTTCTCTTCTGGTTCAGGTCTCTGGCTGTGTTGCAGAGTTCCCCCTCAACTGAACAGCCTATTCTACTGAAAGCTAACCTAGCCTGACCTGAAACAAAAGATACTATCCTGATTGCTTTCAAACCTATTACATGTTGTTTTGGAAAATTATCAAAACTAAATCATATCCCAACAGTGTTGCTTCTTCAAGTGGCACAAAGAGAGTTTTTGTTAAGTCTGTGACCTTTCAACCACAGATTTTAGATAAAGGTAAAAGACCAGCTGAGGTCCAACAAAAGAGAAGTCAAACTCAGCCAAAACCAAATGGAAAGGCTTAGTTGACTAATCAGAATAGATCTCAACAGAGGTACTATCAACTGAGGTCTTCACAGATGAAGCAACCTCAGCTAAAAGCACCCAGGCATGAGCACTCCTCAAGGAATGACTCATACAGAAGACCTATTCCTTTTGTGCCTAAAGGAAAAGGTCCTTCATACCTTTATCAACAAAAACTAAGGCCAGGTGCACCCAAGCCTAAAAGAAAGAATGTAAAGAAGGTTCCTGTTCCTTCAAAGGCTGACACCCATAGAAAGTTCACTCCCAAGGCACCTAGGGAGATAACAATCTATGTAGATGTTTATGGAAGATAAATTAGCCATTCTAAAGTGATTAGAACTGTGAGGCAAATTTGGATTCCGAAAGGTACAACTAGCCTGGTAGGACCCAACACAAAATGGGTACCTAAAGCTTGATTTTAATTACAGGGCTCAGTGGACCTCAACAAAGGAGAAGCTCTAAAATCTTCAGTCTGGTACTTGGACAGTGGATGTTCCAGGCACATGACAGGCAACAAAGATCTCCTGACAGAGTTTGTTGAGAAAGAAGGTCCACACGTCACTTTTGGTGACAATTCACAAGGAGCCACTAAAGGTTATGGTGTAATACCCTAAGTTTTCATGATCTTATTTGCTTTACTAAATGCTTTATAATTCTATATGAATCTATGTGATGCATTTACATCCAAAATTCATGCCAAGGCACGTTTATGCGTTTTATTTGCTCGATACTTACAATTAACATATTATTTGCTCAATACATGCTTATTCTTGAGACTTTATAATTTTTATATGTTCTTTATTTTATGTCATAAAGTGTTTAATATAGAAATAAATATAGTCCTTAAGTCTAGTATTTTATTTTACACGTTATAAGTTGAAAAATGAACGTTTCTTCAAGAAACAAATTACGTATCGATTGCTCGATGTTTTTTATGATTAGTATATAGACTTTATAATTTATTTAGAGCCTTAGAAGAGTTTTAATTTTATTTTATAAGATAGTATAAGTAATTTTATGCATAATGTACCTTAAAATCATTAAATAAATTAGAAAATCATAATTTCTTTTATTTTTATTTATTAAATTCAAAGCCTACAAGTGTCTTAACTACAAGACACAAGAATTCTCTTGAATTGTCCTCAAAATTTCGACTGTTGGTCCCACTAGTTAGATTAATTGCGGAAGCTTTAGTATTAATGTCTTAACAAACTTCTTTTTTACAAGAGCACAAAACCAATAAGAGAATAAGTAAATGAAAGCAATAAAGAACACCAGATATATAGTGGTTCGGATTTGAATATCCTACGTACACTCTCCCTTTTATCCAAGGGGTCTCACTATCAACCAACCAACTCACTTACTTACTCACTGGAATTGGGAAGTACCAGTTCCTTCTTACAAACTCTTTAGATTTAACTTCAATCTAAAGATCAACAGCCTACAACCTTATCTTGTAGATGAACAGGTTGAGGTCCAACAACTCCTTAAGAGTATATATATAATATGAACAATAAGAGTGCTAAGAGTGATTATCAAAAGCTTGGATTGTGACTTATGCGCGTAGGTCTCTCTAGAGCTTTTTCTTGTGATTGCACTCTTGTATTTATAGAGGGGATTAGGAAATAGCCGTTGGAGAGCTAATCCAATCAGATCCTCTATTTAGGGAAGCTTCAATCAATCAATTCCATAATTGATTGATTGGGTTGGTGGGATCCTTGGATTGATTATCTTCAAAATACTTTCCAATCCTGATCTTGTTGACTTGATTTGAATCACCAACGGTCAAATGCTTCCTCTGCCTAACTCTGATTCTCTCCAGAGAAGGCAAGACCAGACACCAGGCAACCTCGGTGTCTTCTGGTCCTGATCTGGTGAACAACCAGAATACTCAGTAGAAACATGGGATCAAACTGAGCATCTTTTGTTCTACCAGACTCGTCTGGTCTGGGAAAGGTCCTCTGCCTCTGGTCAGATCTCATCTGGTGAAGTCTTCTGGTGGAGTCCTCTGGTGAAGTCCTCTGGTGGGGTCTTCTGGTGACTCTTCTGGTGAAGTCTTCTGGTTTGGCAGTTCCCCCTAGACTAAGTCCTAATCTAGATCATCATCTGGCTAACAGGTCCAGATGGTCCTATTACATCTTCTGGTTTGTTTTAACTCATCAAAACTATACAACTTTTATCCTAACAATTTCCCCCTTTTTGATGAAGTTAAAACACTACCAGAACTGATCAAAACATAAGACTTAAGCATGAAAACAATAAAGGATAAGACCTTAGAATAGATCTTATCAGGCAAACAATTAAGACAATAAGAGGTTGTCTTTTGAACAGAGAAGATATGATATTTTCATTGATAATAAGGACAAGATGATTACAAATTATATTGATGTTCAGAGTCCTATTCTATGCATATCTCCTTTTTTTTCTTGGGCACAAGGAACCAATCAAGGAACCTATCCTGGACGGCCTTCAACTCTGCAGAAGATGTTGGAGTGAAGTTCACCAACACCTTTGTCTTGTACAGTCTCTTCAGCTCAGCCCAATCAACCTGGTCTCCTACCATGGGAGTGTTAAGATAAGTGAACTCAGGAGCAGTCACCTCCAAGTTGAACTCAATGGTAGAGTCCATCAATTGCTTGTACAACTCTGCATCATAAGCTTGCATCCAGGTGTGAAAGGTCTGTTGATCAGCTCATCATCCTCTGGTGCTGGCCTCTGGATATAATGCTGAATGAACCAGAGAGTCTTTGCCTCCTTCCACTTCTCAATCAAGGGAATAGGCACAGTAGAGTCAAAAGACCCTTCTGTCCTGAGAGGCAGAATGTTCATCACCTCTATAGGAGCTTTCCTCTTCTGACTAGATCCACCTGCACCAGAAGGAGCACCAGCTTCTCTGCTCTTCTTGTTTTGCCTCCTAACATATCTGAGCCTCTGCTCTTCATCTATGTTCTTTCTGATCCTTGCCTGCTTCTCCTCTGGAGTCTCTTCCTTGTATCTCTTCTGAGCTTCTTCAACAACAGTCTCAAGGAAGCTTTTCTTGACTCTCCTGATCTTCCTCTTTGCAGGTCCAGAGATTGATATGGGATCCTGCTCTGCTTCTGATGAATCCTCTTCTGCAGCAAGCTGCTTAGCCATGGTAAGTGATTTGAATTCTTCTTTCTTCTTTTTCTGCAGCTCTGCCTGGGCCAATGTGTTCTCTAGCAGGTCCAGACGAGCTCCATAGCTAAAAAGAGTTTCATTTGTGGTCTTCGCCAGATCAGTTCTGGCCTTCTCTTCCCCCTTTTTAACTTCATCACGGAGGGGCTCCACTACCTGCCTTATAAGATCAGGCAAGACAGTGTTGGAGGAAGAGTGAAGATCACACAGCTGCTTTGCCTCCTCCAGGTAGGCTTTTGATTCAGCAACAAGCCTTTCCTGCTTCTCTAACATCTCCTGGAGGGAGTCCTTCAGCTTAGCAGTCTGGATCATCTGGCTGGCCATCTCAACCTTCAGCACAGAGACTGGCCTCATCTGCTCCAGCACGTGCTCCTGGAGCTGCTTCTGGCTGTGCATAACATCCAGTTTGACAAAAAGGCCATTTGCCTTGAAGGAAGCTTTAACTTCAGCCAGAGTAGACTTGATCTGCTTAAGAAAGATCCTCCTCTCCTGCCGGATCTGGTGCTCTATCATAGCATGGGCCATGTGTTGAATTTTGGAGAAGCGCCCTATCTGCATGATCTGTTCATTAAAGAACGTCTTCATCTTCTGGAGCACGGTAGGAGACATCTCAAAGTCTTCCTCGTCTGAATATAACTCTGGAGGGAAGACAAAGTGAGGCCCAAACTTGTAAGTAGGGCCCTCTGGAGTGAGCATTACCCCTCTCTGGATGAGCAGGGTGCGAATCAAGACTTTTGCTGCACCAGGGGTCTCCAGCTCAGCTGGGTTCTGAATGTTCATCTTCTGCTTCAGCTCAATCTCCCAAGCAGTGAAGTTGGAGGGACCCATTTCCTCAAGCAACAGCATAAGGTCCTCCACATCTTCAAGTCTGGCTTTGCTCCAGACCTTGGCATCAGTCAACTCTGCCAGAAGTGGTAAGTGCTCCAGAAGAACTGGGAAATGCTCTCTTAGTCAGAGCTGAGCACTTACACTCATACTCTGCCTTATGGGACCCATTTCTGCAGATGAGAAAGTGAAGGGTTTGGGCCCAGAGGCAGAGGAGGAAGGTGCTAAGTTAGCAGGCTCAAGTGAAGCTTCCTCATCTTCACTATCATCGCTTGTTAAACAGGTGGGAGAAGGGGGAGGGGCAGGGAATCCCAGAGCCATAGAAATGGTTGGGTCCTGGGCTGTATGGGTTTGGGGAGGGGTAGGAATATGAGAGGTGGAGGTGGAAGGAATGGGTTGCTCTGCACCAGAAGTAGAAGGAATTTCTGATACAGAGGGTGGGAATGGTATTTGTGAAGTGGAAGTGTTTGGAAGGGGAATATCTGCACCAGAAGAGTTTGATGGCACCTCTGGTACAGAAGCTGGGGGAGAGGGATATGTATTTAAAGGTATTTGGGAATGAGGGGGAGAAGGTGTTTGAGGAATGGTTGAAGTAGTGTAAATTGGTGTGTCTGGTAAGGTCTGCTCTGGTGAAGATATAGGGGCACCAGGAGCAGAAGATATGGGTTGTGTTTGGGTGTCTGGTGGGGAAGTAGTGGGGGTAACTAGGTTAACATGAGCAGGGGAGGGAATAGAGGATGGGTTGGAAGGGTTTACCTCTGCTAAGTCAACATCAGCAGGAACAACATGCTCTGGAGCATCCTCCATCATCTGAGAAGCTTCATCAATAGCCTTCTCCAAGGCCTCTCCAAGATCAGAGCCAGAGTCTGACTCTTGAAGAATGACTCTCTTGGCCTTGGATTTCTTCTTGAGAGGTTCAACCTCTTCTTCCTCTTCTTCCTCTGATGGCTCATCCACCAGAAGAGTTTTCTTGGCCTTCCTGCTAGTTCTTTGCTTCTTAGCAGAGCTTCTCTTGGCCTCCTCTGGCCTCTTCCTCTTGGCTGCTCCAACCTTCTTAGTAGCCTCAGCCACTTCACCCTTCTTCTTCAAAATATTCAGAAGGGGAATCTGGTCCTCCTCCGAGGAATCAGAGAAGACAACTGTTGAGGAACCAGTTACCCCAGCAACTTGCTTTGAACTCTGCTGCTTCTTCTGCTGCTTCTGCTGCTTTTGCCCC
This sequence comes from Ballota nigra, assembly GCA_947034835.1. Classification (NCBI taxonomy): domain Eukaryota; kingdom Viridiplantae; phylum Streptophyta; class Magnoliopsida; order Lamiales; family Lamiaceae; genus Ballota; species Ballota nigra. Next base: position 29,264,556 of record OX344727.1, read on the forward strand.
TTAGCAGGTGAGGGAATGGCTTGAAGGGGAGGGGCAGGAATAGCTTCTTCTCCATCAGAATCAGGATGGCCATGAAGAGGTCCATCCTTTGAAAATAACACCTTAGACTTGTGAAACCCTCTGCACCAAGACTCCTTCCATTTCTTCTCTGGAAGCAATGAGTCCAAAATCAGAGTCAGTTTCGTTCCCAACGAAACATTAGCAGTGAAGTAGTATTGCAACTCCCCTGGCTGTGAAGGGCAAGCCTCCTTCTTCACCTTCAATCTGTTCTTCCTTAAAACATCCCAAAAGAATTCAGCCCAATTGCACTGAACTGCATCATACAGGGCACGCATCACACACATCCTGCCGTTGAAAATCACATCCGTGCTGTGATTCTCACACATCAGCACCTTCACCACAATATCAAAAAGAACCTTGAATTTCTGCCGCAAATGCTTATCTAAAAATCCTTTCGTGATGTTCTGACAAGAGGATCGAGCAAAAATCTTGAAAGAACCAACAATATCATCCTCCTTGTAAGTTAAAGGATCTACGCCTTCTGCAGAAATGTTCTCAAAAAGTGCACATAAATCCTGCTTGGAAAACACCAGATCTTCTTTGTCAATCTTTGAAGAAATGTGGTCTTCATGAATCTTCATTCGGACTAGAAACTGGGCCGCATAACCATCTAGAGTGCGAAGATCTCTGGGGACTGAGGAAATCAACTTCTCTACGCCGGACCTTCTGAGTAACTCCAAAATAGCCAGCGCAGATGGGTTCTTGGTGGTGTAGAAGTCAACCACCATCTCCGTTTTCAATTTCTTCATCATCAATTCATGATCAAAGTTGCACGAAGGGGCCATTTCTGGGAGAGAAAGAGAGAGAGAGAGAGAGAGAGAGATACTTCGCAGAGAGAAGTTAGGGCTTTGAAAATATGGAAACGTGAAAAGACAAATTGAAAAGAAATTTGATTTAAATAGGGCAATACGCGTGGCTTGATTAATAAATGAAGTGTGAACGCGTGTAATAGCAAATTTAATTTAGGGAACAAAATCAATTTTTGAATTGATTGACATATTGCACATCGATTAAATCTGATGGCCACGATGAAAGGCGAGATACAGATTTAATCTGGTGCGTCGGCGTGGTCATTGGGACTGGGCATAAAGGGGTTTTTGTGGCAGTCAAGAGAAGAAGCGAAATGATTGCCTAGGCCCTATACCCTAGTCATAAATACACTCCGAAGTTGAAACGTTTTAAGTGTACTTACTAATTTGAAAGGTGTATCCCAATGATCAGAGGCCAGAGAAGTAAAAGCATACCTGTCACCTGATATTGTAACCAGATGATACCACAGCTAGTCTGGAGTTACATCTCCTCTGATGGAACCCATCTGGTCCTGGTCAGAGAAGACTTTGGACATTTCTTGAATCTGACTCAGCACCTCATCTGGGACAAGTGTCACCTGGTGCATACCTCATCTGGAGATATAACTTCTTTGATATGTCTAATCTGCAGGTATGTTAGTTTTAAATAACAAAGAATATGTAGTAAGATATAACTAAAGGATACTTCTCTGATGTTCCCCCTAAAACAAATCTGTCTCTGGATCCAATAAGCCCAACTCAAAAGCTAACTCTCTGAATCTGGTCTCAGCCAAAGGCTTAGTTAAGATATCTGCTCTCTGCTTCTCTGTTGCAATCTTTTCCATCCTTATATCTCCCTTCTCAACATGATCTCTGATAAAATGATGCCTTATATCAACATGTTTACATCTGGTATGAAGAACTGGATTCTGGGTGATTGCTATGGCACTATTGCTATCACAGAAAATAGGAGTATCCTTGGCTCTAATCTGGTAGTCCCTAAGCTGTTGACTAATCCAGAGTAGTTGAGAACAACAACTCCCTGCAGCCATGTACTCTGCTTCTGTTGTTGATGTAGCAACTGAAGTCTGCTTCTTAGAAAACCAGGAAACCAATTTATTCCCTAAAAGTTGGCATGTTCCACTTGTAGATTTTCTATCTATTCTGCATCCACCATAGTCTGAATCCGAATAACCACTTAATTCTAAGTTGTCATCTGCTGGATACCATAATCCTAAGTTCACAGTTCCTTTAAGATATTTCAATATCTTCCTAGCTGCTTCCAAATGACTTTTCTTAGGATTTGCTTGAAATCTGGCACACACTCCTACTGCAAAGGTAATATCTGGTCTGCTTGCAGTCAGATACAGAAGAGAACCAATAAGTGCTCTGTACCGAGTCTGGTCCACACTCTCTCCAGACTCATCTGGATCCATGTTGAAATTTGTCATCATAGGAATCTTGGCTGCTTTGCTAGATCCTACTCCAAATTTCTCTAACATGTTTCTGATGTACTTTGCCTGATTTATGAAAATTCCCTTCTCTGATTGCTTTACCTGCAAACCTAAAAAGTAATTCATTTCACCCATCATAGATATTTCAAACTGGCTCTGCATGAGATCACCAAACTTCTCACACAGCTTCTTGTTAGGGGATCCAAATATAATGTCATCAACATATATTTGGACCAGAAGGATGTCCTTTCCTTCTTCTTTCCTAAACAAGGTCCTATCAATCTTACCTTTAGAAAAACCATTGTCCAGAAGAAACTGAGATAGAGTGTCATACCATGCTCTGGGTGCCTGCTTCAGCCCATAAAGAGCTTTCTTAAGCTTAAACACCTTGTCACCTTGTTCAAAACCAGGAGGTTGTTCCACATACACTTCCTCAATGAGAATCCCATTAAGAAAGGCAGATTTCACATCCATCTGGTATACTTTGAACTTCATGTGAGCAACATATGCTAAGAACAATCTGATATCTTCTAGTCTGGCAACAGGAGCAAATGTCTCATCATAGTCTATTCCTTCAGACTGAGAATAGCCCTGAGCCACTAGCCTTGCCTTGTTCCTAGTAATAACATCATTCTCATCTTTCTTATTCTTGAAAACCCACTTAGTGCCTATCACCTTTTGATGTCTTGGTCTGTCTACCAGCTCCCAAACATCCTGTCTGGTGAATTGATTCAACTCCTCCTGCATTGCAATAATCCAATTTGAATCTTCCAGTGCCTCCTTGATGTTCTTGGGCTCAATCAAGGACACATAGCAACTGAATAAGGTAGCTAAGTTAAGAGTTCTCCTAGTCTGGACACCCTTAGTTGGATCTCCAAGGATCAGGTCATTGGGGTGATCAACCAGGGTCCTTCTTCCCGTGGTCTTGCCTGGTTGATCATCTTTTGCAGTACCTTGGTGATTATCACCACCTGCAGAAGAGCTTCCCCCTACAGGAGTTCCAACCTCTTCTGGTTCTGCTCCTTGTGAATGCTTCTGCTTCAGAGAACCAGGAGATGGGTCATCATCTGAATCTGAATCTGAATCAAGAATAGGTGGATTGACTTTGATTATTCTGGGAATAGTCTGATTCTGGGTCTCATCAGAAGACTTTAAGTCCACCTTGCACTCAAAAGCAGATTCATAAAAAACAACATGAGGTGTTTCCTCCACACAAAGTGGATTCTTATTAAAAACTCTAAAAGCCTTACTGGTGCTGGAATATCCTAAAAATATTCCATCAGCCACTTTGGCATCAAAAGTTCTTAATTTAGATTTCCCATTGTCATGGATGAAACACTTACATCCAAAAACATGAAAATATGAAACAGATGGGGTTTTACCTTTCCATACCGCATATGGAGTCTTATTATGTCTCTGGGCAATTAGGCATCTGTTCTGAGTGTAGCAAGCTGTATTGATGGCTTCTGCCCAAAACCTTTGTGGAGTGTTGTACTCTGCCAGAAGTGTTCTTGCAGCTTCTTTGAGAGTTCTATTCCTCCTTTCTGCTACTCCATTTTGTTGGGGTGTTCTGGCAGCAGATGTCTCATGAAAAATCCCATGGTCCTTGCAGTAATCTGCAATGTGTGAATTCAAAAACTCTGTCCCTTTATCACTTCTGATTCTGAATATGCTCTGGTTCTGCTCATTCTGAATCTGCTTGAAGAATTCTGGCAGCTTAGTGATAGTTTCATTTTTCTTAAATAAGAACACTACCCAAGTGTATCTTGAAAAGTCATCTACTATCACCAAGGTGTACTTCCTTCCACTGAAACTAAGAGGAGAAACAGGTCCAAACAGGTCCATGTGAAGTAGTTGAAGTACTCTGGTTGTGGTTGTGCTCTGGACATCCTTAAAGGAAGTCTTGGGTTGTTTACCCTTCTGGCAGGAACCACAAACCTGATCCTTCTTAAACACTTCATTAGGAAGACCTCGAATGAGACCTTTTCTGGCAATCTTATTCAGTGTCTTGAAGTTAAGGTGACACAATCTCTTGTGCCAAATCCAGCTGTTCTCTGCAGATCCTTTTGCAACCAGGCAAGCATTTCTTGGGCAACTGCTAAAATCTGCAAGATAAATGTTACCCTTCCTCAAGCCTATTAGCAAGATATCATTATAATCAGAAGAAAAGACAGTGCATGAATCACTAGAGAACTTCACTGAGTATCCCCTGTCACAGAATTGGGATACTGAAAACAGATTATGCTTGAGTCCTTCAACATAGTAGACTTCATCTACAAATACACCATTGAAAGTCAACTTTCCAACTCCTTTGGTGACTCCATAGTTGTTGTCACCAAACATCACTCTTGGCCCATTCAATGGCTTGAAATCTTGGAGATTATCCTTCTGGAAGGTCATGTGCTTGGAACATCCACTATCAATGTACCAGACATGGTTGCTTGAAAGTCCTTTCTCCAATGGGCTCTTATCTACCTGCAGAGAAATCAATTAGGTCCCCTACTAGTGCTGGGTCCTGATTGGTTAGTTGCAGGTTTTGTAGGAATCCATAGATAAAGATCATCCCTTGTTGGATGAGGAGATCTTATCTTCCTTCCAAATCTATATACCAGAACATGTCCTCTTACAATGACATATTGAGCTACTGGTCTGATAAGGACACCTTTCTTATAAACAGGTCTGGTGTACCTTTTCTCAAATCTGGCCTTTGGAATGACCTGCCTCAAAGACATGGTCTTAAAGGTCTGGTTGTAAGGATACATCCTAGAAGAACCATCTTTGGTGTCATAACTACCCAGATCAGTTGGTTTTCTATAGATGGGTCTCTGGTTCTGAAAGTTAGATCTCTTCTGATGATAAAATTCCTTCCGAGGTTTCCTGTTCTGGAATCTTCTTGGAGCATTCCACCTTTGAGATCCCTGATTCTGATTGAGGTTCTCTGGTTCAGTATACCTCCTCTGGTATCTCCTATTCTGATTAGATTTCCTCTTAGAGTCTCCTTTTTGAGGTCCCCTAATCTGCTTAGGTTCCACTCTTTTAGGATTCCTCTAAGGTTCTCTAATCAGATTAGGCATCTGAACAGAACCATCAATCTTAATAGGTTCTCTTTTCTGGTTTATATGCTCTAGAATTTTTCCTTCCAGAACATTCACCTCTTCTGGATTATGTTTTGAATTGTCAGCAGGGGGGGTCCCATTTCCAACCAGGTCTGTGAACCACCATGCGATCAGAAGGATCCCCTTCGTTCCGGAGTTCCACAAGTTCACCAGATCTTATAGACTTGTCTTTAGTAAAGCAATATTTATGAGATCTTTTAATAATTCCAGGATATCCTAAACCACTCTTATCATTTATGCGTTGAGAAGATCCTGAAATAATAGATAGAACATCTGGTTTCAAGGAATCTTCTCTGGGCACAGGTAACTCAATAGTTTGCTCAATTTGTTTTCCCTTGATAAGAGTCTGGTATTTGGCTCTAAGCTCATTGAGCTCATCCTCCTGAGAATTCTTTTCCTTCATGATTTGATCTACCAGAGTATCTCTTTCTTTGATCTTATTCTGAAGTTCAGAGACTGCTTTGGAATGATCTTTCATGAGTTCTCTGGTGGATTTTTGTTCATGTGATAAGGATTGAACTTCAGTTCTGAGTCTACCATTCTCTTTCTCAAGTTTTTGACATAATTGAACACAATTTTGGAGATCTGATAGCATTTGCTGCATATCAGACTCTCTGGAGTTACCAGATGAGTTAGAGGATTCAGTATATTTGGAGTTTGATAAAACTAAGGTAGTTTCTTGTACCTCATTGATGTCTGCCATCAGACATACATCATCATCAGACCCGAAATCAGAAGAAGAAGAACTGGAACTAGTATCCTCCTCCTCTGCTTCTGCCAGCAATGCTCTCTTGTCTGCATATCTCCTATCTCTCTTGATCCTTTTCTCTTCTCTTTCCCTAGGAGTAAGTTGAGGACAATCATAACTGTAGTGACCAGTCTTGTTGCATGTGTAGCAGGCATTGTCTCCTCTGGGACTAGGACTTGGCTCTCTCCTCCTCTGGTTGTAGTCTGATCTGGCTGGACTACTCTCTCTCCTCTGGTAGTCAGTTCTACCAGAGCTACCATCCCTCCTCTGATAATCTGATCTCCCCGAGCTGCCAGGGTTGTCATCTCTCCTCCTTTCTGGAGTTCTGAATCTGGTCTCCCTTGAGTCTCCAGATGTCTTCTCCTTTTCTGCAGGCTTGAAGGAACTCTTCCTGTCTCTAGTAGACTCCTTCCAATGCCTTTTGTACCTGCCATATTTTGAACTCATTTTATCCAATTTACGGGTTAGAAGTGCTACCTGCTCCTTGAGGCTCAAGTCATCTGCAGTAGACTCATTTGGCTTGACATCAGGCTTGATAGTTGAAGAGAATGCAACACCTTTCTGACCAGAAGAGGAAACCTCTTCTGTTTGATCCTCCTCTTGAAGATCATACTCATAAGCTTTGAGATCAGACAACAGAAGATGATGATCCAGAGTGTTGAGATCCTTGTTGTCCTTGATCACAGTGACTTTAATTCTCCACCTGCTGGTTAGTGAACGCAATATTTTACTATTAATTTCCTTTTCAGAATAGGTCTTACCTAAGGCACTAGCCTTGTTCAGGAGGTTTGTGAGACGCATATCCAGCTGGTCAATGGTCTCGTCTGGTTTCATCTTGAAAGTGTCAAACGAATGTTGAACAACTTGGAGCTTGTTGTCTTTAATCTTCTCTGTTCCCTCATAGAGAAGTGTAAGTTTGTCCCACATCTCCTTGGCAGTGGCACAGGTTCTGACCTTCTCTATCACTTCCTTCGTGAGTGTGTTGATAATCTCGGTTCTTGCCACCTGGTCCAAGTTGTAAAGCTTTCTTTCATCGTTGTCAAGCTCATCTTTCATTTTGAGGATTCTTTGCCTGGGGACTCTGTCCTCTACAGCTTTCTGGGCAGTTTCACTCGTTTCTTCCCTGGACTCTGACCTGCCACTATCAATAGGAGTCCAGTAAAATTTAATTGGACCACTTTCTACCACATCTAACATGCGGTGATGAATAGCTCCAAGATGATTGCTCATCATGAAACTCCAGTGGCTGTAATCCTCGAAAGAGAATTCTGGAAGCTTACGGCTCTTGTAAGAAGATTTTGCAGACATTTTGACAAAAATAAGGTTTTAACAAGAATTTAAACAAAAGCAATAAAGAGCAATGGATCTGCCCGATGACCACCAAAAGCTTTTCAAAGCAGTGGTCGTTGGACACACTGCGCTGATACCACTTGTTGGTCCCACTAGTTAGATTAATTGCGGAAGCTTTAGTATTAATGTCTTAACAAACTTCTTTTTTACAAGAGCACAAAACCAATAAGAGAATAAGTAAATGAAAGCAATAAAGAACACCAGATATATAGTGGTTCGGATTTGAATATCCTACGTCCACTCTCCCTTTTATCCAAGGGGTCTCACTATCAACCAACCAACTCACTTACTTACTCACTGGAATTGGGAAGTACCAGTTCCTTCTTACAAACTCTTTAGATTTAACTTCAATCTAAAGATCAACAGCCTACAACCTTATCTTGTAGATGAACAGGTTGAGGTCCAACAACTCCTTAAGAGTAGATATATAATATGAACAATAAGAGTGCTAAGAGTGATTATCAAAAGCTTGGATTGTGACTTATGCGCGTAGGTCTCTCTAGAGCTTTTTCTTGTGATTGCACTCTTGTATTTATAGAGGGGATTAGGAAATAGCCGTTGGAGAGCTAATCCAATCAGATCCTCTATTTAGGGAAGCTTCAATCAATCAATTCCATAATTGATTGATTGGGTTGGTGGGATCCTTGGATTGATTATCTTCAAAATACTTTCCAATCCTGATCTTGTTGACTTGATTTGAATCACCAACGGTCAAATGCTTCCTCTGCCTAACTCTGATTCTCTCCAGAGAAGGCGAGACCAGACACCAGGCAACCTCGGTGTCTTCTGGTCCTGATCTGGTGAACAACCAGAATACTCAGTAGAAACAGGGGATCAAACTGAGCATCTTTTGTTCTACCAGACTCGTCTGGTCCGGACTCGTCTGGTCTGGGAAAGGTCCTCTGCCTCTGGTCAGATCTCATCTGGTGAAGTCTTCTGGTGGAGTCCTCTGGTGAAGTCCTCTGGTGGGGTCTTCTGGTGACTCTTCTGGTGAAGTCTTCTGGTCTGGCAGTTCCCCCTAGACTAAGTCCTAATCTAGATCATCATCTGGCTAACATGTCCAGATGGTCCTATTACATCTTCTGGTTTGTTTTAACTCATCAAAACTATACAACTTTTATCCTAACATCGACCAATATGAGGAAATGAGGAAGAGTGGTGAAGTTTCAAGAAATTAAAGTCAAAATTTGAAGAATTTAAGTCAAAATTTGCTACTAATTGTAAGATGCCATGTGTTTAATGGCTTAACCTCCAAAATCATCCAATTTCCTCCACACTCTTCCTTGAAGTCGGTCAAGAGGGAATTTGGAGTAGCCTCCAAGCATGGTTCCATCTATAAATACATGAGCTTTCATGCAAAATTAATCATAAGAAAAAGTTTAAAGAAAAATACTACTACTCTTATACTTAGAAGTTGAGAAAGGAGAAGAAGAGATTTCTTGTAGCTACCTATCTCTAAGTAAGCTTCTCTTCTTGATTGAGTAATTATTTAAGTGGTAGTATGAAGTTTATGCATGATATGTGAATTAATTGATAGGAAAATGGGGTTTGATGAGTAAATTGCATGTTATCCATGTTTTACTTCATGTTTGAATGCTTAATTCAATTCATTCATGAGTTATGATCAAAATCATGTTTATTATTTGATTATATATGCTTTAGAAGTAGAAATCATGAAATTATATGGTCTAAAGTGAGTTTAAGATGTTATGTTCTTCATATATGCATGAAAACCGAAAATCTGGACAACTTGTGAAGAAATTTCGTTTTTGATCCAATTTTTCGGTGGAAAATTCTGAAATTTTTATATGTGAAAATAGACTTCTGAAGAAACTTAGGTTTAAAATTTCATAATTTTTGACTGGTATTCAATTAGTGGTAATTTTTCGAAGTAGAGCTAGGGTTTTGGACGAAAATACAGGAACAGTAGAAGTTTGCTATGATCTGAGAATAATCGGTTAGTTTTTTTATAGAAAACCAAAGTATTTTGATAAATTATATGAAGTTGGGAGTTCATGGTTAAAATTTCATGAGTATTGGACATGTGGTTGATTTATGGTGAATTTTTAAAGTTAAGTGACCAGAATCTGTTACTGTGTGTTCATTACGAAATATTTGATGTTTGGTAAGGAGTTTGAGAAATCAGAAAATATGGTGATAAACTTTATTGAGTTGTTAATATACTGTTAACATTTCATAATTTTTGGACGTATGAATAATTTAATATGAATTTTCAAAATTAGGTGTGTAAATCTGCCAAAATTGAAAATTTGTGTGAAAGGTTCGAAATGGTCCGGTTACATTTTTACAGTCGATATTTGTTTATAACTTGCTATTTGATGATTTTATACACTTAATTGATATATATGTGTTAGTATACAATATTTGAATATGTATGGAGATTTGAATTCAAGTCTTACAATTTATAAAAGTGAAGGGATAAGTAGCAATGTTTCTATTTAAAAATTTTTACTTGTAGGTACAAACCTGCAAGGTGGGGAATCACTTCGCTCTTCACCGAGTGTTCTATTAATATTTAATTGCACTTATTAAATGTTGAATGTTAAATTTTGAGTCTGGCCCGCTAGCGACTGACCCCACATATAAGTCCAACTTTATGTTGGCAAGCATATAGTCCGGTCATTCCGGCACCACGGGTTGGTTACGTCACCCAAGCATATACCCGGTAAAACTCCGGGGGCTCACATATTATAGACAATTGATGTTTAGTTTGTACAATTAACAAGAGATTTCCCACTAAGTATTTTCAAGCACTTATCCCTTCCACTTTTAAATTTTTACAGATGCTGTGGATCCGAACGTGGGCGAATGAACTCGGCAGGCTGTGAAGTTTCTTAAAGACTTTATATTTTCAAGAATAATAATTTAAATTTTGAGTTGTAACTTAAGCTACGATCATACTTATTTACTACTTCCGCTGTGTAAATGTGTGGCGTGTGTATATTTTAATACAAAGTACTATTTTAATAATGTTCCTACTTGTGCCACATTATATTTTCCGTACTATTTTAAGTGGGGGAGTTACAGGTAGTATCAGATCAGGTTCGCCTGCTAAAGTATTTTAAAAAAAGAGTGTGTTTTAAAATTTTAAAAGGAAACAGTCGCACCGAGATCATTCTCCACGACGGGATCAGGTAAATGTTTTATATGTGCTTAAATTATGTTATTTATTTGAAAGTGTGATTGATTATTTGAAAGTTTGTATAGTTATTGCATTACATTTATGTTTGAATTAACCAATAAAATGTGTTGAATAGAACTATGAACCGTAGAGGAAACCAAAGCTCAAGGAGATATGAGGAGCGAAGAAATACTGACCAGAGAAGAGAACGTGGTGATGAAAGGAGATATTCTGAACCAAAGCCCAAAAGAAGAGACGAACAGAGACGTACTCGCGATGATAGATATCCAACCAAGGCTGAAAGCTCATCAAGAACCAGGGAACCTGACTCAAGGAGGAACCCTGAACCGAGGAAAGAAAGAGTAAGTGAGCAGGTAGCATGTTACAACTGTAACAAGATTGGCCACTATCAGTACGACTGCCCGGAGCTGAGTGCGAGGGAGAGAGAGGAAAGGAGAGCCACGAGGGATCTAAGATCTGCTGATCGGAGAGCAATGGTCGCTGAAGATGCAACAGATTCTGACGGTCCCGCTGAAAGGTCACCTGAACTCTTCTCAGATGACGAGTACGATGATGTCTGTCTGATGGCTAGGGATGAGCCTGAGGTAACATCAAATTCTGTTTGTGCTTCTTACACTGGTCAAAATCCTGAGCTTAGCTCAGAGTCAGTTAGAGAAATGAACCTTCAGATCTGCCTTGATCAATTGATGGTTGACTTCTCCAGACTGCAGGAAACCAATGTCTTCTTGGTAGAGGAGAACAAGAAATTAAGCACTGAAGTTCAAAACCTGAATGAACAACTCACTCAGTCTGATCTTAAAGAATCAGCTCAAATTGTAAGACTAACTCAGGAGATTGATTTAATCAATGCTGAGCGTCTTCCAAGAGAGAAGAATCTGAAGGAATTGGCTGAGGAAGAGCTGGTCAGGAAGGAAGAGCTGAAAGTACTTAAGAGTAAGTTTGATGACCTCTTTACCAGACATGAAATCCTAAAAAAGAGTGAGGACTCTCTCAAGAAAAAGGTTGCAGCAATGAATAAATCCTCAGTGGCTAGAGAGGAAATAAATAGCAGCCAGATGCTTGGGAATGAGAAAAAGGGACTTGGATATGTTCCTAAGAAATCCTCACAAGGTCAGTCTCATGTTGCTTCAGGGAGCAACACTGAGAGGGTATTTGTTCAGGCAGTCCAGAATGCACCTAAGGTTGTACTTCAGGCCCGCCAAACCGTCAGGGTTGCTCCTAAGGTAGCTAAGCCAAAACCCAAGGGAAAGACAAATCAATCTAAGGAAGCCCCTGAGAGCTCAGACCAGGGAAAGCCTCAGCGAAAGCAGAGGAAGACTCAGGCCAAGAGCCCTCAGACTGGTCAGCGAGGGTACCATCATGCTTGGCAATACCAACAGGGAAGGCCAAACATGATGACACCCCCGTGGTTTTGGCATCCTGAGGCCTTTAACTGTTTTCCATTCCCTCACTTGCCTAGGGGGAATAGAACACAGGGCCCTTATCAAGAATAAGGCCCAAGACCTGCTGCACCCAGACATAGGAAGAACAGGAAGCCAGCCCAAAAGGCACCCACTCAGGCTCCTGTAAAGCCTAAGTCTAGCACTCATACACCATCTTCCTCTCAGGCAAAGAGGAAGAAAGTTGTGTATGTTGATGTTTCAGGGAGACAGATTTACCACTCTAAGGCAATCAGGGTTGTTAAGCAAGTCTGGATCCCAAAGGGTACAGCTGACACGATAGGACCCAACACCCAATGGGTACCTAAAGCCTGATTTACTTGCAGGCGACTGTGGATCACAACAAGAGGAGAGGAGACTCAATCAAAGTTGTTTGGTACCTAGACAGTGGTTGCTCAAGGCACATGACTGGAATGAAGAGTATTCTCCAAGAATATCAAGTTAAAGATGGTCCACAGGTAACCTTTGGTGATAACTCAAAAGGTGTTACTAAAGGTTTTGGTGTTTTGGTTTTAGGTACAGTCAGAGTGGAAAATGTGTCCTTTGTGGAAGGACTGAAGCATAACCTGTTGTCAGTAAGTCAATTCTGTGACAAAGGGTTCAGTGTTGAGTTCTCATCGAATATATGTTCAGTCAAGGATAAATCAACACAAGTGCTTCTATCAGGTATAAGGAAAGGTAACGTTTATCTCGCTGATTGGAGCAGCACTATTCCTAATACTTGTTTTGTTGCTAAAAGCTCTCTAGAGCTTAGTTGGTTATGGCATAAAAGATTAAGCCACCTGAACTTCAAGATTCTTAACAAAATTTCTAGACAGTCACTTGTTGAAGGTCTACCTAATGAAGTTTTTAGCAAAGATCATGTGTGCAAAGCCTGTCAGAAAGGAAAGCAGGCCAGAGCATCATTCAAAGAGAAAGCTTCTTATTCCACTGACAGAATTCTTCAGCTCTTGCACATGGATTTATTTTGCCCCATAACACCTGTGAGTATGAATGGTAGAAAGTATACCCTTGTGGTTATTGATGATTATTCTAGATATACTTGGGTTATTTTCTTGTTAAATAAGAAGGAAACACAGGTGAAGCTTCCAGAGTTGCTCAGGAGACTCAGCAATGAGAAGAATCAGTCCATTACTAAAATCAGATCTGACAAGGGCACTGAATTTATAAATTCATATATTTCTGACTTTTGTAATGAACTTGGTATAGCTCATGAGACCTCTGCAGCTAGAACCCCACAACAGAATGGTGTCGCTGAAAGAAGGAACATGACACTGAAGGAAGCTGCAAGGACCATGCTGGCTGAGTCAGGATTGCCCAAGAAATTCTGGGCTGAGGCAATCAACACTGCATGCTACACTCAGAACAGATCCATGCTGAACAAACAACATGCACAGACCCCATATGAGACATGGAACAAAAGGAAACCTCGTATTTCTTATTTTCATGTATTTGGTTGTAAGTGCTTCATCCTCAACAATGGGAAGACCCAATTGAAAGCCTTTGATAGCAAATCTGATGAAGGAATATTCTTAGGATATTCTGAAGTTAGTAAAGCCTTCAGGGTTTACAATTGCAGGACCCTTGTTGTGGAAGAATCACCTCATGTTGTTTTTGATGAATCTGCTAATGAGTCTAGGGGCAAAGGTGTTGAATCCTGACACTGAGGAGGTCACAAAGAGAGTGACAAGGCTGAGCTTAAAGAATCAACCTGATCCAGAGGTCAAAACTGTGCCAATTCCAAGATGGGATGATGATGACGATCAGGATGATGAATCAGATGCCACTCCTAAGCCCAGCACATCAGGGATTGTTGAGCCTCAGACTGAACTTCTGGCTCAACCTGAGGTAAGCACCATCTATGAAGATGCTGTTGCAGCTGAGACGGCTCCTGAGTCACCTCATCAAGGGGGAATCAATGTCCCTGACATTGAGCTTGTCAATCTCTTTGGTATGGACTCAGGATCTTCCCCTTCTGTTCAATTTCCTGAATTTTATGAGCCTGTAGACACTAACATTGCAGGTACTTCAGGAAGAACTCCTGGCAAGAGAACATGGCTAGAGGATCATCCCATTGATCAAATCATTGGTGATCCAACTGAGGGAGTCAGGACCAGACGGTTCCATGGTGAGAGTGCATTGTTCTGTTGCTTTCTCTCTGAGCAAGAGCCTCAGAACATTGAAGAAGCTCTCACTGACTCGAACTGGATCATTGCCATGCTAGAGGAGTTGAATCAGTTCACAAGGAATCAGGTTTGGGAACTGGTAGATAGACCTAGGCATCAAGGTGTAATTGGTACCAAGTGGGTCTTTAAGAACAAGAAGGATGAGAATGGTGTTGTGGTAAGGAACAAGGCTAGGTTGGAAGCTATCAGGTTGTTCCTTGCATATGCAACATATAAGAAGTTCAAGGTGTATCAAATGGATGTCAAGAGTGCCTTCCTGAATGGTGTACTCAATGAAGAGGTATATGTTGAACAACCTCCCGGGTTTGAGGTTGGAGATAGAGTATACCATTTGAAGAAAGCACTCTATGGACTTAAGCAAGCACCAAGAGCTTGGTATGATACCCTCTCTCAATTCCTGACAGACCATGGGTTCAAGAAGGGAACTGTGGATAGGACATTGTTCAGGATCACTGAAGGTGATGACATTCTATTGGTCCAGATTTATGTGGATGGCATAATATTTGGATCACCAAATCATCAGTTATGTGAGAAATTCTCTAAGTTGATGACAGGTAAATTTGAGATGTCAATGATGGGAGAGATGAACTTCTTCTTAGGATTGCAGGTTAAGCAGACTGATCAAGGTATCTTCATAAATCAGGCCAAGTATACAAGAGACTTGATTCAAAATTTTGGTGTTCAGAACAGCAATCCAGCCAGGATCCCTATGAACACAAATTGGAAGATGGATCCTGACACTGAAGGGACTTCAGTAAATCAGATTGAGTATCGAGGGCTGATAGGTTCCTTGTTGTACCTGACTGCAAGTAGGCCTGACATTACGTTTGCAGTTGGTGTGTGTGCTAGGTATCAGTCTGATCCCAAAAGGAGTCCTTTGGAGGCTACTAAGAGGATACTTAAGTATTTGAAAAGGACAGTCAATATGGGACTATGGTATCCTTCAGATGACAACATAGAACTGACAGGTTATTCAGATGCAGATTATGGAGGTTGTAGGATTGATAGGAAATCAACCTCAGGGACATATCAGTTTTTGGGAAGTAAGTTGATCTCGTGGTTTAGTAAGAAGCAGAATTCAGTAGCTACATCCACAACTGAGGCTGAGTATATTGCTGCAGGTAGTTGTTGTGCTCAGATTTTATGGTTGAGGCAACAGTTGAGGGACTCCCAAGTGTTTGCTAATCAGGTTCCAATCTATTGTGACAACAATAGTGCAATAGCAATTACTCAGAACCCAGTGCTTCACACAAGGTGCAAGCATGTGGATATTAGGCATCACTTCATTCGAGATCATGTGGAGAAGAAAGATATTAGGATAGAGAAGATTCACACTGACAGGCAAAGAGCTGACATCTTGACTAAGCCTCTGGCTGAAGCAAGGTTTATGGAACTGTCAGTGGAGTTAGGACTCTTAGATCCGGGAGAGCAGTCAGTGTAGGGTTCTAGGGGGAACTCAGGCCAGACTCGACTCAGCGAGGTATCAGGGTGCTACAATGTCTCCCTGACAGGTATGAGTTCTATCCTGACTCTAGTGAATTTCAAGCGTCTCCCTGAGTCCTTCGTCCTGAAAATCTTGATTAAATGCATTCCGTTTTCATTAAAAGCGCGCCTTTTCATATTTAAACCCACGCGCACGGA
This sequence comes from Ballota nigra, assembly GCA_947034835.1. Lineage (NCBI taxonomy): Eukaryota > Viridiplantae > Streptophyta > Magnoliopsida > Lamiales > Lamiaceae > Ballota > Ballota nigra. The sequence continues at coordinate 29,280,501 of OX344727.1, forward strand.
GCATTTAATGCTTCAGTTACTTTTTCATATACGTGTCCATTTTATACGGAATATGACTGACATGGGGTTTTGATTGAAGCTGAGATTAATCCTGGCCCTTTATTTCAAAACCTTTCGAATTCAGGGATTAATCTCAACCTCACGTTTGAGTAACTGACTTAGTCTTATCAATCAAGAATGCCATTTAAGGTTTTTACGCAAACACAACGCACATCTGCACACTGAGTTTTCTCTTGCTCAAACACAGAAATTTCGAAAAATCTCTTCCTTTCAATTCAATGGCATTTCTTGATTCCAACTGGACAACCGATAAGATCGAAGACGTTGTCGAGAACAAGCTGATACACATGGAGCAAGTCATCTCCATGGAAGGTATTTGTCTTACAGTTGAGGAAATCAAACCCGTGTTCAAGTGGATTTCCAATGCTGGGTTGGAAACATACTTCACCACCCGTCCCATTTCCGTGCTCCAAAGAACAGTTGTGGAAGCTTATTTAAACATGTTCTTACGGAAGGGGGAACTATACACGAAGGTGACTGTGCTTAAGCCGACGGGAGAGAAGGACGGCGACGACGAACCTCTTTACAACTCAGAGGTGGTCACTATTGACATCAGGAGGGTGGTGAGGGAAGTTTTCAAGTTGTCGTTCTCAGGCATCAACCCAAAGACGTACAAGGAGAACTCAGAGGGAGAACTTCTTGGGAAATGGACCAAATCTGGGTCATCAGAGTTCAAGGCTCGTCAGAACAAGAATACGCTAAAGCCTGAGTACAGAGCTCTGGTGGATTTGGTGTCCAAGATTGTGATGGGTGCAACTGGCTCTCACGAGCAATTGAGTCAGCCCAAGTTGAGACTCACGGGAGCTATTGTTGATGGAGTGGAAGCGAACTGGGAGCAGTTCTTCCTTGATCAACTCCATCAGGCCGGGTTGGACAAGCTAAAGCGAGATGAGGAGAAGAAGCACATTTCCGTCAGTGCCATCTTGCCGTTCGGAACGAGGATGTCCATCCTGATAGCTCATGCCTGCCATGGGTATACCTTCGACTTTGAGGATAGTCTTTCTTCAAAGAAGGTAATGTTTTCCTCACTGAGTGATACCTATTCAGTGCTAGGGCTAACTGATCCCAATGCGAAAGCAAAAGGTCAGGCCAAAAAGCCAGCTGGTAAGGCCAAGAGAGTGGCTACTAGTCTCATTGAAAGGGTAGATGACCTCTTTGAGAGGAGTAAGGAGGTTGAGGAGGTAGCAGCTGAGGAAGTGGAGCAGCCTGAGGTGGGAAAGGCTGAGAAGAGGAAGAAGGTAAGGGTCGTGCTGTCAGGGAAGAGCACGAAGTCAGGGACTGAGTCTGATCCCAAGAAGGCCGGGTCTGAGGCTGAGGGAACTGACGATGACGTCAGGAAAGAGAATACACAGGGAGAAAGGCCCCTGAAGAGGCTTAGGAAGGGACCCAAAAAGTCCGCGGCTAAGAAGTTGCCAGTAGTGAGTGAGAGGGAGGAGTCAAGCTCACCTGGAGCCTCTGACTTGGAGGAAGTGAGAAAATCTGTCGAGACGGCTGAGTTGTTGCAGCCTGAGACAGTCCCCACTCAAACACCCCCTCACCCCGAAAACCACACACTTCCCAACCCTGACCCTACACCTTAACCACCTCAATCACCCCAAACCTCAGAGCCAAATCATCCTACTGAGTCAGTGCCATCAATTTCACCAACGAATGGGCCTGACCAGTCAGACGAGCCAAATCTTCCAAACCCCACAGACTTTCCCTCATACCCCAATCCCAAAGACTGTCCCAAATCCATTTCAACTGAAGAGGATGAATTCCTCGAAGTGGAGGAGGAGGAGTTAGATGAACATATGGCAGGAGGGATTCTGGAGAACACTCTCAGGGGGAATGCCATAGAATGGGCAGGTAAGTGCTGGCCTGGGCTGTATAAGTACAAGGAGCTGCTGGCGAATGTGATTGAGCTCAAGGTTTGGTTGGAATTCAAACAATCAAACATGCAGGAGCAACATTTGCTAGTGGACGCTCGTGGCTGGGATCACTGGGAGTCTGAGGAAGCCAAGATTTGCTCCTTCTTTGGACTGACTAGCTGGCTTCAACTTCTAAACTTCGACAACCTGAAGCAGTTAGTGGCTGATATGATGTCCAAGAGCAAGGCTGACATCCTGTCTGATGGAGAGTAGGATGACGAGGATGATGATGAAGCTCAGGGTGGAGCTATGGAGAAGGCAGTGGAGGAAACTGCGAAGGAAGTTGATGAGATGGTCTCTGAGCCTCAGGCTCAGGGGGAAGGTGAAAGGGACACTGGTGCCAAGGGTGGACCAGTGGCTGAGGATGTTATGAACATCTCAGCTGCCAATGAGACATCTGTCGATGAAGGGATTCCCTGCCCTGAGACAAGAGAGGAAGATGTTGAGGCATCCAAGGAGACTCTCAGTTCCGAGGGACAAGTTCCTAAGGTTCGAGATGGCGGGGCTGAGCCTGAGCAGGTGGCCCTGACCACTCAACAACTGCCTTCAGTGCACCTTGAAGAAGGGACTGATGCCGCAGGGGCTGACAAGGGAAAACAGCCACTTACTGACGAGGCCGTAGATGATGATGATGAAGATGTGATGATCACCGGGGTCGGCCATGCTGAATTCACAAACATAGTGGAGGTCAAACAGGAGAAAACCAAAGAAAATCTAGCTGAACTTCAGGAGGAAGTAATGAGGCTACGAGCTGAAAAAGAAGAAGACTCCAAGGCCCTGGCGAAACACATCAAGTGGACAAAGTCAGCATACAACACCCTCGCCAACAGGGAGCTGATCTTGCTAAAGAAAACAATGACTGACACGGCCAAGTCAGTGAGGAATGAGAGGAAGCGCACTAAAAAGATGCTAAGGCAGACCTTGAAGCAGCTGGCTGAGAAGGATGAGCAAAGGAAGGAGGATCTCAATTAGGCTGTGGAGAAGCTTGCAGCTCAGGCTGGAGCCCTATTCACTCAGGCCATCTCTGGCTCAGCGTCAAAGTTTGAGCTGGAGTCAGAACGCATTGCTCAGACTTCTAAGGACATTGATGAGAGGCTGACCCAGGCAGATGAGCGATCCGCTCAGGTGGAGGAGAAGACAGAGAAGGTTGAGCAAAGACTCCAACTCTCCATGGAGGTCTTTGAGAAGAAGGTGAAAGCTGCAATCAGTTCAGTATCATTTGCAGGAACTGGTATCTCAATGGGAGTTGAGTTATTGAAGGAGGGAATTAATGATGTCCATTCCCTAGCCTCCTTCGTAATCAACAGCGGATCTGACGCATTCCCATCAGAGGCCAATGATGATGCCAAAAAGGGGGAAAAGAAGAAGAAAAGATCCCGCCCTGAGGCATCGGAGGCAGTCAACCAAGGTGAGACCGTTCAAGCTGATCCTGAAGCCAATCCTGAAGGGAATGTGCTAAGGGTGAGGAAGTCAGCTAGGTTGGCGGCAGTAGAGAAGGAATGAGAGGAGGTAGTTGCCAGGCTGAGGGCGGAGGCAACAAAGGCAAAGGCTGATGAACCTTCCAAGCAACAACCTGAGCCAGTTCAGAGGTCTTCTCCCATGAGCTCAAGGAAGAATCCCATCACTTACTCCGGGGAGTTGGTGGCGGAGTTATGTGCTGAAGCATGGGGAGATCATTCTGAGAAATCTGAGGCTATGCGCAGAGATGAAATTGCTCAGAAGGAGAAGATGCGCATCTTGGAAAAGAAGGTTGAGAAGCTGACTGATATCACTGAGCTTCAACAAAGGGAGTTAGATGATGCAGTGATCAGTTTGCTTAGGAGGAAGAAGGCGAAGCCTGAGCCTAGGAAGTACAGGAAGAAGCCAACAGTTAGGAAGACTTCAATTCTTCAAGTCAGTAGGCCAGAATCAGGAGTAAGGGAAGCTTATGTCGATGAGTTCATCTCAGAGGCATTGAAGGAGTTTTGGTCTGATGCGAAGGATGAGTTTGTTAGATTGTGGTTTGTGGTGAAGAAGTGGGGCGACACTGATGACATCAATGCCCACTTCACTGACTACATGATGGACAACCATCCTGAGCTATTCCAAAAGATCTTGGAGGAGGCTGATGCAGCTCAAGTTCAAGTGAAGGCTCCTGAGTTCACCATTCGAGCTCCTCCCTTAGTCCCTGGAACTCAAAAGCATGACACAAAGGCCATTATGATGGAAGTATTGAAGATTGCCAAAGCTGAAGGGTACATGAATCAACCTAGAAGACTTGACGAGCTGAAGACAAGAGTCTATGCTGGATATGGACTCGAACCTGAAATGAGATTAGTCTAGGTGTTCACAGGCTTCTTTGTAATAGATTAGATTCATTGTAACCATTTCCACATCTATCAATGAAATCTATTACTTTTGCCTACAGACAAAAACTCATTGTCTTTTTGGCTGTTGTTTAAATTCTCTGTACTTTATCAAGAACTGCTCTAACATTGTCTTATCTTATAGATAGGTTTATCATATTTCCTCTAAGTGTTTTGAGGATCTTTTCAGTGTTTTGGCATCATCAAAAAGGGGGAAATTGTTGGGACATTGTCAGTTTTGATTAAGATCCCAAAGCCCCTGATAAGATGTTTGCCTTAATATGTCTTTGTCAGGCTAGTCTTGGTTAGGATTTGTACTTAGTCATTTTACACTTCACAGGTACTCAGTGAGAGGAGAACTCACTGGTGACAATCAAGACCAAGAGCCTGAAGACGAAGAGCACCATCCTGAACTTATGGCAGTCCTCTAAGCTGGCTGAGTAAGTGTCAGTGATGAAGAGTTTTGACCCTGAGATCATTACTAACTCAGTCCTGAAGGGAACAAGATGTCACTGAGTTTATGGGAAGACTTGAAGTAGAGCCAAGCAATGCAAAAGAAATTTCAGCGTCAGGACAAGACCGGTGAGCTCAAGACAAAATGAACTTAATAAGACAAGCCTGAAGCTCAGGAATAAGTTCTGACATTCTCACCAACCTGATGACGTGGACCAATCCGGGAAGGACACACACGTACGGAACCTGATAAGAAGACTGAATTCAGACTGCATATTCAACGGGCAAGCATTTAATATGCATTTAATGCAACTACCAAATCCATGCAAGGACGGCTGCTGCATGAAGATATGTCCGTTTGAAGCCACTCTGCATAGTTGACAAGAAAGGCTATCTCTCCAACGGATAGTTTTTCAAATCATCTATAAATACAAAAGACCTTGAACCCATTCAAGGTTACGGGAAATTTCCAAGCCAGAAATTACTCAAACTCTCAAGCTTTCAAAGCATTCAGCCTTTAAGAGAAGCACTCGAAACCATCTAAATTTCCCAAGTGTTTCTTAGCAACTGAGAGTTATTCTGTATTCCTAGAGCTAAATAGCATTATCTTAAGCTTAGAGAGATTATCCAATCCTTAGTATAGCTTTGTCTTGTAAGGATAATCTCAACCTAGTTGGAATCCAAACTGAAACCAAAACCCTAAGTTAGGTTTGTTGGGAGTAAGTCAGTTAGTGTGTTAGTAAGGAAATTTGTATAGATCAGTGAGGTTAGCTGGTCTTGGTGCACCTTGGCACGTTAAAAACAAGAATCCCTTGAGTGAATTTCCTGTTAAGTCAGGCCGTGGATGTAGGAGCTTGAGTCTCTGAACCACGTTAAACTCGTTGTGTTCTTATTGCTTTGATATTGTGCATACTTGCCATAATACATATTCATTCATAAGCATTTTTATTATCAGGCTTGAATCAATCATCCTGATCCTAAAAAAAGAGCACTGCCCTTACTAAACACCTTTCAGAATTGAGTAAAACAAGTTTTCAGAAAGCAAACTAAAAAAGACTTTAAACTATCAGGGCTCAAACAATTCCGCACTGAACTTGAACTGATAGTTAGCCAACTGACCCGCACCAAGTGTAGTCAGTAGGTGTGTTATCAGCTCCTAGTTCTTTACCACTCTGAGTAAAGGGGACTCAGTCAGTTTTCAAGTTTGAAAAATTGGTATACGTGTATTCTCCCCCCCCATACACGTATTCCTCAGTCTTGTACCGGGACCAACAATATATGATTGAAAAACTCAAGAACCTGCCTGTCAAAGCAGTTCTTAGGATGAACAGACAAAAACTTCTCTAACCCAGCAGATTTAAGCATTTCTAGGGCTTCTTTTATATGAGCAAATTCTGGTTTGGATTCTATCTCAGGATTATCAAAAACCACAATGGGTTCATACCAGAAATTTTCCTTATTGGTAAGGAAACTAAGATTTAGTTTTGCCATTTGAACGAAAGGGGTTTGAGAGAAAATTTGCAGAGTGTATAGGATAGATAGAAAGTGTTTGCTTGAAAGTTTGTTCGAAAAGGTTCTTAGGCTGAAATTTGGGGCTTTTATATGAGAAATGAGCGGTTAGATCGATCGGAAAAATCAACGTCTGAGATTGATCTGGTTTGAGATCGTGGATAGTCCAAGAGTTTAGTGGGGAGTTTTTAAGATATCTTGACGGTTAGAAAAACACCGCCTAAAATGAATGGTATGGATTGAAAGGGTTGGTAGCCGGAAGGTCACATCGTCCGGGTTTTAAGGCGCGTGAGGTAGGTAACTGTAAAAGTAAACCTGACTTGTACAACGCGCATTAAATGCTTGCCATACCAAAATCTCTTCGAAAAAGTGTAAGAAAGATTTAATTTTCAGAAAGCACTCATTAGAGATTCTATTGAATCAAAATATATATTTTAAAGACTAAGAGGCTTTAGATTTGAAAAACACTAAGTATAAATTTTTGACCTCCACTGAGATTCGACCTCGTCTGATATTCAGACCTCTTCTGAGATGATGAGCTTCTACTGAGAAAGATCCTCTTCTGAATATGAACCTCCACTGAGTTGAAGGTAACTCTTCTGAGATTAAATCCTTTCTTTACTCTCCTGGATCTAGGAGTCCAAGCTCCACTGACAACTCTTGAAACCTTGCTTCAGCCAAGGGTTTAGTGAAGATATCTGTCTTCTGCTTGTCAGTGTGGATTTTGAGCATTTTCATGTCCTTCTTCTCCACATGATCTCTGATGAAATGATGCCTTATATCCACATGTTTGCATCTTGTGTGGAGAACTGGATTTTCTAAAATAGCAATTGCACTATTGTTGTCACAGAAAATAGGGACTTCATTGGCAAAGATATTGTAATCTCTTAGTTGTTGTCTTAGCCAAAGGATTTGAGCACAACAACTTCCAGCTGCCATATACTCAGCTTCAGTAGTGCTTGTGGCTACTGAGTTTTGTTTCTTAGAGAACCAAGAAATCAGCTTACTTCCCAAGAATTGACAAGTGCCTGAGGTTGATTTCCTGTCAATTCTACATCTTCCATAGTCAGCATCTGAGTATCCTGTGAGTTCCAAATTGTCATCTGAGGGATACCACAATCCTATATTCACAGTACTCTTAAGATATTTGAGAATTCTCTTAGCAGCTTCCATATGACTTTTCTTGGGGTTGGCTTGATATCTTGCACTAATCCCAACTGCAAATGTGATATCAGACCTGCTTGCTGTGAGATACAGTAGAGATCCAATGATGGCTCTGTAGTGAGTCTGGTCTACTGATTCACCATCTTCATCTGGTTCCATCTTGGTGTTGGTGTTGAGTGGAACTCTTGCTACTTTGCTGGTCTGGCATCCAAACTTGTTGATCAGCTCCCTTGTATATTTGGCTTGATTGATGAAGATTCCTTCAGGGGACTGCTTAACTTGAAGTCCTAGGAAGAAATTCATTTCTCCCATCATAGACATCTCAAATTTTCCCTTCATCAGTTGAGAAAACTTTTCACAGAGGACTTGGTTGGGACAACCAAAAATGATATCATCCACATAGATTTGTACAAGCAAAGTGTCCTCTCCTTTTGTGATCCTGAATAGAGTTCTATCAACTCTCCCTTTAATGAAACCATGATCCAAAAGGAATTGTGACAAAGTATCATACCAAGCTCTTGGAGCCTGTTTCAGTCCATATAGAGCTTTTCTCAGTCTATATACTTTGTGACTTTCTTCAAAACCTGGGGGTTGCTCCACATAGACCTCTTCATTGAGTACTCCATTCAAGAAGACACTTTTAACATCCATCTGGTACACCTTGAATTTCTTGTGAGCAGCATATGCAAGAAATAACCTTATTGCCTCCAATCTGGCTACTGGGGCAAATGTTTCATCATAGTCAAATCCTTCAACTTGAGAATAGCCCTTTGCTACAAGCCTGGCTTTGTTTCTGACTATGATATCATTCTCATCCTTCTTGTTCTTGAATACCCACTTGGTTCCTATCACATTGCAGTGATATGGTCTGTCTACCAACTCCCAAACTTGATTCCTTGTGAACTGGTTGAGCTCTTCTTGCATGGCAATGATCCAGTTGGAATCTTGAAGTGCTTATGCTATGGAACTTGGTTCCTGGTTTGATAAGAAACAACAAAACAAAGCACTTTCTCCATGAAAATTTCTAGTTTTGACTCCTGAGGAAGGATCACCTAGGATTTGCTCAACAGGGTGATCTGAGAGCCAAGATCTCCTAGGCTGATGCCCTTCAGTAGAGTTTAACTCTTCTGAAGTTGAGTCACTAGATATAGGAATGAAATCGAATTCAGGAAATAATATAGAGGGTTGAAGTCCTGAGTCATCATTCAAGGTATTCTCATTCTCAATGGTAATCTCATTGGTTCCCCCTTGAATGATGGGTTCAGTGGATGTCTCAGCTGTGACCACATCTTCATTGACATTACTTACCTCTTGAACTGGGATAGTGTTCATCAGTTCAGTTGCTTGTTCAGGAGAGCTCTCAGGTGAGCTTTGAGGAGTGGTTTGACTTTGAGTGACCTCCTTTAATTGTTGATCTTCTAAATTGTTCCATGTTGGGATGTATGTATCAACACAATTCTCACGATAGCCTTTAGACTTAATACTCAGTCTGGTTAGTCTTTTGCTAATTACCTCCTCATTCTCCTTACTCCTGGACTCAAAAGTAGATTCATCAAAGACCACATGAGGTGTTTCTTCCACAACAAGAGTTCTACAGTTGTAAACTCTGAAAGCTCTACTGATTTGGGAATATCCTAAGAAAATTCCTTCATCAGCTTTGCTATCAAAAACTTTCAGTTGAGTTTTCTCATTATTGTGAATGAAACACTTGCAACCAAAAATATGAAAATAGGATACCTGTGGCTTTCTGCCATTCCATAATTCATATGGAGTTTTTCCTTGATGTTTGGTTACCATGGATCTATTTTGAGTGTGGCAGGCAGTGTTGATAGCTTCAGCCCAAAATCTTTTAGGAACTTGAGCTTCTGCAAGCATTGTCCTTGTTGCCTCCTTGAGAGTTCTATTTCTTCTTTCAGCTACTCCATTTTGTTGTGGAGTTCTTGCAGCTGATGTCTCATGTGAAATACTGTTGGTCCCACTAGATAGATTAATTGCGGAAGCCTTTTTAACCGATATGTCTTTAGAAGAAATCCCTTTTCTAAGAGCACAAATTATAATCAAATAAGTATTAAAGAAAGCAATAAATAAGACCGTATATATAGTGGTTCGGATCTGAATATCCTACGTCCACTCTCCCTTGATCAAAGGGGTCTCACTATCAACCAACCAACCAACTATCTTACTGGAATTTCCGAAGTACCAGCACCTTCTTACAATCTCTTTAGATCTAACTCCGATCTAAAGACAAACTTACTCCAACCTTATCTAACAAGATGAACAGGTTGAGTATATAAACTCCTTACGAGTTGGATGAGTAATTAAGAACAAAGTGAGTGCAAATGCGTAGTGATCAAAAGCTTAGAATGCTATGTGCGCGTGTAGGGTCTCTAAAACTTTTTCTTGAACTGCACTCTTGTATATATAGAGGGGATTAGGGCTAGCCGTTGGAGGACTAATCCAATCAGATCCTCTATATAAGGAAGCCTCAATCAATCAATTCCCTAATTGATTGATTGGGTTGGTGGGATCCTTGGATTGATTATCTTCAAATACTTTCCAATCCTGATCGTGTTGACTTGATTTGAATCACCAACGGTCAATAGCTTCCTCTGCCTAACTCTGATTCTCTCCAGAGAAGGCAGGACCAGACACCAGGCAACCTCGGTGTCTTCTGGTCCTTATCTGGTGAACAACCAGAATACTCAGTAGAATAAGGGGATCAAACTGAGCATCTTTTGTTCCACCAGACTCGTCTGGTCTGGGGAAGGTCCTCTGCCTCTGGTCTGATCTCATCTGGTGAAGTCTTCTGGTGGAGTCCTCTAGTGAAGTCCTCTGGGGGGTCTTCTGGTGACTCAACTGGTGAAGTCTTCTGGTCTGGCAGTTCCCCTTAGACTAAGTCCTAATCTAGATCATCATCTGGCTAACAGGTCCAGATGGTCCTATTACATCTTCTGGTTTGTTTAACTCATCAAAACTAATATTTTTTATCCTAACAATTTCCCCCTTTTTGATGGAGTTAAAACATTACCAGAACAGATCAAAAGTAAACTTAAGCAAGAAAACAATAAAGGGATGAGACCTTAGAATAGATCTCATCAGGCAAATAATAAGACAACAAGGAGTTGTCTTTAGAACAAAGAAGATATGTATTTTTCCATTAATAATCAGAGGACAAAATAATTACAGATTACATTGAAGTTCATAGTCCTACTCTAGGCATATCTTCTGTTCTCTTTAGGGACAAGAAACCAGTCAAGGAACCTATCCTGGACGGCCTTCAACTCTGCAGAAGATGTTGGGGTGAAATTCACCAACACCTTGGTCTTGTAAAGCTTCTTCAGTTCTGCCCAATCCACCTGGTTCCCATTCATGGGAGTGTTAAGATAAGTAAATTCAGGAGCAGTCACCTCCAGGTTGAACTCAATGGTTGAATCCATCAACTGCTTGTACAAGTCTGCATCATAGGCTTGCATCCAAGAATGGAAGGTTCTGTTGATCAGCTCATCATCTTCTGGTGCTGGCCTCTGGATATAATGCTGAATGAACCAGAGGGTCTTGGCTTCTCTCCATCTCTCAATCAGAGGATACGGCACAGTAGAGTCAAAAGACCCTTCTGTCCGGAGTGGCAAGATGTTCATAACTTCCACAGGAGCTTTCCTCTTCTGACCTGAGCCACCTGCACCAGAAGGAATACCAGCTTCTCTGGCCTTCTTGTTCTGCCTCTTAACATATCTGAGCCTCTGCTCTTCATCTATGTTCTTCCTGATTCTGGCTTGCCTCTCTTCTGGAGTCTCTTCCTTGTATCTCTTCTCTGCTTCTTCGACAACAGATTCAAGGAAACTCTTCTTTACTTTTCTAATCTTCCACTTAGCAGGACCAGGAATGGTAGAAGGATCCTGCTCAGCTTCAGATGACTCTTCTTCTGCAGCAAGCTGTTTAGCCATAGAAAGGGATTTCAATTCTTCTTTCTTCTTCTTCTGCAACTCAGCCTGTGCCAATGTGTTCTCCAACAGGTCCAGACGAGCTCCATGGCTAAAAAGAGTCTCATTGGTGGTCTTCGCCAGATCAGTTCTGGCCTTCTCTTCCCCCTTTTTAACTTCATCAAGGATAGATTAATTGCGGAAGCCTTTTTAACCGATATGTCTTTAGAAGAAATCCCTTTTCTAAGAGCACAAATTATAATCAAACAAGTATTAAAGAAAGCAATAAATAAGACCGTATATATAGTGGTTCGGATCTGAATATCCTACGTCCACTCTCCCTTGATCAAAGGGGTCTCACTATTAACCAACCAACCAACTATCTTACTGGAATTTCTGAAGTACCAGCACCTTCTTACAATCTCTTTAGATCTAACTCCGATCTAAAGACAGACTTACTCCAACCTTATCTAACAAGATGAACAGGTTGAGTATATAAACTCCTTACGAGTTGGATGAGTAATTAAGAACAAAGTGAGTGCAAATGCGTAGTGATCAAAAGCTTAGAATGCTATGTGCGCGTGTAGGGTCTCTAAAGCTTTTTCTTGAACTGCACTCTTGTATATATAGAGGAGATTAGGGCTAGCCGTTGGAGGACTAATCCAATCAGATCCTCTATATAAGGAAGCCTCAATCAATCAATTCCCTAATTGATTGATTGGGTTGGTGGGATCCTTGGATTGATTATCTTCAAATACTTTCCAATCCTGATCGTGTTGACTTGATTTGAATCACCAACGGTCAATAGCTTCCTCTGCCTAACTCTGATTCTCTCCAGAGAAGGCAGGACCAGACACCAGGCAACCTCGGTGTCTTCTGGTCCTTATCTGGTGAACAACCAGAATACTCAGTAGAATAAGGGGATCAAATTGAGCATCTTTTGTTCCACCAGACTCGTCTGGTCCGGACTCGTCTGGTCTAGGGAAGGTCCTCTGCCTCTGGTCAAATCTCATCTGGTGAAGTCTTCTGGTGGAGTCCTCTGGTGAAGTCCTCTGGGGGGTCTTCTGGTGACTCTTCTGGTGAAGTCTTCTGGTCTGGCAGTTCCCCCTAGACTAAGTCCTAATCTAGATCATCATCTGGCTAACAGGTCCAGATGGTCCTATTACATCTTCTGGTTTGTTTTAACTCATCAAAACTAACAATTTTTATCCTAACAATTTCCCCCTTTTTGATGGAGTTAAAACATTACCAGAACTGATCAAAAGTAAACTTAAGCAAGAAAACAATAAAGGGATGAGACCTTAGAATAGATCTCATCAGGCAAATAATAAGACAACAAGGAGTTGTCTTTAGAACAAAGAAGATATGTATTTTTCCATTAATAATCAGAGGACAAAATAATTACAGATTACATTGAAGTTCATAGTCCTACTCTAGGCATATCTTCTGTTCTCTTTAGGGACAAGAAACCAGTCAAGGAACCTATCCTGGACGGCCTTCAACTCTGCAGAAGATGTTGGGGTGAAATTCACCAACACCTTGGTCTTGTAAAGCTTCTTCAGTTCTGCCCAATCCACCTGCTTCCCATTCATGGGAGTGTTAAGATAAGTAAATTCAGGAGCAGTCACCTCCAGGTTGAACTCAATGGTTGAATCCATCAGCTGCTTGTACAAGTCTGCATCATAGGCTTGCATCCAAGAATGGAAGGTTCTGTTGATCAGCTCATCATCTTCTGGTGCTGGCCTCTGGATATAATGCTGAATGAACCAGAGGGTCTTGGCTTCTCTCCATCTCTCAATCAGAGGATACGGCACAGTAGAGTCAAAAGACCCTTCTGTCCGGAGTGGCAAGATGTTCATAACTTCCACATGAGCTTTCCTCTTCTGACCTGAGCCACCTGCACCAGAAGGAATACCAGCTTCTCTGGCCTTCTTGTTCTGCCTCTTAACATATCTGAGCCTCTGCTCTTCATCTATGGTCTTCCTGATTCTGGCTTGCCTCTCTTCTGGAGTCTCTTCCTTGTATCTCTTCTCTGCTTCTTCGACAACAGATTCAAGGAAACTCTTCTTTACTTTTCTAATCTTCCTCTTAGCAGGACCAGGAATGGTAGAAGGATCCTGCTCAGCTTCAGATGACTCTTCTTCTGCAGCAAGCTGTTTAGCCATAGAAAGGGATTTCAATTCTTCTTTCTTCTTCTTCTGCAACTCAGCCTGTGCCAATGTGTTCTCCAACAGGTCCAGACGAGCTCCATGGCTAAAAAGAGTCTCATTGGTGGTCTTCGCCAGATCAGTTCTGGCCTTCTCTTCCCCCTTTTTAACTTCATCAAGGATAGATTAATTGCGGAAGCCTTTTTAACCGATATGTCTTTAGAAGAAATCCCTTTTCTAAGAGCACAAATTATAATCAAACAAGTATTAAAGAAAGCAATAAATAAGACCGTATATATAGTGGTTCGGATCTGAATATCCTACGTCCACTCTCCCTTGATCAAAGGGGTCTCACTATTAACCAACCAACCAACTATCTTACTGGAATTTCCGAAGTACCAGCACCTTCTTACAATCTCTTTAGATCTAACTCCGATCTAAAGACAGACTTACTCCAACCTTATCTAACAAGATGAACAGGTTGAGTATATAAACTCCTTACGAGTTGGATGAGTAATTAAGAACAAAGTGAGTGCAAATGCGTAGTGATCAAAAGCTTAGAATGCTATGTGCGCGTGTAGGGTCTCTAAAGCTTTTTCTTGAACTGCACTCTTGTATATATAGAGGGGATTAGGGCTAGCCGTTGGAGGACTAATCCAATCAGATCCTCTATATAAGGAAGCCTCAATCAATCAATTCCCTAATTGATTGATTGGGTTGGTGGGATCCTTGGATTGATTATCTTCAAATACTTTCCAATCCTGATCGTGTTGACTTGATTTGAATCACCAACGGTCAATAGCTTCCTCTGCCTAACTCTGATTCTCTCCAGAGAAGGCAGGACCAGACACCAGACAACCTCGGTGTCTTCTGGTCCTTATCTGGTGAACAACCAGAATACTCAGTAGAATAAGGGGATCAAACTGAGCATCTTTTGTTCCACCAGACTCGTCTGGTCCGGACTCGTCTGGTCTAGGGAAGGTCCTCTGCCTCTGGTCAAATCTCATCTGGTGAAGTCTTCTGGTGGAGTCCTCTGGTGAAGTCCTCTGGGGGGTCTTCTGGTGACTCTTCTGGTGAAGTCTTCTGGTCTGGCAGTTCCCCCTAGACTAAGTCCTAATCTAGATCATCATCTGGCTAACAGGTCCAGATGGTCCTATTACATCTTCTGGTTTGTTTTAACTCATCAAAACTAACAATTTTTATCCTAACAATTTCCCCCTTTTTGATGGAGTTAAAACATTACCAGAACTGATCAAAAGTAAACTTAAGCAAGAAAACAATAAAGGGATGAGACCTTAGAATAGATCTCATCAGGCAAATAATAAGACAACAAGGAGTTGTCTTTAGAACAAAGAAGATATGTATTTTTCCATTAATAATCAGAGGACAAAATAATTACAGATTACATTGAAGTTCATAGTCCTACTCTAGGCATATCTTCTGTTCTCTTTAGGGACAAGAAACCAGTCAAGGAACCTATCCTGGACGGCCTTCAACTCTGCAGAAGATGTTGGGGTGAAATTCACCAACACCTTGGTCTTGTAAAGCTTCTTCAGTTCTGCCCAATCCACCTGGTTCCCATTCATGGGAGTGTTAAGATAAGTAAATTCAGGAGCAGTCACCTCCAGGTTGAACTCAATGGTTGAATCCATCAGCTGCTTGTACAAGTCTGCATCATAGGCTTGCATCCAAGAATGGAAGGTTCTGTTGATCAGCTCATCATCTTCTGGTGCTGGCCTCTGGATATAATGCTGAATGAACCAGAGGGTCTTGGCTTCTCTCCATCTCTCAATCAGAGGATACGACACAGTAGAGTCAAAAGACCCTTCTGTCCGGAGTGGCAAGATGTTCATAACTTCCACAGGAGTTTTCCTCTTCTGACCTGAGCCACCTTCACCAGAAGGAATACCAGCTTCTCTGGCCTTCTTGTTCTGCCTCTTAACATATCTGAGCCTCTGCTCTTCATCTATGTTCTTCCTGATTCTGGCTTGCCTCTCTTCTGGAGTCTCTTCCTTGTATCTCTTCTCTGCTTCTTCGACAACAGATTCAAGGAAACTTTTCTTTACTTTTCTAATCTTCCTCTTAGCAGGACCAGGAATGGTAGAAGGATCCTGCTCAGCTTCAGATGACTCTTCTTCTGCAGCAAGCTGTTTAGCCATAGAAAGGGATTTCAATTCTTCTTTCTTCTTCTTCTGCAACTCAGCCTGTGCCAATGTGTTCTCCAACAGGTCCAGACGAGCTCCATGGCTAAAAAGAGTCTCATTGGTGGTCTTCGCCAGATCAGTTCTGGCCTTCTCTTCCCCCTTTTTAACTTCATCAAGGAGGGGCTCCACTACCTGCCTTATAAGATCAGGCAAGGCAGTGTTGGAGGAAGAGTGAAGATCACGCAGCTGCTTGGCTTCCTCCAGATAAGCCTTAGACTCTGTAACAAGTCTCTCTTGCTTCTCCAACATCTCCTGGAGGGAGTCTTTCAGCTTTGCAGTCTGAATCATCTGGCTGGCCATCTCCACCTTGAGAACAGAGACTGGCCTCAACTGCTCCAGCACGTGCTCCTGGAGCTGCTTCTGGCTGTGCATGATATCTAACTTGACAAATAAGCCATTAGCCTTGAATGAAGCTTTTACCTCTGCCAGAGAGGACTTGATCTGCTTCAGGAAGATTCTCCTCTCATGCTTGATCTGATGCTCTATCATAGCAGGGGCCATATGCTGGATTGCTTTGGAAAACCGCCCAATCTGCATAATTTGCTCATTGAAGAAAGCCTTCATCTTCTGGAGCACGGCATGAGTCATATCAAAGTCTTCCTCATCAGAGTACAACTCTGGAGGGAATGAGAAATGCGGACCAAAATTATAGGAGAAGCCCTCTGGAGTGAGCATGACACCTTTCTGGATAAGGAGAGTCTTGATGAGGATCTTGGCCGTCTCTGGTGTCTCCAACTCTGCTGGGTTTTGAATATTTAGCTTCTTCTTCAGCTCAATCTCCCAAGCAGTGAAGGTAGAGGGAGACATCTCCTCTAGCAGAAGCATGAGATCTTCAACATCCTGGAGTCTAGCCATACTCCAAACCTTGGCATCAGTCAGATCCGCCAGGAGGGGTGAGTGCTCCAACAAAATTGGAAACTGCTCTCTTAGCCAGAGCTGAGCACTCACACTCATACTCTGCCTAATGGGACCCATATCATCAGAAGAGAATATAAAGGGTTTGGGCCCAGAGGAATAGACTAATTGGAAAAATACATATCTTCTTTGTTCTAAAGACAACTCCTTGTTGTCTTATTATTTGCCTGATGAGATCTATTCTAAGGTCTCATCCCTTTATTGTTTTCTTGCTTAAGTTTACTTTTGATCAGTTCTGGTAATGTTTTAACTCCATCAAAAAGGGGGAAATTGTTAGGATAAAAATTGTTAGTTTTGATGAGTTAAAACAAACCAGAAGATGTAATAGGACCATCTGGACCTGTTAGCCAGATGATGATCTAGATTAGGACTTAGTCTAGGGGGAACTGCCAGACCAGAAGACTTCACCAGAAGAGTCACCAGAAGACCCCCCAGAGGACTTCACTAGAGGACTCCACCAGAAGACTTCACCAGATGAGATTTGACCAGAGGCAGAGGACCTTCCCCAGACCAGACGAGTCCGGACCAGACGAGTCTGGTGGAACAAAAGATGCTCAGTTTGATCCTCTTATTCTACTGAGTATTCTGGTTGTTCACCAGATAAGGACCAGAAGACACCGAGGTTGCCTGGTGTCTGGTCCTGCCTTCTCTGGAGAGAATCAGAGTTAGGCAGAGGAAGCTATTGACCGTTGGTGATTCAAATCAAGTCAACACGATCAGGATTGGAAAGTATTTAAAGATAATCAATCCAAGGATCCCACCAACCCAATCAATCAATTAGGGAATCGATTGATTGAGGCTTCCTTATATAGAGGATCTGATTGGATTAGTCCTCCAACGGCTAGCCCTAATCCCCTCTATATATACAAGAGTGCAGTTCAAGAAAAAGCTTTAGAGACCCTACACGCGCACATAGCATTCTAAGCTTTTGATCACTACGCATTTGCACTCACTTTGTTCTTAATTACTCATCCAACTCATAAGGAGTTTATATACTCAACCTGTTCATCTTGTTAGATAAGTTGGAGTAAGTCTGTCTTTAGATCGGAGTTAGATCTAAAGAGATTGTAAGAAGGTGCTGGTACTTCGGAAATTCCAGTAAGATAGTTGGTTGGTTGGTTGATAGTGAAACCCCTTTGATCAAGGGAGAGTGGACGTAGGATATTCAGATCCGAACCACTATATATACGGTCTTATTTATTGCTTTCTTTAATACTTGTTTGATTATAATTTGTGCTCTTAGAAAAGGGATTTCTTCTAAAGACATATCGGTTAAAAAGGCTTCCGCAATTAATCTATCTAGTGGGACCAACAAGTGGTATCACAGGGAATCCCAGAGCCATAGCAATGGTTGGGTCCTGATCTGTATGGGTTTGGGGAGGGTTGGTGTTTTGTGAAGGAGAGGTGGTAGGAAGGGGTTGTTCTGCACCAGAAGAGGAAGGAATATCTGGTACAGAGTGTGCAGGAGGGATCTGGGAGGTGGAAGAGTTTGAAGGGGGGACTTCTGCACCAGAGGAGGTTGAGGGTACCTCTGGTACAGAAGGTGGGGGAGAGGGGTTAGTGGGAAGATGTGTTTGGGAGTGTGGGGGAGAAGATGTATGAGCAGGAATGGTAGAGGGTGTAAAGACAGGGGTATCTGGGATAGTCTGCTCTGGTGGAAGAGTGGGGTTACCATAGGCAAATGGGGTTTGGGGAATGTTATCTGGGGGAGAGGTGGAAGGGGAAACAAGATTTATGGGGGGAGAAGATAGAATGGAGGGATTTACCTCTGCTGGGTCAACACCAGCAGGTATAGCCGTCTCTGGAGCATCCTCCATCAACTGGGAGGCCTCATCAATGGCCTTCTCCAAGGCCTCTCCAAGATCAGATCCAGAATCAGGATCTTGAAGAAGGGCTCTCTTGGCCTTGGATTTCCTCACAAGAGGCACTTCCTCTTCTTCCTCTTCTTCTTCTGATGGCTCATCCACCAGAAGGGTTTTCTTGGCCTTCCTGATAATCTTAGACTTTTTAGCAGAGCCTCTCCTGGCCTCCTCTGGCCGCTTCCTCTTGGCTGCTCCAGCCTTCTTTACAGCTTTATCATCACCCTTCTTCTTAAGCACATCAAGAAGGGGAATCTGGTCCTCCTCTGAGGAACCAGAAAAGGCAACGGTCGAAGAACCAGTTGCTTCAGCAGCTTTCTTCCGTGTCTTCTGCTGCTGCTGCTGCTTTCTCTGCCCCTTAGGAGGTGAGGGAATAGATTGAATAGGAGGGGCAGGGATGGCTTGCTCTCCATCAGAGTCGGCATGGCCGTGGAGAGAACCATCCTTGGAGAAGAGGATCTTGGACTTGTGATAACTGTGGCACCAAGATGACTTCCACTTCTTCTCTGGAAGGAAAGAATCCAGAATAAGAGTTAACTTAGTCCCCAAAGAGACATTTGCAGTGAAACAGAACTGCAACTCCCCTGGTCTGGATGGGCACGGCTCCTTCTTCACCTTCAGCCTGTTCTTCCTCAACACGTCCCAGAAGAACTCCGCCCAATTACATTGCACACCATCATATAAAGCCCTCATCACACACATCCTACCATTGAAAATGGCATCTGTGCTGTGATTCTCACACATAAGTACTTTTACCACGATATCGAACAACACCTTGAACTTCTGCCTTAAATGCTTATCCACAAAGCCCTTTGTGATGTTCTGGCAGGAAGAACGAGCAAAAATCTTGAATGATCCAACGATATCATCCTCCTTGTATGTCAACGGATCCACTCCCACCGCAGAAATGTTCTCGAACAAAGCGCAGAAATTGTGCTTAGAAAACACCAAATCATCTTCACCAATCTTTGAAGAGATGTAATCCTCATGAATCTTCATGCGAACCAGAAACTGGGCCGCATAACCGTCAAGGGTGCGAAAATCCTTGGGAACAGTGGAGATCAACTTCTCCACCCCTGCATTCTGGAACATCTCCAGAACCGACAGCACAACTGGATTCTTGGTGGTATAAAAGTCCACCACCATCTCCGTCTTAAGCTTTTTCATCATCAGGACATGATCGAAGTTGCACGGAGGAGCCATTACTGTGAAAGAGAGAGAGAGAGAGAAAATGCTTTGCAGAGAGAGGTTAGGGTTTGAAAGTATAGAAACGTGAAAGGACAGATTGAAAACAAAATTGATTTAAATAGAGTAATACGCGTGGCTTGAAAATTAAATGAAGTGTGAACGCGTGTTATTTCAAATTCAATTTAGGAAACAAAATCAATTTTAGCATTGATTGACATTTTGCACAGTGATTAAATCTGATGGCCACGATGAAGGGCAAGATACAGATTTAATCTGGTGCGTTGGCATAGTCATTGGGACTGGGCATAAAGGGGTTTTGTGGCAGTCAAGAGAAAAAGCGAAATGATTGCCTAGGCCCTATACCCTAGTCTTAAATACACTCTAAAGTTGAAACGTTTTGAGTGTATTTACTAATTTAAAAAGTGTATCCCAATGATCAGAGGCCAGAGAAGTAAATGCATACCTGTCACCTGATATTGTAACCAGATGAAACCACAGCTACATCTCCTCTGATGGAGCTCATCTGGTTCTGGTCAGAGAAGATTTTGGACAAATGACTCAGCACCTCATCTGGGACAAGTGTCACCTGGTGCATACCTCATCTGTTGCCTTCTCTGATATATCTAATCTGCAGGTATGTTAGCTCAAGAAAATAAATATATGAAGAAAAGTAATGAAACAAGGATACTTCTCTGATGTTCCCCCTAAAACAAATCTGTCTCTGGATCCAACAAACCTAACTCAAAAGCTAACTCTCTGAATCTGGTCTCAGCCAAAGGCTTGGTTAAAATATCTGCTCTTTGCCTCTCTATTGCAATCTTTTCCATCCTTATATCTCCCTTCTCAACATGATCTCTGATAAAATGATGCCTTATATCAACATGTTTACACCTGGTATGAAGAACTGGATTCTGGGTAATGGCAATGGCACTATTACTATCACAAAAAATAGGAATATCCTTGGCTCTAACCTGGTAATCCCTAAGCTGTTGACTAATCCAGAGAAGCTGTGAGCAACAGCTCCCTGCAGCCATGTACTCTGCTTCTGTTGTTGATGTAGCAACTGAAGTCTGCTTCTTGGAAAACCAGGATACCAATTTATTCCCTAAAAATTGGTATGTTCCACTTGTAGATTTCCTATCTATTCTGCACCCACCATAGTCTGAATCTGAATAACCACTCAATTCTAAATTGTCATCTGCAGGATACCATAATCCTAAATTCACAGTTCCCTTGAGATATTTCAAAATCTTCCTAGCTGCTTCCAAGTGACTCTTCTTGGGGTTAGCTTGAAATCTGGCACAAACTCCAACAACAAAGGTAATATCTGGTCTGCTTGCAGTCAGGTATAGAAGAGAACCAATAAGTGCTCTGTACTGAGTCTGGTCCACACTCTCTCCAGACTCATCTGGATCCATGTTGAAATTTGTCATCATAGGGATCTTGGCTGCCTTGCTAGATCCTATTCCAAATTTCTCTAACATGTTTCTGGTGTACTTAGCTTGATTAATAAAAATTCCCTTCTCTGATTGCTTAACCTGCAAACCCAAAATGTAATTCAATTCTCCCATCATGGACATCTCAAACTGTCCCTGCATGAGGTCACCAAACTTCTCACACAGCTTCTTGTTAGGGGATCCAAATATGATGTCATCAACATATATTTGGACCAGAAGAATGTCCTTTCCTTCTTCTTTCCTAAACAAGGTTCTATCAATCTTACCTTTAGTAAAACCATTGTCCAGAAGAAATTGAGATAGAGTGTCATACCATGCTCTGGGTGCCTGCTTCAGCCCATAAAGAGCTTTCTTAAGCTTAAACACCTTGTCACCTTGTTCAAAACCAGGAGGTTGTTCCACATACACTTCCTCAATGAGAATCCCATTAAGAAAGGCAGATTTCACATCCATCTGGTATACTTTGAACTTCATGTGAGCAGCATATGCTAAGAACAATCTGATAGCTTCTAGTCTGGCAACAGGAGCAAATGTCTCATCATAGTCTATTCCTTCAGACTGAGAATAGCCCTGGGCCACTAGCCTTGCCTTGTTCCTAGTAATGACATCATTCTCATCTTTCTTATTTTTGAAAACCCACTTAGTGCCTATCACCTTTTGATGTCTTGGTCTGTCTACCAGCTCCCAAACATCCTGTCTGGTGAATTGATTCAATTCCTCCTGCATAGCAACAATCCAATTTGAATCTTTCAGTGCCTCCTTGATGTTCTTAGGCTCAATCAAGGACACATAGCAACTGAATAAGACAGCTAAGTTAAGAGATCTCCTAGTCTGGACACCCTTAGTTGGATCTCCAAGGATTAGGTCATTGGGGTGATCAACCAGGGTCCTCCTTCCCGTGGTCTTGCCTGGTTGATCATCTTCTGCAGTACCTTGGTGATTATCACCACCTGCAGAAGAGCTTCCCCCTACAGGAGTTCCAACCTCTTCTGGTTCTGCTCCTTGTGAAGGCTGCTGCTTCAGAGAACCAGGAGATGGGTCATCATCTGAATCTGAATCTGAATCAAGTACAGGTGGATTGACTTTGATTACTCTGGGAGTAGTCTGATTCTGGGTCTCATCAGAAGACTTAGCTTCCACCTTTAACTCAAAAGCAGATTCATCAAAAACAACATGAGGTGTTTCCTCCACACAAAGTGAATTCTTATTAAAAACTCTAAAAGCTTTACTGGTGCTGGAATATCCCAAAAATATTCCATCAGCCACTTTAGCATCAAAGGTTCTTAATTTAGATTTCCCATTGTCATGGATGAAACACTTACATCCAAAAACATGAAAATATGAAACAGATGGGGTTTTACCTTTCCATACCTCATATGGGGTCTTATTGTGTCTCTGGGCAATCAGGCACCTGTTCTGAGTGTAGCAAGCTGTATTGATGGCCTCTGCCCAAAATCTCTGTGGAGTGCTGTACTCTGCCAGAAGTGTTCTTGCAGCTTCTTTGAGAGTCCTATTCCTCCTTTCTGCAACTCCATTTTGTTGAGGTGTTCTGGCAGCAGATGTCTCATGAAAAATCTCATGATCCTTGCAGTAATCTGCAATATGTGAATTCAAAAACTCTGTTCCTTTGTCACTTCTGATCCTGACTATGCTCTGGTTCTGCTCATTCTGAATCTGCTTGAAGAACTCTGGCAGCTTAGTCATAGTTTCATTTTTCTTAAACAAGAACACTACCCAAGTGTATCTTGAAAAGTCATCTACTATTACTAAGGTGTACTTCCTTCCACTGAAACTAAGAGGAGAAACAGGTCCAAACAGGTCCATGTGAAGTAGTTGAAGTACTCTGGTTGTGGTTGTGCTCTGGACATCCTTAAAGGAAGTCTTGGGTTGTTTACCCTTCTGGCATGAACCACAAACCTGATCCTTCTTAAACACTTCATTAGGAAGACCTCGAATGAGACCTTTTCTGGCAATCTTGTTCAATGTTTTGAAGTTAAGATGACACAATCTCTTGTGCCAAATCCAGCTGTTCTCTGCAGATCCTTTAGCAACCAGGCAAGCATTCCTTGGGCAACTGCTAAAATCTGCAAGGTAAATGTTACCCTTCCTCAAGCCTATTAGCAAAATATCATTATAATCAGAAGAGAAAACAGTGCATGAATCACTAGAAAACTTCACTGAGTATCCCTTGTCACAGAATTGGGATACTGAAAGCAGATTATGCTTGAGTCCTTCTACGTAGTAGACTTCATCTACAGATACTCCATTGAAGGTCAACTTTCCAACTCCTCTGGTGACTCCATAGTTGTTGTCACCAAACATCACTCTTGGTCCATTTAATGGCTTGAAATCTTGGAGATTATCCTTTTGGAAGGTCATGTGCTTGGAACATCCACTATCAATGTACCAGACATGATTGCTTGAAAATCCTTTCTCCAATGGACTCTTATCTACCTGCAGAGAGATCAATTAGGTCCCCTACTAGTGCTGGGTCCTGATTGGTTAGTTGCAGGTTTTGTAGGAATCCATAGATAAAGATCATCCCTTGATGGATGAGGAGATCTTATCTTTCTTCCAAATCTATCTACCAGTACATGTCCTCTTACTATGACATATTGAGCTACTGGTCTGATAAGGACACCTTTCTTATAAATAGGTCTGGTGTACCTTTTCTCAAATCTGGCCTTTGGAATGGCCTGCCTCAAAGACATGGTCTTAAAGGTCTGGTTATAAGGGTACATCCTAGAAGAACCATCTCTGGTGTCATAACTACCCAGATCAGTTGGTTTTCTATAGATGGGTCTGGAAGACCTCCTCTGGTTCTGATAATTAGACTTGTTCTGGTGATTATAGTTCCTTTGAGTATACCTATTCTGGAATTGATTCCTCTGAGAAAATTGTCTCTGGGGTACCTGGTTCTGTTGAACATTGTTCCTTCTCTGGTAGTTGTTACTCTGATTGGTATTCCCCTTCCTTGAGTGTTTCCTTTGAGGTCCCCTAATCTGTTTAGGTTCCCTTTGAGGATTTCTCTGGGGTCCTCCAATTTGAGTAATTCCTACTCCTTGGGACTCATTGTTCACAGAACCATCAATCTTTAATGGTTCCCCTTTTTGACACTTATTCTCTAGCATCTTCTCTTCCAGAACAGTCAACTCTTCTGGACCATTTGTTATGTGATTAACAGAGTGATTCCTTTTCCAATCAGGATTGTGAACCACCTTGTAACCATTACCAGTTAAGTCTTTATCATTCCAGATTTCTACCAATTTACCAGCTCTTACAGACTTGTCTTTATTATAAAGGTATTTATGAGTTTTAGTGGTAATTCCAGAATATCCTAAACCACTCTTATCACAAATGCGCTGAGAAGACTCTGATATGATAGATACAACAGATGGTATCTTGGGAGCTTCTCTGGGCATAGGTATCTCCTCTATGTTGTGAGCAACTTGTTTTCCCTTGATAAGTGTCTGGTATTTGGCTCTGAGTTTAGTGATCTCATCCTCTTGAGAATTCCTTTCTTTCATGAGTTGATCTACCAGAGTATCTCTTTCTGTGATCTTATCCTGAAGTTCAGAGACTTCTTTGGAATGATCTTTCATGAGTTCTCTGGTGGATTTGTGCTCATGAGAGAGTGATTGAACTTCAGCTCTGAGCCTACCATTCTCTTTCTCAAGTTTTTGACAAAGTTGGACACAATTTTGGAGATCTGATAGCATTTGTTGCATATCAGACTCTCTGGAGTTACCAGATGAATTAGAGGATTCAGTACATTTGGAATTAGATAAAACTAGAGTAGTTTCATTTACCTCAGTGATGTCTGCCATGAGACACACATCATCATCTGATCCAAAGTCAGAAGAAGAAGAACTGGAACTAGTATCCTCCTCCTCTGCTTCTGCCAGCAGTGCTCTCTTATCTGCATATCTCCTATCTCTCTTGATTCTTTTCTCTTCTCTTTCCCTAGGAGTAAGCTGAGGACAATCATAACTGTAGTGACCAGTCTTGTTGCATGTGTAGCAGGCATTGTCTCCTCTGGGACTAGGACTTGGCTCTCTCCTCCTCTGGTTGTAGTCTGATCTGGCTGGACTACTTTCTCTCCTCTGGTAGTCAGGTCTGCCAGAGCTACCATCCCTCCTCTGATAATCTGATCTCCCAGAGTTGCCAGGGTTGTCATCTCTCCTCCTCTCTGGAGTTCTGAATCTGGTCTCCCTTGAGTCTCCAGATGTCTTCTCCTTCTCTGCAGGCTTGAAAGAACTCTTTCTATCTCTGGAAGATTCCTTCCAATGCCTTTTGTACCTGCCATACTTAGAACTCATTTTATCTAATTTTCGAGTTAGAAGTGCTACCTGCTCCTTGAGGCTCAAGTCATCTGCAGTAGACTCCTTTGGCTTGACATCAGATTTGATGGTTGAAGAGAATGCAACACCTTTCTGACCAGAAGAGGAAACCTCTTCTTTTTGATCCTCCTCTTGAAGATCATACTCATACGCTTTGAGATCAGACAACAGAAGATGATGATCCAGAGTATTGAGATCCTTGTTGTCCTTGATCACAGTGACTTTAATTCTCCACCCGCTTGTTAGAGAACGCAAGATTTTACTATTAATCTCTTTTTCAGAGTAGGTCTTACCTAAGGCACTAGCCTTGTTTAGAAGGTTTGTGAGACGCATGTCCAGCTGGTCAATGGTCTCGTCTGGTTTCATCTTGAAGGTGTCAAACGAGTGTTGAACAGCTTGGAGCTTGTTGTCTTTGATCTTCTCTGTTCCCTCACAGAGAAGTGCGAGTTTGTCCCACATCTCCTTGGCAGTGGCACACGTTCTGACCTTTTCAATCACCTCTTTTGTAAGTGTGTTGATGATCTCTGTTCTTGCCACCTGGTCCAAGTTGTAGAGCTTTCTTTCATCATTATCAAGCTCATCTCTTTTTTTGAGAATTCTTTGCCTGGGGACTCTATCCTCGGCAGTTTTTTGAGCAGCTTCACTTGTTTCTTCTCTGGACTCAGACCTGCCACTATCAATAGGAGTCCAATAAAATTTAATGGGGCCACTTTCAACCACATCTAACATGCGGTGGTGAATAGCTCCAAGATGATTACTCATCATGAAACTCCAGTGGCTATAATCCTCGAACGAGAATTCTGGCAGTTTGCGACTCTTATAAGAAGATTTCGAAGACATATTTACTAAAATAAGGATTTATCTAGATTTTGAACAAAAACAATAAATGAGCAATGGATCTGCCCGGTGACCACCAAAAGCTTTTCAAAGCAGTGGTCGTTGGACACACTGCTCTGATACCACTTGTTGGTCCCACTAGATAGATTAATTGCGGAAGCCTTTTTAACCGATATGTCTTTAGAAGAAATCCCTTTTCTAAGAGCACAAATTATAATCAAACAAGTATTAAAGAAAGCAATAAATAAGACCGTATATATAGTGGTTTGGATCTGAATATCCTACGTCCACTCTCCCTTGATCAAAGGGGTCTCACTATCAACCAACCGACCAACTATCTTACTGGAATTTCCGAAGTACCAGCACCTTCTTACAATCTCTTTAGATCTAACTCCGATCTAAAGACAGACTTACTCCAACCTTATCTAACAAGATGAACAGGTTGAGTATATAAACTCATTACGAGTTGGATGAGTAATTAAGAACAAAGTGAGTGCAAATGCGTAGTGATCAAAAGCTTAGAATGCTATGTGCGCGTGTAGGGTCTCTAAAACTTTTTCTTGAACTGCACTCTTGTATATATAGAGGGGATTAGGGCTAGCCGTTGGAGGACTAATCCAATCAGATCTTCTATATAAGGAAGCCTCAATCAATCAATTCCCTAATTGATTGATTGGGTTGGTGGGATCCTTGGATTGATTATCTTCAAATACTTTCCAATCCTGATCGTGTTGACTTGATTTGAATCACCAACGGTCAATAGCTTCCTCTGCCTAACTCTGATTCTCTCCAGAGAAGGCAGGACCAGACACCAGGCAACCTCGGTGTCTTCTGGTCCTTATCTGGTGAACAACCAGAATACTCAGTAGAATAAGGGGATCAAACTGAGCATCTTTTGTTCCACCAGACTCGTCTGGTCCGGACTCGTCTGGTCTAGGGAAGGTCCTCTGCCTCTGGTCTGATCTCATCTGGTGAAGTCTTCTGGTGGAGTCCTCTGGTGAAGTCCTCTGGGGGGTCTTCTGGTGACTCTTCTGGTGAAGTCTTCTGGTCTGGCAGTTCCCCCTAGACTAAGTCCTAATCTAGATCATCATCTGGCTAACAGGTCCAGATGGTCCTATTACATCTTCTGGTTTGTTTAACTAATCAAAACTAACAATTTTTATCCTAACAAATACCTAATTCTTTGCAATAATCAGATATAATAGAATTAATGAATTCAGTGCCCTTATCTGATCTTATCTTTACAATGTTCATGCTCTTTTCATTGCTAACTTTCTTCAGGAGCTCTGGCAGCCTCAGTTGAGTCTCCTTTTTGCTTGCTAGGAATATCACCCATGTGTACCTGGAGAAATCATCAACAACAACAAGTGTATATTTTCTCCCATTGATACTTACAGGGGTTACTGGACCAAAAAAATCCATATGTAACAGTTGAAGTATTCTGTCAGTAGAGGTTGCTACTTTGCTCTTGAAAGATGCCTTTACTTATTTTCCCTCCTGACAGGCTTTGCAGATATGTTCTTTGTTGTATACTTCATTTGGCATTCCTTCTACCAGTCCATGTCTTGCTATCCTGTTCATCATCTTGAAGTTCAGATGACTTAGCCTTTTGTGCCATAACCAATTAGTGTTAGTTGAGCTCTTAGCAATAAGACATGCATTTGGTGAGCAAGACTTCCAATCTGCAAGATAGACATTTCCCTTTCTTGACCCAGTTAGTCGTACCTGTTGTGAAGATATATTCTTGACAAAACACAGGTTACATGAAAACTCAACACTGTATCCTTTATCACAGAATTGACTAATGGACAGAACATTATGCTTAAGTCCACTGACAAAGGATACATTGCTTACTCTTACTGAGCCAATGATTAAAGTACCATAACCTTTAGTGGCTCCCTGTGAGTTGTCACCAAAGATGACTTGTGGACCTTCTTTCTCAACAAATCTGTCAGGAGATCTTTGTTGCAAGTCATGTGCCTAGAACATCCACTGTCCAAGTACCAGACTGAAGATCTTTTTTTTTTTGGCTTGCCTTTCCTTTCTTTATTTTATGCTCAGTTGAGGGCAATCATATTGAAAATGCCCAATCTTCTTGCACTGAAAACACCTGTTGGCATCATCATTCTTTTCCTCAGTGGACTCTCTGGTCTTTGATGATGATCCTTCAGCCTTGGTGTAATTCTTGTATTCCTTCTTCTTTTCCAGCTCAGATGAGCTTTTCTCTCCTTCTCTGGTGGTCTTTTGTGGATAACTTCTACCTTCCCTGTTATCCCTGTAAAATCTTTTATACTTGCCAAAGCGGCTGTTAAGTTGTTCAAACCTTCTAGCCATCAGGCTGAGTTCCTCATGCATCTCAGCCTTGCTTTGAGACTTGCTTGCCTTTGTACTCTTCTGAGGCTTTGGGGATTTTGGCTCAGACTCCTTGGCTTTGAAGGCTACTCCCTTCTCAGCTGAGGTCTCATCAGGAGCCATTTTCCTGTTCAGATCAAACTCATAAGCCTTGCGTTCAGAGAATACCTGTTGCATAGACATGCTGGATAGATCCTTGGTATTCTGCATCATCACAGAGTACACATCCCATCTTGAGGTTAGACGTCTCAGGATCTTTAAGGCAACCTCCCTTTTGGTATAGACTTTTCCCAGAGAGTTTATCTCATTCATGATGTCAGTGAACCTCCCATCAAGCTGGTCAATGGTCTCAGTGGGCTCCATGGTGAACTGCTCATACTTTTGAACAGCTACTAAAAGCTTGTTCTCCTTTATCTTGTCAGTTCCTTCACACATGAGAGCAAGAGTGTCCCATAGTTCCTTTGCAGTTTTGCAGTGGATCACTCTTCCCATTACAGAATTTGGAATGGTGGTGTAGAGAATGTTCATGGCTATGAAGTTGAGGTTGTTTCTCCTCCTCTCATCTGCAGTGAAGTTATCTTCATCCTTGGGCCATTCTTCTCTAGGATCTGCAATAGTTTCAGCTGTAGTTCTGGGGTTATGTGTTATAAAAACAAATGGACCTTTAGTAATAACCCTCAACATTTCATCATGCACACAGGCAAGATGAGCTCTCATTCTGATCTTCCAGAAGTCATAGTTTTCCACTGAGAGTTGTGGAAGCTTGTGATGAGACATATGGTTCAAGGGATTAACTCCCATGTTGTTCTCTGCTGGTGGTGCTACCCTAGCTGCATTGTCAGCCATAGTATAAAAATAAGTTTATCAAGAGATCAATTCAGGTGACCTTGAAAAAATACCTTTAAGCACAAGGTATACTTAGAACAATGGTCTTTTGAACCACTGCTCTGATACCAATTGTTGGTCCTGAAATGAGTAAACAGGTGTATGGGAGGGGGAATACACCTGTGGTTACAAATTAAAACTTCTTATAAAACTTATCAGGTTACTTAAGACAATAGCTCGTCAGTGGATTTGAGGTCTGCTGAGAGTTACTTTGTGAAAGCTTACTGAGATAATACCTCCACTGAAAGCTCAAGACTTTCAGTTGAACTACTATCTAATTAGCTTTCAGATGCGGATTAGTGAGCCCTTTAGAAAACTCATTTTACTTTGATAAACTTTGAGATTAACACACACTTAGGAAAGCAGATAATAAGAACACAAGGTATAAAGTGGTTCAGAGATGAAACTCCTACGTCCACTGTCCTGATCAAACTGGAGAATTCTTTTCACTTGGAATTCCTTGTGTTATAGTGCCAAGGTGCACTGATCAACTAATCCTCTCTTAGGATGATTGATCACTAGGAAATTCCAGGTCCTAGTTCCCAAAACAAACCAGCTTTCAGACTGATACAACAATTAGCTTACTAACACCACTTAACACTAGCTCTCAACCTAAACACTGAGTAGGGTTTTGAGTAGGGTTTTGGTTCCAACTATTTTGAGATAATCCTTACAAGTTTAGCTCAAGGCTTAGGATTGGATTATCTCTTTTTAAGATTTGGATATAGCTTTTAAGCTTGGTTACAGAAGCTTTTCAAAGATTGATTTGAGATCGAGGTATCATCAAGTGAAAATAAAGGAAAGCGATATTCCGAAGACAGCTTTCAGGACTCGATATGGTCATTATGAGTTCGTGGTGCTACCATTTGGACTCAGTAATGCACCAGCTATTTTTATGGATTTGATGAATCGAGTATTTCATCAATATCTGGATCAATTTGTGATCGTTTTCATTGATGATATTCTGGTGTATTCGAGGAATCAAGAGCAGCATGCGCAACATCTTCGGATTACACTAGAAATCCTGAGAAAGGAAAAATTGTATGCTAAATTCAAGAAATGTGAATTTTGGCTGGATAAAGTGGTATTTCTTAGACATACGGTTTCAGCCCTGGGAATAGAAGTTGACCCAACAAAGGTAGAAGCTGTAAACCAATGGAAGACACCAACTAATGTAAACGAAGTCAGGAGTTTTCTTGGTTTAGCCGAGTTTTCTTGGTTTAGCCGGGTATTATCGAAGATTCATTGAAGGGTTTTCTCGGATTGCAAAACCTTTGACTCAGTTGACTCGGGAAGAAACAAAGTTTGAATGGACAAAAGAATGTGAAAGGAGTTTTCAAGAACTAAAGCAAAGATTAACAACGGCCCCAGTTCTTACAATTCCTGAAGGTACAGAAGGATTTATTGTGTACAGTGATGCTTCTAAACAAGGCTTGGGATGTGTACTTATGCAAAATGGGAAAGTAGTAGCGTACGCATCAAGACAATTAAAACCACATGAGCAGAACTATCCTACGCATGATTTAGAGCTAGCAGCAGTTGTGCATGCACTCAAGATTTGGAGACATTACTTGTATGGAAGTAAATGCCAGATTTACACAGATCATAAGAGTTTGAAGTATATCTTCGAACATAAGGAATTGAACATGAGGCAAAGGAGATGGTTGGAGTTGGTGAAAGATTATGATTGTGAGATATTGTATCATCCGGGAAGGGCAAATGTAGTAGCAGATGCCTTAAGTCGCAATGGAAAGATCAATGCCTTGGTTGTGAAACCAACACTGAAGGAAAGAATAGCAAAAGCTCAATATGACGATGCATTCTTAGAAAAGATAAAACAAAAGATCAAGGAAGGAAAAGCAAAAGAATTTTCAGTACGTGAAGATGGTACATTGGTATGTCGAGGAAGAATATGTGTCCCAGAAAAAGAAGAACTCAAGAAGGAAATATTAGAAGAAGCACATTCTACACCATATACAGTTCATCCTGGAGGAACAAAGATGTATCAAGAATTAAAGAAGTTGTTCTGGTGGAGAAATATGAAGAGGGATATTGGAAATTTCGTACAGAAATGTTTGACATGTCAGCAGGTAAAAGCTGAACATCAAAGACCATCGGGATTGCTGAAACCACTTGAGATTCCTGAATGGAAATGGGAACACATTACGATGGATTTTGTGGTAGGATTGCCCAAGTCAATACAAGAAAATGAAGCTATTTGGGTAATTGTTGACAGATTGACCAAGACGGCACATTTTCTACCAATAAAGATGACGTTCACATTGGATAAATTGGCTCAGATTTATATTAAAGAAATTGTCCGATTACATGGAGTTCCAGTTTCTATTGTGTCAGATATAGAGATCCACGATTTACATCGAAATTCTGGTACAGTCTTCAAGAAGCTTTGGGGTACTAAGTTGGAATTCAGTACAGCTTTTCATCCTCAAACAGATGGTCAATCGGAAAGAACAATTCAAACTTTGGAAGATATGTTGAGAGCTTGTATCATCGATTTTGGAGGAAGTTGGGAAAGATACATACCTTTAGTGGAATTTACCTACAACAATAGTTATCAAGCTACAATTGAAATGGCACCGTACGAAGCATTGTACGGAAGGAAGTGCAGATCTCCACTATGCTGGGATGAAATTGGAGAAAAGAAATTGTTAGGACCGGAATTGGTGGAAGAAACTAACAAAGTAGTAAAGAAGATTAAAGAAAAGATGCAAGCAGCTCAAGATCGACAGAAAGCGTATGCGGATAGGCGAAGGAAAGAATTAAGTTTTGAGATTGAAGACAAGGTATTCTTGAAGGTATCTCCAATAAAAGGAATTTTTCGCTTCGAAAAAAGAGGAAAGTTGAAGCCTAGATATATTGGACCTTATGAGATATTGGAAAGAGTTGGAGATTTAGCTTATAGATTGGCGTTACCACCATCATTGGCAGGAGTACACGATGTATTCCATATCTCGATGCTCCGAAAGTACATACCTGACCCTACCCACATAGTAAACCAATTTGAATTAGAACTGGATACCGACTTAACCTATGAGGAGATTCCCACAGCCATACTTGATAGAAAACTTCATAGGTTAAGGAATAGAGATATCCCTATGGTTAAGATCCAGTGGAATAGACATGGAATGGAAGAAGCTACGTGGGAGCGAGAGGACGAAATCTTAGCCAAATACCCTTACCTCAATAATCCTGGTAACACTTGAAATTTCGAGGACGAAATTTATTTAAGGGGGTTAGACTGTAATACCCTAGACTTTCATGACCTTATTTGCTTTACTAAATGCTTTATAATTCTATATGAATCTATGTGATGCATTTACATCCAAAATTCATGCCAAGGCACGTTTATGTGTTTTATTTACTCGATACTTACAATTAACATATTATTTGCTCAATACATGCTTATTCTTGAAACTTTATAATTTTTATATGTTCTTTATTTTATGTCTTAAAGTATTTGATATAGAAATTAATATAGTCCTTAAGTCTAGTATTTTATTTTACACGTTATAAGTTGAAAAATGAACGTTTCTTCAAGAAACGAATTACGTATCGATTGCTCGATATTTTTTTATGATTAGTATATAGACTTTATAATTTATTTAGAGCCTTAGAAGAGTTTTAATTTTATTTTATAAGATAGTATAAGTAATTTTATGCATAATATACCTTAAAAGCATTAAATAAATTAGAAAATCATAATTTCTTTTATTTTATTTATTAAATTCAAAGCCTACAAGTGTCTTAACTACAAGACACAAGAATTCTCTTGAATTATCCTCAAAATTTCGTCCAATATGAGGAAAGGAGGAAGATTGGTGAAACTTCATGAATTAAGGTCAAAGTTAGTAGCATAAAAGTCAAAATTAGCAACTAATACTAAGTTGCCATGTGTTTAATGCTTAACCTCCAAGATTATCCAATTTCCTCCACATTTTTCTTCAAAGTTGGCCAAGAGAAGGAAGGGAGTAGCCTCCAAGGTTGAATTCTCCTATAAATACATAAGCTTGCATGCAAAAATAAGCATAAGAAAAAAATTTAAAGAAAATTTCACAAATACTACTACTCTTATACTTAGAAGTTGAGAAAGGAGAAGAAGAGATTTCTTTTAGCTACCTATCTCTAAGTAAGCTTCTCTTCTTGATTGAGTAATTATTTAAGTGGTAGTATTGTTGGGACATTGTCAATTTTGATTAAGATCCCAAAGCCCCTGAAAAGATGATTGCCTTAATCTGTCTTTGTCAGGCTAGTCTTGGTTGGGATTAGTAAGTTATTTTACACTTCACAGGTACTCAGTGAGAGGAGAACTCACTGGAGACAATCAAGACTCAGAGCCTGAAGACGAAGAGCACCATCCTGAACTTATGGTAGTCTTCTAAGCTGGCTGAGTAAGTGTCAGTGATGAAGAGTATGACCCTGAGGTCACTACTAACTCAGTCCTGAAGGGAACAGGATGTCACTGAGTTAATGGGAAGACTTGGAGTAGAGCCAAGCAATGCAAAAGGAATTTCAGCGTCAGGACAAGACCGGTGAGCTCAAGACAAAATGAACTTAATAAGACAAGCCTGAAGCTCAGGAATAAGTTCTGACATTCTCACCAACCTGATGACGTGGACCAATCCGAGGAGGACACGCACGTACGGAACCTGACATGAAGACTGAATTCAGACTGCATATTCAACGGGCAAGCATTTAATGTGCATTTAATGCAAATACCAAATCCATGCAAGGACGGCTACTGCATGAAGATATGTCCGTTTGAAGCCACTCTACATAGATGACTAGAAGGCTATCTCTCCAATGGATAGTTATTCGAATCACCTATAAATACAGAATGCCTTGAACCCATTCAAGGTTACGGGAAATTTCCAAGCCAGAAATTACTCAAACTCTCAAGCAATCAAAGCATTAAGTCCTTAAGAGAAGCACTCGAAAACATTCAAATTTCCCAAGTGTTTCTTAGCAACTGAGAGTTATTCTGTATTCCAAGAGCTAAATAGAATTATCTTAAGCTTAGAGAGATTATCCAATCCTTAGCATAGCTTTGCCTTGTAAGGATAATCTCAACCTAGTTGGAATCCAAACTGAAACCAAAACCCTAAGTTAGGCTTGTTGGGAGTAAGTCAGTTAGAGTGTTAGTAAGTGGAGTTGTATAGATCAGTGAGGTTAGCTGGTCTTGGTGCACCTTGGCACGTTAAAAACAAGAATCCCTTGAGTGGATTTCCTGTTAAGTCAGGCCGTGGACGTAGGAGCTTGAGACTCTGAACCACGTTAAACTCCTTGTGTTCTTACTGCTTTGATATTGTGCATACTTGCCATATTACTTGTTCATTCATTGCATTCAAGTTTATCAGGCCTGAATCAATCAGGCTGATCTTCAAAAGAGCACTGCCCTACTAAACACTCTTCAGTTTTGAGTAAAATAAGTTTTTCAGAAAGCAAACTAAACAAGACTTTAAACTTTCAGGGCTCAAACATTTCCGCACTGAACTTGAACTGATAGTTAGCCAACTGACCTGCACCAAGTGTAGTCAGTAGGTGTGTTATCAGCTCCTAGTTCTTTACCACTCTGAGCAAAGGGGACTCAGTCAGTTTTAAGGTTGAAAAATTGGTATACGTGTATTCCCCCCCCCCCCCATACACGTATTCCTCAGTCTTGTACCGGGACCAACAAGTATGAAGTTTATGCATGATATGTGAATTAATTGATAGGAAAATGGGTTTTGATGAGTAAATTGCATGTTATCCATGTTTTACTTCATGTTTGAATGTTTAATTCAATTTATTCATGAGTTATGATCAAAATCATGTTTATTATTTGATTATATATGCTTTAGAAGTAGAAATCATGAAATTATATGGTCTAAAGTGAGTTTAAGATGTTATGTTCTTCATATATGCATGAAAACCGAAAATCTGGACAACTTGTGAAGGAATTTCGTTTTTGATCCAATTTGTCGATGGAAAATTCTGAAATTTTTATATGTGAAGTAGACTTGTGAAGGAACTTAGGTTTAAAATTTCATAATTTTTGGACTGGTATTCAATTCGTGGTAATTTTTCGAAGTAGAGCTAGGGTTTTGGACGAAAATACAGGAACAGTAGAAGTTTGCTATGATCTGAGAATAATCGGTTAGTTTTTTTTATAGAAAACCAAAGTATGGTGATAAATTACATGAAGTTGGGAGTTCATGGTTAAAATTTCATGAGTATTGGACATGTGGTTGATTTATGGTGAATTTATAAAACTAAGTGACCAGAATCTGTTACTGTATGTTCATTACGAAATATTTGATGTTTGGTAAAGAGTTTGAGAAATATGAAAATATGGTGATAAACTTTATTGAGTTGGTAATATACTGTTAAAATTTCATAATTTTTGGACGTATTAATAATTTAATATGAATTTTCAAAGTTAGGTGTGTAATCTGCCAAATTCGAAATTTTGTATGAAAGGTTCAAAATGGTCCGATTACATTTTTACAGTCGATATTTATTTATAACTTGCTATTTGATGATTTTATACACTTAATTGATATTTTGGTTTTAGTATACAATATTTGAATATGTGTGGAGATTTGAATTCAAGTCTTACAATTTACAAAAGTGAAGGGATAAGTAACAATATTTTTATTTTAAAAATTTTACTTGTAGGTACAAACCTGCAAGGTGGG
The DNA here is from genome assembly GCA_947034835.1 of Ballota nigra. Taxonomy (NCBI): domain Eukaryota; kingdom Viridiplantae; phylum Streptophyta; class Magnoliopsida; order Lamiales; family Lamiaceae; genus Ballota; species Ballota nigra. The sequence continues at coordinate 29,316,741 of OX344727.1, forward strand.
GAATCACTTCGCTCTTCACCGAGTGTTCTATTATTATTTAATTGCACTTATTAAATGTTGAATGTTAAATATTTTGAGTCTGGCCCGCTATCGACTGGCCCCTGAGATAGTCCAACACTATGTTGGCAAATGCGATAGTCCGGTCGTTCCGGCACCACGGGTTGGTCACGCCACCCAAGCATATACCCGGTGAAATTTCGGGGGCTCACATGTTATAAACAATTGATGTTTAGTTTGTGCAATTATAAAGAGGTTTCCCACTAAGTGTTTACAAACACTTATCCCTTCCACTTTAAATTTTTACAGATGCTGTGGATCCGGACGTGGGCGAATGAACTCGGCAGGTTGTGAAGTTTTCTTAAAGACTTTATGTTTTTAAGAATAATATTTTTAAATTTTGGCTTGTTTCTTAAATTACGATCATACTTATTTACTACTTCCGCCGTGTAAATGTGTGGCGTGTGTATATTTTAATACAAAGTACTATTTTAGTAACGTTCCTACTTGTGCCACATCATATTTTTCGTACTATTTTAAGTGGGGGCGTTACATGTCAGGCTGGGGCAGGTCGGCTGTCAGTAAAGTACACTGACGTGTCATCTTCTCATTGGACCTTTAATCTGCATGCCCAGATTCTTGTCTTGTTTTAAGGTGAAACTCCTATGAGAGAACCTTCTTATTCCTTCATTTATTGTAAGCTTCAATGTAATTCGTTTTGCCTTGTTCCAACCAGATTAACTAACAACTTTTAATATGTTTAGCATTGAATGTGCTTTGTTAGTTCCCATCAGTGGACCTTGGTCCTCTCCTAATAGTTTTAGTCTTAGTGAGAATGTACTTAGAAAACATTCAAGACTTAGACTTCTTCTCAGATCACTTGTCTTCAGTGGACTTCACTTCTGTGGACTTCATCTTCAGCAAACTTCATTCTTAAATACACTCTAAAGATTACTAACTGTACTTCAGTTCCTTAACAGTTGAACTGATTGACTAAGTACTAACTCTACTGAATAATTTACTTACAAAACAACTTAGGAGGAACATTTTGGCATCTAATCAAAACATAAGTCTTATACATTTTCCCAACATGACACATAGGTGTACTATACTGACAGCCTACCTGTCCCAGACTGACAAGTACCAAAAGTCTTTCCCTAGCATTCTACAGAAAGTTGGTGAACAAGGCATGGTCTTTCAGCCGTTTCTTGACAAGACTTAAAGCTTCAAATAGAGCCGTTTAAACCAATCAGATACAAGAAGACTTACTTGAGAAGATTCAAATCCAACGGGAAGATTTTCAAGAAAGCCTATAAATACAGAAGGACGTGCTCATTTCTATGCACGGGAAACTCACAAGATCAAAGCTATCTCTACATTCATAACCTTTTAGAAGCACTCGAAATTACCTTTGTTTCCCAAGTGTTTCACATTTGTAGAGAGCATAACAAGCCTTCTGTAACCAAGCCTAAAAGTTATATCCAAACCTTAGAAAGAGATAATCCATCCTAAGCCTTGAGCTAAACTGTAAGGATTATCTCACAACAGTTGGAACCAAAGCCCTACTCTAAACCCTACTCAGTTGTTAGGTTGAGAGTTAGTGTTAAGTGGTGTTAGTAAGCTGATTATTCGTATCAGTCTGAAAGCTGGTTTGTTTTGGGAACTAGGACCTGAAATTATCTTAGTGATCAATCATCCTAAGAGAGGATTAATTGATCAGTGCACCTTGGCACTATAACACAAGGAATTCCAAGTGAAAGGAATTCTCCTGTTTAATCAGGACAGTGGACGTAGGAGATTCTTCTCTGAACCACTTTATATCTTGTGTACTTACTTTCTGCTATTTCTCAAGTGTGTGTTATTCACTCAAAGTTTATCAAGTAAAACGAGTTTTCTGAAGGGCTCACTAATCTGCACTTGAAAGCTAATTAGATAGTAGTTCAACTGAAAGTCTTGAGCTTTCAGTGGAGGTATTATCTCATTAAGCTTTCACAAGTAATTCTCAGCAGATCTAAAGTCCACTGACGAGTTACTATTTGAAGTAACCTGATAAGTTTTAAAGAAGTTTAAATTTGTAACCTCAGGTGTATTCCCCCCCATACACCTGTTTACTCGTTTCAGGACCAACAAAAAGTGATATAAAATAACTCCTAAGAACAACATTAAAAGCTTCGAAGTATTTCCACAAGAATGCATTTGATGTTGATGACACCTTATTATCCACTCTCCTTCAACAAATGCTCCTTCGTGTTTTTTTTTCTTTCTATATTTTGCAATCAATATTCTACATTACACTCGTACCTCTTTAAAATATATGATTAACTGCAAGAGAAGTTTGTGGTGTTTTTATAAAATGTAAGGCTTGGAGAACAGTAAATTTATCAATTACATTTTTAAAAGATTTTTTTTTCTATCGATTTAAAACCTGAAAAATAAAAAATTATCAATTTAGATATCACACGTTTCATTTATAAAGTATAATTATACACCAATATTTCTATAATCCCACTTAAAAAAAATGCATAAATTCATATGAGTGGGAAAAGGGAAAAAATAAAATATGAATGAAAAATAATCATATACATTTAATAATAACGATATAAAATAGTCAAAATGAGGTTCCTAATTTCTGAATTGATAGTTTATACTTCCTAAATCCTCATTTTCTTTATTTGTTTATCCACCAAAAGTCTGTCATTTCTTTATTTGTCAACAGACAATAATCATTTTACCTTTAAACTCTCAAATAATTATTTTATTCATACTCTATTTTTACTTTATCTATTTTTTCTTAAAACATGTGCCCAGGTAATGTGACACAATTTTAGTGGACGGAGGGAATATTTTTTTTAGTTTTCTCAGTGATAGTTTTCTATTTTTCAAGTTCAAAATCTATATGAGACCCAATTTAAATTTGTGAACACTTATAGAGTGATATAAAACTTTTTCTCTCTCCTTGGCACCGTCGGGGGAGAGCACGCGTCTTGCTTTTCCGAGAATGGAATCATTACGGTAGCTGGAATTTTATCTCTCATTGCCTCAGACTGAGCCGGGCTTTTACTACAAGCGTCTGTTCTGCTTCTAGCAGCCCCCAGGCATCGCTAGGGTTGCTGGTAAGGCGTGCCGCACTCTAAATACGCTGTCCCTGGCCAAGATGGCTATATTTACCTCCCGAGTGAGGGCTTTGGAGAGCACCTTAACTAAAAGTCCATTAGAGCTCAAAATTATAGCACCCCATCTAAATCTAGAAGTGAAGGAAATGGCGGATAATCTCAATGCCCTATGGAGAAAGTTCTCGCTATCAGAGTCTGAAAGCAGGGAAGTGGACCTGGGTGATGAAGAGATAATAAGGCCACTGGACGTGCTGGTTGGAAAATTCATCCAAAGGAAGGCGATTGGTCCGAACGATCTGGGTATTGCAATGAGAAAGATCTGGGGAATCAGAGGTACGCTGTAAGTATCGATGGTGGGAGAGGGAACCTTTGTGTTCAAATTTGCAAATTCAATGGAACTAAACAAGGTGGTGCATAGGCAGCCGTGGAATCTGAACGGGGGTTTGCTCGCAGTGGAGAGGATGAGAGGCAACGAAAAGGTGGGAGACATCAACCTCAATAGGGTCTCTTTCTGGGTCCAGATCCATAGGTTACCGTTCAAATCAATGACGAAAGAGGGTGGCAAGAAGCTGGGAGAAACAATAGGGGAAGTCCTAGAGGTGGAGTGCCCGGAGGGAGAGATAACTTGGGGGAGCTGTTTGAGAGTCAGGGTGAATCTGGAGGTGACGAAGGCTTTGAGTAGGGGTACGAGGGTGGGTACAAAAGAGGAGAAACTGTTTGTGTATTTTCGGTATGAAAAATTATCCGACTTCTGTTACATTTGTGGGAAACTGGAACATGTAGAGAAGGATTGCCCTACCATGTTCGAGATGATGGATACAGGAATGAAACCAACAAAACAATTTGCACCATGGCTACGAGCTGAAGGAATGAAGGGCATTACTAAGGAGGAGTTTGATGAATTGGTGAAGGTGCTTTCAAGGGACTAGAACAGTGAGGAGAAGGGCATGAAGGGGGAGAGCAGCGGAGTTAACAAAGGGAAGGAATTAGAAGCTAGCAGAGGGATGATAGTGGGCGAGGCTATGAGTGTGATGCAGGGTAAAGCAATAGGGGAAGTGGCCAAAGTTAGGGCCTTTGATGAGCTAATGAACATAACGCGGGCAGAGGGTAAAGATAAAGGAAAGGAAGTGATGCAAATCCAAGAGCCGAAAATGGAAAAGAGAAGTCCAATTGGAAACCCCGCAAGCTACTTCTATGGAGGAGGAGCAAGAATGTTCCCCAATTACTTTGCAGGAGAAGAGGTGGCTTTCTATGGTGGACCAGGGAAGTAAGAGGCTCTAATCCCGCTTACGACACTTATATCGATGAATGTGAATAGCGGAGCAGGAGATTTTAGCGTGGGTAGGGGAACAAATGCAGGCTTCAAGAAGAGGGGATGTGGGGCATACTCACAGCAGCCTAAAGGAGGAGGGGCAAAGGGGAGGAAGAGATCAAAGCTTGGGGAAGAGCCTACCGAGGAGGAGAACGCAGCAAAGAGAAGACAATGGCGGAGACTGAGGACGCTCAGTCCTGCCAGCAGCCATGAGGTATGTAATATGGAATGCACGGGGGCTAGGTAACCGCTGTGCATTCCGGTCACTTCAGCGACTTATCGCTGATCATAAGCCCGATTTATTATTTGTATGTGAGTCAAAATCAAAGCGTTGGTAGGGAGAAAGTGGTTATCTGTTTTTAGTTTTCAAGGATTTTATGGAGTTGATGCTACGGGAAGGTCAGGGGGGGTACTTATGTATTGGAAAAACTCTATTAATGCAACTTTACTTTCGTATTCCTATGGCCATATTGATATGCTTATTGCTGATGATAATAGTAGATGGAGATTTATGGGTTTTTATGGTAACCCATGTGCTAATGATCGTTTTCATTCTTGGAACTTGCTGAGGAAATTAGCTGATCTTAAACCTTGGGCTGAATGTGCGTGGATAGTGGGGGGACTTTAATGAAATTTTGCAAGGTGATGAAAAATTGGGGGGAGGTAGAAGTCCCGGGAGGCAAGTGGAGAATTTTAGAGAGGCAATTAATGAGCTTGAACTCAAGGATTTGGGGGCAAAGGGACCGAAGTTTACGTGGATTAACCAACAGTTTGGAAACAACCTGATTAGGGAAAGACTGGATAGGTATCTAGCTAATCAAAAATGGGTGGATACCTTCCAGGACTATGAGGTCTCAAATCTTAGCTACTATGGGTCTGATCACAGGGCGGTTAGGCTGGTGTTAAATAAGGGGGGAATGCACATGGGAGCAGTTGAGGATAGAAGATTTAAGTTTGAAAACAAGTGGGAGTTGGAAGAGGACTTCGGAAGAGTGATGGAGAATACGTGGAAAGAAAACAGTAGGGATATGGATATTAACAGCTAGCTGCGGAAATGTAGAGAAGAACTTGCAAAGTGGGCCAGAATCACGGGGGAAACGGGGCGAGAAAGATTAAACAAAAGAGACTTGCGCTCGATAAATTGCTGGAAAAAGAGGAAGGTCCTATTCCGGAAGAAGAGATCAAACGACTCGAAAAGGAGATCCAAAATTTAGAGTCACAGGAGGAGATCTATTGGCATCAAAGGTCGAGATATACGTGGTTATCTGCTGGAGACAGGAATACGACTTTTTTCCACCGGAGGGCATCGAACCGAAGAAGAATAAACACGATTAAAGGCCTTAGAAATGCTGATAGGGAGTGGTGTACGGATGCAGGAATGATGGAGAATTCTATCAGCAACTATTACAGGGAACTCTTCACAAGTAGTTCTCTTTCGGGGGCGGAGCAGGGGACTGTTTTGGAGAGTGTTCAAGAGGTGGTAACTGGGGAGATGAACGACTACTTGTGTACACCCTTTATAAAAGAGGAGGTGGAGAAGGCAGTATTCCAACTCAATGCATCCAAAGCCCTAGGTCCAGACGGTTTTCCAGCCTATTTCTACCAAAAACACTGGGAGACGGTGGGACAAAATACAACCAAGGCATTACTCAAAGTGCTCAATAGAGGGGAGATTCTTGAGGGATGGAATACCACCACGATCGTGCTTATCCCCAAAGGAAAAAGCCCGGAAACCATGAAAGATTATAGGCCAATAAGTTTATGCAATGTTAATTACAGGATACTGGCTAGAACCATCACGAATAGGCTGAAGCGAGTAATGGCGGAAATCATTGACCCGTCTCAAAGCGCCTTTATCCCGGGCAGGTTAGTTATGGATAACATCTTTATTGCTTACGAGTGTATGCATTGGTTGAGAAACAGCAAAAGTAAGGAAGGATATGCTGCTCTAAAATTGGACATGTCCAAAGTATATGATAGAGTTAAATGGAGCTATCTGGAAGGAATAATGCGCAAGATGGGGTTTAGGGAAAGGTGGGTGAACTTAATCCTGAGATGTGTCAAGTCGGTGTCGTATAACTTCAAGATGGAGAATAGAATCTTTGGGAATGTGATACCCTCAAGGGGTCTTAGACAGGGGGATCCTCTGTCCCCCTTCCTATTAATAATATGCGCGCAAGGTCTCACTACGATGATTAATAAGGCAGTGCACAGGCATGAAATGAGGGGAGTTACCGTAGCAAGAGGAGGCCTGACAATCGCCCAACTTTTCTTTGCAGATGACAGCCTAGTGTTCTTCAAAGCTACAGAAGCGGATTGAAGAAATCTAAAGAGATGCCTAAAAGCTTACGAAGTGGCTTCGGGACAGGCTATAAACTATGACAAATCGGCGATCACTTTTAGCCCCGGAACAACAAACTATAACAAGAATAGGGTCAAGGAGATTCTTGATGTGAAAATCAAGCAAGGGCATGAGATATACCTGGGGCTCCCTACGTTTTCCACTAAGAGGAAAATTTCAGTTCTCCTACATTAAAGAAAGGGTGGCTAAGAAGCTGGAGGCATGGAGGAACAAAGATTTTTCGAATGGGGGAAAAGAGGTGCTTATAAAAGCTGTGGTGAACGCCATACCTACGTACGCTATGTCATGCTTCAGAATCCCTTCTTTGATTTTCCATGAAATTGAAGGAATGGTAGCTAATTTCTGGTGGGGAAGAGGTGGAAAAGAGAAGACAACAATCTGAAAGAGCTGGGATTATATATGCAGGCCCAAATGCGAAGGGGGGATGGGGTTTCATAAAATGACAGCCTTCAATAAAGCCCTTCTCGCAAAATAAATATGGAGAATGATACGCGATCAGAACTCCCTAGTGGCTAGGGTGTTCAAGGCCAGATATTTTAAGCAAGAGGATATAATTGAGGCGGACATCGGTACCAACCCATCCTTTATATGGAGATCCTTATGTTGGAGCCGAGAGCTTATAAATGAAGGCTTAAGATGGAGGATTGGTAATGGGAAGTCGATCAATATCTTTAAGGATGCGTGGGTCTCTGGACTGGTGGAGGGAAAGATTACTTCCAGAATTGCGAGCGCTTCAAAAGTTTCTCGTTTTATTAATGACCAGGCCGGTGGAATAAAAGCTTAATCAGGCAGGCTTTTCTACCTCATGAAGCTGAGGCCATCATAAGCACGCCGCTGGGAACATCGGAAGACAGCGACACCCGATATTGGAAGGCTGACCCTAAAGGGGGTTACTCTGTTAAATCAGGATACCTACAAGCGATACTTTCGGAAAACGAGAGGCGAGACAATCCAAGTAGTTCAGGGAAGGAGGTGGAGAGAAAGTGGTGGAATAAGATTTGGAATTTGAAGATCCCACCCAAAGTGAGAATTTTTTTATGGAAAGCTTCGAATGATATCATTCCAGCAGAGGGAAACTTGCAAGCTCATCATGTGCTGACATTACCTCATTGCTATTTATGTGGTAATAGTTGGGTGGATACGAAGCACTGTCTATTTCTATGCCCGAGCACGAAACATATCTGGAAGGAGATGGGAATGTGGGAGATATTGAAAAAGGCCAAACACGGCCAGGTTAGGGATTTACTTGAGTATGTGTGGAAATCGAATAAAGAGGCAACCTTTGAATTGGTGGTCATGACAGCATGGGGGATTTGGAAGGAGAGGTGTAAAATGAAGCATGAAAATATAAATAGAGAAGAAAAGATAGAAAGAGTGAGAAAGTGCAGAATGGGGTGGGTTTGGGATTTTTTGAGGAACTTTCAGGCTGCAGGACAGCAGAGCGGGAGACTTCCAACACCCCGACAAAGAAGGAACGGAGGCGAGGCAATGGAGGAAAATGGTTGCGATTGAGTAATTTGGGTGGATGTAGGATTCAGTGTGAACACGAATAAAAATACGGTGGAATATCTGATGATGACGGGCGAGGGAGTGATGATTGAAGCTGGATGTAGGAGAACGTTGCCTTCGCAATCGGTTCTGGGAGCGGAGCTTAGAGCTATAGACTGTGGGATCGGAAGGGCTAAGGAAAGGAAGCTCCATAAGATCACGGTGTTCTCCGACTCCTTGGAGGCGGTAAACTACATTAGCTACAAAATGGAGGTTTGGAGCCCAGAGGGTTTAATTATTGAAGAAACCAGGAAGAAGATCGAAGATGGCTTAGTGGGAGCTATAAACCACGTCCCGAGAGAGAGAAATAGGATGGTCCATGAATTAGCGAAGTTTGTGATGCACTCTCCGACTTCTCACGAATGGAGCGGAGTAGATCTGCCTTATTGGCTAGAGGAATTTGTGCCTAGAATTTGAACTGTGAAATGTACTTTGTAGAGGGCTTTCTTTGTAAAAAAAAGTTCAAAATCTATATAAAAATAATTTTACACCCTAAATTGATAATTTTAGTAACTTTTATTCCCTAAATTGAAAAAAAATCAAAATCTAATCCAAGAAAAATAAATAATGCTGTTACTATTTTTACCTAGATTATAGGGGTAGACCGATTAACGGGAAACAAACATATAATAATGGTATGAATACAAACAACACAAAGGATGGAGGAAGAATGGATGAGTTCTTCCCTGAAGATGGTTTTTAGTGTTCTCGGAGAAGAACTCCTAGCCTAGAGAGTGAAATATGTGTGGGTCTCTTTTGGATGAGGGAGGAGAAGTCCTCTATAATGTGGGTGTGGCCCTTTATTTTAGAGGGTCAACCCTAATGACTACACAAATGTTCTAAAGTCATCCAAACCCTTTATTTTAGAGTATTTATTACAACCGTAGATCGAATAATATGTTCTACTTTCCAATATCTTATCAGTTATTTTATATCTTATTTGATGTTGACCCTCGATCTTGTCAGGTTTGTGTATAATGGACTATATGATCTCTAGACAGCCGAGGTCGCTCGTCTGTCGAGCTGTACTTTGCTGCGATGCTCTTGTCGAGCCCCAAATGGCTTTCTCCTTGTTGTTCGACAACCTTTCTCTTTCGCTGGAAGGATCCAGTTTTATACCTTCTTTTCACGGCTGGGGGAGTGCTTTGACAAGCACGCAACTCCTCGCCTCGTTTTGTCAGCATGGCGATAGCCGAATCAACCTGTTTGAGAGTCACGTAGTCCTGCATGGGGATTGGCCGGATTTTTCTCGTTCGATATACGAACGAGGTTTAGATCATTTTGTAGGTCTCGACGGGGTTTTCCTCGGTCGGGCCTAGAGGGACCATCGTCCCTTGGGTTGCCAGACTTGTGGTAGAGACTGCTGACCTGAAGATGACCAATTTGGATGTTGTTTTCCTCATTGTACTATTGGGGAACATGATTATTACCAATGATCTATTCAAGATAAAATTAGAATACAAATTATCATGAATCTAATTCATATGATTTAAAGTAAATAAATCATGTAATTCATTTATTGAATAACTGGTAAATCATACAAAAGCTCTAAACATGCGGAACTAAGAGACAATTGTAATTACATTTTGATCGGAGTGAAACTATTGAGAAGACTAACTCTTTCAATCCAGAGTTCTTCTTGAGTATTCCCTAAGCCCAAGCTCGAAAATCCGATGTGGAATTAAACAAACTCTTAACTCTCAAGGAAGAATTATTCTCTCACTTTTGTTGCCCTTATTTTTGAAAAATCAGCTCCTATTTATAACTGTAGGAGACGAAAATTATAAAGGAAAAATAATTATTTGGAAAGATTTGTATTCCCTAAAAAGTGGGATTCACCATATATATTTGTTGGACCCGAAACGAGTAAACAGGTGTATGGGGGGGGGGGGAATACACTTGTGGTTACAAATTAAAACTTCTTGGAAAACTTATCAGGTTACTTAAGACAGTAGCTCGTCAGTGGACTTGAGGTCTGCTGAGAGTTACTTTGTGAAAGCTTACTGAGATAATACCTCCACTGAAAGCTCAAGACTTTCAGTTGAAACACTATCTAATTAGCTTTCAGATGCGGATTAGTGAGCCCTTTGGAAAACTCGTTTTACTTTGAGATTAACACACACTTAGGAAATAGCAGAAAGTAAGTACACAAGATATAAAGTGGTTCAGAGAAGAATCTCCTACGTCCACTATCCTGATCAAACAGGAGAATTCCTTTCACTTGAAATTCCTTGTGTTATAGTGCCAATGTGCACTGATCAACTAATCCTCTCTTAGGATGATTGATCACTAGGAAATTCCAGGTCCTAGTTCCCAAAACAAACCAGCTTTCAGACGGATACAAATAATCAGCTTACTATCACCACTTAACTCTAACTCTCAACCTAACAACTGAGTAGGGTTTTGAGTAGGGTTTGGTTCCAACTATTGTGAGATAATCCTTACAGTAAAGCTCAAGGCTTAGGATGGATTATCTCTTTCTAAGGTTTAGATATAGCTTTTAAGCTTGGTTACAGAAGGTTTGTTAGGCTCTCTACAAAGGTGAAACACTTGGGAAACAAAGGTAATTTCGAGTGCTTCTAGATTATTATGAGTGTAGAGATAGCTTTGATCTTGTGAGTTTCCCGTGCATAGAAATGAGCACGTCCTTCTGTATTTATAGGCTTCCTTGAAAATCTTCCCGTTGGATTTGAATCTTCTCAAGTAAGTCTTCTTGTATCTGATTGGCTCAAATGGCTCTATTTGAAGCTTTAAGTCTTGTCAAGAAACGGCTGAAAGACCATGCCTGTTCACCAACTTTCTGTAGATTGCTAGGGAAAGACTTTTAGTACTTGTCAGTCTGGAGCAGGTCGGCTGTCCGTAAAGTACACTGACGTGTCAACTTCTCATTGGATCTTCAGTCTGCTTGCCCAGTTTCTTGTCTTGCTTTAAGGTGGAACTCCTCTGAGAGAACCTTCTTATTCCTTCATTTATTGTAAGCTTCACTGGAATTCGTTTTGCCTTGTTCCAACCAGATTAACTAACAGCTTTTAATAAGTTTAGCATTGAATGTGCTTTGTTAGTTCTCATCAGTGGATCTTGGTCCTCTCCTGATGGTTTTAGTCTTAGTGAGAATGCACTTAGAAAACATTCAAGACTTAGACTATTTCTCAGATCACTTGTCTTCAGTGGACTTCGACTTCAGCAGACTACATTCTTCAATACACTCTAGAATTTACTAACTGCACTCCAGTTCTTAACACTTTGAACTTGTTTAACTAAACTCTAACTCTAATGAATATTTTACTTACAAATAACTTAGGAGGAACATTTTGGCATCTTAATCAAAACTTAAGTCTATACAATTTCCCCTTTTTTGATTATGCCGGAACCTATCTTATTACATATCTTTATTCAGATGAGGTTCTTCAGATGACATAAAAGTTCAAGGATTTTGTAAGTAAAAACATTCAAGTACATAAGCCTAAATGATAATGAGATATTATCTTGGGCAAAAATATCAGTAGAGTTTCCTTTCATGATAAATAGTGAAGTACAGATTACATGAAGTCTACTATCAAAAGTTCAAACTTAAAAACATCTGGGGACTTATAAACAAATGCCCAGTACAAAACACTTAACTTCTTCAAATGGATTCAAACAAAGGCTCCAGTCCATATTGCTTGAAGACTCAGATCTTCAGCTCATTCTTCCTCTCCATGACTTCTTTTGAGTGACCCTTGAGACCCAGTTGATCACACAAGGACACCCATTCTTCTGTGATCCGATCTCTATCCACAGCTCCAGTTGTATCTTGAGGAGGCCAGTAAGTGATTGGCTCAGGGGCCTTCAAGGCTTGATCAGGGAACTTATCATTCAAGGCTTCCATGATGGCAGGAAAGAGCTTTGGGTAGACTTCAAACATCCATGAGTTGAAGACTTCTTGCATATTGTCTTTTCCCAATTCTCCACTGACATAATAGGAATACACAAATTCCCTTTTAGCAGTTTCCCATGCATCATTGAGCTTCTTAGGTACCCATGCATCATGGTGAGGAAACTTGGCCTTTGAGGGAGTGATTTTATCTTTCTTTAGCTTAGCAGCCCACCTTTGATAACTATTCCTGAACTTCTTGGAAGTAGTCTTATCAAAGGTGGTTAGCCTCTCCTTCCTCTTCCTTTCTGTCATCTCAGCTATGGTCTCCACCTTTCCAACCACCTTGTCCCTCATTTCTTGTTGTTGAGCAGCCAGCTTCTGTGCTCTCTCATTCATCCCTACAGCCTCTTTGATAAGCTCAGTGAGCTCTGTGACTCTTGTGGGGGCAGATTTAGGAGGTTCAGATGAAAGAGGTTCAGGGTTAAGAATGGGGAGTACCTCAACTTCTTCAGATGAGCCAGTGGACTTAGCTGCCAACCTCCCTGAGGTTCTGGTCTTCTTGGCCACCTCAGCTGAGAAGACATCAGTTGCCTTCCTCTTGGTTGTTTCCCCCTTCTGTGCAGCTCTCTCTTCTTTTTCCATCAGATGAGCTTCCTTAAACTTTGACAAGTCCTCAGATGGGGTCTTCTCCTTTCCTTTCTTGGCTTCTGCAATCTTCTGAGCCTCAACATCCACCTTCTTCAATGTGCTCTTCACTTGTTGGCCTTTCTCAAAATCAGGGGTCTCAAGGATAATCTTCATTTTGTTCTTGGGGTCCAGCTTCATATCTTTAGCGCTTATCCTCTTTTCCCCCTTTCCTGCATTAATCATACATTCGGCCACATTGATGTTGAGCTTCAGCTGATCATGAGCTAAGGCCTTCAACTCAGTTGAGCAATGGTCAACTTCATCCTCCAGTCTCTCCAATGTTGCTCCAGCTGTTTGCCCAAAGTTCACAAACTGAGCCAACTTCTCATCTATCAAAACATTTGTTTTCTCCTGGGTTGGGAAGTCCTCTGCCGCCTTCTTCAGGACTTCACCCAGCTTAGCTCCAAGCTCCTCGTGTTTGGCCTCGAATTCTGACAGCTTTGAGTTCCACAACCCTTCAACCTTCCCAAGTAGGTCCGCTGAGAAAGCCTCTACTGAGGACTTTAGGTTGATGGAGACATTCTCCACTGAGTTTTTAAGAAATTGAGTTCTGGCCTCTTCCTCCTTCTGCTCCAGCTTCTTCAAAGCTTCTATGACAAGCACGCTCTGTCCTTCAACAACATCAATCACCATCTGCTGAGAATCTTTAACTTTAAGAGTAAGATTTTGGAGTGGTATTGTGGTGGATTCCATGAGTTCATCAACATGGTCTGAGAGGATGACCATCTCATCCACTTCTTCTTGTACTATCTCCTGGACATCCCTCAGCTGTGCTTGGAGAGAAGGAAGGCTTTCTTCTTGGAGTGAATGAACAACATCTTTCAGAGGATTTAGGTTGACCTCTACTGGGGGAACCTCATCAGTTTGAATACCTGCATGACAAACAAGGTTAGCTCTTTCCCCCCCAGCCTCACATCCTAACTCTCCTGATGCATCTACTTCCATTGGGACTCCCTCCTCCTCTCTCTTCTCACTTTTCTCACTTTCTCTCTCTTTTTCAACTAGATTCTTTTCAGCCAATTCACCCTTTACAGGGATGATTGCTCTAATCTCACCACTTACAACTCCAGTTATCTCAACCTCAGTTTCTTTCTCCTTCTCATTTTCAACTCCAACATTTCCAGACACCTCAGCTGACTCCTTAGTCACCACTGAGGGTTGTTGTGGGAGAACTTCAGTAGACACCTCTTCATTGAGTACTCCATTCAAGAAAGCACTCTTAACATCCATCTGGTACACCTTGAATTTCTTGTGAGCAGCATAAGCAAGAAATAACCTTATTGCTACCAATCTGGCTACTGGGGCAAATGTTTCATCACAGTCAAATCTTTCAACTTGAGAATAGCCCTTTGCAACAAGTCTGGCCTTGTTTCTAACTATGACATCATTTTCATCCTTCTTGTTCTTGAATACCCACTTGGTTCCTATCACATTGCAGTGATATGGTTTGTCCACCAACTCCCAAACTTGATTCCTTGTGAACTGGTTGAGCTCTTCTTGCATGGTAATGATCCAATTGGAATCTTGAAGTGCTTCTGCTATGGAACTTGGTTCCTGGTTTGATAAAAAACAACAAAACAAAGCACTTTCCCCATGAAAACTTCTAGTTTTGACTCCCGAGGTAGGATCACCTAGGATTTGCTCAACAGGGTGATCTGAGAGCCATGTTCTCCTAGGCTGATGCCCTTCAGTAGAGTTTAACTCTTCTGAAGTTGAGTCACTAGATATAGGAATAAAATCAAATTCAGGAAATAAGACAGAGGGTTGAAGTCCTGAGTCATCATTCAAGGTGTTTTCATTCTCAATGATAATGTCATTGGTTCCCACTTGAATGATGGGTTCAGTGGATGTCTCAGTTGTGACCACATCTTCATTGACATCTATTACCTCTTGAACTGGGTTAGTGTTCATCAGTTCAGTTACTTGTTCAGGAGAGCTCTCAGGTGAGCTTTGAGGAGTGTTTTGACTTTGGGTGATCTCATTGAATTGTTGATTATCTAAATTATCCCAGGTTGGGATGTATGTATCAACACAGTTCTCAAGATAGCCTTTAGACTTGATACTCAGTCTGGTTAGTCTTTTGCTTATTACCTCCTCATTCTCCTTACTCCTGGACTCAAAAGTAGATTCATCAAAGACCACATGAGGTATTTCTTCCACAACAAGAGTTCTACAATTGTAAACTCTGAAAGCTCTACTGATTTGGGAATATCCTAAGAAAATTCCTTCATCAGCTTTGCTATCAAAAGCTTTCAGTTGAGTTTTCCCATTGTTGTGAATGAAACAATTGCAACAAAAAATATTAAAGTAAGATACTTGTGGTTTTCTGCCATTCCATAATTCATATGGAGTTTTTCCTTGATGTTTGGTTACCATGGATCTATTTTGAGTGTGGCAGGCAGTGTTGATAGCTTCAGCCCAAAATCTTTTAGGAACTTGAGCTTCTGCAAGCATTGTCCTTGCTGCCTCCTTGAGAGTTTTATTTCTTCTTTCAGCTACTCCATTTTGTTGTGGAGTTCTTGCAGCTGATGTCTCATGTACAATACCTAACTCTTTGCAATAATCAGATATAATAGAGTTAATAAATTCAGTGCCTTTATCTGATCTTATCTTTACAATAGTCAGGCTCTTTTCATTGCTAACTTTCTTCAGGAGCTCTGGCAGCCTCAGTTGAGTCTCCTTTTTGCTTGCTAGGAATATCACCCATGTGTACCTAGAGAAATCATCAACAACAACAAGGGTATATTTTCTCCCATTGATACTTACAGGGGTTACTGGACCAAAGAGATCCATATGTAACAGTTGAAGTATTCTGTCAGTAGAGGTTGCTACTTTGCATTTGAAAGATGCTTTCACTTGCTTTCCCTCCTGATATGCTTTGCAAATATGTTCTTTGTTGTATACTTCATTTGGCATTCCTTCTACCAGTCCATGTCTTGCTATCCTGTTCATCATATTGAAGTTCAGATGACTTATTCTTTTGTGCCACAGCCAATTAGTGTCAGTTGAGCTCTTAGCAATAAGACATGCATTTGGTGTGCAAGATTTCCAATCTGCAAGATAGATATTTCCCTTCCTTGACCCAGTTAGTAGTACCTGTTGTGAAGATATATTCTTGACAAAACACAGGTTACATAAAAATTCAACACTGTATCCTTTATCACAGAATTGACTTATGGACAGAAGATTATGCTTAAGTCCTCTGACAAATGATACATTGCTTACTCTTACTGAGCCAACGATTAAAGTACCATAACCTTTAGTGGCTCCTTGTGAGTTGTCACCAAAGGTGACTTGTGGACCTTCTCTCTCAACAAATTCTGTCAGGAGATCTTTGTTGCCAGTCATGTGCCTAGAACATCCACTGTCCAAGTACCAGGCTGAAGATTTTAGAGCATCTCCTTTGTTGAAGTCCACTGAGCCCTGCATTCAAAATCAAGCTTTAGGTACCCATTTGGTGTTGGGTCCTACCAGGTTAGCTGTACCTTTCGGAATCCAAATTTTCCTCACAGTTCTAATCACTTTAGATTGGCTAATTTGTCTTCCATAAACATCTACATAGATTGTTATCTCCCTCGGTGCCTTGGGAGTAAACTTTCTATGAGTGTCAGCCTTTGAAGGAACATGAACCTTCTTTACATTCTTTCTCTTAGGCTTGGGTGCACCTGGCCTAAGTTTTTGTTGATAAGGGTATGAAGGGCCTTTTCCTTTAGGCACAAAAGGAATAGGTCTTCTGTATGAGTCATTCCTTGAGGAATGCTCATGCCTGGGTGCTCTCAGCTGAGGTTGCTTCATCTGTGAAGACCTCGGCTGATAGTACCTCTGCTGAGATCTATTCTGATTAGTCACCTGAGCCTTTCCATTTGGTTTTGGCTCAGTTTGACTTCTCTTTTGTTGGACCTCAGCTGGTCTTTTTCCCTTATCCAAAATCTGTGGTTGAAAGGTCACAGACTTAACAAAAACTCTCTTTGTGCCACTTGAAGAAGCAACACTCAGAGGACCTTCTGAAGGTTTTGGAATAAAGCCTATCCCACATTTGTTATTAGGATTGATTTGAAAGTTTTGAATCTCCTCTATGGCAAGAGAGGGTTTGTTGATAACATCAATCCTTTTTAGCAAAGTCTCTTCAGATATTTGTAAGACATCAATTTTCAGGAGAGATTCCTTTACTTGACTTACCAATTTCAAATTCTCTTCTGTTGTTAACCTTGTCTTAGATTCAGTAAGATCTTTTATCAGTTGATCTTTGCCATTTCCTTGACTCTTGAGGGTTTCAACCTCTTTTGTCAATTCAATGGTAGACTTAGCTGAGTTAAGATCTGCCTGATTCCCAGACTCAATTAACTTAGTGTTTTCTCTCAGGAGATTTTTGTTTTCATCTTGGAGACAAAAACTTGCTTCTTGCAACCTTGAGAAATCAATCATCAATTGTTCCAAAGCGGACTGAAGATTGAGTTCCTCAGTTGACTCTGAGCTCAGCTCAGGTGAGTGTCCTAGAGAATTGGATGGTTTAGATTGTACCTCTGGTTCTTCTCTTGCCATAAGGCACATGTCATCATCACTGCTGTCTGAAAGCAGTCCATCAGATGACTCTAGATCTTCATCTACATCCTCAGCCACCATGACTTTTCTTT
Organism: Ballota nigra; assembly: GCA_947034835.1. Taxonomy (NCBI): domain Eukaryota; kingdom Viridiplantae; phylum Streptophyta; class Magnoliopsida; order Lamiales; family Lamiaceae; genus Ballota; species Ballota nigra. The sequence continues at coordinate 29,334,250 of OX344727.1, forward strand.
CTCCATATCTCCTGTCTCTTTTGGCTTGCCTTTCTTTTCTCTCCTTTGTGCTCAGTTGAGGACAATCATATTGAAAGTGTCCAACCTTCTTGCACTGGAAGCATCTATTTGCATCATCATTCTTTTCCTCAGTAGACTCCTTGGTCTTGGATGATGAGCCTTCACCTTTGGAATAGTTCTTGTATTCTTTTCTCTTCTCTGGCTCAGTTGAGCTTTTCTCTCCTTCTCTAGTGTCTTTTTGAGGATAACTTCTTCCTTCTCTGTTATCCCTGTAAAATCTCTTATATTTGCCAAAACGGCTGTTAAGTTTCTCAAACCTTCTAGCCATCAGGCTGAGTTCCTCCTGCATCTCAGCCTTGCTTTGAGATTTACTTGCCTTTGTACTCTTCTGAGGCCTTGGGGATTTTGGCTCAGTCTCCTTAGCTTTGAAGGCAACTCCCTTCTCAGCTGAGGTCTCATCAGGAGCCCTTTTCCTGTTCAGATCAAACTCATAAGCCTTAAGTTCAGAGAATACCTGTTGCATAGACATGCTGGATAGATCCTTGGTATTCTGCATCATCACAGAGTACACATCCCATCTTGAGGTTAGACCTCTCAGGATCTTTAAGGCAACTTCCCTTTTAGTATAGACTTTTCCCAGATAGTTTATTTCATTCATGATGTCAGTGAACCTCCCATCAAGCTGGTCAATGGTCTCAGTGGGCTCCATGGTGAACTGCTCATACTTTTGAACAGCTACTGAAAGCTTGTTCTCCTTTATCTTGTCAGTTCCTTCACACATGAGAGCAAGAGTGTCCCATAGTTCCTTTGCAGTCTTGCAGTGGATCACTCTTCCCATTACAGAATCTGGAATGGTGGTGTAGAGAATGTTCATGGCTATGAAGTTGAGGTTGTTTCTCCTCCTCTCATCTGCAGTGAAGTTATCTTCATCCTTGGGCCATTCTTCTCTTGGATCTGCAATAGTCTCAGCTGTAGTTCTAGGGTTAGGTGTCATAAAAATAAATGGACCTTTAGTAATAACCCTTAGCATTTCATCATGCACACAGGCAAGATGAGCTCTCATTCTGATCTTCCAGAAGTCATAGTTTTCCACTGAGAACTGTGGAAGCTTGTGATGAGACATATGGTTCAAGGGATTAACTCCCATGTTGTTCTCTGCATGTGGAGCTACCCTAGCTGCATTGTCAGCCATAGAATAAAAACAAGTTTATCAAAAGATCAATTCAGATGACCTTGAAAATACCTTTAAGCACAAGGTATACTTAGAACAATGGTCTATTGAACCACTGCTCTGATACCAATTGTTGGTCCCGAAACGAGTAAACAGGTGTATGGGGTGGGGAGGAATACACCTGTGGTAACAAATTAAAACTTCTTGGAAAACTTATCAGGTTACTTAAGACAGTAGCTCGTCAGTGGACTTGAGGTCTGCCGAGAGTTACTTAGTGAAAGCTTACTGAGATAATACCTCCACTGAAAGCTCAAGACTTTCAGTTGAAACACTATCTAATTAGCTTTCAGATGTGGATTAGTGAGCCCTTTGGAAAACTCATTTTACTTTGATAAACTTTGAGATTAACACACACTTAGGAAATAGCAGAAAGTAAGTACACAAGATATAAAGTGGTTTAGAGAAGAATCTCCTACGTCCACTGTCCTGATCAAACAGGAGAATTCCTTTCACTTGGAATTCCTTGTGTTATAGTACCAAGGGGCACTGATCAACTAATCCTCTCTTAGGATGATTGATCACTAGGAAATTCCAGGTCCTAGTTCCCAAAACAAACCAGCTTTCAGACTGATACAAATAATCAGCTTACTAACACCACTTAACTCTAACTCTCAACCTAACAACTGAGTAGGGTTTTGAGTAGGGTTTGGTTCCAACTATTGTGAGATAATCCTTACAGTGTAGCTCAAGGCTTAGGATGTGTTATCTCGTTCTAAGGTTTAGATATAGCTTTTAAGCTTGGTTACGGAAGGTTTGTTAGGCTCTCTACAAAGGTGAAACACTTGGGAAACAAGGTAATTTCGAGTGCTTCTAGATTGTTATGAGTGTAGAGATAGCTTTGATCTTGTGAGTTTCCCGTGCATAGAAATGAGCACGTCCTTCTGTATTTATAGGCTTCCTTGAAAATCTTCCCGTTGGATTTGAATCTTCTCAAGTAAGTCTTCTTGTATCTGATTGGCTCAAACGGCTCTATTTGAAGCTTTAAGTTTTGTCAAGAAACGGCTGAAAGACCATGCCTGTTCACCAATTTTCTGTAGATTGCTAGGGAAAGACTTTTGGTACTTGTCAGTCTGGAGCAGGTCGGCTGTCAGTAAAGTACACTGACGTGTCAACTTCTCATTAGACCTTCAGTCTGCTTGCCCAGTTTCTTGTCTTGCTTTAAGGTGGAACTCCTCTGAGAGAACCTTCGTATTCCTTCATTTATTGTAAGCTTCACTGGAATTCGTTTTGCCTTGTTCCAACCAGATTAACTAACAGTTTTTAATAAGTTTAGCATTGAATGTGCTTTGTTAGTTCTCATCAGTGGATCTTGGTCCTCTCCTTATGGTTTTAGTCTTAGTGAGAATGCACTTAGAAAACATTCAAGACTTAGACTATTTCTCAGATCACTTGTCTTCAGTGGACTTCGACTTCAGCAGACTACATTCTTCAATACACTCTAGAATTTACTAACTGCACTCTAGTTCTTAACACTTTGAACTTGTTTAACTAAACTCTAACTCTACTGAATATTTTACTTACAAATAACTTAGGAGGAACATTTTGGCATCTTAATCAAAACTTAAGTCTATACAATTTCCCAATAATATTATTTTCATATATTATTTCACTCACCTGTAATCTAGCAACAAATTAATTCTTATCATTTAACCACCTTAGTTAATAGATTTTTTTTGGGCTACTCAAGGAGCTTTTAGGAGGAACATGAGTATACCTCCTAATGAGCCTATATACCAATATTGAGTCATCAATATTATTCTAGTCCATTAATATTAATTCATTCTACTATATAATTAATATTGCACTATCCATCATAACTCATATTTCGAAATATTACTTCCGGTTATTATTTACGGTGTTTAAGATTCGATGTCCATTAATTAATTTAAGCCACCAGATGCTTTAATTGATTAATATCTTTTATTCATTGGGAAAATAACAGCTCAACATTATTATCATATTGAAAATTAATCCTCTGGTCAGATTTGATATTATAAACATTCTGAGCCCACCAAGGGGACATGTTGGCCCCGGTACAAGACTGAGGAATACGTGTATGGGGGGGGGGAATACACGTATACCAATTTTTCAAACTTAAAACCTTACTGAGTTCCTTTTACTCAGAGTGATAAAGAACTAGGCACTGATAATACACCTACTGACTACACTTGGTGCGGGTCAGTTGGCTAACTATCAGTTTAAGTTCAGTGCGGAAATGTGTAAGCCCTGAAGTTTAAAGTCTTGTTTAGTTTGCTTTCTGAAAACCTTGATTACTCAAATGAATAGTGTTTAGTAAGGGCAGTGCTCTTTCTAACAAATCAGGCTGATTGATTCAAGCCTGATAAATCTTATGCAATGCATGAACAGTTAATATGGCAGATATGCAATATATCAAAGCAATAAAAACACAGCAAGTTTTAATGTGGTTCAGAGTCTCAGGCTCCTACGTCCACGGCATGATTTAACAGTAAATCCACTCAAGGGATTCTTGTTTTTAACGTGCCAAGGTGCACCAAGATCAGCTACCTCACTGACATATACAAACTTCCTTACTAACTAACTTAACTTACTTCCAACAAACCTAACTTTAGGGTTTTGGTTTCAGTTTGGATTCCAACTAGGTTGAGATAATCCTTACAGGACAAAGCTATGCTAAGGGTTGGATAATCTCTCTAAGCTTAAGACATTGCTTGTACGCTTTTGGAATACAGATTAACTCTCAGTTGCTAAGAAACACTTGGGAAATTTAAAGGGTTTCGAGTGCTTCTTCTAAAGGCTGAATGCTTTGAGTGCTTGAGAGTTTGAGTAATTTCTGGCTTGGAAATTTCCCGTAACCTTGAATGGGTTCAAGGCCTTCTGTATTTATAGGTGATTTGAAAAACTATCCGTTGGAGAGATAACCTTTCTTGTCATCTATGTAGAGTGATTCAAACGGGCATATCTTCATGCAACAGCCATCCTTTGCATGGAATTAGGTAGTTGCATTAAATGCACATTAAATGCTTGCCCGTTGAATTTTGCAGTCTGAAGTTAGTCTTCTGTCAGGTTCCGTACGTGCGTGTCCTTCTCGGATTGGTCCACGTCATCAGGTTGGTGAGAATGTCAGAACTTATTCCTAGGCTTCAGGTTTATCTTATTAAGTTCTTTTTGTCTCGGGCTCACCAGTCTTGTCCCGACGCTGACATTCCTTTTGAATTGCTTGGCTCTACTCCAAGTCTTCCCATAAACTCAGTATCATCCTTTTCCCTTCAGGACTGAGTAGTAATGACCTCAGGGTCATACTCTTCATCACTGAGACTTACTCAGCCAGCTTAGAGAACTGCCATAAGTTCAGGATGGTAAACCATCTTCAGGCTCTTGTCTTGATTGTCATCAGTAAGTGCTCCTCTTACTGAGTACCTGTGAAGTGTAAAATGACTAAGTACAAATCCTGACCAAGACTAGCTTGACAAACAAATGTAAACATCTTTTCAGGGGCTTTGGGATCTAATCAAAACTGACATTGTCCCAACAATTTCCCCCTTTTGATGATGCCAAAACACTGAAAAGATCCTCAAAACACTTAGAGGAAATATAAGATCCTATCTATAAGATAAGACAGTATTAGAACAATTCTTGATAAAGTACAGAATTTAAATAACAGCAAAAAAGACACTGAGTTTTTGTCTGTGGGAAAAAGTAATAGATTTCATTGAATGATCTGAAAGTGGTTACAATGAATCTAATCTATTACAAGGAAGTAGTGAACACCTAGATCAATCTTATTTCAGGTTTAAGTCCATAGCCTGTATAAACTCTTGCCTTCAGCTCGTCAAGTCTTCTAGGTTGGTTCACGAACCCTTCAGCCTTCGCAATCTTCAACACCTCAGTCATAATGGCCTTAGTATCATGCTTTCCAGTTCCAGGGACTAAGGGAGACGATTTGACAATGAATTCAGGGGCCTTCACTTGGACTTGAGCTGCTTCAGCCTCCTCCAAGATCTTTTGGATCAGCTCAGGATGATTGTGTTGGAGTTACCTATTTTCCCAACAAATTGTCCATCATGTAGTCAGTGAAGTGGGCATTGATGTCTTCAGAGTCGCCCCACTTCTTCACCACGTACCATAATTTCACAAATTCATCCCTTGCATCAGCCCAGAATTCCTTCAATGCTTCTGAGATAAACTCATCAACACATGCTTCCCTCTGACCTGGCTCTGGCCTTCTGACCTGAAGAATTGTTGACTTCCTTGTTGTTGGCCTCTTTCTGTACTTCCTAGGCTCAGGCTTCGCCTTCTTTCTCCTTAGCAGACTGATCACTGCATCATCGAGTTCCCTTTGTTGAAGCTCAGTGATATCAGTCAGCTTTTCAACCTTCTTCTCCAAGATGCGCATTTTCTCTTTCTGTGCAATCTCAGCTCTGCGCTCAGCCTCGGTTCTCTCAAAAGGTGCTCCCCATGCCTCAGCGCATAACTCCATTACTGTCTCCACAGAGTAAGTGATGGGGTTCTTCCTTGTGCTAATTGGAGGAGACTTCTGAACTAGCTCAGGTTGCTTTGAAGGTTCATCAGCCTTTGCCTTCTTTGCTGCCTCCGCCTTCAGCCTAGCAACAATCTCCTCACCTTTCTTCTCTACTGCCGCCAACCTTGCTGACTTCCTTACCCTCAGCACGTTCCCTTCAGGATTGGCTTCAGGATCGGCTAGAACTATTTTGCCTTGGTTGACTGCCTCCGATGCCTCAGGGCGGGATCTTTTCTTCTTTTCCCCCTTTTTGGCATCATCATCGGCCTTCGATGGGAATGCGTCAAAACCGCTGTTGATCACGAAGGAGGTTAAGGATTGGACTTCAGAGATTCTCTCCTTCAGCATTTCAACTCCCATCGAGATACCAGTCCCTGCAAAAGATACATAGCTGATTGCAGTATTTACCTTCTTCTCAAAGACCTCCATGGAAAGATGGAGTCTTTGTTCAGTCTTTTCGATCCTCTCCTCCATCTTGGTGGATTGATCAGTTGCTTGGGTCAGCCTCTCAGCAATGGTCTTTGAAGTCTGAGCAATTCGATCTGACTCCAGCTCCAACTTGGATGCTGAGTCTTGAATGGCCTGAGTGAATAGGGCCCCAGCCTGAGCTGCAAGCTTCTCCACCACCTGATTGAGTTCCTCCTTCCTTTGCTCATCCTTCCCAGCCAACTGCTTCAACGTTTGCCTTTAACATTTTCTTTGTGCGCTTCCTCTCGTTCCTCACTGACTTGGCCGTGTCAGTCATCGTCTTCTTGAGCAAAATCAACTCCCTGTTAGCAAGGGTGTTGTATGCTGACTTTGTCCACCTGATGTGTTTCGCCAGGGCCTTAGCATCTTCATCTTTCTCAGCTCGTAGCCTCATCACTTCCTCCTGAAGTTCAACTAGATTTTCAGTGGTTTTTTCCTTCTTCACCTCCATAAGGGTAGTGAACTCAGTGCGTCCGACCCCGGTGATAACAACATCTTCTTCTTCATCATCGATGACCTCCTCAGTGATTGGCTGTTTTCCCTTGTCAGCCCCTGCGGCATCAGTCTCCTCTTCAGGGTGCACTGAAGGCAATTGTTGAGTGGTCGTAGCCGCCTGCTTAGGCTCAGCCATGCCATCTCGAACCTTAGAAACTTGTCCTTCGGAACTGGGAGTCTCCTTTGACGCCTCAACATCTTTCTCCCTTGTCTCAGGACAGGGAATCCCGTCATCGACAGATGTCTTATCAGCGACTAAGATGTTCACAACATCCTCAGCCACTGGTCCACCCATGGCACCAGTGTCTTTCATACCTTCCCCCTGAGCCTGAGACTCAGGGATCATACTATCTACTTCCTTAGCTGTCTCCTCCACAGCTTTCTCCATTGCTCCACCCTGAGCATCTTCATCATCCTCTTCCTTATCCTCCTCCTCAAAAGAGCGGATGTCAACCTTCGCTTTGGACATCATCTCAACTACTAGCTGCTTCAGGTTCTCGAAATTTAGCAGTTGCAGCCAGCTATTCAGTCCAAAGAAGGTGCACAACCTTGCTTCCTCAGTCTCCCAATGCTCCCAGCCACGAGCATCCACCAGTATATGTTGCTCTTGCATGTTGGATTGTTTAAACTCCAGCCACACTTTCAGCTCGACAACATTAGCTAGCAGCTCCTTGTACCTATTCAGCCCGGGCCAGCACTTAGCTACCCACTCTGTGGCATTCCCCCTGAGGGTGTTCTCCAACTTACCATCCATCATGTGTTCATCCAACTCCCCCTCCTCCTGCATCTCGAGGAAGTCATCCTCTTTATTGGGCAAGGATTTGGGGCAATCTTTGGGGTTGGGGTATGAGGGGAAATCATCAGGGTTAGGGGTAGGATCAGAGGGATGGTCAGGCCTCTGAGGGGAGGGCACTGACTCTGGAATATTTGGCTCTGATGTTTGGGGTGATTTGGTGGGTTATGGTGAGGGATCAGGGTTGGTTTGGGGTTGGGGGTCAGGGTGAGTAGGGGATGTATGGGCTGCTATCTCAGGCTGCAACAACTCAGCCGACTCGATAGACTTTCTCACTTCCTCCAAGTCAGAGGCTCTAGGTGAGCTTGACTTCTCCCTCTCTGTGATCTCATGAAGGCTCTTAGCTGGGGACTTTTTGGGTCCCTTCCTAAGTCCTTTTAACGGCCTCTCTCCCTGAACCCTTCTGACGTCATCGTCAGTTCCCTCAGCCTTAGAGTCGACTCTCTTGGGAAGTGACTCAGTCCCTGACTTAGTGCTCTTCCCTGACAGCACAATCTTCACCTTCTTCTTCTCAACCTTCTCCACCACAGGCCGCGCCTCTTCCTCAGGCTCCACAGCCTCCTCAACTTCCTATCTCCTCTCGAAGAGCTCATCTACCTTCTCGATGAGACTGGTAGCCACCTTCTTGGCCTTACCAGCTGGCTTTTTGGCCTGACCCTTTGCCTTGGCATTGGGATCAGTCAGCCCTAGCATCGCGTAGGTATCACTCAGTGAGGTAAACATCACCTTCTTGGAGGAAAGATTGTCCTCTAAGTCGAAGGTGTACTCATGGTAGGCATGAGCAATCAGGATGGACATCCTCGTTCCAAAGGGCAGGATGGCACCAACAGACACGTGCTTCTTCTCCTCATCCCACTTCATCTTGTCCAAACCAGCCTGATGGAGTTGATTAAGGAAGAACAACTCCCAGTTTGCTTCCACTCCATCAACTATCGCTTCCATAATTCTCAGCTTGGGCAAGCTCAACTGCTCATGAGAGCCTGTGGACCCCATCACCACCTTGGACACCAAGTCCACAAGAGCTCTATACTCAGGCTTCAGAGTACTCTTGTTTTGATGGGCTCTGAACTCAGGGGAGCCAGTCTTGGTCCACTTCCTTAGGAACTCTCCCTCCGAATTTTCCTTGTAGAACCTGGGATTGATTCCAGAGGATGGCAAAGCAAAAACCTCCTTGACTGCCCTTCGAAGGTCAATGTCAACTACTTCAAAGTTAGAGAGAGGTTCGCCGTCGTTGTCCTTCTCTCCCGTCGGCTTGAGCGCGGTCACCTTCGTGAAAAGTTCCCCCTTACGCAGGAACATGTTGAAGTAGGCTTCTACGACCGTCCTTGGAAGTATAGAGAGAGGACGCGTGGTGAAATATGTTTCCAACCCAGCTTTGGAAATCCAGTTGAAAACTGGTTTGATTTCCTCAACTGTTAGACATGTACCTTCCATGGAGATGACTTGCTCCATGTGTACCAGCTTATTATTGACAACATCCTCAAGCTTGTCCGTTGTTCAGTTGGAATCAAGAAGTGCCATTGATTTTGAAAAAAAAAAGAAAGGTTTTTAGGAAATCTGTGAGTATTTTGATCAAGAGAATATTCAGTGTGCAGATGTGCTTTGTGTTTGCGTAAAGACCTCAAATAGCACTATTGATTGATTTGACTAAGTCAGTTACTCAGACGTGGGGTTGAGATTAATTCCTGAATTCGAAAGGTTTTGAAATGAAGGGCCAGGATTAATCTCAGTTTCAATCAATTACCTATGTCAGTCATATTCCGTATAAAACGGACACGTATATGAAAAAGTAATTGAAACATTAAATGCTCCGCTGCGCGTGGGTTTAAATATGAAAAGGTGTGCTTTTAATGAAAACGAAATGCATTTAATAAAGATTTTCAGGACGAAGGACTCAGGGAGACACTTGAAATTCACAAAGTCAGGTTGAAACTCATACCTGTCAGGGAGACATTGTAGCACCCTGATACCTCGCTGAGTCGAGCCTGGTCTGAGTTCCCCCTAGACCCTACACTGACTGCTCTCCCGGATCTAAAAGTCCTAACTCCACTGACAGTTCCATAAACCTTGCTTCAGCCAAAGGCTTAGTCAAGATGTCAGCTCTTTGCCTGTCAGTGTGAATTTTCTCCATCCTAATGTCCTTCTTTTCCACATGATCTCGAATGAAATGATGTCTAATATCCACATGCTTGCACCTTGTGTGAAGCACTGGGTTCTGAGTAATTGCTATAGCACTATTGTTGTCACAATAGATTGGAACTTCATTAGCAAATACTTGGTAGTCCCTCAACTGTTGCCTTAACCATAAAATCTTAGCACAACAACTACCCACATCCATATACTCAGCCTCAGTTGTGGATGTTGCAACCGAATTCTGCTTCTTGCTAAACCACGAGATCAACTTACTTCCCAAAAACTGACATGTCTCTGAGGTTAATTTCCTATCAATCCTACAACCTCCATAATCTGCATCTGAATAACCTGTCAGTTCTAAGTTGACATCTGAAGGATATCATAGTCCCATATTCACTGTCCTTTTCAAATACTTAAGTATCCTCTTAGCATCCTCCAAATGACTTCTCTTGGGATCAGACTGATACCTAGCACAACACCAACTGCAAACGTGATGTCAGGCCTACTTGCAGTCAGGTACAACAACGAACCTATCAGCCCTCGATACTCAGTCTGATTCACTGAAGTCCCTTCAGTGTCAGGAAAAATCTTCCAATTTGTGTTCATAGGGATCCTGGCTGGATTGTTGTTCTGAACACCAAACTTATGAATCAAGTCTCTTGTATAATTGGCCTGATTAATGAAGATACCTTGATCAGTCTGCTTGACTTGCAATCCTAAAAAGAAGTTCATCTCTCCCATCATTGACATCTCAAATTTACCAGTCATCAACTTAGAGAATTTCTTACAGAGCTGATGATTTGGTGATCCAAATATTATGTCATCCACATAAATCTGGACCAAGAGAATGTCATCACCTTCAGTGATCCTGAACAATGTCATATCCACGGTTCCCTTCTTGAACCCATGGTCTGTCAGGAATTGAGAGAGGGTATCATACCAAGCTCTTGGTGCTTGCTTAAGTCCATATAATGCTTTCTTTAAATGGTATACTCTATCTCCAACCTCAAACCCGAGAGGTTGTTCAACATATACCTCTTCATTGAGTACACCATTCAGGAAGGCACTCTTGGCGTCCATTTGATATACCTTAAACTTCTTGTATGTTGCATATGCAAGGAACAACTTGATAGCTTCCAGTCTAGCCACTGGAGCAAAAGTCTCATCATAGTCTATTCCTTCAGACTGACAATACCCTTTTGCAACCAGTCTAGCCTTGTTCCTTACTACAACACCATTCTCATCCTTCTTGTTCTTAAAGACCCACTTGGTACCAATAACACCTTGATGCCTAGGTCTATCAACCAGTTCCCAAACCTGATTCCTTGTGAACTGATTCAACTCCTCTTGCATGGCAATGATCCAGTTTGAGTCAGTGAGAGCTTCTTCAATGTTCTGAGGCTCTTGCTCAGAGAGAAAGCAATAGAACAGTGCACTCTCACCATGAAACCGTCTGGTCCTAACTCCCTCAGTTGGATCACCAATGATTTGTTCAATAGGATGATCCTCTATCCATGTTCTTTTGTCAGGAGTTGTTTCTGAAGTACCTGCAAGGTTAGTGTCTACAAGTTCATGAAATTCAGGAAATTGAATAGAAGGGGATGAACCTGAGTCTATACCAAAGGGATTAACAAGCTCAATGTCAGAGACATTGGTTCCCCTTGATGAGGTGACTCAGGAACCGTCTCAGTTGCGACAACATCTTCATAGACGGTTCTTACCTCAGGTTGAGCCTGTTCCACAGTCTGAGGCTCAACTATCCCTGATGTGTTGGGCTTAGGAGTGGCACTTGGTACATCATCCTGATCATCGTCATCATCCCATCAGTTTAAGTTCAGTGCGGAAATGTGTAAGCCCTGAAGTTTAAAGTCTTGTTTAGTTTTCTTTCTGAAAACCTTGATTACTCAAATGAATAGTGTTTAGTAAGGGCAGTGCTCTTTCTAATAAATCAGGCTGATTGATTCAAGCCTGATAAATCTTATGCAATGAATGAACAGTTAATATGTCAGGTATGCAATATATCAAAGCAATAAGAACACAGCAAGTTTTAACGTGGTTTAGAGTCTCAAGCTCCTACGTCCACGGCCTGATTTAACAGGAAATCCACTCAAGGGATTCTTGTTTTTAACATGCCAAGGTGCACCAAGATCAGCTACCTCACTGACCTATACAAACTTCCTTACTAACTAACTTAACTTACTTCCAACAAACCTAACTTTAGGGTTTTGGTTTCAGTTTGGATTCCAACTAGGTTGAGATTATCCTTACAAGACAAAGCTATGCTAAGGGTTGGATAATCTCTCTAAGCTTAAGATATTTCTTGTACGCTCTTGGAATACAGATTAACTCTCAGTTGCTAAGAAACACTTGGGAAATTTAAAGGGTTTCGAGTGCTTCTTCTAAAGGCTGAATGCTTTGAGTGCTTGAGAGTTTGAGTAATTTCTGGCTTGGAAATTTCCCGTAACCTTGAATGGGTTCAAGGCCTTCTGTATTTATAGGTGATTTGAAAAACTATCCGTTGGAGAGATAGCCTTTCTTGTCATCTATGTAGAGTGATTCAAACGGGCATATCTTCATACAGCAGCCGTTGCATGGAATTAGGTAGTTGTATTAAATGCACATTAAATGCTTGCCCATTTAATTTTGTAGTCTGAAGTCAGTCTTTTGTCAGGTTCCGTACGTGCGTGTCCTTCTCGGATTGGTCCATGTCATCAGGTTGGTGAGAATGTCAGAACTTATTCCTAGGCTTCAGGCTTGTCTTATTAAGTTCTTTTTGTCTCGGGCTCACCGGTCTTGTCCTGACGCTGACATTCCTTTTGCATTACTTGGCTCTACTCCAAGTCTTTCCATAAACTCAGTATCATCATGTTCCCTTCAGGACTGAGTAGTAATGACCTCAGGGTCATACTCTTCATCACTGAGACTTACTCAGCCAGCTTAGAGGACTGCCATAAGTTCAGGATGGTAAACCGTCTTCAGGCTCTTGTCTTGATTGTCATCAGTAAGTGCTCCTCTTACTGAGTACCTGTGAAGTGTAAAATGACTAAGTACAAATCCTAACCAAGACTAGCCTGACAAACAAATGCAAACATCTTTTCAGGGGCTTTGGGATCTAATCAAAACTGACACTGTCCCAACATGACATAATCAACTTTACACTCCAAGACACTATTTTCTGTATTAATTTAAAAAAATATTATGTAATTAATAATACTACCCAAAATATAGAGTATTAAGTCTCAATGACTCTTTACCCATAATAAATCAAATCAACATTAATTAATTACATACAATACCAATTAAGTTATAGAAGTTAAAAAAATAATAATCACCGAGATCTAATTCTCCTTTCTAAGTCAGCTTGGAGAATTATCTCGTGGTCCAATTCAGTGCACTAAATGCAGTAGTGTAGTATCTTGATCAAGACAAATCAACCCGAGCCCTTACACATCAACTTTTACTAATGGAGTGTTCAATTCCATCTAAGTTGTGAATCACTATACTTATTACAAGGAATTGATAACGTGATCTTCTGTGATCTACTGCACACCACATTGTCTGCAATGTAAAATATTTGAATTTTATGCAATAAATAAATAACATTCATAATATTTATAATATTTATAGCATACAGTGATAATTTATTCTCATTCAATAAAGGGCAAGAAAAACATTTACATACAAAGCAGCACTAAAAGCATATTTTTCAATATAACTCTAACACGTACTGGTAGCATTGGACTTTTCCATTGGAGATAAGTTTTGGAGACTTGAAGTTTTGATGATCTGGGCTTTTTTCCTTGAAAGACAATGAGTGTTTCCCAAGATTTTGGGTGATTTGTGGGTTTGATTCCCTTCATTTAGCGGCAATTGTTGTTTCCCAATAATTTTCCTTAAGGTTTAGGTCATGATGTGACTATGGATTGGGTAAAACTTATAAAAAATTTAGGATGAGGCATTGAATGACATGGTATATGATGAACACAATGATTAGAAATAAATACGGGAAAACAATAAATGCGAGAGAGATTTGCTGAATTTTTAGGCTCAGTCTTAATATTTTTTGTGGTTGTTATACTACTATTCATGAGGTCTTAAGGCTCTATTTATAGTTTACAATTAGGGTTCCAATGTTGCCCTTGTATGTGGCCTTTTAGCAGGATCTTTTGTCCGATGGACGGTCTCTTACTCTATATAAGGGTATTACTAAGCGGTACTAGTGTGTACTTCTTTGATCATTTTTCTCTTCCAGTATGATCTTATTTGTAGGGGTCTTCTGGATAGGCTTTGCCAACCTCTGTCTCTTTCTCCGCATGGAGCACTCAGCGGCCGACCTGCCCCGATGGCGAGCTGTTATCCCCGACCGAGCAACTCCTGTCTTAGTGGTTGCCCGCCCATAATCTTGGTGCAACTCTGCGACACTTTAGATGATCAGCAGTCGGGTGGCCATAATAATGCCTTACCAATTATTATGGTCACAACATGTTGTTGGTCGGAACTAGAAAACTGAGTCCATTACAACCCTCACTCTCATGGTGGTGAAGACGGTGATATCGATCCCTCACACTTTTCAAAAATAATTAATGTCAGCAACTCAAGAGCAATGAGTCATGGACTACGTGTAGGTTCACCAGGTGTGCTCTAAATTTGACTGCATCAAGGAATTAGTGGATGTAAAACTGATTATAGTAAATGGAAACTTTAAGGCGTAATACATTAAAATGCCCCTGTATTATCACATTTTGTTTTGAAAGGACCCTAAACTATTTTTAAAAAAACACATGAACTATTAATTTTTGTTTCACGGGTCTGGAATTTTACAGAGTTATTTTAATGTGTTTTATTAAAATATGAAAGACAACCATATTCAGTGTTATTAAGATCGAATTCCAACAAAAAGTATGTCCCTAACGGATAGTGAAAAGAGGCCTTATGAAACAAAAAATATATACTTTAAGGGCTTTTTTAAACAAAAAATGGTTTAGGAGTCTAATGAAACAAAAATGTGTAGTTTAAGGGTTTTTTAAAATAAAAATTAGTTAGGGGTCTTTTAAAACAAAATTTGATAGTTTGGGGGTCTTTTGATATATTATGTCAAACTTTAATCATGTGATAAAATATGGAAGAGTAATACATCAAATAAAAAGTATCCAAGTTGCAAACATCATTGTTGCCCTTATATGCTAACTGAGGTTGTAATATTATATATTGCAACAAAAGATCAAATACTTTAGACCATGGTGTCCATCATAACAACTATAATTGTAGATACGTACGTGAAACTTGAAAAAGGCATTGAGAATGACACATGATTCACAAAGTATGCTCATTCTTCGTATTAGATTCTATACAGACAAATCAAAATATAGAAGTTTATGTAAAATAAAAATAATATCTGAGACTTTAAATCCACGACAGAATTATAGGAGAAAATATAAAATATGAATAAAATGAGTAAAGAAATATAAATATATCCATATAGGATTTTTCTTCATCCATTTATTCAAATATGTTCAAGCCTATGAGTCAAAATCTTTGCCTCTTAAGAAGCTAACATAATAAGAGGGGTCATAGTCTTTCTTTTGTATCAAGAAAGATAAAGAAAAAATCTCCTAGCAAAACCATTAGTCTCATAAAAGTCAATCCTCTCATATATACTAAAAAAATCATCATTTCATATTATATCAGAAAACCCTGAAAAAATATCAGATAATGCATCAAGAGATAACCTAAAATCTAATTATAAAGAACCGTCTGAACTTCGCCTTCAGTCTGAAGATAATTGATAAGTTTAAGAGAATGGGAAAATAAATTGTATTAAAATTCAATACATAGCAAAACAAAGGTGAGTAACATCATAGAATCTCTAAACAAATCCTAAATGATATTACATAATAAAAAAATAATTGATCACTAAATAGTAGCACATTTATTCAGTAGTATTTGTGAAGTAATGATAAATATGAAATAAGCATCACAATGAGCCGGATATCAAGTACAAAAAAGAAAAAGTAATTCAAGATAGATACATGAAAATTAAAAACAACATAAGGTACATAGTACCCGTCCATCATAGCAAAAGCATTAATTTTTATATGCTAAATCTCTTAAAAATGAAAATTCCAATGATGAAGAGATCCTTAATATTACCAAATGTTATCGTATATATTCCACAAATAATCCATTAAACAATGGCGTAAGAAAATTCATATTTAATATTTTATAGCATATACAACAAAATAAATCTCAGGGAGTTCAAACACATAACGAAACATATATGAAGAAGGGAGAGAGAGAGAGAGAGAGTGAAAGAACAACATTTGTGAAAAATGAGATAATTTAAGAGAAATATTAAGATTAAATTGTTGAATTTAAAATTGCAAAAATAATAAAAAAAGAGTTACAGAAACATAATATGAAAATAAAAAGTACAAAAAAGATGAAAGAGATGGAGAAAACACTTCTGCTGAATGGCTGCAAAAGTTGATGCGAACACGCGATGGCAGAAACGAGATCGAGGAATGAAAGAGATAAAAAAAGACTATAATTCAGTGTTTATTAATTAAGAATATAAGATCAAACATAAGTCGCTAAAAACATTATTATTTTCGACCCGTTGAGGAATAACGACAATACAGATAAATTAGCAAAAAAAACATAACTAAATAGCATAAACAACAAAGTTACTGAAAACATCATCCCAAAAAATAAAGGCATGACAATAGAAGAATCTGGCTTTAAATGTTGAATCTGAAAAAAGAATATAAAAAGATACAACGATAAAACATACAACATATATGAAAATACAGATGAAAAAAACATAAAAGAAAATTGAAATAAACTTGAAAATAAAAAGACAATTTGAGCACCAGTAAATTAAAAAAAATTACAACACGATTCATATACGGGATAAAGATTCGCCATTAAATTGAAATACAAATTGAAATCACGTTAATTGAGGGAATCGTATACTTGATGAACCATTAAAATAAAAGAAAATAATAAAAAATGGAAATAAGAAAGTAGAAATCAATATAAATGAATATATGGAGGAAAATGATCAAAGTGAAAAACAAAGAATGAAGCAGCGGAGAGGATTACAATTAAGAAAAAGGGAGGAATAAGGATTTAGTTTATGCTAACCCTAGGTTAATATGGATGAATAAGATTAATAGTTGAAAATTTTAAATTATATAAATGGGCAAGATTTAAGAATAAAATATTGACGGTTGATATTAAAAGAGAATTAAGATGCCTAAAAATTGAGTAGTTTGAAATAGAAGATTTTGGAGAGGTGTAAGATGCCTAAAAAATGAGTAGTTTGTAATAGAAGATTTTGGAGAGGTGGGAGTTGATTCCCAAATAATATGTATTAGATGTGACATACTTATTTATGGTTAATTCGTAAAAGAAAAGGAATAAAGTCACTCTTTATTATTTTGTAGAAGAAAAAGACAATTTAGCTCACAAAGTCGCCTACGAAACTTGTATAGTATAAAAATTATATCATTACATTCAATAAGTTATATAAAAAATTATTTGATGATACCATTACATTTATAAACTAATATCACAATGTAAAATGTTATGCGTTTAGTTTATAAGAACAATGATATCACTACATGAATACTATAATATAAGTTTAATATTATGAACTACTTTCACAGAAGAGCGACTCTATCTAGATTAATTACTTCTAGGAAAGATAATCGTAGCATATTACAATTAATATACTAATTTTTTTATATTTAGGCAAATCATCAAATCCATGTGGGTGCATTTATCAAATTGGAATAAACTTGGGGATATATCTTTGGGATAATTTAACAACGCATAAATAAAAATAACTAAGATTAACTCTATGTATCAATACAGTACAATTTAATAATGCATTATTAATATGTTAGATCCAGATGATAATATGAACTACATTCAGGATAATTTCATGGGATATGTTATATAAGAATTTTCTTATTCCTACAAACACTCATATAGAATATTTTACAGTAAAATATAATTCAAATTAAAAAAATTGTAGATCATGACCGGGTCGGACTGAATCAGACGAATGTTTTCAAAATTCACACACAGGCAAAATTCAAGAGTTCGCTCTCTGGTTGTGTTATTATATTGGAAAGATGTGTTACTGTAAGTGCAAAATGTGTGTTACTGTAAGAACATATACTAATTTTTGCGAAAATATTTGTTTAAATTTACAAAAATAATTTTTTTTTCTTATAGTAACACATGTGAGGTATTGAAAAACATTTTACTATATGAAGAAAGATGTGTTCACACAAAAATTTATTAGTGTACTCTCAAATTGTGTTTCTATAAGGACAAACATATTTTACTATAAGGTCAAAATGTAAGTTACTGTAAGAACAAATATTAAATACTAGTTTCACACATATATTTATTTGTTTT
Organism: Ballota nigra; assembly: GCA_947034835.1. Lineage (NCBI taxonomy): Eukaryota > Viridiplantae > Streptophyta > Magnoliopsida > Lamiales > Lamiaceae > Ballota > Ballota nigra. The sequence goes on from OX344727.1 coordinate 29,352,298, forward strand.
TATGGAATAAATATTTTTCCCTTATATTAACACATGTAAGATATTGAAAGATGTGTTACTATAAGAATACAAATATATTATTATATGGAGAAAGACGTGTTCGGGAAAAAATATAAAAGTTCGCTCCCATGTTGAAAATATGTTATTGTAAGAGCAAATATTTATTTATCCATACAAAAATTAATATTTTGTCCTTGTAGTAACACATTTAAGATATTGAAAAATGTGTTACTATATGAACACAAATTTGTTACTATATGGTATATAATGTGTTATTATATGAAAGAAATCAATGTCAACGTGAAACAAAAAACTTATATTTAAAGAGATGAAAATAGATTAAGAAACACATATTTGTCCTTAGAGTTAATATAAAGCCTAATAGTTGTTGTTGTAAGAGTTAATAACACATAATTGTTCTTACAGTAACACATACTTTCCCTTTATAGTAACACATCTGAAGCGAGTTTTCAGTTTCTGCCTTGACGCGTATTTTTTTGAAAAAACTCACTTGACCCGATGTGACCCGCTTAATAATTTACACATATTCTACCATAGAATATTTTACAAGTGTTTTTCTCTATAATTATTAATACTCCCTCCATACTACTCTTAAGGTTTACATATTTCTTTTTAATCCGTCTCATTCAAAGGTTTACATTTTCTTATTCGGCAAGTGTGGTCTCCATGTCTCTCTTTACCTTTATTACCCCTCTCTACCTTTTATCCATTTAATAATAGAAAAAAAATTCACTAAACCTACCAAACTATCACCGATTTTACAATAAACCACCAAACTATATTTATTTGTACTTATATATACAAAAAATAAAATTTTGGCACACTACTAAACTTTAATTTTAGTTAATTTTTTTCCCAAAAAGATATATATATAGTCGCGCACATGTATTAATAAAGGAATTTTTTGTCAAAACTCTTCATAATTTCACTTCAATTGGAACGAGAAATACAAAACACTTTTCATCACTTCCATCATCTACCTCTTCGCGTCATTACGCCACCATACACCGCCTAGCGTGTTCAGCCCTTGGCTCATTTTATGTAGGTCCCAAATGGAGAAGGTCTGGGAGGGAGGGTGAATAGACATTCTAACTTTATAACTTTTTCAAACAAAAACCGACTTTACAGCTGAAAGATTTTTACAAGTATGTAATCGTAGACTTTAACTCTTAAACAAAATTTGAAAAGACTAAAAAAAACACTTGACGAATTTTAGAGTTAGGTTCTTACACTTTTAAAAGTGTATTGAGAGACCTATTATGATCTACAGTTGTGTTATATTCAGTTTTTTAACTTTTTAGTTTTTGCACTCTTTTTTTAAAATTATGATGAATGTAACTTGAATAGAATATGCAGGACAAAAATATAATTGAAAAACAGTAGAGGATACAAGATATATAGTGGTTCAGATGTGGTGTATGTTGGGTTTTAGAGACACGTAAACACGTAATACATGCGCAGCGGAATAACAAAGTTCACCAACAACGAATAATTAATCGCATAATAGTTTGCAAGAATATTAAATGGGATTTTTACAGTGTTTCATACGCGGAATCCTCTATTATGGTATCCACGCAATAACTATTAACGAATCCGCACCGAGGTGCCAACATTGAATCTCGAGACGAACTTGCTAGGAAAATCAGAGCTAGAGATTTTATGGAGAAATTATAATTTTTGTGTATTTCGGAATTCCCATATGAGACATATTTATAAGGATTAACTTGGCTTAATTCCTAAGAAAGATATCAGGCCTAGCCCGTAAATATAATCTCTACGGATTATATTTCCGTAGATATGTTCTTACGAATAATATCTTTACCATATCTATTATTCTTGTATAATAATATTCCAAATATTATTATTGAGATTTCATATTTATATAAAATTAATTTAATTAAGTAATAATAACAATTAATTCTATATATAGTTATTATTATATTCTCCATAAATTAAATATTATATCTAATAAAATATTGTTGGTCCCGGTTCAAGACTGAGAGATACGTGTATGGGGGGAATACAAGTATACAAATTTTCTTCTTTTTGCAAGGCTGAGTCCCCTTAGCTCAGAGTGATAAAGAACTCAGGGTTGATAACACACCTACTGACTGCACTGAACGCTGGTCAGTTGGCTTACTATCAACTTGAGTTCAGTGCGGAAATGCGTGAGCCCTGAAAGATTATAGTATTGTTAATGATTGCTTTCTGAAAACTTGATTACTCTTTTCTGAAATAGTGATTAGTAGGGCAGTGTTCAACTTAATGATCAGGTTGATTGATTCAAACCCAACAAAAACTAATGCGATGAATGACTTAATGGATAAACAATAAAAACAATATCAAAGCAATATAGAACACAAGGAGTTTAACGTGGTTCAGAGACTCAAGCTCCTACGTCCACGGTCCTGGTTGAACAGGATAATCCACTAAGTATTAGCTTGTTTTTAACGTGTCAAGGTGCACCAAGATCATTTAACCTCACTGGCCTATACAAACTCCTTCCTAACTTCACTAAACAACTTCAACCAACAAACCTAACAAGAGGGTTTTGGTTTCAGTTTGGTTTCCAACTAAGGTGTGATTATCCTTACAAGACTAAGCTATGCTAAGGATGGATAATAACTCTAAGCTTATGATATGACAATGATGTTCAATGGAATATAGAATAACTCTCACTAATCTAGAAACACTTGGGAAATTTAACTGGTTTCGAGTGCTTCTTTTAGAATGTTGAATGCTTTGGAAAGCTTGAGAGTTTGAGTAATTTCTGGCTTCGAAATTTCCCGTAACCTTGAAAGGGTTCAAGGCCTTCTGTATTTATAGATGGATTTGAAAAACTATCCGTTGGAAGAGATAGCCTTCCAGTCATCTACGTAGGGTTCATTCAACGGACATATCTCCCATGCAGCAGCCGTCCTTGCATGGATTTGGTAGTTGCATTTAATGCTTGCCCGTTGAAAGTGCAGTTTGAAGTCAGTCTTTATGTCAGGTTCGTACGTGTGTCCTTCCTGGATTGGTCCACGTCATCAGGTAGGTGAGAATGTCAGAACTCATTCCTTTGCTTCAGGCTTGTCTTATTAAGTTCTTTTTGTCTCAAGCACAACGGTCTTGTCCTGACGCTGACATTCCTTTTACATTGCTTGGCCCTACTCCAAATATTTCCCATTAACTCAGTATCATCCTGTTCCCTACAGGACTGAGTTAGTAATGACCTCAGGGTCATACTCTTCATCACTGATACTTACTCAGCCAGCTTAGGTAGACTGTCGTAAGTTCAGGATGGTGCTCTTGTGTCTTCAGGCTTCAGTCTTGATTGACATCAATAAGTACTCCTCTCATTGAGTTCCTGTGAAATGTAAACTAACTAAGTACAAATCCTAACCAAGACTAGCCTGACTAAAACATTCTAAAGCGAATCATCTTTTCAGGAGCTTTGGGATCTTAATCAAAACGGACAATGTCCCAATAATTTCCCCCTTTTTGATGATGCCAAAACACTGAAAAGATCCTCAAAACACTTAGATGAAATAAAGTCCTATCTATAAGATAAGTCAGTATTAGAGCAGTTCTTAATAAAGTACAGAGATTAAATAACAGTCAAAAGAGACAATGAGTTTTTGTCTGTGGGAAAATGCAATAGATTTCATTGATGATTTGGAACGAGTACAATGAACCTGATCTATTACAACAAAATAGTGAACACCTAAATCAATCTCATCTCAGGTTTGAGTCCAAAACTAGCATAGACTCTGACCTTCAGCTCGTCTACTCTTTTAGGTTGGTTCACATAACCTTAAGCCTTTGTGATCTTCAATACTTCAGACATAATCTCCTTTGTGTCATGCTTGGCAGTTCTAGGGATTAGGGGTGGTGGGCGAGCAATGAACTCAGGGGCCTTCACTTGAACTTTAGCTGCTTCAGCTTCCTCCAAGATCTTCCCAAGAAGTTCAGAATGATGTCCATCATGTAGTAAGTGAAATGGGCATCGATATCTTCAGAATCGCCCCATTTCTTCACTACGTACCATAGCCTGACGAACTCATCCCTAGCATCAATCCAAAACTCTTTCAAGGTCTCTGAGATGAACTCATCGACAAGAGCTTCCCTCTGAATCACCTCAGGCTTTCTAACATGAAGGATTGTTGATTTCCTGGCTGTTGGCTTCTTCCTGTACTTCCTCGGCTCAAGCTTCGCCTTCTTTCTCCTTAGCAAACTGACCACTGCATCATCAAGTTCTCTTTGTTGCAAGTCAGTGAGGTCAGTGAGCTTCTCCACCTTCTTCTCCAAAATGTGCACCTTCTCCTTGGCAGCAATGTCCGCCCTGCGCTGAGCCTCACTCTTCTTAGGATCAACGTCCCATGCTTCCTCGCACAACTCCACGACTTTATCAGCGTTGTATGTGATAGGGTTCTTTCTAGCATTGACTGGTGAGCGCTCTGAGTTTTCTTGGATTGAAGGTAAGGCCGGAACAGAAGGGTCCTTAGCCTTTGCTGCAGCTTCCAGCCTGGCTGATTTGCGGGAGGGAGACCTCATTGTTACTTCATTCAATGGTCCTTCATAGCCTCCGGGAGTGGATCTTTTCCTTGTCCTTTCCCCCTTTTTGGCATCATCACCCCGGGAAGGAAGAGCTTTAGGTGCATCATCCTGAGTTGCATCTTCCTTGGAGTTAATGACAAAGGCAGTGAGGGATTGAACTTCGAGTAGATGCTCCTTCATCAGGTCCACTCGGAATGCTATCCCTGATCCCGCATAAGTCACATTCGCAATACTTGAATCGATCTTAGCTTCAAATCTATCCATGACAGAAGTCAAGCGTTGCTCAGTGTCAGACAGCTTCCTCTCAGCGCTGGACAGCTTCTCCTCCATCTTCTTTGACTCCTCAGTCATTCTCCTGGACTCAGCTTTAATCCTGTCAGCCTCCTGAGCCATCTTGGCTACTGAGTCGTTCAGTGCTTGAGAGAACAACTCAGCTGCCTGACTCGCCAAGAGATCAACAACTTTAACCATGTATGCATCGTGCTCTTCCCTGAGCTGAGTCAAAGTGTTGTCCATCACCTTCTTCATCGTCTCCCTCTCATGCTTCACTGACTTCGCAATGCCAATCACTGTTTTCTTCAACGAGATAAGCTCTTTATTGGCGAGAGTGTTGTAGGCTGACTTGGTCCACCGGATGTGCTTGTGGATAGCCTTGGCTGCCTCTTCCTTTTCATCCCTGATCCTCTGGATCTCTACCCTAAGCTCAGCCAAGTTTTCCATGGTCTTTTCTTGCTTCACCTCTATGATATTGGTGAAGTCGCCTTTCCGGATGTTAGTGATGACTACGTCTTCGTCAGCCTCTCCTTCTTCAGTCATTGGCTGTTTTCCCTTGTCAGCCCCTGCGGCATCAGTCCCCTCTTCAGGGTGCACTGAAGGCAGTTGTTGAGTGGTCATAGCCGCCTGCTCAGGCTCAGCTGAGCCATCTCGAACTTTGGATAAAGTATCCTCAAAACTAGGAGTCTCCTTAGGTGCCTCCACGTCATCCTCCTTTGCCTCAGGACAGGGAATCCCTTCACGGGCTTATGTGGCATTGGCATATGAACCAACCTGGTTGGTCTCATCAACTGCTCCATCCTTGGACGCAGTTCCTTTCTCACCTTCCCCCTGAGCACTAGGCTCAGAGTCTACTGCATCTATCTCATTCGCAGTATCTTCCACTTCCTTCTCATCCACTCCGCCCTGAGGGTTATCATCATCATCATCATCCTCCTTGGGTTCATCCTTGAAGTCTTCCTTCATCCCAGCCTTCAGCCCATCAACCAGTTGCTTTAAATTTTCAAAGTTGAGCAGTTGCAACCAGCTGGTGATCTGAAAATACGAGCACAACCTGGCTTCCTCCTTCTCCCAGTGTTCCCATCCTCTGGCATCGACAAGCATATGTTGCTCCTGCTTATTTGACTGCTTGAAGTCGAGCCAGACCTTCAGTTCAATCACATTGGAGCACAGCTCCCTGTATCTATGCAAACTGGGCCAACACTTTGAAGTCCACTCACAGGCATTCCCCCTAAGAGTGTTCTCAAACATCCAACCCATCAGCCCGGCGTCCAGCTCCTCCTCCTCCGCCATGTCCAGAAACTCATCAGCTGAGTCTCCTTCGACAGTGGTTTTGGGGCAGTCTTTGGGGTTGGGGTAAGATGGAAAGTCTTCAGGGTTAGGTGTGGAAGTGTTTGGTTCAGGATTATGGTCAGCCTCAGTGTTGGGTAGAATGATGGGTTCTGACTCACTTTGGGTTCGAGTGGGTTCAGGGTTAGGGATTTAAGGGATGGGAGTTTCTGTGGGAAGAGTAGGTGATTCATGGATGGGTTCAATGGGGTTGGGGTTGATTGTGAGCTCAGGCTGTAATAGTTCAGCTGACTCAATTATTCCTCTTACTTGCTCCAAGTCAGAGGCTCTTGGAGAGCTTGACTCCTCCCTCACCGGACTAACTTTCCTCAGTATCTTCGCCGGAGATTTCTTAGGACCCTTCCTCAATCTTTTTAAGAGCCTATCTTCTCTCTCTTCTCCCCCTGATCTGACGTCATCGTCAGTTTCCGCAGCCTCTTAAACGGCCTTCTTGGAGACTGGCTCAGTTCCTTTCTTACCCTCCGCCGTGGCCTGACTCTTCAGCACCACCCTAACTTTTGTCCTCTTTGCATTCAAGGCCTTCTCCTCTTTTACCTTCTCAGCTGCCTTCTCGGCCACAATCTCCTCCATAGTCTCCTTCCCCTTCTCCAAGAGACTATCCACCTTCTCCAGCAGGGCAGGCACCACCTTCTTGCCCTTAGATGCTGGCTTCTTCTTCTGACCCTTCGGAGGACCATTTGGGTCAGTGATGCCAAGGATGGCATATGTGTCAGTGGTTGTGGAGAAAATCCCCTTTTTAGGAGACAAGTCATCCTTCCAATCGAAGGTGCAGTCCTGACACGCGTGAGCAATCAGGATAGATAATCTTGTGCCGAAGGGAAGGATGGCTCCCATAGAAATATGTTTCTTCTCCTCATCCTTTTTCAGCTTGTCCTTCGCAGCCTAACTCAGTTGATCCAAGAAAAACTGCTCCCAGTTGGCCTCAATGCCATCTACCAAAGCCCTCATAATCCTCAGCTTTGGCAGACTCAGCTGCTCATGAGACCCAGTTGCGCCCATGATCATCTTGGAGACGATATCGACCATGGCACGAAACTCTGGCTTTAGAGTCTCCTTGTGCTGCCTCGCCCTGAACTCAGGCGACCTTGATTTTCACCAGTCCTTAAGGAGCTCACCATCCTTGTTCTCCTTGTATGACCTTGGATTGATCCCAGAGCATGGAAGTCCGTACACCTCTTTCACGGCCTTCCTGAGGTCAATATCTCATGACTCCTGGTTGTAGAGCTCCTCACCGTCTTTATCTTTCTCACCAGTGGGCACCAGAACCATTACCCTAGTGAATAATACACCCCTTCGAGTAAATAAATTCAGGTAAGCTTCCGCTACTGCCTTGGGAAGCACAGTTGTGGGTTTCTTCGTGAATAACTTCCCCATTCGTGCCTTGGTTATCTATTTGAAAATGAGAAGAATCTCCGTGATGGATTGGCTAGGACCATCCATGGACAAGATGTGCTCCATGTTTACCAGGTTGCTCTTGACAACATCTTCCAATTTGTCCGTAGACCAAGTGGTATCCAAGAATGCCATTTGTGAAATAGGGTTTTGAGAAATTACAAAGTGAAATTTGAACGAGAGAGAGTTCAGTGTGCTTAGTGCGTTTGTGTTTGGGTAAATTTCTCAAATGGCAATCTAGATTGATATGTATGAGTCAGTTACTCAGACGAGTGGTTGAGATTAATCCTGAATTTGAAAAGTTTTGAAATTAAGGGCCAAGATCAATCTCATTATCAATCATTTTCCCACGTCAGTCATGTTCTGTATAATATGGACACGTACATGAAAAAGTAACTGAGTGCATTAAATGTTCCACTGCGCGTGGGTTTAAATATCAAAAGGCGCGCTTTTAATGAAAACGGAATGCATTTAATGAGGATTTTCAGGACGTAGGACTCAGCGAGATGCTTCAAATTCACAAAGGTTAGGATTGAACTCATACCTGTCAGGGAGACATTGTAGCACTCTGATACCTCTCTGAGTCGAGTCTGCCTGGGTTCCCCCTAGATCCTATACTGACTGCTCTCCCGGATCTAAGAGACCTAACTCCACTGACAGTTCCATAAATCTTGCTTCAGCCAAAGGCTTAGTCAAAATGTCAGCCCTCTGCCTGTTAGTGGGAATTTTCTCCATCCTAATATCCTTCTTTTCCACATGATCTCGAATGAAATGGTGCCTAATATCCACATGCTTCTACCTTGTGTGAAGCACTGGGTTTTGAGTGATTGCTATGGCACTATTGTTGTCACAATAAATTGGGACTTAATTTACAAACACTTGGTAGTCTCTCAATTGTTGCCTCAACCACAAAATCTGAGCACAACAACTCCCTGCAGCCATATACTCAGCCTCAGTTGTGGATGTCGCCACTGAATTCTATTTCTTACTAAACCACGAGATCAGTTTTCTCCCCAAAAACTGACATGTCCCTGAGGTTGATTTACTATCAATCCTGCAACCTCCATAATCAGCATCTGAATACCCTGCCAGTTCTAAGTTGTCATCAGAGGGATACCATAGTCCCATATTGACTGTCATTTTCAAATACTTAAGTATCCTTTTGGCAGCCTCTAGATGACTCTTCTTGGGGTTAGACTGATACCTAGCACACACTCCAACTATAAATGTAATGTCAGGCCTGCTGGCGGTCAAGTACAATAACGATCCAATTAGCCCTCGGTACTCAGTCTGATTCACTGGAGCTCCTTCAGTGTCAGGATCCATCTTCCAATTTGTGTTCATTGGGATCCTGGCCTGATTGTTGTTCTGAATTTCAAACTTCTGAATCAAGTCTCTTGTATACTTGGCCTGATTAATGAAAATCCCTTGATCAGTTTGTTTGACCTGCAATCCTAAAAAGAAGTTCATCTCTCCCATCATTGACATCTCAAATTTACCAGTCATCAACTTAGAAAATTTCTCACAGAGCTGATGATTTGGTGATCCAAATATTATGCCATCCACATAAATCTGGACCAAGAGAATGTCATCACCTTCAGTGATCCTGAACAAGGTCCTATCCAGGTTCCCTTCTTGAACCCATGGTCAGTCAGGAATTAAGAGAGGGTATCATACCAAGCTCTTGGTGCTTGCTTAAGTCCATAGAGTGCTTTCTTCAAATGGTATACTCTATCTCCAACCTCAAACCCGGGAGTTTATTCAACATATACCTCTTCATTGAGTACACCATTCAGGAAGGCACTCTTGACGTCCATTTGAAACACCTTAAACTTCTTGTATGTTGTATATGCAAGGAACAACCTGATAGCTTCCAACCTAGCCACTGGAGCAAAAGTCTCATAATAGTCTATTCCTTCAGACTGACAATACCACTTTGCAACCAATCTTGCTTTGTTCCTCACTACAACTCCATTCTCATCCTTCTTGTTCTTGAAGACCCACTTGGTACCAATAACACATTGATGCCTAGGTCTATCTACCAGTTCCCAAACCTGATTCCTGGTGAACTGATTCAACTCCTCTTGCATGGCTATGATACAGTTCGAGTCAGTGAGAGCTTCTTCAATGTTTTGAGGCTCTTGCTCAGAGAGAAAGCAACAAAACAGTGCGCTCTCACCATGGAACCGTCTGGTCCTGACTCCCTCAGTTGGATCACCAATAACCTGGTCAATGGGATGACTCTCTAACCATGTTCTCTTACCTAGAGTTGTTCCTGAAGTACCTGCAATGTTAGTGTCCACAGGCTCATAGAATTCAGGAAATTGAACAGAATGAGATGAACCTGAGTCTATACCAAAGGGATTTACCAATTTAATGTCAGGGACATTGATTCCCCCTTGATGAGGTGACTCAGGAGCCGTCTCAGCTGCGACCGCATCTTCATGGACGTTACTTACCTCAGGTTGAGCCTGTCCCTCAGTCTGAGGCTCAACTATCCCTGATGCGCTGGGCTTAGGAGTGGCTCTTGAATCATCATCATCCTGATCTTCGTCATCATCCCATCGTGGAATTGGCACAGCTTTGACCTTAGGATCAGTTTGATTTTTCAAGCTCAGCCTTGTCACTCTCCTTGTGACCTCCTCAGTGTCAGGGTTCAACACCTTTATCCTAGACTCAGTGACAGATTCATCAAACACAACATGCAGTGATTCTTCCACAACAAGGGTCCTACAGTTGTAAATCCTGAAGGCTTTACTGACTTCAAAGTATCCTAAGAATACTCCTTCATCAGATTTGCTATCAAAGGCTTTCAACTGGGTCTTCCCATTGTTGAGGATGAAGCACTTGCAACCAAACATATGAAAATAGGAAATACGAGGCTTCCTCTTGTTCCATGTCTTATATGGGGTCTGTGTCTGTTGTTTGTTTATCATGGATCTGTTTTAAGTGTAACATGCAGTGTTGATTGCCTCAGCCCAGAATTTCTTGGGCAATCCTGACTCAGCCAGTATGGTCCTGGCAGCTTTCTTCAGTGTCATGTTGTTGGGATATGTTTTAGTTTTGATGATTTTCCAAAACATGTAGTAGGTTTGAAAGCAGTCAGGATAGTATCTTTTATCTCAGGTCAGGCTAAGTCATTTCTCAGTGGAATAGGCTGTTCAGTTGAGGGGGAACTCAGCGAGGGGGAACTCTGCAACACAGCCTGAGAATATCAAGATAACACCAAGAAGAACTGACTGAAGCCATGCCAGGAACCTGAACTAGAAGAAAAGCCTGAAGGATGTCCCACTGAGTGTAAACCAGGCTGATCTAAGCTAAGTCAGGTGGACCACTCAGTGAAGAGCATGATCGGGAGGATCAGTGCTGCACCGAGTAGGCCCTGAAGGAGTCAGGCTACTGTGGTCAGGGAAGTTTGTCATTCAGCCTTATGACAAACTTCTTGGAGTGATCTTCAAACAGTCTCTGAAGGACAACCAAACTGAAGACGTTCAGTTCACTGAAGATCACCAGTCAGTGAAGGAGGAAGCTACCTAAAGTCAGTGGGTCTTGGTCAACCCACTGAGTCAAAGATCCGTGAATCCAGGCCACGTGGACCAATCAGCACGAGGTAGCAACTCTGACACTGACAAAGGCCGAATTCCAAGAAAAGTGGTTGAAACCATTTAATGTTGGATTCAAATGTATCTTCCTCCAACGGATACATTTGAATCCCCATTATAAATACAAGCTCATAGCTTCATTGTAACGTGTGTTGTATTGTGTAAAAGAAGAAAATAAACACCTACAAGTTGTGAGGGTGTGTTAGTTGTTAGGGAGTCATAAGGAAGTGTTACACACCCACGACACTGACCTTTAGGGTTATCACTTATATTCATTGAGTGTCAAGCTTGTAACTCTTAGCTTAGAGAGGTTTTCCCAATCCTAGCTTAAGGCTAACACAGTGTAAGGGAAAAACTCACATATTTGGAGAAAACCAAACCAAACTAAACCCTTTCAGAAGATTGTTAGGTTTGTAGTGAGGTGAGGAGAGGCAGCTCAGGGAGTGGCGTGAGTCCAGTTGTAAGTGCACCTTGGCACGTTAAAAACAAGAATCCTGAGATAGTGGATTTCCTGTTAAATCAGGCCGTGGATGTAAGAGCTTGAGTCTCTGAACCACGTTAAACCAAGTGTTAAATCATTACCTACTTGCTAAAGGTTTTGTTATTTCCACTCACTGAGTGTAGTTCGAAAGAAAGAAGTTAGCTAAGTATTTAAGTTAGGGAGAATCTATCTCACTGACAAGCTTAAGCAAACACTCGAGAGTTCAGTCTCTCGAGTCACTGCCTTGTTACGAGACTGAGTCTTCAAGTCACCACACTGACTTGACTACTCTGACTCGTAGCAACGCAGTGACTTGAGGCTCTTCGCACTGAACTCAGCACGCACTCGAGAGCTCAGTCTCTCGAGTCACTGCCTTGTTGAGAGCCTGAGCTTTCAAGTCTCATCTCTGACTTGATAGCTCTGACTCTCAGCAACGCAGTGACTTGAGTATTCCGTCACTGAGCTCATTCATGTTGCGTAGTTTGGTTTTAAAAAAAAAAATAACTTGTGCTCCTGAATTCCCATTTTGCTCTTCGAAAACGGGACCATCAATTTATATCAGAGCAGGTTGTTCACATGACCACTGATCCAGTTTTGTTAAGAAAAATGGTCAACCGAACAGATCTTAAACGTTTTAAAATATGGGAATTCCTGCATATTTCAAACTATTACTTGTATTCTGACATTATTCTTGTAGTAGAAAATCAATTGGTTAGAAGTTTTGGAATCATCAAAAATGGGGAAATTGTTGGGATATGTTTTAGTTTTGATGATTTTCCAAAACATGTAGTAGGTTTGAAAGCAGTCAAGATAGTATCTTTTATCTCAGGTCAGGCTAAGTCATTTCTCAGTGGAATAGGCTGTTCAGTTGAGGGGGAACTCAGCGAGGGGGAACTCTGCAACACAGCCTGAGAATATCAAGATAACACCAAGAAGAACTGACTGAAGCCATGCCAGGAACCTGAACTAGAAGAAAAGCCTGAAGGATGTCCCACTGAGTGTAAACCAGGCTGATCTAAGCTAAGTCAGGTGGACCACTCAGTGAAGAGCATGATCAGGAGGATCAGTGTTGCACCGAGTAGGCCCTGAAGGAGTCAGGCTACTGTGGTCAGGGAAGTTTGTCATTCAGCCTTATGACAAACTTCTTGGAGTGATCTTCAAACAGTCTCTGAAGGACAACCAAACTGAAGACGTTCAGTTCACTGAAGATCACCAGTCAGTGAAGGAGGAAGCTACCTAAAGTCAGTGGGTCTTGGTCAACCCACTGAGTCAAAGATCCGTGAATCCAGGCCACGTGGACCAATCAGCACGAGGCAGCAACTCTGACACTGACAAAGGCCGAATTCCAAGAAAAGTGGTTGAAACCATTTAATGTTGGATTCAAATGTATCTTCCCTCCAACGGATACATTTGAATCCCCATTATAAATACAAGCTCATAGCTTCATTGTAACGTGTGTTGTATTGTGTGAAAGAAGAAAATAAACACCTACAAGTTGTGAGGGTGTGTTAGTTGTTAGGGAGTCATAAGGAAGTGTTACACACCCACGACACTGACCTTTAGGGTTATCACTTATATTCATTGAGTGTCAAGCTTGTAACTCTTAGCTTAGAGAGGTTTTCCCAATCCTAGCTTAAGGCTAACACAGTGTAAGGGAAAACCTCACATAGTTGGAGAAAACCAAACCAAACTAAACCCTTTCAGAAGATTGTTAGGTTTGTAGTGAGGTGAGGAGAGGCAGTTCAGGGAGTGGCGTGAGTCCAGTTGTAAGTGCACCTTGGCACGTTAAAAACAAGAATCCTGAGATAGTGGATTTCCTGTTAAATCAGGCCGTGGATGTAAGAGCTTGAGTCTCTGAACCACGTTAAACCAAGTGTTAAATCATTACGTACTTGCTAAAGGTTTTGTTATTTCCACTCACTGAGTGTAGTTCGAAAGAAAGAAGTTAGCTAAGTATTTAAGTCAGGGAGAATCTATCTCACTGACAAGCTTAAGCAAACACTCGAGAGTTCAGTCTCTCGAGTCACTGCCTTGTTACGAGACTGAGTCTTCAAGTCACCACACTGACTTGACTACTCTGACTCGTAGCAACGCAGTGACTTGAGGCTCTTCACACTGAACTCAGCACGCACTCGAGAGCTCAGTCTCTCGAGTCACTGCCTTGTTGAGAGCCTGAGCTTTCAAGTCTCATCTCTGACTTGATAGCTCTGACTCTCAGCAACGCAGTGACTTGAGTATTCCGTCACTGAGCTCATTCATGTTGCGTAGTTTGGTTTTTTTTTTTTTAAAACAACTTGTGCTCCTATATTCCCATTTTGCTCTTCGGAAACGGGACCATCACATGTTTCTCCTTTCAGCGACACCGTTTTGTTGTGGGGTTCTAGCTGCAGAAGTCTCATGAGTAATACCAAGTTCATTAGAAAAGTCAGAAATATATGAATTTATAAACTCAGTACCCTTGTCAGATCTGATCTTAGTAATGGACTAATTCTTCTCATTGTTGGGTCTTCTGAGCAACTTTGGAAGCTTTACCTGTGTTTTCTTTTTATTCAACAAGAAAATAACCCAAGTATATCTAGAATAATCGTCAATAACCACAAGAGTATACTTTCTACCATTCATACTTACAGGTGTTACAGGTCTGAATAAATCCATGTGCAATAGCTGAAGAATCCTGTCAGTGGAGAAGGAAGTTTTCTCTTTGAATGATGCTCTGACCTGCTTTCCTTCCTGACAAGCTTTGCACACATGACCTGCTTTCCTTCCTGACAAGTGATTGTCTAGAAATTTTGTTAAGAATCTTGAAGTTCAGATAACTTAATCTTTTATGCCATAACCAACTGAGCTCTAAAGAGCTTTTAGCAACAAAATAAGTATTAGGAATAGTGTTGCTCCAATCAGCGAGATATAAGTTACCTTTCCTAATACCTGATAGAAGCACTTGTGTTGATTTGTCCTTCACTGAACATATAATCGATGAGAACTCAACACTGAAACCTTTGTCACAAAACTGGCTTACTGACAACAGGTTATGCTTCAGTACTTCAACAAAGGACACATTTTCCACTCTGACTGTACCTATAACCAAAACACCAAAACCTTTAGTAAAACCTTTTGAGTTATCACCAAAGGTTACATGTGGACCATCCTTAGCTTGAAACTCTTGGAGAAGAGTCTTCGTTCCAGTCATATGCCTTGAGCAACCACTGTCTAGGTACCAAACAGCTTTGATTGAGTCTTCTCTCCTCTTGTTATGATCCACAGCCGCCTGCAAGCAAATCAGGCTTTAGGTACCCATTGGGTGTTGGGCCCTATGGTGTCAGTTGTACCTTTCGGGATCCAGACTTGCTTCACTCCCCTGATTGCCTCAAAGTGATAAATCTGTCTCCCTGAAACATCTACATACACTACTTTCTTCTTCTTAGCCTGAGAAGAAGATGGTGTATGGTTGTCAGGCTTAGGCTTCACAGGAGCCTGAGTGGTGGCCTTTTGAGCCGGCTTCCTGTTCTTCCTAGGCCTTGGTGCAGCTGGTCTTGAGGTTTGTTCTTGATAATGACCCTGTTTTCTGTTCCCCCTAGGCAAGTGAGGGAAAGGAAAACAGTTAAAGGCCTCAGGATGCCAAAACCATGGGGGAGTCATCATACTTGGCCTTTCCTGCTGGTATTACCATGCATGATGATACCCTCGTTGATTAGTCTGAGATCTCTTGGCCTGAGTCTTCCCCTGCTTGCGCTAAGGTTTTCTCTGGCCTGATTTCTCAGGGACCGCCTTAGGTTGTTGAGCCTTCCCTTTGGGTTTTGGCTTAACTACCTTTGGGGCTACCCTGACTGAATCAACAGTTTCTTTGCCCTTATCAATTTTACGGGCTTCGAATACAACTTTCTTAGTATTCTTGTCTGCCTGAACAAACACTCTCTCAATGTTACTCCCTGAAGCAACATGAGATTGACCTTGTGAGGATTTCTTGGGAACATATCCAAGTCCCTTTTTCTCATTCCCAAGAATCTGATTACTATTTATTTCCTCTCTAGCCACTGAGGATTTATTCATTTCTGCAACCTTCTTCTTGAGAGAGTTCTCACTCTTTTTCAGGATTTCATGCTTGGTAAAGAGGTCATCAAACTTGCTTTTGAGTACTTTCAATTCTTCCTTTCTGACCAGCTCTTCCTCAGCCAGTTCCTTCAGAATCTTCTCTCTTGGGAGGCGCTCAGAATTGATCATCTCAATTTCCTGAGCTAGCCTCACAATTTGAGCTGCCTCTTTCAGATCAGACTGAGTGAGTTGATCATTCAGGTCTTGAACCTCAGTGCTCAATTTCTTGTTTTCCTCTACCAAAAAAATATTAGTCTCCTGCAGCCTGGAGAAATCAACCATCAATTGATCCAGACAGATCTAAAGGTTCATTTCTCTAGCTGACTCTGAGCTAATCTCAGGATTTTGACCAGTGTATGAACCACAAACAGAGTTAGATGTTACCTCAGGTTCCTCCCTTGCCATAAGGCAGACATCATCATACTCATCATCAGAAAAGAGTTCAGGCAACCTCTCCTCATGACCATCCGAGTCTGTAGCTTCCTCAGCGAGCATAGCTCTCCGGTCAGCGTACCTCTGGTCTCTCTTGGCCCTCCTGTCTTCTCTTTCCCTAGCACTCAACCCTGGGCTGTCATACTGGTAGTGCCCACTTTTGTTACAGTTATAACACGCAGCTTGCTCGTCTCCTCTTTCCTTCCTAGGCTCAGGGTTCCTTCTTGAGTTAGGTTCCCTTGGTCTTGATGAGCTTCTGGCTTTCCTGAGTGTCTATCATCATGAGTTCGTCTCTATTCATCTCGTCGATCGGGCCTTGGTTCTGAGTATCTTCTTTCATCGCCATGATCTCTCCTCTGGTCAGAGTTTCTCCTTTCCTCATATCTCCGTGAGCCTTTGTGGGTTCCTTCAGGTTTCCTGTCACGAGTATCCTGATAAAATTTCTTATAACGACCAAACCTGGAATTAAGCTTCTCAAAGCGTCTGGCCATCAGGCTGTACTCCTCAGCGAGCTCTTCTTTGCTCATCTCCATCAGTGATCTTGATGAAGATTTGACAGGTTGTGACTTGGCTTTGAACGGCATACTTTTCTCAGGAGCTTTCTCTTTCTCATCCTCATCAGGTTATACTTTCTTCTTTCTCTTGTTTAGATCATATTCCAAAGCTTTGAGCTCTGAAAAAAGTAAAGATGAAGTTATATTACTCATATCCTGAGTGTTTTTCAACATAATGACACTATTATCCCATTTCTCAGGAAGAGCATTTAGGATTTTAGAAGCAACTTCTCTCTTGCGAACCTCTTTTCCCAACATCACCAACTCATTCATCATCTTGATGAATCTCAACTCCAGTTAATCAATAGATTCGTCAGGCAGCATCTCAAACGCTTCAAATTTCTGAATGGCAATATTTCTCTTGTTCTTCTTTATCTTTTCCGAGCCTTTGCACATACTGGTCAGCTCATCCCAGACCTCCTTTATTGTCTTTAAGTTCATCAGCCTTGCTGACTCCTCGAAAAGCACCGTATGTAGAATGATGTTTCTGTCCACGTTGTCCAGTCCCACCATTTTGATCTCATCATTGGTCATATCTTTCCTCTCCTTAGGAACCTGTACGCCAATGTCGAGATGATCATATCCCAGTCCTCTGACATTCGGAATAGTGATCTTGATCGGTCCTTTCCTGATAACACGCGGCATCTGGTCATGGATGCCATCTAGATGCACCTCTAGTCTAAACTTCCAATTGACAAAGTTAGCAACAGAGAATTCAGGCAATGAAGCTTCAAGTCTCCTCGAAGTCATGATGAAGCAAGTTTTATGGAAAGCAAACTCAGATCTGTTCAGTGACCACCAACAATTTCCCCTATGAAACTATTAGTATTCAAAGTCAGTGGTCTTTTGAACCACTGCTCTGATACCACTTGTTGGTCCCGGTTCAAGACTGATAGATACGTGTATGGGGGGGAATACACGTATACAAATTTTCTTCTTTTTGCAAGGCTGGGTCCCCTTAGCTCAGAGTGATAAAGAACTCAGGGTTGATAACACACCTACTGACTGCATTGAATGCTGGTAAGTTGGCTAACTATCAACTTGAGTTCAGTGCGGAAATGCGTGAGCCTTGAAAGATTGTAGTCTTGTTAATGATTGCTTTCTGAAAACTTGATTACTCTTTTCTAAAATTGTGATTAGTAAGGCAGTGTTCAAGTTAAACAATAAACAATAAGAACAATATCAAAGCAATAAAGAACACAAGGAGTTTAACGTGGTTCAGAGACTCAAGCTCCTACATCCACGGTCCTGATTGAACAGGATAATCCACCAAGGATTAGCTTGTTTTTAACGTGCCAAGGTGCACCAAGAACAGCTAACCTCACTGACCTATACAAACTCCTTCCTAACTTCACTAAACAACTTCAACCAACAAACCTAACAAGAGGGTTTTGGTTTCAGTTTGGTTTCCAACTAAGGTGTGATTATCCTTACAAGACTAAGCTATGCTAAGGATGGATAATCACTCTAAGCTTATGATATGACAATGATGTTCAATGGAATACAAAATAACTCTCACTAATCTAGAAATACTTGGGAAATTTAACTGGTTTCGAGTGCTTCTTTTAGAACGTTGAATGCTTTGGAAAGCTTGAGAGTTTGAGTAATTTATGGCTTGGAAATTTCCCGTAACCTTGAATGGGTTCAAGGCCTTCTGTATTTATAGATGGATTTGAAAAACTATCTGTTGGAAAAGATAGCCTTCTAGTTATCTACATAGGGTTCATTCAACGGACATATCTTCCATGCAGCAGCCGTCCTTGCATGGATTTGGTAGTTACATTTAATGCTCCATTTAATGCTTGCCCGTTGAAAGTGCAGTCTGAAGTCAGTCTTTATGTCAGGTCTGTACGTGCGTGTCCTTCCTAGATTGGTCCACGTCATCAGGTAGGTGAGAATGTCAGAACTCATTCCTTTGTTTCAGGCTTATCTTATTAAGTTCTTTTTGTCTCAAGCACAACAGTCTTGTCCTGACGCTGACATTCCTTTTGCATTGCTTGGCCCTACTCCAAGACTTTCCCATTAACTCAGTATCATCTTGTTCCCTATAGGACTGAGTTAGTAATGACCTCAGGGTCATACTCTTCATCACTGACACTTACTCAGCCAACTTAGGTAGACTTCCGTAAGTTCAGGATGGTGTTCTTGTGTCTTCAGGCTTCAGTCTTGATTGACATCAATAAGTACTCCTCTCATTGAGTTCCTGTGAAATGTAAACTAACTAAGTACAAATCCTAACCAAGACTAGCCTGAATAAAACATTCTAAGGCGAATCATCTTTTCAGGGGCTTTGGGATCTTAATCAAAACTGACAATGTCCCAACAAATACTTAATCAACCAACTATATTTGGTGAGCTGTCATTGCTTGTTATGTGACCCATAGGCCCTTGTGTATCGAGTGATTAGTTAAACTAACGGTCTTAATTGAACCCTAGAACATTTTCAATACACGAGGTACGTTACAAGAAAATCTGCAACTATCTGTAATATTGTAGGCTATTGTGGTATCTTCCTTTCATTCGTGA
This sequence comes from Ballota nigra, assembly GCA_947034835.1. Lineage (NCBI taxonomy): Eukaryota > Viridiplantae > Streptophyta > Magnoliopsida > Lamiales > Lamiaceae > Ballota > Ballota nigra. Next base: position 29,371,560 of record OX344727.1, read on the forward strand.
ATACTCGATTAAGTCTCGAATATGATGAAGTGTCTATTCAAATAACTTAATCATATTATCTCGAATCACTAATTGATCATTCGTGTCGCACTTGGCCACAAAGTCCAAGTCGACATGCATCGGCCGATGTCTTAGATACAATTATGATGAGAAGACGAGTATTCTCTCTTAAATCCACATTGAAGAATGAATCATATTCTTTGCTCAACTACCACGCACATGCACTTTGTGATGAACGCAATATCTACCCTTGGAGGGTGCAAGCATCGGTCATAGTGAAAGTCCATCACTCCACACATGTCGTGCGTATTGACCTTAAGTCAATGGAGTATCACATCGCTCCCACTAACCGAGACACCCGTAGACACATTATGTGATGGGTATACCAATACCCTCTAAGGTATTTGTGCATCCATTATGAGATACCTAGTATCTCATAGTAAGTGGGATCTTACTACACTCTCCCATAGAGTATAATGCAGATCGCACACCAATCTCCATTGCATCATCAATATCTCATTCTTGATGATCCTTGATCGGGGCTATTTGAGAATCATACTTAAGTCATCTGAGTTCTCACTCACTCAATGACAGTATCGATTCAAGGAAACACAGATATGAATAATGCAAACAATCAAACATAATATTCAAAAAAGTGTAATGTCATACATTTAATATTAAACCAATCAATAATATTAAACCATAAACTGAATATCATCTTAGTATTATGTCCTTACAAAGGATTATCTCTAGGACACTAACACTAACACTAACAGTGTAATCCTCCTACATCCACTATTACACCCTCAGGTACCAAAAATACTATGCAAGATATAAACTTGCTTTCACTCAGACAGTTCACTTAGATATGCTTCTCCCTAAGAACTAGACTTTCACTCAAATTGATCTAAACTTAGAAGAAAAATACTAATTTACTCAGACAATACTCACTAATACACCTAACACTCATGAAGAAAACTAGTAACAGGCCTACCCGTGCTTCGCACGGAAGTCCTTTTTCTTTTCCAATTTTTATTCTATATTATATTTTTTAACATTTTTTTTAAATGGACCTTTCTTTTTCTTTAACAAAAATAACTAAAACTAATAGTTATAGAAAAATCATAAATAAATGAAATGTTATCATTCATTTTTTTATTATTATAAATAAAATTACTATTACATTTACAGGTTTGCATTAATTTTTTAACACAATAACATTAAAAAAATAAAATTTGTTAATTTTTCATTTAAAAATTAGTCTTTTCGATAAGATTTAAATAATATATGTCAAATAAGGCAAATATAATGCACAAATTATTCTTTACTGTTAAAAAGTAAAAATTTGAGGATTTATTAGATTATTTTTTTTAAATAAATTTAAGTTAATTGATAAAGAATAATATCGTGTAATAAAATATGAATAAGTGGTTTGTTTGGAAGATGTTAGTTTTATGTCTCGTGATTACTTTGATATTTTCTTAATTAAGACATTCCATAAATATTTTCATGCCACATAAAAATAAATAATTATGCATCACAAAAAATGAATAAAGTATAAGATTATTATTATTTTATTCAACGCTACACTTACATAAAATATTTTTTCTTAAACAGTGTGACACTTTTAAATGTGAAAAAAAAAAAAGCGAGACGGGGGGAGTATTTTTCAAATAAATTACAGTCCTTATTTTGTCCGCCCTGTTAGGGTTTATTATGGCCGATTGTGCCTAAATTCGAGACTCTTAAAAATTGCAGTCCTTAAATTGACAGCACGAAAAGTAACGCTCCTCATTTTGTCCACCCAAAAAATTATGGTTCTCTCTTTATCACCCCCAAAGTTACAATCCTTAAAAGTATTTAAAAAAATTGTATTAATAAAGCAACAAACACACAAACAAAATTAACAATCAAATATATAAGTAAACTATAAAGAAAACTTCAAACCATAATAAAAATTACTAAATTTGAATCTCTATAACCCGACAGTTAACTATTTTTAAACATTAACATTCACATAAAATAATAAATTTTTGATATAATTAAAAAAAAATATATTGTTGTTAAAATATTGCAATATAAAAAAAAGAATCAACACATGAACTTAATTAAAAAAAATTATATTAAATATTCAACCTTTGTACACATACAATGGAAATCAATCTTGCTCTAATATCAATACAATTATATTTCTTAAAAAAAAAAGACCATCTTATGCAGTCCAACATTTCTAATAAAGTCATACCAAGTTTTAGCTAGACAAAGATTGTGATAATCCGCATCAACAATAAACCTGGATTCATAATAAATTGGGAACAAATCTTACAAACACACGTCTACATAATATAACCGAGTTCATTTAAGTTTACACCTGAGACTGGTATGTACTAAGAAAATAACAAAAAAGATGATAAACATTTTAAATTTATAAATTCAGTAAGGAAAAAAATTGCATCCAAAGAAATAAAACTATGGCCAAATGACGTTTAAATTCAGCATTATTGCATTTAACAGAAAGCTCAATTACTTCACCAACACTGCCAGATTCTAATTTTCCTTCAAACAATCTTTAAAATGATCAATTTGACTTTCAGTTGAAATATTTGGAGGAAAACTTAAATTATCTTTAAATGGTTGAACTACATTTTTCATTGTTCAAACTGAAAGTAACAAATGCAATTAAAAAAAAAAGATAATTACCTTTCCTTAAAAAAATACGTCTAAACAAATTACCTTTTTTTTGTTGGTTTCTTTCATACTTAATTGTAAGTCGCTCCGGCTTATCAAAAATTTATACAGTGACGTTAATCATGTTTTCTACCGTTTTTTTAAGAGGTGGGGGAGTCGATATGTTTGATGGTATTGAAATTGAATGAGATTAATTTTAGCAAAAATATTTCGAGAAAACTTAAATTGCCTATAGATGATCCAATGGAATTTTTCATCACTGTTCAAACAAAAAATTAATAAAATATATAATATATAATATTATACAAAGAACAAAAGTTAACTATGTTAACTTTAAAAACACATATTACATATCAACAAATTATTTTGTTTTATTGGTTTCTTTCATACCAAATTCTCAATTCCTTTGCCTAATATAAATAGACATCATTGTGCAAGGGACTAATTATGTTTTCCTTTCTAGAGTAGAAAGTCGAGGGAGTAACTATATGTGGTAGTTGTATTAAAATAAAAGAAGATTGACGATTGTGTATCTTTAGAGACGTAGGTGCAAGTATTATAAGTTGGATAAAATATAATTTTAAAGTGGTATATTTAATTAAAAAAAAGGTGAGTGAGTTAAGAAGTGGGTGAACTTATTAAAATAGGGGGGTAAGATAAATACATTCTATAAAATAAAAAAATTATCTATATAAAATATCATATTTAATTTGATTAATAATTAACAATTTTTCATATTTGATTTTTTATATATAAAATAAAAATAATGTTATTTATTTTTAAGACGTTTAATTAAATAATAATAAATTTCAAGTTATTTATAAGCAAAAACCAATTTTACAATATAATCATAAAAGCACACATATTAAATTAAAAACAAATGTTTAAGACAAATTTAACAAAAATAAATATCTCAATCATGGGGAAAATGTAGTATTTAAGGACTGTAACTTAGTGGGTGCCAAAATGTGGAACATAACTTTTGAGATTGTAATTAAAGACAGTCATTTTTAAAAGTCACAAATTGAGGTTAAACCATTCCAAATAAATTCAAATTGGACTATGCTACATGGCCCGATTGGGCTAAATTCGATCCAAAATTTGGGCTACTTGACACGGTTTGGCCTGACTGGAGGCTGAATTCGGGCACAATTTGGGTTTATTGAGCTAATTGTGCATAATTCACAACTCTTAGAAACTATAGTCCTTAAATTGTCAAAACCAAAGTTACGGTTCTTAAAAAAATATTTCAAAATATTAACTTTCACCTTGAGGATCTAGTGATAGACATTAACTCTTCAAGGTGCTATTTAGTTGGAGGAAGGGGCAAAATAAAGATAAAAACTCTTCGGACTGGAAAAATAAGGATCGTAAAACTCCGAGCTGACAATTTAAGGATATTAACTTTTAAAAGCAGTGATTTTGGTTAATTAGGGCTAATTGTCCCTAAATTTGCAACTCTTAGAAATTACAGTCCTTAAATTGTGAACCCCAAAGTTACGGTCCTTAAAAAAATATTTTCAAAATATTAATTTTCACCTTGAGGATTGAGTAGACATTAACACTTCGAGGTCTTATTTTGTTAGTGGAAGGGGTAAAATGAGGACTAAAACTCTTCGGGGTGGAAAAGTAAGGATCGTAACACTCTGAACTGACAATTTAAGGATATTAACTTTTAAAAGTAGTTAATTTCTTGGGTTTATTAGGGCTAATTGTGCCTAAATTTGCAACTCCTAGAAATTACAGTCCTTAATTTGTCAACCCCAAAGTTACAATCCTTAAAAAAATTCAAAATATTAATTTTCACCTTAAGAATTGAGTGATAAACATTAACTCTTCGAGGTGTTATTTAGTTGGGGGGAAGGGGAAAAATGAGGACAAAAATTCTTTGGGCTGGAAAAATGAGGATCGTAACCCCGCGAACTGACAATCTAAGGACATTACCTTTAAAGTAGTGTATTTTTGTCATATTAGCCCAAATTATTTAGAATTTGGTACAAATTCAATCCGAATTCAAGCCAAATCACGTCAATAAATGCGAATTTCAAGCTAAGTCAGGCCAATTATTCCGACTTGCCTTGGCTCAGGCTAATTTGGTCTTAAATCTCGACTCTATAAATTAATATCTTTAAATTGTCCAACCAAAGCTTTAAAGTCCTAATTTTCCTATCACCCCTAGCTATGGTCCTTATGAAAATGATTCTTGCTCTAACATTAAATACCATTACACTTCTTTAAAAAAATTTAAAAAAAATTATGGGGAAAAAGTTTCACAATTTAGGGCTATTTTTCAAATCCAAAATTATCGATGAAGACAATATAGAATCATGAAATTAAGTTAGGGGAAATGACAGATTAATGAACAAATTCATATACAACTTGGCTTGTGGTCGTCGGGAAATAGCCGGAAATGGCAGAATAACGAACAAATTCAATATATCCATGTTAGTACATATCACACAATTTTTATTTTTATTTATCACTTTTTTCGTAACAGTCAAAATGCAACCAAGAATCGAATATATTATACTTTGCATGATACATGAGAAACAATACCATTATATGTATATGTGTATATATATATATATATATATATATATATATATATATATAAATGATATAATATAGTAATGCACAATGTATTTTATATTTTATAAAAACATAAACTATTATTTTGAAAGATTTTTAAAATGATTGTGTAGAAGAAAATAAAAAAAAAAAACCCGAAGTTTTAATAGTTTAGAGATTTTGTAACGGAAACAAAATTACTTTATAAATCCATCGGAGTGATGTTAAGATGCATTTTGTTAATGAAATATCATGATTAAGAAATTAAAAGTACACAGATATACACTCCAATTTTACTTTGGTGGAGGAGGTGGCGGCTCTTTTGCTCATGAAATAAAATGTATTTTTGTTAAACCTAATGAATTTTATACCCATCTACCAGTTTTCGAACCATTTAAGGGAACACCTCACCTTCAATCCTCTGAAGCATCAATCCTTTCATTTTTTAAGTTATAAATAATTGCATCGTATCCATTAATTTGTAGTAGACAATTTTGTACTTAAACTACTCAATTATATTTTTATATTGATATATACAAAAAAAATCAATTACAAAACAACACAACCAGGAAATTAAATAAGCATATGTATAATTGAAGAACAACAATTAACCACACAAACTCTTACTAAGCAGTATTGAAACATCAACATTATGATTTAGAATTTCCCCAAAACTAATGAAGTTACTGATTTTGTAATACTCGATGCAAAACACTCATGTATCTCCATCAAATGGATGAATTTCATCATATATTCATTTTTAGTATACTTAATTGGTACAACATTTCGAATAACACCAAAATATTTAATGTAATATTATTTACCTTTGATGACAAAGCCTTCAAACCTTATTATCAAAGAATGCGGGACACAACAATCAAATTTTTGTTCCCTGGCGTAAAAAAATAAATCATTATTCAGATTAAATAAAAATATGTAAATAAAATAAAATCCAACAAATTTGATTGATACATAATTTGATATATGAAAATCAAATGAATTACTAACTTGGGAATCCATCATCACTATATTCATGTTGTTCATTCCAACAGTAACCCCTGTCTAAAGAATTCTTACATGAATAATTAAGGAACACATTTTAGATAAATAAATAAATAATAACGTGTACTCATGATGGCAAAATAATAATATAAATGTCCCACAAAGATATTGTATGCATGATGATATGTGTTCATGTGTTAGAAAAATAAAGGCAAACATATTGAATGATATTTACTATTTCCCAAAAAAAGAAAACATGCTAACAATTATATTCCAGGCTAATTTCATGTAAATTTTAAGTGCATTAAAATTAGAGACCATTTATGACTTGCATTTAATCTGCATAGATGCATTAAAATAGTGTACCATTCATATGGAAGATAAAAATAATTACCACTAAATCATCTCAAATTGTGAAGTTTACATGGTTTCTGTTTTGCAGATGATATGTGTGTCCGATAGTAAATAATATGAGCACATACAAATCTCGACTAAAGTTAGTGTCCTTAAATTGTCTAGCCAAAGATTTAAAGTCCTAATTTTCCTATCACCCCTAGCTATGGTCCCTACGAAATTATTCTTGCTCTGACATTAAATATCATTATACTTCTTTATAAAAAAAAATTAATAGTTTTTTATTTGGCATACTTATGAGAAAAAATTCACAATTTAGGGTCATTTTTAAAATCGAAAACTATCGATGAAGATAAAATAGAATCATAAAATTAAGTTAGGGAAAATGGCAGAATAACGAACAAATTCACATACATCTTGGCTTGTGGTTGTCAGGAAATAAAAGACTACACAAATTTAGATTGAAAAATGTGATATTTTTGTTGAATTTAAAAATTAAAAAATTATTGACGAAGATGTCACAAAAACATGAATTTGAGTTGGAGAAATTTTTCAAGAAGCAAGACGTACTATTAGGTGTAGCCACATCGAAGAAGGTAGCGTGCACATTGAGGGCGGTGCAATGGTCATGCGCGACATTTAGAGAAATTGACTAATGAAAATATACGGGAATAAATAGGCATGTAACTTGGTGTTGACTTTTAAGGACAATAATTTCATTGGTCTATAAAAGTAGATCATTGTATTTTAAAATTTGTAAGTGTTACGTACGTTGCACGATTGTCCTACATTTGTAGATTTTAGAATCATATCTCCTATATCTACATGTCCGTAAAATTATTATCCTAATAATTCAAAGCCCCTTAATTATGGACCTTAAAATTCCCATTTTTTACATCATAAGTAATTCACTCGTGCATGCCTTACAAAATTTTCAAATGAATTATTATTATCTTTAATAAAAGATATAAATTGGTGACATCTTACTGAGTCCTTATATACTTCAATGAACAAAAAAGTTACAATAGATACTAATGCAATTATGAATAATAAGTAACTAAAATAAATTAAATAACAATATATTTAGGGGGCGTTTGGTTAACAACTCTTCAATGATAATGGGAATGAGATTAAAAATTAGTGTAATTAGCATGGTTCATTTGAACAAAATCACTACCCCTCCTCCTAAATAAGGTAATCACTACTCCATTTTGATTACCCTATTCTCTTCCTACAATCATCCTCCTCAATCACTCCCCTCTTCCTCCACCAACTACCATTTGTTGTCTACTTCTATTCCAAAATTGGGGCATGACACTAGCAATGGTGTCACCATTAGAACACATCTTCCCCTAACATATCATTTTTATTATGAGGGCATAGATGGAAATAAATTTCCATTCCCATTACCATTGAAGAATTGTTAACCAAGCGCCCCCTTAGTTCTTCAAAACATGCGATAATTTGTGTTATCAATAAACTCATATTCATAATAAACCGGGGATAATTATTTGGTTGTGACATACTTTAATATAAGAAAACCTGATATTTCTCCAAGAAAAATATACAACCGACATTGGTATGTGCTATAATATAAAAATGAGATAAGAAACATATAAAATTTAAAATTTCAATAAGAAATTTAAAAAATTGATGTGCATCCATTTATCCTACCAAACGACATTTGAATTCAACATAATAGAATTTTTTTGGTTTATAGTGCACCAGCGATGGCTTACAACGTGACAGAGAAAAATTAAAAATACAAAGAAAAATAAGAAAATTACAATGTTATTTTTCTTTAATAAAAGGCAACTACAATCTTGTACTCCGAATTGCAACGACCTCAAACTATTCGAACATGAACTGAGATGAGTAAAGTTGAGTCAAGATAATTCCTTTTCCCACAAAACTGATACGTCCCGGCTAGTGCACGCGGTTCGACGTAATGTTTCAAAAGGTAAAAAAACTTTCACCTTTTACACAAATTGCACCACAGCGTGTAAAAGTATCAGCAAATAAAAGTAGAGCGTTGGAACTGGACGTAAACGATGATTATGAGTATGCATAATGCAAAAAAAAAAGGTTGTAGATTTATGTCAAAAAAATTCTCAAGTGCATTTAGGGAAGGGTCATTAATTGAGGATTAACTGTTGATTTAATATGGTAACTATAACACGTTATCACTCGATAAGCTTTTCTTCATTTTGGGATAATTGAGCTACATTTTCAGAGGCCAAAAACTAATAATTCTCAGTCTAGACCAAGACCTAAAGTCCAATTGTCAAACAACAAAACCAAGTCCAGGGGCTTAGGCGGCTGCGCGCACTTGTGGTCCTTAGGAGTATTTTCTTAGACACTATAGTTTGAGAATAATACAACTCCTTTCTATTAATAAGGACTTATAAATCTTCCACATATTCAAATATGAGATAATTAACTCTTTAGTTAATTATTCTCCTATTAGCATTTAAGTGTCATTAAAATGCTATTAGCGTTTCAACTTCGTATATTAATTTCTCATTCACCGAAATTCAGTTTTGAGATTCCAAATATACCACAACTATCTACTCCAAGAGAAGATCGATTCTGCAATCAAGAATTTAAGTGTTTTTCTTTGGAGAAGGGAGGAGGCATGCTCAAGAATTTAAGGGGTTTATTGGAGCTTATGCAATCAAAATCTATCTCACTTTCGCAACACAATGACAACATATGAAGAGGATGAAAAAGATTAATTTGCAATTGTGACAATAGATTCCTCCATGAATTCAACCACAATTTGCAGAAAATATTATTATTAATGCACTTGATTTGTATCAGTTTCCTAACTTTTGTCACTTTCTTTGTCGTGTATTTATGGATGCTTTTTTTTTCTTCTGTTGAACGTCTTTTCTAGAGGAGTTTTTTTATTAGTTTCTTTTTGTTTGTAATTAAGAATAAGAAATGAATCATAATATGGTGCAAATGTATAATTCCTCTAAATTAATGCATTTAAAGTTTTTATTTTAAAATTAATAATTTAATCATTCAATCACGTGTAGTACGCGAGGTTACGTGCTAGTTAAATACATTAATGAATATAAAATGATGCTATGAGAGTGTTATTTTTATTTTGAGTAGATTTTATATGAAAATGATTTGTGATAAGTTTATTATGAAACTGTTTTAAAGTATTTATATTTGATTAGGAGTATCACTAATTGGGTTCAAGAAAATTTATAACAATTACAATATAATATAAATGACCCAAATCAATAATCCTCCTGGTGAGATTTTTGATACTCCTGAAAAGTCTACAAATTAATATTTGAAAAAGTTAATCTCATAGGTATATAATTTAAGGTTTTAGATTTGTTCATAGTTTAATATCATAATTATGATCTTATTATTTAGCAAATCAGTAATTAAAATATATGGTTAATATATATTTGACTACATTAATAAAGAGTTAATAGTCTAGTGTATTAAAATCAAGCAGCATAATTATTGCAATTATTAATAAAAATAAATATATTATTAAGTCCTTTATATATGATTCAAATCTTTCCCTGAGAATGAAAAGATATGTTCCTAATATAATGGGATGTGAGAATTAAATATGATTCAACCATTCCCTTAAAATCGAATGAATTGATTACCTTTTTAAAACTTTAGGAAAATAGCATTTGTTTAAAATTTTCTATATCTTCGAATTTATTAATTGATGCAACATTTATGGAAATTTTCTATATCTTCAAATTATCTTTCCCATAAAATTAAAATAATTAGGCAATGTTGCAATTAGGATTTAGATTTTTTTAGCAACCTACAATTTTAACAGAACACGTGTATAATTAATTTTATTGATTTGTATATTGAATAATCATTTAAAAAAAATAGTTACTACAAAAAATTAAAATAATTATTTTATAATAGAAACTGTAATAATATATTAAAAAATATACTACAATATAACCGTAAAGATCGTATATAAAATAGAATTTATTAGACTCAGTCAAGCGTGCCTTTATCTAACATATATATTCTATCAAATTGGTAGAATATCGTTCAAAGGTGCTTTTATCCATAAATATTCTTTTTTGAACTCAATCAATTTATTTTTAAAATTATTGTCGATGGATAATTAAAAAAAATTCATTGTTTTTGTACGCTGCTCTCATCCTCATCTATACAAAACAGAAACTTAAAACTAGAAGAAAAAATACAAAGTTTGCAAATGAAAATTAAAAAGACTTAACTAATGTATTAAAGCTTAAAATTATGTTTCACTGCTAAAAACATATCTGCAATTAATTAAAGAATATTCAAATAAACATTATAATATAATTCTCATGCGGAATAATTTCTCTATGCAGGTCTTTGCCCCAGGCAAAGAGAATGATTCTGTAAGGATGAACAAATAACGTAGCTAGCGACTTGAATGACGAACACTGAGAAAATTTTCCATAAGAAGATCAACGATCAACAAAAAAAAATTGTCGCAGGTAAAATTGAAACAACCAATAATTAACTAAGCCTACTTCACTTCCAAAACCAGAAATTATCATCAAATTCAAAATCGGAAAAATACGCAGAACTCTTAATCCAATCGAATAGAAAGAGAATGAGCGATGATTTCTTCAATTATTTTTTACATTATTTCTCCCTGACGGTAAATGGAGGTAACTATAATTTTCTAATTTCTTCATGGATCCAGCATAAATATAAATAAACGAATATGAAAAAAAATCAGAATTAATTAGATTGAAACTCAGTGCTAAATAAATGTATGAGATTAATTCGGTCTATGGAGATTTGATAAGATTGGTGGTATAAATAGACCAACCTAGACAAAAGGGAAGGCATGAATGAAGAGAAAAAATAAACCGCTTGCATAATTCTTGGTATCACTTTTATAATGACAAAATTACCTTAATTACTAATAAACAAATAGATCGTGATGATCAATTCTTAAATATAGATCAACGGTCACAATTTTTTCCCGCCCAAATCCAAATTAGGAAAAGTAGGGTGTTTTATATATTATAGATATCTACTCAAAGGTAGATTTATAATAAAAAAAATTGTGAGGGACAACAACTTATAAACCTAACAAATTTTCATAGCAACCTAATCCTATGAAAAATTCTAAGACATATTTATTTAGACTTTGGTAGCTATAGGATTGCTTTGTAGTGTGCTTGAATGCTCGAGTGTTGTTATTTATTCCTCTGGGGTAACTCTTTTATTTCAGGAGTCTTGAGGGGGTTCTGAGTCGTTGGAGGGTCTTTGAAAATTTGAATTTTTTTCACCTCAGAGCTTTGGCTTCAGCCTAATTTAAGTTTCTTGTCTTGTTCTTTAGTCCTTGCTCTAGTACAGTTTATCTTATAGTGTTAGCTGTTAATTTGGTCAACTAATCACTATGGACTATGTATCTACTGGCTATAATCTGGTTTGATTAAGCTTAATAAGAATACAAGTCTTCAGCTGTAGCTTTCGATTCTCTTGTATGCTTGAACTCATTAGTTCGTAGGCTTCGTTCTTGAATTCTTCAGCTGTGGATTTCTAACTCTTCAGTTGTAATCTTCTTTAACTCTTCAGCAGTAAACTTAAAAAAATTCTAAGTTTTCCTTTACTTTAGTACCTGAAAAGTTAGTATCCACAAAATACAATATAAAGAATAATTTGTTATCATCAAAATTACAAAGAGAGATTCTTAGGACACAAATATCCTAACAATTTCCCTATATTTTGATGATGGCAAAACCAATACAATCAAATAGTAAATAGATAAAGAAAACCAGTAATTGTAGAAAGGATCTGAATTGATTAGTCAAAGTTACAATTATGATCCTGATACTATTCGTTCTTACAATAGTCTAGTCTTCCCTTTTTCACCTCCTTCTATGTTTTGGATCTGCATCCTTTTCAGAGTCATTTGATTCAGGGCTTGATGGGATGATTCCTTGTGAAATGAGTGCCTCCTTCCTTTGCTCTTCTTCTTCATAAGCTTTTAACATCTCAAACTCCATTCTTGCAATTTCAGCTTCCTCAGCTTCCATCTTAGCTTTTGACCTTGATGATAGATCATGTGGTTGCTTCTTCTTCCTCTGAACAAGTTTGAAATATTCCCCTCCTTTAATCTTATTAAAAAAAAATTGCATTATCACCAGTGTATACTAATCCTTACTCCCTCAGTGTTTTGAATAGCTTGAATCTGTCAGTTAGACTATTATGCTTCTTCAGAATGAAATGATGCTTCCCAATGTCATAGATTTCTTCAAATAGCTTCTTTGCAGTAGACTTAACATCTTCCTCTGTAGGATTGTCCTCAACTATAGATTCCATTGTAATTGTAGGTTCTACTGAATGAATTACAACTGCAGGATTTTGTTCAGAACATTCTTGAGCCTTATAAAGACCGCTTCTGCATTTGTCTCTGATGCACTTTCTCTTCCCATTTTCCTTTTCTTAGTTGTTGATGAATAAGTATCTTGATAATTCTTCTTTCTTGACTTGGTGGCAACCCTCCAGCTATTGATTTATCTACAGGTTTGACAAACAGTGAGACCCCATTCTCAAGGAAGTCATGAGGTTTATTTCTTGCTTCCTCAAACTATTGTTGTAGACTCCCTTGTATGTTAGACAGGGCAATCTCAAACACCTCCTTCTCTTCTGAAGACTTGTTAGCAACTATAGATATTTTTCCCCCTTTTTGCCTTCATCAAAATAGGTGAGAATTGTGGCTAACTTTCTTGTCAGGTTGTCTTCCAAAGTAGTAGAATTTGCAGCTAGGTTTTCCGCATATTTGTTGATGCTGGTGATAAAGTCTTTAATGGATCTTGTCTCAGTAACAATAGTCTCCATTGTCTTTCTTAATTCTTCAATAATTAAATCCTTTTGAAGCAACTCTTTCTTCAAAGTTAGATTCATATCAACAAGATTTTCAATAGATTTCGTGAAATTTTCCACCATAACCAACTTTTTAGCTTTGGCCTTCATTCAAAGCTGTAATAAGGTCTTCCAAGCCTTTGTTGATGTTGCTTGATAGGATACAATCTGGAATCTTCCTCATTTTATCCCGAATGGTGACATTCATGCTAGAGACTGCAGATTCCAATGAAGATAACTTATTTACCAAGTCTTGTGGCAAATACTCTTCCTTTTCTTCTAAAATCATCTTTAGGATCAGATTCCCTCACAATCATCTGATCTTTTCCTTTGCTTGTATCTCTTTCAAATTTCTTTGCTTCAGGCGGATTGGGTCCAGGGGTCTTCCTCTTCATAGGTGGCAACATAGAAATGTTTGGTGTAGATAATTCAGTGATGTACTCCTCAAAGTCTCCTTCATTGAGAGTTTCCATCTCAATTGTTGGTGTAGAGGGATTGACTTCACCAGTTTTCACCAACTTAATGAATTCATATTGAACTTTGAATGCCTCCAAAGCAGTGCTTAAGGTTTCAGCTGGCTCTTGATTCTGGTGTCCCTCGGCTTTAAATGTAGATTCTTGTGGAGTTGGCTCTTGTGCTATCTCTTCCTGAACCTTAGCCTCTCCAACAATCTGAACATTAGCAACTTGCCCTCATGAAGGTGGAATTCCTCCATCTTCATCATCATAGTCATCACCCTTTTTGTGAGAATCATCACCTTTACAATGTGATTTATCCCGTTTCTCTTCAACTTCTTTCTCCCTGTCCTCCTTATCTTCTGCAGATTTCCATCTTAAATTTTAGAATCTGGATTACCTGTCTTGGCAGTTGAGTCTTGTACTTGTGTTATATGTACACTCTTGACAAGGGTGTCCACGTTCTTCGAGTTTGCAGATGGGGGACTTGGTGGACATTGGGAGCTTCCTCCCTCACCACTAATGGGTACTTTTCCTCAATAATTCATCATCAGATGAGCTCTCCTCATTAGCTCCTTCCAAGTGGTCAGTATCTGGGTAAACAACAACTGGATCATCATCATTACCCATAAGTACCTTCACAACTTCAGCTGTAGCTTTGCTCAGGGGCTTCTTTTTCTCCACTTCCACCCTAATTTTCTTGCATTTATCTACCTTAACCAAGGACAACTTCCTTGATTCAACTTGTCTATTTTTCAGATCAGTGATCTTCTTAAAAATAAAGTCATTATCAAGAAGTTCATCTAAGGTAGCTCCTTTACTCCATTCTACAATCCAGGCATATTCTTCTTCTTCCTTCTTCTTCTTCAAGTATTCCAATTTAGCTCTGAGGTCTCTCCATTCCTCATATATGTAGACTTCCTCAGTATGTTCTTCTGAGAGAACCTCTTAATCAATCTCCATATCTCCAGTATTGAGAGACATACTCACTAGTTTCTTCTTCTTTTCAGAAGTAGTTTGCCTTGTAACTTGCAATTCTGCAGTTATCAGTCTCAATGGATCAGTTGTGGGTGAAAGAACTTCCTTCTCCTAAGATAACACAATCTCATTTCCAAGAGATATAGATTGAGTGTCTTCAGATTCTCTTTTGGTATGCTTGATTGTAACTTCAGTTTCTACTGCTGTAGACTTTGTAGTTGTATCCTTCTCTATCTTCAAACCTTCACGTGAGTGTTTCTTCTTCACTCTTTGTTCCTTTTCAATCTTTTGATTGCTCAGGATGACAACATCATCATCCTCATCTTCCAACAATAACTTTCTTGAAGCTTTTGGCTTAGATTTTGTTGAAAACGGTAGGTTTAGGGATAGATACATCCTTTGTCACCTTAAACTTTTTCTTCTTTGGCATCAAAGGGTGCCAATTGCTCCTCTCTTAAAATTTGCTCTCCCAATCATTCTAGGATTGTAAATGGGAACAACAACATGCTCTTTGAATAACTCAACTCCAACATGTTTAAGAATATAATTAAAAAACAAACCAAAACCTTTGTTTTTCCTAGGCTAAGAAATATTATATGTAGTTCTTTCAAACAACAAGCCTCCAATATCTAATTTCATCCCTTTCTCAAAGGCAATTATCAAATTCCAAGCTAGATTAGTTTCATCATCATGTTTACCAGTTTACTTAACAAACATTTTACGATTACCTCGAATAGATAGACATACTCCTTTGCAAGATCGTTCTTCTTGAAGTTTTCTTTTCCACTTCTCAGGTAAATCCTTTCCAGCTGTAAATTTCTTGTAGTAAAACTCATCTAATTCCTCTGAAAAATCAAGGTCTTCATGATAAGCTCCTCCTCTAGGTATACGAAGAGCTTAAAAAATATCATGCTTGGAAATTTTACAGATAATAGAGTCTATTTTTGCCTCAATAAACTTGATGTTCTTCTTGTAAATAACATTTTGATAGAAAGTCTTTGGGGTTATATCATCATACCCTTCAGGTATATTGGTTAGTGAATTCCAGTCCTCCGAGTCTTCACATGTCTGAAAATTCTTCCTAGTACTTTGGATTCTGGAAAAGCTTTGATAAGTGCTTCAAAATCGAACAGGGCTCTGAATAAAACTTTGATACTCATTGTTGGATTTCGAAAAGATTAGAAAAATTCTTGAAATTGAATAAGTTTGGAGGTAGAATATGGAGAGTTGAGAGCGAAAGTGTGAGAATGTGATAAGTTTTGAATGCAAAGAAAAGAATGGATTATTTTGGCACCTAAGTTTGATTTATATATGTGCGTAAAAATCAAGGAAAATATTAACGTTGAAAACAGTTTTTCCTATTTTCTTGGGTATCAACGGTCTGAGACGATTGAAGTACTTGATCATTTTTATGATCAACAACTTAAAAATAATTCAAGTAAATTTCGATTTTGAAAGTCAATTTATAAATGTACACTTCTTAGTACGTTTTTACCTCGAAACATTCTGTAACTGAAAGTACAAATATTTGGACTTTAACATTGTACACATTTAATAACTGAGTATGTTCAAGTCAACTCTGAAATATACAATTTATAGAGTTTGCAGTTTGAACCTTTCAGTTTGGGAAATCTCTAGTTGTATACAAGTTTACAGCTGTAGACTCTAAGTCTTCAGTTGAATAACTTTACAACTGTTAGTTTTCCTTTACTGAATACTTCTAACTGTATACTTTTATGCTGAGTGATTTCTTCATAACTCTAACATTTCTAGTTCTCATCTAAGTGTCGAGAATCTTGATTCACAAAGGGGCTTAGTAAAGATATCCGCAAGGTTTAGATCTGTGTGGGGCTTTTTCATTTTGATATCTTTTCTTTCAATATGATCCTTAATGAAGTGATGCCTCACATCAATATGCTTGGATCTTGAGTGAAGAACTTAATTATGTATAATTGCAATTGCACTTGTATTATCACAGAATATAGTGGTGTTCTTTTACTCAATCTCATAATCATTTAGTTGATATTGCATCCAAAGATCTATGTACAACAACTTCCTGCAGCAATGTATTTTGCTTCAGCTGTTGATAGTGCAATAGAATTTTGTTTCTTATTGTGTCAAGAAATAAAACTTTGTCCAAGAAATTGACAGATGCCACTAGTACTTTTCATGTCAACTTTGCAGCCAACAAAGACTGAATCTGTATAACCCTTCAATGCAAGTCTACCCTCTTTAGAATACCATAAGCCAATATTCTGGGTAGATTTGATGTACTTGATAATCTTTTTCACCGCGTTCAAGTAAGATTCCTTGGGATTAACTTAGACTCTAGCACATGCACCTACAATAAACATGTGTTGGGACATTGTCAGTTTTGATTAAGATCCCAAAGCCCCTGAAAAGATGATTTGCCTTTTGTTTGTCTTTGTCAGGCTAGTCTTGGTTAGGTTTTGTACTTAGTCATTTTACACTTCACATGTACTCAGTAAGAGGAGCACTTACTGGTGACAATCAAGACTTAGAGCCTGAAGACGCAGTTTACCATCCTGAACTTATGGCAGTCTTCTAAGCTGGCTGAGTAAGTCTCAGCGATGAAGAGTATGACCCTGAGGTCATTTACTACTCAGTCCTGAAGGGAACAGGAGGATACTGAGTTTATGGGAAGACTTGGAGTAGAGCCAAGCAATGCAAAAGGAATGTCAGTGTCAGGACAAGAGCGGTGAGCTCAAGATAAAAAGAACTTAATAAGACAAGCCTGAAGCCCAGGAATAAGTTCTGACATTCTTACCAACCTGATGACGTGGACCAATCCTGGAAGGACACACACGTACGAAACCTGACAGAAGACTGACTTCAGACTGCATATTCAACGGGCAAGCATTTAATGTGCATTTAATGCAACTGCCTAATCCCATGCAAGGACGGCTGCTACATGAAGATATGTCCATTTGAACCACTCTACATAGATGACAAGAAAGGTTATCTCTCCAACGGATAGTTTTTCAAATCACCTATAAATACAGAAGGCCTTGAACCCATTCAAGGTTACGGGAAATTTCCAAGCCAGAAATTACTCAAACTCTCAAGCATTCAAAAGCATTCAGCCTTAGAAGAAGCACTCAAAACCATCTAAATTTCCCAAGTGTTTCTTAGCTACTGAGAGTTATTCTGTATTCCAAAGAGCGAACTAGCATTATCTTAAGCTTAGAGAGATTATCCAATCCTTAGCATAGCTTTGCCTTGTAAGGATAATCTCAACTTAGTTGGAATCCAAACTGAAACCAAAACCCTAAGTTAGGTTTGTTGGGAGTAAGTCAGTTTGTGAGTTAGTAAGAGGAGTTGTATAGATCAGTGAGGTTAGCTGGTCTTGGTGCACCTTGGCACGTTAAAAACAAGAATCCCTTGAGTGGATTTCCTATTAAATCAGGTCGTGGACGTAGGAGCTTGAGTCTCTAAACCACGTTAAACTCCTTGTGTTCTTATTGCTTTGATATTGCGCATACCTGCCATATTACTTGTTCATTCATAAGCATTTGGTTTATCAGCCTGATCCTTAAAAAGAGCACTGCCCTACTAATCACTATTCAGAATTGAGTAAACAAGTTTTTCAGAAAGCAAACTAAACAAGACTTTAAACTATCAGGGCTCACGCATTTCTGCACTGAACTTGAATTGATAGTTTGCCAACTGACCCACACCAAGTGTAGTCAGTAGGTGTATTATCAGCTCCTAGTTCTTTACCACTCTGAGTAAAGGGGACTCAATTAGGTTTTAAGTTTGAAAATTGGTATACGTGTATCCCCCCCCATACACGTATTCCTCAGTCTTGTACCGGGACCAACAAGTGGTATCAGAGCAGTGGTTCGAAAGACCACTGACTTTGAATACTAATAGTTTCAGAGGAGAAACTGTTGGTGGTCACAGAACAGATCTGAGATTGCTTTTTATAAAAACTTGCATCATCATGACTTCTAGGAGACTTGAAGCTTCGTTACCTGAATTCTCTGTATCTAACTTTGTTTATTGGAAGTTCAGACTTGAGGCACATCTAGATGCCATCCATGACCAGATGCTGCGGGTTCTCAGGGAAGGACCGATCAAAATCACTGTCCCTAATACCAGAGGAAGGGGATATGATGATCTTGATATTGGTGTATCCATTCCTAAGAAAAGAAAGGATATGACCACTGATGAGATCAAGATGATGGGGCTGGATAATGTGGCCAGAAATATCATCTTGCATACGGTGCCTTTCGAGGAGTCAGCAAGGCTGATGAACTTAAAGACGGCAAAGGAGGTTTGGGATGAGCTGGCCAGGATGTGCAAGGGGTCAGAAAAGATAAAGAAGAACAAGAGAAACATTGCCATTTAGAAGTTCAAAGCGTTCGAGATGCTGCCTGATGAGACAATCGATCAGATGGAGTCAAGGTTCATCAAGTTGATGAATGAGTTGGTGATGCTGGACAAGGATGTTCCTAAGTGAGATGTTGCTTCTAAGATCCTGAATGCCCTTCCTGAGAGATGGGATAACAGTGTAATTATGCTTAAGAACACTCGGGATATGAGTAACATAACTTCTGCTTTACTTTTTTCAGAGCTAAAGGCACTGGAATTTGATCTTAATAAAAGAAAGAAGAATGTTCAGCCAGAAGAGGAAGAAAAGGAGAAAACTCCTGAGAAAAGTGTGGCGTTCAAGGCCAGGTCTGAACCTGTTGAGTCTTCATCAAAGTCACTGATAGAGATGAGCAAGGAAGAACTTGCTGAGGAGTACAACTTGATGGTCAGACGCTTTGATAAGCTTAATTCCAGGTTTGGTCGTTATAAGAAATTTTATCAGGACTCACGTGACAGGAAAACCTGAAGGAACCCACCAAAGCTTAAGGAGATATGAGGAAAGGAGAAACACTGACTAGAGGAGAGATTGTGGCAAAGAAAGAAGATATTCAGATCCAAAGCCCGATCGCAGAGATGAACAGAGACGTACTCATGATGACAAGCACTCAGGGAAGACTGAAAGCTCATCAAGATAGAGGGAACCTGACTCAGGGAGGAACCCTGAACCAAGGAGAGAAAGAGGAGATGAGCAACCAACATGTTACAACTGTAACAAGAGCGGGCACTATCAGTATGATTGTCCGAAGCTGAGTACAAGGGAAAGAGAGGACAGGAGGGCCAAGAGAGACCAGAGACTTGCTGACCGGAGAGCCATGCTCGCTGAGGATGCAACTGACTCTGATGGTCCTGAGGAAAGGTCACCTGAACTCTTCTGATGATGAGTACGATGATGTTTGCCTGATGGCAAGGGAGGAACCTGAGGTAACATCTAACTCTGTATTTGGTTCCTACACTGGTCAAAATCCTGAGCTAAGCTCAGAGTAGTCAGATAAATAAACCTTCAGATCTGCCTGGATCAATTGATGGCTGATTTCTCCAGATTGCAGGAAACTAATGTCTTTTTGGTAGAAGAGAACAAGAAATTGAGTACTGAGGTTCAAAACCTGAATGATCAACTCACTCAGTCTGATCTTAAAGAATCAGCTCAGATTGTGAGACTAACTCAGAGATTGATTTAATCAATGCTGAGCGTCTCCCAAGAGAGAAAATTCTGAAGGAACTGGATGATGAAGAGTTGGTCAGGAAGGAAGAACTGAAAGCACTTAAAAGTAAGTTTGATGACCTCTTTACCAGACATGAAATCCTGAAAAAGAGTGAGGACTCTCTCAAGAAAAAGGTTGCAGCAATGAATAAATCCTCAGTGGCTAGAGAGGAAATAAATAGCAGCCATATGCTTGGAAATGAGAAAAAGGGACTTGGATATGTTCCTAAGAAATCCTCATAAGGTCAATCTCATGTTGCGTCAGGGAGCAACACTGAGAGGGTATTTGTTCAGGCAGGCCAGAGTGCACCCAAGGTTATACTCCAGGCCCATCAAACTGATAAGGGCAAAGAAACTATTGACTCAATCAGGGTTGCCCCTAAGGTAGCTAAGCCGAAACCCAAGGGAAAGGCAAAGAAACCCAAGGAGGCCCCTGAGAGCTCAGGCCAGGGAAAGCCTCAGCGTAAGCAGAGGAAAACTCAGGCCAAGAGTCCTCAGACTGGTCAGCGAGGGTACCATCATGCTTGGCAATACCAACAGGGAAGGCCAAATATGATGACACCCTCATGGTTTTGGCATCCTGAGGCCTTTAACTGTTTTCCATTCCCTCACTTGCCTAGGGGGAATAGAACACAGGGCTCTTATCAAGAACAAGGCCCAAGACCCGCTGCATCCAGGCCTAGGAAGAACATGAAGCAAGCCCAAAAGGCACCCACTCAGGCTCCTGTGAAGCCTAAGTCTAGCACTCATACACCATCTTCCTCTCAGGCAAAGAAGAAGAAAGTTGTGTATGTTGATATTTCAGGGAGACAGATTTACCACTCTGAGGCAATCAGGGTTGTTAAGCAAGTCTGGATCCCGAAGGGTACAGCTGACACAATAGGACCCAACACCCAATGGGTACCTAAAGCCTGATTTGATTGCAGGCGGCTGTGGATCACAACAAAAGGAGAGGAGACTCAATCAAAGCTGTTTGGTACCTAGACAGTGGTTGCTCAAGGCACATGACTGGAATGAAGAGTCTTCTCCAAGAATATCAAGCTAAAGATGGTCCACAGGTAACCTTTGGTGATAACTCAAAAGGTGTTACTAAAGGTTTTGGTGTCTTGATAATAGGTACAGTCAGAGTGGAAAATGTGTCCTTTGTGGAAGGACTGAAGCATAACCTGTTGTCAGTAAGTCAATTCTGTGACAAAGGTTTCAGTGTTGAGTTCTCATCAAATATATGTTCAGTCAAGGATAAATCAACACAAGTGCTTCTATCAGGTATCAGGAAAGGTAACGTTTATCTCGCTGACTGGAGCAGCACTATTCCTAATACTTGTTTTGTTGCTAAAAGCTCTTTAGAGCTCAGTTGGTTATGGCATAAAAGATTAAGCCACCTGAACTTCAAGATTCTTAACAAAATTTCTGGACAGTCACTTGTTGAAGGACTACCTAATGAAGTTTTTAGCAAAGATCATGTGTGCAAAGCTTGTCAGGAAAGGAAGCATGTCAGAGCATCATTCAAAGAGAAAGCTTCTCATTCCACTGACAGGATTCTTCAGCTCTTGCACATGGATTTGTTTGGTCCCATAACACCTGTGAGTATGAATGGTAGGAAATATACCCTTGTGGTTATTGATGATTATTCTAGATATACTTGGGTTATTTTCTTGTTGAATAAGAAGGAAACACAGGTGAATCTTCCAGAGTTGCTCAGGAGACTCAGCAATGAGAAGAATCAGTCCATTACTAAGATCAGATCTGACAAGGGCACTGAATTTATAAATTAATATATTTTTGACGTTTGTAATGAAATTGGTATAGCTCATGAGACTTTTGCAGCTAGAACCCCACACCAGAATGGTGTCGCTAAAAGGAGGAATAGGACACTGAAGAAAGTTGCTAGGACCATGTTGGCTGAGTCAGGATTGCCCAAGAAATTCTGGGCTGAGGCAATCAACACTGCATGCTACACTCAGAACAGATCCATGCTGAACAAACAGCATACACAGACCCCATATGAGACATGGAATAAGAGGAAACCTCGTATTTCTTATTTTCATGTATTTGGTTGTAAGTGTTTCATCCTCAACAATGGGAAGACCCAATTGAAAGCTTTTGATAGCAAATCTGATGAAGGAATATTCTTAGGATATTCTGAAATTAGTAAAGCCTTCAGAGTTTACAATTGTAGGACTCTTGTTGTGGAAGAATCACCATATGTTGTTTTTGATGAATCTGCTAATGAGTCTAGCATAAAAGTGTTGAATCCTGACACTGAGGAGGTCACAAGGAGAGTGACAAGGCTGAGCTTAAAGAATCAACCTGATCCAAAGGTCAAAACTGTGCCAATTCCAAGATGGGATGATGACGATGATCAGGATGATGAATTAAATACCACTCCTAAGCCCAGCACATCAGGGATTGTTGAGCCTCAGACTGAGGAACAGGCTCAACCTGAGGTAAGTACCGTCTATGAAGATGCTGTTGCAGCTGAGACGGTTCCTGAGTCACCTCATCAAGGGGGAATCAATGTCCCTGACATTGAGCTTGTTAATCCCTTTGATATAGACTCAGGATCATCCCCTTCTGTTCAATTTCTTGAATTTTATGAGCCTGTAGACACTAACATTGCAGGTACTTCAGGAACGACTCCTGGCAAGAGAACATGGCTAGAGGATCATCCCATTGATCAAATCATTGGTGATCCAACAGAGGGAGTCAGGACCAGACGGTTCCATGGTGAGAGTGCATTGTTCTGTTGCTTTCTCTCTGAGCAAGAGCCTCAGAACATTGAAGAAGCTCTCACTGACTCGAACTGGATCATTGCCATGCAAGAGGAGTTGAATCAGTTCACAAGGAATAAGGTTTGGGAACTGGTAGATAGACCTAGGCATCAAGGAGTAATTGGTACCAAGTGGGTCTTCAAGAACAAGAAGGATGAGAATGGTGTTGTGGTAAGGAACAATGCTAGACTGGTTGCAAAAGGGTATTGTCAATCTGAGGGAATAGACTATGATGAGACTTTTGCTCCAGTGGCTAGGTTGGAAGCTATCAGATTGTTCCTTGCATATGCAACATATAAGAAGTTCAAGGTGTATCAAATGGATGTCAAGAGTGTCTTCCTGAATGGTATACTCAATGAAGAGGTATATGTTGAACAACCTCCCGGGTTTGAGGTTGGAGATAGAGTATACCATTTGAAGAAAGCACTCTATGGACTTAAGCAAGCACCAAGAGCTTGGTATGATACCCTCTCTCAATTCCTGACAGACAATGGGTTCAAGAAGGGAACTGTGGATAGGACATTGTTCAGGATCACTGAAGGTGATGACATTCTCTTGGTCCAGATTTATGTGGATGACATAATATTTGGATCACTAAATCATCAGCTCTGTGAGAAATTCTCTAAGCTGATGACTGGTAAATTTGAGATGTCAATGATGGGAGAGATGAACTTCTTCTTAGGATTGCAGGTCAAGCAGACTGATCAAGGTATCTTCATTAATCAGGCCAAGTATACAAGGGACTTGATTCATAAGTTTGGTGTTCAGAACAGCAATCCAGCCAGGATCCCTATGAACACAAATTGGAAGATGGATCCTGACACTGAAGGGACTTCAGTGAATCAGACTGAGTACCTAGGGCTGATAGGTTCTTTGTTGTACCTGACTGCAAGTAGGTCTGACATTACGTTTGCAGTTGGTGTATGTGCTAAGTATTAGTCTGATCCCAAGAGAAGTCATTTGGAGGTTGTTAAGAGGATACTTAAGTATTTGAAAAGGACAGTCAATATGGGACTATGGTATCCTTTAGATGACAACTTAGAACTGACAGGTCATTCAGATGCAGATTATGGAGGTTGTAGGATTGATAGGATATCAACCTCAGGGACATGTCAGTTTTTGGGAAGTAAGTTGATGTCGTGGTTTAGTAAGAAGCAGAATTCAGTGGCTACATCCACAACTGAGGCTGAGTATATGGCTGCAGGTAGTTGTTGTGCTCAGATTTTATGGTTGAGGCAACAGTTGAGGGACTACTAAGTATTTGCTAATGAGGTTCCAATCTATTGTGACAACAATAGTGCTATAGCAATTACTCAGAACCCAGTGCTTCACACAAGGTGCAAGCATGTGGACATTAGGCATCACTTCATTCGAGATCACATGGAAAAGAAGGACATTAGGATGGAGAAGGTTCACACTGACAGGCAAAGAGCTGACATCTTGACTAAGCCTTTGGCTGAAGCAAGGTTTATGGAACTGTCAGTGGAGTTAGGACTCTTAGATCTGGGAGAGCAGTCAGTGTAGGGTTCTAGGGGGAACTCGGGCCAGACTCGACTCAGCAAGGTATCAGGGTGCTACAATGTCTCCCTGACAGGTATGAGTTCTATCTTGACTCTTGTGAATACCAAGCGTCTCCTTGAGTCCTTCGTCCTGAAAATCTTTATTAAATGCATTTCATTTTCATTAAAAGCGCGTCTTTTCACATTTAAACCCACGCGCAGCAGAGCATTTAATGCTTCAGTTACTTTTTCATATACGTGTCTGTTTTATACGGAATAT
Organism: Ballota nigra; assembly: GCA_947034835.1. Taxonomy (NCBI): domain Eukaryota; kingdom Viridiplantae; phylum Streptophyta; class Magnoliopsida; order Lamiales; family Lamiaceae; genus Ballota; species Ballota nigra. The sequence goes on from OX344727.1 coordinate 29,396,621, forward strand.
GACTGATATGGGGTAATTGATTGAAACTAAGATTAATCCTGGCCTTTCATTTCAAAACCTTTTAAATTCAGGAATTAATCTCAACCCCACGTCTGAGTAACTGACTTCGTCTTATCAATCAATAGTGCAATTGGAGGTCTTTACGCTAACACAAAGCACATCTGCACACTGAGTATTCTCCTGCTCAAAATATTCACAGATTTCCTAAAAACCTCTCTTTCAAAATCAATGGCACTTCTTGATTCCAACTGGACAACAGACAAGCTTGGGGATGTTGTCAATAACAAGCTGGTACACATGGAGCAAGTCATCTCCATGGAAGGTGTTTGTCTTACAGTGGAGGAAATCAAACCAGTTTTTAATTGGATTTCCAAAGCTGGGTTTGAAACATACTTCATCATGCGCCCTATCTCCATATTTCCAAGAACAGTCTTAGAAGCCTACTTCAACTTGTTCCTGCGTAGGAGGGAACTGTACACGAAGGTGACCGCGCTCAAACCGATGGGAGAGAAGGACGACGATGGCGAACCTCTCTATAACTCAGAGGTGGTTGACATTGACATTCGGAAGGCTGTCAATGAGGTCTTTGCATTTCCATCCTCAGGAATCAATCCCAGGTTCTACAAGGAGAATTCGGAGGGAGAGTTCCTTAGGAAGTGGACCAAGACTGGATCCCCTGAGTTCAGAGTCCGTCAGAACAAGAGTACTCTGAAGCCTGAGTACAGAGCTCTTGTGGACTTAGTGTCCAAGGTGGTGATGGGATCCACGGGCTCTCATGAGCAGCTGAGCTTGCCCAAGCTGAGGATAATAGGGGCTATTGTTGATGGAGTGGAAGCGAACTGGGAGCAGTTCTTCCTTGATCAACTCCATCAGGCTGGACTGGACAAGCTGAAGCGGGATAAGGAGAAGAAGCATGTTTCTGTCAGTACCATCCTGCCCTTTAGAACGAGGATGTCCATCCTGATTGCTCATGCCTGCCATGAGTACACCTTCGACTTCGAGGACAATCTTTCCTCCAAGAAGGTAATGTTTACTTCAGTGAGTGACACTTACTCGATGCTAGGGCTGACTGATCCCAATGCTAAGGCAAAGGGTCGGGCTAAAAAGCCAGCAGGGAAGGCCAAGAAAGTGGCAACCAGTCTCATTGAGAGAGTGGATGACCTCTTTGAAAGGAGTAAGGAGGCTGAGGAGTCTGCCGCTGAGAGAGAGGAGGCTCATCCTGCAGTGGAGGAAGTGGAGAAGAAGAAGGTGAAGATAGTGCTGTCAGGGAAGAACACTAAATCTGGGACTGAGTCTGATCCCAAGAGAGTCGAATCTGAGGCTGAGGGAACTGACGATGACGTCAGGAAGGAGAGTGATCAGGGGGAGAGGTCTTTGAAGAGACTTAGGAAGGGAGTCAAAAAGTCCCCTGCTAAGAGATTGCCTGTAGTGAGTGAGAGGGAGAAGTCAAGCTCTCCTAGAGCCTCTGACTTGGAGGAGGTGAGAAAATCTATCAAGACGGCTGAGTTGTTGCAGCCTGAGATAGTACCCACTCATTCACCCACTCACCCTGAAACCCAAACACCAACCAACCCTGACCCCACACCTCAACCAACCAACTCACCCCAAACAGCAGAGCCCAATATCCCAGAGTCAGTGCCATCACCTCAGAGGCCTGACCAACCATCAGATCCCACCATTCCCAACCCTGAAGATTTCTCCGCTTACCCCAACCCAAAAGATTTCCCTAAAGCCACTTCAAATGAAGAGGATGACTTCCTGGAAGTGGAGGAGGAAGAATTGGATGAGCATATGGCAGGAGGCATTCTGGAGAATACCCTAAGGGGGAACGCTATTGAATGGGCCTCCAAGTGCTGGCCAAGGCTGACAAAGAATGGAGAGCTTCCTGCTAATGTCATTGAGCTCAAAGTCTGGTTGGAGTTTAAGCAATCCAACATGCAGGAGCAGCACCTGTTAGTCGATGCTCGTGGATGGGAGCACTGGGAGAAATAGGAGGCAAGATTATGCTCTTATTTTGGATGACTAGCTGGCTTCAACTGCTTAATTTCGAAAACCTGAGGAAGCTAGTCAATGACTTAATGTCCAAGAGTAAGGCTGATCTTCTTTTAGATGGTGAGGAAGATAAGGATGGAGAGGATGACGAAGGTGCTCAGGGTGGAGCTTTGGAGAAAGCTGTGGGGGAAACAGCTGAGGAGGTTGATGCGATGGTCCCTGAGTCTCAAACTCAGGGGGAAGGTGTGAAAGACACTGGTGCCAAGGGTGGACCAGTGGCTGAGGATGTTTTGAACATCTCAGTCGCCGATGAAACATCTATCGATGAAGGGATTCCCTGTCTTGGGACAAGGGATAAAGATGTTGAGGCATCTAAGGAGACTCCCAGTTCCGAAGGACAAGTTCCTAAGGTTCGAGATGGCTTGGTTGAGCCTGAGCAGGCGACCATGACCACTCAATAACTGCCTTCAGTACACCCTGGAGAGGGGACTGAGGATGCAGGGGCTGATAAGGGAAATCAGTCAAACACTGATGAGGCCGTAGATGGTGATGAGGATGTGATCATAACTGGGGTCGGCCGAGCTGAATTCACAAGTATTGTGGAGGTCAAAAAGGAGAAAACCACTTAAAATCTAGCTGAGCTTCAAGAGGAAGTGATGAGGCTACGCGCTGAGAAAGAAGAGGACTCCAAGGCCCTAGCAAAACACATCTGATGGACTAAATCAGCTTACAACACCCTTGCCAATAAGGAGTTGATTTTGCTCAAGAGAACGATGACTGACACGGCCAAGTCAGTGAGGGCCGAAAGAAAGTGCACAAAGAAAATGCTGAGACAAACCTTGAAGCAGGTGGCTGAGAAGGATGAGCAAAGGAAGGAAGATCTCACTCAGGCCGTGGAGAAGCTTGCAGCTCAGGTTGGAGCCCTATTCACTCAGGCCATTCAGGACTCAGCGTCCAAGTTGGAGCTGGAGTCAGAACGAATTGCTCAGACTTCGAAAGATATTGCTGAGAGGCTGACTCAAGCAGATGATCGATCAGCCAGGGTGGAGGAGAGGATCGAGAAAGCTGAACAAAGACTCCAACTCTCCATGGAGGTCTTTGAGAAGAATGTGAATGCTGCAATCAGTTATGTTTCTTTTGCAGGAACTGGTATCTCGATGGGAGTTAATTTACTGAAGGAGGGAATCAATGATGTTCATTCCCCAATGATAATGCCAAAAAGGGGGAAAAGAAGAAGAAAAGATCCTGCCCTAAGGCATCTGAGGCAGTCAACCAAGGCGAAATATTTCAAGTTGATCCTGATGCCAATCCTGAAGGGAATGTGCTGAGGGTAAGGAAGTCAGCAAGGTTGGCAGCAGTAGAGAAGGAAGGTGAGGAGATTGTTGCCAAGCTGAAGGCGGAGGCAGCAACAAAGGCAAAGACTGATGAACCTTCAAAGCAACCTGAGCCAGTTCAGAAGTCTTCTCCCATGAGCACAAGAAAGAACCCCATCACTTACTCGGCAGAGACGGTGGTGGAGTTATGCACTGAAGCGTGGGGAGATCCTTCTGAGAAAACTGAGGCTGTGCGCAGAGCTGAGATTGCACAAAAGGAGAAAATGCGCATTTTGGAGAAGAGGGTTGAAAAGCTGACTGATATCACTGAGCTTCAACAAAGGGAACTCGATGATGCAGTGATCAGTCTGCTTAGGATAAAGAAGGCGAAGCCTGAGCCTAGGAAGTACAGAAAGAGGCCAATAATAAGAAAATTAACAATTCTTCATGTCAGAAGGCCGGAGTCAGGATTAAGGAAAGCCTATGTCGACGAGTTCATCTCTGAGGCACTGAAGGAGTTCTGGGCTGACGCGAAGGATGAGTTTGTGAAGTTGTGGTATGTTGTGAAGAAATGGGGCGACACTGATGATATCAATGCCCACTTCACTGACTACATGATGGATAATCATCCTGAGTTGATCCAAAAGATATTGAAGGACGCTGAAGCAGCTCAACTCCAGGTGAAGGCTCCTGAGTTCACGATTCGAGCTCCTCCCTTAGTTCCTGGAACTCAGAAGCACAATACAAAGGCCATTATGATGGAAGTTTTGAAGATTGCCAAGGCTGAAGGGTACGTGAATCAACCTAGCAGACTTGACGAGTTAAAGGCAAGAGTCTATGCAGGATATGGACTTGAACCTGAAATGAGATTAGTCTAGGTGTTCACAGCTTCTTGTAATAGATTAGATTCATTGCAATCACCTTCACATCAATCAATGAAATCTATTACTTTTGCCCACAGACAAAAACTCATTGTCTTTTTTGTTGTTATTTAAATTCTGTACTTTATCAAGAATTGCTCTAACACTGTCTTATCTTATAGATAGGTTCTTATATTTCCTCTAAGTGTTTTGAGGATCTTTTCAGTGTTTTGGCATCATCAAAAACAAGAATCCCTTGAGTGGATTTCCTGTTAAATCAGGTCGTGGACGTAGGAGCTTGAGTCTCTGAACCACGTTAAACTCCTTGTGTTCTTATTGCTTTGATATTGCACATATCTGCCATATTACTTGTTCATTCATAAGCATTTGGTTTATCAGGCCTGAATCAATCAGTCTGATCCTTAAAAAGAGCATTGCCCTACTAATCACTATTCAGAATTGAGTAAACAAGTTTTTTAGAAAGCAAACTAAACAAGACTTAAAATTATCAGGGCTCACGCATTTCCGCACTGAACTTGAATTGATAGTTTGCCAACTGACCCGCACCAAGTGTAGTCAGTAGGTGTGTTATCAGCTCCTAGTTCATTACCACTCTGAGTAAAGGGGACTCAGTTAGGTTTTAAGTTTGAAAATTGGTATACATGTATCCCCCCCCCATACACGTACTCCTCAGTCTTGTACCGGGACCAACAACATGATATCTAGTTTGCTAGCTGTAAGGTATAGCAAAGATCCAATTAATCTTTTGTGCATAGTCACATTGTTAGGATATAGATTAGATGTTTTGAAGATGTTAAAACAAGAACTTGTAATAGGACTAGCTGAACCTGTTAGTCAGCTACAGATTAGTCTTGGTCTAGAATAGGTCTTTGGTTAAGGGGGAAGAAATCTGTGCAGACCAGAGAAGGTGACCAGAGAAGGTCTACCAGATGAGGTACCAGAGAAGGTGACCAGAGAAGGTACCAGATGAGGTGACCAGATGGGAGGTGACCAGATGAGATGTCCAGAATAGAAGAGTCACCAGAGCAGAAGTGTCGCCAGAGCAGATGAGGTCCAGAGGAGTCTGACCAGATGAGCTTGGACCAGAGGAGTCTGCCAGAGGAGTCTGACCAGATGAGCTTGGACCAGAGGAGTCTGCCAGAGGAGTCTGACCAGATGAGCTTGGACCAGAGGAGTCTGACCAGAGGACTCCCCAGAAGACCTCTCCCAGATGAGACCAGACCAGAAGACCCCAGACCAGACCAGACGAGAGACGGATTAGTTCACCTACCAGGAGCATCTTAGTAATCTGAAGACAAGAAGACTTTGGAAATTCTTGATGGAGAAGAAGGCAATCTGGAAGTCAACTGATGGAGGATTTGATTGATTGATTGCAAGTCAACTAATCAATCATATAATCAATCCTTGATTGATTATATTCCTCCAAATATGGTTGTTTGAATTACTAGCTTCCAACGGCTAGTTAATTCCTACAACTATATATAGGAGTGCTTGGATTAGTTCAACATACAAGAGTCGCGCGAGAGCACACCAAGAACACACGAACTCTTCCAATCACTCACATTGTTTATACAAGTTTACATACACTCTATTAGGAGTTTAGTTGGATTATTACTCAACCTGTTCATCTTGTTAGACAAGGTTGAAGTAAGTTTGCCTTTAGATCGAAGTTAGATCTAAAGAGATTGTAAGAAGGAGCTGGTACTTCGGAAATTCCAGTAAGTGAGTACGTAAGTTGGAGAGTGAGAAAGACCCCTTTGATCAAGGGAGAGTGGACGTAGGACAAGTTGGTCCGAACCACTATAAATCCGGTGTTCTCTACTTTTCTGCACTTTAAATTTCTGCATTTCAATTTTAGTACTTAATTCATAAATCGGGTTTTCTTTAAAATAAACTTAAAAACGCTTTCCGCTGGATAACCTTTTTGGGACCAACAAGTGGTATCAGAGCAGTGTGTCCTACAGACCACTGTTTTGAAATTATCTCGGTGGTCACCAGGGCAGATCCATTTTTTTTGAAAACCCAAATATCTGTTGTGCTAACAAATTTTGCAGAAATGGGATCAAAGAGATGCAGTAGAAGAGACACCAGGAGGTACTCCAAAAGAAGCTTAGCAGATGAGGAAGATGAGGTATCCACTTCTGGTTCATCATCTAATTTTGGACCAGACGAAGAGGTTTGTCTTATGACAGACGAGGTATGCAATCGAACTCCCTCTTCTTCTTCTTATTCTTCGTTTTCTGAACAATCAGAGGAGTCTGATATGCAGAAGATGCTATTAGATCTCCAAACTTCTATACAACTTTGTCAAAAGTTGGAAGAAGAGAACACAAAGTTGAAAGCAGAAAATCAGAAGCTTTCACAATGTGTTAGCAACCCAACTGATCTACCAGCTGAACAAGTTCAAACTCTGGTAGAAGAGTCCACTGACTTGAAAACCAGATGTGATGAACAAACTAAGCTAATAGAAAAGTTGCTTGCTGAAAACATTGAGAAAGATAATGAATATACTCTGCTGGAAGCTAAGTTCGATGAACTCTTCCATCAAAACAAAATTGTAAAAGATAGTGAGGACAAGCTCAAGCTGAGACTGGAGCAGCTGACTATAGCAAACAATGTTGTGTCACATATAGCTGCCTCATCTCAAAGAGAGCATGATAAAACAGGCCTTGGTTATACCAATCCTGAATCCTCACATGTTCAGAAAGAAGAACAGACTAGTAATTTTATTGATAAGGGTAAAAGGCCAGCTGACCAGGTAACTCAGCCTAATGGGCAGATGAGACCTAAAACTCAAAAACCCAAAAGGCAGAGGAGGAATTTTAAGAAGGGCTATACCCAGAATAAAAGACCTCAGCCAGGCCAGCAGAGTAGAAGACAATCTGGATCTTCTCAAAAGAGGCAGAACCAGATGACTCCTACTCACCTGCAGAAGACTTTCAAGTCATCTGCCAGACCAGCTGGAACCTTTGATGGTTCTAGTAAGACTTATCCCTATCAAAAGAATTTCAAGTCTGTTGCTTTAAGACAAGTTATTCCTTCTACTGGACAAGCTAATAAGAGAAGAAGAGCCTCTAGAAGAAATAACCATGTTGAAGCTTCTTATGTTCAGTGTGTTTTTGTGGATATGTATGGAAGAAAGATAAGATCACCTGATTCAAAAAGGGATGATCTATTCTTGTGGCTTCCTAAATATTGTGCTAACCCCCCTGGACCCAGTAGGGTACCAAAAAGTTGATTGCCTGCAGATACATAAGAAGACCAGCTGATGTTTTGCCCCAATGTCAGCTGAGCATACTTTGAGGGGGAAGATCATTTGACCCAGCCTGCTAGACTCTCTATTTGTTATTTCAATATTTTCTTGTCTTGTTTTATTTAAAGTTCTTCCAATTTTAACATCATCAAAAAGGGGGAAATTGTTAGGATATAGATTAGATGTTTTGAAGATGTTAAAACAAGAACTTGTAATAGGACTAGCTGAACCTGTTAGTCAGCTACAGATTAGTCTTGGTCTAGAATAGGTCTTTGGTTAAGGGGGAAGAAATCTGTGCAGACCAGAGAAGGTGACCAGAGAAGGTCTACCAGATGAGGTACCAGAGAAGGTGACCAGAGAAGGTACCAGATGAGGTGACCAGATGGGAGGTGACCAGATGAGATGTCCAGAATAGAAGAGTCACCAGAGCAGAAGTGTCGCCAGAGCAGATGAGGTCCAGAGGAGTCTGACCAGATGAGCTTGGACCAGAGGAGTCTGCCAGAGGAGTCTGACCAGATGAGCTTGGACCAGAGGAGTCTGCCAGAGGAGTCTGACCAGATGAGCTTGGACCAGAGGAGTCTGACCAGAGGACTCCCCAGAAGACCTCTCCCAGATGAGACCAGACCAGAAGACCCCAGACCAGACCAGACGAGAGACGGATTAGTTCACCTACCAGGAGCATCTTAGTAATCTGAAGACAAGAAGACTTTGGAAATTCTTGATGGAGAAGAAGGCAATCTGGAAGTCAACTGATAGAGGATTTGATTGATTGATTGCAAGTCAACTAATCAATCATATAATCAATCCTTGATTGATTATATTCCTCCAAATATGGTTGTTTGAATTACTAGCTTCCAACGGCTAGTTAATTCCTACAACTATATATAGGAGTGCTTGGATTAGTTCAACATACAAGAGTCGCGCGAGAGCACACCAAGAACACACGAACTCTTCCAATCACTCACATTGTTTATACAAGTTTACATACACTCTATTAGGAGTTTAGTTGGATTATTACTCAACCTGTTCATCTTGTTAGACAAGGTTGAAGTAAGTTTGCCTTTAGATCGAAGTTAGATCTAAAGAGATTGTAAGAAGGAGCTGGTACTTCGGAAATTCCAGTAAGTGAGTACGTAAGTTGGAGAGTGAGAAAGACCCCTTTGATCAAGGGAGAGTGGACGTAGGACAAGTTGGTCCGAACCACTATAAATCCGGTGTTCTCTACTTTTCTGCACTTTAAATTTCTGCATTTCAATTTTAGTACTTAATTCATAAATCGGGTTTTCTTTAAAATAAACTTAAAAACGCTTTCCGCTGGATAACCTTTTTGGGACCAACACACATCTACACTTTTTCCAGCTTCATCTTTGTCCAATAAGGTTGATGGTGACATAGGAATATGTTTTAGCTTAGAACAACTCATTCCAAACTTTTTAACAAGTTCTTGAGTGTAATTAGCCTGACTTATGAAAATCCCTTTGTCCATTTGCTTTGCTTTCAATCCTAGAAAGAAATTTAGATCTCACATCATGCTCATTTCAATTTGTCTTGCATGAGATGTGAGAATTTCTTACATAGGTCTTAAATGGTTTATCTAAATATGATGTCATCTACCTAGATCTGTACCGATAGTATATCTTCATCATGTTTAAGTCTGGATAGTGTCTTATCCAAAATACCTTTCTTGAAACTATTCTTGATTAAATGATCACACAAGGTATCATACCAGGCTCTTGGTGCTTTCTTTAATCTATATAAGACTTTTCTTAATTTGTATACTCTGTCCCCATCTGTAGAGTCCTCAAAACCTTGTGGTTATTCTACATAAACTTCTTCTTAGAGTAGTCCATTTAGATTCACTCTTAACATCCATTTGGGAAACTGTGAACTTCATGTGTGCAGCATAGGCCAAAAATATCCTTATTACTTCAAGTCTAGCAACTGGTGCAAATGATTCATCAAAATCAATTCCTTTAGTTTGGCGATATCCTTGTGCAGCTAGTCTAGCTTTGTTTCTTATAACCACTCCTTCATCGAGCTTATTCTTGAAAACCCATCTAGTGTTAATAACATTTTGGTAACTTGGTCTGGAAACAAGTTCCCAAACTTGATTTCTTTAAAATCCATTCAATTCCTCTTGCATGGCCATAATCCAGTTTACACCTTTCAATACTTCAAGTACATTGGATGGTTTTATTTCAGATAAGAAACTAGCAAACACTACTTCATGTTGTTGCCTTCTAGTATTTACTTTATCTATCACATTACCAATTACTTGTTCAGGAAGATGGTTCTTTAGTCATTTCATTTCTATTGAGTCATGATGAATATTTTGTTCAGTTGTAGGTTCATTAAGTGAAGATTTATTGAATCTTTCTTTAATTCCTCAACTGGTTGAATATTATATTAAATAGACTGGAATGTTTTATCAGATTGTGACTCCTTGTTTGGTAATTCTGTAGTTATTTCCATTTTATCTTGGTCAATTAATTCTACAGGAATTTTAACACTGAGATACAGTTGTAGGGTCTTAACTGTAGAATTGTCCCTTTTCTGTAAATCCTTAATGATCTTCAGATTTTCTCCACTGGGTTTGTGAACATATGTTGATCCTTCCACAAGCATAGTTCTCTTATTAAATACCGTAAATGTTTTGCTTACTACTGAATATCCAAGAAAGATTCCTTCATCTGATTTTGGATCAAATATTTTCAAGTAATCTTTCCCATTATTTAGAATATAACATTTACATCCAAAGATATGGAAATAAGATATGTTAGGACTAATTGTTTTCCATAACTCATAAGGGATCTTAGAGTGAGTTTTATTAATTAAGCATTTATTATGTGGTTCTGTGTTTAATAAGTTTTGTTGGTTGCTTCAGCCCAAAACCTTTTTGGTAAATGAGCTTCCACTAGCATTATTTTTGTAGCTTTTTTTAGTGTTTTGTTCTTCCTTTCAGCTACACCATTATGTTGAGGGGTTCTTGCAAGCTGAATATTCATGATGAATTCCATGTAGGGAACAAAATTCCTCAATGATTTTATTTGTGAATTCAGTTTCTCTGCCATATATGATTTTCACTATTTTCAATCCTTTCTCATTCTGAACTCTCTTCATTAACTCAGGTAGTCTCTCTAGAGTTTCACTCTTCTTTCTTAGAAATACAGTTCAAGTAAATCTTGAGTAATCATCTACAACCACAAGAGTTTATTACCTTCCACTCATGCTTACCGGTTCAATGAGTCCAAATAGATCCATGTGAAGCATTTCTAAAACTTTATTTGAACCTCCAAAATTCTTGCTTTTAAAAGTCTTCTTTGTCTGCTTGCCCTTTTGACATGCATCGCAAAGATGTTCTTTCTTGAAGCTAGTATCTGGTAAGTCTCTTACCAGTTTATTTTTAACAAGGCCAGTCATGGTTTTGAAATTGATGTGATTCATTCTCTTATGCAATATCCAACTTATTTATGTAGAGTTGTTTGCTATAAAACAACCAGTCTCTTCAGCTGAGTTCTATTTAACTATGTAAACATTTCCTTTCCTAGTTCAAAGTAACTTAACTTGTTTTATTTCTGCATTCTTAATCAATACATGAGTGTAGGATCAAGCGCTTGCCACTAGACTATAAGTCCGGACTTGTAGTGAGGTGCTGCTTTATTTTCTTTAACCCCATCTAGCTACAGTGCCACGGGTCGAATAGTGATTAGGCGTAAAATTGTTATGTTTTGTAGCCCGATTTGTCCATGTTTTGAGTGTTTTTATGAGTATTTAGAGTCATTTGAGTATCATTTTCATAAACTGATTAATTTGTCTCTTTTATGCTCATAGTTGGATAAGGGCGAAAAGAGGAGTTCGTAGGACTTTGAATCAGCCAAAACGGACTCCCGGTTGAGAAGATATGAAGTTTTTTCCAAAAAGTGTACAGCAGCCGGAAAACACTCGAGCAGTCGAGCTTGAGTCCTAGGGACTCGAGTAAGAGGAGTGCTCGAGCCCGGGCTCGAGTAGGAAGAGAGCTTGAGTCCTAGGGACTCGAGCAAGGTAGCTCGAGCACCAAAATCGCGCTGGAAAGAAGAGGGGGCTCGAGTGTACACTAGCTCGAGCCTTAGGCACTCGAGCAAGGCCATAGTTCGAGCCCTTACGCATATAGTCGGCCCAAATCACCCCAAATCGGCCCGTTGCCTATAAATACCCCATCCCAATCTCCTTTTTAGGGACCCTTTGATCACTTTTGATATTTTTTTTAGCAAGGAGAAAGCTGGGGAGAGAGATTGGAAGAGTTTTATACTTTGTAATCAAGGTTTTGATTTACGAATTCTTAGTTTAGTATTTCTTTTGAACTTATTAGTTTGAACCTTTCTTTCTTTGTTCATGGAGATTAAAAGCCCTAACTTTTCAGATTATAGAAGATTATTTTTGAAGACTTTAATTTATTCTTGTTTGTGTTCTTTGATTTAATTGTCAATTCAAGCATGTTTAAGTTTCTTATTATCGTTATTGCTTTCGTTCTGTCAATTACCATATTAGGCTAGACCCCTTGCATGCTTAGGATATGATGAACTCGTAGAAGTAGGACGTTGGTACGTAATTATGATAATTTGTGATGTTTAATCTTAGTTCTCTTAATTAATTGAATTCTTAAAATAAGCCCTAGAAATATCTTGGAATTGAGTACAAAAATTGTTAGAGAGAAGACGACCTTATCACTTTTTAATAACGAATAGGCTTAAGGAAAGGGTTTTAGAAAGGGTTTATCATCTACTGGTTTATCTAGGGAGGACGACCGCATCACCTTAGTTAAATTAGGGTCTCATTAATTAAGTGCAATCCGTATAACTTGATTAGTGGATTAGTGAAGTAGGTTGATAGGACAAAGTATTAGGATTAATTCTTGAGCTTTTATTCTTTCAATCATGTATGCTTAGGATCATTACTTGCACATCATAGTTATTTTAGTTATCGTACCAACTCCGTCAGTATAAGTAGGAATTTCTATCCCGAGCATCACCATCTCATATTTGCATACAACATAAGTTAATTAGTTTAATTAATTCTTTAGCACATAGTTAGTATAATTTAGTTTACAATTAATATCTTTAAAAATCCAAAAACATACACTCATATTAACTATGACGCGTAGATCTCCAGGGCTCTATTCGCATACATATATTTCCTTGGGTTCGATATACTTGGTCCTTATACTTGCTAATACTATTGTGATCACATACTCTTGTGGGGTAACTACTAGTATAACTAGTATTTTGCATTCAAGTCAAATAGCCTCCGCCGGACTTGGCGTAGTGGGCCGTTATCGCGCTCGACTTGGCTTGGAGATGCTAGACTCTACACCCAACAATCCCCCCAAGCATCTGCCAGCCCCTTACTAACAAATGACTTCCAGGGGATTCGAACCCGTGACCTGTGCTCTGATACTAATTGTAGGATCAAGCGCTTGCCACTAGACTAAAAGCCCAGACTTATAGTGGGGTGCTACTTTATTTCCTTTAACCCCATCTAGCTGGAGCACCACATGTCGAATAGACTCCGCCGAACTTGGTTCACTGGGCCGTTATCGCGCTCGACTCGGCTGGGAGATGCTGGACTCTGCGCCCAACAATGAGTGTGGTGTAAAGTCTACAATGTAACCTTTATCACAGAATTGACTTACACTTCAACAAGATAAACATCATTGATCTACATTTTCTCTTCTAATTGATCTAAAACCTTTAGCAGTTCCATTGACATTATCACCAAAAACCACTCTAGGTCCATTCAGTTCTCTTAGATTGGATAGTGCTTCTTTATTTCATATCATGTGTCTTTCACAACCACTATCTATGTACCAAATCTCATTTTGTGTGGTTGTCAAATGTCCCTACAAGTTAACAAATGTTAGTGACTAGGAATCCAAAGGTTAGGATCTCCTTCAATGACATTTTTAACAACCCAAATTTGTTTGGCAACTGTAGGTTTCTTGCCTAACTTACTTGGTCCTCCATTATCATGAGTAACTGATTTAAGTGGTGAGGACTTCTTTCCATTCTAGGAACGATTGAAAGTTTCCTTCCTTCTAAAGTCTACAATCATTTCTGGCTGTGAACTTATCATCTTGTAAAGTTTGATTAGAGGTCTTTTCTTTACAGATTGCAGTGATTCTTTCAAGATATTTTTCTATTTTATCTTCCATATGAGTGTCTGATCTTCTAGAGATGATATCAATTATCATCTTTTGATTTTCTTCGGATAAATTTCTAATCATTCTATGAACAACAGGTTGTTCAAGTTCTTGAATGAGTTCTTAGTTTCTTGTTGTTGCTTAACAAATACTGGTACTGAATTCTCTAGATAATTTTTTCAATCACAAGAATTGTATCCAATGCCCGGTAGATCTCCTAAAGGCCTTTGTTGTAATAGCATTTTCTTCAGTTTCCATGATGATTTTCCAAAGTATGCAAGTTTCTTTTCAAAGTAGTTTCTTTCCAATTCTAATTCAGCGATCCTTCTATTCTTATCTTCAATATCTTTCTTGTAATCAATGCGGTCTGCAAGTCTACATGTAGCTTTATCTAATAGTTCTGCATGACTTATCTTTAGGTAATCAAGTTCCTCTTGCAAATCATTCATCATGGATAACTTGTTTTCAACTTCTTCAGTTTTTACAAGCAATTCCTTGATTCTTTGTTTGAGTTCATGATTTTCTACCTTTAGATCCTCATGATCATCTTTTATGTTTAACAGTTCCTCAAATCCTTTTTGGAGAATGTGAATCATATCACTGGAAGAATCCTTATCAGTTAATGAACTTGATGAGGATTGTACCTCTTCATCCCTAGCCATTAAACAGATTAGTGCATCATCTTCTGAATTTGTATATTCACACTCTACAACTGTCTATTAAGAAGAGGGACTGTCTTCCTGGTTTTTATCAAACTCAGAGAGTAGTACCTGTTGGTCCCACTGGGTACTTAAAAGAGCTTTTGGAAGTTTAAAGGGGAGAGGGGGGTTGAATAGACTTCCTAGGCTCAAAACATATTTTTGTTTTTCTACCTAAGTACCAGAATGCCAGAAGACTTAATATCTTAGGGTCGGAGTTTTTTGGTCTTATAGAAAACCAGGCTAATAGTGCACAAATGTTTCTTAAACCAACTCTTTATAAAATACTCTTTATAAATGTATGAATTATGTTTTATGCTAAGAACACTTTTATAAAATTTTAAAGAGATAAATGCAAAGCAAACATATAAAGGACACGGAGATTTATAGTGGTTCAGATGTTAATGAATCATACATCCACTTGGGGTAGTGGATGTTGGGAACTTAGCTGATGTTGATCACGTTGACAATGTTGGTAGCGTAGATGTCGGAAAAGATACTGAAATTTGGGAAACACAGCGAAAGAAGAGGAATAAACGAAGAAAAGATCCTCCAATGACCAATTCTGTGTTCAGTCACTATAACTTAAAGCGTGCTTATAAACCGCCTTAAGGTTTTGTTTTACACCTTTTAAAGGGTAGCTTCTTAGGACTCATTAAGACCTTCGTTTTCCCTAAGGAGATTTAGTCCGAGATTCGAATGAGTACTTTAATATAAAAAACACTTGACAAATTTTAGAGTTTGGTTTTCACACTTTTAGAAATGTATTGAGAGACCTTAAAGTGTGTGTGTTAATTTTAGAGTTAGGTTATCACACTATTTTGCAGCAGAATAAAGTATGTGTGTGTGTGTGTGTGTAATAATGAAAGTTTATGTAAACAAGAGTATGCAGCTGAGTAATTATACTATTTTACAGTTATATTATATTCAGTTTTCTAAATTTTTAGTTTTATGCACTCTTTTTTAAAATTATGATGAATGTAACTTAAATAGAATATGCAGGACAAAGATATAATTGAAAAACAGAAGAACACAAGATATATAGTGGTTTAGAGGTTGTGTAATCCTCCTATATTCACTGACACCCTCAGGTGCCAAAAATACTATTCAAGATATAAACTTACTTTCATTAAGACATGTCCCTCTAAGAACTAGACTTTCACTCAGACTAATCTAAATTTAGAAGAAAAATACTAATTCACTCAGACAATACTCACTAAGATACATCTAACACTCACAAAGAAAATATCTACTCAAAGGTAGATTTACAATGAAAATATTGTGAGGAGCAACAACTTATAAACCTAACAAATTATCCTAGCAACCTAGTCCTATGAAAATTTCTAATACAGATTTCTGTAGACTTTGGTAGCTGTAAGATTATTATGTAGTGTGCTTGAATGCTCGAGAGTTGTTATAATCTAGGAAAAAAATTGGTCGGTCAATAAGTTTAGTGATTTATGTGCCAACATTTGATAACTTGTATACATCAGGCCTTAATAACAAAAATAATATCTTAGATTCTTTCAAAAAAAAAAAATCTTAGAGATTTATATAAAAAAAAACAACAATACTTTAGTGGGTTTAGTGTAATTAGGTCTTTAATAATATATTGTTTTAATCTCCGCCGCAAAAAGAAATGTAAAGATTAGTGTGGGACAAAAGAAATAATCTTTATATTATTACTAATGAGTGTTGAAATTATTATTATTAAATATTAATATTGATTGTTGGTAATAGAAAATAATATTATGAAAATAAAAATAAGTGGTGATAATTTTGTAAAATAAAAATCACACTACGCAAAGCATGAGAATGAGCAAGTCTTGTGTGAGGCAGTCTCATCGTAGAATGGTATCACTTTTTAGTAGAAATGTTATCACTTTTAAAGTAAATTGTATCAAATATTTCAAAAAGTAAGCAAAGTGTATCATTTTAAGAGAAATTTATAAAATATATACACTTTACATTAAAAAGTGATACCATTTCTATTAATAAATTATAATTGTTTCATACAAGTTTTTGCCCTTAAGATTACATAAAGTCATGGTGTATAAGATAGATCACCATTCTTTTACTTTTGAGAATGATCATTCAATGTGAAATAAGTATTCCAATTAAAAATGAGTATTCCTATTAAAAATATATGCCAGTTATAATAACATTTTAAATTAAATCGGAAATGATCATTTAATTCTCAATCTATTCACACATACCAATCATATTGTAATAAGATTCTAAAAAGACATTTTTTTACGAAAAACGACAGTATATTCGTATTTTTTTATTTAGAACCAGATTTCTTATTTTGTTAATTAGAGGAAATATATGCAAAACCTAACTACAACCAGCTCAATTCCTATGTGCCACTTTTATGTTCCAATATGTATTTCCACCTCTAGGGTCTTTAACACATAGATCCATAATTGTGGAAATTTATTGGATATTTTTAAGATTCCACGTGTCACACATCCAAATTATAAAACATAAAAAATGACACAGATGATATCATATGAGCTAGAATAGGAGAGAGGCGGTGTATCCAGTATATATATATCCCTTATATGCAATCAAACCTCTTGTGTCTTAATTAGCTTCAGTTTCTTGATAATCAAATCCACTCTCTATTCACATGGCCTCGCTTAAGACCACAGTGTTGGATCAAGAGAATGAAATTAAGCCACCTTCAACAGTCGATCATCAGAGCAACACAGAGCAAAAGCAATGTCCATTTTTTAAAACTCCACCTTCTACTAAAGTTCAGCCATTTAAGTTAGGTGATACATTGAAAAATATTTCTGTGCATCCGGGGACTTATCTCGTTCTTAATGATTTGAAGTATAGGGACGAAGAGATATACAACTTTTCATCGGAGGAAGATATGATCAACTGCTTTGTGAAAGATAAATTATTCTGAATCTTCCTTTTGAGCTCTAATTTCTCCAACAACTTTTAATCTCAATTTCAGGCTTTTTTTATTTCGTGTATCACAAAATATTATGTGTCTTATGATGCAATTACGTAGGTTTTTATGGCATTGAAAAATCCTTATCTAAGTTTGTTTAAGTGGTCGCATCAGAATGTGTTCACATTATTCAGAATCTTAATTGATTTATGGTTTTCTTAATCTCTTTTATCATGTATGCACATTGTTTTATATGATGTACCTTATACTATATTTTAAAACTTGTTTGTTTACATGTTTCTCTATTTAAACAACAATACAGATTCAATTATTAGATTGTGGTATACCTCGTAAGAAGATTCCCTAAAACACATGAATATGAGCTAATTAATTAAGACCCTTTTTGGTAGGCCTAATAAGGCCAGACAGTAAATTTTATAATAAGACCTTGGATGTTCTTTGGTAGACCATACTAAATTATGGTCGATTTGTTTCTTATCTAATGACCCCGAAGAATAAAATCTAATACAATCAAATCCCCCAACCTCTAATTTAACTTTGAAACCGCTCTAATACAATCAAATCCCCCAACCTCCTTCACCGCATTGAAATCAGTCGTCCTTTCCACCATCGACGCCCTAGAGCCCAATTAGGTTTTATATTGTTCTTTAATTTCTGCAAATGGTGATCTCTTCTTCCAACTTTATGGCTGAAATTTTTTGCCGCAATTTCTAGAATTTACTCAAATAAGGTGCTTTAATTCTTGTAACTTTTGACCCAGAATTGTTGTAATTTTTGTAATATGTGGTATAATTTCAAATTATTGTCTTTTGTAATTTAGAATTTGTCGCATTAGAAAACTTTCCCATTGTTCAGAATCTTGATTGATTTATGGCTTTTTTTTAATCCCATTTATCATGTACATATGAATGCGAGCTTATTAAATAAGGCCGTGTTTAGAAGGCCTAAAAAGACTATGTGATAAATTTTGGAAATAATTACAATCCAGTCCATAGTTTTCAAGGCATGACACAAATAAGTGTAAACGAAAAAGTATATTATAAGTATAATAAATTGTTCTATAGTATAATAAATTTTTGGATTTGTTTGTGCTATGCTTTATTTTTTACACTTTTTGTATGTCATGTTTGGGAAAAGTGGACTAGAGTGTAATTGACACTAAATTTTATATAACCTTATATGTTGTATGGTAGACATATGGACGACCCATTTCTTATCTCATGAGCCAGAAAAGTAATACCCTCTTATTTCCAAAACAACTCTTATATTATTAATACTACTCTTCCGCATTAAAATTAATCGACCTCCCCACCATCGACATCGCCATTGACTATGTTGTCGCCCTTGCCACATTAAGTTTTAGTTGTGAGTTGTTCTTCAATTTTTGCAATTTTGTTTTGGAATATTTATGTGAATAACTCCATGACGAATTTGCTCTAATTAGGTTATTTATTTATGGAATCTTTAGCTGACGATTTTTTGTAATTTCTAGTTTTTTTTTTATTATGTGAGATAATTATGTGTTGTAATTTATGGAATTTGTTGTAATTCCAACTTTATCGCTAATAGTGAATTTTATGATGGGCAATGAGGTGGGAATAGATGTAGGCTGGATATTGACTTAGGTTCTTAATGTTTAACCTAAGGGTGAATCTTGTATTTCCATACATTGTCTTATGAATGAGAATGTAATGCTCCAGTTTTCTAAAGTGTAAATTTGAATTCTGAGTCGTCACCTAGTGACTAAAAATCCAGATTATATATATATAAAGATAACATTACATACACGGTGGAAGTATATTGTAAATAAATGTGGTGGCCATTTTGAATAAACATCAAATACGGACCTTTAATTAAAAGTTTGGCTCAAAAGGAAATTAAGCATAAGTATTACACACATTATCATTGAGAGACTATAACACAGTTTGTCATCTCGCCATACGAATAAAATTCATTTAAGTAATTGTCATGCAAAAGTCTTAGATAAATTACACAGCGCCATCGTGACCACATCACTCCTCCACGTGCACGAATTTCCATCATCCTGACCTGAAAATATTAAAGATTGGGAGTGAGAATTAAATTCTTAGTGTGGGTGGCCTGCATTGTATTATATAGTTTAGCCAAATGCAAGCTTATCATTTTTGTAAAAAAAATCTCTCTCTTTCACGTATTCCAATTGTCATGGCGCCTAGCTATGCAGGTCAGACTACTACATATCATTTGAGATATTTCCATTTGTCATGGCGTCTAGCTACACAAGCCAGACCACTAAATATCATTTGTGATATTTCCATTTGTCATAGCGTCTAGCTAGACAAGTCAGACCACTACATATCATTTGAAATATCATATAACTAGTAAGCTTTTTTCCACCATGGCGCCTAACTACACAAGTAAGACCACGTATCATTTCAGATATCATTCATCATATATCCCGTAGGCTCGTCCATAGGTATCATGTAATAATCTTTCATACCACGACTCGAAAGTCTAAACATACAATTTACACACACCAACACACCATATAATATTCAAGGCAAAAAAGTAGTGTCATCCACCTTTTTCTCGCTATAAAACTTTTTTGTTGAGCACGAGCAATGTTCGAGTCCTCACGGCCGAGTTCCACTCAACCTAGCACAGTTTTCTTTCATGTTTTAGTAATCTTTCACTTGAATAGTTCCACATACTAGCCTTTTAAGAGATTTGACCCTTAAATATTTTTGGGTGTTAAGGCTTTCTTCTAACCTTTAATCCTACATTTTGGGTTTCACTTTCTTTTTGGCAAGAATGAACAAGTAGCATGCTTTTAGAACACTTAACACATGTATATCCCTACACTTTTAATATTCTAGACTTCTATCATGCCATAAAAATATATAGTGACCCTTAAACAAGCAAGTAGCATGTGAGTGACGAAATTCCAACTTGAGCAGCGTGCATACTTATACTACAATTACCATATCTTTGAGCATTTTTCAAATATACTTTTACATATCCAAAAATTATGAAATTTATACAGTAGATAAAAATTCAAGTATAGAACACGTATAAAATTTATGCCAAGTCATTTGGTGTCAGAAATATTAGTTTTGGGTGCAATAAAAAAGTGTGGCAGAAAATCAAAATTATTTTTCAGAAAGTTTCTAGCAGTGTGTAGTTACTAAAGAAATTTGGTAAAATTATTTTTACTACTCATAACACTCCAAAATAAATCATATAGCCATATAACTCCACATAGTATTTTATTATATATTTTAAAAAGTCTTGATCGAGCCAAAAGATACAGTTTATCCATAATCATGTAAAACATAGCACTTTGTCACACTTTCTTCAAAAATTCATAGCTTATTAAGGAAAACTCTAAATCCCACAAGACCAGTGGAGTTTGAAAGCTAACGCGGCCTAGTTTCATATTATGAAAACAAAACACAAAAACCCGAATTATTTTATTTTTTTATATATAAAACGCCCAATAGCATCTCCTTTCTAGCAAGAACACTTAGGCTATCATGCTCACAAGTTCCATTTTCACATTTATCCTAACATAAAACCATTAAGACTCAAACAAACATAAATAAACCCTTATCTAGCATGCCTTTAAACATATAAAGCTCTAATATAAAAGATACTTCAATATTTTCTAACACGGTGAAGCTATCATGCTCATCTAACCATTTAAACACAAAATTTAAGAGTTATAGAGTTAGGGTTGTTTACAACCTTTGGAGACCTTTCTTCTTAAGTTAAGAGGGTCTTATTAGCTCTTGACTTGCTAGATATTGAGAGGCTTTTTGGTTCCTAGTGAGGATAAGGCTTGTTCTTGAGCTAAACAAAACAAAAGAGCAAGTTAAAAGGATGAATTTAAACTTGCTTGAACTTTGAAGAAGTGGAGGTAGGAAGGAGCTTATTCTTGCTTGAATGGTGGATAAGACCTCCAATCCTTGAGTGTAGAAAGCTTAGAAAAATGATTTTGGACTCCACCTATGGTTGGAAAAGGGAGAAGAAATTTTTCTTCTCCCTTGTATGTGTGTGCCGTGAATTTGGGGTAAGAGGGGAGGAAGGGGGTTTTTCTCTTGTTTTGTGGGAAGGAATGATGCACGTGATGAATTTGGGATGTGTTAGGGTATTTAATTAGGAGGATGATGATGAGGATGAAATTGCATGTGCTTATGTTGGGGTAAGCGTGCCATTAACCAAAGGGTTTGAACCTAAGCTTTCATTTGGCCTTGGGAAGAAGAATGTTGAGAGAGGGCTTCTCCCCCTGAAGTGGCCGGCCATGTGTGTCTTGGGGCTGTCATTTTGGTAGCCCCTATGTTTTGGGACGCGTTATAGGTTTCTTTGGTGAAAATTGATATTTTTATCGATGAAGTTTAAGTCTAAAAATTATGTTTTCCCTTCTAAATTCTTAGACTTTTATGAGCTTTAAGAAACATAATTAAGATTGAGATTTTGATAATTTTATTTATTTCATCTCTTTTTGTTTCGTAAATTACTATGCTAGAAGTGCTCACAGCTCTAATTCGCCCGTTCGTTGTCAAGAAATTAAAATTTAAAACACTTTGGTACTCTTCTTAAAAATATAAAATCATTGAAGTATTAATAATACTAATAACGATAAGAAATAGTAGTAGTAGTAGTAGTAGTAGTAATAATAATAATAATAAAATACTAATTTGGTTCGGGGTATTACAGAGAAATGGTCACATATTTGTTTAATAAACCATCGCATGGTGCAAGACAATTTAAACGACACCATTTCCATGTTTATATTAATTTTAACATTTTGTTCTCTAAATTGTTTGCTTGTTTTTGTATAAAAAGAATTTTTATATTTGATAGAGCAATTACAATTATTCAACCAATAAATTAAATGAGTTGTGGTTAATTTAATCTAATTTTCTTTATATACAAAAATGTCAGTTTTTTTATTATGTATCAAATTTATTTTTCATATTTGAATTAATGTCAAGTCGTATGTGAAATTGTCTCACGTAGTGTGTTCGTTAATATAATTTTTTAATAAAAGAGTACCATTCTAAAATAAGTTGTATCATATTTTAAAATAATATAATTTTTATATAAAAAGTCATTCATAATACTCTTTTAGCAAGAACAGTGATACACTAAGGAAGACTTCATAAAAGAAAAAGAATACTTAAAGTAAAGAAGAGGATCAAGATTTCACCAATCAGCAAGATGAAGTCCCTGAGTTCTGTCAGGGTAGAGGAAGCTATAGTCAAGAAGGAGAAGAAGACTATAATGAATGTGACTGAGATAGAGCCAAAAAATGAGTGTTCAGTGGCAGCTGATGATGATAATCAACCCTCAACCATTTATTTCAATATTCAACCTCTCACCCAAACCATGTCACCCCTAAAACTTCCAAATCTACTCACTCCAAAATGTAACCCTCAAAAGAACCCCAACCCTAAATTGTTGCTCGTGATTTAAAAAATTCTCTGTTACCCATCAGTTTCATAACATAAACCCAACTATCCATCCCCCAATGAGATTTTTTTTTTTTTGAAGAAATATTGTGCTATGAAGCTACTGAGTGAGTCAACATGAAGTATCTTGAGATGATGTACTACTCTGAGCTCCAGCAGATTGTTTATGAATTGAAGACCTAGCTGGACTTCAAACAGTGCAACATGGTAGATGTCCACATGTTAGTATAGGCTCGTGGTTGGGACTACTGGATCACTGAGGGGATAAGGATGTGCACCTACTTTGGGATCAACAACTATCTAGAGATATTTGATCCTCAATCCTTTAAGGATATTATCATGAGAATGAAAGCTGCTCGTGAAAAGGCGATGCTAGCTGAGGACAAGAATGGCAAGGATGATGATGATGATGACACTATTGATGGTGTGAATGATAAGGAGAAGGAAGACAGAGAGGTTGAGGAGTTTACTTTAGATATACTCCAAATTGGCAGAGATGGTATGGAGGTCAGAGCAGATACTAAGAAATCCGTAGATGCATCCAACCAGGTTGGAGTATCCGCCAATAATGCAATGACGGGTGAATGGGTTCCCTATTAGGAGGCACATGTGGGCATTGCTAAGGCGTCTAAGGAGACACCTAAGGTCAAAGGACCCCCTTTCAAAGAAGGTAGTCTAAGAATAAACATGGCTTAGTCGAGCCTGACAAATAGACGACTGTGACCTCCCCTCAACTACCAATAGGGAATCCTGAAGAGGAGCCTGTTAAGGTAGAGGCTTACAAGAGAAAGAAGCCAAGGCTCAAAAGAGGATATGATGATGTGATTTGCACAGGTGCTCAGAAAGGCTCGTTTAATGAGATCATTGTTGTGAAGTAAGAAAAGACTTCAGCTAACTTAATGGATTTTGAGCAAAGACTTGTTGCAATGATGCAGAGGCAGTCCACCAAGTACAAGAGGTTGAGTCTTAGGGTGAAAGAACTGGGAGTTTTCTCCAAGTGCGTAAAATCGTACCTGACTTCTACCATGTAAAAGCTTGAATATTAGCAGGTTCAGGTTGAAAAACACTGAGAAGAGGATAAAAAATAAGGCTCTAGCCCTCATGGTGAAGGATGCAATTGAACTGTTGTACAATTCAATTATGACAAAGATGGAAAATACTCAAAAGACCACTAATTCTATAAAAGAAAAGGCTCTAGCCCTCTTGGTGGGGTAATTGAACTGTTGTCCAATTCAATTCTGACGAAGACGGAAAATACTCAAAAGACCACTAATTCTACCCTGAACCAGAAGTACGAGATTCTGACCAAGAGGGTGGAATAAGCGGTAACTCTGATAAATCACTATCGTCAGAGCATCTACTCAGGAGTTCGCCTTACGAAGGAACAAGTTAATCTGCTTCAATCCATTATTAGCTAAGTTTATGTCTGATCAAGAAAAGGTCCAGAAATTGCTTCAAAGGCTTGATGTGGACAAAGCCAAACAAAAGGCGAACCTGATTGACATATGGGTTGGTGTTGATGAAACCAAAATGGGGGGAAAGAGGAAAAGATCCACCATTGACACTGGATTAGATTAAGAAGTCGAAGAAGGCTCCTACTCCTATTGCTCTTATACTTCTAGCTCTGTCTGCCCCTCAAACGCTGACTTCTCAACTAAATCCAGCTCCACTGAAGGAATTAAGAATTGATCCAACCACTCAAAATATTTGTGAGGTTGTTGATCTACTGGAGGAAGGATTTGGTACTGATCTTATAGTTACTGCAATAGAATGGAGTGAAGAGATCAGGGTTCAAGAAAAATGAGAATTTGAAAATAGGAAGATTGAGTCTCACAGGTGAGCGAATGAAGCTCAATAGTTTGAACTGAATGAAGCCCTAAGTCGAGGGAATTTAGAAAGAAACCCTCTTAACCAAAGAAGAAGACTATCACAGGATCAAATGAAATTGGTTATGCAAATGTGGACGAATTCATTGTAAAGGAGCTTCAGGAGTTTGGGAGCTTATCAGAAGAAAATTCATCTAGCTATGGTATGCGATCAAGAAGTGGGGTAACACCAAAGCTGATACTTAAACCTACTTCACTGACTGGATGACTGACAATCATATAGAAGTCTATATCCTCATACTTAATGCAACAAAAAAAGTCAAGTATCATGTGAAGGCTCCTGATCTAATTACTTTTGTCCCCCTATATTGAAGAGTCTAAACTGCAAGATAGTTAAGCTATTATGAGAGAGATACTCGCTATCGCTGAACAAGCGGGATACAAAATCCAATTACATCTAGTCACTAAATTGAATAATAGGGTCTTCAACAACTAGTATATTACGGTTAAACATAGAGAAATAAAATGTAATAGATAGGTTTTGTAACTTCGGATAATCAATGAAATCGATTACATTTTCCCTCAAGAAAATTTCGCATTGTTTATTTTGCTAATGTTTAATTTATGTAAATTATGAAGAACTGTTTCTAACTTCTCTGATTTAATCTTATAGATTATGATTCCACTAAATGTTTAAGTGGGTCTTTTCAGTTTAGTTTTAACATCATCAAAAAGGAGAAAATTGTTGGTACAATGTTCATTTTCAATTAGATTCCAAAACCTCCGAAAAGATGAATTTGTTTAAATAGCTTTAACATTGTTCTACCAATGTCCAACGCTACCGCGTAATATATAGGAGACACACAAGAATTTCTCTAGGTCAGGATTCTGCTGTACTGAAACATGTTATCTAGGGTCCTCAACCAATCTTCATTAGCTAAGGGATCGGTAACATCCTCAAGATCGGGGGATTTGATTTTTGGAATCGCTTAGAAACTAACTCAACATGCACTACTCCTGGTTGTGGTTGATTCACATCAACATGTTTTCAATCTGTGTCTCTTTCTTAGATGAGTTGTTGAATTTGTTGAGCCTGACACTCAACTGGATTTTTTCAGTCGAGCAATAACATCACCTCATTCGACTCCAACAGTCATGCCGCCTGTTCAGGAGTTCTTTCCATACTACTGTCTTCACCTTCTTCTCTCACCATATCTGTTTAACAATACTATCAGTCTTACACCACATGACCAATATATTCATGAAGAAGATAATTTAAACATAACATAAATAAACACTTATTGTTGTAACTACTAGCTAGGCTCCTCAAATTCTGAGCTTGTGTACATAGACATTCTACAAGAGGCGAACCGTGCTCTGATACCACTCTGACACGACCACACTCACTTAAACAAGCATACAAAAATTAAAGTAAAACACAACCTGTCAACTTGCTATAATTTATTTTTTTAACAGCATAACATTATGACAAACCCAACAACATCCTGTACACATTCACAAAAGAGGTTTCAAAACCAACAAACTACAAAATTCAAATTAACACACCGTTACATATTAGTTTATAGTACAATATAATACATATCCAAAGCAACGACAATGTACAACAACGGAAGAAAAATAAAGTCACGGTCCTGCCCGTAGGTCATCATCTGTGTACACAGTAACTCAAAACCCTACAAGAGTGCCATATCTATTCCAGTATGAATAGATCGTCACACATCATCAGGATTATCTACAATGCATAAACAACGTGGGATTTAAAAATCTCAGTAAGCAGAAATTATGCATGATATGATGTTTATCTCAAATTCTAACTATGCACAATGCACTCACATTTGAAATCTCTAATATATTACTGAAATACACATTAAGGGCCCCTAGCTCAATATTATACACCAGCACAAACATCAAGCTAAATAAAATATAATCAAGTGGTCACTATAAATATGGTCCCAATGTGAGGCCAATCCTCTTGTGGCCCATCGAGGGTTCCCCTCCATCACGCCCCTCATGTCTACCTAGAAATAATCCCTCCTCACCGACTCACACGGTGAGGATCCATCCCTCTAACGGCCTAGCAAATTCCTTTACCAAATTTGGACCCCCTGTCCATTTAGAAGTTCCATCTATAAATATTTGTGCACAATATAACATATAAGACAGTGGTCCATTATAGGTAGTGCATGCTACGTTTCCCTAGGTCGCTCCTTTCCAAGTCGCCCCTTCTGCCCTTGGTGCATAATCAATGGTTGACCACAGCAGTTTAATAAAAGATATATTTCATGTCAATGGGTGATATGCATGATGCAGTGCAACCAATGATATCTCACGAAATTCATAAATTATTGAACTCACAGGTTCAATACACATCGAATATTGAGCTTACAGGCTCATTCCACAATAATCACTAAATGCCAACCAAATTTCATAGTCCACGTAATACTCACGTATTGTCACTCAAATATAAATAATTCACAAAATACTATGTTTATGCATTGTTGTTGCAAATGAATTTCTACTTACCTTGAATGGTACAAATAGTGATAAATTGAACTCCTTGATCATCTCACAAATTCCCTACATAAATCTACATAAAATAAAATATAAGAGCATTATTCTGAATCACCCTATAAAACTGCAGTAAATCCATCCATTATTTATCCTAATTACCCCTAAGGATATACACATATTTTAGACATCGACCCACCTAACTTAATGTAGTTCATTAAAGACATATTCATGTAATTTATGTAGTAATCCCAAACATATAGATATGAAAAAATACATATCCAGTAATTGAGGTATATTATGAAAATTTTGTTCTACATACATCTTGATTTCTCATAACATAAATTTCAACTTGACACTATACATGTGCACCCACTAAATTTCAAGCTAAATTCATTAAAAGCATGCAAATAATTCAATATTTGAAAATAAAATAAATAACACGAAATCGCAAGTAACACATAAATAATATGAAATGCACGTAAATTGTAAATAATACATAAATAATTAAAAGGGATAATTACATATCCCACTACTTTCTAAACCCTATTTACAAATTTTCCTACTAATTTTTCTACATCACAAAAACACACACTTTATAACAAATTCCTACAATTTGTGTGTCAGATTGGGCCCACTAATTATCCCCCATCTACATATCTATTTCTTCTCTCTTATAGTTAAAATACTCCCCCTCCTCATTTATTGAAATCAGCCCCCACACCCCGACCCCACCATGGCTCTCTCTCTCTCTCTCTCTCTCTCTCTCTCTCTCTCTCTCTCTCTCTCTCTCTCTCTCTCTCCCCCCTCTGAATCAATCACCCACCTAGTTTCTCCCTCTCCCTCTCCCTCTCACCCTAATTCATTTTTCTTCCCTTTTCTCTCTGGTCTGCCACCCACCCCACAAGTCCACTGACTATTGCCCATGTTCGCGCAAGGTTGTGGCGGCGACGGAGCTCACGCCACCGATTCGCCGCCCGCCGTCCACCGCCAAAGGGTTGCGGCGGTGTCTAAATCTAGGCAAATAGAGGGTTGTGTCGGAGCTTCAGTGGCATGCCGCCGCTACCATGGGGCTTCAAATCGGCTGACTGATACGAAGAAGAAGAGACGGTCGTTTGTCCTCCTCCAGCCGCCGCTGTTGACGGTCGTTGTTAAATTTGATTTTTCATACGTGAGTTGAAAAGTCTTTTGTGATGTTTTTTTAATGCTATGTTCCTGATTTTACAGAGCATATTCCTATTTTGGTTATGAATTATTTTGTAGCCTAGTTTATGCAAAAAAAAAAATTGGGTAAATTTTTATTTGCATATGTCTGTTGAGGGATGAAAGAATGGAAGATCCAGACCTTCAATATCGTATTTAGGCAAGATATTTGAAAGTTGGGCCCAAAATAGCAAAATAATATTGTTATTCAACATATTTCTACTGTTATTCAACATATTACTGCTGTTATTAGATATTTTTCTGTTGTTATTCGATATTTTTCTACCGTTATGCAAAATATTTTCTATTGTTATGCAAAATATATTCTGTTCAAAATTGAAATTTCTTCTTTTTTTTGTCAATGTAAAATGTATTGACGTAATTTAGAACTTCAAAAAATTTGTAATTTTAGAACTTTAAATATACAAATTTCACATTTGTAATGAGATTGTGATTTTGTATTTTTTTTTTTTATTTGGCAAAATATTATGCGAATTTGAATTTTGGGTTTAAAATTATAAAATGATATTTTTGTTCAACATATTTATGGCTATATATTTTTGTTGTTCTAAAATATAATCAACAGTACCTGCAAAAAAAAAAAAAGACCCCAAAATTGAGGGCCCAAAAAAGAAGGCCGAAAATTTTAAAATATGAAAGGGGGAGATAAAATTATTAAAAATAGTTAAAAGTTTGTCTTGAAAACTGTGCAAAGAATATAGGCTGAGAAGAAAGTTAGGTTGTCTGATCAAAAGCCTGCAAGTGGTGAGTGGGTGAGTGTGGATGGCCCTCATTTTGTAGGTTTTTGCAATTGAGGGTAATTGGTAGGGAAATTGGTAATTAAGGGTATTAAAGTGTAGGGGTGTGTTACTTCCCCTAATTAAAATGCACGCAATGCATGAAGTATATTAGTCAATGAATAGTGAGAAGTCCGAACATCACATTGAGCATTATGTGGTCAAATATCTCTTGTTAAAAGCTATTTCCTCCGTCTACAAAAATTGATCTCATATTTTTCATATATAATCATATTTTTCATAAATGGTCTCACAATAACGCATTAAAAACTGTGTAAACTAACAATATCAATTTTTTTGCGGACGAAGATAGTACATTAGTAATTCGTCATCATCCATCCCCGAGCAATCATTATCCATCTGCATCCAATTTGTAAAATTTTTATTATTATTCTAGTTTTGGGACAACAGAATCAGAAGTAGCAAGAATAATCCTCAGGAAAAATATTAATAGATCAGGTAATTGTTGTTGAAGAAGACTGATAATTTAGGGCTTGTAAAATGTTAAATAGGACTTGTCTTATTCTTTTTAGATTAATAAGCCGCACAGTTCTGTGATAAAAGAAATTAAACTTTCTTTGTTTTTTGCAATACCATGCTTTGCCTCTACAACTCCGTCTACGTGTTCTTGAAAAATTGCTAGGGATTTAGTTGAAATTTTGTCAGCTTTAATAATTCTTGGAATAGTTCCAATTCATTATCATCCTCTCTTGGAATTCCTTCCTTAAAGTTCTAAACTCCAATTAACTCAAAGAAAATAAAAATTTGTACATAAAATAAATCTGTATTTGAAAAATTGTAAGGATATTTTAGTAATTTCATATATATTTTTTAGAAAAACAATTAATTTTTTCATGATGAAGCTATATTCCTCTGGACGAAGCTAAATAATGTGTTAAATTTTATATTGATTCTCTAATGTCGGGTAGGGCGAACACTCTTCTTGACCGTGAAAAAATTGTTTTGCTTTTAAAAACAAGGGGGAAGAACTAGGTGGTGCATTTCTAGTGTCTTAAACACTAAAGAGTGTACAACTTTAACTAATATCAATGGAATACGAAACTTCTTTGAATGGCCCCTATTATTCCTAGCTTCAGAAATATGATTACCTAGACTCCTTAATATGATATTTTAAATGTACACTTTTACTTAAGCATTAAAGTCTGATTCAAATTTTGGATACAATTACACGCAACATAGGGGCATTTCAAAATTTTCACTTTCCACTGTTGCTAAAGCTGACAAAATGGGCCTGATCCATTGGGCCAATCCGAGAAGCCCAATTTTAAGGACGGTCGGGCCTCAAAGTTATAGGCCCCAAAAGAATCGGGATTTTTTGGCCCGATCTGATTCATCATCGGGCTGCTAAGGCTACGGTGGGATGATTAGGCGTGAAATTGTCATGATTCGTCACTCGAAATGCCCTTGTTTTGATTGATTTATATGAGTATTTAGAGTCATTTTAGTATCATTTTCATAAACTAATGAATTTGTCTCTTTGATACTCATAGATGGATAGAGGGCGAAAAGAGGAGTTCGTAGGACTTTGAATCGACTCAAACGGACACCCGGATGAGAAGATATTGAAGAAATACGAAAAGTATTAGTTCGAGGAAGCAAAAGTATCATTGGAGTGCACAAGCAAGGAGCACTCGTGCAGGGGTGCACGAGCGGTCGAGTAAAGTGCTCGAGTAGGTGCAACTCGTGCACTAGTGCACGAGCACTCGTGCAGGGTGCACAAGCAGACGCGGGTCGTGCACTAGTGCACGAGCAAGGGGAGATCGAGCACTTTTTGCTCTCTGGACGAATTGGAGCGCATGACGGGGGTGAACTCGTGCACTAGTGCACGAGTGGTGCACGAGCGTACGTGAATTTTGGCTCATTAACTCCCGATTCGACCCGTTGCCTATTTATACCACTTCCGAACATGTTTTTACACATCACTCGATACCACACCACTCACCACTTGATACCTTAGTACTTTTAGAGTTAGTTTTTAGAGAAGAGGAGACGAGCAAGCTTTATTTTACGTTTAATTCGAGGTTTTAGTACGAATTCTTAGTTTATTTTTGTTTCTTAGTTTCTTTTCATTAGTTCGATTACATTAAACACTTTAAACTTCATTTTTATTAATTAAATTTCAGTTCTTTGCAAGTATTTCTTTAAACCCTAGTTTATGTTTGATCTTTTATTTGTTCAAATCATTATGTTTATGTTCGTCACTTCTTATATTGCTTTTATTATTGTCAAAACTATGTCTAGCTAAAACCCTTGCATGCTTAGGGTAGGATGAACTCGTAGAAGTAGGTTGTGGGTACGTAATTAGGGTAATTCGTGACGTTAGGTTTTAATTCTCTTAATTAATGAATTCTTAAAATCAATCTTAACTTTATTCTTGAATTTTGTTCGAAAAGTGTTCGAGAGAGGACGACCTTATCACTCTTTAACAACGAGTAGACTTAATGAGAGGGTTTAGAAAGGGTTAATTAATCTACCGGTTTAGCTAAGGAGGACGGCAGTATCACCATTAGTTAAATTAGGGTCTCGTTAATTAAGCACGATCTATTAACTCGTTAGTGGATTAGTGAAGACGATTGCTAGGATAAAGTATTAGGGTATTAGTTCTTGAGCTTTCATCTTACAATCTTTTACTTAGGTTATTTCTTGCGCGTCACGATTATCTTGATTATGTACCTGCTCCGTTAGTACACGTAGGGATTCCTATCCTGAGCATCACCATCACGTATTTGAAAACACACCTTAGTTTATTCGTTTCTTGTGTTCTTTAGTTATTTTAGTTTAGAATTAATTCGTCAAAAAATTTCCAAAAACATACATTCATATTAGCTACGACGCGTAGATCTTCAGGGATCTGTTCGCATACACACCTTCCATTGGGTTCGATTATACTTGGTCCCTATACTTGCCCATACTACAGTGAACCCGTACTCTTGCGGGGAAACTACTAGTAGAAAGCTAGTATATTCGCATTCAAGTCATGGGGCTTGGGCCGTCTCGGTCGAGTTTTTTTATTTATTTATTTGTGAGTGTTGGGCCATTAGAACAATATATTTATCTTGCATTTCATTGCATTCATGAAAACATCACATGACCTTCACTACAATTCACGATCTTATTGTTGTGTATAATAAGTAACATGTCAAACTTCTCTAAGTCGCCACTTTCCTCCCATGCATAAATATCAATAATTGACTTCAAAAAGATTGTGAAGGCTAAGCCATAGATTATGGAACGAAGATACACTATTAATTAACTTATATAGTAATATGATAAAATTACTCCTTTTACTATATTTAAAGTATGCATGAAATGACAAAATAGTAAAATTAGATAATCATAAAATTACTGATAAAATTACATATATCTTTACAGCATGTTTGAAATGATCTTTACTATCATGCATCATTGATAAAATTAATTTTTGAATTGTTGTTGAAAAATTAAACAAAATTTAATAATTATATGAGTAGTATTTATATACTAAATTATCAATTGATGAGGTCAATATATAATACCCCAAAACAATTCATGTATATTTATATTTATCTATTTGTGAATCACTCCCTCTTCTCTAAAGCCTACATTTTGAATCCTAGAATTTGTATGAGTTTGAGTTATATATGGTATTCTTTTAGTTACAAATTAATTTTTTAATTTTTTTAATTTTAATTAATTAATTGACTGTGACTTATTTTAGATAAGTTAAAATTGAATTACAATTGATTAAATGATTCTTTATATCATCTATTTTTTATTATAATTTATTAACTTACTTCGCCTAAAAATGATCTTGGTCATCCATTGTAAATATATTTTCTAATTCTTTTATTAAATTTAATTTTAGAAATTATAATTAAAAAATTAATAAAGACAATAATCAATTAAAGATCATAAATTTAAATTTTAATTAGGATAAGAAATTCATTTAATTAAAAGTATAATAATTACTTTTAAAAAAGTGATTGAATTATTCGAATTTAATTATTTTTTGAGAAAATTGACATAACTATAATTAAATTGAACTAATATAATAAAATAAATATAAAAATAGTAATATAATTTTTTTAACCTGCGTAACACGCGGGGTTCAAAAGCTAGTTCAAGCATATTTATAATTTATAGTACTCATTTTTGTTGTAAATAATTGCATAAATTAAAGACACAAGATTTGATCACCCAGTTCGTCGGGAACGACTACATCTGGGGGCGAGCCAAGCCAGAAGTTTCACTAATATTCTTGTGTATGCGTATTTACAATAATGAGTACAATGATCTATTTATAAGAATAAAACCCCAATCTAAATATGGATCTTATTGGGTTATTAGTAATGTCCATATCAAATCTCATAGATTTGGAAATAAATCTGCTGGATTTACAACACTCCCCCTTGGACATTACGACATAACATGTCATAAAAACTCCACATGCTCGGTATCAGCCAAATATTAAGTTAGGAAGGAATGTAATCGATCTTCTGGATCAAATCTTCAGGATTTATTACTGGGTTACCACTCCCCCTGAAGACAACAACACTTTGAGCCTTCGCATCCCAATACCACGAACGTACTTTTCAAAAGTAGACATAGGTAAGGACTTAGTGAACAGATCCGCTAGATTGTCACTAGATTGCACCTTTTGAATGGTAATCACGTTACTCTTCTGGAGTTCGTATGGGAAGAAAAACTTAGGTGAAATATATTTCGTCAGGTTTCCCTTGATGTACCCATTACTCATTTGTGCGATGCAGGCGGCGTTGTCTTCAAATATAATGTTGGGAGGTGTATTGCCTTTGGCGATACCACACGAGTCACCAATGTGTTTTACCAATGACCTTAACCAAACACATTCTCGTGCGGCTTCAAACAAAGTTATTATCTCTGAGTGGTTTGAAGACGTGGTAACCATAGTTTGTTTAACCGATCTCCAAGAGATCGCGGTACCACCACAGAGAAAAACGTAACCAGTCTGGGATATGGCGTTGTGGGGATCAGACAAATAGCCAGCATCCGCATAACCTACTAAGGTTTTGTCTTGGTTCTTACGGTAAAACAGTCCAAGATCTTGAGACCCTTGGAGGTACCGTAGAACATGCTTAACACCATTCCAATGTCTCCTTGTAGGAGAAGCGATATATCTCGTAAGCAGATTGCCAGCAAATGCAATGTTCGGCCAAGTGCAATTTGTGAGATAGAGTAATGCTCCAACGGCGCTAAGATAAGGAACTTCTGGTCCCAGAATTTCTTCAAAATCTTCTCTTGGTCTAAATGGGTCATTATCCACTTCGAGGGATCGGACAACCATAGGGGTGCTAAGTGGATGAGATTTATCCATATGAAATCTCTCCAATACCTTCTTCACGTAGGTCAACTGATGTATAAGAATTCCTTCTGGGAGATGCTCGATCTGCAGGCCGAGGCAGTACTTGGTTTTACCCAAGACCTTTATTTCGAATTTGGCTTTCAAGATTGAACTGGCTTCTTCAATCTCTTTGCATGTTCCGATTATGTTTAGGTCATCAACATAGACAGATATGATGCAAAAACCACTTTGCATTTTCTTCGTGAATACGCATGGGAAAGCTTTATCAAATGTGTATTCCTTCTTCTGGAGGAACTCACTAAGTCGGTTGTACCACATGAGGCCCGATTGCTTCAGGCCATACAAAGACTTCTGCAATTTTATGCTATACAAACTGCGACTTTCACCATCTCTCATCTGGAGGATGTCAAATCCATCGGGGATTTTCATATAAATATTGGCATCAAGTGATCTGTATAAGTATGCAGTTACAACGTCCATTAATCTCATCTGGAGATTCATTTTAACTGCCAAAGATATCAAGTAGCGGAACGTTATTGAGTCCATGACGGGAGAATAGGTTTGATCAAAATCAATCTCGGGTCTCTGCGAAAACCCTTGAGCTACAAGCCTCACTTTATATCTCTCCACAGTATTGTTCTCATTTCGTTTTCGTACAAATACCCATTTATATCCTACAGGGATAGTGCACGTGGGTGTACGAACGATAGAGCCAAATACTTGTCTTTTGTTAAGCGATGCGAGCTCTGCATCAATTGCCTATTTCCACCTTAACCCAATCGGAGCGCTTCCGGCACTCAGTGATTGTTTTGGGTTCTGGATCTAGATCATTTATAATGGAAAGAGCAATTAACGCTGCAAATGTGTCATCGACGACAGTAATATTTCTATTATATATTTCTCCCATATCTGTGAAGTTCACAGAGACATCGACGTTTACGTCAACCAGACCATCCTCATTTCCCAGTGTATTTGGGTCTGGTCGTTTCGCGGTCCTAGTGCATTGAATATTTTGTGCACGTGCTTCATCACTAGGACACTCGTCTCTAAGAGACTTTGTGTTATCTGGACGAACCTCTTCTGGAGATTTTACATTCGACTGGCCAGTTTTGCTAGCTTTTCGTTTAGGTGCACTAGTATCTCTTGAGGTTCTTTTATGCTTCTGGCGTGTGGGGACATGAGCATTTCTTTTGCTTGGGACCTCAACCCTTTGGGGAGCATTTACTGCAGGTATATGCGATTTAGTTACACCTCTATGGTCAGTGAACGCGTATGGCAGTTTGTTTTCTAAATTTTACAAGTTAATGATCTTCTGAACTTCTGATTCAGATTGGCTAGTGTGTGGATCTAGATATTGAAGATTACTTACGTTCCACGTAAGCTCCCGGCATTCATTCAATTTTGAATTCGGATCTCCCCCTAATGTCAGGAAGTGATCTTCATCGAACGTGCAATCAGCGAACCGGGCCATCAATTGATCCCCAGACAAAGGCCTAAGGTATTTCACGATGGATGGAGAGTCAAATCCTACGTAAATACCGAGTTTCCTTTGTGGGCCCATAGAGGTTCGCTTTGGTAATGTTATCGGAACATATACCTGTTGGGACATTGTCAGTTTTGATTTAGATCCCAAAGCCCCTGAAAAGATGATTGCCTTAATCTGTCTTTGTCAGGCTAGTCTTGGTTAGGATTAGTACTTAGTCATTTTACACTTCACAGGTACTCAGTGAGAGGAGAACTCACTGGAGACAATCAAGACTCAGAGCCTGAAGACGAAGAACACCATCCTGAACTTATGGCAGTCTTCTAAGTTGGCTGAGTAAGTGTCAGTGAAGAAGAGTATGACCCTGAGGTCATTACTAACTCAGTCCTGAAGGGAACAGGTTGTCACTGAGTTAATGGGAAGACTTGGAGTAGAGCCAAGCAATGCAAAAGGAATTTCAGCGTCAGGACAAGACCGGTGAGCTCAAGACAAAATGAACTTAATAAGACAAGCCTGAAGCTCAGGAATAAGTTCTGACATTCTCACCAACCTGGTGACGTGGACCAATCCGAGGAGGACACGCACGTACGGAACCTGACATAAAGACTGAATTCAGACTGCATATTCAACGGGCAAGCATTTAATGTGCATTAAATGCAAATACCAAATCCATGCAAAGGCGGCTGCTGCATAGAGATATGTCCATTTGAAGCCCCTCTACATAGATGGCTAGAAGGCTATCTCTCCAACGGATAGTTTTTCAAACCACCTATAAATACAGAAGGCCTTGAACCCATTCAAGGTTACGGGAAATTTCCAAGCCAGAAATTACTCAAACTCTCAAGCAATCAAAGCATTCAGCCTTTAAGAGAAACACTCGAAACCTTCTAAATTTCCCAAGTGTTTCTTAGCAACTGAGAGTTATTCTGTATTCCAAGAGCTAATTAAGAATTATCTTAAGCTTAGAGAGATTATCCAATCCTTAGCATAGCTTTGACTTGTAAGGATAATCTCAACTTAGTTGGAATCCAAACTGAAACCAAAACCCTAAGTTAGGCTTGTTGGGAGTAAGTCAGTTAGTGTGATAGTAAGAGGAGTTTGTATAGATCAGTGAGGTAACTGGTCTTGGTGCACCTTGGCACGTTAAAAACAAGAATCCCTTGAGTGGATTTCCTGTTAAGTCAGGCCGTGGACGTAGGAGCTTGAGACTCTGAACCTCAGGCCTTGAAGGACTCAGCGTCCAAGTTGGAGCTGGAGTCAGGGAAGCTGGATCGCACATCTCAATCAGTGGCGGACATTTTGGCTAAGGCCACTGAGGAGTCTGTGAAGATACTGACTGAGGTTAGCAGAGTCAGCGGTGAGTCCTTGAAGGTGGAAGAAAGGATCACCAAGGCTGAACAAAGTCTCCAACTCTCTTTGGAGGTCTTTGAGAAGAAAGTCAATGCTGCCATCAGTTCCGTATCCTTTGCAGGGACTGGGATTTCAATGGGAGTTGAGTTATTGAAGGAGGGAATCAACGATGTCCATTCCCTAGCCTCCTTCGTAATCAACAGCGGATCTGACGCATTCCCATCTGAGGCCAATGATGATGCCAAAAAGGGGGAAAAGAAGAAGAAAAGATCCCGCCCTGAGGCATCTGAGGCAGTTAGTCAAGGAGAGATCGTCCTAGCTGATCCTGAAGCCAATCCTGATGGAAATATTCTAAGGGTAAGGAAGTCAGCTAGGTTAGCGGCAGTGGAGAAGGAAGGAGAACAATTAGTTGCCAAGCTGAGGGAGGAGGCAACAAAGGCAAAGGCTAATGAACCTTCAAAGCAACAGCCTGAGCCAGTCCAAAGATCATCACCCATGAGCTCAAGGAAGAATCCCATCACTTACTCAGGTGAGTTAGTTGCGGAGCTATGTGCTGAAGCATGGGGAGATCAACCTGAAAAGACTGAGGCTATGCGCAGAGCTGAAATTGCTCAGAAGGAGAAGATGCGCATTTTGGAGAAGAAGGTTGAGAAGCTGACGGATATCACTGAGCTTCAACAACGTGAACTAGATGATGCAGTGATCAGCTTGCTAAGGAGGAAGAATGCGAAGCCTGAGCCAAGGAAGTACAGAAAGAAGCCAACAGTTAGGAAGGCAACAATTCTTCAAGTCAGAAGGCCAGAATCAGGAGCAAGGGAAGCTTTTGTTGATGAGTTCATCTCAGAGACTTTGAAGGAGTTTTGGACTGATGCAAGGGATGAATTTGTCAGGCTATGGTTTGTTGTGAAGAAGTGGGGCGACGCTGACGATATTGATGTCCACTTCACTGACTATATGATGGACAATCATCCTGAGCTATTCCAGAAGATCTTGGAGGAGGCTGAGGCAGCTCAAGTCCAAGTGAAGGCTCCTGAGTTCACCATTCGAGCTCCTCCCTTGATTCCTGGAACTCAAAAGCATGACACTAAGGCCATAATGATGGAAGTCTTGAAGATAGCCAGAGCTGAAGGATATGTGAACCAACCTGGAAGACTTGACGAGCTAAAGGCAAGAGTTTATGCAGGATATGGACTCAAGCCTGAAATGAGATTAGTCTAGGTGTTCACAGGCTTCTTTGTAATAGATTAGATTCATTGTAATCATTTCCACATCTATCAATGAAATCTATTACTTTTGCCCACAGACAAAAACTCATTGTCTTTTTGGCTTGTTTAAATTCTGTACTTTATCAAGAATTGCTCTAACACTCTCTTATCTTATAGATAGGTTTGTCTTATTTCCTCTAAGTGTTTTGAGGATCTTTTCAGTGTTTTGGCATCATCAAAAAGGGGGAAATTGTTGGGACATTGTCAGTTTTGATTTAGATCCCAAAGCCCCTGAAAAGATGATTGCCTTAATCTGTCTTTGTCAGGCTAGTCTTGGTTAGGATTAGTACTTAGTCATTTAACACTTCATAGGTACTCAGTGAGAGGAGAACTCACTGGAGACAATCAAGACTCAGAGCCTGAAGACGAAGAACACCATCCTGAACTTATGGCAGTCTTCTAAGTTGGCTGAGTAAGTGTCAGTGATGAAGAGTATGACCCTGAGGTCATTACTAACTCAGTCCTGAAGGGAACAGGTTGTCACTGAGTTAATGGGAAGACTTGGAGTAGAGCCAAGCAATGCAAAAGGAATTTCAGCGTCTGGACAAGACCGGTGAGCTCAAGACAAAATGAACTTAATAAGACAAGCCTGAAGCTCAGGAATAAGTTCTGACATTCTCACCAACCTGATGACGTGGACCAATCCGAGGAGGACACGCACGTACGGAACCTGACATAAAGACTGAATTCAGACTACATATTCAACGGGCAAGCATTTAATGTGCATTAAATGCAAATACCAAATCCATGCAAAGGCGGCTGCTGCATAGAGATATGTCCATTTGAAGCCCCTCTACATAGATGGCTAGAAGGCTATCTCTCCAACGGATAGTTTTTCAAACCACCTATAAATACAGAAGGCCTTGAACCCATTCAAGGTTACGGGAAATTTCCAAGCCAGAAATTACTCAAACTCTCAAGCAATCAAAGCATTCAGCCTTTAAGAGAAACACTCGAAACCTTCTAAATTTCCCAAGTGTTTCTTAGCAACTGAGAGTTATTCTGTATTCCAAGAGCTAATTAAGAATTATCTTAAGCTTAGAGAGATTATCCAATCCTTAGCATAGCTTTGA
Source organism: Ballota nigra (assembly GCA_947034835.1). NCBI lineage: Eukaryota > Viridiplantae > Streptophyta > Magnoliopsida > Lamiales > Lamiaceae > Ballota > Ballota nigra. The sequence continues at coordinate 29,436,176 of OX344727.1, forward strand.
CTTGTAAGGATAATCTCAACTTAGTTGGAATCCAAACTGAAACCAAAACCCTAAGTTAGGCTTGTTGGGAGTAAGTCAGTTAGTGTGATAGTAAGAGGAGTTTGTATAGATCAGTGAGGTAACTGGTCTTGGTGCACCTTGGCACGTTAAAAACAAGAATCCCTTGAGTGGATTTCCTGTTAAGTCAGGCCGTGGACGTAGGAGCTTGAGACTCTGAACCTCAGGCCTTGAAGGACTCAGCGTCCAAGTTGGAGCTGGAGTCAGGGAAGCTGGATCGCACATCTCAATCAGTGGCGGACATTTTGGCTAAGGCCACTGAGGAGTCTGTGAAGATACTGACTGAGGTTAGCAGAGTCAGCGGTGAGTCCTTGAAGGTGGAAGAAAGGATCACCAAGGCTGAACAAAGTCTCCAACTCTCTTTGGAGGTCTTTGAGAAGAAAGTCAATGCTGCCATCAGTTCCGTATCCTTTGCAGGGACTGGGATTTCAATGGGAGTTGAGTTATTGAAGGAGGGAATCAACGATGTCCATTCCCTAGCCTCCTTCGTAATCAACAGCGGATCTGACGCATTCCCATCTGAGGCCAATGATGATGCCAAAAAGGGGGAAAAGAAGAAGAAAAGATCCCGCCCTGAGGCATCTGAGGCAGTTAGTCAAGGAGAGATCGTCCTAGCTGATCCTGAAGCCAATCCTGATGGAAATATTCTAAGGGTAAGGAAGTCAGCTAGGTTAGCGGCAGTGGAGAAGGAAGGAGAACAATTAGTTGCCAAGCTGAGGGAGGAGGCAACAAAGGCAAAGGCTAATGAACCTTCAAAGCAACAGCCTGAGCCAGTCCAAAGATCATCACCCATGAGCTCAAGGAAGAATCCCATCACTTACTCAGGTGAGTTAGTTGCGGAGCTATGTGCTGAAGCATGGGGAGATCAACCTGAAAAGACTGAGGCTATGCGCAGAGCTGAAATTGCTCAGAAGGAGAAGATGCGCATTTTGGAGAAGAAGGTTGAGAAGCTGACGGATATCACTGAGCTTCAACAACGTGAACTAGATGATGCAGTGATCAGCTTGCTAAGGAGGAAGAATGCGAAGCCTGAGCCAAGGAAGTACAGAAAGAAGCCAACAGTTAGGAAGGCAACAATTCTTCAAGTCAGAAGGCCAGAATCAGGAGCAAGGGAAGCTTTTGTTGATGAGTTCATCTCAGAGACTTTGAAGGAGTTTTGGACTGATGCAAGGGATGAATTTGTCAGGCTATGGTTTGTTGTGAAGAAGTGGGGCGACGCTGACGATATTGATGTCCACTTCACTGACTATATGATGGACAATCATCCTGAGCTATTCCAGAAGATCTTGGAGGAGGCTGAGGCAGCTCAAGTCCAAGTGAAGGCTCCTGAGTTCACCATTCGAGCTCCTCCCTTGATTCCTGGAACTCAAAAGCATGACACTAAGGCCATAATGATGGAAGTCTTGAAGATAGCCAGAGCTGAAGGATATGTGAACCAACCTGGAAGACTTGACGAGCTAAAGGCAAGAGTTTATGCAGGATATGGACTCAAGCCTGAAATGAGATTAGTCTAGGTGTTCACAGGCTTCTTTGTAATAGATTAGATTCATTGTAATCATTTCCACATCTATCAATGAAATCTATTACTTTTGCCCACAGACAAAAACTCATTGTCTTTTTGGCTTGTTTAAATTCTGTACTTTATCAAGAATTGCTCTAACACTGTCTTATCTTATAGATAGGTTTGTCTTATTTCCTCTAAGTGTTTTGAGGATCTTTTCAGTGTTTTGGCATCATCAAAAAGGGGGAAATTGTTGGGACATTGTCAGTTTTGATTTAGATCCCAAAGCCCCTGAAAAGATGATTGCCTTAATCTGTCTTTGTCAGGCTAGTCTTGGTTAGGATTAGTACTTAGTCATTTTACACTTCACAGGTACTCAGTGAGAGGAGAACTCACTGGAGACAATCAAGACTCAGAGCCTGAAGACGAAGAACACCATCCTGAACTTATGGCAGTCTTCTAAGTTGGCTGAGTAAGTGTCAGTGATGAAGAGTATGACCCTGAGGTCATTACTAACTCAGTCCTGAAGGGAACAGGTTGTCACTGAGTTAATGGGAAGACTTGGAGTAGAGCCAAGCAATGCAAAAGGAATTTCAGCGTCAGGACAAGACCGGTGAGCTCAAGACAAAATGAACTTAATAAGACAAGCCTGAAGCTCAGGAATAAGTTCTGACATTCTCACCAACCTGATGACGTGGACCAATCCGAGGAGGACACGCACGTACGGAACCTGACATAAAGACTGAATTCAGACTGCATATTCAACGGGCAAGCATTTAATGTGCATTAAATGTAAATACCAAATCCATGCAAAGGCGGCTGCTGCATAGAGATATGTCCATTTGAAGCCCCTCTACATAGATGGCTAGAAGGCTATCTCTCCAACGGATAGTTTTTCAAACCACCTATAAATACAGAAGGCCTTGAACCCATTCAAGGTTACGGGAAATTTCCAAGCCAGAAATTACTCAAACTCTCAAGCAATCAAAGCATTCAGCCTTTAAGAGAAACACTCGAAACCTTCTAAATTTCCCAAGTGTTTCTTAGCAACTGAGAGTTATTCTGTATTCCAAGAGCTAATTAAGAATTATCTTAAGCTTAGAGAGATTATCCAATCCTTAGCATAGCTTTGACTTGTAAGGATAATCTCAACTTAGTTGGAATCCAAACTGAAACCAAAACCCTAAGTTAGGCTTGTTGGGAGTAAGTCAGTTAGTGTGATAGTAAGAGGAGTTTGTATAGATCAGTGAGGTAACTGGTCTTGGTGCACCTTGGCACGTTAAAAACAAGAATCCCTTGAGTGGATTTCCTGTTAAGTCAGGCCGTGGACGTAGGAGCTTGAGACTCTGAACCTCAGGCCTTGAAGGACTCAGCGTCCAAGTTGGAGCTGGAGTCAGGGAAGCTGGATCGCACATCTCAATCAGTGGCGGACATTTTGGCTAAGGCCACTGAGGAGTCTGTGAAGATACTGACTGAGGTTAGCAGAGTCAGCGGTGAGTCCTTGAAGGTGGAAGAAAGGATCACCAAGGCTGAACAAAGTCTCCAACTCTCTTTGGAGGTCTTTGAGAAGAAAGTCAATGCTGCCATCAGTTCCGTATCCTTTGCAGGGACTGGGATTTCAATGGGAGTTGAGTTATTGAAGGAGGGAATCAACGATGTCCATTCCCTAGCCTCCTTCGTAATCAACAGCGGATCTGACGCATTCCCATCTGAGGCCAATGATGATGCCAAAAAGGGGGAAAAGAAGAAGAAAAGATCCCGCCCTGAGGCATCTGAGGCAGTTAGTCAAGGAGAGATCGTCCTAGCTGATCCTGAAGCCAATCCTGATGGAAATATTCTAAGGGTAAGGAAGTCAGCTAGGTTAGCGGCAGTGGAGAAGGAAGGAGAACAATTAGTTGCCAAGCTGAGGGAGGAGGCAACAAAGGCAAAGGCTAATGAACCTTCAAAGCAACAGCCTGAGCCAGTCCAAAGATCATCACCCATGAGCTCAAGGAAGAATCCCATCACTTACTCAGGTGAGTTAGTTGCGGAGCTATGTGCTGAAGCATGGGGAGATCAACCTGAAAAGACTGAGGCTATGCGCAGAGCTGAAATTGCTCAGAAGGAGAAGATGCGCATTTTGGAGAAGAAGGTTGAGAAGCTGACGGATATCACTGAGCTTCAACAACGTGAACTAGATGATGTAGTGATCAGCTTGCTAAGGAGGAAGAATGCGAAGCCTGAGCCAAGGAAGTACAGAAAGAAGCCAACAGTTAGGAAGGCAACAATTCTTCAAGTCAGAAGGCCAGAATCAGGAGCAAGGGAAGCTTTTGTTGATGAGTTCGTCTCAGAGACTTTGAAGGAGTTTTGGACTGATGCAAGGGATGAATTTGTCAGGCTATGGTTTGTTGTGAAGAAGTGGGGCGACACTGACGATATTGATGTCCACTTCACTGACTATATGATGGACAATCATCCTGAGCTATTCCAGAAGATCTTGGAGGAGGCTGAGGCAGCTCAAGTCCAAGTGAAGGCTCCTGAGTTCACCATTCGAGCTCCTCCCTTGATTCCTGGAACTCAAAAGCATGACACTAAGGCCATAATGATGGAAGTCTTGAAGATAGCCAGAGCTGAAGGATATGTGAACCAACCTGGAAGACTTGACGAGCTAAAGGCAAGAGTTTATGCAGGATATGGACTCAAGCCTGAAATGAGATTAGTCTAGGTGTTCACAGGCTTCTTTGTAATAGATTAGATTCATTGTAATCATTTCCACATCTATCAATGAAATCTATTACTTTTGCCCACAGACAAAAACTCATTGTTTTTTTGGCTTGTTTAAATTATGTACTTTATCAAGAATTGCTCTAACACTGTCTTATCTTATAGATAGGTTTGTCTTATTTCCTCTAAGTGTTTTGAGGATCTTTTCAGTGTTTTGGCATCATCAAAAAGGGGGAAATTGTTGGGACATTGTCAGTTTTGATTTAGATCCCAAAGCCCCTGAAAAGATGATTGCCTTAATCTGTCTTTGTCAGGCTAGTCTTGGTTAGGATTAGTACTTAGTCATTTTACACTTCACAGGTACTCAGTGAGAGGAGAACTCACTGGAGACAATCAAGACTCAAAGCCTGAAGACGAAGAACACCATCCTGAACTTATGGCAGTCTTCTAAGTTGGCTGAGTAAGTGTCAGTGATGAAGAGTATGACCCTGAGGTCATTACTAACTCAGTCCTGAAGGGAACAGGTTGTCACTGAGTTAATGGGAAGACTTGGAGTAGAGCCAAGCAATGCAAAAGGAATTTCAGCGTCAGGACAAGACCGGTGAGCTCAAGACAAAATGAACTTAATAAGACAAGCCTGAAGCTCAGGAATAAGTTCTGACATTCTCACCAACCTGATGACGTGGACCAATCCGAGGAGGACACGCACGTACGGAACCTGACATAAAGACTGAATTCAGACTGCATATTCAACGGGCAAGCATTTAATGTGCATTAAATGCAAATACCAAATCCATGCAAAGGCGGCTGCTGCATAGAGATATGTCCATTTGAAGCCCCTCTACATAGATGGCTAGAAGGCTATATCTCCAACGGATAGTTTTTCAAACCACCTATAAATACAGAAGGCCTTGAACCCATTCAAGGTTACGGGAAATTTCCAAGCCAGAAATTACTCAAACTCTCAAGCAATCAAAGCATTCAGCCTTTAAGAGAAACACTCGAAACCTTCTAAATTTCCCAAGTGTTTCTTAGCAACTGAGAGTTATTCTGTATTCCAAGAGCTAATTAAGAATTATCTTAAGCTTAGAGAGATTATCCAATCCTTAGCATAGCTTTGACTTGTAAGGATAATCTCAACTTAGTTGGAATCCAAACTGAAACCAAAACCCTAAGTTAGGCTTGTTGGGAGTAAGTCAGTTAGTGTGATAGTAAGAGGAGTTTGTATAGATCAGTGAGGTAACTGGTCTTGGTGCACCTTGGCACGTTAAAAACAAGAATCCCTTGAGTGGATTTCCTGTTAAGTCAGGCCGTGGACGTAGGAGCTTGAGACTCTGAACCACGTTAAACTCCTTGTGTTCTTACTGCTTTGACATTGTGCATACTTGCCATATTACCTGTTCATTCATTGCATTCAAGTTTATCAGGTCTGAATCAATCAACCTGATCTTCAAAAGAACACTGCCCTACTAAACACTTCTAAGTTTTGAGTAAAACAAGTTTTCAGAAAGCAAACTAAACAAGACTTTAAACTATCAGGGCTCAAACATTTCCGCACTGAACTTGAACTGATAGTTAGCCAACTGACCCGCACCAAGTGTAGTCAGTGGGTGTATTATCAGCTCCTAGTTCTTTACCACTCTGAGTGAAGGGGACTCAGTCAGTTTTAAGTTTGAAAATTGGTATACGTGTATTCCCCCCCCCCCCCCCATACACGTATTCCTCAGTCTTGAACCGGGACCAACAATACCGCACATCCGAAAATACGCAGATGGGAAATGCTAGGTTCTTTCCCACGCACTAATTATAGAGGGGAATGATCATTATATGCAGTTGGACGGATTTGTATTAAGTGCGATGCATGTAGAACTGCATGCCCCCAGCATGAAGCGGGTAGTTTAGAGTTCATAAGCAACGGTCTCGCGATTAGTTTGATACGTTTTATTAGCGCCTTAGCAAGACCATTTTAGGTATGGACGTAGGGGACCGAATGCTCCACTTTAATTCCCAGGGTCATACAGTAATCTGTAAAGGCCTTTAAGCTGAACTCTACAGCATTATCCATGCGAATCGAATTTAATTGGATAATCTGGGAATTGAGCTCTAAGCTTGATAGTTTTCGCAATGAGCTTCGCAAAAGCTTGATTGTGGGTGGACAGCAAATAGGCATATGTCCACCTAGTGGAGGCATCAATAAGGACCATGAAATACCGAAAAGGTCCTGATGCTGGGTGAATCGGTCCGCTAATGTCTCCTTGAATTCGCTCAAGGAAAACCGAGACTCTAGTCCAACCTTAGTGTGTGATGGGTGCACTATTAACTTACCCTTATAACATGCATCACAAATAAATTCATCAACAGGAGGAATTCTATTATTCAATATATTATGACCAATTGAATTAGATAGAATCTTACGTATCATAGTTTGTCCTGGATGACCTAACCGCTGATGCCATAATTTTTAAAAAAAAATTGGGTCATGAAATTTCATACTCATCGCTAGATGGATATTAGACGGCCGTATGTAGGAATAGTACAGTCCGAATGAGAAGGAAGGAAGCTTTTCTATAATTTGTTTACGATTACCTTGAGTAATAGTCATCAAAAGGTATTCGTTATTGTTCTCAGTTTCAGTTTCAATATGATATCTGTTTACTCTAATGTCTCTAAAACTGAGAAGGGTACGCTTAGATTGTGGAAACAATAAAGCATTTTCAATTATGAGTTATGTACCCATGGGGAGGACAATGAAAGCTCTTCCAGAGCCCACTATAAACGTACTATCATTGGCTATTGTAGTTATACTCCCTTACATTCTACTAAGTTATGAAAATACTTTCTATCTCTTAGGATTATATGTGTGGTAGCGCTATCTACCAAACATAAATCACTATGTGCGTCCATCTTGCAAGAGGAAATAGCCCAAACTTAATAGTTGATATGTTTACAAGCCATAAATGAGAACAGCAATATCCAAATAAATTTAATGGACAGCGATCTAAAGTAAACACATCAAAGCTAATAATAATATCATCCATAAAATAATATAAAGCATCCGAAAGAAAGGATTCAAAAACATAAATTGTTTTATAAAAACAAAGTACTAGAATATTCAAATACGCAAATCACTCATCATCTCCAAAATCCTTGAGCTCGATGCCCAAAGGATCGACGTTGTCACGGTCAATATCTGCTTCAGGCAGGCTGGCATGGGGAGTTTCAACTCTAGGAGTCTTCCCCTTATCATCCTTCTGCTACTTTTGATAAGCCTCAACCAAGTGTTTAGGAGTTTGACACGTGCGAGATCCATTGCCTTTGCATCCGCATCGGTAGCAGGGGTGCTCAACCTTACTTTGATTGCCAGATCTTTGAGTAGCGGGGTTCGTGTTAGATGCAGCCTTTCCACGAGCCTGAGCTTGATTGTCACTCAAGGTACCTGGACCTCCGGATTTACTACGACCTCGGCTTTTGCTACGAGTTCGTTTACTCACTCCCCCTCTTTTACGCTTACGACCACTTGTACTACCTTGAGCTATGGCATGTGCTTCGGGCACAACCTTTGAGCCAACCCATCTCGCATTATGATTTTACATGAGGAGTTGGTTGTGCTTTTCTGCCACTAGAAGTGTAGAAATCAGCTCAGAGTGTACAGTGTAGTTCTTAGCCCTGTACTGTTGTTGGAGTACAAGGTTGCTAGCGTGAAAAGTTGATAAAGTCTTCTAGATCAACTTGGCCTCAGTTATAGTCTGTTTGCATAGCCTTAACTGAGATACAATACAATGCAGGGCTGAGTTGTACTCCGTCACAGGCTTAAAGTCTTGAAAACAGAGGTTCAGCCAATCGAATTGAGCCTGAGGGAAGAGTATGTCGTTTTGTTATTGGAATCGGTCCTTCAGGGACTTCCACAACGTCCTGGGGTCTCTTTCAGTAAGATATTTATTTTTCAGATCCTGATTAAAATGATGTCTGGGGAAAATCAAAGCTTTCGCCTTGTGGGTGTTAGTTGATTTTGAATCATCGACAATAGCTCCGCTAAGGTTGGTTGAGGCTAGATGTATCTCGACATCTAGCGTCCATGTCAAGTAGTTACTACCATCGAGAGCTAGTTCAGCAAATTCTCTTTTGGTAATATCAGACATAATTCACTATAATTATTAAAGTGACATGGTAAGGGGTGTGACCAAATTAATTGACAACAGAGAAATAAGGATTTATTTGATTATTCTAGGGCACACAGGAGCAAGAATTGGGCGTCGTCTACCCAAAGCATAAATAACCATCAGATAAATACCGAGCGCCGCCTACCCGGGCATAATATACAGACTATAAGCAATTAAACTATGTGCGCGAGTAATAATGCATGTAAGATAATAAAGACATGCATATTTACCAATTTAGTTTGAACGATAATCACATGAAAATAATTTTAAAGAAAATTTACGGGTTTAATAAACATGCATATTTATCATTCTAAATATTTCATGTATATTAATGAAATTTAACGAAATATTTTCAGGATTTTAAAATTAATTGGTATTTTGTGATGCCCCAAAAACGAATTCAAAAAGTGGGCTAGAGTTTCACAAAATACTCGGCCATATGCGACGATGGGTGCGAGGGGTTGGTGTCGGCCTCAACGCGACACACGGCAGTGTGCAGAGGCAAGACGACAACATACCCTATGGCGGTGCACGTAGGGTTGCGAGGGCACGGTGGGTGTGCACACGACATGCGCGCGGCGGGCTGCGTGCGGGGGCGACGGCAGGCGCGCGCGAGGGGCAGCGGCAGGCGCACGTGAGGGCATCGGTAGGCGTTTGTGCGCGCGCCGCACACGCGGGTGCGCGGGCATGCGGCAGGTGCGCGCAAGGACTGCGGCAGGTAGCACGCGAGGGCAGCGGCAGGTGTGCGCGTGTGAGACGTGCGCATCTTGCATGTGCGGGTGTGCATGAGGCTGTCGGACCGCGGGGCTCTCGGTGGCGGTGCTGCTGGGCCGCGCCGGATGCGTGCGATGGTGGCACTGCTGGGCCGTTGTCCATGCGCGGCGGTGCAACGGGCGGCGGTCGTTCGTCTTTGGGCAGCGACCGTTGCTCGTTGTTTCGTATCTCAATCCAATATTAATTTAATTCAATACACAACATGATTCAATTAATTGCAAGAACGAAAGAAAATAAATTGAATTAATAATTCACATAATTTGTGGAGAATTAATTTTAGGACGTACCGTATAGTCTCGTGCTGATAACGTGTTGTAAATAATTGCGTAAATTAAAGACACAATATTTGATCACCCAGTTCGTCGGGAACGACTACGTCTGGGGGGCGAGCCAAGCCAAGAGTTTCACTAATATTCTTGTGTATGCGTATTTACAATAATGAGTACAATGATCTATTTATAAGAATAAAACCCTAATCTAAATATGGATCTTATTGGGTTATTAGTAATGTCCATATCAAATCTCATAGATTTGGAAATAAATCTACTAGATTTACAACAATTTTAAAGTTCTATTGAATTATTTTGCTACTCAAATTTTGGTTCCTTGTAAAGATTTATAATTTTCAAGGCATCGAAATGAGCTATTTGGATCTTGGAGCACTCCTAGCACTTTAACAATATTGAAGATTAATTTTTTAATTTCGTTTAATAGTAATGGAATTAATTTGGTGTGTATATAACTTTTGTAATAATTACCAAGAAAATAAATAACAAACATATGTCAATACATTCATATGAAAATAAAATATTAATTGAATATTAAAAATGTGTTAATTACCAAATAAGAGTTAAATGCATTAACCAAATGATCTATAAATCGTATCAAGTAAGAACGAAAATATCAGGAATAAAAGATAAATCCTAGCCACAAATTATTTTCTTTCATTTAAATTTAAATTAATTAATTAAATTATCTCTTTGTCTCTCTCATCCTCAACTTCTCTCTCTCTCTCTCTCTCTCTTCTCACCTCTTTGGTGCACACTCCTCATTCACGGAGGTGCCACTGTTGATCGCCTGTCTCCTTTTTTAACATGGAGATGTCGTCGCCCCATCACCGGTTCCTAATGGGGTAGAGTGATGTGGTCCAAGAATTACTTTTTATTTTCTTTTCAAAATAACACCTACTGATGGAAGATGGAAGATTTGTTCACAGAAAAATTAGACTTTGTTATTGAAACATCTCACTTAATGCCGATTAGCTCAAATTTAAATGATGCAGATAAAGATAAAACTATACCTGATCTAAGGTAATCTATCATGTGAGTGATGGGGTAGGCTCGTCCTTTCTTAGCCCAGGAGTTAAAGGATTCAACTGCATTGGAAGTTATTTCCCCATACCTTGTGATATGTGGGCAGTGTACAATCACCCATTTCTCAACAGGAAGATTTGATAACCATTCATCAGCTATTGGACCACCAGCATCCCTGGATAGTGCAATTCTTTCATCAAATAGACTGGTATTAAGTGTGTACGCGACATCTTTAAAGAGGCAAGTCATTCGATGACATTGTACTTTTCTCATACCCCTAAATCTTCCTCTTAAATTTGTCAAAAGATGAAAAAGACAGAAAAAATGAGTGAGTCTATCAAAAACTAAAGGAAACGTAGACATCAAACCACAATTATATCGAAGATATATAAAATCACTTTTTCATGGATGATGTTATCCATATCTTGGTTAAGAACCACACCCAATTAACTGTGTCTTTAACCGATAAAATTGCAAAGGCTACCGGAAAGAGACCTAATTAATTAGAGGAATGATAGTAGATAAGCCTATTTGTAAAAATGGTTCCCTCTCGGCTAGAGAGTGTTCATTGTGTTATTACCATTATTTCCATCCATGGCAGTGGTTGTGAGTAGGATTCCCTTTGGCATGTCCATGTAGAAAGGTCTCCTCCAGAAATAACATAGGCCTACAACTTTTGAAACCGTTCAAGCAAGCTTTAAATGCAATGAAGACGTGCTCAAGACAGTTAGACTGTTGGTTGACTTCCATATCAAATATGGTATCTAACAGATAAAATGAGGTTGTAAAGGAAAATTATATATCAATATTAAGTGCAGGAAATACATCTAGAATGAGTGAATTTATTCCATAATGGATTACCTAGATTAGTTTTGTTTACAACAGCAAAGTACCATCTTAGATGGTCATATGAATCCTTATAAGAACACCACAATTGGTTCCATGCTCCTTCGGCTGTTCGCCAAGCATTGTAGTAAGGAATGCTTACGTAATAATTAATTCGGATCAAGTCCACAATCGATTTCCCACTAATCTCCAAATTTTCTCTAACATCATGCTTAATGTGTTGACTTGTTAACTTGGGACCAAACCTTCTCTTATAAATAGGCTTGTATTTTCCTCAAACATAAGTGAACAAAATGACCACTGTAAATTTCAAAATACACACACACCGGAATGCATCTAGCCTTAACATGTCAACCACAACCATGTGAAGCTTTTTTCACGACACTCTTCATGGATATATTTAGACTCATTATTAATAAACTTGTAGCTAAATTCCAAATGTGTGGAATGTGTAGTTAGTGCTTTACGGAATCTCTCAACACCTTCCTAAGCAATGTGTCAATGCCACCTTGAAATATATTCTTAAGCTTGCATACGAGATTCTCTTGGCCTTTTTCAATGAAACCTTTGGGCTGTTGCATATAGATATCTATCCCGTCAAGACTTCCGTTAAGAAAAGCCGTCTTGACATCCATTTGCCAGATCTCGTAATCTAGGTGCGCAGCGATCGACAAGAGAATGCGGATGGACTTAAGCATAGCTACAGGCGAAAAGGTTTCCTCATAATCGATCCCTTCTTTCTGAGTATACCCTTTGGCCACAAGTCTTGCTTTGAAGGTCTCTACCCTTCCGTCCGGTCCTCTTTTCCTCTTGTACACCCACTTGCATCCAATGGGTTCTACCCCACTGGGTGGCTCGACCAACTCCCACACTTGATTATGATCCATCGAACCCATCTCGGCTTCCATTGCCGTTTGCCACGACTCCGCGTCTTTGTCTTGGATTGCCTCGTCGTACGTCCATGGGTCTAATTCAACACCGGGAACCAAATCCGAAGACTCTCCTATCCCCATGAATCTCTCGGGTTGCCTAGGAACCCTCCCACTACGACGGGGTTCCGGTTGTGAAGATGTGACGTGTGGTACATCATCTTGTATACTTGGTATCGAGGTTTGACCTCTCAATTCTTCTAAGGTAATTTCACTTTTAGGTTTTCGATTGTTCATATAGTCTTCCTCCAAGAATTTAAAGTGTGTACTTATCACGGTCTTTTGATCCTTGGGACTATAGAACATACACCCTTTCGTTCCCACAGGGTATCCTATAAACAGCCTTAATTCCGAACGTGGATCCAACTTACCGGCTTCCTTGTCTAGCACGTATGCCGGATAACCCCAAATCCGCAAATGTCTTAGACTGGGCTTGCGCCCGGTCCACAATTCCATTGGGGTTTTAGGAACCGATTTGAATGGTACCAAGTTTAGAATATAAGCCGCCGTTTCCAAGGCGTTACCCCAAAACGACTTGGGTAAATCCGAATAACTCATCATGGATCTGACCATCTCTAAAAGAGTCTGGTTCCTTCGTTCCGCCACACCGTTCTGTTGAGGGGTTCCCGGTGCGGTCAACTGGGATACGATCCCTTCGTCCGATAGGTAGTTCAAGAATTCATCGCTGAGGTATTCGCCTCCACAATCTGATCGTAGAAACTTGATACTCTTTTCCCTATGTTTTTCGGCTTCGGCCTTAAACTCTTTAAACTTATCAAAAGTTTCAGACTTATGCCGCATAAGGTAAATGTACCCATATCTTGAGTAATCGTCAATGAAGGTGACGAAATACTCATACCCCATTCTCGCTTTGATCGTCATTGGACCACATACATCGGTGTGAACGAGTTCTAACACTTCTGTGGCTCTATTCCCCTTGGCTCCAAATGCCCTCTTGGTCATCTTACCCTCTAAACAGGATTCACAAGTTGGAAACGGCTCGACTTGGAGTGATTCCAAGGATCCGTCCTTCACCAATCTCTCTATCTGCTTTAGATTAATATGACCTAGTCTAAGATGCCATAGAAGTGTTTCGTTCATCTCCGAAGAACGCTTTCTTTTATTACTCGAAATGATCGACGTGTTATTAGATTCATTATTTGAGTGGTGTGCACACTTAATCGTATAGAGATTGTTTACCAACGTTCCATGACAGATAACATCATTCTTAAAAGAAACAGTAACAACTTTATTAAAAGTAACTGAATATCCATAAAAAAACAACTTAGAAACTGAAATTAAATTCTTCCTAAAGTTCGAAACGTATAAAACATCTCTTAAAATTAAAACTCTATCTTCAAAAGATAGGTGCACGACTCCCACTGCTTCGGCTGCCACTCTCGTAGCATCGCCCAAAGTGATTGTGATCTCATTCTTGCTAAGTCGCCGGGTTAGCTGGAACCCCTGAAGCGTTAAACAAATATGATCAGTTGCCCCGGTATCCACTACCCAAACGTGGGCAGCATACACCGCAACATATGTTTCAACGACTAAAGCATGAGACTTACCCTTCTTTACCGCCTTCTTAGGCTTAGAACAGGTAGACCTCCAATGTCCTCTTTCCCCGCAATTAAAGCACTTACTCTTACCGGATATCTTCACGCCGTACGGCTTGAAAGCTCTTTCTTTGCCTCCAAAAGTGAGTCTACTGGTTTGGTTCCGATCAACCACCTTCTTCTCAATCTTACCCTCCATTGGCCTAGATTTCGAGAAAAAGCTCTTGATCACCAAAGCCTCATCCCTACTCCCTAAGTATGACTCTACCGTTATCAGGGCTTTGAGCAGGGTATCTAAAGTGAACTTGTGTTCAGATAACACGTATTCCCAAAAGAACCCATCAAAACTACTCGATAGCTTTAGGAGTATGGAATCGATTTGACTTTCTTCACTTTGTCCGGCACCAAGAAACTCGAGTTTCTCAAACTCACGCCTAAAATTGAGAACATGATCCCTTACAGGTGTTCCCTTCACCATTTACTTCGTGAGCTTCTCACGAATGGTGAACAGATTCGCCATGGGGTTCTGATGTTGAAACATCTCTTCAAGGTTATTCATGATATCAACAGCCGCTTCAATGCCTTCATGAATGCGCTTCAAATCTTCAAACATAAATGTCAAGATGATGTGCTTCATGTGCTCATTGGAATGCTTCCAATCATCGAATATCGCCCTTTCCCCATTACTTGACTTATCATTAGGTTTCTTGGGTACGTCAACGCTAAATATCCAATAGTGTTCTTGCGCAGGAAGGACCATGTTCATATTACGTTTCCAATCAACATAGTTCTCACCAACAAGTTTATTATCTTTAAGTATACTAAACAGTGGATTAATAGGTTGCGACATGATGAACTGAGAATAAAACATACATCCATATCAATATCTAGAAAAATACGAAATTATCACATAATTCGATCACATCAATTATATTGAAACCTTAAAACAATATAATCATGCATCAGCCAACATCTCGAAACAATTTAAATGCGCCACGAGGGGTGGTCTATACATTTAAATACATTCAAGCGGATCACAAACTTAAAAGTTACAAATCCTTAATTCAAAATTAATAGTCGGCTCCCACTTGACCACATAGAAATTGACAGGGACTCCGAGGGGAGTAAGTTAATATCAATTTCCTATGCCTAAGTAATAACCATAATTAAATACAGGATTATTATTTCGCTTTGAGCAAGCCACTCGTGGTGAGGGTCAATACCGCCACTAGTAATAATCCACAATCATCCTTTCGGAATTTATTCATGTGAAATCCGTTCTTTTGGCCGATCCGAGGGGGAAATGTATTCCAAAAGAACTTCACAAATAAATAAATTATGGAGGCCAAATTAATCCAATTTTAATATCCGGAATAAAATTGCGATTAAATAGTCATACTTAGTAATTTTCGAAAGTAAGGTTTTTTCTTGGACAATTAAATTCATGCAAACACATATTAACAAATAATAATAAGTGCACGAAATAAAACATCCATCAAAACAAAATTAAACACATTGGAGCACTCAAATCCAATTGTCACGGTTTAATTTATTCGCGTCTTGATGCCAAAAATCGTCCTTGTTGCTTTCCGACGTTTGTCTCGACATGCTCCCACTCGAACAGCAACATTTCATCAAAACAGCATCGTTTGGAGTTCGGGACGACGTTTAAAATCACACGAAAGAAAAGGGACGAATCAAAAAATTCCACGGCCCGAGATACGGCGCGCGTCGGCCCACGAAGTGGGCCCGCGCGCCTCTCGGCCGAGCAGCCGAGGCGCTGCGTGCCGAGGCGCGCCGAGGAGCTGCAGCGAAGCGCTGAGGCGCCGCACCCGAGGCGCCGAGGCGCCGAGGCGCTGCAGGGCTCGCGCCGAGGCGCTGCAGGCTGCACCCAAGGCGCGCGCGCGCTCATGCGCGCTGCCGGCCACCCGTCGCACGCGGGTCGTGCGCCGTGCGCCGGGTTTCGACGTTCATTCTCGTTTTCTTCACCCCTTGCACGATTTTACGTCCATGCATGCGCTGCGCACGCATGCGTCGTCCGGGTACTCCGTCTTTAATTCTTCGTTCTTCGTCACGATCCGGTTACAATTTATTTTTTCAAAAAAAATAAATACTAGATCTAGACTAGTCTATTACAATGATCGAATCAAAATAAAAACAACTAATCTACTCGTGGATTTTCTCATGAGAAAAACGAATTCGAACGAATCGAATTAAAAACCAATTAATTCACACGCATGAAATTAACAACATTAAAACCATGACAATTGGATACCTGCTGTAATACCCTAGACTTTCATGACCTTATTTGCTTTACTAAATGCTTTATAATTCTATATGAATCTATGTGATGCATTTACATCCAAAATTCATGCAAAGGCACGTTTATGTGTTTTATTTACTCGATACTTACAATTAACATATTATTTGCTCAATACATGCTTATTCTTGAAACTTTATAATTTTTATATGTTCTTTATTTTATGTCTTAAAGTATTTGATATAGAAATTAATATAGTCCTTAAGTCTAGTATTTTATTTTACACGTTATAAGTTGAAAAATGAACGTTTCTTCAAGAAACGAATTATGTATCGATTGCTCGATGTTTTTTTATGATTAGTGTATAGACTTTATAATTTATTTAGAGCCTTAGAAGAGTTTTAATTTTATTTTATAAGATAGTATAAGTAATTTTATGCATAATGTACCTTAAAAGCATTAAATAAATTAGAAAATCATAATTTCTTTTATTTTATTTATTAAATTCAAAGCCTACAAGTGTCTTAACTACAAGACACAAGAATTCTCTTGAATTATCTTCAAAATTTCGTCCAATATGAGGAAAGGAGGAAGATTGGTGAAACTTCATGAATTAAGGTCAAAGTTAGTAGCATAAAAGTCAAAATTAGCTACTAATTATAAGATGCCATGTGTTTAATGGCTTAACTTCCAAAATCATCCAAATTCTTCCACACTTTTCATCCAAGTCGGTCAAGAGGATTTTGGAGTAGCTTCCAAGCTTGGTTCCTCCTATAAATACATGAGCTTTCATGCAAAATTATTCATAAGAAAAAGTTTAAAGAAAATTTCACAAATACTACTACTCTTATACTTAGAAGTTGAGAAAGGAGAAGAAGAGATTTCTTGTAGCTACCTATCTCTAAGTAAGCTTCTCTTCTTGATTGAGTAATTATTTAAGTGGTAGTATGAAGTTTATGCATGATATGTTAATTAATTGATAGGGAAATGGGTTTTGATGAGTAAATTGCATGTTATCCATGTTTTACTTCATGTTTGAATGTTTAATTCAATTTATTCATGAGTTATGATCAAAATCATGTTTATTATTTGATTATATATGCTTTAGAAGTAGAAATCATGAAATTATATGGTCTAAAGTGAGTTTAAGATGTTATGTTCTTCATATATGCATGAAAACCAAAAATCTGGACAACTTGTGAAGAAATTTCGTTTTTGATCCAATTTGTCTGTGGAAAATTCTGAAATTTTTATATGTGAAAATAGACTTATGAAAAAACTTAGATTTAAAATTTCATAATTTTTGGACTGGTATTCAATTCGTGGTAATTTTTTGAAGTAGAGCTAGGGTTTTGGACGAAAATACAGGAACAGTAGAAGTTTGCTATGATCTGAGAATAATCGGTTAGTTTTTTTATAGAAAACCAAAGTATGTTGATAAATTACATGAAGTTGGGAGTTCATGGTTAAAATTTCATGAGTATTGGACATGTGGTTGATTTATGGTGAATTTTTAAAGTTAAGTGACCAGAATCTATTACTGTGTGTTCATTACGAAATATTTGATGTTTAGTAAGGAGTTTGAGAAATCT
This sequence comes from Ballota nigra, assembly GCA_947034835.1. Classification (NCBI taxonomy): domain Eukaryota; kingdom Viridiplantae; phylum Streptophyta; class Magnoliopsida; order Lamiales; family Lamiaceae; genus Ballota; species Ballota nigra. The sequence continues at coordinate 29,453,867 of OX344727.1, forward strand.
GAAAATATGGTGATAAACTTTATTGAGTTGGTAATATACTGTTAAAATTTCATAATTTTTGGACGTATGAATAATTTAATATGAATTTTCAAAGTTAGGTGTGTAATCTGCCAAATTCGAAATTTTGTATGAAAGTTTCAAAATGGTCCGATTACATTTTTACAGTCGATATTTATTTATAACTTGCTATTTGATGATTTTATACACTTAATTGATATTTGGGTGTTAGTATACAATATTTGAATATGTGTGGAGATTTGAATTCAAGTCTTACAATTTACAAAAGTGAAGGGATAAGTAACAATGTTTTTATTTTAAAAATTTTACTTGTAGGTACAAACCTGCAAGGTGGGGAATCACTTCACTCTTCACCGAGTGTTTTATTATTATTTTAATTGCACTTATTAAATGTTGAATATTAAATATTTTGAGTCTGGCCCGCTATCGACTGGCCCCTGAGATAGTCCAACATTATGTTGGCAAATGAGATAGTCCGGTCGTTCCGGCACCACGGGTTGGTCACGCCACCCAAGCATATACCCGGTGAAATTCCGGGGGCTCACATGTTACAAACAATTGATGTTTAGTTTGTGCAATTATAAAGAGGTTTCCCACTAAGTGTTTACAAACACTTATCCCTTCCACTTTAAATTTTTACAGATGCTGTGGATCCGGACGTGGGCGAATGAACTCGGCAGGCTGTGAAGTTTTCTTAAAGACTTTATGTTTTCAAGAATAATATTTTTAAATTTTGGCTTGTATCTTAAATTACGATCATACTTATTTACTACTTCCGCTGTGTAAATGTGTGGCGTGTGTATATTTTAATACAAAGTACTATTTTAGTAACGTTCCTACTTGTGCCACATCATATTTTCCGTACTATTTTAAGTGGAGGCGTTACACCTGCAAAAAAGATCTAGCAATTCTACTATCGAATTTCAATTTAATATTTAACAATTTAAATTCCAATTTAAAGACCAGAGCCCGAAACCGTGGCTCTGATACCAGTTGTTGGGAAAATAGGGTGCCCGGAATCTATTCGGGATGAAATTTAAATACGAATTTAAATACAATTATTACTAGCATGAATTAATCCTAATTAATTCAAATAATAATTCCAACAACTAATTTATTATCATGCATGTTGAATTAATTCACATATAAACTATGGCGGAATAAACAAGTAAATATGTGATTAACGTACCTCTTGTAGAATTGGCCTTTGGATAAACGGGACAATCACGATCTCGCTCTATCGACCCAAAAACCTTCTCAAGTATTTCTCTTTCACCTCACTTGATCACCGGTGGGAGATGCTTTCAAGTAATTTAATAAACTAAGGATAAAGAAAAATATCTATGCTCTTGATTTTTCCAACACATGAAATTATGTACTTGGGGATGAAATAATCACCCCCTATTTATAATGGGTAGTGGCCGAAAATTGTATGGAATATGGGCCTTGAGAAAATCTTTTCTTAGACTCTAAGAAATCTTGAATATATCTCATATATTCTTTTCTCCATAATAAAATATTCCACAAAAATCTCACTCACCTATTATTCTTGCAATTTTCGAAAATTATAGAGGAAATTCAAAGATTTGGATCTTCTTGAATATATGAGATATTCTTGTATTTCAAAAATACATATCTTCCATAATATCTTTCCAAGAAAATCAACAAAATCTTTTCTCCCCTAAATAGGTCATATTTTCGAAAATTTCAATAAAAAATCAGCATGATATTATCTTTTTATTTTAATCACCTTATCATTATTGGGCTACTTAATGGGCTACTTGAGGGGCCTTTAAGGAGAATTAAGATTGGACCTCCTAATGGACTTCTGAATTTCAATATTGAGCCTCAATATAATTCAGCTCATTAATATTAATTATTACCACTAATAAATTAATATTGCACTATCCATCTTAATCCATATTATGATAATATGGGCTCCCGGTTATTATTTTCCGCGTTTAAGATTATCAAGTCCATTAATTAATCAAGCTTCTGAATAGCTCTAAATTAATTAATATATTTTACCTTGGAGTAAAGACAGCTCAACATTATTATTCGTACCGAAAAAACTAATTCTTCACTTGCAAGATTTGGTACAATAAAACTTCTGAGCCCACCAAGGGGACTAATCACACGAGCCGTACTTGCACGCGTTTCTCCGTATTAAATCTTAGCAACCGTCGTATGATTAATATTACTGCCCAAGACATAAAGTTCGAAGTCACAATGATTCTCACCCAACATGAATCAAAGCAGTAACCATTAAGCACACACGGTCATATTTAAGTGACGGAGATTAAGAAATCAACAACCACTGAGGTCTAATTCTTCACCTTTCAGAACATAAGAATTTATCCTCGTTGTAGGTCCTCTTCAACACATACTAAATGTGCTAGTGCAATCTCTTAGTCAAGACAGACCAATCTGAGCCTTACACATCGACCTTTCACGGCGGATTGTTCAATTCCACCTAGGTCGTGAAAATGTACGTTTAGTTACTTGTAAACTGTTAATGTTGTCTTCCGTGATCGGGTATCACCACATTAACTACAATGTAACATGTACTATATATTGAACGGTTTGCAATAGAAATTCAACATTCAATCATAACTAAAGCAAATGTGATAAAAGAATTATTCTCATAAAACGAGTGTTTGATATACGAGTTATACAAAGTAAAAGCATACTTTAATGTATAACTCCAACACAGACAACATATATTTCTTAATAATTACGGGGCAGTTATCATACGATGGTAAGCATCTATTCCCACTACTGATTTTGTCCAGAAAATTTTCTCTTCTTATTAATGTTAAAAGTATTTTATTTTTCTTCAAACACTTAAATTGCATATAACCACTATGGCTATTGTCTTCTTTTTTGTTTCCATACAAGAATTTGGGTCATCTAATATATTGATGGACAAGGATTAGAGTTTGAAGCATTACATACCTTAAGATTGTTGCCGAAAAGGACATTTTGAGATTGAAGAACATAAACGGATACAATCTTTTGGGATGTAGTCTTGCATATTGACATCAAGTTTCCTAAATCATTATCATATTCTAATACATAATTTGAGATTGAACTAACCGAGTACATGAATTAACATTGTAAGAGTTAATTTCGGACCACATACCAGTAATCTAAGTAGTGAGGTCGAGAAATGATGAACCATCTTTAATATTGAACACCCATCACTCACCATTGAAATTAACTGTGAGAATAATATCTATCCCCGGTAAATCGACAGAAAAATATGCCTTGATTCGAACTTGTAGAATCCCCAGCTTGCGCACATTAGGGGAGATGAAGTTTGGAAGAATTTGAAATTCGAACGTGTGTCAATGCTCTATAATTTTGATAGTTGGTGTGAATAGGAAGTACTCTAAAAATTAATAAAAAAATTGAAAAGTATTGATGAGACGCGATAAAGAAAGAAGAATGAGGCGGGTGGATCGTAAGAATATTTTGGTCAGTTCACTCATTTTTAACTTTTAAGTAGTGGGTTGCACACTTATAAGTACTAGATGGATATTACTGTCTCTGTTCCATACTTGTTTGTTACATTGCAAAAAATACATTTCTCATATTTGTTTGTTTTATCCAATTTTTTGCAAAAAGAAAAAAAATTATAATATTATATTCTCCATACATTTTTAATCAAAAACATCTATTTTATCACTTTAAATACTAATAAATAATTATTTTTTAAAACATTTGCAAATAGTAAAATAGCAAACAAGTATAAGGTGGAGGCTAACTTCTAACTAGAGTAGTGAATGGGTATAGGGACTAGAAGGGGAGTAGGTTTTATATGAAAACGCTTCATAATAAGCTTAACATGAAATAGTTTTAAAGTATCATTAATCTCATCAGGAGTATCATTAAACCTGTTAGGGGTATCAGTAGTCTGAGTAAAAAAAAAATTAAAACAATTTTCTTGAACTCAGACTAATGATACCCTGGTGAGATTAATGATACTCCCCATAAAATTAATGATACTTTAAAATATTTTAATGATAAGCTTATTATGAACTATTTTCATATAATACTTTGCCCTAGAAGGGACTATTCATGCAATTTTTTTTTATTCACATATTTGTTTCAATGCACATATAAAATCAGATAACCACACGTGTTAAATGGCGCGTGGGTAAGATGTGAACTCCGGATTGGAAATTTAGAAGAAGCCAAACTGAAATAGAAGAAGACGCCCAAAAAATTTTAAAAGAAAGAAAAAACCGCACTCTGCCGTAGAATTCCTCTTGCCGGCGTCGGAATCTCCCGCTGCCGCACGCAAAAAATAGTAGTCGTACTTGTTATGTTCAGCCATCAAAGGATTGCGGATTAGATTTTTACTTGCTTAACAATTCGAGATGGAGCTTTTGTGATCTTTAGGTAAGGATTTCATGCGCCTGCTTCTGATTAATGCTCAAAACATTTCTTAGCTGAATTTGCTGTAATTTGTCCCTTTATGAATGTTTAGTTATGACCCTAGAGATAATCTTTCAATCTCACACTATACACTTTATATGCCCTTATCCATGATTGATTGAATTCAGGATGGTTCTGGTTAATTTTTCAAAATCCTTTTAGAAATTGAGTGCTTGGAATTTGGCTTTGTTAGGACTCGTGGTGTTTTTATCTTGACTTGATTTTGTTCATTGGATTTGAGCTCACCAAGTGCTTTATTTGATTTATTACCATAGATTATGATGGCAACGGAACAGTGTTACTGCAGGTTATTTTTGTGCAAATTGACAATTCACATAAGTACCTAACAATTGTATATTACGGCAGCATTTTATAAGCCAGGATGCTGCCATTGTGAATGTATCAAAGTCGATATAAGTATATGTGCTACACATAATGCAAATCTAGCTGAAACTTATGATCTGCAAGTTTTAATACCTTTCTTGCTGTTAAACTAATTTAATAATATATATCTGGCTTAAGGTTGGGTTCTGCAATTTGTTGTCTTTGATGTTAGGTGTCAGGCAATTAAATCTTGTCACTAAGGATTAGATATGTTTAGTTTTTTCTTGGCAAGCCGACCATCCAACCAAAGGATAGCTTGATCTTTAGGTTTATGCGTGTGATGTACAATTCAGGTTTTCCATACAACATGATTGGTTGGATTTCCATTACAGAATTCTGATTCACTGCATAGGAGCCAAAATTATATCACGATTCAGGGTGCTGGACTTTCATTGCTAAGAATTACTTAACTGGTCGTGAAATTCTCAGCACGTCACCATGGAAGTCGAACCACCGGAGTGCCCGGTGTGTCTGCAGGTATACGACGACCTATCTGCCATCCCACGCGTGCTCAGCTGTGGCCACACCACTTGCGAAGTCTGCCTCAAGCAGCTTCCCCGGCCATTCCCCAACACCATCCGCTGCACCATGTGCACCCTCCTCGTGAAATTTCCAAATTCGCCCTCATCCCTTCCCAAGAATATCGACCTCCTCCACTTCTCCTCCGCACTACAACACCTCCACCCAGTCAAGGAGAAAAATGTAAATTCTCCATTATCGCGTCTGAGAATCGAGGAATACCCATCGACCGTATTTCCATCCACTCTAAAGTCGTGGTCTTTTGAATTCTACCGTGCATGGAAGAAATGGATCCTCCCAAAAGATTGTATATTGATTGAGAATACGAGTTTGGATAATGATGGTGGGGTAGTCAATGGAAAAGTTTTCAAGTCTTTTGAGAGCGATCATATGATTGGGTGTGCTTTGAGGGGGAAAGAAAATGTGGGTCTCGTTAAATTTGGGATTTTTGTGGAGAGAGAAGAAGTTTCTGAGAATTTCAAGTCTAGCTATGAGTCAAGAATCATGACAGTTTTGTGTGGGATGAAAGAAGCAGAGAGAAATGGATTGGGAATACTATTAAATGCCACCCATAGAGTAAGTAATGTGGGAAAGGCTTATGGGTTTTGGTATAACGAGGATGATAAGTGTGTTTATGTTGTTTGGGAGAAGTTCTCTTCACCAGATTTGATTGAGTGTGCACTTAAGAAAAAGGAGGATGAAATGGAAAGGTTGAGTGCAGAAGAAATAACTTTTTTGGGGATGGTTGGTATGGAGACATGTGAAATTTTGAGCTGCTTGCATCTTAAGGAGCTTATTATTGGGTTCTTGAGTTTGAGTTGTTCCAGTTTCAGTGATTTTGGCCATGTGTGTATAGACTTAAGTGAGCTTCTAAGTACTGGTAGGAGAGTGAATGTGGCAGTAGGAAGTTCTTGCAGAGATTTGAATAAGTTATTGGATCTAAACTTTGTGTTTATTAGTCCCGAAATGTTATTAAAGTTGGTTGTAAAGGATCCTCGAATATCTAGATACGAAGTAGGTTCCGCTTCAGATGTTTGGTGTGTTGCCTGTTTGCTGGTTTGTGTTATTGTTGGGAGCTCGTTTATAGAAGAGTTGAAAACTTTCTCCCATGTTGTTTTTAGTGCCATTAATGATGAAGAGGATTCAGATTTTTCTGGTTTGTACACGAGATGGATGGAGAAAATTGCAGCACTTTTAGAAGGTAGGTTGGGTTTGACATGTGCTACACTACAGAAGACTTTGTGCAGATGTTTGGGGTTTGAGCCTGGAAATCGACCTGTTATAACTGAATTATGGAAATGCTTGAGGGAGTTGGTTATTGAACCAAAATTCGATTTAGGACTCAGTTCAGAGCAGGAAATAAAGAAGGAAAACATAGGTCATTCCGTGGTACTAGGAGATTTATGTTTCATAGTCGAGGAATCTGACAAAGATACAGGCGATGAAGATGATGTAGAACCAAGAGTTGAAAGAGGTGTTATTGATGGAATCTCTCGGGGTAACGTTAAATGTGTAGAGATGAAAGGTCATCTTGATTGTGTCACAGGGTTAGCTATTGGAGGGGGCTTCTTGTTCAGCTCCTCTTATGATAAGATAGTTCATGTATGGTCCCTGCATGATTTTTCACTCGTACACTCGTTTAAAGGTCATGAGCACAGAGTTACATCTGTTATTTTTGTCGATAGTGAACAACCAATGTGCATCAGTGGTGACAATGAAGGCATTATATGCATTTGGGAAGCAAGTTTTCCCTTTCCTGAAGAGCCAATGAAAAAGCTGTATGAGAACAAGGACTGGAGATATAGTGGCATTCATGCTATGGCCACTTCCGGCAATGAATATCTGTACACTGGAAGCGGGGACAAACTTGTTAAAGCATGGTCATTGCAGGATTACAGTGTCTCATGCACAATGAGCGGTCATAAGTCTGTAGTCTCGTGTTTAAATGTTTGTGGTGGTGTTCTTTATAGTGGAAGCTGGGATGGGAGTGTTCGTTTATGGTCTCTAAGCGATCATAGTCCATTAGCAGTACTGGAAGAGGCCAATATGGGGAAAGTAACGCCTGTGCTGTGTCTTTCTTCGGATCATCATTTGCTGTTGGTTGGTCATGAGAATGGTACCATAAAAGTATGGTGTAATGATGTGCTTGTAAAAACCATAGACACACACAAAGGTGCTGTTTTCTCGGTTAGCAAGACCGGGAAACAGCTGTTTAGCGGAGGCTGGGACAAGACGATTAGTGTTGAGGAAATATCGGAAGATGATGATGAAATGGATGTTACATCTCTAGGGTCTATTGTATGTAGTTCCACAGTAACAGATCTCGTGTATTGGCATGGGAAACTGTTTGTTGGACAAGCTGATAGAACTATAAAGGTCTACCATGGAGTGTAGCAAGGTGGACCAAATTCATATTTTCGGATTTGGTTTGAGATCTATTGTTATTCAATAATATGACATCTTCTATTACATATCTTAAATAAACGTAAGAAATGTAATTACAACTATTATCCTCCTTTTGTTTCCCCTTTTTTTCGGCAAGTGTCATTCATGTAAATCATGTAATTTTTGGAAATTATTCGGGTCAATTATTACCCTTTTTAAAACGTGTATCTGTAATTTGTCCCTTTTTAAACTGCCGTTGCAATTTTTTTTTTTTAGGCAAGACATTTAAACTGCTTCGGAGTAATGCTCATAACATTTAATTTTAGCTGATTTGCTGTAATTTGTCCCTTTTAAAAATTTTCAATTATGACCTTCATTGGTTGAGAGATTATCTTTGAACCTTATCCACTTACATGATTCAGTTCTGGTTATATGCAAGTGGTGTTCATTGGCCACCTATCCATGATTGGATTCAGGATGATTTTTAATTAATTTTCAAAATCCTTTTAAGTTGAAAGCCTGGAATTTGGTTTTCTAAGGGCTGGTGGTGTTCAATCTTGATTTGATCTTTTTGAGTTTATTGGCTTCGAGCTCAACAAAGGGCTTTATTTTTTATTACCATATATGATGATGGCAATGGGGCAGTGTTACTGCAGGTCATTTTTTTGTGCAAATGAGCAATTCACATAAATTGCTAGCAATAGTCAGCTAGGGCAGTATGTTATAATCACATGTATCAGAATCAATATAAGTATCTGTGCTACACAGAATGCAAATCCGGCCGAAACTTATGATCTGTCAAGTTTTTATTACCTTTTCTTGTTATTAAAATAATTTAATAATATTTGGGCAATGTTTGGTTTCTGTTATTTTTGATGTGGGGTGTGAGGCAACCAAATCTTGTTATTGATATTTTAGGAAATTTCTTCGCTGGTAAGGATGAGAAATGTTTACTGTGTTGGCAAGCCAACCATCCAGCCAAAGGATAGCTTGATTGTTAAGTTTATGGTTGTGATATACAATTCAGATTTTGCATGCTAGATTATTGGATGGATTCCATTAAAGAGTTTCTGATTCGCTGCTCTGGAGCCAACAATATATTATGATTTCAGGGTTTTTGGGGTTCCATATCTAAGAATTACTTAATTAGTGCTTTTACCTTGTGAGAATGTGTCATAGTCAGAAGATCATGGGGCAGAACAGAATCAGATGATAACTTTTACTATGATGCTAACTGGAAAGGGAATCCATGAAATGTTTGAAGAATTGTTGCTATGTATTGAATGAAGTTACAGACTAATAGATGAACAAATTATTGTCCACACTGCCATGTTAATATCGTCCCTATCCAGTTTGGGTAGTGTCCAATAAAAATGTTGTGTTTCAATTTCTGAGAGAATTTTACTCAACCTAACGAGTATTGAAACCCCCGAGCTCTGTATTACAACTTTTATTTCTCTTTCTGGCTTCCTGGCCTGCACAGAGGAGATGCTTATTCAGAACTTGCAAATGCATTTATTTTATTAACCATATATATGCATATTTACCTCTGTGGCTGAGTTTTGTTGGTTTTCTTGTGCTATAATTTCAATAGGTGACTAAAGAAACTGCTGGCTGCTCATAACTTGTTAGTAGCTGTTGTTTACACGTGAGGCATCAATGGATGCAAAACAAGCTGTATCCATTCAAAGATCAGGCCCAAGACAAATTAGAAACATTGGGATCTCAACATCTCTAAATGCTTCGTTTCCTTCTCTTCCAACTGCTTTGGAAGAGACATATCCAAAAAAATTAGAATCCCAGAACGTTTCTTTGGACAGGCAATTCATGCAACAACCTCCAGCTGCTGTTTCATCATTATCTTCAGGCAGTGATGTTGTTGGACATATATTTTCTTCTTCTTCAGGATTTTCTACCAACCTTCACTTTTCATCCGTACAACAACAAGAAAAGCATCCAAGGCATTCCCCTTTTGTTTCTCAAACAAGTAGTGGAAAATCAGTTATATTACAACCTCCTGTTGATTCTCAAGTTCTTCAGTCCACCGCATCAAGTCAGTTCAACAAAGAAAACAATGACTCCTGGTGCAATGATACATTGCCTGAATTTCTTGATTTTCCACTGAGTACTCAATTGTTTGGGAGTAATGGTGACCTCAGTAAACCAAACGATTGGCAGGATTGGGCTGATCAGCTTATTACTGATAATGATGCTTTAAGTACTGACTGGAATGGGCTTCTAGCAGACGGGGGTGCTGCAGATCCAGAACCAAAGGTGGAGGTTACTTATCTGTAGCTTGAGTTCTGTAGCATGCTGTTATTGGTCTCAATACAATAATAAATATTGTTACTTGCATAAAGAATCCTGACCTTTTCATGTTTTTCTGGTTGCACATATATTTTTATAATTTGCAATTCGATACATTAAGTTTTGCAATTATATCATATGACCATCTCCTGGCAACTTGTGCCGATGTGGCAGCAGGAAAATCTTTGAAACAATTGCTAATATATTCACTACCTTTTATTATTGTTTCAATTTAATCACAACCTAACCCCCCAGGGGTTGGCCTACGTGAGGGCTTAGGACTTGGGAGTATATACTCTTCTCTAGGTCTCAGGTTCAAAACCCAGGAGATGTGATCGATTCCTGAGATGAGCCAATCCATACAGAGCTTTTCTCTGACTTGAAACGTGTCCCTGCACTAGTGGATGATGAGTTATGGGTCCCCCGAACTAGTCAGTCCTTGGGCCGGATATCATGTCAAAAAAAAAAAAACAACCTTTTAACCTTTTTAGCAATTTCCACACATTGTAGTAGTTGCAGGAAAATAATCATGTGATAGAATTGCTAACAATTTGAAAAATCGTGTATCGAATTGCAAATTTTAAAAACATATATTGTAGTAGTTGAAAAAGCGTGAAGATGTGGTGATTTTTTTTTTCTTTTCTTTTTGCAACTAACCCTAATAAATATGATGAATTGTTTTTTATATTTTTGTGTTCCTTGTGCTGTCACAACAGATTTCACAGCAATCAACCAATACGTCCATGCAACAACCTCATGTACCCCAAGGTACACCTGGAAAAATTTGCATTAGTGGTGGTCAATCTTCCTCAAGTGCTGCTCTAGCAAAGCAACGCATGCGTTGGACGCCAGAACTTCATGAGGCCTTTTTGGAGGCAGTGAAAGTATTTTTACACTCCTTGCTTTAGTGCTTCAAACTAACCTGGTATAAAATCATGTGTATTCCACTAACATAAAGCATTCTCTTATAGGAGCTACTCCCAAGGGTGTCCTGAAGCTAATGAATGTTGAAGGATTGACCATATATCATGTAAAAAGCCATCTACAGGTATGTAGTATTCTGCATTAGTGACCTTTCCTCAAGTATGTATCCATTTGTTTCCTGACTCTTTTTAAATCTATTCCTGAACTGCAGAAGTACCGAACAGCTAGGTTCATGCCAGAAAAAACAGAAGGTTTGCCACAAGATTCCTCGAACATATATGGCTATTACTTCCATGTTGTCTGTTTTTGGAACCATTCTCTTTATAAAAGTAAAATCACTAGTTGTGCAGTTATGTAGCATTATCTTCTAATTTTCATGACATGAGAGTGAAATTGTTTTTCTTCCTTTTTCTACTCTTATTCTAGTGGCTCTTCCACTGTTTGTCCTTTTGATTTTTTAAAGGGTATGGCTACTTGGCTTGGATATCGTTTATTCTCAGTTTTCCAAAAAGATTATGTCCTTACTCTAATTGTTCTTAGGCTTATATATTGATTTATAAACTAATAATTGCAGTCCATCTGCTTTCTTTCAGCTGTAATATATCTGCATCCAATTTCTTGTTTCTTGATGCAGTGTCAGTCTGTGTTCTCTGATTTAATTCATATATTCTCTTATGGTGATCAGACCAAAAAAAAAGATAGCATATCTATACTTCTGTTACTAGGCCCAAGTTACCCCTGTGAGTGCTATTTTCCGTATCAACGACAAGTTTTTTTTTTTTTTTAAACAAATATTATACATTACAAATAAGGTGCATTCTACATTGCTTCAGACAGTAAACTACACCTTCCATGTATAAATGTATCATTTTTCTTCTCTATTCACTTGCTGATTAGTGATTACCCCAAATGCACTCTTTCTTTGGCTTATGTATTGGCTTTTCAAATATACTGTGGATTAATTCAGAGAGACTAATGATTGTCATGACCTAATTAAAAATCATGGTTTGTTTGCAGATTCTGCAGATAAAAGATCTTCATCCATTGAAGAATTGTCATCCCTGGACTTAAAAACGTGAGTTTCCGGATCATGCTTGTACATTTGTAGTGTTTGAATTAATTTTCTGGATTTGTTTGTTAAGCAATAACTCCCATATCTCTGAATGCCCTAGTTAAAACAGGAATATGCATTAGTTATAGCAAATATTGCATTGACTACTAGATTGACCAAGTGTGATTTCTGAATCAGCAGATATTAATCCTTGAGATGGGCTGCATAAAAGCTTTTAAATAACTTCATATCCCTATGTTTATGTTACTTTCACATAAAATCATGTCCAGCTTTTTCCACCTGTGTTTTTCAGAACTGTTTAGTCAATAATGTTAATATTTTTCAGTAATCATGTTGTGTCGTGTGAAAGAAAAATTGCTTGTGTTCGGATTGCATTAAGAGAACAAAAATGTATCAGGGAAGAGGATGAATAAAAACATGGAATGAATAGACGAAGCCATGTGCCTCATGCTTAATTTCCAGAAATCTTTACAAATAGTTGAAGAGATCATGTGCAAACATGCATGTGGAGTTAGTTTGTTACTTGGGAATGTGTAAAATCTTATAAATGCAGTGCTTGATTTTTTTTGTCCGACTTTTAGCTGCTTCTATGCCTTATGTTTTTCTTGCTTACTTTTATTCATCTGTGGTAAACAAACAGGGGTCTTGAGATCACTGAAGCACTGCGATTACAGATGGAAGTCCAAAAGCGTCTTCATGAACAACTTGAGGTATGAATTTGTGCCTTCAATGAAGTTCTAAATAAGAAGGACGTCTCTGGGCAAGTTAGCTTAGATGGCACGTTTCAGAGAGTTGAAACATATATCGTTATTCTTCCTGATTTCAATAAAGCCGATCACTAAAATATATTGAAAACAATTTAGTTTTTATGTTTCTTTGAAATCATGGCTTTCCCATGTAGGATCTCTTTTCATTTAAGGTTGTTCTTTCACATAACTGCTTCCTGTAGTCCTTGAATCTCATCGCATCTCAATCAAGATTGAATTTCCGACCAGTAGCAAATATACCAAGTTCATTCTCATAACCTGATGCGTTTTCCAGATTCAAAGAAACCTACAGCTTAGGATAGAAGAACAGGGACGATATCTTGAGATGATGTTTGAAAAGCAATGCAAGTCTGGCATGGACTTGCTCAGGGGGGCTGAGAACCCTATGAAAGATAATTCTGTTGTACAAGTTGAGAAGGAAGTTAAAGGCGAGCCAGCCAAATCGGGGGAGAATCAAAAAGCTGGAATTGCTGAGGCAAGTGTAGGAGGCACATCTGATATACCACCAACAAAACGCGCCAAAGTTGACGAGTAGGGACTAAATCGCCCAACAAAATATGCAACCAATAGTGGGCAACGCTCCAAGATTCAATGGCCAGGGGATTGTATGTTGTAACCATGTTAGATTAGACCCTGTGATTTAACAATTTATGGTATCTGTGAATTAATCATTTCGATCCAAGTTCATTTTGCTGAATGATCTTAGCTAATGTAAAGCCCAATTGATTGTGCGTGGTAGAAAACGCACCATCAACTAAGCTTCCGTTTACTTTGGAAATAAGAATTGGAGATTTGGAGTAAATATGATTAGTGAATGAGAATTGAAATTTTTATCATCTACTTGAGTCAATGTGATAAAATTCAATTCACCCATTTATTGAAATACCCTCCTCTCTCCTCTTTTATCCCTCCCCAAAGCTTTTCATTCATTTCAAGAATTTTAGCATTTCTCAAACTAAGGACTTAAACTGCCGTAGGAGTTTTAGCATGTCCTGATATTTTATGCATCGTTGTATTTTGTATATTGATTTATTTATTTACTGAGTCATAGCTTATTTTAAATGTGATAAAAAGAATTTGCTTATTACAAATTTTGAATACCGTATAATTTAATAAATCTCTTGCACCTTTTAAATATAGGAAAATTTTGATTATATAATATAAGTAATTATTAAATAATAAAAAAAAATTAGGTCGGATTGACTCAATAGTAAGGTATGAAAAAATTGAGGTTAAATTAGATTGTAGGTTGTGCAAGTAGAGGAGAGACAAATAAATTATTTATTAAGAGATTGAGTTTGTTGGATCGTTGATAAAGGAAATGTTAGACAATCATTAATATATTTGCCTGCATTAGCGAAATAAGATAAAAAAAAACAAATACAAATTTTTGGGACTAGGCGAAATATTAGCACTTCCTAAATTGTTATATAAAATATTCTACAAATATAAGATCTATAGAATAATATATATTAAAAATATTGCAGATCATGCCTGGGTCGGGTCGGATTGGATCTGGCGAAATTTTTTCCAAAATCTTGCGACAAATCTAATCCCAGGATTTTTGCTCTCAATTTGCTTTACTATATAGATAAATACATGTTAGTAAAGGGCAAAATGTGTGTTATTATCAGGTTAATTGTTGTTTTTCACCAATTTTTGTGTGTTTTTACTGAAATAAATATGTTTCTATACAATAAGGGCAAAATGTGTGTTATTATCTATTCAAATATTTATTTATTTTTACAAAAATAATTATTTTCTCATACAATAACGCATGTAAGGTACGAAAAATGTATTACTCTAATAACACAAATGTCTTACTCAATAGATAAAATTATGTTTGCATAAATATACAAAAGCACGCTCTCAGGTTGTATTACCATAAAGACAATTATATGTTAATGTTAGAGCAAATGTGTGTTAATGTTAGAGGAAATGTGTGTTACTAGTAGAGCAAATATGTATTACAGGTGGAATATGTGTTGATGTCAGAACATATGTGTTACTATTGGAGTAAATGTGTGTTAATGTTAGAGTAAATGTATGTTACCACAAACGTATGTTACTATTGGAGTAAAGTGTGTTGATGTTAGAGGAAATGTGTGTAAATAATATAGTAAATGCTAGAGTAAATGTGTTAGTGCAAATGTGTGTTAAAGTTAAAGCAAATGTATGTTATTGTTGGAGCAAATGTGTATTAATATAGTATGACAATAAATCTAGATTTAAAGGAATTAAGAATAAATATAAGAAAACACATATTTGTTCCTATAGTTACTCAAAAGTAAAAAAATCTATTTTTTAAGGACTAGTAACACACATTTTTATCATATAGTAACATATATTTGCTCATATAGTAACAGAACTTGAAAGCAAAATTCTTGAAATAAATATTGCATGGATTTTTTTTTTTAAAAACAGTTTGACCCGTTTAGAATCCGTTTAGAATCCTCGAATTTTAAACTAGAGTGACCCATGACCTGCAAATTATTTTAATATTTGTGGATTTTAGGTATATTCTAGTGTGTCTTAGCATTTAAATTTTGAGAATGCCCCGATGACAATCTAATCTGCAAAGAAGAATGTGGGCAAGGATGTATCAATTGCAATCCAGACCAAATATGGATTTGATATACCTTACTACAAAGCTTGGCGCGCTGTTAAATGTGCCAAAGATCAGATTTATGGAAGATTCGGCGATTCGTACGACGAATTAAGGTGGTACTGTGCAGCAGCCGAGCGAACCAATCCGGGCAGCGTGATTGCCCTCGAGAGTTGTAGTGAGACGCAAATATTTGAACGTGTTTTCTTTGCTTTCAATGCATGTGTGGAGGGGTTCAAAAGTTGCAGACCAATGCTTTTCATTAATGGCACATTTCTTAAAGGACGGGCCAAAGGCACGTTGCTGGCAGCAACGACGAAAGACGGCAATAATGGTAAAGCTCCATTCCCTTATTTTTTTATAAGAAAATCCCAACCTTGAATATCTATTTTGAAATCTTGAATTCTGAACAATTTTAATCCTTTATCTCAGGTTTATTCCCAGTAGCATTTGTCATTGTTTCAGCGGAAAACTCATCAAATTGGGAGTGGTTCATACGGAAGGTCCATGTGCATATCCAACACGAGAAAGAGGTATTCTACATCTCCAATCGTAACCTAGGCATCTTGCATGCACTGGATTTGGTCTTTGAGAAACCGAAGCACTTCTATTGTCTATACCACTTATTAACAAACCTCAAGGGACGTTTCTCGACTGGATGGACCAACGATCAGAGGTCTATTTTGGCAGCTCACTTCAAAGTGTGTGTGTATGCTCCCGATGTACGCCTTTGTAACCAGAAACTTGATCTCTTCAAGGCTGCTGGCGGAAATATTGCGCAAGAATGGCTATCCCAGCTGCCAGTCGAGAAATGGGCAGTTGCATTTTCACCACACATAACCCATTACGGAGAGATGACGTCCAATGCAGTTGAGTCCTTTAACAATTGGATCCTTGAAGCTCGGTCTCTCCCTGTCACTAAGATGATCGACTGGATCCGTCAAAACATTGCTCGTTGGTTTGTTGAGAGGAGGGAAATATCAAAGAATTGGAATAGTCCCATTGTCCCTAAAAAGCAAGATGACTGGGATGTTTCGTACGACATCGGACGGTCATGGGTTGTAAAAATGTGCCATGGTGGCGAATTTGAGGTCCTGTCCGATCTTTCTTGCACGGTGGATCTAGGCGAAAGGTCCTGCTCTTGCCACCAATGGAAGGTAACCGGATTCCTATGCTCTCATGTTGTTGCGGTATTGAGTCGGTTCTCCACCTCGGTTTACACATATGTGGAGGAATGTTTCCATACCTCCAAGTATAGACAATCCTATGAGGGGGATATCAACCCAATACCCGAGACAATGCGTTTTGATTTTGAAAAATGTTGTTAGGGTAACAAGATTCTAGCGCCACTTCTGAAACGGCAGCCTGGTCGACCAAAGAAACTTAGGAAACCGTCGTTTGGCGAGCACCAGAAGAAGAAATTACCTATTTGCGGGCTTTGTAGATGGAGTGGACTTCATGATCCCACATGTACCAAGTATTCGGGGGGTGTTAAGTAGTCAGAAACGTATGTAATTCCCCTGTAAGTTTTTGGCTTTATCATATTTAATATATTATGCAGTTTCATTTAATAGGATATCTGCATAGTGTGACAGTATAACACCCTTATCTTTGTTTTATTTTTGTTGGCCTTGCAGGGGTTCCGGTGGAATTACAATCTGGTTGTTGATTAGCAACATTTTTTGCACATGGAAAGTTTAGGTTTTTTTTTGGCACATGATAGGTTGGGTATGTGTGTTATTACAATGCAGAAGGTCAGTCCAGTGAAACTTGGTTGTTTGACATGAAATATCAAATTTTATTTTTTTGTGTTTTCGCCTTTGGGGGGGGTGATCTTTCTGCAAGTGAACATGATTAGTGTTAACCAACACTTTTTTTTGGTCAAGTGTGTGGTAAAATGGCTGGTAATTTGTATCTTTGGAACATCCACCTTTTTTATTATTCTAATGATATATATTTTTGGTCCTGGTTGAATGTTTCCACGGTGAATACTTATTTTTTCATGGTTGATGATTGATATATAAAATTTAAAGTTGTTCCTTGTCATTTGGAAAATCTGTTATTATACTGCATTTAAACTACATACCAGTCCATACATCACAGAATCTATATATTACCTGATACCGAGGTCTTAAAATACATCTACATTGTTGTTATACATTAAGTTCTACTTGGATAGGCTTGCAATAAAGTAGCACATAACACACATAATGATAATTGTCACTATATTCCCCACCAACAACGTGTTTGTTGTGATCTGGTTCTGGTGTGCGACATCAATCTGCTGCGACGATGTTGTGCAACCATTGTAGCCATGGCTCTAGCTTGATGCCTCATGTTGTCCAATGTCCGACGTAGCCCAGCCAATGGGTACACACCAGTGTGAGAATTCGTGGCTATCGCAACAGTAGTACAAACGGTCGGGGTTATTGGATGATCCAGATACAACAACCATTGTTGGTTTCTTGCATTTCTGGCAAGTCGATTTTGCGTACTTCAAATATGGCTCGTTCTGTGAGTTTTGGCTTGCTTGAGACATCTTTACCTAGGTTTTTTCTGTGTTGTTTTTTTGTGCTCCCCCTAGTTTTAGAATGTATGCAGTATTTAAATGGGATATGTGTGTATATGGTACTGTTTATAATGGATATACAACAGGTATACATCCCCCAACGGTCATATTCTGCATTCCAATTCTTTAGTTGGTCCATTTTTTTTTTTGGGCTGAGAATGTCAATAACTAAAATTATTTGTTGGGCCACTATTTTTGTAGGGATCTTTTTTGCTGGGTTCTATTTTTTGTAGTGCTAAATCAATTTTCATGATCTTGGTCGTAATGCATAAATTTCAATAATGTATTATCCGGATATTAATATTAGTTATGGCAATTAATTAAATGAGACAAACTGGTAAATGTCAAAATTGAGGTCATCGACTAGAGAACTTCCAATCAGCAAGATGGGGTGTGCAAAAAATATTACCTAAAAAAAGATGTCACTGTATCCTAGTAAAGAAAATAAATGACCCAAAATCTATACCCCAGGATGGGGTGTGCAAAAAAATATGTTCCAAAAAAATTGGAACTAAAAACTCTTAGCCGGATATTAATTGAATAAATGGGTTGGTCCTACATTCTTTACTGATTTTTGGGCCTAATTAATTTATTGACCCCAAATCCCGAACACAAGATGGGGGGGGGTGCAAAATATTTTTGGGTCAAAAAATGGGTTGGGGCTAGATTCTCTATTGTCCGGATAATAGATATGGGGTAATTAATTGAAAAAAAAATTAAGGCACCCTACTAGAGTAATTAATTGACCCAAAATGTCGAAATCAAGATGGGGTGTGCAAAAAATATGTGGGCCTAAAGTCTCAATTTTTCGGATAATAGCTTCCGGCCCAAAAAATAATTTTTAATTGATTTTGGGCCAAATAAATTATTTGAACAAATTTGAAGGTAACCCAGTAGAGAAATTAATTGTCCAAATAAGTGAATTTAATTTGGGCCCAATAAATGTCGAACGGAAAAATTCGGTTGGGTTAATATGGACACACGATCCACACATTCTTTGGTAGTTATTAAGTTATATAAACGTTAAATAATTAATTTTTGCACATATATTATTGCACTCTATTTTTTTTATTTGGACGGTTTACAACGAGATTATGATAATTTCTACACGGAACCAACCCTTCAACTTCTAAACCTTTCAATTGCATCCAAAACCACACGCAAAAATCCTCAGGCAATCATTGTTTTTCAATAATCACTCTCACTCTGTTTTTTTTTTTTTTTTTGGAATGCTAAACCACCCAAGTGCATCCAAACACCACCGAAAACAAAAAAAAAGGACAACGCTCCTAAGATGTCCCATAATTGAGGGAGATAAGGGAAAATATGGTTATTTTGGCATAATTGAGGAAGATAAGGGATTGATGAAGAAGAGAGAAATCACAGAGAAAATGTTTGTTGTTTCTAGAGTAGTTTTCAATGAAGAGGAAGAGAAGACTTTTGGTCATATATCAAATCTCAAGGAGAGTACGTCTGAAAGTGGAGGAGAAAGTACTAATAATCCAATGGCTGAAGAAGTTTGATAAAATGAATCTGGAGCGTACACTTATCACAAGATAGATTGGAGTTTAGTTATTTGCATATTCCTCTTATGTTTTAATGTATTTACTCTTTGGTATTTTTAATTCCCTAAATTTCATATGTAACTAATGGTCCCCACCACCAATTTGTTTTAGGTGGTAGAAGCCAAATTCATTTATACAGAAACATTTATCTAACTTCCCTCTCCTTCTCTCTCTTCCGTCCTTTCTTGCTCTCTCTCTCTCTCTCTCTCTCTCTCTCTCTCTCTTATCTATCTATTTCTCTCTCCCTCAATTCTTTCTCTCTTTCAGATCTTCAAATATTATCCAGTTTATTTACATTCTATGAATCATTAATATCCAGAAAAATACTACAAAAAATATATTACAATTTGAGTAGTGTGAATCCACTACATTTGGTATCCAGAGACAGGTCTTCTTCTTCTTTCCATGGCAGAAGGCACGAGGTTCAAGGACCTACAGGAGGCTCAAAAGAAACTGGAACAATTAATCACTACAGAATCATTAAAATGGAAGGCAATCGATGAAAAAGTTCAAGAAACTTTCAGTTCTCTTACCTCTCATGTCGATGAGAAATTTTCTGGGGTAACAAGCAAGCTAGAACATGTTACCAATACATTAGCTGCTATGCAACTGCAGTTCCTGAATGCTGATAAAGAAAAGGGTCCATTAGAGAAAGAATTTGTGCTCGGAGATCCCACCTTTGGTTCTTCTAGTGGAGTCCCTTTCACTCTTTCTCAGGATCCTACCCGATTGAGACAGGTAACTGACCCCACTCCTATATCTATTCATAGCCCTGTTCCCAAGGTTGAATTCCCCAAATTTGATGGGACAAATCCTAGAGGATGGATATTGAAGTGCAACAATTATTTTCAACTAATTCCCAACATTCCAGATCCTAAATAAATAAATTTAGCTTCTATATATTTTGAAGGGAAAGCTGCTTTGTGGTTCCAGAATTTTGCAATAAAAAATACAGATCTATCTTGGGATCAATTTTTAGAGGTTGTTTCGGTAAGATTTGAAGAGATCAGGGAGTTATCTATCATTGCTGAGTTTAACAAGCTTAAGCAAACAGGTTCTTACACTGATTATGTTGATAAATTTGAAGAACTTAAGGCTTGTTTAATCTTAAAGCATGGTGATGTTTTTTTCTGAAAGTTATTTTGTTGAAAGTTTCATTAGTGGTTTGAGTGTTGAAATGCAATCTTCTCTGAGCATGTTTGAACCTACCACATTGCAACATGCTATTACTCTTGGCAGGAAACAAGAATTTACTATGGATGCCTTGACTAAAAGGTTAAAACACCCTTACAGAGGGTCTGTCCCTACCTCTAATCCTACCCCATTTTGGAAAAAGAATGACCCTACTTCTACTTCCCTACCCAAATCTCAACCTATTCAGCCTAAAACACCCATCAAACTCCTTACTCCAACTGAGATGGCTGCAAGAAGAGAGAAAGGTCTTTGCTATAATTGTGACGAGCAATTCACTAAGGGGCATAGGTGCAAGCAGAAAATCACCTATATGATTATGGCTGAGAATTTCAGTAATGATTCATCAGATGATACATTTTCTGAAGATGTACAACCTGATTTCCCTGATCCAGGTAATATGGAGGTGGTGCAAATGAATCTTAGTGCTATTTCTGGAGAATCTGGTGTTACTACCATGAGGATTTTGGGTCAGTCCTCAAACCTGACACTCAATATTCTAATTGATACGGGGAGCACACTAAGTTTTATTCAGATCTCTACAGCTAAGAAGTTGAATTGTACAATTTCACCAACTAAGCCAATTATGGTAAAAGTGGCAAATGGGCAGCGGATGGTCAGCTCCCAACAAGTGGATTCTTTTTGTTGGTCCATGCAACAACATGATTTTGTTGGAGTTATACGTGAAAGTATGCTTTTACTTTGTATAACTCGTGTATCAAACACTCGTTTTATGAGAATAAATCTTTTATCACATTTGCTTTAGTTATGATTGAATGTTGAATTTCTATTGCAAACCGTTCAATATATAGTACATGTTACATTGTAGTTAATGTGGTGATACCCGATCACGGAAGACAACATTAACAGTTTACTTGTAACTAAACGTACATTTTCACGACCTAGGTGGAATTGAACAATCCGCCGTGAAAGGTCGATGTGTAAGGCTCAGATTGGTCTGTCTTGACTAAGAGATTGCACTAGCACATTTAGTATGTGTTGAAGAGGTCCTACAGCGAGGATAAATTCTTCTGTTCTGAAAGGTGAAGAATTAGACCTCAGTGGTTGTTGATTTCTTAATCTCCGTCACTTAAATAGGACCGTGTGTGCTTAATGGTTACTGCTTTGATTCATGTTGGGTGAGAATCATTGCAACTTCAAACTTTGTGTCTTGGGCAGTAATATTAATCATACGACGGTTGCTAAGATTTAATACGGAGAAATGCGTGCGAGTACGGCTCGTGTGATTAGTCCCCTTGGTGGGCTCAGAAGTTTTATTGTACCAAATCTTGCAAGTGAAGAATTAGTTTCTTCAGTACGAATAATAATGTTGAGCTGTCTTTACTCCAAGGTGAAATATATTAATTAATTTAGAGCTATTCAGAAGCTTGATTAATTAATGGGCTTGATAATCTTAAACGCGAGAAATAATAACCGGGAGCCCATATTATCGTAATATGGATTAAGATGGATAGTGCAATATTAATTTATTAGTGGTAATAATTAATATTAATGGGCTGAATTATATTGGGGCTCAATGTTGAAATTCAGAAGTCCATTAGGAGGTCCAATCTTAATTCTCCTTAAAGGCCCCTCAAGTAGCCCATTAAATAGCCCAATAATGATAAGGTGATTAAAATAAAAAGAAAATTATATTGCTGATTTTTTACACCTAATTTCGAAAATAGCAATATTGGAGAAGAAAAGATTTTGTTGATTTTCTTGAAAAGATATTATGGAAGATATGTATTCTTGGAATACAAGAATATCTCATATATTCAAGAAGATCCAAATCTAGGGATCTTTTCTAATAGTTTTCGAAAATTATAGCTTGTATAGGAGGTTGAGATTTTTGTGGAATATTTTTTTATGGAGAAAAGAATATATGGGATATATTCAAGATTTCTAAGAGTCTAAGAAAAGATTTTCTCCAAGCCCAATATTCATTAAAATTTTCGGCCACTATGAGTTATAAATAGGGGATGATTATTTCATCCCCAAGCACGTAATTCCATGTGTTGGAAAAATCAAGAAGCATAGATATTTTTCTTTTTCCTTAGTTTATTAAATTACTTGAAAGCATCTCCCACCGGTGATCAAGTGAGGTGAAAAGGAAAATACTTGAGAAGGCTTTGGGTTGATAGAGCGTGATCGTAATTGTCCCGTATATCCAAAGGCCAATTCTACGAGAGGTACGTTTATCGCATATTTACTTGTTTATTCCGCCATAGTTGATATGTGAATTAATTCAACATGCATGATGAAAGTTAGTTGTTGGAATTATTATTTGAATTAATTAGGATTAATTCATGCTAGTAATAATTGTATTTAAATTCGTATTTAAATTTCATCCCGAATAGATTCCGGGCACCCCTAATTTCGCAACAACTGGTATCAGAGCCACGGTTTCGGGCTCTGATCTTTAAATTGGAATTTAAATTGTTAAACATTAAATTGAAATTGGATAGTAGAATTGCTAGATCTTTTTTGCAGGTATCCAATTGTCATGGTTTTAATGTTGTTAATTTCATGCGTGTGAATTAATTATTTTTAATTCGATTCGTTCGAATTCGTTTTTCTCGTGAGAAAATCCACGAGTAGATTAGTTGTTTTTATTTTGATTCGATCATTGTAATAGACTAGTCTAGATCTAGTATTTATTTTTTTTGTAAAATAAATTGTAACCGGATCGTGACGAAGAACGAAGAATTAAAAATGGCGTACCCGGACGACGCATACAAGTGTGGCGCGTGTATGGATGTAAAATCATGAAAGGGGTGAAGAAAACGAGGACGAACGGCAAAAAACGGCGCACGGGGTGCACGGCGCACGACCCGGGCGCGACGGGAGGCCGGCGCCGCGCGCACGCGCGCGCGCCTCGGGCGCGGCCTGCGGTGCCTCGGGGCGCTCCGGGCGGCACCTCGGCGCACCTCCGTGCAGCGCCTCGGGGCTGCACCTCGGCGCGCTTCCTGCAGTGCTTCGGCACTTTTTGGGCCGGGAGGCGCGCGGGCCCACTTCGTTGGCCGACGCGCGCCGTATCTTGGGCCGTGGAATTTTTCGGTTCGTGTTTTTTTTTTCGTGTGATTTTAAACGTCGTCCTGAACCCCAAACGATGCTGTTTTTGAAGAAGTGTTGTTGTTCGAGTGGGAGCACGTCGAGACGAACGTCGGAAAGCAACAAGGACGATTTTTTCGCATCAAGACGTGAAGAAATTAAACCGTGACAATTGGATTTGAGTGCTCCAATGTGTTTAATTTTGTTTTGATGGATGTTTTACTTCGTGCACCTATTATTATTTGTTAATATGTGTTTGCATGAATTTAATTGTCCAAGAAAAACCTTACTTTCGAAAATTACTAAGTATGTTTTTATAATCGCAATTTTATTCTGGATATTAAAATTGGATTATTTTGACCTCCATAATTTATTTATTTGTGAAGTACTTTTGGAATACATTTCCCCCTCGGATCGGCCAAAAGAACGGATTTCACATGAATAAATTCCGAAAGGATGATTGTGGATTATTACTAGTGGCGGTATTGACCCTCACCACGAGTGGCTTGCTCAAAGCGAAATAATAATCATGTATTTAATTATGGTTATTACTTAGGCATAGGAAATTGATATTAACTTACTCCCCTCGGAGTCCCTGTCAATTTCTATATGGTCAAAGTGGGAGCCAACTATTAATTTTGAATTAAGGATTTGTAACTTTTAAGTTTGTGATCCGCTTGAATGTATTTAAATGTATAGACCATCCCTCGTGGCGCATTTAAATTGTTTCGAGATGTTGGCTGATGCATGATTATATTGTTTTAAGGTTTCAATATAATTGATGTGATCGAATTATGTGATAATTTCGTATTTTTCTAGATATTGATATGAATGTATGTTTTATTCTCAGGTCATCATGTCGCAACCTTTTAATCCACTGTTTAGTATACTTAAAGATAACAAACTTGTTGGTGAGAACTATGTTGATTGGAAACGTAACCTTAATAATGTCCTAACCGCTCAACACCACAAGTGGGTACTTACTACTCCTAAGCCCCAAGAGCCTGTCGAAGATGCCACGAAAGTGGACAAGAAAGAGCATAAGAGTTGGTTTGACTCCGATGAGATGGCTAGGTGTACTATTCTGGCTTCAATGTCAGATGCGTTGCAACACCAACACCAACGCATGGAGACCGCCTCTGAGATAATGCAAAATCTTGAAGCGATGTTTCAACATCAGAACCGTACGGCTAGGCAAATCACCATGCGAAAGATGCTTTCGTTGAAAATGGTGGAAGGTACGCCCGTAAGGGATCACGTAATCGAGATGATGGGTTATCTCAACAAGTTGGAAGTACTTGGTGCGAAATTTGACCTCCCTACTAAGGTCGATTTCGTTCTCCATTCTCTGCCAAAGAGCTTTGAGCAGTTTCAGTTGAACTATCAAATGAATGACCGGGCAAATAGTTTGCCCGAGCTCTTGCAAGCTTTGGTATCGACGGAGACTCTAATGGATCACCAAACCGTTGCTATGGTGGCAAACGGTCCGTCTTCCTCTTCGGGTCCCAAGGGAGGGAAGAAGAGGAAGAGGACGAAGGGCCAGACCCAAGCAAATCCAACCGTTGCGAAACCCAAGGCAAAGGGAGAAGGAGGTGGAAAGAAAGCTGCTAAGGGTAAGTGTTTTAATTGTGGTGAAAAGGGACATTGGAGGGCGACATGTTCTAAGCCTAAGAAGGCGGGAAAGAAAGATAAGTCGCATGCTTTAGTCGTTGAAACATATGTTGCGGCGTATGCTGCCCACGTTTGGGTGGTGGATACCGGGGCAACTGATCATATTTGTTTCACTCTTCAGGGGTTCCAGCTAACCCGGCGACTTAGCAAGAATGAGATCACAATCACTTTGGGGGATGCTACGAGAGTGGCAGCCGAAGCAGTGGGAGTTGTGCACCTATCTTTTGAAGATAGAGTTTTAATTTTAAGAGATGTTTTATACGTTCCGAACTTTAGGAAGAATTTAATTTCAGTTTCTAAGTTGTTTTTTGATGGATATTCAGTTACTTTTAATAAAGTTGTTATTGTTTCTTTTAAGAATGATGTTATCTGTCATGGAACATTGGTAAACAATCTCTATACGATTAAGTGTGCACACCACTCAAATAATGAATCTAATAACACGTCGATCATTTCGAGTAATAAAAGAAAGCGTTCTTCGGAGATGAACGAAACACTTCTATGGCATCTTAGACTAGGTCATATTAATCTAAAGCGGATAGAGAGATTGGTGAAAGACGGATCCTTGGAATCGCTCCAAGTCGAGCCGTTTCCAACTTGTGAATCCTGTTTAGAGGGTAAGATGACCAAGAGGGCATTTGGAGCCAAGGGGAATAGAGCCACGAAAGTGTTAGAACTCGTTCATACCGATGTGTGTGGTCCAATGACGATCAAAGCGAGAATGGGGTATGAGTATTTCGTTACCTTCATTGACGATTACTCAAGATATGGGTACATTTACCTTATGCGGCATAAGTCCGAAACTTTTGATAAGTTCAAAGAGTTTAAGGCCGAAGCCGAGAAACATAGGGAAAAGAGTATCAAGTTTCTACGATCAGATCGTGGAGGCGAATACCTTAGCGATGAATTCTTGAACTACCTATCAGACGAAGGGATCGTATCCCAGTTGACCGCACCGGGAACCCCTCAACAGAATGGTGTGGCAGAACGAAGGAACCGGACTCTTTTAGAGATGGTCAGATCCATGATGAGTTATTCGGATTTACCCAAATCGTTTTGGGGTAACGCCTTGGAAACGGCGGCTTATATTCTAAACTTGGTGCCATCCAAATCGGTTCCTAAAACCCCAATGGAATTGTGGACCGGGCGCAAGGCCAGTCTAAGACATTTGTGGATTTGGGGTTGTCCGGCATACGTGCTAGACAAGGAAGCCGGTAAGTTGGATCCACGTTCGGAATTAAGGTTGTTTATAGGATACCCTGCGGGAACGAAATGGTGTATGTTCTATAGTCCCAAGGATCAAAAGACCGTGATAAGTACACACTTTAAATTCTTGGAGGAAGACTATATGAACAATCGGAAACCTAAAAGTGAAATTACCTTAGAAAAATTGAGAGGTCAAACCTCGATACCAAGTATACAAGATGATGTACCACACGTCACATCTTCACAACCGAAACCCCGTCGTAGTGGGAGGGTTCCTAGGCAACCCGAGAGATTCATGGGGATAGGAGAATCTTCGGATTTGGTTCCCGGTGTTGAATCAGACCCATGGACGTACGATGAGGCAATCCAAGATAAAGACGCGGAGTTGTGGCAAACGGCAATGGAAGTCGAGATGGGTTCGATGGATCATAATCAAGTGTGGGAGTTGGTCGAGCCACCCAGTGGGGTAGAACCCATTGGATGCAAGTGGGTATACAAGAGGAAAAGAGGACCGGACGGAAGGGTTGAAACCTTCAAAGCGAGACTTGTGGCCAAAGGGTATACTCGGAAAGAAGAGATCGATTATGAGGAAACCTTTTCGCCTGTAGCTATGCTTAAGTCCATCCGTATTCTCTTGTCGATCGTTGCGCACCTAGATTACGAGATCTGGCAAATGGATGTCAAGACGGCTTTCCTTAACGGAAGTCTTGACGGGATAGATATCTATATGCAACAGCCCAAAGGTTTCATTGAAAAAGGCCAAGAGAATCTCGTATGTAAGCTCAAGAGATCCATTTACGGACTTAAGCAAGCATCGCGTACTTGGAACCAGTGTTTTGATCAAGTGATTAAGTCTTATGGGTTTGATCAAAACGAGTTCGAAAGTTGTGTGTATAAGAAGAGTGACGGAACTGCGGTGGTATTCTTAGTATTATACGTAGACGATATTCTGCTCATTGGAAACAATGTAAAGGTATTGTCAGACGTAAAGGTATGGCTGTCAAAACAATTTGATATGAAGGACTTAGGGGAAGTCGGTCACATCCTTGGGATCAAGATCACTCGCGATCGCAAGAAGAGGATGTTGGGCTTATCGCAAGCTTCATACATTGACACTGTTTTGAAGCGTTTCAGCATGTAAGATTCCAAGAAAGGTTTTGTACCTTTTAGGCACGGAATCCATCTATCGAAATAAATGAGCCCTAAGACACAAGCGGAGATAGATGACATGAAAGGTGTTTCGTACGCTTCGGCCGTAGGAAGCCTTATGTATGCAATGCTGTGTACGAGACCGGATATCTGCTTTGCCGTGGGCATGGTGGCAAGATATCAAAGTAATCCCGGGAAAGACCATTGGACTGCCGTAAAGTGCATCTTGAGGTATCTGAAAAGAACTCGTGAGCGGATGCTGATTTACCAGTCGGATAGTCTAGTTCCCGAAGGATACACGGACTCGGATTTCCAATCAGACATAGACTCAAGAAAGTCAACCTCGGGTAGTGTGTTTTGCATGGGAGGAGGAGCCATTTCATGGAGAAGCGTTAAGCAGAAATGCATCGCCGATTCGACCATGGAAGCCGAGTATGTAGCTGCTTGTGAAGCAGTGAAAGAGGCAGTTTGGCTCAAGAACTTCTTAGTGGACTTGGACGTTGTTCCGAATTTGCCCGACAAGATAACTGTCTTTTGTGACAATGCCGGAGCAGTTGCAAATTCAAAGGAACCGAGAGCCCACAAGGCCAGCAAACACATAGAAAGAAAATACCATCTTATACGAGAAATCGTTAAGAGATGAGATATAGAGGTGGCAAAGATAGCGTCGGGTGACAACCTAGCGGATCCATTCACAAAGGGTCTGCCTCAGACTACATTCGAGAGGCATGTGGATGGAATGGGAGTCAAGACTATTGCCAATCTGCTTTAAGTATAAGTGGGAGGAATTATTAGGTTAGTGTAGGTTGACATGAGATGTCACGGAGAGCTACTACACTAAGACATGCGTGATGTATACTAAAAGCAGACTTTAAGTATAAGTGGGAGATTATTGGAGTTATACGTGAAAGTATGCTTTTACTTTGTATAACTCGTGTATCAAACACTCGTTTTATGAGAATAAATCTTTTATCACATTTGCTTTAGTTATGATTGAATGTTGAATTTCTATTGCAAACCGTTCAATATATAGTACATGTTACATTGTAGCTAATGTGGTGATACCCGATCACGGAAGACAACATTAACAGTTTACTTGTAACTAAACGTACATTTTCACGACCTAGGTGGAATTGAACAATCCGCCGTGAAAGGTCGATGTGTAAGGCTCAGATTGGTCTGTCTTGACTAAGAGATTGCACTAGCACATTTAGTATGTGTTGAAGAGGTCCTACAGCGAGAATAACTTCTTCTGTTCTGAATGGTGAAGAATTAGACCTCAGTGGTTGTTGATTTCTTAATCTCCGTCACTTAAATAGGACTGTGTGTGCTTAATGGTTACTGCTTTGATTCATGTTGGGTGAGAATCATTGCAACTTCAAACTTTGTGTCTTGGGCAGTTATATTAATCATACGACGGTTGCTAAGATTTAATACGGAGAAATGCGTGCGAGTACGGCTCGTGTGATTAGTCCCCTTGGTGGGCTCAGAAGTTTTATTGTACCAAATCTTGCAAGTGAAGAATTAGTTTCTTCGGTACGAATAATAATGTTGAGTTGTCTTTACTCCAAGGTGAAATATATTAATTAATTTAGAGCTATTCAGAAGCTTGATTAATTAATGGGCTTGATAATCTTAAACGCGAGAAATAATAACCGGGAGCCCATATTATCGTAATATGGATTAAGATGGATAGTGCAATATTAATTTATTAGTGGTAATAATTAATATTAATGGGCTGAATTATATTGGGGCTCAATATTGAAATTCAGAAGTCCATTAGGAGGTCCAATCTTAATTCTCCTTAAAGGCCCCTCAAGTAGCCCATTAAGTAGCCCAATAATGATAAGGTGATTAAAATAAAAAGAAAATTATATTGCTGATTTTTTACACCTAATTTCGAAAATAGCAATATTGGAGAAGAAAAGATTTTGTTGATTTTCTTGAAAAGATATTATGGAAGATATGTATTCTTGGAATACAAGAATATCTCATATATTCAAGAAGATCCAAATCTAGGGATCTTTTCTAATAGTTTTCGAAAATTATAGCTTGTATAGGAGGTTGAGATTTTTGTGGAATATTTTTTTATGGAGAAAAGAATATATGGGATATATTCAAGATTTCTAAGAGTCTAAGAAAAGATTTTCTCCAAGCCCAATATTCATTAAAATTTTCGGCCACTATGAGTTATAAATAGGGGATGATTATTTCATCCCCAAGCACGTAATTCCATGTGTTGGAAAAATCAAGAAGCATAGATATTTTTCTTTTTCCTTAGTTTATTAAATTACTTGAAAGCATCTCCCACCGGTGATCAAGTGAGGTGAAAAGGAAAATACTTGAGAAGGCTTTGGGTTGATAGAGCGTGATCGTAATTGTCCCGTATATCCAAAGGCCAATTCTACGAGAGGTACGTTTATCGCATATTTACTTGTTTATTCCGCCATAGTTGATATGTGAATTAATTCAACATGCATGATGAAAGTTAGTTGTTGGAATTATTATTTGAATTAATTAGGATTAATTCATGCTAGTAATAATTGTATTTAAATTCGTATTTAAATTTCATCCCGAATAGATTCCGGGCACCCCTAATTTCCCAACAGATTTTACATATACTCTAAGGTTGCTTGAAACGGAGAGTTGTGATCTTATTTTGGGTGGTGATTGGTTAAATTCTTGTACTCCAATCGAATTGGATTACACAAACATGACCATCACTGTTTCTTTATTAGGGCAGAGAGTTAAACTTAAGGCTTTGACTTCTACTGATGGATGTAAGCTTATTTCTGAGTTATCTTTGTTCAACATGCTCCATGTGGACATGCCTTCAGATGTTGAAGAATGTTATGTGGTTTTCTTGCATCTTTCCTCAACTGAGGAAGAAGATGATTCCAGATTAAGGGATATTCTCGAAACTTACAGGGATATTTTTGAAGAACCAATGGGGCTGCCTCCTTCTAGGAGAATTGAACATCAAATCATCTTGAAGCCAGATAGTGTCCCTAAGCAACAATTTCCTTATAGAACTTCACATTCTCACAAGGATGAGATTGAGAAGATTGTTAAAGAGCTGCTATCTTCGGGCACCATTCAATCTAGCAGAAGTCCTTTTGCTTCACCAGTTACTTTGGTGAAGAAAAAAAATGGTAGTTGGAGGATGTGTGTTGATTACAGATACCTTAATGATCTGACAATCAAACAAAATTATCCTATTCCAATTATCGAGGAGTTATTGGATGAATTGCAAGGTGCTCAATATTTTTCAAAAATTGACCTGAGATCAGGTTATTTTCAGATATTGATGAAGCCCGAGCACAGGTTTTTGACAGCTTTTAGAACTCATAATGGACATTATGAGTTCTTGGTCATGTCATTTGGGCTTTGCAATGCCCCAACCACCTTTCAATCCCTTATGAATCAAATTTTTAGGGATTTGTTGAGGAAATTTGTCTTGGTGTTTTTTTATGACATCTTAATATACAGTCCTACATGGGAAGATCATCTACATCATCTATCTACTATTTTGAAGGTCTTAAGGGACAATCAGTTATATGCTAAAATGAGTAAATGCCACTTTGGGCAAACAAAGATTGAGTATCTTGGTCATATAATTTCTCATGAGGGTGTGGCCACTGATCCTGAGAAGATTGCATGTATGCTTAATTGGCCAAAACCAAAAACTCTTAAACAGTTACGGGGATTTTTGGGATTGACTGGTTATTATAGAAAATTCATTAAAGGTTATGGTCTAATCAGTAGACCTTTGACTAACCTTTTAAAGAAAGATGGATTTCATTGGACTTCAGAGGCTGATTTGGCTTTTTCTGAGTTGAAGACAGCCATGACTACTGCTCTTGTCCTTGCTATTCCAGATTTTAAGAAGCCATTTATTTTAGAGACAGATGCTAGTGGGATAGGGATTGGGGTTGTTTTGATGCAAGAGGGCAGACCTTTGGCTTTTATGAGCAAGGTCCTATGTCCTAGGAGTCAGGCACTTTCAATTTACGAAAGAGAATTCTTAGCTGTTATAATGGCTGTCCAAAAGTGGACACATTATTTACAGGGGCACAGATTCATCATAAGAACTGACCAACAATCTTTAAGGTACTTGTTGGATCAGAAGATTATGACACCAATGCAACAAAAGTGGATTTCTAAGCTGTTGGGGTTGGATTATGACATTCAGTATAAGAAGGGTTCTGAAAATAATACAGCAGATGCTCTTTCACGAAGGTTAGATACTGAGGTGCATTGTTCTATTCTATTTACTGTCACTCCTAAGTGGACTGATCAGGTTTTATCTAGTTATAAGAAGGATGTGTTCATTCAGAAGGTCATCACTGCTAAAGCTATTGATCCTACGAGTTATCCTCAATTTCAAGTTGTCCAAGGGCTAGTACGATATAAGGGCAGAGTTGTAATTGGTAATGATCAAGATTTCCGAAAATTAATTTTTTCTGAAATGCATCATTCCTCTTATGGTGGCCACTCTGGTATTTTGGGCACCTATATGAGGATGAAGACGGTTTTCTATTGGCCAAAGATGAAATCTGGTATTGTTAAGTGGATTCAAGGCTGTGATGTTTGTGCAAGAGCAAAACCTGATCAAGGTCCATATCCTAGGTTACTACAGCCACTTGCTATTCCCTCTCAAGCTTGGACTCAATTACTATGGATTTTGTGGAGGGCTTACCTAAGTCTTGGGGTAAGAGTGTTATCTTAGTGGTTGTGGACAAATTCACTAAATATGCTCACTTCATTGCTCTATCACATCCTTTTACTGCTCAAATAGTGGCTAAATCTTTCTTGGATGTGGTCTACAAGCTTCATGGTTTACCTATTAGTGTTATCACTGATAGGGATAAAAAAAATCACTAGTTCTTTTTTAAGGAACTTTTCACTCTTATGGGAACAAAATTAGCCATGAGTTCTTGTTGGAGTTATACGTGAAAGTATGCTTTTACTTTGTATAACTCGTGTATCAAACACTCGTTTTATGAGAATAATTCTTTTATCGCATTTGCTTTAGTTATGATTGAATGTTGAATTTCTATTGCAAACCGTTCAATATATAGTACGTGTTACATAGTAGTTAATGTGGTGATACCCGATCACGGAAGACAACATTAACAGTTTACTTGTAACTAAACGTACATTTTCACGGCCTAGGTGGAATTGAACAATCCGCCGTGAAAGGTCGATGTGTAAGGCTCAGATTGGTCTGTCTTGACTAAGAGATTGCACTAGCACATTTAGTATGTGTTGAAGAGGTCCTACAGCGAGGAGAAATTCTTCTGTTCTGAAAGGTGAAGAATTAGACCTCAGTGGTTGTTGATTTCTTAATCTCCGTCCCTTAAATAGGACCGTGTGTGCTTAGTAGTTACTGCTTTGATTCATGTTGGGTGAGAATCATTGCGACTTCAAACTTTGTGTCTTGGGCAGTAATATTAATCATACGACGGTTGCTAAGATTTAATACGGAGAAACGCGTGCGAGTACGGCTCGTGTGATTAGTCCCCTTGGTGGGCTCAGAAGTTTTATTGTACCAAATCTTGCAAGTGAAGAATTAGTTTCTTCGGTACGAATAATAATGTTGAGCTGTCTTTACTCCAAGGTGAAATATATTAATTAATTTAGAGCTATTCAGAAGCTTAATTAATTAATGGACTTGATAATCTTAAACGCGGGAAAAAATAACCGGGAGCCCATATTATCGTAATATGGATTAAGATGGATAGTGCAATATTAATTTATTAGTGGTAATAATTAATATTAATGGGCTGAATTATATTGGGGCTCAATATTGAAATTCAGAAGTCCATTAGGAGGTCCAATCTTAATTCTCCTTAAGGCCCCTCAAGTAGCCCATTAAGTAGCCCAATAATGATAAGGTGATTAAAATAAAAAGAAAATAATTATGCTGATTTTTCTATTATTTTCGAAAATCAAAGCTTGATAGGAGAGAAAAGATTTTGTTGATTTTCTTGAAAAGATATTATGGAGGATAAGTATTCTTAGAATACAAGATTATCTCATATATTCAAGAAGATCCAATCTTGGATTCTCTTTTACATGAATTTTCGAAAATTGCCTTTTAATTAGGTGGGTGAGATTTTTGTGGAATATTTTATTGTGGAGAAAAGAATATATGAGATATATTCAAGATTTCTTAGAGTCTAAGAAAAGATTTTCTTCAAGCCCAATAAATATAAAAATTTCGACCACTTACACCTATAAATAGGGGGTGATATTTTCATCTCCAAGTACATAATTCCATGTGTTGGAAAAATCAAGAAGCATAGATATTTTTCTTTTTCCTTAGTTATTAAATTACTTGAAAGCGTCTCCCACCGGCGATCAAGTGAGGTGAAAGGGGAAATACTTGAGAAGGCTTTGGGTTGATAAAGCGAGATTATAATTGTCCCGTATATTCAAAGGCCAATTCTACAAGAGGTACGTTAATCGCATATTTAATTGTTTATTCCGCTTAATTAAATATGTGAAATTAATTCAACATGCATGATGATAATTAGTTGTTGGAATTATTATTTGAATTAATTAGGATTAATTCATGCTAGTAATAATTGTATTTAAATTCGTATTTAAAATTCATCCCGAATAGATTCCGGGCACCCCTATTTTCCCAACAACTGGTATCAGAGCCACGGTTTCGGGCTCTGAATTTTGAATTGGAATTTAAATTGTTGAACATTAAATTTGAAATTGGATAGTAGAATTGTTAGATCTTTTTTGCAGGTATCCAATTGTCATGGTTTTTAATGTTGTTAATTTCATGCGTGTGAATTAATTTGGTTTTTAATTCGATTCGTTCGAATTCGTTTTTCTCGTGAGAAAATCCACGAGTAGATTAGTTGTTTTTATTTTGATTCGATCATTGTAATAGACTAGTCTAGATCTAGTATTTATTTTTTTTGTAAAAATAAATTGTAACCGGATCGTGACGAAGAACGAAGAATTAAAAACGGCGTACCCGGACGATGCATACAAGCGTGGAGCGTGTATGGAGGTAAAATCATGCAAGGGGTGAAGAAAACGAGGACGAACGGCGAAAAAACGGCGCACGGGGGTGCACGGCGCACACCGTGCGCAACGGGCGCACGGCGCCGCGCGCACGGCGCGCGCGCGCCTCGGCGCGCTTCTGTGCTGCGCCTCGGGCGCGCCTCGGGGCTGCGCCTCGGGCGCTTTTCCAGCGCTTCTCGGGCCGGGAAGCGCGCGGGCCCACTTCGTGGGCCGACGCGCGCTGTATCTCAGGCCGTGGAATTTTTTCGGTTCGTGTTTTTTTTCCGTGTGATTTTAAACGTCGTCCCGAACCCCAAACGATGCTGTTTTTGATGAAGTGTTGCTGTTCGAGTGGGAGCACGTCGAGACGAACGTCGGAAAGCAACAAGGACAATTTTTTCGCATCAAGACATGAAGAAATTAAACCGTGACAATTGGATTCGAGTGCTCCAATGTGTTTAATTTTGTTTTGATGGATGTTTTATTTCGTGCACTTATTATTATTTGTTAATATGTGTTTGCATGAATTTTAATTGTCCAAGAAAAACCTTACTTTCGAAAATTACTAAGTATGTTTTTATAATCGCAATTTTATTCCGGATATTAAAATTGGATTATTTTGGCCTCCATAATTTATTTATTTGTGAAGTTCTTTTGGAATACATTTCCCCCTCGGATCGGCCAAAAGAACGGATTTCACATGAATAAATTCCGAAAGGATGATTGTGGATTATTACTAGTGGCGGTATTGACCCTCACCACGAGTGGCTTGCTCAAAGCGAAATAATAATCCTGTATTTAATTATGGTTATTACTTAGGCATAGGAAATTGATATTAACTTACTCCCCTCGGAGTCCCTGTCAATTTCTATGTGGTCAAAGTGGGAGCCAACTATTAATTTTGAATTAAGGATTTGTAACTTTTAAGTTTGTGATCCGCTTGAATGTATTTAAATGTATAGACCACCCCTCGTGGCGCATTTAAATTGTTTCGAGATGTTGGCTGATGCATGATTATATTGTTTTAAGGTTTCAATATAATTGATGTGATCGAATTATGTGATAATTTCATATTTTTCTAGATATTGATATGAATGTATGTTTTATTCTCATTTCATCATGTCGCAACCTTTTGATCCACTGTTTAATATACTTAAAGTTAATAAACTTTTTGGAGAGAATTATATCGATTGGAAATGTTTTTTTTTTAAATTTGTCCTTACTGCACGAAAACACAATTGGGTTATTTATGTTAATATACCCGGCAAGCCTAATGATAAGTCAAGCAATGGGAAGAGGCAGTTTATGATCGGAAGCGTGTCAATGAATGAAGTGCATCATCTTGACATTTCTGTCTGAGGATTTGAGGCGCGTTCATGAAGACATTGTATCCGCTGTTGAAATCATGGAACACCTTGAAGAGATGTTATCACATCAGAATCCCATGACTAATCAGTTCACCAAACATGACTCGGTCAAGTTGGAAATGGTGGAAGGAACGCCCGTGAGGGAGCACGTTCTCGAGATAATGGCATACCTTAACAAGTTGGAAGTACTTGGTGCGGATTTTGATTGATTTCATATACCATTCCCTACCGAGAAGCTTTGAGTAGTTTCATCTGAACTGTCAAGATGAATGAATGGACAAGTCATTTGCCCGAGCTCTTGCAAGCTTTAGTTTCGGTGGAGGTGATAATGGAGCACCAGTCTAGTGCTATGGTGGCTAATGGTTCGTCTACCTCTTTTGGTCCCAAGGGAGGGAAAAAGAGGAAGAGAACCAAAGGCCGGATCCAAGCAAATCCAATTGTTGCGAAAGGCAAATGCAAAGGCAAGCATCGAAGGGGAAGTGTTTTAGTTGCGGTGAGAGAGGACAATGGAGGTCTGTCTGTTCCAAGCCTAAGAGGCTAGGAAAGTTAGGTAATTCACACACCTTAGTCGTCGAAACTTGTGAAGTGGCGTATGCTGTCTATTCGTGGATAGTGGATACGAGAGCTACTGATCACATTTGTTTCATAGGTTTAAGCTAACCCGACGACCTAACGGGAGTGAGATCCCCATCACATCGGGCAATGCTACGAGAGTGGCAGCTGAAGCAGTGGGAGAAGTGCGCCTATCTTGTGAAGATAGAGTTATGGTCTTGAGAGACATTCCTCATGTTCCTAGTTTAGAAAGAACTCAACCTTCAGTTTCTAAACTGTTTGAATAGATACTCAGTTTCTTTTAATAAGGATGTTATTATTGCTTGAAACGATGAGTTTATCCGTTCCGGAACTTTAATGGATGATCTTTATACCATTATTTGGGCACACCACTTACAAAATTGAATCTAATAACACATCGATTATTTCGAGTAATAAAAGAAAGCGTTCTTCGGAGATGAACGAAACACTTCTATGGCATCTTAGACTAGGTCATATTAATCTAAAGTGGATAGAGAGATTGGTGAAACACGGATCCTTGGAATCATTCCAAGTCGAACCATTTCCAACTTGTGAATCCTGTTTAGAGGGTAAAATGACCAAGAGGGCATTTGGAGCCAAGGGGAATAGAACTACGGAAGTGTTAGAACTCGTTCATACCGATATGTGTGGTTCAATGACGATCATAGCAAGAAGAGGTATGAGTAATTTGATGATTACTCAAGATACGGATACATCTACCTTATGATGCATAGGGAAAGAAGTATCAAGTCTCTACGATTTGTTCGTGAAGGCGAATACCTTAGCAATGAATTCTTGAACTACCTATCGGAAGAAGGGATTGTATCCCTGTTGACCACATCGGGAACCCTTCAATAGAACGGTGTGGCGGAACGAAGGAGCCAGACTCTTTTAGAAATAGTCAGATCCATGATGAGTTATTCAGATTTACCCAAGTCGTTTTGGGGTAACGCCTTGGAAACAATGACTTATATTCTAAACTTGGTGCCATCCAAATCGGCTCCTAAAACCCCAAATGGAATTGTGGACCGGGGCGCAAGCCCAGTCTAAGACACTTGCAGATTTGGGGTTGTCCGGCATACGTGCTAGACAAGGAAGCCGGTAAATTGGATCCATGTTCGGAATTAAGGTTGTTTATAGGATATCCCATGGGAACGAAAGGGTGTATGTTCTATAGTCTCAAGGATTAAAAGACCGTGATTAGTTCGCACTTTAAATTCTTGGAGAAAGACTATATGAACAAAAGAAAGCCCAGAAGTGAGATTACCTTAGACGAGTTAAGAGGG
This sequence comes from Ballota nigra, assembly GCA_947034835.1. Lineage (NCBI taxonomy): Eukaryota > Viridiplantae > Streptophyta > Magnoliopsida > Lamiales > Lamiaceae > Ballota > Ballota nigra. The sequence continues at coordinate 29,491,945 of OX344727.1, forward strand.
CAAACTCCTATACCAAGTATACAAGATGATATACCACACGTCATACCTTCACAACCGGAACCCCGTCGTAGTGGGAGGATTGCAAGGCAACCCGAGAGATTCATGGGAATTGGAGAATCTTCAGATTTGATTCCCGGCGATGAATCAGACCCATGAACGTACGACGAGGCAATCCAAGACAAAGACGCGGAAGTGTGGCAAACCGCAATGGAAACCGAGGTGGGTTCGATGGATTATAATCAAGTGTGGGAGTTGGTTGATCCACCTAATGGGGTAGAACCTATTGGATGCAAGTGGGTGTACAAGAGGAAAAGAGGACCGGACGGAAGGGTAGAGACCTTCAAAGCAAGGCTTGTGGCCTGTGGCCTGTAGCTATGCTTAAGTCCATCCGTATTCTCTTGTCGATCACTGCGCACTTAGATTACGAGATCTGGCAAATGGATGTCAAGACAGCTTTCCTTAACGGAAGTCTTGATGGGATCTATATGCAACAACCCAAAGGTTTCGTTGAAAAAGGCCAAGAGCACCTCGTATGCAAGCTTAAGAGATCCATTTTATGGACTTAAGCAAGCGTCGCGTACTTGGAACCAGTGTTTTGATCAAGTTATTAAGTCTTATGGGTTTGTGATCAAAACAAGTTCGAAAGTTGTGTGTATAAAAGGTGTGACGGAACTGCGGTGGTATTCTTAGTATTATACGTAGACGGTATTCTGCTCATTGGAAACAATGTAAAGGTATTGTCAGACGTAAGGGTATGGCTGTCAAATCAGTTTGATATGAAGGACTTAGGGAAAAGCCGGTCACATCCTTGGGATCAACTTCACTCGAGATCGCAAGAGGAAGATGTTGGGCTTATCGCAAGTTTCATACAAAGCCACTGTTTTGAAGCATATCAGCGTGCATGATTCCAAGAAAGGTTTTGTACCTTGTAGGCACGGAATCCATCTATCCAAAGAAATATGCCCTAAGACGCAAGTGGAGATAGATGACATGAAAGACGTTCCGTACGTTTCGGACGTAGGAAGCCTTATGTATGCAACGTTGTGTACGAGACCGGATATCTGCTTTGTCGTGGGCATGATGGCAAGATATCAAAGTAACCCCGGGAAAGCACATTAGATTGCAATTAAATGCGTTCTTTAGTTTCTGAAAAGAACTTGGTATGGAATGCTGATTTAACAATCAGACAATCTAATTCCCATGGGATACACGGACTCAAATTTCCAATCAGACATAGACTCCAAAATATCTACCTCGGGTAGTGTGTTTTACATGGGAGAAGGAGCCATGATATGGAGAAGCGATTTGCAGAAATGCATCGCCGATTCGACCATGAAAGCCGAATAAGTAACTGCTTGTGAAGCAGCGAAAGAAGCGGTTTGGCTCAAGTACTTCTTAGTGGACTTGGACGTTGTTCCGAATTTGCCCGACAAGATAACTGTCTTTTGTGACAATGCCGGGGCCGTTGCAAATTCAAGGGAACCGAGAGCCCACAAGGCCAGCAAACACATTGAAAGAAAACACCATCTTATACGAGAAATCGTTAAGAAAGGAGATAAAGAGGTGGCAAAGATATGCGTCGGGGACAACCTAGTAAATCCATTTCACAAAGGGTCTGCCTCTGAATACATTCTAGAGACATGTGGATGGAATGGGAGTCAAGACTATTGCCAATCTGCTTTAAGTATAAGTGGGAGGAATTATTAGGTTAGTGTAGGTTGACATGAGATGTCACAGAGAGCTACTACACTAAGACATGCGTGATGTATACTAAAAGCAGACTTTAAGTATAAGTGGGAGATTGTTGGAGTTATACGTGAAAGTATGCTTTTACTTTGTATAACTCGTGTATCAAACACTCGTTTTATGAGAATAATTCTTTTATCGCATTTGCTTTAGTTATGATTGAATGTTGAATTTCTATTGCAAACCGTTCAATATATAGTACGTGTTACATAGTAGTTAATGTGGTGATACCCGATCACGGAAGACAACATTAACAGTTTACTTGTAACTAAACGTACATTTTCACGGCCTAGGTGGAATTGAACAATCCGCCGTGAAAGGTCGATGTGTAAGGCTCAGATTGGTCTGTCTTGACTAAGAGATTGCACTAGCACATTTAGTATGTGTTGAAGAGGTCCTACAGCGAGGAGAAATTCTTCTGTTCTGAAAGGTGAAGAATTAGACCTCAGTGGTTGTTGATTTCTTAATCTCCGTCCCTTAAATAGGACCGTGTGTGCTTAGTAGTTACTGCTTTGATTCATGTTGGGTGAGAATCATTGCGACTTCAAACTTTGTGTCTTGGGCAGTAATATTAATCATACGACGGTTGCTAAGATTTAATACGGAGAAACGCGTGCGAGTACGGCTCGTGTGATTAGTCCCCTTGGTGGGCTCAGAAGTTTTATTGTACCAAATCTTGCAAGTGAAGAATTAGTTTCTTCGGTACGAATAATAATGTTGAGCTGTCTTTACTCCAAGGTGAAATATATTAATTAATTTAGAGCTATTCAGAAGCTTAATTAATTAATGGACTTGATAATCTTAAACGCGGGAAAAAATAACCGGGAGCCCATATTATCGTAATATGGATTAAGATGGATAGTGCAATATTAATTTATTAGTGGTAATAATTAATATTAATGGGCTGAATTATATTGGGGCTCAATATTGAAATTCAGAAGTCCATTAGGAGGTCCAATCTTAATTCTCCTTAAGGCCCCTCAAGTAGCCCATTAAGTAGCCCAATAATGATAAGGTGATTAAAATAAAAAGAAAATAATTATGCTGATTTTTCTATTATTTTCGAAAATCAAAGCTTGATAGGAGAGAAAAGATTTTGTTGATTTTCTTGAAAAGATATTATGGAGGATAAGTATTCTTAGAATACAAGATTATCTCATATATTCAAGAAGATCCAATCTTGGATTCTCTTTTACATGAATTTTCGAAAATTGCCTTTTAATTAGGTGGGTGAGATTTTTGTGGAATATTTTATTGTGGAGAAAAGAATATATGAGATATATTCAAGATTTCTTAGAGTCTAAGAAAAGATTTTCTTCAAGCCCAATAAATATAAAAATTTCGACCACTTACACCTATAAATAGGGGGTGATATTTTCATCTCCAAGTACATAATTCCATGTGTTGGAAAAATCAAGAAGCATAGATATTTTTCTTTTTCCTTAGTTATTAAATTACTTGAAAGCGTCTCCCACCGGCGATCAAGTGAGGTGAAAAGGGAAATACTTGAGAAGGCTTTGGGTTGATAAAGCGAGATTATAATTGTCCCGTATATTCAAAGGCCAATTCTACAAGAGGTACGTTAATCGCATATTTAATTGTTTATTCCGCTTAATTAAATATGTGAAATTAATTCAACATGCATGATGATAATTAGTTGTTGGAATTATTATTTGAATTAATTAGGATTAATTCATGCTAGTAATAATTGTATTTAAATTCGTATTTAAAATTCATCCCGAATAGATTCCGGGCACCCCTATTTTCCCAACAGTTCTGTCTACCATCCTCAATCAGACGGACAGACGGAACGACTTAATTAATGTTTAGAACACTACCTTAGGTGTATGGTTCAAGATGCTCCCAAGCAGTGGCTTAAGTGGTTGCCTTTGGCTGAGTATTGGTATAACACCAATTATCATACAAGCTTGAAATTAACACCATTTCAAGCATTATATGGTTACTCACCACCATCTCCGTCTCTGGGATCCTATTTGGATTCCAAAAACACAGATGCAATGGAATGGGTTCAAGAGAGACAAAAAAATTTGGAGATGATTAAGGAGAACCTCACCAAGGCTCAGAATCGCATGAAAGTTTATGCTGATAAGCACAGACAAGAAAGAAATTTTTGTGTGGGTGATTTTGTTTATCTTAAACTACAACCATTTAGGCAAAATTCCCTACATCTCAGAAAAAATCTCAAGCTCTCTTCTAAGTATTTTGGTCCTTACCAAATACTTGAGAAGATTGTTCCTGTGGCATACAAGTTAGACCTACCCCCCGACTCAAAAATTCATCCGGTTTTCCACGTCTCTCTACTAAAAAAGTACATTGGAGATAAGTTTATACCTTCAACAGCCTTAACTCCAGTGGATCTTGATGGCTTATTCGTGATTTTTCCCACTGCCGTTCTTCCTATCACAGATCCATCGCCTACACCACAGAAGAGAGAGCGGGTCAGTGTTTTATGGGGTTTTACTGAATAGGATATTCAATCTATGGAAGATACCGCTTTTGTCTGTAGGCATTTTTCGACAATCTATCCTTGGGGACAAGGACTTTTCGCCCCCGGGAGTATTGTCACGAACACGCCGAAAGAGGAAAAATCTGGTTATTTTGGCATAATTGAGGAAGATAAGGGATTGATGAAGAAGAGAGAAATCACAGAAAAAATGTTTGATGTTTCTAGAGTAGTTTTCAATGAAGAGGAAGAGAAGACTCTTGGTCATATATCAAATCTCAAGGAGAGTACGTCTAAAAGTGGAGGAGAAAGTACTAATAATCCAATGGCTGAAGAAGTTTGATAAAATGAATCTGGAGCGTACACTTATCACAAGATGGATTGGAGTTTAGTTATTTGCATATTCCCCTTATGTTTTAAAGTATTTACTCTTTGGTATTTTTAATTCCCTAAATTTCATATGTAACTAATGGTCCCCACCACCAATTTGTTTTAGGTGGTAGAAGCTAAATTTATTTTTGCAGAAACATTTATCTAACTTCCCTCTCATTCTCTCTCTTCTCGTCCTTTCTTGCTCTCTCTCTCTCTTATCTATCTATTTCTCTCTCCCTCGATTCTTTCTCTCTTTCAAATCTTCAAATATTATCCAGTTTATTTACATTCTATGAATCATTAATATCCAGAAAAATACTACAAAAAATATGTTACAATTTGAGTAGTGTGAATCCACTACAGTCCAGTATATCCGATTTGGACGCTGGTGTTGCAGAAGAAATTATCCTTGGAATGCCCCCAAAGGGAATCTGTTGTTTGAAGTGCACATGCAAGAACTTTCAATATCAGATTTCGGACCACTGATTTGTTTCTCGGCAATTCAACAAAATGAAGTTACAAAATCGGCTTCATTTCTTGAATGGGGTTGAGTACGGTAACAACGGACTTTTCTACGACAAACCATTTCCCGGAGGTGCGACCAACAGAAGGGTCCTGACCGCAGATCGGAAGAAGGAGTATCTTGCAGTGTTGGATGGCCTGACCCTTTTCTGCAATAGGAGGGACGAATTTTTCTTAATCAATCCAACCACAAATTTAAAACGTAAGTTACCTCCCGCACTCATTAATTTTCCGCCCAAAGTTAGGTCATCTTATGTTTGTTTCGGCATGGGATATAACTCCCACACGAAAGATATTCGTATAGTTCGAATTGCGATGTTCAGATTGCCAGAATTCCATTCAGAGGTCAAGAAATTCTCATCCAACTCTAATTTGTGGATGGATCTCCCCCAATTCCCCTTCGATGCTCCGGAGGGCACACCGGGGGTATATGTCTCAGGTTTTATCAATTGGCATTTGCACAAAAATGGAGCATCGTCTATTGGTGCATACAACGTATCTGAGTTCGAATATAGGAAAATTGATACGCTTTTTGAATGGAGCCACAATCCAAATAACAACATTGCTGCTCTGAACAATGAGAAGTTATTATTGTTTTCAACAAGGTACATTGTGTACGAGGTGCACAACTTCTGGATCCTTGAAGACTATTTCGACGACAAATCATGGAGGGGTCTAAAAATAACATTGCCTAGTTGGTTGATTGCTGATGAACGCTACATAAGTATTAATCCCCTGTTTTTTATGCATGCTAATTATCAAAAAATTGAATGTCAAATTTATCCATTGGGGTGTTTGGTGTATACGATACCCGCAACCAACCTTTCGTTATATATGAGGAAATCGCAATCAATCATAGGAGGCTGTCTAAGTTTGTATGTTTTGAGAGCATAATGTCCCCATATGACATTGTAATCCCTTAAGTCATATTTTTGTAATAGAATTATGTTTTTGTTGCTACCCCTCGCAATGTTTGTCAAACATTAATTTGGTATGATTTTTATGCATTCCTCTTTGAAATGACATGTGTTATTATTTAAAAATTGCACGGGAAAAATTGTTCTTTTTTTTTGGCCTAACAAATTTTACTGATTATGGGCCGAATTATTTAATTAACCCCAAATCTCGAACCCAACTTTGGGTGTGCAAAAAAATCATGCCCGAAAAAAAAAAAAGGTCCTAATAATCTTTGGGCCTGCATTCTCTATTGTCCGTATAATAGAATTGGGGCCTAATATTTTTTACTGATTTTTGGGCCCAATTATTTAATTGAACAAATTTTAAGAAATCAATTGACCCAAATTTTCGGACCCAACTTTGGGTGTGCAAAAAAATCACGCCAAAAAATAAAATAAAAAATTCAAAAAATTGGTCCTAATAATTTTTGGGCGGGGCCTAATTTTTTTTTACTGCTTTTGGGCCCAATTAATTTATTTAAAAAATTAATTGACCCAAAATCTCGAACCCAAGTTTGGATGTGCAAAAAAATCATGCAAGAAATTATTTAGGGGGTCTGGGCCTGCATTCTCTATTTTGTCCGTATAATGAATATGGGTTGGGCCTGCATTCTCTATTGTTCGGATAATAAATATAGGGTCAAATTTTAAGAAATTAATTGACCCAAAATCTCGAGACCAAGTATGGGTGTGCAAAATTTCAAAAAATGGGTCTTAATAATTTTTGGGGCCTGCATTCTCTGTTGCCCGGATAATAGCTACGGGGCCTAATTTTTTTTACTGCTTTTGGGCCCAATTAATTAATTGATGACCCAAAATTTCGAACCCAATTTTTGGGTGTGCAAAAAAACCATACCAAAAAATTTTAAAAAACAAGAAGGGGCCTGCATTCTCTTTTTTTTTATCTGGTTAATGAATATGAGATGGGCCTACATTCTCTATTGTCCGCATAATAAATATGGGGCCTAATATTTTTTACTGATCTTGGGCCAAATTATTTAATTGAACTAATTTGAAGGGTCCCAAATTCTCGAACCCAAGTTTGTATGTGCAAAAAAATCATGCAAGAAATTATTTATGGGGCCTGGGCCTGCATTCTCTATAGTCCGGATAATAAATATGGGGTCAAATTTTAAGAAATATGGGGTCTCTAGACCAAGTTTGGGTGTGCAAAAAAATCATGCCAAAAAAATTTTAAAATAAGAAGGGGCATAATTATTTAATTGAACTAATTTGAAGGTTCCCAAAATCTCGAACACAAGTTTGAGTGTGCAAAATACATTCCCATTAAGTAGGCCCAATTTAAATTATATTATCAGGCCCGAACTAATTTCTGGACAATAGAGAAATACCCCCCAAATTTTCACAACATAATATTTGTAACAAAGTTTATGCACTTTACATTTTTTTTTTTGCACCAACATGTTTGTATTCAGATATTATTTTGCAACATATTTTTTGTAAATAACCCTTTCCAGTCCAAAAATCTTACCAATAGGCCCAGCCAACTGTAAATAACTGAATACCAAATATGCCTTGAAAAAAAATATGTCCTTCCCGGTCCCAAAAAAGCAGATTATAAACAAGATAGAAAACCACAAGCCCAACCAAATTTCATAAAAAAAAATTGCATAGTAACTGCCCAGGTGTCATTCATAAATTACATTACTCCAAATCATTTTTTCAGCAAAAATACATGCATACAACATAAAAATACATATCAAGCATCCCTTGCTACATTCAAAAACCAATATCCAAAAAAGGTTCTCAATGCATAATTCGAATTCCAACATTCATACAGCCCAAAAATTCAACTACGCAGAGTATCCCAATTGATCACGGTTCAATATCGTTTGGTTCCATAAACCATTTCACCATTTTGGCCCGGTAATTACCTGATGAATTATCCCCCATATCACCTCGGCGTGCCTTTTTCTAATATATAAATGTCTCAATCAGCCTACAGATGACCACACCACAATCAATTGTATTGTCTTTCTGCTGCAAACAATCCTCGGAAGAGGTTGGTACAACCAACTTGGTTTTCAAGAAGGGATGCAGTGGCATGTTCTTCTTGAACACTTCTCTAAGCGCTTTGTCAATATATTTCACCTAATTTATAAAGAACAGATTTTTATTTCAGACCTATAGTAGCAAACTAACCATATTTTTTTAAATTGCATGCAAACTATACTCACCTCAATCAAAGAAGATTTCAAATATTTATCCTTAGCACCATCTTGGTGGCGCATTGGATTGTAAAACTTCCACTCAACCTTTCGGACGTTCAGCTTTAAAAAGTCCAATGGTCACCCAATCCTCTCGAAGACACGCTCGATCCTCCAGCTAGTATTGGGAACAACAAGCAGTCCATATCCATACAAGCCTTGATGTTATCAACTATGAGAGCATTGAAGAATGTTTTTTTGCGAACACCGCCATCCTTAATAAGTTCCTGCCTCACCAGTTTATTAGTCATTTAATTATAAGTTGAATTAATACAGTTTCTAATCAATTTATATAACAGACTCTACGCTTACCCAACAATTTGAAGTAAACACCAGAGTATATTTTGACTTGGGGATGCTCTGTCGATAAACTATTTGAACAATATCCAACCATGCATCAATTACCTGCAAAATAACATTGTTGGTAGTTTCCAAATATATTGTACACGTTGTTCAGTGTTTTGAATAAACATTGTCACTTGAAAAAATGTACACTTTTGGAAACTAACCGAATCTGATATTCTCATATGATGGAGAATCTCCAATACCGCCCAATTGATACAACAGCCAGTGGTTTTTCCCCCTCCCACACCACATGCCTGCACAACATTAAAAAAATTAAAAAAAATCCAAAACAAGTCTATAATTATATTATGAATATATAGAGCTCACCCCCTCCCTTCCGAATGCAGTAAGTCTTTTATCCTATTGATAGTTTCCTGCCTCATTTTCTTCCTAGCAGCACAGGATTTGTCAAACTGAAAGTTGTAGTTCACATTTCCTTCCTTATTGACCAACCTCATTTCATCTTCAAAATCATCGACATCCACTACGCCCCCATGCTTTTTTCCAAGTTCGTTTGTGGGTAGTTGTGGCGTAAGTTGGACATTCTTTCGTCCTGCTTGTTCTGTCCTCTCCTTCACCCTTTTTGCAAGCGTGCTGGGCGTCGGATATCTAACAGTCCTCTTCCCCTTTACTACTGGGGTTTTTGCATCATGTGGAGTCTCGACGGCAGCCTTCTCAATGTCTCCAACCTCCACCGATTCCACATTGCCTCCAAGCTCAACAACTTTCTCTATATGTCCACCCTTGTCTTTTTTCCAAATCACCACCCAATTCAACAATTTTATCCATTTCCTCACATTCAGCCGTCTCCACCTTATCCCCATGTTTAGGAGCCGTTGTATCTGTTTGGTTTGTCTCATCGGGCACATCATTGCAACATTCATTATAAGGATCATCAATCTTGGTCTTCTCTTCCAAATACTCATTTATTTGCTTGTATAAATATTCGTTCACACTTTTGAGGTCCTCATTCTCACGCTCCTTAATTGCAAGTTTCTCGAGCGCCTCAATACACGCTAGATTTGTTGGATTATTATACATTGAGTAGCACTCGGAACCATAAACTCTCCCAACCTAGTCTGGAGCTCCTCATTCTCATTCTCTAACTCGGAGATTCGCTCATCCTTTCTTTATAACTCACCCAACTTCGTATGCAGCTCTATAATCTCATTCTCCAATTCAGTTATCCTCTTATCATTTATTTCAATCTCTACCAACCTATTCTGCAGCTCCCTATTGTCTTTCACTAACTGAGATATCCTCTCATTCTTCATTTTTGTCAAACACTCAGTATGCTCCTTCAAAGCAGCCATCTTCTTCTCCAATTCTTTGACCTCATAACTTGCACTCACAACACCAGTTTCAAAAGTAATCTACACTGCCTTAAGACTCTCACTATTTTCATAAACGGGATCCATTGTATTATGCTCAACGCACCTAGTTTCGTCATCGTCAACATCTGACCCATTGCCATCTACCCCTATATCACTAATCCCATGTCCATCCAATGACAACTGCCTAATAACCCCATCTATCATATTGCTCGGGCTATTCGGAACAATACTGATTTGAGTCATTCCGAGACAAAAGGATAGGGTTCCTGACTTCCTGCAACCGGGTTTTGTTTACACTCTGAGGCAGCTCCACTGGGTCCTTGTATGTTCATGGGGCTATCACCTCCATTCCTCAACGGTGTCCTCACCCCTGCATCACAATCAACATGTGGATCTTTTTCCGGCATCTCTTCAAAATGGGGGACCGATGTTTGCACACCCCCATCTGTTTCTAGACTTATGTCAGGCAAATTAGATATTGCATCTTCTGGCATCTCTTCCTGTGACGGTTTCCCATCTTCAAAACATCCTCCAGGCGAGTTTGTCCTCTCTTCTTCTTATGAAATTTTTGCATCCCTCTCATCATTACCATCCTCGTCGCTTTTATCATCTAAAAAATTCAATACCTCCTCCTCCTCCGGCGTCGGTTGCAACAACATTTTGTTCACCTGTCATTTGTTCAAAACAAGGTCATTAATATGGGTTTATGCAATACCGTTATTTTTTTTAAAAAGAAAACATCATGTCCCTTACATTTTCAATCGCAGGCAGCTCCACATCATACAATGCATAATGCAAATCATTCATATCCCACTTTAAGCATCGAGGAAAGTAATCCCCCATCGACACAGATAACTGTGTATGCTCGCAAAGCCAAAACTGAAAAAATTTATAATTAATCAGACATTTTCATCCCCGAAACTAAGTAAACGCACATATCCCTTCTGGAAAAAAAAAAGCAGAAAGTTTTGATAAATTTTCTACCGGCAGTAAAATTGCACAACCCCCATCCCTCATTGTCATACTTGATGTTAGTTGACCCTTCAGCATGTCTACAGTAAACCCACTCCAATCATAACTGCAAACCTCATCCAAGTCCTCCAAATAGTGTGTCAACGCTAGAGGTATTGCTGCATTCTAGTTCGGTGAAAGAAATGACGCAAGGAAATAGATGTGTATTAGTCTAGCAGTATCCATCGCTCTATACTCATCATTCCTCTGTTGATTCACTTTGATGTTATCCAGAATGTGTGGTTTGTACAAAACAAAGTGGGTTGTACTGCGCTTTCGTAACTGGTTTCCAAAGCAGCGCCTTACCCACTTGGGGGTTTTATTAGTTTTTGTTTTCATGCTGACTTTCCTGGTCCCACCCACAATACCAAATAGAAGCTTAACATCCATGGCAGTCAGTTTCAGATAATCTCCTCCTATAACAAAATCGTCTGAGTCTTTATCAAAAGTTCGCACGATCGTCTGTATATCCTCCTCATGCTTGTGGCATGTCTTCATCAACTACTCATAGTGCTCCACATAAATCGCATTGAAAAACAACCAGAACGGCGTTCTTCTCAATGCAGCAAGTTCACTTCTATTGAATTTCAGACCATTTATCTCCTTTATTGTTGTCCTCATATTTGACTGGTAATAAGTTTCGTACCTTCCAACTTCTACTTCATCTACAACAAAAATTATAATAATATGTAAGCAGCAATACCAGATTGTCAAATCCCGGTAAGTCACATTCATGTAAAATCAAACAAAATTGAACTTTACCAAAGCAGCTATTGGGCTTTATGATTCTTGGAACTCGTCCACCTTTAGCATGATCACGATTCTGATCATCCACACGAACATAATTCTTTTTTGTATCCCCCTTTTCCCCACCAACACTTGAACTCTTGTTACCTAAAAAACCCAAAACATATCATGTTAGTGAGCATGAAACCATCATTTTGCTATATAAGGACAGTATTTGTTTCATTACAGTTTATCTTTGTCGAAGACCCTTCTGTATAGCTATGACTGCTCCCCCTCCTCTGTCTTTTAGAACTCCTTCGCCTCTCATCATCTACAGTAAATTCACCACAGGAAATGTTAGAATACATTCAAGTCTAGTATTAGATGGCCACCCACACTTGTTATGTCAAATTACCCGATTCATCCTTATATCTTGAATCATCTTTGTTCCTTGAACTCTGACCTCTCTCACCTATTCAACCACAAATTCAAAATCATTAAACATCATCAAGTATCAAAGAAAATATACTGAAAATTAACTTAACCTTTATGTTTCCCATGCCGGTCTTCACACCCCCCCCCCCCCCCCCCATTATCTGTAGATGTGTAACAGAATATCACATATTCTTACTTAGGAGAAGCCCGGAGTAGCCACAAGTAGTGATTTGCACTTAAATTTTTGCACACACAAAATTGAACCGCGCGCAATCACACACACCCCACCCCTACACAGCATGCAAACCAGAAAAAAACCCCGCCATTTTTTTCTCAACTTCATATGTGATATACAAACATGCATTTGCTTAACTCCGTCCGAAAAATCGATAACCATCGTTACATTTAATAATGTCAACAAAACAAGGATTCTCTAATATCTTTTTCACCGTACACCCACCCCAAATTTTTAACCAAAAATTCATCGTTAATCTGAAACATTAACCAAATAAATTTATTAAACACCCATTAAATCGTATTTTATGTCCACATACCTACACTTTTACCACGCCTGCTTCGGTCTTCATCGTATTTCCTCTTCCTTGACCTCGAACTCTTCTCTCTGTCTTTCGCCATAAATGGTTGCTTTCTATACCAAAATGTTCAACTGTTAGGGCAACTGAAAACGAACCACTATACTATGAAATGTTGCTATTTCAGCATTAACTACCTCAAATGCACCAATTCTTCAGGAAGTTGGATTTTTTGGGGGGGGGCTTTTTTACGGGGGGATTTGGGGTGGCTTTTTTACGGGGGGATTTGGGGGCTTGCGAATTTTTTAATTTTGAATCGAAACTGAAAATGGGGGCTTAAAGGTAGTCTGGGTTTGATAGATGGGGGTCGACGTCCAATCACCAGCAGAGGGAAGGGTGGAGGAGGTATGGGTTGAGGTTACGCGGGAGGAAAAATTGGATGAAGGGGGCAACCGGTTCCCTTGCTCCCATGGGCCCACTTTTTGAACCTATTTGTAGTTTTAATAAAGTAGTAGACTAACACTTAATTACCCATTACATTTTGGACCTATATTACTTATCCAAGTAAAATTAATTTATTTATCTAATTTTCTAATACTGCGTCTAACATTGCACCGTGACGGCATATCCCCAATTAAAGTAACTTAAATAATTAATTTGTGTCCAATCTTAGTAAACGAACACTAATATTATAAAAGAGTGGTAACTTTGATTTGATATTATTTAGGCACAGTGTTATATGAAAATAGTTTATAATAAATTTATTATAAATTTATTCTAAAGTATCGAATATTTGACTAATAGTAGCGACAATTTCATCAGGGATATCATTAATTTTGGTCAATGATATTATATTGTAATTGTTGTAAATTTTCTTAAACCCAGATAAATGATACCTCTGATGAAATTATCGATCCTCCTGGTGATATATTCGATACTTTAATATCATAAACTATTTTTATATAAAACCTACTCTATTATATAAATTTTTAAAATATTGAAGATATAAAAATTTAGTTTACATTGACTCGGTAATCAAGGGACTTGATTTCATTTTGTACGGATTATCCAATGTACTCTCACAAACACTGAACTTAATTGAGTCAAATTCAATGGTTGTGAAAACACAAAAACAGATCAAAAAGTTGTGATAGGTGATCCTTAATCAAGTGCATCCAAATTCTGAATATTAATATTAGATAGATTCAGAGCCAAGTGGCATCACTTGTTTTGCATTGTCTTGGGCTTCTGGGACTGGAACTATACACCTGCACCAGAATCACTTCTCTTTAGCATACCACTACCTCCCCAACACAATTATTAACTATGATGGCAAACGTAAACTCTATTTATGCTGTTTTACATATTTACTGTTACTGTTTGAAAAATTAAATACTCCCTCTATTCATGAAAATTATGCTCACATGGATGGACACAAAAAGATTTTTAAAAAAAAAAGTGTATAAAGTAAATAAAGCATAGTTATTGTGGGATCCATTTTTTAATAAAGCAATTTTGTGGGAGAGTAAAGTCAATGTCATGTGGATAATTAAGTGATGCTTAGAGAGTATTAATAAAGTGATTGTGTCCATAAAAAGAATGCAACATAATTTTAATGGACGGACAAATAAGACAAGTGAGCATACTTTTAATAGACGGAGAGAATATTTTTTTAAACAGTAATAATTAATATACATAACAATGACTATATGTATATATAATAGTGATATTTGAAAAAGAGAGTTCACGTAATAAATAAAGTCTCACCAGTTATGTAATAATAGATGTTCTTGATGCCGCGTCGCTTCTACACACATGAAAGATATAAACATACCAAATTCTCTCACTCACCTCACCTACAAACATTATCCAAAACCCCAATCAGTTTCTGAGCATCACAATGAGATGAATAAAAATTCACCGGTTAATATAAATGATTAAAATATATTCCAACCGAATTAGTAGTGGGTAAATGAGTAAGACGCATTTAATTTGAATCCGTTTCATAATCTCTTCTGATATTATATCACCTCTCACACAAGAATTTCTCATAAAAAATTCAATATCGTTAAACTCTCTAAAGGATAATAAAAGATGAATATATTCATGCACATATTTCTCCAGAACAAAACAGTCTGACATATTAAACTGTTAGCCAACTGGAACTAGTAAGCTTAGGAATAACACAAAAATAACCGAACATGGATAAAGATTATCTGAGAAACAAACCACTTTATTGTTGTTACCTAACTTCGCCAACAAGTTTGCTGCATAACTCCCAAGTCCCAAGGTGTTAAAGTTGAATCATCTTTTTTTATAAACAAATTCATCCTATCTCAAATGTTTTTCATTAATAAAAATCCATCCTATACGATACTTTTTGCTAACTTATTGCATATCTATTGGACAATTTTGATATTATCTATTTTGGTTAATATATTATATATATTCAAATTTCAAATATCATATGCAACATAAAAATAATGAAGCAATGGTCTCTTGCGAAACTTGTTCATGATATGAAATTGATACCATTACGTATATTTACCAATACCATTACATAGATTCACTGTTATTGCATTCAAACCATCATTTTTTAAAAATCAAGACACTTTTTAAACAATGATAGTTGATTGCATAATAGTGATATTTGGAAAATGAAAGTTTACATAAACTGAAATTCAGTAGAAACCTGCTCATAAAGAAAATACTGTATGTCATTGATATAATCAGTTAAATTTTCTTAAATTGATACTCAAAACTTTATAAGATATCCAAATCTGAGAAAAAGTGAAATATAGGACCCTGATTGGAGATGGTTATTAATTTGGACCTTATTTTGAGACAATACCTTAAATTCAAGCCTTCATATGAAATTCTTCCCATTATACTGGGATTACTTGCACACTTGTCTTATTGGGACGTCCCAACATTACTTGCACATTTTAAAAATAGAAACATTGATTTTTGGGCAAACTCATAAAAATATACACATATTTACATATATGTCACTACTTATACTCAAAATATTACTACTTAGATTCTTTTAAATAAATTTACCCCTTACATTTTAATAAATTACTATTTTATTTTTTACAAATTATATTTAACAATGTAAGTTCAGTGGTGAACAAAATCGATAGAGAGGACAGAGAGAGTACAGCAATGGAAGACAAATTTAAAAAACACAGCAAAAATAGGGAATTGAAAGAAAAATGTAGACAGAGAAACATGAAGAGAGAATCAAGGGACATACACTCTCTATGATGTTCTTCTGCATCAGCTATACAATGACACTGCCTACATGAGATTGAAAACTTTGATTCAGAATGCTCAGACTCTAGCTCATATGAATAAATTTCCTTTTAAGAAGCCAAAGAGAAGGTTAGAATAGAACTAGTCAGCCACCAACCTGGTTATGGTTACCAAAGAATCTCCCCTGAGTTGACACTCTAGTTCATGAAGATAGGATTTGAACAACTGTGACCTATATCAACATGCAAAGACCATTCCTTCAAAAATAGCACAAGGTTATAGGAATTACACTTATCCATCATAAAATAATTTTAGAATGAAAAATGTACCATGCAGGAATTGCAACTGCTGCAAGAACTGGGGGTAATTTCCAAAGTTGGTTGGTTTGACCGTTGAGTAACGATTCCATATAGTCCACAACGCTTTTTTCCTGGTTAATACAAATGCCCATCCAAGACTCCAAAAATTACTCAAGTACAATGGAGCACATACTTAAATGTGGCGCAGAAGTATAGTATATAGAATGACAAGAGGGGAAAAAAGAAAAACTAAACATGCGTACACAAATATATTCAAGGATGCATGTTTTAATTAAGTATACAGCATGGAAGGGAAGATCGCATCATTTGACTTTTAAGAGTGAGTATTATCTCTCCACTGAGCGCTAGACTCCAATCTCCAACCAAGTCTGTGACTGAACTCTCTATATCCCTATGTATCTATAAAGCCACCCTAACCTTTAATTCTATCTCAAAACTTGGGATCAGAGTATTTTATAGTATAAACAAATCGCCTATTCCCTTCCAACTATACCAACATTTGATGAGAACAATAATTCTCCATATGGCTTTGTCTTGGCAACCTAAAAACCAGCTAAGATCAACAAGAAACAGATTGGAGCATGATTTAGGATACTAAAACAAGACCAATTTCAGGAAAAAGTTGGACCAAAGAACCGAGCAAATGGATAATACATAAAGATGTCCTCCTCTGTCTCTAGCACATCAAATTGAAAAGCAAAACAATGACTATACGGCTTTATCACCTGCAGCACGTCAAAAGCAGGATATTACCCCCACGTAAACAGTTGATCCTTTGAAACCACCGATTGTTTCCAAATAAGCTCAAGAAAAGGAAATGAAGGAAACAAATATTATGGGAAGAAAGAACTGTAGAAAGATTTGCATGCAAAAGAGCCTGAAGTCCCTGCCCCTGCCCCACCTAATACCATCAGCACCTAAATGCACATTCCCTAACATACATAAGAGAAAATCAAGATCAAGCAATTCAAAATCCCTCAATTTGTGAAAAAAATGAAAATCCATGATTTAATTGAAGAGGGTTGAACCAATGAAGCAATAGGCAAATCATGAAGGATAGATATACGATATGGTGCAGGAAATAAAAGCATAACAGAATGTTACCCAGACACCAATCGTCTGAGACCTCCACTAATTGAAGGAAAGCTAGAAATGAATTTCCAGAGAGTCCTAAAAGTCATTCTAGTGACCACATACAGATCCCATCTACTATCCTGTAAATCATATTTTTCACTAATAATTACCCTACCCACAGGGAATCCAGACCAAACCTTCGCCCCTACTTACGCAACCACACCTTATTTCTCAAACTAACATCGGCAATCACTAAACTTCCAACTTTATGTCTAGCAGCAATCTCCCAAGCAACCAGATGAGAGTGATAATCCCCTTCTATCCCATCCCACAAAAAGCCACTCATCATTCTCTACAAGGTCTGCCACCCCTCCTTGAGGAATTCTAAAAAGACATAGTATATGTGCATTTTATGTAAACCCCTCCTTCCCCCGTGCAACCAAAAAATCATATTTTCTGATCCAGCCTGCCTATTTGATATCTTTGCCATATCTGGATCCCAAAGAAGGATTTTAAGCATGCACCCAAGCATTTTATTGGCGGCCACTACCTATCCCACATCCTATCTTATTTTCTAACTCCCTAATTTGTAATATCATCGATATTGATACCCAAAAGAATGCTCTTATCCACACTAATTCCAAGTCAGACACATTACATAACATTTTTGGCACCTTAAATTATACTATCCCACTACATAGCCCCTAATGGAAGAAAGGGACTTCACCTTATCCACTAACCTACCCCGATTCATCAGCCACTAAATTGAAAGTAACAGAGGTCCCCAGTCTTAAACCGAAGTTGCAAGAACTGCCTTTCCTGCGATAGTTATTCCTTACACTTTCTCAACATCTCCCATAAAGCACAAATGAAATGGAACAGTAGATAAACTCATTCACCTTCTCCATCGGTCCCCAAACCCCTTTTTATTGAGCTTTGGGCACATGATCGTCCAACAAATCCCATTTAACATGAACTCAAGTTTTTTGCAGGTCTACCTGAAAAGTTTTTAGCTCTTCTTCATATGAACTAAAATACTTCCACAACCTCATTAGAGTAGGCCCACTATCCAGAAAATGTCTGCCCTCGTCAAAAGCACTTTGAGACTCTATCAATCACAAAAGGACTTTCAATCTAAATGACAACACCTCAGCAATGATCTTGTAAAGGCTATTAACCAAGGATACTGGCTGAAAACCAGTGATTGGAATTGATTCCCTTGGTAATGCCAGCTGATAACATTAAGACTGTGAAATGCAATAGCCAGAACATGCATCTTAATCAGCATTTCAATTAATCATATACTTTGGTTACTTGTAGGTTGAAGGAGACATAGACAGTAAGTGGCCATGATATTTCTTTTGAGAGGAGTCAAATTGTATTTTTCTTATAATATTAATGGAGCAATAGCCAAATGCAGCAATTAAATTTAGAATCAGACAGTGTTACAGATAACATCATAATAACCATGCTCATAATTATTGGAGGAGCCAACATTGAATGTGTTACGATCCCACATCGGTTCCACATGAAAGTGTGGAAGGGTATATAAATGGGAGTCAATCCTTAACCTTTGACCATGGTTTTGGGTTAAGTTAGGGCTTATATTCCTAACAATTGGCGCCGTTTGTGGGAAAAACTCGGGCGGGCTGCGGAAAGGGCTACCCGATGGTGGGCCCAGGGGGGGGTTGCCACCCGGAGTTGCTGTTTGTGGACGTCCGGCTTTAAGGGGGGTCGATTGTTACGATCTCATATCGGTTCCACATGAAAGTGTGGAAGAGTATATAAGTGGGAGTCAATCTTTAACCTTTGACCATGGTTTTGGGTTAAGTTAGGGCTCCCTTCCTTATATTCCTAACAGAATGTGTCCAAGCCCCTAAGTTTGCTGTCTGACTGCCAACAAGCTCTTTAAATTCATATTGCATCCTCCTGTTTAGTTCAACAGGAAACACATTTGAGAGTCCTAAAGAGGACAATCACATTGATATTAAAGTTTCTTAGAAGCATACAAGTGCTCTATGTTGTGACCATAATAATTATAAAAATAAATATTCATATGGTATTAATATAATGCCTAGCTAATCCATTTGGAGCACCCCATTTAGCAAAGAGCTCACCAGCTATCCCGAGCTCATCAGCTATCCCGCCTAAAGAGCTCATCGGCTATCTCATCTAGCGAAGAGCTCATCAACTACCCCGAGCTCATCAGTTATCCCGCCTAGCAAAGATTTCATCAGCTACCCCGCCTAGAGCTCATTAGCTACCCCGAGCTCATCAGCTATCCCGCCTAGAGTTCATCAACTACCCCGAGCTCATCAGCTATCCCATCTAGCAAAGAGCTCATCAGCTACCCCGAGCTCATCAGCTAGCAAAGAGCTCATCAGCTATCTCGCGTAGCAAAGAGCTCATCAGCTATCTCGCCTAGCAAAAAACTCATCAGCTATCCCGAGCTCATCAGCTATCCCGACTAGCAAAGAGCTCATCAGCTACCCCGAGCTCATCAGCTATCCCGAGCTCATCAGCTATCCCGCCTAGCAAAGAGTTCATCAGCTATCCCGAGCTCATCAACTATCCTGCCTAGTAAAGAGCTTCACCGCCTAGTAGAACTCCCCAACAAGTCAAGCCATAGAAGAAATCCTCAGTTGGTCAGGCAAGGAAAGCTCACCTATGCGGTCTAGCTAACGAGAATCACGTAAGCAAGCAAAAGGACCAAACCACAACCGAAAAAGGACATACACACCAAATCAAGTGCTCATCCCTACCAGGTGTCACGCCCTAATTGGATCAACGACTGTACCAAAGGACAAAGTTTGTTACGGAAATATTCTTTCATTCAATGTGCTGTCATTCCACAATGATTGGAGATTCCCCATTGTAACCCCACCATGTAAAACTATAAATAGAGCCTGAAAAAGCTCAAAAGATATACACGCACGGATAGAAAATCCTCTAAGACCAGGCCTAAAAAATCTGGCAAATCGTCTTGCATTTACTATTTAATTTCCTTCACCACATTAATTGCTCACCATATTCAATCATGACAATCAATGTCTTGAATTTTCATTTATTTAGTGTTTTTGCCTAAGATCCAGCCACATTTATTATTATTATCAGCTCCCATTAATATTTAGGCAAACAACAATTTAATTTACCATAAAAGCAGCTCAAGAGTAGAATACAGCTGTGACAAGAGGAATGTTTCAAATTCGGAGAACTATCAAATATTAAGAACTGCTTTTGTATCAGGAAATAACTTGGAGGATTAAAAACAAAACTCATATGATCTATGCCTCTTCCATTTTTTAACTTCTCAACTTCATCTTATGATACTTACCTAATTTCTTTACATAATTACCTTATCTGATCCAGCACATTATCTTCTATATATGCATGCTACACGAAGAACTCTAATCTCAACGGGTAATGTGAAAATCAACAAACACACCAATTTCCTCTCTCTCTCTCACACACACACACAGTAAGCAATTAAATAAAACAAAAAACAGTGAACTGCGTAAAGTGAACACACATTCCTAGTTCATGCTAAGCATTTCAGATTTAATGTTCACGGAGAATTATTGTGAGCACTATAAAAGAGCAGACTGGAGCAGAAGTTCTACCTTAGGATTCTCGAGGCCTTCTTTTACACAAAAGTTTGCAGGCTTTTGTAAAGGTAGGTTCAAGACTTCATGGCAGAGCCTTGGGATATTAAGGGACTCGTATGAAACTGATATCAGATGTTCAATTAGAGTGCTCCATCTATCTGCAACACATCCTAATAACAAGAGCTCCTGTGATAGAAAAAGAGATATAAATATGAGTTATGATGAAATAAAACATTCTAATAAGATCAAAAACTGAGAAAGGAGAAACTACCAATCAGAGCCACATTATCAAGTATCAAGATTTTAGAAAATCACCATCATAGCATTTATTTCACAATATTCTGACAATATTGATCATGTAGTAGGTTATAAGCTAATAATTTTCTGCAGAAATTTATATGTTAATAAGTGACAGACCCAAGAGACTTCCAGATACAATTGACAGCTAGCCAATTAGGGGTCATCATTCAAATCAATATGAGACTTCATGTTACCACTTAAGATGGTTACAAAAACAGCAAACTAAGCCTCAATCCCACTAGACGGAGTTCACAATATAAAACATTTCATTCAAGATGGTTAATAAGCAGAAGTAGGAAATTTTAGAATTAAAATTGCAGGTAGATGCAATATCAACAAGCTTATGTTGCCGGCCGTTCCCTATCATTTAGATGCTTATATTCGTAAATCATTTAAAAGCAAAGATTAGCCTTAAAAAAATCAGTACCAGAGTCCTTGGCCCTTTGGCCTTTTGAGAGCTAACAACAGAACAATTATATCTCCAGATTAGACTTCAAATGACTCTCTAAAACCAAATTTGTAGGCATAGCTTTCATGCCATTCCCCTAATTGTCATCATCCTGGGGGCTATCTTTTTTTTTCCTTCCCACTAGAAAGGTTTGAGATGGGATCTGGACATTGAGCATACCGGCTGACCTCAAGCTCAGTAACGGTGCCTTTATTTCTCCTGTTCTGCATTTATCGCAGAGCAGAGGCTTTCTTTTATCTAATTTTTTTTTCCGGTTCCAATATGTAAATGACAATCTGTGCAATAGAAATTGGCCAGGCAGAGGCTGAGTGACATCAAGCTCAGTATTGTCACATTGTGTATTGGTCTTGCCTCTACTTACTGCAGAGCAAGGATATTCTGCTTTGAGAAAGAATATCCTAATTCAACAAGTGAATAATAACCTATGCTTACCCGATGAAACTAAAAAATTTTACTACAAGGACAATTTATCTATTGATCCTAAGAGAGAGAAAAGTACTCATCAAGTGTTCGTAATTGTTAGAGCCTACGTCTAACTTCATTTTGTTGAGAAACAATACTTGGATTCATGGACTATACTGCAGGATGCAAAGCTAGATAGGCATGGTCATATGTTGATCTTCCATCAATCGGCAGTTAACGCACATCCTTTACATATGCACTGATGCAATTATTTGGAACTGCAATTACAATTGTAAAAGGAAATAAGGATATTTTTTGATGTTTAAGGTAAATGGTTGAGTGGCTTACTATTAATTCGCAGAAATCATCACTCTCAGCTGAAATATCTAGTTGTTTGAACATCAGAGCCCATTGATCTTTAGGGGCAGAACAAATCAAACTGGCACCAGATATCAGCCTTATAGTCCGCTTGTCAAGCATATATGCTAGGCCTTTTGATCTCCAATGATTACAGACAATTGATTCGTGTGGGAATTTCTCTGCTCTTTAGGGAAATATCGACATAAAAAAACCTCAATATAAAGATAACTTCATTCTATCTCAGATTTACAAGAACGTCTAAATTGCTAAACTAAGCATCCAAAATGCATATAGCACATAGCAGTAACAAAACATCAGCAACTCATAAGCTTGAAGAAGGTAATTTAATCCTACAAGAGCAACCCTGGTACCTATATGCAGTTTTACACTATGATCCCAATTACAAGATCCTCAATCAAGAGCCAAAAACAACCTAATACAGGTCCTTATATATTTGAACATTTCTGCCTTTTTTGCAATAAATGACTAATACAAAACGAGAGACGTGACAACAGGTTAAGATGGTACGCCTGTTATATGTGCCAGGTTATGCATGTTCAGAATTCATTAAAACTGCTAGGAGAGTTTTTTTTTTATGTTGCAATGATCATAAGTGTCGACGAAACAGGCGAATATGATATTGTGGTCACCAACCAAATCAGATAGAGAACAATTGTTTTGTAAGAGCATGTAAGTTTATAGACAACATTTATAAACAACGCAGCCTGACTAGAACACAAACAGTGGGATTTAAATTTTCTGTATTATATTATATGTGGAATTTTTTTTTTTATGCTTTGAATTTATATTTTTTGTCATTTCGTCCCCCTTAGATTAATTCTTTTACACCCTAAACATTTTGCCCCCCTTGGGACAAAATCCTGGATCAGTCACTGCTTTCTTTACTTAATTTTCATTCTGGGTGGTAAAGACAAATTTTTAAAATAGGCAATTGTACACATAGTGGCAAACATTACTGAAAAGGTGCAAGATACCTAAAGTTGTTGGATATTCCAGAGTACTGTTTCCCTTAGCTTTTGTTAAGGCAAAGAGTGAATGCTATACTCCAATGAAGCAGGAAGTACATCTAAGACAAGCACAAATTCATTCAAAGTTAAAAGTTTGAGCACTTACATTAACCCTGCAGAACAGTTCATTTGTCTAGAGTCTGAGGCGTTTCCAAGCTCATCATGCATGTTTTGCCCTACAGTTTTCCATAGATTCACCAAAGCAGCCTCCACAACAGATAAGTGTGATACTGCTTGTTGTCTTCTCCGGAGATGATTAATAGCCGACTCAGTAAAACCACCACCCACCAAACTGTCATGTTTCCCACTTGGGACGATCTCCTGAGTTGATAGATTCAAATCCTCCACGGAATTTCTGCTTTCACTTAAATTCAGGCCTCTAGAGGGCAATGCCATTAATTTCTCAAGATAAGCATCAAGGACACCATTGTCTATCCTTTTATGCTCGCTAAGGTCCATCTCGATAGAGGCCGAGATTATAGCATTTAAATGTGAATCCCTGAGGGGTAAGGGGTGGATTAAATTTTCTAACACAAAATCCCTTGCTCTACCAAGGGCAATGCATGATAGATGAGCAAACCCCTGCTACAAAAATGCAATTAGAAAGCCACATAAATCATAAATGAATGTGTGTATATATATATATATATGAACAAATGAATATTAACCTGCGGGAAAACAGGAGTCGATTTCAATAGATGTAAAGCAGCATCGAGCTCTTTAACACAATCTTCATAATCATCTGAACTTCTTAGGCCCTTCGACACCTAATTACGGTCAAATGCTAATCAACTTAATGGCAACAAATAACGATATCTAAAGCTTTTTTTGCCTTCAAATTCCATTTCCATGAAAATAGTGGCGAAATGCTTGACTTACATTCTCGAGAAAGAGCGCCCATTTGAGGAGTCTTTTGACGTTGTCGGTGTCCCATTGCGCTAAGCGGCCAGTTGATTGATAGCCAGAAGCCAAAATCAACATGTCAATAAAATTCTTGATCAATTTCATCAAATCTTCAATAGATATACCAGGGTATGACCAACCCATCTCCTCATACAAACCCTAAAACATAATATCAATCACTACATCAACTAAGAAGCACTTTCAGTTTTCCCGCGCTGTTTAGAATCCGTGAGAATTGCTGAAATTAAATTAAAAGAACCAAAAATACTTGAATATCAGCGTAAAATTGTGTGCGGTGCCACGTGCGATATTTTAAACCATTGGATTCAAGCCTCTTTTAATCTTGTCCGTCCGATCGTCCACCTCAATTCACTTTTTTTTGGGGTAAATTTTTTTAAATAGGTCAAACAACAAATTGAATAGTAAAAATAGGGGACCTGGAAATTTGTTTTCGAATATAGGGTGGATCGCCTTTGGGGAGAGCGATCTACATGATTGATCGCCTTCCACAGTAGCGATCCATCTAAAAGCTAAGAGGCGATCTACACCGACATAATCTGACGCAGCACGTGGCTTTGCCAAGGATTCCCACGCCATGCCATGCAGCTGTCTCCCACGCCATGTTGTTGTCTTCATGCTGCTGTCTTTCCCACTCCATGCAGCAGTCTTCCCTACTTGACTAGTATTTTGGCATTATATGTCAATTAACATGCATATAACACCACCCTCCCCTCATTATTATTTTCAGTTTTCTTCTTCTTCCTCCTCTCATTGCACCAAAAATTTTAGTACTCTTTCCAAAGGCGAATTTTTTTAATTAGGTCAAATCCCAAATTAGATTGCAAAAATAGGGGATTTTGAAAAACTTTTATTTTATTACACATATTCGTTGGAAAGTCCGAATACATGTTTTATGGTCATGGTTCAAATTTCTTGCATCTTCGATTATTTATTTTATTTATAAATGAAATAGATGACATTTTAAAATTATTTTTAAGCTATAAATGTACGTGACATTGTAATAAAAAATATAAACATTAATTCAAACAACGTGTAATTTAAATTGAAGATAATATTTTCTTCCATAGTCAATATTGGTTTAATTGAAGCAGCCCTCGTTTTTTTTTTTCTAAAAGGAATTTTATTTTATATTTTGGACTGAAATTTCGGTCAAAATGAAGGAAGAAGGAGGAATACTAAAATGGCGGGTGGAAGATGAGGGTATTTAAAATTTAATTTTATACGAGAATAAATTTAATAATATTACTGAATAAATTTAATTTTATACGAGAATAAATTTAATAATATTAACTGTGTAATCATTATTTTACTGTAGTTTAGCATTGAATGGTCTCATTATGATTCCCTTTAATGAATTTGAACCAAAACATCCTCCTAATTTATATCTGTCTCACATCTCATTTAAAAAAAAAAATCGATCTATTTTATATTGACAAAGTATTGGGTGAAAATAGTTCATACATGAATGCAAAAAAATTCGAAAAATATTATTAATATTTTTTTAGAAAAATTTACCTTTTGATAGTAGTGTATGTACTCCTCAGGTAGATAGCAAAATACCAAATAGTTTTTATTTTGTGTATATGTGAGACTGCAAGTTGAGAAAAATAAATTTTAGAATAAAATAAAAAAGTGCAAAAAATATAAAAATATCAAAATACTTACATTTTTGTGAGGATTGATTTGTATTTTGGAAAAAAAAAGGTTTTTTTTTTCCTTGTATTTGGGAAGAAGCAGCCCTTATGTTTTTTTTTTTTTTTTTTTTGTCTCCATTTACGGATAGAATAAAGGGGGGGGAGGAATACTAAAATGATGGATGAATTTTGGAAGGAATACTAAAAAAATTTATGCGATGAGGGGAGGAAGAAGAAAAAAACTGAAAATAATAATGAGGGGAGGGTGGTGTTATATGCATGTTAATTGGCATATAATGCCAAAATACTAGTAAAGTGGGGAAGACTGTTGCATGGAGTGGGAAAGACAACAGCATGAAGACAGTAGCATGGCGTGGGAGACAGCTGCATGGCATGGCGTGGGAATCCTTGGCAAAGCCACGTGCTGCGTCAGATTATGTCGGTGTAGATCGCCTCTGGTAGAGGCGATCCATGACGTGGCTAGCTTTTGGATGGATCGCTACTGTGGGAGGCGATCAATCATGTAGATCGCCCTCCCCAGAGGCGATCCACCCTATATTCGAAAACAAATTTCCAGATCCCCTATTTTTACTATTCAATTTGTTGTTTAGCCTATTTAAAAAAATTTGCCTTTTTTTGGCAACCTCTCCGGCCGGTTTTATTTTCATTTTCCTTGTTAGTGTTGTTCCCTCCCATCTTTCCTCTTTTGTCTCTCTCTTTTCACATTTTTCCTCTTCACAGATTTACTCTTTCCTCTTGTTCTCTTTTGTTTATCGTCTTCTTCTTTAGTGTTTTCTTCAAATATATAGTCTCACACCTCCTGATCTGCTCTATTCTTCTTCACAACATGTCAAGCATAGGCTCTAGATTACCTAACACAAGGAATGCATCCGGCTCGAATTCAACAAGTAGTTCGGAGGAATTTATTTGTGTTCGGTTGAAATGGTTCCATTTGTGTTCGAGACCGAAAAAAATCCGTTACGGAGGTTTGTTCGATGTCCTTTACCAAAGGTAATTTTCTTTCAACACTCTATCTCTTAGTCGTTTTTAATTAATTAATCCTTGTGTAAAAGAAATCTGGTTTTTTTTTTTTTTGTGATTTCGCCTTAATTTTTCAATTTCAAATGATATATGGAATTTTGAAGCATACAATTATGGTTATTTGATGTCATTTACAAAAGGTACATTATTTCTTGCTCGTTCTAAAAAAAATAGTCCTTAAGTGTGCCCTAAATTTTCAACCTCAACTGATATCTGGAATTTGAAGTATGAAATTATGGTTAGTTATGTTGTCTTGTTCCTAATTATTTCGTCCATTTTATAAATGCCCACAAACCATTTATTTCTTTATGTGGATTGATCCCTGTTTTTGTTATTTTAAAATCATAAAGTAAATTATTCTATTTGTTACGATGTGTGTAATAGTAATATTAATTATTGTTCACTATGTTGGAAATTGGTTTAATTTTGGTATTTGACCTAAGTTTGACCAATTTTATTTTGATATTCCATTTATGGAAAATGGAAATAAATTGCAAATTCATAATCTACGTTCGGAGTAGATGAATTTGGTTTATTAATTTGCTCAAAACCAATTTTGAGTGAATGAAATATTAATACATAAAGATGGAAATTTATCATGGAAATTCCTAAAGTTAAAGAAGAAAATGTGGAAAAGTAAGGAAAAGAGATCCTTGTCCCACATTTGAAAATTGGAAGAAGTGAACCTTCCATATAAGTAGACTCAAGTGATAGATTTATAATCTTAACTAAGTCTAAAGTGGTGGTGCCTAGGTTAGCCCTTCGGGCTAACCCAAAGACCCTTGATTCGCACCCGCACGTCGCACTTAGTCGCATTGGGCACTTAAAAGGCGCACTTCACACGTGCGCATCGTCGCGAGGAGCTGAACGGCCTTAAGTTTTTCAAGGGAATCAGCTCGACTGTGGCTCGCACTCGGAATGGACTGCAGCTCGCTGGACTCGAACCTATGACCGGGTTCGGAACGGTTCGGACAAGCAAACCGAGTCGGACCGCGCGTACGGGTCGGCGTTAAAAATAACCGCCCGCACCTGTACGGTCGCAACCGCTGGGGTTTGAATTCGAACTGCGTATCCAGGGCGCAAGGCGCCCGTACAGACGCGTCCGCTGGATTCAAAATTCAAATCGCGGGTCCAGGGCGCGCATCCTGATCCGATCAAAAAGGCGCGATCAAAGGGCTCAGATTGAATCCTGGTAGAAAGGTTGCACCTTTATGCGAACAGACACCATAACTCTTCAACAATTATAAAAGGGCCCCCCACATAATGGATTTGAGTCGTCCAACAACCAAATAAGCCATTTGCATTCAAAACCCTTAAAAGCATCATAACATTCTAAGTCTTGCATTAGAGTCGAGTCAAGGAAAGTTCCGAATACCCGAGTCCGTTCGTTGATAACTTTCGATTCGTAGTACAGCGATCGAGAAGTTCCAAAGCCATTGTATCTTGGGGACGATTGTCATTTGACACCGTATTGCACCGAAGTACGGGGCAATATTGTCTTATGGAGAAAGAGTCCAACTCTTGCCTCGACTTACCGTATTAAAGTCAGTGCCTGTCCTTTCATCTTCGTCTACACAAACTTAATTTTTTCAACAGCGTAAGACGATATTTCTGTGTATTCGAAGATGTATTCTTCAACTCCTTCTATCACCTCTCATCTTCCTGCTGCCCACTCTGAAAAACCGGTAAAAAAATTCAGTACAAATTTTAAGAGATCGCAATCGAAGATGCTGTTTTACCTGACTACCCTCAACCTCGCTCGGTTCCTGAGGGAAGATCCTGCTACGGTTAAGGAGGTGAGCAACGACCAATAGAGGTTGAATGTTCTTGACGTATGGAATCATAGTGACTTCCTGTGTTGAAACTACATATTGAATGGACTAGACGACCCGATGTATAGTGTCTATGCCACCTACAAGACTGCCAAATAACAAAACGGAGGATGCCGGAATGAAGAAATTCATTGTCGGGCGGTTCCTCGACTTCAAGATGATCGATTCAAAGACGGTCATGGAACAAGTTCGAGAGTTGCAACTGATTCTTCACGAGATTCATGCCGAAGATATGCAGCTTTCAGAATTCTTTCAAGTAGCTGCCTTGATAGAGAAGCTACCGCCTCTTTGGAAGGATTTCAAGAACTACCTCAAGCACAAATGCAGGAAATGGGTCTTGAGGACTTGATTGTGAGACTAAGGATCGAGGAAGATAACCGGAAATCTGATGTCAAGAGCGACAAGAAGAATGGAGAGGCGCGTGTGAATTTGGCCAAGTCCAAGAAAGGTAAAAAAAAAAGTGTGCTGGCAAGGAACATAAACCTCCGAACAAGAAGTTCAAGGGTAACTGTTACAGCTGTGATAAACCCGGACACAAGTCGAAGGAACGTCGACAACCAAAGAAGGTCGATCAGAGTCAAAATTAAAATCAGGCCAACCTTGTCGAAGACAGTTCCTTAAGACAAGAGATGTATGAACTTAATATGTTTGCCGTCGTATTCGAGGCTAATCTGGTGATAACCCGAGGGAGTGGTGGGTCGACACTGGGGCTACCCGTCATATTTGCTCAGACATGGAATTGTTCTCCACCTATCAACCGATCAATGGCAGGAAGCTCTTCATTGGTAACTCTGCGCCATCGAACATGGTCGGACTTGGAAAAGTAGTGTTGAAGATGACCTCGGGGAAAAAACTAACTCTCGTGGATATGCTGCATGTCCCAAACATTCGCAAGAATTTAGTCTCCAGCTCGTTGTTGAATAAAGTTGGAATTTAAGTTAGTATTTGAGGGCGATAAATTTGCATTGGCCAAATGTGGTCAATTTATTGAAAAATGGCACCTTGAGAAGGGTCTCTTTAAAATGAATGTACTAACTGTAAAGCGCGACATTAAGCGCAATGTTATTAATGGAAGTAACGTTAATTACTTGCTTGAGTGTTCTAATTTATGGCATGGTAGATTAGGACATGCAAATTTAAATGCACTTAGACAGTTGGTGAATTTAAATTTGCTCCCTGAAATGGAATTTGATTCACAAAGGTGTGAGATCTGTGTGGAGGC
Organism: Ballota nigra; assembly: GCA_947034835.1. Classification (NCBI taxonomy): domain Eukaryota; kingdom Viridiplantae; phylum Streptophyta; class Magnoliopsida; order Lamiales; family Lamiaceae; genus Ballota; species Ballota nigra. The sequence goes on from OX344727.1 coordinate 29,522,083, forward strand.
AAAAATGACCAAAGCAGCATTTCATTCAGTGGATAGAAGTAGTACACCTCTAGAACTCATCCATACCGACATATGTGATTTGAAGTTTGTGCAAACTAGAGGTGGAAAGAACTACTTCATAACGTTTATCGATGATTGCACTAGATAATGTTATGTGTATCTTTTGAAGAGCAAAGATGAAGCCATCGAGGACTTCAAAACTTATAAGAATGAGGTTGAAAATCAACTTAGCACAAGAATCAAGATGATTCGAAGCGATAGAGGTGGGGAATATGTTGCTCCGTTTGAAGAATTTTGCTCTCAAAATGGCATCATTCATCAAACTACTGCTCCATACTCACCTCAGTCGAATGGTGTTGCAGAATGCAAGAATAGAACTCTGAAAGAGATGATGAATGTTATGTTGATTAGTTCAGGCTTACCCCAGAATATGTGGGGGGAAGCCGTGTTGTCTGCAAACCACATTCTAAATAAGTTGCCACACAAAAGGAGGGACAAGACTCCGTATGAGTTGTGGAATGGTAGAAAGCCTTCCTACAATTACCTCAAAGCGTGGGGGTGTCTAGCTAAGGTTGAAATACCTAAGCCCAAACAAGTGAGAATAAGACCCAAAATTATTGATTGTATCTTCATTGGATATGCACATAATAGCAGTGTGTATTGATTTCTGGTGCACAAATCAGACGTTCCAGAGATGAACGTGTGAATGACTATTGAGTCAAGAAATGTAGTGTTCTTTGAGAACATAAGAAAGAAGGGGAAGAAGATAGTTCGGGTAAGAGAACTTACGAAACTGTAATTGGTTCACCTAAAGTTGACAAAGATCCTAAGGTTGATAAGGAGCCAAGACGCAGTAAGAGGGCCAGAAAGAAAAAGTCCTTTGGGACAGATTTTCTGTCATACATGATGGAGAATGAACCCTGGACAATTCAAGAGGCATTGTCCAGTCCAGACGCTCCCCTCTGGAAAGAGTCTATAAGCAACGAAATTGAATCCATCATGCACAACCACACATAAGAGTTAGTTGATCTTTCACCGGGTTGTAAGCCTTTGGGATGCAAATGGATCCTAAAGAGGAAGTATAAGGCTGATGGATCCGTTGATAAATATAAGGCTCGTTTAGTAGCGAAGGGGTTCAGACAGAGAGAAGGATGATTTCTTCGATACTTATTCTCTTGTCACAAGAATTACGTCCATTAGAGTGTTGATTGCTATCGCAGCATTGCATGACCTTGAGATACACCAGATGGACGTAAAGACGGCGTTCCTGAATGGGGAGTTAGATGATGAGATCTACATGGAACAACCTGAAGGGTTTGTCGTGCCTGGCCAAGAGAAGAAGGTGTGCAAACTTTTTAAATCCTTGTATGGACTTAAACAAGCACCTCTTAAGTGGCATGAAAAATTTGATGTTGTAATGCTATCAAATGGTTTCAAAACGAATGAGTGTGACAAATGTGTGTACACTAAGGGTACACCGGAAGAATTCGTAATGGTTTGTCTATACGTGGATGACATGCTCATTATGGGGAGTAGTCATGACTTGATCGTGAATACTAAGAACATGTTGGAAAGAAATTTCGACATGAAGGATATGGGTCTGGCCGACGTCATACTAGGGATGAAGATCTCGAGGACATCTAATGGAATTGTCTTAACACAAGTTCATTATATTGAGAATGTGCTTAGGAAATTCGATACGTTCCTCGGCTAACACACATGTGGATTTAAGTCTGCACTTAGCCAAAAATAGAGGGGACCCTATATCTCAACTGAAGTATGCGAGAATTATTGGAAGCTTGATGTACTTAACAAATTGTACACGTCTTGATATAGCATACTCGGTCAGTAAGCTTAGTAGATTCACAAACAATCCTAATGAGGATCATTGGAAAGCTCTTATGAGAAAGCTTAGGTATTTGAAACATACCGCAAGTCGTGGAATTTTGTATACGAGATATCCAGGTGTGTTGGAAGGACACACATATTTAAATTGGATATCCGATACAAAGGACTCCAAGTCCACTAGTGGTTATGTGTTCACTATCGATGGAGGAGCAATATCATGGAAATCCTTTAAGCAAACATGCATAGCTCGTTCAACAATGGAATCGGAGTTTATTGCATTGGATAAGACTGGTGAAGAAGCAGAATGACTTCAAAATTTCTTAGAGGATATTCCTTGTTGGACAAAACCTGTGCCTCCTGTGATGATACATTGTGGTAGTATGTCGGCTATTGGGCGGGCACAAAGTCACATGTACAACGGTAAGTCTCGTCACATACGAATGAGACACAATATTGTTAGACATTTGATCTCAAGTGGAGTAATCTCCATTGACTATGTGAAGTCAAACAAAAACAAAAGGCATTAACAGAGATCAAATGTATAGTGTGGTAAGGGAATGGGGCTAAAACCCACACATTAAAAGGTGTTCATAGCAGAAACTCGTCTATGCTGACTGGAGAATCCCAAGAACTTGGTTCAACGAGACAATTAAGTTATGAAGCACTCGTGTATGCACTTGAAAGACATTTTTCAAAGCCCATTCTTGAATCCGTCCAAGTGCAATTATGCACTTTTGAAAGCCTTTAGGTGCAGAAAAACCTGCTGACGTGTGGTAAGGATAAGCTTAACGGCTTTTAATGATTCCTATATCCCAAGGGTGGAGTATTGCAGGGTACTCTTGATAGGAGATCACCTATATAAGCGTTGGAGTGTGGCCGCTTCTGACTGAAGGTTTTCAGTACACGCTTATGAATCCAAGATAAGGTCCAGGGCCGAAATGGACAACAATGTGAGAACCAAAAAGGTATTAGAATCGTTGTTGTGTGAATGTCATTGTCTTGGTTCACACAAAAAACCGACCAGTTCAAGACATCGTGTCCACTGAGTGGCGAGTAAATCCGATGGCATCTCACTAGGGAAGGTTCAAAGCCTGAAGCTACATATCCTGATGCAGCAACGGTTCGTCGGAACTTTCTTAGGTGGTCACATGCATTAATATCATTCATGTGGGGGATTGTTGGAAATTGGTTTAATTTGGGTATTTGACCAATTTTATTTTGATATTCCATTTATGAAAAATAGAAATAAATTGTAAATTCATAACCTAAGTTCGGAGTAGATGAATTTGGTGTATTAATTTGCTCAAAACCAATGGAAATTCCTAAAGTTGAAGAGTAAAATGTGGAGAAGTAAGGAAAAGTAATCATTGTCCCACATTGGAAAATTGGAAGAAATAGACTTTCCATATAAGTAGACTCAAGTGATAGATTTATAATCTTAACTAAGTTTAAAGTGGTGGTGCCTAGGTTAGCCAATTATATGGGTTAAGTCCTTGAAAACGATACAAACCTTGAAACGCAATAGAATGAAGAATTACCTCATTTTTAAAATTTCACTAACATTATTTAATATGAATTAATCAAGGTTATTCTTGAAATTATTTTCTTTAATTATTTTTTCTTCGAAAAGTTTCGTGCGTTGGTCCTAAAAAACGAGTTTTAATGCGAGATAAAGTCGCAGGTAAAAGAGACTTTTAAGAAAAAAAAAAAAAATTCAAAACTCATCTTATGATAAAATGACTTCTACAAGAAGAGATGGGTAAGCTGGTTTTACGAAGTTAGCTTTAGATGATAAGCTAACCTTACAAATCAGTCTCTAGTAAAGCTTGGTGCATAATAGTGTAAAGCCTTAATATGTACGCATTTTTTTTGAAAATGTGTTACTTAAAACTCTTTAAAACAAGGTCAGCTTACTTAGAGCGAAGCTTATTAGATGAATCTTAGCAAACTCATCTTATTTATGTAAGGTTGTATGTCAGCTTTGGTCCCAAATGGTGAAAATCTAGAGGGGGTGAATAGAACTTCAAGCAAACTTTGAAATTCTTAACTCTTAAATTTTGCAGTTTTGCAAAAGGTTTTAACTTAATAAATGTAATGAAAAACTCTATATAAAGACAAGTCTGAGTAACTATTCAAATCTACAACTTTTCCGACTTGGTTAATCTAACAGATTTTAATGCAATTCTTAAAAAAATAAAAAATCTCCTTATGTCAACTGTTATTCAAGGTCAAAATTGTACAAAACAAACAATTGTTTTTAGCTATAAAACAAACAACAATTTAAGTAGCCTTTCTTTGCCATTAAAATATTAAATGAAATTATAGTTCATAATTTGTAGAATATTTGTCAATTTTATATAAATATTTATTTACTACTAAATTTACAAATACTTTTCATCTATAAAAAACAAGACCTTATTTTAGCAACATTAACAAATAATATTAAATATTAAAATAGAGGGTACACTAGAAGAAACCTCAATGCTCGACCTAGTAAACACATAAATTTCATTTAAATCGATAAAATCAAACTTCTTTAAAAATTCGAAATCCAAAAAACATATACAATACAAACAAATATAATGGCACCAATACCAATAACCATAAACAAAATCTAGCAACACATTTTTGAAGATGTACCAGCAAAACTCGGGAGAGAACAATTCAACACAAAAACAAAAGGGGACTTTTAACATTACCAACAAGCAAAAAAGCTAAGGCTTTCTTTCTGCATTGCATGAAATTCCAACAGCAAAAGAAGAGATAGCACGCGACCCATCAAAAGCATGGAAAACAAATTAACAAGATATATGATCCAAATGAATTTGTGCTTTGCTATAGGAAGGCAAACAAAAAGATATATAATCAAAATACCCACTTGTATAAATGTATCTCAACAAGTCTAATGCTCAACAAAATTACTGATTTAAAATACAATAGTAAAAAGAAATGAGATGCATAACACGAGCACGGCGACTATAGAACCATAAAATTTGATATCTAGACGATGGCATTGGCAGCACTGGCAATCCTAGGCCACAAATCAGCACACTCCTTTCCAATTGGACCAGTGATTGCAGAGCCTTTCATTTCACCCTTGGGATTCACAATAACCCCAGCATTATCTGCAAATAGAGAAAACAAAGAACCATATGAGTTTTCAATATATAAACATGGTCAACAATCAGAATAAATTTATAAATTTCACCCACATTGATTAAAATGGAAGATCCACAAGTTTGATAAACCACAAGGAACACACAGATGCTTGGGAGAAAATAGCAAGAAATAGTGAATTATAACTGATATCTTCATGCTTCAGATCAAGACTAAGCCGATGGGATAACAGAAATAATATAAATAAATCCTCAAAAACGAGGTCATAGAGAATAATCTCTGACCACAATTGATAGAGTTAAGACAATGGAATAGCAGAAAATAAGCATTATCTGCAAATAGAGAAAACAAATAACCATGTGAATTTTCACAAAATAAACATGGTCAACAATCAGAATAATTTTATGAATTTCACCCAGGCCAAATTGATCAAATGGAAGATCCACAAGTTTGATAAACCACAAGGAACACATTGATGCTTAGGAGAAAATTGCAAGAAATAGTGAATTATAATTGAGATCTTCATGCTTCAGATCAAGACTGATAACATATTTGATAACTAAGCCAAAAACAACCGTGTATCTTTCTGAAAAGGTAACCAAAACCAAATTTCTAATATATGCACCTTAGAAAGAATCGAAACACAACATGAAGATGAGAAAATTAGATTTCTTCATTTAAAAAAGGAAGAGAACACGTCAAACATGTATCACAAATTATGCAGAAAGAAAGAACAGGGCTCTAAACATCTAAATTACTGGACTTAAAGATAGTCAATTAAACAAAACGCTCGATATAGGAAAAGGCATAAACCAATAAGGAGAGAGCTTAATGCACGAAACAGAAAGAAGCATCGGTAAAGCTAGAATATTAACCTTCGAAGTACATGAATACTCCATCCTTTCGGCGCCACGGCTTTCGCTGGCGGACAATGACAGCCGGCATAACCTTCTTACGAAGATCGGGCTTACCCTTCTTCACAGTCGCCATGACCATGTCGCCTACACACGCGGAAGGAAGCCTATTAAGCCGACCTTTGATCCCCTTAACTGAAATGATGTACAGATTCTTAGCGCCGGTGTTGTCGGCGCAATTCACCGTCGCCGCCACCGGAAGACCCAGCGACATCCGAAATTTGTTCCCGGCGGAACCTCCGCGTCCTGTAAAATCATACAACCACAATCATAACCATAAGAAATTGTTTCGGAAAGTGGAAAATGCATTGCTGAATGATCGGTTATTTACCTCGCTTCGACATTCTCGCAGGTCTTCACTCCCTCCGCTTCGATGGAAATGAGAAGAGAGAGAGAGGCGCTAGGGTTTTGTATGTGCGAGAAAGCGATGGTGATGTGGGCTAGGGCTTTGATTCAGCTTCTGGGCTATGCCCTAAAGAATCTTGAGGCCCAATACTTTTAGGCCACGGTTATTTGCACAAGCCCTTTTGTTAAATACACTACCTTTTTTTCCGAAAATTTAACAGAAATTTGTTAAATTTTCGGAAAAAAATTCCGAATTTTTCTTTCAATCACACTATGTTCGAAATATATTGCCGAAAAAGTGAAAAAAGTTCAAAAAAAAATTCCGAACACGAGTAGTGTATTCATCCTAATAGTGTATTTAACACAGAGGCTAGTGCAAATAACCTGTGTCATACTTTTATTGACACGAAAAGTGTTAGGCCAAGGTTAAATACAGTCCCATGTTTGGTGAATACACCCAAAAAATTTCCGAAAAATCATAAGTTCAGTGTTTTTTTTTTTTCGAAAAAAAAATTCCGAAAATTGTCAAAAATTTTGGGTTTTTTTTCCGAACATTTTTTGGTGGGGTGGTATTAACAAAAGATAGGATTGTATATAACCTTGGCCTAAGTGTTAATAAATTAATAAAGTGTCCATCTTCCGGCGTCGGTTGAAACAAAATGCGTATTTTGTGAGAAAGATGAAGAGAGTGTTGCACACATTTTTTTCACATGTGAGTTTGCAAGGAAGGTATAGGCGAGATGCTACGAGTGGACGTCGATAAACATGGTGCCACATCACAGCCCGGCTGCCCATTTTCTACAACACGGTGAATGGTTGGGCAAGTTAAAGAAAGCAAAGATTTTAGCAACACTTTGGACAGCAGTCATATGGACGTTATGGAAGGAGAGAAACGGGGTAATCTTTAGAGTAAAAAGACCAAATGATTTTAGATTATTCTCGGACATCAAAGCTAAAGTTTGGTCGTGGTTAGGCGTCAAGAATAATATATTAAATTCCAAGTCTTTTTCCGAGTGGAATAGAGATCCTAGAGCATGCTTTTGATAGTTCTTTGTGGCATTACTGAGGATTTATTGTAAGGGTTTGAGCACCCCTTGTTCTCCAATTAATTTATAATAAATCTGTCTTTTTTCTGTTCACAAAAAAAAAAAAATGTCCATGAGATTAATTTTTTTTAATTAATTACATAGTTTTTAGTTATGTTCTAAATTCATATAAAATAGTAGTATAATTTATAATATAATATATAAATTTCAAAAAACTTATATAATCTAAAATAATATTTTCTCTTTTCCAACTATATTTTCATACTACCTTTTTCTCGTGTTTTAGCGAACAAATTATTTATTAGTATTTGAAATGATAAAATAACTTTTAATGAGGGGTATGATAGATATATCTCTCTTTTATTATATGTCTCTTTAAAAATTATTTTATCATTTTAAATACTAATAAAACACCCGTTCGCTAAAATACGCGAAAACACTAAGTGTGAGGACGGAGGGAGTACTATTTAAATTCTAACTTATATAAATAAAATTAATATTATACATATGAATAATAGTTTTATACGTGCAGTGTTAAATTAAGAAATTTTTATAAAACAATTTAAGTGAAACTCACCGCTACATACAAATCAAGTGTTTGATCAATCTCCCTATTTCTATTTTTATATAGTTATATAAATAGGTCAAAATATCAACATGGAGTGCACCCACTATTTAAACCAGAAATTTTGTATTTGAGTAAGGGCAAAAAAATTATATTCTTATAGTATTGATTGATATATTTAGTTAAATTATTAATGAAATAGCTTATAAGTATGTCACAAATAAATATGCAATTGGTTTTTTTTTTAAGAAAAAAAAATCAAAGTGTTCCAACTCAATGTATTATATTTGATTTACACTGTAGAAGTTGGGAAACATATATGAATTGTAAGCAAAGAAAAGGAGAAGAATCGTATTATTCGTTATCAAATGTACAAGAGAGATTGCATCCTTATTTATAGATGTACTAGAGTATTGCTCAAGCCAACAAAGTAACTGCCTAACAACTTAACTAACTTGATAGCTGGTGTGTGCATGATGGAGTAATTAACTTGTTGTTGCTAACTAACTAACAGAATATGTATGCATGCATATAATGCATGCATGTATGCATGTGCGTGATATATTGAACATCCCCCCCTCAAGTTGGACCTGATGTGATGGGAATAAGGTGCAACTTGTCTCGAAAACGGATGAAAGATGACTTTGGTAGCGTCTTGGTAAAAATATCAGCCAATTGTTCCGCGGTGCGTACATGATGAAGTTGAAGAAAACCTGCCTTGTAGAGATTACGGACAAGATGACAGTCGATTTCGATATGTTTTGTTCGTTCATGAAAAACGAGATTCTCGGTGATATGAATAGCCGTTTTATTATCACATGCCAAAGAAACTGGAAAGGTAATGGGTATACGTAGGTCACGAGCAATATAAGAAATCCATTGTAGTTCCATAGCAGTGATAGCAATAGCCCTGTATTCAGCCTCCGCGGAGGATCGTGAGACTGTGGATTGCTTTTTAGCTTTCCAAGAAACCAGGGAAGAACCGAGGAAAACACAATATCCAGTGATAGATAATCTCGTATCAACACAACTACCCCAATCTGCATCACAAGATCCTGATAGAGAAAGAGACTGAGAAGATGGGTAAAACAATCCAAGATGTGATGTACCCTTCAAATATTTGAGCAGATGTAACATAACATCCCAGTGAGAGGTGCAAGGAGAAGTAACGAACTGACTTAGTTGCTGAACTGAAAAGGATATATCTGGTCTGGTGAAACCAAGGTAGAGTAACCGACCAACAATTCTTCTATACCGGTCAGGTTGATGAAGAGGAGTACCAGCATTATGTGATAAGTGAACACCGGGAGGAAAAGGGGTAGGAGCTGGTTTACAATCTTCCAACTTAGAGTCTTTAAGTAGATCAAGGATGTACTTATGTTGAGTGAGAGTGGTACTGTTGGGAAAATAGGGGTGCCCAGAATCTATTCGGGATGAATTTTAAATACAAATTTAAATACAATTATTACTAGCATGAATTAATCCTAATTAATTCAAATAATAATTCCAACAACTAATTATCATCATGCATGTTAAATTAATTTCACATATTTAACTAGGCGGAATTAAACAAGTAAATATGCGATTAACGTACCTCTCGTAGTATTGGCCTTTGGATATACGGGACACTTGTAATCTCGCTCTATCAACCCAAAGCCTTCTCAAGTATTTCCCTTTTCACCTCACTTGATCGCCGGTGGGATACGCTTTCAAGCAATTTAATAAACTAAGGAAAAAGAAAAATATCTATGCTTCTTGATTTTTCCAACACATGGAATTATGTACTTGGGGATGAAATAATCATCCCCTATTTATAATATGTGGGGGCCTAATTTTTGTGATATTTGGTCTTGGAAAAAAATATTTTCTTAGACTCTAAGAAATCTTTAATATATCTCATATATTCTTTTCTCCAAAATAAAATATTCCACAAAAATCTCACCCTACATATTTAGGGGGCTAATTTTCGAAAATTCTATGAAGAAGAATCCAAGATTTGGATCTTCTTGAATATATGAGATAATCTTGTATTTCAAGAATACTTATCCTCCATAATATCTTTCCAAGAAAATCAACAAAATCTAATCTCCTCCAATAACCAAATTTTCGAAAAAAATAAAGGAAAAATCAGCAAAATTATTTTCTTTTTATTTTAATCACTTTATCATTATTGGGCTACTTAATGGGCTACTTGAGGGGCCTTAAGGAGAATTAAGATTGGACCTCCTAATGGACTTCTGAATTTCAATATTGAGCCCCAATATAATTCAATCCATTAATATTAATTATTATCACTAATAAGTTAATATTGCACTATCCATCTTAATCCATATTACGATAATATGGGCTCCCGGTTATTATTTCCCGCGTTTAAGATTATCAAGTCCATTAATTAATTAAGCTTCTGAATAGCTCTAAATTAATTAACATCTTTCACCTTGGAGTAAAGACAGCTCAACATTATTAATCGTATCGAAGAAACTAATTCTTCACTTGCAAGATTTGGTACAATAAAACTTCTGAGCCCACCAAGGGGACTAATCACACGAGCCGTACTCGCACGCATTTCTCCGTATTAAATCTTAGCAACCGTCGTATGATTAATATTACTGCCCAAGACACAAAGTTCGAAGTCGCAATGATTCTCACCCAACATGAATCAAAGCAGTAACCATTAAGCACACACGGTCCTATTTAAGTGACGGAGATTAAGAAATCAACAGCCACTGAGGTCTAATTCTTCACCTTTCAGAACAGAAGAATTTATCCTCGCTGTAGGACCTCTTCAACACATACTAAATGTGCTAGTGCAATCTCTTAGTCAAGACAGACTAATCTGAGCCTTACACATCAACCTTTCACGGCGGATTGTTCAATTCCACCTAGGTCGTGAAAATGTATGTTTAGTTACAAGTAAACTGTTAATGTCGTCTTCCGTGATCGGGTATCACCACATTAACTACAATGTAACACGTACTACATATTGAACGGTTTGCAATAGAAATTCAACATTCAATCATAACTAAAGCAAATGCGATAAAAGAATTATTCTCATAAAACGAGTGTTTGATACACGAGTTATACAAAGTAAAAGCATACTTTCACGTATAACTCCAACAATCTCCCACTTATACTTAAAGTCTGCTTTTAGTATACATCACGCATGTCTTAGTGTAGTAGCTCTCCGTGACATCTCATGTCAACCTACACTAACCTAATAATTCCTCCCACTTATACTTAAAGCAGATTGGCAATAGTCTTGACTCCCATTCCATCCACATGTCTCTCGAATGTATTCAGAGGCAGACCCTTTGTGAATGGATATACTAGGTTGTCCTTCGACATTTATCTTTGCCACCTCTTTATCTCCTCTCTTAACGATTTCTCGTATAAGATGGTGTTTTTCTTTCAATGTGTTTGCTGGCCTTGTGGGCTCTCGGTTCCCTTGAATTTGCAACTGCTCCGGCACAATGATTGTGATGGGCAAATTCGGAACAACATCCAAGTCCACTAAGAAGTACTTGAGCCAAACCGCTTCTTTCGCTGCTTCACAAGCAATTACTTATTCGGCTTTCATGGTCGAATCGGCGATGCATTTCTGCAAATCGCTTCTCCATGTCATGGCTCCTTCTCCCATGCAAAACACACTACCCGGGGTAGTTATTTTGGAATCTATATCTGATTGGAAATTTGAGTCCGTGTATCCCATGAGAATTAGATTGTCTGATTGTTAAATCAGCATTCCATACCAAGTTCTTTTCAGAAACTAAAGAACGCATTTAATTGCAATCTAATGTGCTTTCCCGGGGTTACTTTGATATCTTGCCATCATGCCCACGGCAAAGCAGATATCCGGTCTCGTACACAACGTTGCATACATAAGATTTCCTACGTCCGAAACGTACGGAACGTCTTTCATGTCATCTAACTCCACTTGCGTCTTAGGGCATATTTCTTTGGATAGATGGATTCCGTCCCTACAAGGTACAAAACCTTTCTTGGAATCTTGCACGCTGATATGCTTCAAAACAGTGGCTTTGTATGAAACTTGCGATAAGCCCAACATCTTCCTCTTGCGATCTCGAGTGAACTTGATCCCAAGGATGTGACCGGCTTTTCCCTAAGTCCTTCATATCAAACTGATTTGACAGCCATACCATTACGTCTGACAATACCTTTACATTGTTTCCAATGAGCAGAATATCGTCTACGTATAATACTAAGAATACCACCGCAGTTCCGTCACATCTTTTGTACACACAACTTTCGAACTTGTTTTGATCACAAACCCATAAGACTTAATTAATTGATCAAAACACTGGTTCCAAGTACGCGATGCTTGCTTAAGTCCATAAATGGATCTCTTAAGCTTGCATACGAGGTGCTCTTGGCCTTTTTCAACGAAACCTTTGGGTTGTTGCATATAGACCCCATCAAGACTTCCGTTAAGGAAAGTTGTCTTGACATCCATTTGCCAGATCTCGTAATCTAAGTGTGCAGCGATCGACAAGAGAATACGGATGGACTTAAGCATAGCTACAGATCACAGGCCACAAGCCTTGCTTTGAAGGTCTCTACCCTTCCGTCCGGTCCTCTTTTCCTCTTGTACACCCACTTGCATCCAATGGGCTCTACCCCATTAGGTGGATCAACCAACTCCCACACTTGATTATAATCCATCGAACCCACCTCGGTTTCCATTGCGGTTTGCCACACTTCCGCGTCTTTGTCTTGGATTGCCTCGTCGTACGTTCATGGGTCTGATTCATCGCCGGGAATCAAATCCGAAGAATCTCCAATTCCCATAAATCTCTCGGGTTGCCTTGCAATCCTCCCACTACGACGGGGTTCCGGTTGTGAAGGTATGACGTGTGGTATATCATCTTGTATACTTGGTATAGGAGTTTGCCCTCTTAATTCGTCTAAGGTAATCTCACTTCTGGGCTTTCTTTTGTTCATATAGTCTTCCTCCAAGAATTTAAAGTGCGAACTAATCACGGTCTTTTAATCTTTGAGACTATAGAACATACACCCTTTCGTTCCCATGGGATATCCTATAAACAACCTTAATTCCGAACATGGATCCAATTTACCGGCTTCCTTGTCTAGCACGTATGCCGGACAACCCCAAATCTGCAAGTGTCTTAGACTGGGCTTGCGCCCCGGTCCACAATTCCATTGGGGTTTTAGGAACCGATTTGGATGGCACCAAGTTTAGAATGTAAGTCATTGTTTCCAAGGCGTTACCCCAAAACGACTTGGGTAAATCCGAATAACTCATCATGGATCTGACTATTTCTAAAAGAGTCTGGCTCCTTCGTTCCGCCACACCGTTCTATTGAGGGGTTCCCGATGTGGTCAACAGGGATACAATCCCTTCTTCCGATAGGTAGTTCAAGAATTCATTGCTAAGGTATTCGCCTCCACGAACAAATCGTAGAGACTTGATACTTCTTTCCCTATGCATCATAAGGTAGATGTATCCGTATCTTGAGTAATCATCAAATTACTCATACCTCTTCTTGCTATGATCGTCATTGAACCACACATATCGGTATGAACGAGTTCTAACACTTCCGTAGTTCTATTCCCCTTGGCTCCAAATGCCCTCTTGGTCATTTTACCCTCTAAACAGGGTTCACAAGTTGGAAATGGTTCGACTTGGAATGATTCCAAGGATCCGTCTTTCACCAATCTCTCTATCCACTTTAGATTAATATGACCTAGTCTAAGATGCCATAGAAGTGTTTCGTTCATCTCCGAAGAACGCTTTCTTTTATTACTCGAAATAATCGATGTGTTATTAGATTCAATTTTGTGAGTGGTGTGCCCAAATAATGGTATAAAGATCATCCATTAAAGTTCCGGAACGGATAAACTCATCGTTTCAAGCAATAATAACATCCTTATTAAAAGAAACTGAGTATCTATTCAAACAGTTTAGAAACTGAAGGTTGAGTTCTTTCCAAACTAGGAACATGAGGAACGTCTCTCAAGACCATAACTTTATCTTCACAAGATAGGCGCACTTCTCCCACTGCTTCAGCTGCCACTCTCGTAGCATTGCCCGATGTGATGGGGATCTCACTTCCGTTAAGTCATCGGGTTAGCTTAAACCTATGAAACAAATGTGATCAGTAGCTCTCGTATCCACTATCCATGAATAGACAGCATACGCCACTTCACAAGTTTCGACGACTAAGGTGTGTGAATTACCTAACTTTCCTAGCCTATTAGGCTTGGAACAGGCAGACCTCCATTGTCCTCTCTCACCGCAACTAAAACACTTCCCCTTCGATGCTTGCCTTTGCATTTGCCTTTCGCAACAATTGGATTTCTTGGATCCGGCCTTTGGTTCTCTTCCTCTTTTTCCCTCCCTCGGTACCAAAAGAGGTAGACGAACCATTAGCCACCATAGCACTAGACTGGTGCTCCATTATCACCTCCACCGAAACTAAAGCTTGCAAGAGCTCGGGCAAACGACTTGTCCGTTCATTCATCTGACAGTTCAGATGAAACTACTCAAAGCTTCTCGGTAGGGAATGGTATATGAAATCAATCAAAATCCGCACCAAGTACTTCCAACTTGTTAAGGTATGCCATTATCTCGAGAACGTGCTCCCTCACGGGCGTTCCTTCCACCATTTCCAACTTGACCGAGTCATGTTTGGTGAACTGATTAGTCATGGGATTCTGATGTGAAAACATCTCTTCAAGGTGTTCCATGATTTCAACAGCGGATACAATGTCTTCATGAACGCGCCTCAAATCCTCAGACAGATATGTCAAGATGATGCACTTCATTCATTGTCACGCTTCCGATCATAAACTGCCTCTTCCCATTGCTTGACTTATCATTAGGCTTGTCGGGTATATTAACATAAATAACCCAATTGTGTTTTCGTGCAGTAAGGACAAATTTAAAAAAAACATTTCCAATCAATATAATTTTCTCCAAAAGGTTTATTAACTTTAAGTATATTAAACAGTGGATTAAAAGGTTGCGACATGATGAAATGAGAATAAAACATACATTCATATCAATATCTAGAAAAATATGAAATTATCACATAATTCGATCACATCAATTATATTGAAACCTTAAAACAATATAATCATGCATCAGCCAACATCTCGAAACAATTTAAATGCGCCACGAGGGGTGGTCTATACATTTAAATACATTCAAGCGGATCACAAACTTAAAAGTTACAAATCCTTAATTCAAAATTAATAGTTGACTCCCACTTTGACCACATAGAAATTGACAGGGACTCCGAGGGGAGTAAGTTAATATCAATTTTCTATGCCTAAGTAATAACCATAATTAAATACAGGATTATTATTTCGCTTTGAGCAAGCCACTCGTGGTGAGGGTCAATACCGCCACTAGTAATAATCCACAATCATCCTTTCGGAATTTATTCATGTGAAATCCGTTCTTTTGGCCGATCCGAGGGGGAAATGTATTCCAAAAGAACTTCACAAATAAATAAATTATGGAGGCCAAAATAATCCAATTTTAATATCCGGAATAAAATTGCGATTATAAAAACATACTTAGTAATTTTCGAAAGTAAGGTTTTTCTTGGACAATTAAATTCATGCAAACACATATTAACAAATAATAATAAGTGCACGAAATAAAACATCCATCAAAACAAAATTAAACACATTGGAGCACTCAAATCCAATTGTCACGGTTTAATTTCTTCACGTCTTGATGCGAAAAATCGTCCTTGTTGCTTTCCGACGTTCGTCTCGACGTGCTCCCACTCGAACAACAACACTTCTTCAAAAACAGCATTGTTTGGGGTTCGGGACGACGTTTAAAATCACACGCAAAAAAAACACGAACCGAAAAAATTCCACGGCCTGAGAAACAGCGCGCGTCGGCCCACGAAGTGGGCCCGCGCGCTTCCCGGCCTGAGAAGCGCTGGAAAACTGCCCGAGGCGCACCGAAGCGCAGCCCCGAGGCGCACCCGAGGCGCTGCACGGAGGTGCGCCGAGGCGCCGCCCGGGGCGCCCCGAGGCACTGCAGGCCCTCGTCGAGGCGCGCGGCGCCGTGCACCCCCGTGCGCCGTTTTTTCGCCGTTCGTCCTCGTTTTCTTCACCCCTTGCATGATTTTACCTCCATACACGCGCCACGCTTGTATGCGTCGTCCGGGTACGCCGTTTTTAATTCTTCGTTCTTCATCACGATCCGGTTACAATTTATTTTTACAAAAAAAAAATAAATACTAGATCTAGACTAGTCTATTACAATGATCGAATCAAAATAAAAACAACTAATCTACTCGTGGATTTTCTCACGAGAAAAATGAATTCGAACAAATCGAATTAAAAACAATTAATTTACACGCATGAAATTAACAACATTAAAACCATGACAATTGGATATCTGCAAAAAAGATCTAACAATTCAATTTAATGTTCAACAATTTAAATTCCAATTTAAAATTCAGAGCCCGAAACCGTGGCTCTGATACCAGTTGTTGGGAAAATAGGGGTGCCCGGAATCTATTCGGGATGAATTTTAAATACAAATTTAAATACAATTATTACTAGCATGAATTAATCCTAATTAATTCAAATAATAATTCCAACAACTAATTATCATCATGCATGTTAAATTAATTTCACATATTTAACTAGGCGGAATTAAACAAGTAAATATGCGATTAACGTACCTCTCGTAGTATTGGCCTTTGGATATACGGGACACTTGTAATCTCGCTCTATCAACCCAAAGCCTTCTCAAGTATTTCCCTTTTCACCTCATTTGATCGTCGGTGGGAGACGCTTTCAAGCAATTTAATAAACTAAGGAAAAAGAAAAATATCTATGCTTCTTGATTTTTCCAACACATGGAATTATGTACTTGAGGATGAAATAATCATCCCCTATTTATAATATGTGGGGGCCGAATTTTTGTGATATTTGGGCTTGGAAAAAAATCTTTTCTTAGGCTCTAAGAAATCTTGAATATATCTCATATATTCTTTTCTCCAAAATAAAATATTCCACAAAAATCTCACCCTACATATTTAGGGGGCTAATTTTCGAAAATTCTATGAAGAAGAATCCAAGATTTGGATCTTCTTGAATATATGAGATAATCTTGTATTTCAAGAATACTTATCCTCCATAATATCTTTCCAAGAAAATCAACAAAATCTAATCTCCTCCAATAACCAAATTTTCGAAAAAAATAAAGGAAAAATCAGCAAAATTATTTTCTTTTTATTTTAATCACCTTATCATTATTGGGCTACTTAATGGGCTACTTGAGGGGCCTTAAGGAGAATTAAGATTGGACCTCCTAATGGACTTCTGAATTTCAATATTGAGCCCCAATATAATTCAATCCATTAATATTAATTATTACCACTAATAAATTAATATTGCACTATCCATCTTAATCCATATTACGATAATATGGGCTCCCGGTTATTATTTCCCGCGTTTAAGATTATCAAGTCCATTAATTAATTAAGCTTCTGAATAGCTCTAAATTAATTAACATCTTTCACCTTGGAGTAAAGACAGCTCAACATTATTATTCGTATCGAAGAAACTAATTCTTCACTTGCAAGATTTGGTACAATAAAACTTCTGAGCCCACCAAGGGGACTAATCACACGAGCCGTACTCGTACGCGTTTCTCCGTATTAAATCTTAGCAACCGTCGTATGATTAATATTACTGCCCAAGACACAAAGTTCGAAGTCGCAATGATTCTCACCCAACATGAATCAAAGCAGTAACCATTAAGCACACACGGTCCTATTTAAGTGACGGAGATTAAGAAATCAACAGCCACTGAGGTCTAATTCTTCACCTTTCAGAACAGAAGAATTTATCCTCGCTGTAGGACCTCTTCAACACATACTAAATGTGCTAGTGCAATCTCTTAGTCAAGACAGACTAATCTGAGCCTTACACATCGACCTTTCACGGCGGATTGTTCAATTCCACCTAGGTCGTGAAAATGTACGTTTAGTTACAAGTAAACTGTTAATGTCGTCTTCCGTGATCGGGTATCACCACATTAACTACAATGTAACACGTACTACATATTGAACGGTTTGCAATAGAAATTCAACATTCAATCATAACTAAAGCAAATGCGATAAAAGAATTATTCTCATAAAACGAGTGTTTGATACACGAGTTATACAAAGTAAAAGCATACTTTCACGTATAACTCCAACAGGTACCAGATCAACCTCGAGCAATCTCAATTCCTAAAAAATATTTTGCAAACCCAAGATCTTTGATTGTAAAAACCTTGTGTAAATGCTGCTTGAGAGTAAGAATATCAGTCATGTTGGCCCCAGTAATCAAGACATCATCAACATACACAACAAGAGCTAAGAAATGATCAGAAGTCCCCAAAGTGAACAAGCAATGATCAGCAGACGATTGTTCAAAACCATATCTGAGAAGAGTAGAGCAAAATTTTGTGTTCCATTCCCTATAAGCTTGTTTTAAACCATAGAGGCTCTTTTTCAGTTTACAAACAAGGCCAGGAGGGGCATTATACCCTGGTGGAGGATCCATATAAACTTCATCATTTAAAAAGCCATGTAAGAAGGCATTATTGATATCAAGTTGACATATAGGCCACTGTTTAGCTGTAGTTAAGGCAATAAGTATCCTCACTGTAACGGGCTTAGTAACAGGGGAAAAACACTCCTCATAATCTATCCCATATTGTTGGTTGTAACCCTTAGCAACGAGTCTTGCTTTATACCTATCAACAGTGCCATCCGGATGAAGTTTCAACTTAAAAACCCACTTACAACCAATAGGGGTCTTATTTGCTGGTAAGGGAACTAAATCCCAAGTTTCATTTACATCCAAAGCATGTAATTCTTGCTGCATAGCTTCTTCCCATAGAGGATTACCCACAACTTGATAGTAAGAGTGTGGTTCCTTGGTACTAGACACATTTGCAAGAAAAGCAATATATGGAGGGGTAAAGGAGAAGGAATACTTACTGGAAAGAGATGGAAATGATGTTGAATGTGTGGATGTGTCTGAGGGAAGGCCATCTGTGGTCAGCAAGCTAGGAACTCCTGTTAGAACAAAATCCTCAAGCCAAGAAGGTTTATGGATGCATCTGGTTGATCTGCGGATAGGGTGAACAATAGGTGTATCAGGTGATTGTGAGAAAAGAGGAGTATTAGGATCAGGAATAGGTGGAATAGAAGGATCAGGTTCAGGAATATCAGGTTCATGAGTGAAAGATTCATCAACATCATCAGGAAAGAATGTGAATAGAGGAGTATCAGAATGAGGTGTATTTGGTGTAGTATGAAAGGGGAATAGGTGTTCATAGAACCTAACATCTCTGGAACTAGAGATGGAGTGGGAAGAAAGATCATATAATCTATAAGCCTTTTGAGTGGACATGTAGCCTAGCAAGGCACATTTTGTGGCTCGGGGTGAAAACTTTGTTTTATGTGGAGTAGTAATGGTGGCAAAACATAGACAGCCAAAAGTTCTGAGATGTGTGTAATCTGGAGGCTTTTTGTACAGCAATTCATAAGGGGTTTGCCAGGAAATAATGGAATTAGGGATGAGATTTATCAAGTGAGTGGTTGTTAGAATTGAGTAAGGCCAGAATTTTATAGGAAGTTTGGAATCAATCATCAAGGATCTGGCAATATTCAATGTGTGTCTGTGTTTTCTTTCCACTACACCATTCTGCTGGGGTGTATGAGCACAACTAGTTTGATGAAAAATGCCAAGAGAAGAGAATAGTTTTTGTGTATCTTTGCATAAGAATTCTGAACCATTGTCAGATCTTATAGTCTTGACATGAGAGGTAAATTGATTAGATATCATTTTGAGAAAGGATGTAAGAACAGTGACTGTATCAGATTTATGCTTCATGAGAAAAGTCCAGGTTGATCTTGTATAATCATCAACAATGGTAAAAAAATAGGGAGTATTTGTGAGTGAAGGTTGGGTGTAAGGTCCTCCATATATCAATATGCAGAAGATCAAAAGCAGTTGTAGTAGTAATTTGACTTGTGCTGAAAGAGAGTCTAGTTTGTTTGGCAGGATGACAAGTAGAACAAGGTATGGAACCTGGAACAAATGTTTTATTCATATTGTGATAGAAGCATAAGTGCTTGAGTACATCAAGGGGAGTATGACCTAATCTCTTATGCCATACATCAAGAGAACTGCAAGCAATAGCAGAATTAACAAAAGTATGAGACAAAACAGATGAGATATCAGATATAGGCTTGAGTACAAAGAGTTTTCCAACTAGCTGTCCCACACCAATGACCTTCTTACTCAGTTGGTCCTGTAGTTCACATTTAGAAGCATGGAAAATACACTTGAGGTTAGATTGGGAAAGTAATTGTGATATGGAAAGAAGGTTATACTTGAAACTTGGAACATATAATACATCAAGGAGTGTAATGGATGGTGTGATAGTTATATGACCAGAAAAGGTAACTGTGATAGTACTTGCATTGGGTAAGAAAACTGAGATAGGTTCTGGTAAAGGTTTCAAACCTGAGGTGAATAATGATTTATCAAAGGTCATGTGTCTGCTAGCACCTGTGTCTAGTATCCAATTATCACATTTCAAACTATCAAGAGAAGATAAGCTGTAATGAGAAGTACCTGCAAAGTCCACTAAGTTTGCATTGCTTGTGGTTTGAGGAGGTTTAGCAAAGTATTTTTGCAAGCTCAAGCTGTATAATCTGAGAGATATCCCCAGTAGACTCAGAAGATGTGCTCATTGCAGAACCTGTGTGCACTCCAGTATAGTTAGCAAGTACTTTCTTCTGTCCTTTGAGTTTATCATACCACTCCGGGTAACCATGTAGTTTGAAACATTGAGATGCTTCATGCCTTTTCCCTCCACAATGAGTACAAACCAGTTTATCTTTGTCCTCCTTAGATCTGAAGGATTGAGAAGTGGAGTATGACTTGTTGCTCCATGAATTAGATACACCTTTTCCTGATTTAGCCTTGCTAAACAGCACATGAGCATCCTCAGTAGCATCAATTTGTTTATGTTGTTCAATACGTTGAATGGTAGAAAAAGCTTTGTGAACTGTAGGTAAAGGATCCATCATAAGGAGTTGATTCCTAGCTGCTTCATACTCAGTACTTAATCCCATAAGAAACTGGACAAGTCAATTATTCATCTCTTTTTCACCAATTTGCTTTTCAATCTGGCAAATGCAATTGCCACAAGTACATCCTTGGATGCTGGAGAAATCATCAAGTTCATCCCATAGTTTCTTCATCTTACCAAAATAAACTTGAAGAGAATCATGTCCTTGCTTTAGATTGTAAACACTTTGTTGCAACTGAAATAACTTGGTGCCATTTGCAACACCAAAGCACTCTCATATAGTGAGCCAAAGTAAGCGGGCAGACTTACAAGATATGAAGGATTCCACCAGGTCTTTGGACATCGCACCTATAATCCATGAAGAAACCATGCAATCAACTCGTTTCCAGGTGAAATATTCATCAGAAGATCGATCCGCTGGAGCAACAATCGAACCATCAATGTAGCCTAATTTTGTTTTCGCACCTAGAGCAAGGTAGACGGCTTTACTCCAGAGAACAAATTTGTGTTCAGTAAGAGTAATAGAGATAAGCTTCATGTCAGGAGAATCATTATTGTGAAGATGAGCAGGATCATTGGAAGAAGATGGTGAATCAGAGGCAGATGAATTCAAAGCAGGTCAGGCAGAAGGATCACGTCGGATCGCCATAGCGTCTAAAAAAATCAAGTGGCCCTAGATACCATGTAGAAGTTGGGAAACATATATGAAAAGTAAGCAAAGAAAAGGAGAAGAATCGTATTATTCATTATCAAATGTACAAGAGAGATTGCATCCTTATTTATAGATGTACTGGAGTATTGCTCAAGCTAACAAAGTAACCGCCTAACAACTTAACTAACTTGACAGCTGGTGTGTGCATGATGGAGTAACTAACTTGCTGTTGCTAACTAACTAACAGAATATGTATGCATGCATATAATGCATGTATGCATGTGCGTGATATATTGAACATACACCAATATACTTGCAATTCATGAACATTTTTATTAATATAAAAATTTATTTTACTTGAGTAATTTACATAACATGAAATTTATACATTGGAGTTATGCTATATTATATATATAATATTGAAGTATAAGTTCACTTTTTCGTTCCTTACAAGAACATTCACTATCACAATAATATGGGCGATGTCATAGTTATACAAGTGATCTTGAAGACTCTTTTTATACAAGAGGTTAAGAAAGAAAAGAAAAAAAATTCTAAGCATTTCGCAATACATGGTGTATTTTAATTTTGGTATGATATAGTATTGCACCAGAGTTTCCTTGTGAAGACAATCAAATATGCAAATTAAATTGATAACTTTAGACTAAGTCGTATCAATAAATATCGTATTTGGTTTGTATAAACTAGGGTGAGTGTTCAGTTAGTTTGGTTTGTAACACTGTTTTCAAGTAAGTTTTTGACAACTTTACTTTACGTTGTTAATTCGGTTCGTTGAGATGCCAATATTGTGGTGCATCATCTTGCTAGGAATTTTCCTAGTCTCTTTTGTTGGGTCGAGTCCAGTCATTTGTGGAAAGTTTTCCTAATATTTCATGCATATTGAAAGAGTCTTTTTATTTAAAAATAATAATAACAAGCTGAAGAAATCTTAGAGGATTTGTCGATTAAAGGTTCCATTCATTGATTAAAAGAAAGTCTTTCAAGTGAGAGTGCAAAGTTAAAAATAGGAACTTGTATTTGCATTACTTTTCTATTGTGTTAGTGGATTTGTCTTTCTGTATGAAAATTTTAAAGGGTAGCAAACAACAAGATGAAAGGTAATTGATAAGTAAAAAGTAAAAACATGACAAAAGGTAAAAAAGAAATTGAAAGAAAAACAAGCTGAAAAAATAACTGTGACTTTTTCAATATGTTTGATTAAATTTGACCTTGGGGTTTGTCTAAAGAAAGTTGGGGTTTAAATAGTCCCACCCTTAACTTCATTGCCAACACATCCACCTAAGTTTTGCGATATTTGTACTTTTGCAACCTAAGACCTTCGTTTCATCCATGCATGAGTTTCCCAGGAAAAATGTTATAAGTCGAAAAAATTCTATTACAATCTGGTAAATAATCCCAGTCATTTTGTGGTCAGTAGTTTAAAGAAAGAAATGAATGAAATAAAGAAGATTCAGAAACACTAGACAGAGGCTAGATAAATCATAATCCTCCACCCCTTTTTCTGTGGTCTATCATCAATTGTTCATTGGTTGCACAAACATCAACATGGACACACTTTACACCCCTGCCTATGTAGATTGCTGAATTGCCACTAAAGGTAAGGCCAGCACAACATCTACATGGTCGCTCATCTTCTACCTCTAGATCCTGTCACACACATGATTAGGAACATTAACAGCATTAAATTAAGGGATAATAACAAATATTACCCTTAAGAATTAGCTTAATCAATCAAAATATATATACGCCCTCCGTCCAACAAAGATAGACTCGTGCTTTTTCTTACAGATTATGAAATTGAAGTTATTATAGTCGGAACATAAAAATAAAAAAAAATTGCTTTACCGTTTTACCCTTATTAATTTTCACCATTGTTCCAATAAGTAAATTATTGAACATGGTTCCTGTTAATCACCATTGAAGATGAAATATGATGGTGAATGGCTGATTTCAAAATAAGATAATGCATTGATTTGAAAATAACAAGATACATTAAGGGGGCGCTTGGTTAAGAACACTTCAATGGTAATGAGAATGAAAATTTGTTTTCCATCTATGCCCCTATAATAAAAATGATATATTGAGGGAAGGATTATTCCAATGGTAGTTGCATTGCTAGTGGCATGCCTAATTTTGGAATATAAGTGGATAACAAAAGTGTGTTGGTGGTTGTTGGTGGAGGAATAAGGGAGTGATTGAGGAGAATGATTGTAGGAAAAAAAAAGGGTAATCAAAATGGAGTATTGATTACTTTATTTAGAAGGAGAGATAATGATTTTATTGTAATGAACCCTCATAATTACACTATTTTTAAACTTATTCCCATTAACATTGAAGAGTGGATAACCAAGCGGCCCCTAAGGCAAAGATGGAAATGAAAAATTAATACTAATATGTTAAATATAGTAATTGGACTATCTTTGTGGGACTGGCAGGAAAAAAAACCATCTTTATGGAACGGAGGGAGTATAAACATGGTGTTGTTTGTAATGCCCCAAATGGTATCCGTAAGAAAATACCCCTTCAAGTAAATATGTTGGTTTGTATACAGTACTTACTACGCTTTGTGTTGCGGCAGAATTTGCTGCCACATTGACAACGGAACGCCTTAATGGGGTGTTCATGGTCATTAAAATCAATGCCGTAATCCTGTTAGCAAAAGAACTTCTTTAAGCAGAAATATACTGAACAGTGGTAAAGGAGTCAAACTTATCATACTGTAATATAAATATTACTAAACAATACAGGTTCTACTTCATCACCATTGTTTAAGGTATATGCTTCTTTAAGTTTTACCTTTTAATCCTACTGCTTTTAATTGACAGAATGCATATTTTTAATCATATATTGCAGGAATAGCTACCTTGAACAAGCACATACTGTTCAGAAGAGACTCCAGATTATATGTATACCATTATATTATCTTCCCCGGTATAGCATAAGTCAGCTGAAAGTTGGACTGCACTTGAATGAAATTAAAGTGCAGGGTGACTAGAGCTAAGGGAAAAATGAGCAAATCACAAAATTTATCATGAGATTTGACCTATTTACCAAAAATACAATTAAGTGAGTTAAATTATATATACTCCCGTTGACATTTGTTTCTATTTTAAAAATGGACACTACATAGGGGAATACTTGTAAGTTGAATATATATCATTGGAGGGTACATGTAGTACCTCAAAAGGGATCTGTAATTACATAATACAATAGAATTTTATGTGAAAAAATCAGGCCTAAACAAGTTCTTTATAATTTTCCTCAGAAAAGCATACGACTATTCCATGTTCAAGAGGCTTCCAGACCAGAGATACTATTTCCAAACATACAAGTATTTCTTATTACCTAGCATATTCATCAATTACATGGCATTTTCAAGGCATGCGTCTGTAGCACCAAAACAAGCAATTTTGACAATGATTTCAGGAAACAAATCTTAATCCGACTTACCCAAGTGAGTTCTTCCATTGCTTTCACTTTTCTAGTGGTGAAGAAAGCAAGCTAAGAAAAAAACATCCGATTAGATGTTGTGCGTAAACTTGAATCAGGCAACATATAGAGTGAAAATGGACAAGATAGAGTATGTAGCAAATTGTAGGTGATTCCATACATGATAATAGTGGTGGTCCGGAGTCTCCACTTCCACAGGTATCTCCACTAAGTTTGAATCATGACATCTGGCACGGTTACAGAAGATGGACAAAGAATGTTAAGAATATCTGCAATTGCAATAAGAACAAGACTACGATAAAGATAATCTTCCTTGATCAGTTAAGGGGAGTTGAGAGATCAAATTCATTTTCAGTAGGTGGCTTACCAATTGTGTAAACGCAACTTTGTTGACAAAGCAATGCACACAAGCACCAGCATGGGCCAGCAAAGGAAGCTAACGGTTGAATTATAATATTTTCAAGGGACAGTTAAATAAACTGACACACTTCATATTATTGACTTATTCGTAGTTGGTCCTTTTAATTTAACTTTTTGAATAAACTGCCTATGAGTTTTATTGCTTAGGTTTGAGAGTATTTATGTTGCTTTGTTTTTCTTAGTGAGAGCATCTTTAGGATCACTGTGTATTGAATGGCTTCGGCTTTGGACGGGATTTATCCAGATGTTTTTCCTTTTTTTTTTTCCGGAGTTTATATTATTTATTTTATTTACTTGTGTGTGTGCACTTCTCGCCTCTAACAAATAATCCCTCCTCGCGCAAAACAGCCTTGTCTTCAACGCTGAAGTGAACTGAACAAATAATCCCTCCTCGTTCAAAACAGCCTTGTCTTCAACGCTGAAGTCAACTGAACCTCATCCACCCGTGTACTGCTCCATCATAGGGAAATCTGATTCTTCGGGGTCGTCTTCAGCCTCCTCATCCAGGAGAACCATGACCCTCAACAACTTACTAGCACAAGCATCGCGACACTTAAAGCATAACCCCATTGAACGGAGATCGAGATACTCAGCTTGGGACAATTGTCGAGTCACACGGGAGCGTAAAGCTGCCGAAGACCCCAGCGATTTAGACACCGAGCGCCCCCCCCCTCCCCCCCCCCCCCCCCCCCCCTCACAAAACACAAAGGGCCCTGACCAGCAGCCCAAGAACTTAGGGTGTGGGTTCCCCCAGATTGCAGTAGCCCCCTGTTGTGGAGGGGTCCCGTCTCCAATGCTATTCCATCCCTGGAGGAAGGATTCTTGCCCTTGAAACAGGGAAATTCCAACATTTTGGGCGCTCAAATCTGCGGGGTGTGAACCAGGTCGCCAAATGCCACATATGGCTGATGTGCGGCTACCTATGATGATGTCCCCTCCTGCACAGGACCCTTGACGCGGTCACGCGGGCCATCTGGCGAACAAGGGCCTGCAGTTCTTCAAATTCCTTGCACAGATCTGAGACTTCCTCACGAATCGCCTCCACTTTCTTCTCTAACTTTTCGACTCCCTTCTCTAACGTCTCCACGAAAAAACTCCATTCGTGTTACAGTCATAAACACATTCGGCACGGTCGGACCAATTTGTTAGAGGCAAGGAAATGCACACACATGTAGTTGGGCAAACTTTTTAAGAAAAGTTGCTGAAAAGTGGCTTTTTAAGGGTTTTATTTGTATATAAAAATGATATTGTGAGGGGGTATTGTTTCTATTTTAGGGGTGTGAAGATTATTGTGGGACGGGGTAAAAAGGAAAGTGTGAAGTTTATTGTGGAACGGAGGGAGTATAAACTGCGGAGAAAAACTCGGGATAAATTCCGTACCAAGCCGAAGCTGTTCAATACTCAATGATCCTAAAAAAGTAACCCAATAAGAAAAGAAAAGCAAAGCAATTTAAGTAGACTCTTAAACCTAGGCCCTAACTTAAGTCTTAAGCAATAAAGCTCAATGGCAATGTATTCAGAACTTAAATTAAAAGACCCAATTATAATTATAATAATACTAATAAGACAATAATATGAAGTGGATCAAATATCACCCCTGAGATTTAGCCTAATTACCACAAAAAGAAAAAAGAAAAATCTATCTCTTCAAACTTGCATTAGGGTTGGCAATTCGTGTTTTCGTGTCAACACGATAAGAATCTGAGCTAACACGATACAGACACAAAAAAATTCGTGTCAATAGGCATAGCACAATACGAAAAACATCCATATAATATTACATGTTACACGATATGACGTGATTAGAAAAAAATACAAAATCTCCAACAAAACTACAAAATATCAAGTAATATATACAATCAAAAAAATTTAGTGAATTTAACGGGTTGACACGAACATGACACGGCACAAAAACTTTGTGTCCTTATCATGTCCATAAGAACACAATAAGCATAAACACTAACACGAAATTTTTAAGACTAACACAAAAGAATTTAACACTAACACAGAATTTTCGTGTCAATTTGGGGTTGTGTTATCGTGTTGTATCCAGAATTGCTACCCCTCTTGCATATACCACCCTTAGGCATTTGCTTACTTGTTAGAGGCACGCCTCAAGCGCAGAGAGCTCCAGGTTTAGTGCCTTATCAAGACAGAGATGAATGTAGTGCGTGAGGCGTGCACCTCTCTGTGCCTTCCTCAACATTTATGAGCCCCGAGACGCCCTCTACATTCTTCCCGAAGCAAAACATGTTTTTGGTATAGTTTTCAAGATGTTGATTCTTAAGAAAGAATGATTCTACTTAAGTTCATAACAACTGGACCCCTTAATCATGGAATATATAATTTTTCAATATGACTAATTCTTAGGAGAGAATAAATTTATTTAGGCATAATTCATCAAAAGTCCCTATACTATCAACTTTTATTTCGATAAGTTCCTTTATTATATTTCAATTTTAAAAAGCCTTTAAGTACCAAAATTTTACTTCATGTGCTCCCTCAAGACGAAGATTGAAAGATTATTATGATTATGGTCCCGTTATATCATATACACGAAAGTTTTATTTAATCTTAATTATATACAAAAGTATTTTTCGCATGTCGTTTGAGGTACCCATCACCTGAAGTATTGAGGTTAAAATGACATGCATAAAATACATTTGGACATTAATAAAATTAATGTAATCATTATTTAACGAGACCATTAAGATAAATCGAATAAATTCGTCTCGAGGGAGCTCGCTCGTTAAATAAAAATTTAATACTTGAAGTGTTCTCTAAAATAAAAAATAGCTTAAGTACCTAACAAAACAAAAATTGATAGGTTAATGATCTGTAGATGCATTACGCCTTTTTTTTCTGCAAGTCAACTAAATCCCTTCAACTATGGGATGACCAATTATAAGGGAATTTTAACTAGATCCTTTCAGCACATGGTACACAATTATAAGACAAATTTGACTAGTAAATGTATCATTCTTGGATTGTATAAGAGAAATAATGAGAACATAAATCATTTCGAATCTTTCACTTTCTGAAACTCTATGGTTCCTATATTCTTTAGTTTATGCTATGTTTACAGAGTAGATGCTTATCCTATATGTATAAACAAAAGTATTTTTTCTTACTTGTGCTCATGTTCGAGAAGTGAGCCTCGTTGTGCCTTTCGCCCCTAACAATTATGGGCTTTTGATTGTAATACCTCAAGGGGAAACTTGTAATTTCAAAACATATCAAAGAACCTCAAGTATATATTTATAATATACCCTTAGTTTCAGGATGCTAGTATTCGATCTCATCATATATGAAAACAGGTACGCAGCAAGCCCCAACTATTTCCATGATAAGAAACCAATGTAATGCACCAAAAACATTTTTCATATAAATGAACTTACTTGTGATTAATAAACCTTGCTACATTTCCATAATATGTAGCATCTAAACAAAGAGCTTCTTCATCTTTTAGCACTCCTTCCGCACACCAATCAGCATCAAGAAGCACAGGGTATGATCGTTTCTCCCCTTCTGGACTCCTCAAAACACGTTCAAAAAGCTCTGTGTTGGTCAAAACTTCTCCAACATACTCGCACACAAATGCACCCTTTGGCAAGTCTTCAAGGGTGCGTAGACCCCAACCTTTTTTTCGAGTCATAAACACCTAATGACACATAATAAGGGGAAACAAAGTGAGCATTACTTACTCCACTATATAATAGGACGGTGCAGATATCAACTACTGAGGTACTACCTGTAATTTGCGCGTAATTCCTCGCTGTACCACTCGATTGCCACATTGTTTGTTGCAGCCACATTTTCTCCAACATTCTTTTATAAACTTCCTTACCAGATGCCCTTGACACGGTTCAATGACATCCCCACACTTTGATCTTTCCAGAGGACATTCTTTGCAGAAATACTGACAATGTCTTTCTGGATTTCGATTCATGGAAATACTCTCATTAAGAAGTTCCTCCTTAACAAGGCCATCTGCAGTGTATGCATATTCGCCTCCAGTTTCATATGAACATGCACAAGGTATGGACGATAACAGACAATCTCCAGAACAAGAATTACAACAATTATCATCTCCAGTACGTGCCAAAGAGACATTCATGTATGCATTTTGAAACACTGAATTTTGGGGAATGTAGCAAAAAGATGGAGGTGGTTCATCATTGACCTCATTCACCAGTGTAATTACAACGTTTTCATGCCCCTTGGCAATGTCAACAACATCCTGGAGTGACCTGGTAGGCTGCTGAATAGTCTCCAGGCTCAGACCATTCATTTCTTCAGCACAGTTTTCTTGGATTTCTCTGTTTATCACAGTTTCATCGATGGCACGTGACCCGCCCAGCTGTGGCCTACCATTTATGCCATTGCCAGGCGGAGAAGGTAATGTAGATTTGGGCTGTGTTAACTTGGTACCAGATTGCAAGTGCCTAGAGTCTTTAGCATCTATTACAGAGAATTTGCTCATTGAATTAATGGTTGGAGGTAATTCCATGAGAAACCGTTCGCATATTTCACCCATAAGACTCGCAATTGAAATTTTTGGCTCCAAACTTTTGGGTGCTTTGAGATACTTATCCTCAACAGATTTTAGAACAGCCGCAAGAGTAGGCGCATGAATACGAGGTATTCCCGGAACAAAATTATAGCTCAAAGAGATTTTCACCTCTCCAGAAGCTGAGGAAGCAATCTCTAGACTAGAAGAGCATTCACTTGAGACTCTTATATCCAGCTCAGCATTGTCCCTTGATTCTTTAAAAGTTGCAGTGCCCTCAGCTGTTTCTTTTTCAGTAACAGATTGTAATGCTACAGCTTCATGAGTATGATTTTCTCTAAGCAGACAATTTTGATTTAATGGATGTCCTCCATTTGATGTAACTGTAATTTATGAATTCGGATTTTGAGAATAATATCAGATAAAAAACTCTTCAACAGAGAACCATATACTGTAGGAGATAACAAATAAGTTGAATCGTATATTTGTCATTGTCGTGCTTGACGAGATGTCTACTGCCAATACAGCTAGAATTCTTAACTGCGACCCATTGCAGGACCTCAATGGCATGAACTAAAGTTTCATGATTAGAACATACCACGATTTTAACTAATAAATAAAAAATGTAAAAGTCCAAGTAGCATATTATAATCAGCTTGCATAACAAGTGACTCCTAACCTAATTCATTGAGATCAGAATATATTTGTGCCTATAGTGGCAAAACTAGGGGAAGCAAGGGAAACCAGGGACTTCCGGCCACGAGAAAAACAAGAGATTTCAGGTATCCAGGTTTTCTCCAAGACAAACCAACACATGGATAAAAATGTTAATAATATACAGCTACAAGTAGATCTTAAATCTCAGGTTATGATGTAATTAATGGCACTCACTCAATCTAAGAAGAGAAATGTCTGAGCATCCTAATAGTGTCGCAGCTGGAATAAGAAAGGCATACCTGTACTAATGATGATTGGCTCATCTTTATGTTTAATTCGAGCATGAGTTGCAGCCTTATTCTTTTTGGATGACGGAAGGATGTTATGCTCAACAGTAAGATCTTTAAGTGGTACAACATGGGATGGACTCTTGGTAACTGGCTTCTTCTCCCTAGATGGAATTTGAAGAGAGGCAACTCCTTTACCTCTGTCTCTGAGCTTCATCGTGTGACCGTATTCACTACTTAATTGGGTACTTTTCTGACTTCTGTTAACGCTACTCTGGCTGGGATTATCACTCTCATCATCATCGAGCACCAAAGACTTGGAAGAAATAGGTTGCTTTCCAGGTGCCAGGCGAGTGACTGCTTGTGCCTTGGTCGTTGTTGTTTGGACATCGTCCTGAGGTGACTCCGCTATGCCTTCTGGATCATTTAGTTTCCCCGGAGGGGATTCAGATAGTTCTTCTATAGGCCTGACAAGTGGAGTTCTGCGCATGCTGGCATTACAATTATTTGAGGGAGCTTCACCATCTTGTGGTTGACGCAACCTTTTCAGAGGCCTTTCAGGCTCTTCAGTTGCCTGAGCTTCTTCCTCCAAATAGTCATCTGCCTACTTAGGAGAATTAAGCCATTACATAACTTTGGAAAAAATAAAGATTACTAGATAAAAATATATAATATATCCATCATGCAAAATAAACAATGACATTTATATAGCCCATCAATTTGAGTAAAATGACAATATTGATTATAAGTATAACTTAACTAAAATTAAGAGATTGGATGACTAAATACAAGGACTTGTCTCTGCCACTAATTGCACTATGAGGACCAAACCTTCAATTTTTGCAGGGCAGGTACCGAACTTTCAAATTGTTGCAAAATAAGGACCTCGGACAAATTCGCAGGCAAAACAGAAAGCAAAAAGGACCTTGTGAACTTGACAGAAATACCCCCTGTTTTGCCTGTGAATTTGCCCGAGGTCCTTTTTTCACAACAATTTGAAAGTTCGGTACCTGCCTTGCTAAAGTCTAAAGTTCGCTTCTTGAAGTGCAATTAGTGGCAAAGATAAGTTCTACATTTGCAATTTGTCCTAAATAATATTAGGGAGCAGAACATACTTCATTATTTGCATTCTTCTGTGAATGCTTCTCCGCCTGAAAGATAATAATGTATGAATGAATATTCCAGTTTGACTAAAATTACTTCAAAAATAAAGATGAGCAGAACCAGTTATACAAAGTAATATGAAGAAGTCAAATATGGAAAAGTAAAATGGAGCAGGAAAAACTAGCAAATAAGAGAGGGCATCCATGTATCAGCCCACACACACTTACTTCTAATTCACATCTATCAAATATAGCATCAGCAAGAACTCTATAGTTCTGTTCTTCAATAAGCGCCCAGTTTTTATCAAACAAAGTCATCAAACTCTTCAGTACTGGTTTCACCTTATCTTCTTTGATCCCAATAGCCCTCATTGCACGATAGGCATTTGCAATTCTAGTTTTATTGTCCTTGTTGCTCATAGTAACAGACTATATGTCATAAATCAAACCTTGTAACAAACCTGAAATTCTTAATATCGTTAGCAAGTAGAACAGTTTTAGAAGCAGAAAATAGTAGATCTGCTGAAGTTGCAAACAGTAAGGAAAATCATCGACTAGCCTAATATCATGTACTCCTTCTAGCCCACTATAAGTTTCTCACTTTCCATTTTTGGACATTCCACAATAAGTTTATTCTTCCATAAAAGGAAAAACAACACTCCATATATTGATAAGCAAATTTTTTCTTAAACAAATACTACTTTTCACAACTTCTCATTAACTTTATACAAAAGTCAGCATGTGGTCCACCATATATTAATAAACAAATACACTTTTTTAAACAAAACAACAAAAAAGTTATGGGAAACATGTAGTGGGATGGAGGGAGTACAATATAGCAAACCAAGAGAAGCATACCAGATCAAATAATTATCACTAGTTCAAGCAGGAAATAAAGCTTGCCTTGCAATATTATCAGCACTTCAACATTGAAAATGATGTTTGATAAAACACTAGCTTAAAGTTACACCTTATGCCAATACTAAGGCTACTACTGTTACGATGTGTGTGGATTTCTATTTTATATAAAATTTAGTATAGCAATAGAAAATTTGGACTAAAAATCTCCTTATGATGATTTTTCTCCTAAGCAAATGTGCTTATAGGATCTTGGGCATTTATCTCTCAATATACAAACTTAGTCCCAAGATATGAGAATACTACATAGCTACATATCACTACACTCACCTTGTTTTTTCAAACTAAAATCCTGATTATAGATTGCAATAAAGAATAAAGTAGAATTCTAAAATATCAATACAAAGAGAAAACAAACTCGATTACTGATTTCAGAAGAAATACAATGATGATCCTTTTTAAATATAACTTTTAGATGTCTCTACATAGATGGTCGTGTTGCTTCATTTTAATCTCACTTGGATAAAGTAGACCATTTGACGATCATAATCAAGTATTTCAAAATCCGTCCTTCCACTAAAGTTAACAACCTTTATTATACAGACCTCTTACACTTAATAGATCTAGTTAAATGCCTAAACAACATTCTTGTGCCTAGTCATATGGATCTACCTTCTCAAGAAGAATTGGAGACTTTTCCAAATCACTTCATTATCCCAAAACAATATTATACAAACTGCAAAATGCATACCTTTCATGGAACCACAATCCAACTCAACATTGAAAAAATAGACCATAAAACCCGCATTAGATTGCAAGTTTATTTGGCAATGCACTTCTTTGTCAAATTTAATGGACATTCCAATCTATCAGTACAACTAAAAATAATGCACTTAATAGCACTCGAAAACAATTCCTGTACAGAGATATAGGCTTGCAATGGTGGCATCTAAACAGCTAATACATGGAGTGGTTCTTTAATACCAAGTTAATTCATACTCTCAAGTCAATTAAAAGAAGAGAAAAATCACTAAAGAAAAGAAGTGAAAGGTTCTGTCTTCTTTTGTGTCTAGTCGAGCCCTTGTCACACTGATCAGACGGGGGCGCTCGTTCTTCCAAACGTCTGAAAAAATATTCTTCCTTATTAAACCAATTGCTCCTAGGGCGACATGAAAATCTTGAATTAAACCCTAAACACCCCCCCCCCCCCCCCCCCCCCCCCCCCCCCCCCGCCCCCCCCAAAAAAAAAAAAAAAACACTGGGGGAAATTGCTTCGAATAAATGTGCAGCCAAGTTCCCAATATAACATAGACAAACACTGATATGTGAAACTAAAAAAATTACACAATATTAAAGTTCGCCGGTTTAAAGAAGAAAATTAAACCAAACAAGAAATGTAGTAGAAAAATTGCGGAAGAAATGCAGGAAATCGACTCGAATTCAGGCCCAAAAGCAAAAGGAGCGCGAATCTTACCAGTTGCCGAAAGCCGCCGGCGTGAATGTGGGAGACAATGGATCTGCGATTAGAAGGGAGAAGAGCTCTTCTGAGCATTATGAGCTGAAACGGGCGGGTATACTCCACGTGCCAGTTTAAGCGTGGAGAAAGCAAATTGTAGTGATGTACATATATAGGGCTTCCCACAAATATATAACGGTGTATGGAGTCTTGGTTTCCAATATTGGATTCTAACTAGTACTCCCACCTATTAAGATAAAGGGTAAGTTTTATCCGAAAATGTTCCCTAATAACATGAAATAGTTTTAGAATATCACTACTTTTATTAGGAGTATCATTAAATCTGTCATCTCACTTCAAGAAAATTATAACTTTCTTGAACTCAAACTAATGATATCTCTGATGAGATTAATGATACTTTAAAATATTTTCATGATTTGCCTAAGATAAATTATTCTGGTCAAAAAAATTTGTTTATTAGTATTAAAAAGTATAAAATTAGGAATTTATTAGTCCATTTTTTATTGAAGATAGTTTAGTTCATTGTTAAATTAATTAATTGCATTGGGTCTTATAGCGTAATAAATTAAATTGGCCTCTAAAATTCAATAAATTAAATTGGATCTCCAAAATCTTATAAATTAAATTGGTTCTCTAAAGCCTAATAAATTAAATTGAGTATCTAAAGTTCAATAAATTCAGACCAGGCCTCTAAAGCCCAGTAGATCAAATCAAATCTTTTTATCCCATTAAATCGACATTGGTCAACCAAAGTGCGCAACATGGCACCATGAAGGAGTAAAGTTTTCTTGTTCTCATCATATAAATATGGGTTTTCATTCAGTCATTCAACATATATTCAAAAGTTCAAGCATTCAAGAGAGCTCAAGCAACTTTAAATTCCTCTGCAACAACACTTGAAGAAGCTTCAAATGCATTCTTCATGGGAGTTCTTCATGAAAGTCGAAGATATTCTTCATTAGAGGCTTTCATCAAACTCTAAAGCTTTCTTCATCAAAGGTCTTCAACAAACTCAAAGGTGTTCTTCATCAAATTCAAAGGAGTTTATCCACAAAGTCTCTAAGATAACGTTTAATTCAAAATAAGGCGTTGAAGCTTAGATTATTCTTATAAGTCCCTAAATCTAAGATCGAATAAGATCAAAGTAAGGATTTCACCCAAAAAATCAGTGAAGTCATAGTCAATTTGAAGAGAAAATCAGAGGAGCAAATTTATGTTGGAGTTATACGTGAAAGTATGCTTTTACTTTGTATAACTCGTGTATCAAACACTCATTTTATGAGAATAATTCTTTTATCACATTTGCTTTAGTTATGATTGAATGTTGAATTTCTATTGCAAACCGTTCAATAAATAATATGTGTTACATAGTAGTTAATGTGGTGATACCCGATCACGGAAGACAACATTAACAGTTTACTTGTAAATAAACGTACATTTTCACGACCTAGGTGGAATTGAACAATCCGCCGTGAAAGGTCGATGTGTAAGGCTCAGATTGGTCTGTCTTGACCAAGAGACTGCACTAGCACATTTAGTATGTGTTGAAGAGGTCCTACAGCGAGGAGAAATTCTTCTGTTCTGAAAGGTGAAGAATTAGACCTCAGTGGTTGTTGATTTCTTAATCTCCGTCACTTAAATAGGACCGTGTGTGCTTAGTAGTTACTGCTTTGATTCATGTTGGGTGAGAATCATTGCGACTTTGAACTTTGTGTCTTGGGCAGTAATATTAATCATACGACGGTTGCTAAGATTTAATACGGAGAAACGTGTGCGAGTACGGCTCGTGTGATTAGTCCCCTTGGTGGGCTCAGAAGTTTTATTGTACCAAATCTTGCAAGTGAAGAATTAGTTTCTTCGGTACGAATAATAACGTTGAGCTGTCTTTACTCCAAGGTGAAAGATGTTAATTAATTTAAAGCTATTCAGAAGCTTAATTAATTAATGGACTTGATAATCTTAAACGCGGGAACGAGAGCCCATATTATCGTAATATGGATTAAGATGGATAGTGCAATATTAATTTATTAGTGGTAATAATTAATATTAATGGGCTGAATTATATTGGGGCTCAATATTGAAATTCAGAAGTCCATTAGGAGGTCCAATCTTAATTCTCCTTAAGGCCCCTCAAGTAGCCCATTAAGTAGCCCAATAATGATAAGGTGATTAAAATAAAAAGAAAATTATATTGCTGATTTTTTCTTTAAATTTTCGAAAATAATGATATTAGGAGAAATTAGATTTTGTTGATTTTCTTGGAAAGATATTATGGAAGATATGTATTCTAGGAATACAAGAATATCTCATATATTCAAGAAGATCCAAATCTTGGATTTTCTACCTATGTTTTTCGAAAATTACACCCCATAATTAGGAGTGTGAGATTTTTGTGGAATATTTTATTTTGGAGAAAAGAATATATGGGATATATTCAAGATTTCTTAGAGTCTAAGAAAAGATTTTTTCCAAGCCCATATCCACATGAAAAAAATCGGTCACTACTTCTTATAAATAGGGGATGATTATTTCATCCCCAAGTACATAATTCCATGTGTTGGAAAAATCAAGAAGCATAGATATTTTTCTTTTTCCTTAGTTTATTAAATTACTTGAAAGTGTCTCCCACCGGCGATCAAGTGAGGTGAAAAGGGAAATACTTGAGAAGACTTTGGGTTGATAGAGCGAGATTACAAGTGTCCTGTATATCCAAAGGCCATTACTACAAGAGGTACGTTAGTCGCATATTTACTTGTTTATTCCGCCTAGTTAAATATGTGAAATTAATTTAACATGCATGATGATAATTAGTTGTTGGAATTATTATTTGAATTAATTAGGATTAATTCATGCTAGTAATAATTGTATTTAAATTCGTATTTAAATTTCATCCCGAATAGATTCCGGGCACCCCTATTTTCCCAACAATTTAGAGTGTGTTACTTGCATAAATTTCTCGGTTCAATCCGAAGAAAATTAAATTATAAAATATTTTTCGTGTTTTGTGTGTTGTGGTGGCATGTCTAGTTTTATCCTCTTGTGCGTCATTGTTGTTCAAATCACACTCGTACACATTGCATTTTTTGGAATCTCTTGTGCATTGATTAGTAAGTTGTGTTGATAGGAAAAGACTTCTAAACAGAAATAAAAAAAATTTGTACGGTGAGTTGTTTCAACACCAGTTGGCAGAAAATTAAAAAATATTTTCCAAGGACTTATCTTGTTAATACTCTTGTACACATGTGACTATCATTTTTCTACATAATGCCCAACTAAGATATGCGTCCAAGTAAAAATTTTGTGCAGTGAACTTTCGTATGCACTGATGAGAAAACTCTTGTGCATTGTTCTGTTTCAGAACCAGTTGGCAGAAAAGTAAATAATATTTTTTAGGGACTTATCTTGTCAATACTGTTATACACATGTGGCCATTATTTTTCTATATAATGCCTAACTAAGTAATGCATCCAAGTAAAATATTTTCTTCTATTTAAAAAATAATAGAATGGCAAGATTGAGGCAGGAGGATTTCTTGTATGGGCTGGAGTGGGACGTTATTGTTGATACCACGTTTGTTGAAACTCTCTCCAATTAAACAATGAACGGGAACTTTCAAGCATTTGGAGGAGATAACACCGACACTATTCAGACTGCACAACTTGTTGTTAACATTTATTTCAAGAAGAATTCTAGCTTCAAGGAATGTTGGCGTCAAGCTCATAAGCTGCGAAAGAGACACTGTATTTTCGCATGGTTGCTTTGTTAGGAAATTATTATTTCCTATATATGGGCCACATATTTTATGCAATCATATTAGCCATTCATAATTGTAATTAGACTTAAATTGAGTGATCTAATTATAGATGAAGCCAATTATTATTGAATTTGATATGGAATTATGAGTAGATACCATGTAGAACTAAATTATGAGGATTATGGGAACTCTGATTGAACACTATATGAAGAACACCATGGTTATGGCCCCCAATACACTAAATCGCATACAGTTTTCTACTCTCCCCATCAAGAGAGGAAACGAAGGACCCATACGGAGATTTAGTTGAGGAAGGCCATAAAACCATCCCTTTGAACGAAAGACCCATACAAAGATTTAGTTGAGGAAGGCCATAAAACCATCCCTTCGCTCATGTTGCATTGGTGAGATTTTTCCTATATGAAATATTGCTATGGATCCAGATATTTCACTAAATCCACTAATCCTTGATGATAGAGCACGTTGTTGTCCTAGAATTTTTCCATCTAGGATGTTTATTGTATTATATATATTGTTGTAATTGTATAATATTTCAACAAGTGGTATCAGAGCAGTCTTCACTGCTTTATTATTGGGATTTATGGATTGCTAATTAATTTATTGGAATTTAACTCCTGATGCTTATTAAAGAATTCAAAGAAAATATGCTGCATATAAGCATAAGCAAACTTACAAGCCTTTTATTATTATTATTACTTTTAATAAAATTTGGTAAAATTTTTGTGTTGTTGTGCAAATAACACAAATTAGATTAAGGTCTAATTTGGTTTATAGACTTTAATGGAATAAAATTGGGGACATGGCAATCATGCCATTTGATTGAAAAATAATTAAATTCAGTTAATATTAATTATTTTTTAGTCTATTAATTTTTAATTTAATCAATCAAAACAAAAAGTAGCCTTCGCAACCTCTGTTGTCGAGAGCGATTTTATTAAAATTACATATATGTTGGTGTAAAGTTATTTATGCATGTTGAGATCGGCCCTTCGGTTTGACGCAACTTGGCCGAGTAACAATACATCTGTGATGATAAGCACGTAATAATTTTTTTTTCATGTGACAGATTTTTTGTTTGACCGAATTTATTATTAGTGCTTGATCGTTACACCAAGATTACCACTTACAATTAATTTTTTGTCCTTCGACGAAGGTTAATGTTGTACTAGGTATCTTGCTTGAGTCCCCAATTTTTTGTTTATCCATTTATGTCTTATTCATTTTATGACATATAAGTTTATGTGAGTATGCTTATAATTGTTCCCTCTTCAGTTTCTGTTGCTACGGATAACGATATGTCTGCTCAAGTTAATAACATCCCAAAGCTGAATGGGACGAATTTCAAAATTTGGAAAGAGAACATAGAGATCGTTCTCGATTGTATGGATTTCGATCTGGCTCTTCGGTCTGATCGACCCATTGCTGCTGAGAATGACCCGAAAGAGGTTAAAATTGAGAAATGGGATCGATCTAACCGAATGAGTTTGATGATCATGAGGCGATCCATTCCGGAAGCATTTTGGGGCTCCATTACTGAGAGTGAAAATGCTAAAAAGTTCCTTGAGTCCATTGAACAGTACTTTCAAAGAAATGAAAAGTCAGAGGCGAGTAGCCATTTGGCGTCATTCATTTCCATGAAGTATAAGGGCAAAGGGAACATAAGGGAGTACATTATGGAGATGTCTAATCTCGCATCAAAACTAAAAACAATAAAGTTAGAGTTGTCTGAGGACTTGCTCGTGCATTTAGTTTTGATCTCACTTCCTGCACACTTTGGGCAATTCAAAGTGAGTTATAACACTCAAAAGGATAAGTGGTCCCTTAATGAGCTTATATCCCACTGTGTGCAAGAAGAAGAGAGGCAACAAAGAGATAAGACTGAAAGTGCTAATTTGGCATTTAACTCTCAGAAAAAGAAGACAAAAAGAGCTAAAGGTGTTGGGTTTTAGAGGCACGAACACCATGTTCGGCGCAGCGGAAGATTATGATTCACCAACAACGAATCTCAAACATGGTTGTATAACATAAAATATAAAGGATTAATAATAACATATAAATCCTTACAACGATTTGTACGCGGAATCCTCAACTATGGTATCCACATAATGGATTTCTACCAACCCACACCGATATGCCAGCGTTGAATCTCGAGACGAATTTGCTAGAAAAATCCAAACTGAGATTCTATGGAGAAATTATATTTCTTGTATCGTTTTCGGAATTCCCATAAGACACATATTTATAGGGATTAACTTGACTTAATTCCTAAGCAAGATATCGGGCCTAGCCCGTAATATAATCTCTACAGATTATATCTCCCTAGATATGTTCCTACGAATAATATCTTTACCATATCTATTATTCTTGTATAATAATATTTCAAATATTATTATTGGGATTTCATATTTAATTAAATCCAATTTAATTAATAATAATTAATTCCAAATATAATTATTATTATATTACATTCTCCATAAATTAAATATTATATCCAATACAATATTTAATCAACCAAATCTAATTGGTAAATTGTCATTACTTGTTGTGTGACCCATATGCCCTCGTATATCGAGCGATTAGTCAAACTAACGGTCTTAATTGAACCCTAGACAATAAATCAGACATTCTCAATATACGAGGTACGTTGCGAGGAAATCTGCAACTACTTGTAATATTGTAGGCTATTGTGATATCTTCCTTTCATTCGCGAATACCTGATTAAGTCTCGAACATGATGAAGTGTCTATTCAAATAACTTAATCATATTATCTCAAATTACTAATTGATCAAGTATATCACACTTAGCCACAAAGTCTAAGTTGATGCGCATCGGCCGATGACTTAGATCCAATTATGATGAGAAGACGAGTATTCTCTCTAAATTCACATTGAGGAATGAATCCTATTCTTGGCTCAACTACCACGCACATGTATTTTGTGATGAACCCAATCCGTGCCATATCTACCCGTGGAAGGGTGCAAGCATCGGTCATGGTCAAAGTTCACCATTCCACACATATCGTGCGTATTGACCTCAAGTCAGAAGAGTATCACATCGCTCCCACTAACCGAGACACATTATGTGGAATTACATCAAACGGTTTCTCGGATGGGTATAATAATACCCTCTAAGGTATTTGTGCATCCATCATGAGATACCCGGTATCTCTTCTAGTAAGTGAGATCTTACTACACTTTTTAAGAGTATGATGCAGATTGCACACCAATCTCAATTGCATCATCAATATCCCATTCTTGATGATCCTTGATCGGGGCTATTTGAGAATCATACTTAAGTCATCTGAGTTCTCACTCACTCAATGACAGCAGTGATTCATGGGAACATAAATAAGAATATATGCAAACAATCAAACATCATATTCAGATAAGTGTAATGTCATACATTTAATATTAAACCAATAATAATATTAAACTAAATATGAATATTATCTTAGTATTATGTCCTTTCGATGGATTGTCTCTAGGACACTAACACTAACAATCTCCCACTTGGACTAGAGCCAATCACCTACATGTCTAACCCCTAGATCATCAAATGTCTAGTGTGTACATGAATAGTGAAAAGGATTTGCAAGATTATCCTTTGTGGGAAATGTTTTAATTTCATTTCTCCTATCGATATGATCTCTCGGATCAAATGATAACGCCTCCGTACATGCTTATTTCTGTTATCAGATCTCGGTTCCTTTGCTCGTGCAATCGCACCATTGTTGTCACAATACAACTCTATTTGACAACTGGCACTCAGAACTACCCCTAGTTCTTTCAAGAACCTTAAAATTCAGAAAGCCTCAAAGGCTTCTGATACAACAATGTACTTAACTTCGGTTGTTGAATCTGCGGTCAGATCTTGCTTGGAACTATTCCAACTTACCGCCTCATCATTGAAATTGTAAGTATAATTTGACTGTGATTTGTAATCTTCACAGTCGGACTGGAAACTCTCATTAGCATAGTCTGCAACGACTAGCTCTGACTGCCTACCGTAGACAAGAACATGTTCTTTAGTACGCCTGGGGTACTTCATAACATTTTTTACAGCAATCCGGTGAGACTCACCTGGATTCTGTTGGTATGTACCAGTGATGTTGACAGCGTAGACCACATCTGGCATGATGCAAGTCATGGCGTACATGATGGATATGGAATGTCCTTCATGTGCTCGATATCTACTTCGCTAGAAGGACAATCCTTCTTCAACAGCTTTATCCCATGATTTGCCGGTAGAGAACCTCTATTAGAGTTCTCTATCGCAAAACGCTTCAACACCTTATCTATGTAGGTGGATTGTGACAGCCCTAACATCTCCTTCGATCTATGCCTATGGATCTTGATCCCTAAGATGTAGCATGCTTCACCAAGATCCTTCGTCATGAAGGTCTTTGATAACCAATCTTTCACGGACTGCATTAGCGGGATGCTATTTCCTATAATCAATATGTCATCGACATATACGACTATAAAAACAATACTCTTCCCGCTGCGTTCACAATGAACGCAAGGATCTTTCGAACTTTAGATGAAGTCAAATGATTTGACAGCTTCATCAAATTGGATATTCCAACTCCTAGAAGCTTGCTTCAATCCATAGAAGGGTCGTTTAAGCTTGCACACAAGATTAGATTTTGGCTTAGATATAAAACCCTCTGGTTGAGTCACAAACACTTCCTTATCAATGTTACCATTGAGAAGAGTTGTTTTGACGTCCATCTACCAAAACTCATAAT
This sequence comes from Ballota nigra, assembly GCA_947034835.1. Taxonomy (NCBI): domain Eukaryota; kingdom Viridiplantae; phylum Streptophyta; class Magnoliopsida; order Lamiales; family Lamiaceae; genus Ballota; species Ballota nigra. The sequence continues at coordinate 29,564,984 of OX344727.1, forward strand.
CGCGGTGTGATGCTATCGCAAGTAAAATTCGAATGGACTTGATCTTAGCCACCGACCTATCTTTATAGATTTGTATTTTGCCATTTGCATCGGTCTTACGCCTGAAGACTCACTTGCAACCTATGGGTCTAACCCTTTTTGGCAACTCAATTAAGTCCTAGACTTAATTGGTGTACATCGAGTCCATCTCGAATTTCATGGCTTCATGCCGCTTCTCTGAGTCAACATCTAATGTTGCTTCAGTATAAGTTCTAGGTTTGTCTTTATCCGGGATCTCCACATCATCATGTTCCTCCACGAGGAACCCATAATACCTTGTGGGTGGACTATGAATCCTAGTCTACTTACGGAGTTGTGGTTGTGCAGGCTGTACATTCTGATCATGAAAATTTTGTGGTGCAGCGACTTCATCGTTGACCGGAGAGTCCTCAAGAGCGACACTTTCATATGCCTCTTGGGCGGGAGTTTGAACGATGTTATTCTCATTCAGCCTACTTGGAGGTTGTTGCAAAGACAATGCAACTCCAATTACGCTCCCACTGGCTGAAAGAGGATCACCTAGTGATAAACTTCCACCATGAGAGTCGTTGAATGCTCCCACTGATTCTTTGTCATGTTGCTTTGACAAATCATCAGTCTCTATGTTAATTCGTGGTTCTTGAATCTCTTCAAGTTCTATCTTCTTACGGCTTTGTTCCTTAAAGACGTACTCGTCTTCGAGGAACTTAGCTTGCCTAGAAACAATCACTGTTTGTTTCTCCGGTAGATAGAAGTGATATCCTCTTGTCTCCTTAGGATATCCCACAAAATAACTATTTTTACCTTCGGATTCCAACTTATCAGTTAGCATTTTCTTCACAACTGCGGGACAACTCCACGTTCTAATGTGTAGAAAAGATGGTATCTTGCCGTGCCATAGCTTGTATGGAGTCTGCTCAACTGATTTGGACGGAATCCTATTCAAAATGTAGATTGAGGTTTGTAATGCGTATCCCCAGAAGAATGTTGGAAGAGAGAAAAAAGTCATCATGGACCTTACCATGTCTAACAAGGTTCGGTTTCTCCTTTCGGACACACCGTCCATTTGAGGTGTTCTGGGAGGAGTCCATTGTGACTGGATCCCATGAAGCTTCAAGTTATCCAGGAACATGGCTAAGGTACTCACCTCTTTGATCCAATCGAAGAGTCTTGATACTCTTACTAAGTTATTTCCCTACTTTGTATATTAAGAACATCATGTCCATAACTCAACAAATGCCTAGCAGTTTGAACTATTAGTGAACATGTTTATCTTAACAACAATCATACTTGTTCTAGCAGCTGAAACACCTTGTGCTTTCTTCTCGGTTGCTAGAACCTTATAGTCCTTCTTCCAATACCCCTTTCAATTGCAGTGGGGCACACATCCTTATCAACCCGCTCTTACTTTTGAACTCCACATTTTGCCTTCAGGAAGTTGGGCTTGGAGCCCTCTTAGCCTTACTCCTTCGCTTCTTCTCGCCTTTCGGGTCAGAAGAAGTAGAAGCACTCACCAAGAGCATGAGTTTTTCCTTAGCAGTGGAAGACTCAAAAGTCTTAAGCATGTTATGAGGCTCCAGCATCGTCGCTTCTGTCTTCTTCATATTAAATTTACTACGAAACTAGAATATGAATCTGGGAGCGACTTGAGGATAGAATCATGAGGTGAAATCTTCCCTCCTTTCGCTAATCGACATCTGGACAGATCTCTCATCACTTCATAAATCTCAAATGAGATCTAGAACCAAAGAGATCCTTCATACGCTTAAGCATCTCGAAGGGATCCATTTTCTCATGTTGTCTTTGCAATTCGGGAGTCATGCCGAGCAATCATAACATAGAGTCTGGGAAGCATCATCTGATGCTTCTTTGAGTCGTAATGTCAAAGGTTGCAGCCTCAACTGAACCAGCCTCATGGGTAAAGGGATTGTCGTGTCTAACACGTACTCAATCTCTTCTTGTCTTAGCACCAAATGCACGTTTTAGTGCCAGTCCAGAAAATCTGGCCTAGCCAATTTGTTCGTTTCCAGAATATTTTTCAATGATAAGTTATTCATTTCAACGATTCTAGAGAAATAAACTAAAACGCATAATTCCTATGATCGATATTCAGCAATCAAAATAAACATGGCCTTTTAATTTATCTTGTCTCCATTATTTTCACATACTCAACAACCTCATCGGAAGAGTACGAATTTATATCTAATATAAATTGTAATGGACTAGGATCCACATTCCCACTATTACAATGACTGCTTGGGTTGAACAATGCAACAACAGAACTGGTAGGTCTCTAAACCAATTGTCTCACGCAATTCCTAGTTGATTGAACCCAGTTCAATCTGATGTCACCTAATTCTCGTTTCCCTGCTTGGGCTGGTGAAACAGAATTAAGTTGGTTTACAACCATTAAGTGGCGACAAACATGTCCCTATAAAAGTCTCGTAAGATGTAGATCCGAGCAAAAGACTTGGGCCTTAAATACTCATTGGAACGAAATCTCCGGTTTACTTTTAATTTTAATGGAAGACATCTTTCAATCTAATGAAAAACCATATTTTAGTGAGGAACATTTTAAAGTCGGGGTATTAATTGCTTAATCGAGATACAACATGATAACTACATCACATTTGAGCAATTATTGGGCGCCGCCTACCCAAACATGATTAGTGCGGACAAACATATATTGGGCGCCGTCTACCCAAACATTTAATATGGTCCGACAAATATTGGGTGTCGCCTACCCAAATAATTTAATGCGGACTATATAACTAATAATGTAAATATCGATTCACATAAGCAATTATGCAAGTGGGAAGCAACTAATCAAGTTCTCATGCTTTATTTCAAAAAATAAAATTTTCATAAATAAAGCATATAATAAATATTTAGTATATAAATCAAATAAACATGCAAAATATTTAATATTTATAAATAACACGTAAATCAAAGAAACGTGCTTAATAATTAATTATCCGTAGGTAAAATATTACTAAAATTAGAAATACCAATGAGCTCCAAGCTTTCGGTCAATTTCTAAAGTCATTTTCAAAATTATTTTGCCCAAAATATTATTTTATCAAATTTTAAAAATTTGGTCCAACCGAATATGCCCTTATCACGGTTTTCAGAATTTTGGTCCAACCAAACATTCCCTTATTAATTTCCAGAATTATATTATTATTGGTCTAACCAAAAAGGTCTTTATTTGATTTTTCAGAATTTCCAAAATCCATTCAACCAAACAGGGCCTTAATATCTCCTGAATTCTAGAATTTCAATTAAACAAACAGCCCTCAAGTATTATCATTAATAGAATTTTGCCAAACAATGCCTTGGCAATTTCTAAAATTTTAAAAATAGACAGGGACTATATTGCAATTAATCTTATATTTGTACAGGAGGGCCTGGGGGGAATCAAATTCTCAACCCAGACCCCTTGACCAAATTCAACCAAACAACCCGGAAGAATTCAACACAAGTTGTGCGCCGCCGCCAGCACTAGAAAAGCCGTGATCGCCGCCCAGCGGCTTCTAGCGTGCGATAGCAGCAGCGACCGCATCGATGCACTAGTCTCGTTTCCATATTCCAGTGACGGAGGCGCCCGGTGGCGTCATGGCAGCAACCACCCCTGGTCGTCCATCTCGGTTCGAAACAACCACAGCGAGGTGACCTCAATCCGGAGCGTCGCCGTCCTTAGATCGACGAATCCAGGCCCAATTGACCATCTCCGATCGGTAAACTTACAAAACGCAGCAGTCTGTCCGCGGTGATTTTTTTATTGCCGATCGTTATGAAAGATTCGCCCAGCGAGCCAATCAGAAACAACCGATTGAAGATTTCCTCTTGCCTAGCAAGCGCCTTTCCCGGCGACGGCTGTGAATCCAAGACGCGATTGCCACCAGGAAAACACCTAATGTTAGTTCCCAGACTGCGTATTTAGACTCTAGTTGGGAAGAAGGAATCCAATTCCTTTTTTTTTTATAAATCAATTTCAGAAAAGGTTTTCTCAGTAAATTCTCGTGCAATTTAATAATTAACCTTTTACAGGTTTTATTGATTTCAAGTCAAATAAGGACAAAAGTAAATTGAAAAAGGCATAATTTTACTTTACGAAAAACAAAATTATGATATACAATTCAGATCTATTACAAATAAATCTGAACTCGGTTTTGGGCAAAACAAAATTGAATCGCACGCTATTACTTACAAAATTATGTATACAACCGAGCCTGAAGCTCTGATACCACTGTTGGGTTTTAGAGGCACGAACACCATGTTCGGCGCAACGGAAGATTATGATTCACCAACAACGAATCTCAAACATGGTTGTATAACATAAAATATAAAGAATTAATAATAACATATAAATCTTTACAACGATTTGTACGCGGAATCCTCAACTATGGTATCCACGTAACGACTTTCTACCAACCCGCACCGATATGCCAGCGTTGAATCTCGAGACGAATTTGCTAGGAAAATTCAAACTGAGATTCTATGGAGAAATTATATTTCTTGTATCGTTTTCGGAATTCCCATAAGACACATATTTATAGGGATTAACTTGGCTTAATTCCTAAGCAAGATATCGGGCCTAGCCCGTAATATAATCTCTACAGATTATATCTCCCTAGATATGTTCCTACGAATAATAACCATATATATTATTCTTGTATAATAATATTTCAAATATTATTATTGGGATTTCATATTTAATTAAATCCAATTTAATTAATAATAATAATAATTAATTCCAAATATAATTATTATTATATTACATTCTCCATAAATTAAATATTATATCCAATACAATATTTAATCAACCAACTCTAATTGGTAAATTGTCATTACTTGTTGTGTGACCCATAGGCCCCCGTATATCGAGCGATTAGTCAAACTAACGGTCTTAATTGAACCCTAGACAATAAATCAGACATTCTCAATATACGAGGTACGTTGCGAGGAAATCTGCAACTACCTGTAAAACTGTAGGCTATTGTGATATCTTCCTTTCATTCGCGAATACCCGATTAATTCTTGAACATGATGAAGTGTCTATTCAAATAATTTAATTATATTATCTAAAATCACTAATTGATCAAGTATATCACACTTAGCCACAAAGTCTAAGTTGATGCGCATCGGCCGATGACTTAGATCCAATTATGATGAGAAGACGAGTATTCTCTCTAAATCCACATTGAGGAATGAATCCTATTCTTGGCTCAACTACCACACACATGTATTTCGTGATGAACCCAATCCATGCCATATCTACCCGTGGAAGGGTGCAAGAGTCGGTCATGGTCAAAGTTCACCACTCCACACATGTCGTGCGTATTGACCTCAAGTCAGAGGAGTATCACATCGCTCCCACTAACCGAGACACCCCTAGACACATTATGTGGAATTACATCAAACAGTTTCTCGGATGGGTATACCAATACCCTCTAAGGTATCTGTGCATCCATCATGAGATACCCGGTATCTCATAGTAAGTGAAATCTTACTACACTCTCTAAGAGTATGATGCAGATCGCACACCAATCTCAATTGCATCATCAATATCCCATTCTTGATGATCCTTGATCGGGGCTATTTGAGAATCATACTTAAGTCATCTGAGTTCTCACTCACTCAATGACAGTAGTGATTCATGGGAACACAAATAAGAATATATGCAAACAATCAAACATCATATTCAGATAAGTGTAATGCCATACATTTAATATTAAACCAATAATAATATTAAACTAAATATGAATATTATCTTAGTATTATGTCCTTTCGATGGATTATCTCTAGGACACTAACACTAACAAAAGGTAATGCGGAAGGATCTTCTTAACAAAAGAAGCAAAAAGATTGATGATCAAAATTGCTTCTTTTGTAAGAAGCTGGGGCATATGAAGAAAGAATGCCCTAAGTATGCTGCATGGCGTGTTAAGAAGGGTACACCTCTAACTTTTGTTTGTTCTGAAGTGAATTTATCTTTTGTACCAAAAGATACTTGGTGGGTAGATTTTGGTGCTACTACTCACATAAGTATGTCTTTGCAGGATTGCATGTGGAGCCGACCGCTAAGTGATGCTGAAAGATTCATCTATGTGGGCGACGACAATAAAGTTGCAGTTGAGGCTATAGGGACTTTTAGATTGCATTTAAGGACTGGTTTTTATTTGGATTTGTTTGAGACATTCGTTGTACCGTCATTTAGGCAAAATTTAATTTCTATTTCCTATTTGGACAAATTGGGTTTTTCTTGTTCTTTTGGAGATAATAAAGTTAGCCTCTTTCAAAATTCAAATCTTATTGGTACTGGTTCCTTGATTGATAATCTATATACACTTGATATTGTTACTTCCCAAAACATTATACTGCAAACAACTTCTGAAGGTACAAATAGAAAATTCAGTGAGGATTCTGTCATTTTGTGGCACAAGCATTTAAGGCATATCTCTAAATAGAGAATGCAAAGGCTTGTGTTAGATGGAATCCTTGATCCCCTAGATTTAACAGATTTTCAAGTTTGTGTTGAGTGCATCAAGGGAAAACTAACAAAAGTAAAGAAATTAGGTGCCAAAAGAACTAAGGATGTCTTAGAACTTATTCACACTGATATCTATGGTCCATTCCCTACAGCATCTTGGAATGGACAACGATACTTCATTACGTTCATAGACGATTGCTCTAGATTCGGCTACCTATATTTGATACATGAGAAATCCCAATCTTTGGACGTTTTCAAGTCTTTCAAAGCCGAAGTTGAACTTTGACTTGGAAAGAAAATTAAGGCTGTCAGATCGGATCATGGTGGTGAATACTACAGACGATATGATGGATCAGGAGAACAACGTCCCGGGCCCTTCGCACTTTTAGTCAAAGAGTGTGGAATTGTTCTGTAATACACAATACCGGGGTCTCCTAGCATGAATGGTGTTGTTGAACGATAAAACCGAACTCTTAAGGATATGGCAAGGAGTATGATTTCTCATTCATCCTTGTCAGATTCACTTTGGGGAGAAGCTTTGAAAACCGCAGTACATATTCTCAATAGGGTACCTAGCAAAGCAGTTACTAAAACCCCCTATGAAGTTTTCATGGGCAAGAAACCTAGTATTAGGCACTTGCATATCTGGGGTTGTCCAGCTGAGGAACGACTTTTACAGGCTGCATGAAGGAAAATTGGACTCAAGAACAATTAGTTGTTACTTTGTTGGTTATCCTGAGTATTCTCGGGGTTATAAGTTTTACCATCCCACATCAAGAACCTTTTTTGAAATGGGGAATGCTAGATTTCTTGAGGATGTTGAGTTTGGGAGGGAAGAGATCATAAGGGATGTTATCTTTGAGGAGGAATCTGTTATTGACAGTGATATGGTTTCTATACCTATTGCTGCTCAAGACACAATTCCAGTGGTAGAGAATGATGTTCCTAACGTCATTCCAAATCAAGACAACAATGAGATTCTTTCTCCATTAGCTAAAGTACAAGCTCATCAACCTCAAGAGGCGTCATTAAGGTGATCCACTAGAGAAATGAGAAGTGCAATTTCGGATAATTATGTAGTATTTCTCCAAGAACATGAGGATGGCATAGGTTTGACAGAGATGATCCAATCACTTTTGCACAAGCCAAATGTAGTTCTAACTCTCAAAATTGGATTGATGCCATGAAAGATGAGATGAAGTCTATGAGTGACAATGACGTTTGGGATCTTATCATTGCTTGAAGGTATAAAAACCATTGGTTGTAAATGGATATTTAAAACCAAGAGGGTTTCAAAGGGCAATATCGAAAGATATAAGGCTTGTCTGGTCACCAAAGGCTTTACTCAAAAGAAAGTCCTTGACTATAAAGAGACCTTCTCTCCAGTATCATCGAAGGACTCTTTAGAACTATTATGGCACTGGTAGCTCATTTTGATCTCGAGCTACACCAGATGGATGTAAAGACTGAATTTCTCAATGGTGACATTGAAAAACTAATCTATATGGTGCAGCCGGAAAACTTTGTATCAGGAGATCCGAAGTCTATGATTTGTAAATTAAAGAAATTCATCTATGGGCTTAAGCAAGCATCCCGTCAATAGTATCACAAATTTCATCAAGTCATTACTTCATATGGTTTTGAGATGAATATCGTTGACGATTGTGTATATCACATGTTCAGTGGGAGTAAATACATTTTCTTGGTTTTGTATGTCGATGATATTCTACTTGCTAGTAGCGATATAGACTTAATGTGCGAAACTAAGAGATTTTTGTCGAAGAAATTCGAGATGAAAGATCTTGGTGAAGCCTCTTTTGTATTAGGAATCCAAATACTTAGAGATCGTTCTCAAGGTATTCTTGGATTATCGCAAAAGAGCTATATCGATAAGGTTTTGAGTAGATTTGGCATGAAAGACTGTAAACCTTCAGATACCCCTGTCGCTAAAGGAGACAAGTTCATTCTCAAACAGTGCCCTGATAATGATTTTGAAAGAAGATAGATGCAAAAGATTCCCTATGCGTCGGCAGTGGGGAACCTTATGTATGCTCAAGTTTGTACTCGTCCTGATTTGGCATTTATAGTGGGAGTATTAGGCAGATACTTGAGTAATCCGGGAGAGCAACATTGGAAGGCAGTCAAACGCGTGATGCGATACTTAAAGAGAACAATTGATTACATGCTCACTTATCGGAGAACGAACAATTTAGAGATCATGGGGTATTCTGACTCCAATTTTGTTGGATATCAAGATAGCAAGCGCTCCACACCTGGATATATCTTTACATTGGCCGGTGGAGCTATCTCATGGAAGTCTATTAAGCAGACTCTCATAGCCTCATCCACCATGGCTGCAGAGTTCATTGCATGCTATGAGACATCCAACCATGGGATATGGCTGCGGAATTTTGTCACTGGGCTGTGTGTGGTTGATGGCATTGAACGGCCACTGAGGATTTATTGTGATAATAGCTCAGCCGTCCTTTACTCGAATAACAACAGGAGCTCTACAAAGTCAAAGTTCATCGAAATCAAATTTCTTGTTGTTAAGGAAAGAGTTCAGAATAAATAAATTTCCATAGAACATATTAGGACGGATTCTATGCTAGCGGATCCCTTAACTAATGCAATAACACCAAAACTGTTTCACGAGCATACTGCTCATATGGGTGTTATTCAAAACTTTACCTTAGTTTAGTGGGAGTTAATGTTCTATGTATTTTCTTCATTTTTTTACTTTTTTGTTTCTGCAGAATAAAGTTGATGGTTATGTTAATTCTGAACTCACATGTGTTTGTATGTGATGTTTTACATTGCATATGTTGATCTCTGTAAAGACTAAAGCTGGGTCAGTTGGAAATAGGCATGCTTAAGATCACATCGCATGAAATTTCCATGCTGCTCACCATATTTGATCTATGTCTTTGAGTGTACTAGTATGGTGATTATCATGGTTTAGTCACAATATATGATGGAGAAAAATAGTTTTTTGGTCCCGCAACTTGTCTAGTGTCCAATTTTGGTCCCAAAAAATTAACTTTTTAATTTTGGTCCCATAACTTACTGAATCGTCCAATTTGGTCCCATTTGGGACCAAAATTGAAAAGTTAATTTTCTTGGGACCAAAATTGGACACTAGTTAAATTATGGGACCAAAATACCACTTTTATGCACCTTTTTAATTAATATTGTACTCTAGGATTATAGTCGATACAACAAAAACACGATACATTAAAGTTCATTAATTTTGAGATTATCCGGAATATAAAATATGATTAATAATGAAATTTTAATACCAATAATTATTATTTAAGCTGAATTACAAAACTCCCATAAAATATTAATAATGAAATTTTAATTACTAACTAAGAATGTAAATCGCGATAGGGTAAATAAAATAATAAATTAATAATTTTCCTCTAAATTTTAATTCTCCATACCTTCGTAAAATAATCCTAAGTCGCTATCGTGATCTCGTCTCCACCAATAGTATATAAATTACAATGATTATTACAATGATTATTTTAGAGTAAAATATGAAATTATAAGATTGAAACAACTCTCATGCTCGTCGTCAATATTTTAGAGAATGTCATTTTATCTTCCAAAATCTACATATATAATTAATTAAATAGTGTTTGATATATGTGTATATATATATACACAAGGTGAGATAAGAAAAAAATATTAATGAATACGAAAAAATAATATTTTTTGTCCCTAAATTGTTTGGTGTCCAATTTTGGTCCCAAAAATTTTAACTTTTCAATTTTGGTCCCATAACTTATTGAGTTGTCCAATTTTGGTCCCAAATGGGACCAAATTTGGACGATTCAATAAGTTATGGGACCAAAATTGAAAAGTTAATTTTTTTGGGACCAAAATTGGACACAAGATAAGTTGCTGGACCAAAAGACTATTTTTCTCATATATGATGTGATGAAAATTGTGATAGTCTCATTTCTAGTGTATGAGATAGATGAAGTTGTAAGGCAATAGTCAAAGAATGAATGGCGTAAAGTTGTGCACATAAAGAAATATAATTGCTTAAGGTTAATATTTAGCCCAAGTGGGAGATTGTTAGGAAATTATTATTTCCTATATATGGGCCATATATTTTATGCAATCATATTAGCCATTCATAATTGTAATTAGGCTTAAATTGAGTGATCTAATTATAGGTAAAGCCAATGATTATTGAATTTGATATGGAATTATGAGTAGATACCGTGTAGGACTAAATTATGAGGATTATGGGAACTCTGATTGAGCACTATATAAAGAACACCATGGTTATGGCCCCCAACACACTAAATCACATACAATTTTCTACTCTCCCCATCAAGAGGGGAAACGAAGGACCCATACGGAGATTTAGTTGAGGAAGGCCATAAAACCATTCCTTCGCTCGTGTTGCATTGGTGAGACTTTTCCTATACAAAATATTGCTATGGATCCAGGTATTTCACTAAATCCACTAATCCTTGATGATAGAGCATGTTGTTGTCCTAGAATTTCTGCATCTAGGATGTTTATTGTATTATATATATTCTTGTAATTGTATAATATTTCAACATGATTTCCGTACCTAATGTTACTTATGATGAGTCTACAAACTGAATCCATGTTGATCCTAACATCTCGCGTATCATAGTTGGTGTAACATCTCCGATTTTCTATACATTAAAAAACTCTCACTAGTTGTTACTCAGATGTTCGTTAATTTTGTTGATAGACAGATGCTTTTGCTCATGCTTATACGGTGTACAGTGATCAGTGTTGGGCAGAACTAAAAGTTTTATTTGGTGAGTCATTTTTTGGGCCACCTCAAACCACTCAACTGGTTGAAATCATTGATACCCCATCGGATGGAGCCAGTTATTGTTCAGCCTACCATGACCAAGGTCATTGGCCTTGAAAGTAATTAGATTTCTAGTCATGATACCTCATACTAGAATCAGGTTGCAGCCTATCACGATGACTCTGATTCAACCGACTCTGGTTCGGTGAACACAGAGCTGAGCTCGTCTAACCCTACTACATCTTGTGGTAAGTAAAAAAGGAAAAGTTCAAGAGGACTTGCACTTTGGTCTCGATTTCATAAATGATTGGTGTTACTATTTCTAATAACCAATTTGTCCTACCATGAAGTTAATGTATGTGTTGTTTATGTTTCTTATAATAAGTAGGGCATGTACTAAGATGACCTTGTATCTACTTCAAGCTTGTATCTTATGTTGTACTAGGATGAACTCGTATCTACTTCAAACTTGTATCTGATGTTGTACTGTGATGATCTCACATATGTTTATTATTGAAGTTATACGTGAAAGTATGCTCTTACTTTGTATAACTCATGTATTAAACACGTGTTTATGAGAATAATTCTTTTATCACATTTGCTTTAGATATGAATGAATGTTAAATATTTATTGCAACCCATTCAATATATATAGTGTGTGTTACATTGTAGTCTATGTTGCACATATTCTTCAAATTTTGGGGGTATGCAGTATCAGATACGCGGGGGATACGGGTGCGGGTGCGATTCGCGTCGGATTCGCACCCGATACGCCACGTGGCGTATCCGATTTTTTTTTAATTTTTTTAAGTTGGATACGCGTATCCCCCTCCAAGGATACGAGGGGGATACGCGGGGGATACGTGGGGGATACGCGAATCGGATAAAATATTGCAAAAAATATTAATTTTTGTAATTTTTTTTAAAATTTAATATTAAAATATAAATAATTAAATATATTAGTCAACAAACAAATCAAATAATACATCATCCAACCAAGTATTTCAATTTCTTAATTCTTATATAATTAAATAATTTGGAGAAATTTCTAAAATATATATGCTTTCTAATTTTTTAGTAATTATTCAATTTTCTAGAGATAATGGTTATGACAAGTGATAATGATAATGATGTTAATGTGAGTTGACCATTGTATAAATATGTAGATTGAAAATTTTATTATGACTTGTGTAAGTTAATTATATTTAATATTTAATTGTTGCATATTTAGATAAATTTTTTCTATATTTTAAATTTATTACATGTATTATATATAATAAAAATAAATTTAAATAGACGTATCCTTGCCGAATCGTATCCTAAACTTTTTGAAAAACTCCGTATCCCTGCACCCGTGTCGTATCGCTCCCGCACCCGCACCCGTGCAACATAGATTGTAGTTAATGTAGTGATACCAGTGTTGATAGGCAAACATCAATCATTGTTGGGCGAACAAGTATTAAGGCCGAAATAGGGATTACGAAGAATCAACTCTAAATTAAAGATGATTAACAAAGAAAGTCAAAAGGGAGTATACAAATCAATCCAGGAGGTGTACGAAATGACGAACAACTCCATCGACGAACAACATATTGGCGAACAGGTCCATAGACCCGAGAACAGATATGGACCCTCCATCAAATTGCTAATGACGAACAACATTGTCAAAGGGTGTTGCATTTGCCAGCCTAAGAGGTGTGAGGTGACGAATAAAGGACCGAGATTCCTAAGTCTATCTTAACAAAATACAAGGGCGAACAACTTCTGAGCCATAACCTCAAAAGGCGAACAACTTTTATGAAGAAACCATTCTGGATCAATTAAGCCGACCTGGACGAACAACAATGAGTCCGAGATAAGACCAAAGAAGACTTTGTAACTAAGATTCAACTTAGATAAGGTCAAACAAGGTCAAAGGACACTTGTCTAGCATGCAAGCTAGGGAGACCAAGAGTCTTGGACACCTCCTGCTTGCTAGTCTCTATAAATAGTTGTTCTCCAGCTAAGAAATACAAGTTCAAATTCACAAATACTCCCAAAACACACACAAACACACCTAAACATGCACACATACGAAGTTAGTACGATTTTGACTTACGTATTTACGATTTCATAACCCGAACCCTCGATTTACCATTTACGGTGGTAATCAATCACACGTTATTGATTGGTGGTCTTAAACCGAACTAAAACTGTCACTAATCCTCCCGATTAAATTTGATCACCAACAATTTTGGCGCTAGAAGAAGGGTTCGAACCTCCGGTTAAGTGTGATTAGTCAAGAACTTCAAGTTTGAAAACTTGAAGAATTGAAGAAATCCTCAAGAAATCCTTGAAGATTTGAACAAAAGTGTTCTTGGTTTTCTTCAATATAAAATTTGAATATAATTCAATTCAAGGAAACACAAGGTTCACGCTTATCAAGGAGAGCATCTCCCACTCGAGCTTCATCAGCAGGCCATCAAGACCGTGAACCTAGACATGCGAAAAGATCAAGACTTACGGCCATAGACCATAACCTTCCACCAGAATTGGAGGCCATGGCGAACAACCCTAATGAACTGGCTAAGACCATTGCTGCTCTCCAAACTATCCAGAGGCAGCAAGACCAAAATAAACCCTCACAAGCAAGGTCTAAGAATAAACCCCTGGAGGTTGTTAGAGCCAGATCTGTTAGGGGCGAGCAACATGAGGTAGACAGTGCCCAAGTCAGACGAGATAAGGGCAAGGCCAAGGTGGCTGACCCAAGAGAGGGTCAGGCTGAGTCAGCACATGGGTGAGCAACAATGTCAAGCCATGGAACAACTCGTTCCAGCGCCCAGGACAGGCTTGGCCAACCCCAAAATCAAGAAAAAATTGCTCGCTAGGGAGCAAGAGATGGGCGAGCAACATTTGAGCAACCTCGCCCGTTGGTTCATGAAAGGTTGTCCCAGTCTGCTTTCAGACGCCTAGGGCCAAATGCTGCGAGCAACCCTAGGAAACAGCTCCAGGACATGCCCCCTCCGAGTGAGGGACTGCGACGAGCAGAAAGGCTTGTGCCTTTGCTCGCCGAACAGCCTCCAAGTTAGGGGGCATCTTTGGATGAGTTGTCAAGTTTAAGAAAGGCTGTGGAGAGCATGCATGGGCAATTGGATCAACAGAGAGGGGTGGGGACGACCAGCTTGCCATCCTCTCCATTGTCATCTATCATTCTGAAAGCCCCGATTCAGAAAAAGATCTAATTTCCAGCAAGTATACAGTACGATGGCATTGCTGATCCCCGAGTCCATTTAACGAAGTATTCAGATTATATGGTCTCGGTGGGAGCTAGTGATGCCACCCAATGCCGGAACTTTCCCCTGACTTTGGGGGACTGGGTACACAAGTGGTTTTCCGCAATGCCACCAGCATCCATCCACTCGTTTATCCAGCTAAGTCGAGAGTTCCTCTCCCATTTCTCAACGACGGGATCATATTTGTCCCAAAAACACCGGTTGTCGGACCTAAAGCAAAATGACGACGAGTCGGATCGGGCGTTTATGGAAAGGTTCGACAAAGTGCTGTTAGAAGGGGAGCCCATAAGCGAAGATACAAAAATCGTCGCTATTATGGCCGGGTTGAAAAAAGGGTCGAAGTTATGGAAAGATGTATGCCTGAAGTGCCCAAGAAGCTATGCCGAATTCAGAAATCAAGTCGGCATATTTGTTTCCATGCACGAGGCCCTGCAAGAAAACTTGGGCTAAAATAAAACTGATCCCAAGGAGAACAACAAAAAACCCGGCGGAACAGGCTACAGAGTCCCGAAGAACATGAAGGTATTCACCGAAGGGACAGAATTAAAGGAAAAGCTGAACCAGGTGCTCACAGTGTCAATCGATACTATGTACAAAAACGTGAAGGAGAAAGAGTTGCTCTTCCCTCCCCGGAGAATTCGTCAAGAAACTGGCAAACTCAACCCTAACAAGTATTGTGCTTACCATCAAAGCGTGGAGCACTTTACGAACGAGTGTAGAGATTTGCTCAAGCAACTTTGGCGATTCTATGAGGAGAGAAAGCTCTCTGACTTCGTCAAAAGGCAACCTGGAAAGAGAGCTCGGGAGAACAACTCGGAAGATGAGGAGGATGATCCACCTCAGAGGAATAAAAAGCTTGGATGACCAGTTCCAGCCGTTGCTGCTCGTCCATTAGAGGATCTGTACATGATGGAACCCGCAGGACCAGCGGGAGGATGTTCTGATGGACGACCGCCAGTTTCCAACCGAAAAAGAAAAGCCAAATTACGAGCGATCGACCAAGTACAAGGAATGGGGGTTAAACCATCCATCATGCAGACGATAGAACTGACCTTTACTGAAAAAGATTTGGAGGGAATATTGACCCCCACAATGATTCGCTCGTGATTTGTGCTAAGATCATGGAGACCAGAGTCCATAGATTGTTTGTGGACACCGGAGCCTACACCAACATCCTTTTTAAAAAGATGCTCGATCAACTTGGAGATTACTCGGGCTACATACGAGATTCCAATCATAGAATCTTAGGCTTTGGAAATGCTGTAACAGTCCCGTTAGTGGAGATTAGGTTGTCCGTTCAGCTTGTAACAGTCGAGGAACCCGGAAAAAATATAACAAGAATGATAGATTTCTTGGTCGTAGATCAGGAATCAACCTATAACGGGTTTCTTGGTCGACCTTTTTTAAATGAATTTAAAGCTGCATGTTCAACTTAGCATTATTGCCTAAAGTTCCCAACAGCAAGCGGAGCAGGCACAATAAAGGGAGATCAGAGAAAGGCACAGGAATGTCTCCTGCAGTTACAGGCAAAGCACGCACAAGTATCCATGATGGAAGCCACCACCAGCTATCCTGTTGATGAACTATCAATACTGGAGAACATGATGGACATAGAAGATGACCATATGGATACGGGCGAACAACACTCTGACGAGCAAGTGTTGGAAGAACAACCTATCACCACCTGTGGGGAACTTCAATTTGACAAACAACGAAGGGGTGGTGACGAACAACATTCACCGGGTGACCCGGAAGGCTAGATGTTGACTAACAACAATGGGTTGAAACCGACAGATGATCTAGAACCCCGCCTGGGAGTAGAGCCCATGAGCATCGAAAATGATTTCGACCCTGAGGGACCAATAATTGATCCTCGTTGGAAAGGACAAAAACGATGAGCAACTCCAGTTGAAGAACTGGGGGCGTTCAAAGTTAATCTTGAAAACGATCTCGAATTATACATAGGATCTGAGCTCCCTGAGCCTTACAGATCCCCAATGAAAGAGTTCCTCAGCAAGAATCTAGATGTTTTTGCTTGGTCTCATGTAGACATGGTGGGAATAGATCCAAAGCATGCTTGCCACAAGCTTAATATCAATGAAGCAAAAAGGGCTGTCCACCAAAAACGGAGAAAATATGGCCCAGACAAATACCAAGCTTTGAACGAAGAGGTGAAGAAGTTGTTAGACAAAGATCTAATCCGACAAGCACTCTGTCCACAATGGGTAGCAAACCCAGTCCTAGTGAGGAAACCAAACGGGACCTGAAGGCTATGCATAGATTTTACGGATCTGAATGCAGCATGCCAGAAGGACAACTTTCCTCTCCCCCACATTGATCAATTGGTGGACAGTACTGCGGGTCACGAGATACTAACGTTCATGGATGCCTTTGCCGGGTACCATCAAATCCCCTTGCATCCAGACGATCAAGAAAACTGACTTGAAGCGAATATACTAGCTTTTACTAGTAGCTTCCCCGCAAGAGTACGGGTTCACTGTAGTAGTGGCAAGTATAGGGACCAAGTATTATCGAACCCAAGGGAAAGTGTGTTATGCGAATAGATCCCTGAAGATCTACGCGTCGTAGTTAATATGAGTGTATGTTTGGGGATTGAAAATTAAAAGAATTAAGTCTAAACTAAATTACTCTACGAATGCAAAAGGAAAATTAAACTAAGTATCTAAGGTGTGTATGCAAGTATGAGATGGTGATGCTCAGGATAGGAATCCCTACGTATACTAACGGAGCAGGTACATAATCAAAGTAATCGTGACAAACAAGAATTAACCTAAGTAAAAGATCGTAGAATGAAAGCTCAAGATTTCTAACCCTAATACTTTATCCTAGCAATCGACTTCACTAATCCACTAACAAGTTAATAGATAGCGCTTAATTAATGAGACCCTAATTTAACTAAGGTGATGCGGTCGTCCTCCTTCGCTAAACCGGTAGATGAATTAACCCTTTCTAAACCCTCTCGTTAAGACTACTAATCGTTATTGAGTGATGCGGTCGTCCTCTCTCTAACACTTTCATACGAAATTCAAAGGTAAAGTTAAGATTAATTATAAGAATTTATTAATTAAGAGAATTAAAACTAACGTCACGAATTACTCTAATTACGTACCCACATCCTACTTCTACGAGTTCATCCTAACCTAAGCATGCAAGGGTTTTAGCTAGACATGACGTTAACAAACATAAAAGCAATAGAAGAAACAACGAACATAAACATGGTAAATTGAACCAAGAAAAGATGAAACATGAACTAGGGTTTAAAGAAATAAATACTAAGAACTGAATTTGAATTGATAAAAACAAAGTTTAGAACGTTTAGAGTAATCAAGCTAAGGAAAAGAAACTGAGAAACGGAATTAAACTAAGAATTCGTACGAAAAACCTCAACAACGTAAAAGTAAAGCTTGCTCGTTCTTCTCCTCTTCCTCTCTCTAAAAACTAAGTCTAAAAGTGATTTCTAAAGTTCGGGATCTGGTGGTCGTTTAAAACGAGTTTGGAAGAGGTATATATAGGCACCGGGTCGAAACGGGCTCTCATGGGCCAAAAAACGAAATCTGGAAAAAAATGTCTTGGAGGCGCTCGAGCAGACCCGCTCGAGCGGGTTGCTCGAGCTAAAGTGGCCGAGCGGATCAGGTGCTCGAGCGCCCCGCTCGAGCCTATGTGGTCGAGCACTTTTCAGCATCCGTCACTTGTTCGTAAAATCTTCATATCTCCTCAACCGGGAGTCCGTTTTGGCCGATTCAAAGTCCTACGAACTCCTCTTTTCGCCCTCTATCCATTTATGAAAACCAAAGAGATAAATTAATGATTTTATAAAAATGATACTCATTTGACTCCAAACACTAATCGAAAACACTCAAAACATGGGCAAATAGGGCACCAAAACATAACAATTTCACGCCTAATCAACCCCCCAAACTTACCATGTTGCTTGTCCTCAAGCAACAAAATAATAAGTCAAGTGAAATTTTCAGGAATGAGTCAAAGAATCAAATCATGCTAGTAAATGAACTCGAGCTTTAAAGATCAATCACATGTATACTCACTCACCTTCCTTCATCATACTCATGCAACAACAACAAGAAACACCAAGATCAAACATGGATGTGCACTCAACGATGTGTTTCACTCCCTCACAAGTGTATATCAATGATCAAGGGACTCACTCAATCAATCAATCACACAAATTGGCAGCCATAGGCTTGTAAGTGCTCTTAACTTCGACCATACTCTAGAAATCAATGCCGAATCAAAAAGGATTTTTCTTAAGGTTGTAATGTAGGCTCTTTGGACGGGTGGGATAACAATTTGGGTAAGTGACTCAAGTGAATGGAGAATAGAAAATCAAACTTTGGCACTTCGAGATTAGGAACAGAATACTTCAAACATTTCCAATCAACACTCTTTCAATTCCATACTCTCAACACTTCAATTTTTCTCTTTCTCACTTTTTCACATTTTTTTTTTCAATCACTTCATTTTTTTTTCTTTTTCGCACAAACACATGAGCTCATTTTTCCTTTTGCTCATTCTCAATTTTTTTTGTTCTTTCCCACAACTCAAATCTCATTCACACCCTTATTTTATCACCACTCAACCATCAATAACTCTCCTTTTTCAACTCAAATCAATCCCTTCAATATTCACACTTTTCCTATTCTCCACTCAAATTGGGACAAAAAGCTTAGGAACAGGAATAGTGTTTAAATGTGCTAGCAAATAAAATAGGCTTTAGGCTCAACGGGGCTAACAAGGGACAAATATCAATGGTAAGGAAAATTTTTGGCTAAGTGACTCATTAAAAACAAAGATGGCCTAAAATCACATTCGGCATATCAAACTAGACATAATCAAGAAGCAAGAGCACATGCAAGTTCTAGCATCCTCTAAGGTGATGATTCACTCACAAACGAAGAGATTCATTCATATATCGAAATCTCATAAGGCTCAAATCTCACGGCTTTCACATCCATGCTAGTCCTAGTGCATTCTCACTCTCATCACACAAGTATTCAAAAGGAAAATTTGTAAGCATACGGGTTCTTTCTCAAATCAGCTCAAACTCAAACACTCACACAATAAAACTCCTAATTCAACCTCACAATTCACCCTACTCATCAAATCATACTCAAAGATAGCAATCAACAAGCATAAGATGGTTGATAGGCATAAAATATTGAGTAACAAAACAAATCAAAATCAGCCCAAGGAGTATCTCAACAAACCAATAATCAATCAAACTCAACTCAAAGATAAGGGGTGCTCCGGTGCAATGTCATAAAACACATAAATACTCCACCCCCCAAACTTCGACCTTGCGAAGAGGTTTAAGTTTGGGGTTGTGGGTTACCTCAACCAAATAATTCAATTTCTCTCAATAGCTTTGCACACTCCCTTGTCTCAAGTTGGTTCCTTCAATCTTTACTTATCTGGCACTCCTTCGAGACAAGCCTACAAAATAAACTCTCAAGTACGAGGTTAAACATACGACTCAACAACATCCTAATAACATAAAAGGAAAATAACTAAAAATACTCAAAAGCAAATAAAAATGGGTTGCCTCCCATTCAGCGCTATTTTTAAGGTCCTCATGCCGGACCAAGCTCAAAGGAGCTTATGGGACATCATACTCAAATTTACCTCCCTTACTCTCATAAGAGTGGTGTTTGCATTCCTTTCCTTGATGCCCCTCCATCATGAGTTCCTTTGCTTCCTTCCCCACCTCAAGTGGTATAGGTCTCAACTCCTTCTCACCTTTATCTGGAGGAGTCTTACTAAACAACTTTTGAATTTAGACTTCTTCTTCTTAACTCCTCATTTTCCCTCTAGCTGGACCACGTCCACTTTCTTCACCTCTTCATCCTTCAACTTCTTCACTTTATCCCTATCAAAATAATCACGATCATACTGCTCATGGGTTAAATCAATAAGTGAAGGATTATAAAATTCATAAATATGAGAAAGATTAGGGATATGAGGTGTGTCTTCAACACTAGGATCAATGGCATCCATGCAATACAAACTCTCATCCTCCTTCGGGTGCTTCATGGCTTCATATAGGGAAATCTTCACTTCTTGATCATCAACCTTCAATGTAATCTTCCCATTTTCCACGTCTAGCACCATCCCCGCCGTAGCTAAGAACGGTCTTCCCAAGATTAGGGGCACGTGCTCATCTTCCTCCATCTCTAGCACTACAAAGTCGGCTAGAAAAATGTGATCTCCAACTCTCACTAGGACGTCTTCAACCACACCTTGAGGTCGAGTAATAGACCGATCGGCAAGTTGAAGTGTCATCATTGTGGGTTGAAGTTCACCACCTTCCAACTTCTTGAAAAGCGACAAGGGCATCAAATTAATGCTCGCCCCGAGGTCGCACAACGCTCCCTTCTTGATCCCGTTCCCAATGTCACAAAGAATGGTGAAGCTCCCAGGATCCTTCAGCTTCGGTGGAAGCGCCTTGTGCACTAGTGCACTCACTTCGTGGTTCAACTGCACCAATTTCGGCTCATCACTTCTTCGTCTCTTCGCTATCAAGTCCTTCAGGAACTTTGCATAATGCGGCATCTGTTCCAAAGCATCATAAAAAGGAATGTTAATGTGAAGTTGTTTAAAAACATCAAGAAATTTTGCAAATTTTTCATCAAGCTTCTTTTTCATGAAGCGTTGTGGATACGGGACGGGTATCACAGATTTGGGTACCCCCCATTCATCTCTTTCTGTTTCTTTCACTTTCTCCCTTGCTTCCTTTGCCTTTTTCCACTTAGGAACTCTCTCAATCTCCTCACTTTCCTTGCCCTTCTGGGACTCATCCATATCTTTATGCTTCTCAATCCCTTCACTTTCAATCCCCTTCTCAACTTGGGGCGTCTCAGAATCAGCAGGCATCTGAGGACCTTCATAGTTGGTTCCACTTCTAAGCTGGATCGCCTTGCAATGCTCTTTCGGGTTCCCCTCCGGCATTCTATTCACTGACTTTGCAATCTGGCTCATCTGGAACTCTAAAGAAGTGAACCTTCGATTGTTCTCTTGTTGAGTTTTAGTCCACTCAACATTCATCTTCTGGAGCTCTTGATCACGTTGATCACCCTTCTTATGCAACTCCTTCACATCGCACTCCAAGGATGACAACCGCTTGCTTCCTTCCTCCACCTTCTGAAGGATCGCTCTCAACATCTCCTCAGTTGATGCACCGCCTTCTCCACCCGGAGGCTTTGAACCCGGATCAACACCTGCAGGAACAGTAACACCAGCTTTTGGGTTAGCATAAGAAAAGTTCTCATTTTTCTTCCATGTGTTTTGAGGAGGCTGCTGCCCTCCTTGAACTCCTTGTGTGTTCCTCCATTGATTTTGATGCGCCTGTGGCTCTGGAGGTACAAATGGTTGACCATAAGAATGCCTTCCATACTGATTTCCACCTTGGTAGCCATTCTGATTGTAATATGGATCTCCCATGTAATTGGCTACCTCTTGCTGTCCACTGGGCTGGTCTACTCTCTCATTCTCTACTGCATGCTCTCCACCCAAACTCTTCCCCAACTCGAGGTTGTTGATCTTCTCCATCATAGCCATCAATAACCTTCTCGTTCCTTCACCCTCTTCAACCTGATGAACTCTTTGAAAATCTGCATCCACACCCCAAGCACCGGCATTCATGACAATGTTGTCCACGATCTCTCTACACCTCTCTATGCCTTGATTCAGGAATGCTCCACCTGCACAGGCGTCTAAATGGTCTTGCCCCGCCTTGTTGGCACCACTATAGAAGAATGCCATAATATCCCCCTCATTGTACCCGTGCTGCGGGCACTCTATCAGCATGTTTGAGTATCTCTCCCATGCTTGACGTAGGTCCTCTCCTTGCTTCTGGCGGAAGGAAGAGATCTCAATCCTAGTCTTGATCGTCCTAGATGGAGGGTAGAATCACTCGAGGAACAGACGCTCGAGCTCGGCCCAAGTGGTAATACCTCCCCGTGGGAGTGTATTATCGTACCACTCCTTAGCTATTCCCGTTAATGAGAATGGGAATAGTCTAAGTCTCTTGGCATCTTCAGACATGCCATTGTAATTGAAGGTGGAGGCTATCATTAGAAAACTTCTTAAATGTGTGTGAGGATTCTCTTTCCCGATCACCCCCTTGAACTGATTCTCGGTAAGCAGCTTTAAAATCCCCGGGGATATCGAGAAGTTGTTCGCCTCAACAGGAGGTAAAGCCACTCCATCATAGTACCGTTGTGGCTGCGCTGCAAACCTCCCTCGAATAGCCATCTGATCTGCGTTCTGAGGAACGTGTTGAGGATTAGCAGCAGGTACAGGTACTTGTTGGGGTGGTGGTTGGTAAATAGGTGGTTGATTATAGACTGGGGGTGGAGGGTACAGGTATGGTGGGTAAGGATAAGGTGGGCATGGGTAATGTTGGTATACTGGGTTGTTGAAAGGGTTATTTGGGTTTTGTGGGTAAGCAGGGTTTTGGTTCTGGTTTTGGGGTTGTGTTTGTGCAGAGTTGATTGTGTCTTGTGGGTTCGGGTGTGGGCTCTCAGTTCCCCCTATGGGTATCTGCTGATTACTGATGTTTCCATTGGCACCCTCTGCCCGTTCCGCAAGAGCAGTATACTTTGCAGCTATTTTGTCTAACTCCCCAAGTTCATCAGAAATCTTGTCTTTGTTTCCCGCGGCAGTAGTCATTCTTCTCAAGAAGGCTCGGTTCCTTCTAGCTATTGTCTCAGGATCTGCAGGTAACCTCTCTTCGCTCGTATTGCCTTGTGAGCGTGTTTTCATAAACCTGAAACACTAGCAGAAGGATCAAAACGCAACTGCCTAATGAATGGAAATAAAAATAAAAACAGAAAATAAATCACCCACTACTAACTACTAAGCTATCTACAAGTCCTATTCAAAAGCATACAACGCCATCCCCGGCAACGGCGCCATTGACTTGAAGCGAATATACTAGCTTTTACTAGTAGCTTCCCCGCAAGAGTACGGGTTCACTGTAGTAGTGGCAAGTATAGGGACCAAGTATTATCGAACCCAAGGGAAAGTGTGTATGCGAATAGATCCCTGAAGATCTACGCGTCGTAGTTAATATGAGTGTATGTTTGGGGATTGAAAATTAAAAGAATTAAGTCTAAACTAAATTACTCTACGAATGCAAAAGGAAAATTAAACTAAGTATCTAAGGTGTGTATGCAAGTATGAGATGGTGATGCTCAGGATAGGAATCCCTACGTATACTAACGGAGCAGGTACATAATCAAAGTAATTGTGACAAACAAGAATTAACCTAAGTAAAAGATCGTAGAATGAAAGCTCAAGATTTCTAACCCTAATACTTTATCCTAGCAATCGACTTCACTAATCCACTAACAAGTTAATAGATAGCGCTTAATTAATGGGACCCTAATTTAACTAAGGTGATGCGGTCGTCCTCCTTCGCTAAACCGGTAGATGAATTAACCCTTTCTAAACCCTCTCGTTAAGACTACTAATTGTTATTGAGTGATGCAGTCGTCCTCTCTCTAACACTTTCATACGAAATTCAAAGGTAAAGTTAAGATTAATTATAAGAATTCATTAATTAAGAGAATTAAAACTAACGTCACGAATTACCCTAATTACGTACCCACATCCTACTTCTACGAGTTCATCCTAACCTAAGCATGCAAGGGTTTTAGCTAGACATGACGTTAACAAACATAAAAGCAATAGAAGAAACAACGAACATAAACATGGTAAATTGAACCAAGAAAAGATGAAACATGAACTAGGGTTTAAAGAAATAAATACTAAGAACTGAATTTGAATTGATAAAAACAAAGTTTAGAACGTTTAGAGTAATCAAGCTAAGGAAAAGAAACTGAGAAACGAAATTAAACTAAGAATTCGTACAAAAAACCTCAACAACGTAAAAGTAAAGCTTGCTCGTTCTTCTCCTCTTCCTCTCTCTAAAAACTAAGTCTAAAAGTGATTTCTAAAGTTCAGGATCTGGTGGTCGTTTAAAACGAGTTTGGAAGAGGTATATATAGGCACCGGGTCGAAACGGGCTCTCATGGGCCAAAAAACGAAATCTGGAAAAAAATTCCTTGGAGGCGCTCGAGCAGACCCGCTCGAGCGGGTCGCTCGAGCTAAAGTGGTCGAGCGGATCAGGTGCTCGAGCGCCCCGCTCGAGCCTATGTGGTCGAGCACTTTTCAGCATCCGTCACTTGTTCGTAAAATCTTCATATCTCCTCAACCGGGAGTCCGTTTTGGCCGATTCAAAGTCCTACGAACTCCTATTTTCGCCCTATATCCATATATGAAAACCAAAGAGACAAATTAATGATTTTATAAAAATGATACTCATTTGACTCCAAACACTAATCGAAAACACTCAAAACATGGGCAAATAGGGCACCAAAACATAACAATTTCACGCCTAATAAAAAACACAACATTTTATACGAACAAAAACTTGTTGTGTTGGAAGAGAATGTCATTCGGCCTCATCAACGCCGGAGCAACATATCAGAGATTGGTGAACAAAATGTTCGATGAACAAATTGGAGATACGGTAGAAGTCTATGTAGACGATATCATAGTCAAGAGCCCCCGAAAAGAAGACCATATCCAGCATTTGACCCAGGTGTTCGATATTCTTCGGCATTACAACATGAAGCTGAACCCGAAGAAGAGCAGCTTTGGAGTCCATTCTGGAAAATTCCTGGGCCATCTTGTTAGTCAACGAGGGATTGAGGCCAATCCAACAAAAGTCAAAACTATCGTGGATATGCAACCACCACGGTCGGTAAAAGAAGTGCAAAGGCTCACGGGGTGCCTAGCAGCATTGAATCGGTTCATATCCCGATCAGGAGACAAGTGTCTTCAATTCTTCGAGGCCATCAAGAAAGGAAAGTTCACATGGACTAACAACTGTTAAAAGGCGTTCGACCAACTTAAAGATTACCTGGGAGATGTTAAAATTCTATCAAAACCCATCCCAGGAGAAAAGCTCTATCTATACCTGGCAGTGTCAGAAGTGGCAATCAGCTCCGTTCTGGTGCGGGAGGATAGAAAATTCCATCAACCCATCTACTACGTCAGTCAAGCCTTACACGAAGCGGAGACCAAATATTCTCCAACCGAAAAGCTGGCGTACACACTTGTCATGAGTGTGAGAAAGTTACGACCATACTTCTTTGATCATCAAGTTGAAGTGCTAACAACTTTACAACTTTCCCACTCAGATAAATTCTCCATCGCCCCGACACAGCTGGTCGTCTATTAAAATGGTCACTGGAGATTAGCCAATTCGGGGTGACCTATGCTCCTCGAACAGCGATTAAAGGGCAAGCTCTAGCCGACTTTATAGTCGAACTAACTTTTCCACCGGATCCGACGAGAGGACTTGATCACCCCTAACATCTTTACGTTGATGAATCTTCAACTAATATAGCCTCGGGGGCAGGAGTAGTCCTGATAAGCCCTGACAGATAAGTATTTACCTTGGCAATCAGATTTGGTTTCATGGCTACCAACAACGAAGCTGGGTATGAAGCTCTCATTACTGGTCTCTACCTATCCCTTGCAGTAGGGGTCAGGCGGTTGCAAATATTCGGCGACTCACAACTAATTGTGAACCAAGTCCGAGGTGAATACGAGGCCAAATACGATCATATGATCGAGTATCAATGGATTGTTGCTCATCTGATGTCCTTGCTAGATCAAGTCTTCATCGAACAAATTCCAAGGACAAGCAACACACAAGCAAATGCGTTGGCCCGACTAGCAACAAGCGAAGGACCTGCAAAGTTGGCAGATATTATAATCACAAAGATGAATGACCCATCAACAATAAGTTATAATGTCAACCAACTTGACGAACAAACAAATGAAGAAGAAGACTGGAGAACAAGTATAGTCAAATACTTGAAAAGTGGGGAAAAACCAAACAACTCTTTTGAAGCTGCCAAGTTAACAAAGCAAGCCGCCAGATATACTCTGGTGGGCGAGCAACTTTACAAAAGGGGAATATCAATCCCATTTCTCAAATGTTTGCCTAGGGGGCAAAGACGAGCAATACTCGAAGAAATACATGCCGGAGTATGCGGAAATCACATTGGGGGGCAAGCCTTGGCGTATAAGACTATCAGACAAGGCTATTATTGGCCGACTTTACGTCAGGACGCAATCAAGAAAGCAAAAACTTGTCATCAATGCCAGATTTTTGCCTCGAACATTCATACCCCGGCTCAAGAGCTCGTGTCAGTCTACAGCCCGTGGCTATTTGCAAGATGGGGGATGGACATCATTGGTCCTTTCCCAACAGGAGTAGGAAATGTTCGATTTGCCGTCGTGGCAGTCGACTATTATACGAAATGGGCAGAAGCATAGGCCATGGTAAAGATTACGCAACAGAAAATGATCAACTTCATTTGGAAGAACATTGTCTGTCGTTTTGGGGTTCCACAAACCATTGTGACAGACAATGGTCCGCAGTTTGATGGGAAAGAGTTGAGAGATTTCTGTACGAAGTGGGGGATCAAAAAATATTATTCTACGCCCTATCATCCCAGTCAAATGGACAAGTCGAAGCTGTGAACAAGATTATCAAGCACACACTAAAAGTGAGGCTGGCGGAGAGCAAGAGCAGTTGGTCTGAAGAACTTCCGGAAGTCTTGTGGGCATATAGAGTTTCTCCCAGGTCGAGCACCGGAGAAACACCCTTTGCAATGGCTTTCGGAACAGAAGCTGTGATACCAATTGAATTAAAGACCAACATAATCAGGACGACCAACTTTGATGAACAAGCGAACAACTCTACTCTAGCTACTGAAATGGATTTGCTCGAAGAAAAAAGATTAAGTGCCGAGCTAAAAAATGCTACCTATAAGCAGCGACCAGAACGCTACTATAATTTCCATGTTAAAATCAGGGAATTCAGAGTTGGAGATTTGGTTCTAAGAAAGTTGTTCGCCCAACCTCCAGGTGTATTGGGACCAAGTTGGGAGGGCCCGTATCGTATAACGGATAAATTTCTTAACGGTGTATACGATATCGAAGATATGAAAGGCAAGCCGGCCCAATACTCCTGGAACATTGTACATCTAAAGAAGTACCATCAATGAGTCGAACACATTCTTGATTGGGCGAACAAATGTCTTGGGGGGGCAAGTGAAGTGAATGAACCAAAAACTTGCCTAATTTTTTGAAATTTTTGCTAAGTATAGGGTAAAAGGTTGTTCGGCACATTGTATAGTCGTGCTGGTTCATAATCTTTTTTAATTTTAGACAAAGTTGCTCCGTAAAAATACTATAAGCGAGTATATCTTAGTTAGTGTTTAAAGTTGTTCGTCAGATTGTATATGTTATTGACGAGCAGTCTTGTAACACTTGTAAATTTTTAATGTAAATATAGTTGTTCGTTGAAAGAAAAGTCCAAAGCTCGAGGTATAAGTCCATTTTAAGGACCAAGGACAACTAAGGGTTGTTCGTCTTTTAAGATGAGCAGAACCTAAGGCTAAACCCTTATTCTATTAAAAGACAAAGTTCAAATCGAACAAAGCCCAACATTATATGTTATAATTGCAAAAGCATTAAATAGAAATGTAAAGGCAACTAACATATAAGAAGAAGATGAGCGAACAAAAGAGACATTCATTAATAAAAGGCTTTAAGCCTAAAAAATAGTACAAGAATTCTAGAAAAAGTATACTACAGAAAGAACGAGCAACTATTACAAAAGAAAGACAAAAAAAGTCTAAGTCCTAGACTGATTGCTGCTCGTCAGGGGGAAGATCAGAAGCTTGATCGACGGCAGGGTCGACGATCATGTCCCGTGCCAGGTCTTCAGCTAATCTCTACTCTTGTTCTTAGGCATTTTACTCGGCAGCAGCATCTTGCTTGCCTTGATCGGCGCTATCTTGCTCGTCCTCAGCCGGGGGTGGGGGACGGGTAACCACAATACTGGGGTCAAGATGATCAATCTTAACCCCATAGTCTATCATATCCCCCAGCTGGAGCTCAATGTTGTTCGGTGGGGGGTAGTACTCAACAAACTCAGCCAAGTTCTTTCCCATCTCGCCGACCAGGTCAGGCTGCTCGTATGCATGTGCAAGACGAATGCAGTCGGCATAGGCACAGATGTACCCAAGATTTGTGATGGGTTCGGATCGGTTTTGCAGCTCAATCTCCAGTTGCTCTTGAGTGAGCATTCCCCCTATTGCCTCATTAAGCCGAGCAATTTCTGCCTTAGCCTCAACCAAATTCTGCTCGGCAACAGCCACCCTCCTCTTTTGCTCCTCGAGCTCAACATCCTTGCTCTTGAGCTCGGCCGACAACAGTTGATAATCTTCAACATGTTTCTTCTCAACGCCGTCCGCATGCTTGAGCTGGTTGTTAAGACGAGCAAGTTTTGCCTCGTACTGGTTGATCAGACCATCTTTCTCCTCGGTCAGTTGCCGAGCAGTACTGGCGTATCGGCGAACAGCTTCTTCTAAATCAGCCAGCTGTGTCATCCCCTTCTGGGAGTAATGAGATTGTTGGCGTGTTGCATCATGGACAAATGGAAGTTGTCCGCTATCCCCTGCGTGGAGATAATCTTCTCCATAGGCCGAGTCCATGATCGAGCGATCAACTCCGTGGCCCTGCGAACGTGCTCGCCCGGGATCTCCCGAATGTTCACCGGAGTCTAAGAGCAAACATATTGGTGGACTGGGGTTGCTCGTCCGGGGTGGTCATCGGCCCGGTATCTGCGAACAAAGGATGTTAATTACACTTAAGATAATTTCGAAAGTTATAAAGTTGTTCGATAGAAACAAGATAATTTGAGCTCACTCTTGGAACTTCCGCTCGTCCCAACCCAGATGGGTAATGTCTTCGGGACCGCGGATGGGGGTAGCGTCTTTACCCGCCTTGCTCGCCCTCTCCACTGGTTCGATGGAGGTGCGGCGAGCAGCTTCCTCTTCAGAATGAGGATGAGCATGACTCTTCCCCACTTTCTCCTTGCCTTTATTCCCGGCAGGAGCAGCCTGGGCCACAAAAGACTCATCCCTTTTCTTTAAGCACTTGGCTCCTCGGGGTGATGGGGCGGGAGGGGGAGAGGGTGGAAGATTGGAAGGGGGCACAGCCTGGTGAGCAACTTTTGCCCCCTCAGCTTTGTTCGTCATCGCCAACACTTTGGATGGCGGGCCACCCTTCATTTTCCGTCCTTTAGGAGGCGGCATTTCGTGGACCCTTTGTTCAAGAAGTCCAAAGCAGGGGGGACAGCGACGGTAACTTGCTCGGCTAAAAAAAAGAATTTAGGCGAGTAGGTTTTAATAGCAAGTGACGAGCAAAGTTGAGAAAGATAAGTTAGAATTTTCTGTACCTGGGGGCACCTCAGCCTGAGCTTCCAGATGGTGGGGGTACGTGAACAGGCGAGCAGCCTTTTTGCACTTCACTCTGTTCACGTACTTAATGGTCCTCTCAACTCTATCTCGGAGGGCGACCAAACACAAAGTGAAGAGGAACTCAGAGCCGATCTCTTCCTCTTCTGAGTTCCACTTGAGTAATCGGGGACCTGCGAGCAAACAAAAAAAGTTAAATTAGAACTTTATGTAAGGACGAGCAATTATGACCTTACGTTTAATTTTTCCATAGGTGGTGGGTTCAAATATACGTCCAGTACCGCCATGTGGGCCAGAAGATGCTCGCCAGTTGCCCCCGATAAAAAAGAAGTGCTCTTTCCAATTTCGAATCTTGTTCGGCACCCCCTCCACCAGTTTCAACCCAGTCCGGGCCTTCAGGTAATAGTAACCTTCCTCGCCCCTCGGACACTTGGTGATGGTCATCAGATAGTTGACCTCTTCAGCAGTGATGCGGTCAACATACCCCCCCAGGGCGAACAAGTCCATGATGCCGAGCAAGTTCATCCACCCAATATGAGTTATTTGGGTGATGGCTAAGTTGGTCGCCTCTAGAAAACGACCAACAACAGGAGGCAATGACAACCTCAGCCCCGCGATCAGTGTGTCAATGTTGATCGCCGTACACCCTGGAGGAGGATGATCAGCTCTCTCCTTCTTCTTAGGAGTCCACATGAAGATATCATGGGGAATTTGGTATGCCTCCCGGATGAGGTTGAGCTCATCTTTGCGAACAACACTTCTAATTTTGCTCGCCTGGTACTCAGTCCTCACTAAATCCAGTACTTGACGAGAAGGGAGGGGGGAAGTTGTTCGCATACTCAGCAAAATATGCTCGCCATTCAAATGGGCGAGCAACTCCCGAAGGGATTTCGTTCTCGAGCATTCTTGCACCTGGAAACCCTATCCCTTCCAAGAATTCAGGGGTAAGTTCGTCAAATTCCGGATCTTCCTCAGATTCATAGTTAGAGGAAGATTGTTCGTCGGAGGAGCTGCTCGCAGCCTCTCCAACCTCCTCGCTAGACCGGCGAGCACCAGTGTCCTCCGTTGATCGGACCACCGAATCCACGTCGGGGTGCATTTCAGAGGAGACTTCAAAGGGCGGCTGTTCGACGAACGGCACAATCGGAAATAAAGGGTCCAGTCCTTCCTCTGATCCTTTATTGCTCAAATGGGAGGACATCGTTTTAATGGGGGAGTTTTTTAAGGAAATAAATGAGGTTTCTGGATCTCCAATGGCGGTTCTGGGTAGACGACGGCGACGCAAAATTTCCCCCACGGCGGCGAGGGTGCGAATGTGGAAAAGAAAGAGTGAAGAAAGAGAGAAATAAGAAAAATAACTACCTTATCTCGAAGTGGGAGGCCAAATACGGGAGAAATGGACGCCGAAAAGCTCGAGATCGCCGGAAATGGAAGAAATCGCCGGAGGTACTGTAGCAAGAAATGAAGAAGTGGGAAATTTTTTGTTTCCATCTCTTATTTATACCCCAAGGAAAAACGGGGTTCGGGGTGTAATTTCCTGCAAAATATGGACTTAATTGAAGGAAAACGGGGTCTTTTTCGAACAATATTAAAAATTCGAGGACTGACGCGCAAATACTAATGGCGTGTGGCCTAGAGAATGCTCGCTCATGGGCGGCGCGCAATCATGCCACCCACGTCATCCTTGGATACTCCCCCAAATCTTGGGAAGACTAAGCATCGACCCTGAAGTTGTTCGTCAGAGTTAAGGATGTCCGTCCAAATCCCTACCAATTAAATATCCTAACTATAGTTGCTCGCCACAAAGTTACTCGGCTAAAGCAACATCTAGTCAGGATAAGGGGCAATTGTTGATAGGCGAACATCAATTATTGTTGGGCGAACAAGTATTAAGGCCGAAATAGGGATTACAAAGAATCAACTCTAAATCAAAGATGATTAACAAAGAAAGTCAAAAGGGAGTGTACAAATCAATCCAGGAGGTGTATGAAATGACGAACAACTCCATCGACGAACAACATATTGGCGAACAGGTCCATAGACCCGAGACCAGATATGGACCCTCCATCAAATCTCTAATGACGAACAGCATTGTCAAAGGGTGTTGCATCTGCCAGCCTAAGAGGTATTAGGTGATGAACAAAGGACCGAGATTCCTAAGCATATCTTAACAAAATACAAGGGCGAACAACTTCTGAGCCATAACCTCAAAAGGCGAACAACTTTTATGAAGAAACCATTCTGGATCAATTAAGCCGGCCTGGACGAACAACAATGAGTCCGAGATAAGACCAAAGAAGACTTTGTAACTAAGATTCAGCTTAGATAAGGTCAAACAAGGTCAAAGGACACTTGTCTAGCATGCAAGCTAGGGAGACCAAGAGTCTTGGACACCTCCTGCTTGCTAGTCTCTATAAATAGTTGTTCTCCAGCTAAGAAATACAAGTTCAAATTCACAAATACTCCCAAAACACACACAAACACACCTAAACGTGCACACATACAAAGTTAGTACAATTTCGACTTTCGTATTTACGATTTCATAACCCGAACCCTCGATTTACCATTTATGGTGGTAATCAATCACACGTTATTGATTGGTGGTCTTAAACCGAACTAAAACAGTCACTAATCCTCCCGATTAAATTTGATCACCAACAACCAGATCATTCACATTGACAATTACTATATTTTCAACTAAGTTTAGACAAGTCTAAGTGAGAGGGCTAGTTCTTAGGGGGAAGTACTTCTGAGTGATATACATTTAAGTGATTGCAAGATTTAACTTACATAGGCCAAGGGTGTAACAGTGGATGTAGGAGGATTACGCCACCTCTGAACCACTATATATCTTCTTTACTTTCTGTACTTAATATTTCTACCCTGCATACTTTAATTAAGTTACATTCATCATTACTTTCAAAGGAAGTGCCTAAAATTCAAAAGTTGAAGATTGAGTATAGTACAACTGTAGATTGTCATAATCATTCAGCTGCATACTTTAGTTTAAATTGGTTTTTCATTAACACACACATACATTTATTCGCTACATAAGGTCTCTCAATACACTCCTAAAAGTGTGAGAACCTAACTCTAAAATTTTTTAAGTATTGTGGTTGACAAAAATCTTTTCAAACTGTATTAAAATCTAAAACCTACAACTGCATACTTGGTTTTTAAAACCTACGGTGTATAGTTTACATCTTGTTTGAAAAAGTTTTTAAAGTTAAAAGGTCTATTCAACACCCCCCCTTCTAGACCTTCTCCACTTGGGACCAACATAAAAAAATATGCCCAAAAATTAAACATAAAAACAGTATCGAGCTAACGAATTGCCGCCCATCTCGATGACACCAACAAACTCTTCACCATCACGAGTCATCGAACCCAATGACGAAGTCGCCAGAATTTAAGGTTCGACGCACCCAGCGACGAAGTAGGGGTCGATGATTTCGCAACCAAATATGTGGTTAATTTAATAGGAATTGATGTGATTTGGATTGAAAAATTAAACATAGAAATAATGTCGAGCTAACAAACTCGCAGCCCATCTCGATGACACCAATAAACTCATTGTTATCACGAGTTGTCGAACCCAATAACAAAGTTGTCGGAATTTAGGGTTCGATAAACCCAACGACGAAGTAAGGGTCGACTAATTCGCATCTAAATATGTGGTTAATCTAAAGAAAATTGATACGCGAGTCAATGAATTTGAAACCAAACTCAACGTGACTTCTTTTTGTGAAGCTTTGATTTATTGAGAAATGAGGGAAATTTGATCGGTTCTTCTCACCTGCTGGAGGAGCAAAACGGCGCTGAAGAATGAAACTGTAGTTTGTTGATAAGCCTTTGCATTTGCAAAATATTTGATTAGAAAGGATAATATGGAAATTTAATATTCGTATTGGAGGACATTTCATGCTGGGATTAATTGATCTCACCCTCCCCATGAAATCAAATAGTCTCAATGTGGTGGGAATAAATAGGGGTAGTAACAAATAGGTTCAAAAAATATGGTGATATTAAGTCATGGTTCAAACCTTTTTAGAAACTACATTTTGGTTCAAAAAGTGGGCCCCCTTCCCCCTTTTTCACTATTCTCCCCACTCGCCCTTTCTCATCTCCTCTTCCAACTTCAGTCAAACTTCTGTCTTTTTCAAATTTTCCCTACTGTGCATCTGTCTTTTCATGTCAGCATTTATTATTCCCGTGCCAAATTTAAATTGCAATTTTGTATTCTTTATATTTTTAATATAATTTTAACTAATTATAAAATTTGTATTTAATAATTATTAAGTCATCTTTTATTAAATATCAACCGGGCTTTAATCCTTACAGTTTTAATATTCAAAATTCCTGTGCAAACATATCTATGCAAGAATTTATTTTCGAATTTTGTATATATGATGATATTTAATACAAAAATTACAAATAGTTTAATACAAAAAAAGTGTGCAAATAGTTTATTTGCTAATACACACCCAAAAAATCTAAAAAATACATGTACTAGTCTAAAACAAAATACAAAAGCAAAATACAGTTGTGCAAAGATAAAAAATTGCAGTATTTTCATCTTCAATGCTTGGGCTCTTGTTTTTTCTACTGCCTTCACGATGATTCTTCTCCTCAGAATATCATCCAACAAAGAAAAACAAATTTACTAAAAATTCATACTTTCTGGATCTCATATCATACTAAATAACAAACCCCAAAATTATATAGTCATGTTTTCTGCAATTTTTCTTTTTCCAGTTAAGCTCAAAACCCATCAAATTTTTGCCCCAATTACGAACACATCAAAATGTACTAAATCTGATAAAAATAATCAGAAATCGCATAATTAAGGAAACATTTGTTGCTTTTACTTTTGGAAAAATAATCAGAAACAGCCAAAATGCATTAATCATCAACAAAATGCATTAATCATCATTAATCATCAACAGACATTAATCATCAACAAGAGATAGAATGAGTAGATAAAATAGAGAGAGATACCGGCGATGGAGCTCGTCTCCTACCGGCGAGCGGCGGAGATCCATGAGCCCAGATTTGAAACCGAGAAGACCGCCGCCGCCCCTGGAGTGCCGATCTCGGTCGAGCCATGATTGTCGTCGTTCGAAGAAAAGCAGAGCTCGGCCGCGCCTTAGGGTTTAGAGAGTCGCTCGCCTTCTTCGTCGATCTGGGCCGAGCCAACAGATCGGTGGATCGGTGGGGGGGAGGCGGTGGATCAATGAGAGAGAGATAGCCCTCGACGGCGCCACCGCCTAGAGAGAGAGATGGTGTGTGCGTGTGTTTGGTGTAGAGAGAGGAGAGAGAGAGTGGTGTGTGTGAAATGGAAAAATCTGAAATGGAAAATAGAAAATAGGGGGGGGGGGTGAGTTGATGTTGGGCGCCCACGCACTTTGGCTGGGCTTGAGGAAAAATTGGACTTTTATTTTTTTTGTGGGTCCTTTTAAACCAAATAGGTATTTTGAAAAAAGTTAGAACTAAAACTTAATATCACTATATATTTTGAATTAAACTGTAATAATTTCAAATAAATGAATTTTGAAACCCGGCCCAAATCAAGTGAACCAAATAGCAAATTACTTGGACTAACTTTTTAGTCCTTGCTAGTCCAGTGAACCAAGCAGAGCTTAGATACGCGACAACACAACAAAACCATTAACATCACCCTTTATATTATTTGAAGTCGGTGCATCCGTACATGAACTATAGTCACTGCACACCTGCCCCCCAAAAATTTAAATCTTCCCATTAATTAAAGATTGTTATAATTAAGTGGCACCTTGAACGTTATTGTAAAGTGTTTTCTGTGAACATTGCCAACGGGTTAATTGCGTGAGACCCCCTTGTGGTTTAAAAATGTTGCGTGAATTCCCCCTATGGTTTGAAAATTGCACCAAATCCCCTCGTGGTTTAATAAATGTTGCCCGAAATCCCCATTTCTGTTAAAGTTAACGAGCGTGCTCCACACTCTCCTCTTGTGCAACTACAATTTGATATTGTCACTTTTATTTGGCAAAAAGTATATTTTATCCTATTTTATTTGGGGGTTAATAAGCATTCACGTTAGTTAGCACAGGGAGGATTTATATTTTTTTTTTCTTGTGGCGGAATAGGTAAGCTTTCTTACTTATTTATACTCCTTCGTCCCAATTTTATTTTTTCATTTGTTAAAAAGTCCTGTCCCAATTTTATTTTCTCATTTTCTAAAATAAAAATAAAGTACATTCACCTTTTTAAACTTTACCTCACAAATAGAATTAAAAATTTTGAAAAAATAAATCACGGTATATTAAAAAAAATTGCATTATTGTTTTGATTCTGTTGTTTATTGTAATACTAAAGTAGATGACTTTATGTAGACTTAGTTAAATGAATACTGTGTTTTAAAATCTAACGTATTAGTTTAATTATTACTCTGTGCTAGCAATTATACAAAAAAAAAATCAATTCTAAATAAAATAAATGATAAACACTCTATTTTCCATTAATGAGCCCAAAAGAGTTTGGATTTTTTTTAGTCAAAACAAAGACCCTAATATTCATTTGGTGAACTTTACATAGTATCCAAATCATCACATTATGTTCAAAAAACTACTAAGAGTCAAACCATGCTCTTCTACAACACAAAAATATATTGAAATGTTGGCACCAACCCAAGAACACGTAACTGTATATTTTTGGCACCACAAACATTCCCAAAGAAACACCCCAAGGATGTAGTTTTTCATTTTTTCTTGAATTTGCTAGATTGAGATCCTGCAGCAGAATGTTGTGGT
Source organism: Ballota nigra (assembly GCA_947034835.1). Taxonomy (NCBI): domain Eukaryota; kingdom Viridiplantae; phylum Streptophyta; class Magnoliopsida; order Lamiales; family Lamiaceae; genus Ballota; species Ballota nigra. The sequence goes on from OX344727.1 coordinate 29,601,742, forward strand.
GGAGTTGTCTTTCTCTTGGTGGGTGGTTGTTGCTTTCTCAACTTTAGATGTTTTGGAGCTGCAATATTGCTTGGATTCTCATCATTGGATGCAATTGTGTTTTGCGAATCTAGTTGAGGCATCTAAAAAATTCAACAAATCTTTGTTAAGATTGAACAAATCTGAAACAATATTTATATGCAAAACTAAACAAATGGTAAAATGCTACCTTGTTAATATTTGAATAAAATTGTCAAAAAACGAGCAGGTTCACAATATAAATATATTCACTAGTAATGTATTTAATCACATGGAATAAGAAGCAGAATGAATGTAAGAAAATTCCATGCATTAATTTATTATTATACCATAAACAAACAAAAACATTAACATTCACATTCACATTTATTCTTAATGAGCATCATGAGATATCACCTTATCATGATGGATTGCCCATCCAAAATTTTCTTGAAAAACTTGAGATAGTCGTTCTTGCTCAGTGGGCTCAGTAGGTTGATGAAAGAGCTACATGCATTATATTCAATAAGTAATGCTCAATGAAAATAAATTAATTTTTCTGAAAAATTAATCTTATTACTTGTTGTAAACTGTCATCTTGACCTTGTGAATGGACAACTTCCGAAACTTGAGAAGGGACCTACACCATAAAAAAAATAAAAAAAAAATCAAGATAACAAAATTAAAGTTCTACATTATTAAGGTTCTAAAAATAAGAAAAAACCTGATTTTGCAGAACTACTTCAGGTTGGACCTTTTCTTTGTTGGGACAACCTCTTTTATTGTGGCCTAATCTACCACATGCACCACATGTAGTTGTTAAACCCTTTCGTGAGGCTTTTCCATAAGTCATCTTGTCATTTCCATCTAATCTTCTCTTCTTCTTAGGTCTGCCCCTCTTGATTCTCACATTTGGAGGGTCAATTGGTCCCTTACCAGACTCCTCATAATCATGCATGCCAGGTACAGGATTTATCATGTGTGAATACACCCTCATGTACATTTCCTTCTTAAAGAAGTCACTCACAAATTCTGTTATATCTAACCTATGGAAACTTATGCATGCAATTGCATGACAACATGGATAACCACATAACTGAAACATGCCACAAACACAATGACCTTCTTTCAAATACACAGTGTAATTATCCAAATTGTGAGTCACTTCAAATTTATCTTTCCCAGCCCAACTTGCATAGCAATTCCTGCTTATTGCCCTCTGAACCTCTATCTTGGATATTATGTTAGGACATACAATTTCAGTGTATCTTTCCATTCCAACTCTTTTCACTTGAAGCCTTGTCATGAACCTCTTTCTTATCCACTCAAACATGTCAATTATTGTCAAGTCTCTTGCTGGAAGGATATAGGAGTTAAAAGATTCTGAAAGATTGTTGACAATGACATCACACTTTGAGGCTATTGGAAAGAAACATCTTGCCCAATGTTGTGCAGGAACATTTCTCAACCACTCATAGGGTGTTTGTTCTTCGCCTCTTTTAGGAGACAATCTTTCAATCTCCTTCATAATCCTGTGGTGTTGCTTAACAGAGTAAGTTGATGCAGCTTTCCAGAATAATCTCTTCAGCTCCAATCCACCAAACTTTGACTTGAAGTTGTTGTACATGTGCTTCACACAAAACCTATGCTCAGAATTTGGGGCTAATTCATGGACAGCTTCAATTAGACCTTTCTGTCTATCAGAAATGAAAGTCCACTCCCTGTCATCTGTTGAACCAATGTCCCTAAATAATAATTCCAAGAACCATTGCCAAGTATCTTGTTTCTCCACCTCCACGTATGCAATAGCTATCGGAAGCATATTATCATTTCCATCTCTTCCCACTGCTGACAACAATTGGCCTGCATGCAAGCCCTTCAAGAAACAACCATCTAAACCTATTATGGGCCTGCATCCACTCAAAAAGGCTTCCTTCATTGGGGACAAACACACATACATATAACTCTCTATTTACCTTTACAACTAGAGAACTCCCTGGATTGTGTTTTTCAACTGTTAGACAATAATCATATAACCTAGCATACTGCACACCAACATCCACACTAAGCAAAGAAAGTGCATGCTTCTTAGCCCTGTAAACCTTGTGAATACTACAATCTACCCCACAATCTCTTTTGATTTTATTTTTCAATCCTTCCACAGTCTCATATGGATTATCTTTCACTGCTTCAAAGATCCTTCTCCCAAGGTACATGTAGTCTGCTTGTGTGTTTTGTATTCTGTAAGCACATGTATGTGTTCCTCTAATGGATTTTATTTGAAATGTAGCATCATTTTGCATGGTTGATGCCCTCAAGGACCAAGTGCACCCACTCTTGCATTTTGCAGTGATAATCTTCGCTTCACATTTGGGGTATTTCAAATCAAATCCTCTTCTCACTGACCAATCCTTCAATACTTGCTTGAATATTTCCCTATTTGGGAACTTAAATCCAACTTTGAGCTCAAAATTTTGCATGTCAATTGAGTCATCCCACTCATCTAGCTCATCAAAGTGTGTTGTATTATCTTCTTCAACATCACTATACCAATCTTCATTTGCATTCCTCATATTAGCTTGCTCAATTGCTCTATCCTCAATTTTCTTCTTTTTCTTCTTGTTCTTTATATAATCTCTAACCATCTTCATGATTTTTCTGCCATGATCAGAACTTTTATTTGCAAAGATGTCATCATCATTTGGACCCTCGAGATCTTCAAACATCCAAGAGGGATTTGAAGAGTTACTCGAAGAATTTCTTGATGAATCAGAATCATCACTACTGGGCATATATTCTTCATCATTCTCATCATCTCCTTCATGCACTTGAGGTTCTTGTACAACTAGTTGTTGCTGAAAACTCTCTTGCTCAGCCAGAAGTAAGTACACATCAACATCTACGACATGTTCATCATCAAAATAGAGCGGAATGGTGGGTAAACCCTTATAATCCTCCAACCATAATAGCATATCCACATTTGTCTTCAGTATCACTAACCCACTATCTAAACTGTTCCCAGGTTTGTTGCTGTATATTTTGACATTTGTTGCCTTTCCATTAGCCTTGATATATATATCAAGTAGATCTGAGTAGCACAATTTCTCCCTGTCATCATATGGAATAACCACTCTGCGACCTCCAGAATATTTAATGGTTGGGAACCACACAATTTCACCTCCAATCCATACATCTAGCACCACACTATTATCCATTGTATTCTGTTCAATAAGGTAAAACCAATAAAGAATTAATAAAAAAATAATATCAATTGAAAGATTTACTAAATAAGAGTCAACAAGATAAGATCTATTAAATAATTGCCAAGCCAAAATTCAATAAGAAAACAAGTCAAAAGTCAAAAACTGAATATCAAAGTTGGAAACGTCAGACAGGAGCAATTGAAATTGGGGAATGGAGGGAGTTCAGTTTAATATAAAGAATTAATAGATAAATCTAAACTAGCTAAATAAAATAATACTTAGTAATAAAATAAAAATCTTGAAATGTGATGATAAGGTTAAAAAATTAGTAAACTTATAATCCACCAATATTTATATTGAAATTGAACGTCCTTGATTTGTGCCTCAATATTAGTAAACTAATTAGTTGTCAAGTCAATTCTAAAATCATTTTAAAATTAAAGTATTTGAACAAGAATATCTCTTTGCCCATCTTCACGCTATTCTTCTATTATTAACTCTAACAAGATTATCTCCCCCAAATTCCAAAAACATATCAAAATACCAATTTCAACAATTTAATAAAGGTTTGCTTTAGAATTTTTTTAAATCAAGGCTATCGAAAAAAATTAGAAATCCAAAACTTGAAGCTTATTCTCACACAATACAGTGCCCTTCATATCTAATGATTCCAAATCAGTTAATCTCAGGTATCAAACTTGAATTTTCATATGAGAAAATTAGTTATAGTAATTAAAAAACTTGAAGCAGAAAAATAATCATTAAAAATTGACCTTTCATGTGTAAAAAAAAAAAAAAAAATTGAACATACCTTGTAGAATGGCTCCCCAAATCGGCGTGAAATTGAAAGTTTCTTATATTAGATCTTTAATCATCCGGAACTAGCAGCTTGAATTTGAGCATCGAGTGAAATTCTATAGTGTAGGGTTTTATCTTCTCTCTCTAGAAAATGATTTTGTTTCCAAATATGATACTGTGATTTCACGCAGTAAACGAAGGGTATAATGGGAAAAAGTAAAAAAGATAGCGCTGTTAAATCATGTTAATAAAAGGGGAGAGTGTGTTTTATTTATTAAATCACGAAGGGATTTGACGCAATTTCTAAATCACGAAGGGATTTTGCGCAACATTTTTAAACCACAGGGGGGTTTCACGCAATTAACCCCATTGCCAACCATGCAACTTGAGGAACTTTTAGGCACAACCCCATATTTATTTCACTCGCCACTTATTCTCCTAATAATGAAAATTTTATCAAATTTTACTGTACCTATTTCTATACTTTTTTTTTTTTTTTTTTATATTGGAAGGTGTTATTTATATGATCATATTTGTTTTTATAACAATCACTTTATTTATAAATAAACCTCACAATTCTCCTATCACAAAAAAAGAAAAGAAAAAAGAAGCAAATAAAAAAATAGACCTAGTAAGAGAATGTATTACGTGAACAACATTCACGGTGATATTTGTTTGTAGAATATTAATAAATTGTACTAAATGTATTAGTGCATTGACTAAAAGTAACAGGTCTCCCTCACTAAAAGTATTAACTAAAATAATATTGATAATTATTATTATTAATTATTTTAGTATAGAATATTAACAAATTATTGTTACCGATAATATTTTGGAGGAAAGTAAATTGAATGGAGGGAGTAATAAATAGGAATATTGTGATATCATCGCAATCTTGAACTAAATATTGAAAAAAAAAAAAAAAATACTGAAAATGGGTCCATCTCAATCTCTACTGGCAACACTCCTCATTTTATCTCTCTCCTCCGCTCTCTCCTCCTCCGACACCTCTAACCTGGTTTTCAAAGGCTGCGCCGACCAAAACCTGCAGAATTTCAACGGTAATTCCAAGCAAACACTGAAAACTCTCCTCGACACTCTAATCTCCCAATCTTCGTCCGCCAAATTCTACAAAACAACTTCCGGCGACGGCGGCTTCCACGGCCTCTTCCAGTGCAGAGGCGATCTCTCCAACGGCGACTGCAACAATTGCGTGAAAAAAACTCCGAATCTGGCCGAAAAGCTCTGCGGGGAAGCGATTGCTGCCAGGGTTCAGCTAAATGGGTGCTATCTGAGGTACGAGATCTCCGGATTTAAGCAGGTGAGTGGGACCGAGTTGCTGTACAAGGTGTGCGGGTCAACTCGGGCGAGCGGGGCCGGGTTTGGGGACCGATTGGACGCGGCTTTGGGGGAAATCGAGAAAGGGGTGGGGAGTGGGGGGTTCTACGCGGGGGCTTATCAATCGGTGTACGTGTTGGGTCAGTGCGAAGGTGATTTAAGCGGCGGTGACTGCGTCAAGTGTGTGAAAAGTGGGGTGGATAGGGCGAAGGCTGAGTGTGGGCCCTCTCTTTCTGCACAGATTTATCTTCAGGAATGCTATATTACCTACACATATTATCCCAATGGCGTTCCCACTAAATCCAATCAACCTTCCTTTTCACCATCAGGTAATCTGTACTGTAATCAAACCACGATGATAATCAATCATATTGGTTAAACTTTTTCTACCTTCTTGCCCATTGCCATTTTAACATGAATCATTTTATGTCATTTTAAAATGTTCCATTTGCCAAATACAGTGTACACACGGTTAGTTGTTTTCGTTGAAGGGAATATTTCTATAGGGTATTAGTTGTTTTCATCGAAAGATATTAGTTGAAAGATACGAAAAATATTAGTTGTTTAACGTATTAGTTGGTTACACCAAAAAGTATTGCAAATTTAATGTATGAATCAATTTCATTATATACATACTCGTTTCATTACATACTCTTGTTTTGCATTAACTACATTTTTCCTAAAAATGCCTCTTATTTAATTTTTAGAAGTGCCTCTATTTAATTTTAATAGTTTTGTGTGAATAAGGATAAAAGAGGAAATTTACTATAAATTAAATTAGTTTATCATGAATTTTATACATGTCTTAATTTATGTGTAAAATGAAATTTGCCTATTTTTACTGAATGGAGGGAGTAGAAATTAACGGAATTTGCTTAGTTTCTAAATGGATTCTTTAAGTACCATTTTAAACTGTAAGTTTTCATTTAAAAATTTATTCCCCATCTCGAACCGTAAATGTCAAATTGTTAGAAAATATGATTCTTCAAATAATGCAAGTGTTGCACATGTATCTAATGGTAATATTGATGACCGACGATTTTATATGCGTTGTTTTTTTGTGGTGAAACGAAGTGTTTTTAAAACAAAATAATAGGTTAATGATCTTTTCAAACATAAATTAATAGGTTAGGGACTATGTTTGAAGATCATGATATGGTTGAATGTCTCCATGAGATTCTCCATTCTAAATATATTAGGGAGATCATTCCATAATAGTTTATTATTGTGAAGATAATAGAATTTTGTTTGAATTGGGTGTAGGGACAGGAAGGACTCCACAGAAGACCGTTGCAATTGTGCTGGGAGGATTAGTTGGTGTGGGTTTGGTAATGGCTTGCTTGTTGTTCACTAAATCAACTTTAAAGAAAAAGTCCCACGGTTACAAGTATGGCGGATGAATACTGACAGAGCCAGAGGTACGTTAATCACTAATTACGACATTTTTATTTGCCTTCTATATATTTAGAGCATGTATGGAATTGAAATTGATTTATACATAAATTATTGAGGGTATTAATTGTTTTCACCGAAAAGTCTTAATTTGATTTCAGTAAACAACTAATACCTTTCAGTAAAAACAACCCATACTATTTAGTGAAAACAACTAATACCCTTCAGTAGTATGAATTGTTTTCACTAAAGCGTATTAGTTTGTTTTAATGTAAACAACTAATATTTATCACTTAAAACAACTCATATCTTTCTCTCAATGGGTTATGTATGCACCGTTTTTACCCTATACATAATGTATTTATATTGATGATGTAGTAAAGTTAAGTTGTTTTACTCTGTCATTTTTCTCGGCAGGGACTGGGGATATGTTTTAAGGATAAAAGTAGGGGTGGAAGTTGTAAAGAGGGGAGATTTGCTTCACTTTTGTTAAAGAGTGTAAAGCATTTCTTCCTCTTCAAGTTTTGTTATTATACCTTTCTCTCTTTATTTCTGAAGAAAAAAAGGCAGTTAGCAATAGCATTAGTGTAAAAATGGCTCCTTTTATGTTAGTGGGATGATATGAATGCAATATCATGATGTTGCTTTTCTTAAAGTAGCCGAGATCGCTTTACACTCTCAAAAGCAAATCATATTTGTCTCTTTATACCCAAATTTTAATGAGGTAGAGTTATTAACCAGCCCGGTGGCCCTAAATGGGTTACGGTCTTACCATCTTATTCTTTAACGGATATTAGAGGACCGCGAGCAGATAATAGGTTACGGATAAAATATTAAAAAAATTGAATTTATAAAAATATACTTTAACAAGAATTATATACTTTAAGGGTAAATAGTTTAGGGGCCTAATGAAACAAAAATGTATAGTTTAAGGGCTTTTTAAAACAAAATTTAGTTCAAAGGCCTTTTAAAATAAAATTTGATAGTTTGGGGTCTTTTGATACATATGTCAAACTTGTTCATACATGAACTATTTTGAAGGGTATGAGTTGTTTCATTAAAGGGTATTAGTTATTTTCACTAAAATATTATTAATTCTACAAGTTATTTTCACTAGAGAGTATGAGTTGAGGGGTAGTATGAGTTGTTTTACTAAAATATGTTAATTGTTTATATCAACTTTCTCAAAAAGACAACAAGTCTATTTTCTGAGAAACGAGAAATATAAAGAAAGAAAAAAGAAAAAAGAAAAAAAAAGGAATACTTAGGCCCCTTGCACATGCAAAGCACTACATGCATCCATATTCTATTGGGTATTGCCAGGGTATAAAACTGAATCCGACATCAGTAACATGGGATTGGGATATGAATCATATGATGCGACCATATGGTCTATAAGATGTTTTTCCAATAGCTTGATTCTTTCAAGTGAATTCACCAACAATATATTCTTAAAATGCCAAGAGCACCTGTAATGAAATAGTGTAATGTCAAGTTAACAATTAATCTGAACTGCTTATTTTCGAATTAATCTCTTAAAAAATTTAAAGGGAAATTAGTAAGTATGTCATGTTAGTTTTCAGTTTGGAAAAATATCATTCCTTATAATTTTTTAAATGTCACCCAAAATTATTTTTAGATATAAATATTCATAGTTGGTATATTTACCCAACACTCTAAATTATTTCGAGACTCATTTGCGACTATTGTTGAGAAATTTGGGGTCCCGGATCTATTCGGGATGATATTTAAATACGAATTTAAATTCAATTATTACTAGTATGAATTACTCCTAACTTAATTCAAATAATAATTAATCCAACAACGAAATAACATGCATATGAATTCTCACTTAAAATTCTACGGCGGAAAACATAGAATTTATGTGAATACGTAGCTCTTGAAGCGATGTCCAACCGAGATAAACGGGACAAGCGTAACAATCCTATCAACCATAAAAGTCTTCTCAAGTATTCCCTCTTCTTCGGTGGGAAGCGCTCACGAACAATTTAATATAATAATAAGGAAGAAGAAAATATTTATTGCTTTCGATTTTTTCAACTCATGGAATCACGAAATTGTAAATTGGAGATGAAATAAGCATCCCCTACTTATAGATGTGAGGAGACCGAAATTTACATGTGAAATAGGGGAGATAATTTTTTTTATTGGTCTCCAAGAAATCTTGAATATATCACATATATTCTTTTCTCCATAATAAAATATTCCAAAAAATCTCATCCTCCTAACTATAAGCTTATTTTCGAAAATATTAGGGAGATATCCCAAGATTTGGATCTTCTTGAATTTATGAGATAATCTTGTATTCCAAGAATACATATCTTCCATAATATTTTTCCAAGAAAATCAACAAAATATTTTCTCTCCTAAAATACTAATTTTAGAAAATTATAAAAAAAATCAGCAATAATAATTTTCTTTTATTTTAATCCTCTTATTATTATTGGGCTACTTGAGGGACCTTTAGGAGAATTAAGATTAGACCTCGAATGGGCTACTGAATTACAATATTGAGCTTCAATATTATTCAACCCATTAATATTAATTAATATCACTATTAAATTAATATTGCACTATCCATCTTAATCCATATTATATTAATATGGGCTCCCGATTATTAAGTCTCGTATTTAAGATTATTTAATCAATTAATTAATTGAGCTTCTGAATAGTTCTAAATTAATTAATATCTTTCGCCTTGGAGTAAAGACAACTCAATATTATTATCCGTACCGGAGAAACTAATTCTCCACTTGTATGATTTGGTACGATAAAGCTTCTGAGCCCACCAAGGGGACAAATCACACGAGCCATACTCGCAACGTTTATTTGTATTAAATCTTAGCAACTGTCGTATGATTAATATTACTGCCCAAAACATAAGGTTCGAAGTCACGATGATTCTCACCCAACATGGATCAAAGCAATAACTATTAACCACACACGGTCCTATTTAAGTGAGGAGATTAAAAAATCAACAATCACTGAGATCTAATTCTTCACATTTCACAACAGAAGAATGTATCCTCGCTGTAGGTCTTCTTCAACACATACTAAATGAGCTAGTGCAATCTCTTGGTCAAGACAGACCAATATGAGACTACACATCGACCTTTCACGACGGATTGTTCAATTCCATCTGGGTCGTGAATTTGTACATTTAGTTACAAGGAACTGATAATGTGATCTTTCGTGATCTGTATCACCACATTAGCTACAATGTAATACGTACTATATATTGAACGGTTTGCATTAAACATTCATTAATATATAAAACAATAGTGATAAAAGATTTATTCTCATAAATAAGTGTTTAATACATAGGTTATACAAAGTAAAAACATACTTTCACGTATAACCCCAACAACTATGACTACAATGTCTCAGCAACCTTTCACAATTATTTATGCGTCCCTTAGACTATTTTTATCAACAATCGGCGCAACTCAATCTCTTAATAAATAATTCATTTCTCTATTTTCCATATACACATTCTAACAACTCAATTCAACCCCAATCTCCCTTAGACTATTTTTATCAACAACCGGCGCAACTCAATCTCTTAATAAATAATTCATTTATCTATCTTCCATATACACATTCTAACAACTCAATTCAACCCCAATCTTTTTCGTACTTTATCAATGACCTTACTTAACCTATAAAAAATATTTAATTTTATAATTATATATTCTCAATAACAATTTTTATTATATTTTGGTAAAAATATATCATACACTTAAAATAAGTTACAATCTCAATAAAAAATAAAAAAAAGTATAAGAATTGAAATATGAAAATTGTTTGAGTTGCACCTTGTGCACAAGATACTCACTCCCTCCATCCAAAAAGTGGTCCTCTTTTTTCGCATGTGATTTAATACAATATGTCGGAGGGCATTACGGGGTACTGTGAGATCCATTTTTGAATAAAATGATCGTTTTTTGAATGTATGTTTTGCATACTTTCCATAAACAATTATTTTATTTAAAAACAAGTCTCAAAATACCCCGTAATACCCTGCAACATATCACGTGGTTTAACATACTTTTTACAAATGATTATTTTATCTAAAAACAACCTTCATAATATTCGGTAATACCCTCCGACATATTGCATTAAACCACGTGTAAAAGTAGGATATTTTTTGTGGACGGAGGATAAGTATTTGTTGATGATTCGTTCTAATCACGAGGATTAGTGGTTGTTTAATTTATTTTTGGAATCACCAAACAACAATGTGTGATTGATACCACCGTAAATGGTAAATACAATAGGTCGAGGTAAATACGAGTATAGATTTCATATTATCTACGTATATGTGTGTATTTGAGGTGTGTGTATGTGTATATGAGTATTATTTGTGTGTATTTGTGAATTTGGTCTTAATTTTATTAATGTAAATCAAGGTTTTTATACATGCCACCAAGTAGGTGGTGGAATACCTTTTCAACTTCTATGCTTGCATGCATGCCACTTATCATGTTGACTATTTAACTTTATCTAAGTCTTTCCTTAGTTATAAAGTCTTTTTAGTCTGAGGTGCTCTATTGCATAGTTGTTCGTCTTGAAGCCCCTAGATGATTTTCATCTCTGGTCTTCTTAAAGGCTGCTTGATTTTCTTGGATTCATGCTCCATTCTGCCCGCACAGTCATATGGGTACCTGTGTGTAGCTTCGTGTCCATTAAAAGTTGCTCGCTCATTGGAGTTGTTCGTCCAATGAGGTTGTTCGCATATGTCGGAGTTGTTCGTTATGTGTAGTTGTTCGCCTCTTTAGTCATCAAGGTGTTTTGGCAATTAATCCTCGTTAAGGCCCTAAATGTTGCTCGTTGGTCGATTAATGTTGTTCGCCTATCAACAATTGCCCCTCGTTCTCATGTTGTGACTTGGTCGAGCTACTGTTGCTGAGCAACTGAGGGCAGACTATGATCTTTAGGCTCGACTACAAACTGGTTATGCACCCTCAATTTTGCGGAAGGGGGCTAGGCATGTGCTCCGTATTTGCAAAATAATCCCTGGAGAGATTATTTATCACAGGGTGTACCCCATTTTCTTCCCTTTTCTCTCTCATTTTTCCATTTTTCCAACTCTTGACTTCCAAATTTCTTCTTCAATTTTTTTATTTCCTTCGAAAATTTATCCACAGTTTTCTGGCGATACCTTCATTCTGGCCACTGCCATCCATCGTCGATCCTAAGGTAGATTGTGTATCTTGTCTTCTTTTAAGTTGACTTTGTTTTTAGCTTTCAATTTGAGTCGTAACCATCGCCAGGTTTTAAAAACCGTCGTGGGTTTCATAGCTTCGCCGCCGTTGCCCCTTTATATTCTTCGGGAATTATCTCTAAACCTTAGAAAATTCATTTCATACTTCATGTCCTCCCAGTCCAGTCACAATAGCCCCCCTCGAAACCCCGAAAATAGGCCCTTGAGGAACTCACTCATTCGAGATGTATAAGGCTCAGGGACTTCAGATCCTATATAGAGTTCTAGATTATCACGGTCGGGATTAACTTTAAGAGCTTCCACTTCTTCAACTGGGGTTGCTCCTAATTTTTTTCCCTTCCAAAGTGGATCTATAATTGGTCCCTCGGGGTTTAGCTCGTTCTCGATCTCCATTGGGTTAGCACCTAGGCGTGGTTCTAGATCCTCTGCTCGTATAGGCTCTTGGCTGGTCGTCATCAATTGGCCCTCCATGCCGTTGGTTAAAGGCTGCTCATCGGTAGGTAAGGGTTGTTTGCCCATAAGTACAGGTTGTTCCCCTACAGGTGCATGTTGATCATCCATGGGCAATTGTTGCTCGCCCATGGGCATAAGCTGCTCGTCTAGTTCCATTAGCTCCTCTTCTGAGTCCAGAATATCATCCAAGACGGATGATTTGTTGATTGGATAGCTGGTGGATGCCTCCATCATTGATACTCTTTTTTCACTGGCTTGGAGTTGAAAGAGGCATTCCCAAGCATTTTTCTGATCTCCTTTCAATGATCCTACACCTTTCGAAGTTGGGAACTTTATACAGTAGTAATAGGTTGAAACTGCCGCTTTGAATTCATTCAAGAAGAGCGACCAAGGAACCCGTTATAGGTAGATTGTTGGTCAACAACCAGAAATTTTACTATTCTAGTCAATCTCCTTTCCGGGTCCTCGATCAATATAAGTTCGACAGATAACCTAATTATCTCCAACGAGATTGTTACAACATCACCAAAACCTAGGATCCTATGATTTGAATCTTCAATATATCTTGTATAGTCTCCTAGTTGATCAAGTGTTCTCTTGAAAATGATGTTGGTGTATGCTTATGTGTCGATTGGCAAATGGTGGACTTTGGTGTGAACATTATGGGGAGTAAGGATTCCATCCATATCTTTCTCTAAAAAGGTCAACTCAGGAATCTGTTTGACGGATGGATTGATTCACATTTCTTGAACTTGGGTCACCGCAGTTCGGCCTTTTACTTCCTCTTTGAAACTGGTGCTCTCCTGTCAAAGCATCCACCCACTGGCCCCGAGGATTCCAGCATTAGAAATTCCGTTGCAGGCCCTGTTGCTACTGTCGGAGCTCCTCGTCTGAGTTTATTACTTTTCATGGGTGTTGCTCATCATCATCCTCATAGGAACTTGGAGGGTTGTTTGCCCAGGGCCTCTTACCAGGTGCTCAGCGAATAAAGTCTGACAACTTGCCCTCTTTATAGAATCTCCAGTTTTGTTTGAGCAAGTCCCCACACTCGCTTATAAAGTACCCCACATTCTGGTGGTAGACACAATACTTGTTGGGGTTGAGCTTGCTCTTCTCCTGCCGGATTTTCCTTGGGGCGGACAACATAGCCTTCTAATTAACATTGTTATAAGTTGCATCAATCGATACAGTGAGCACCAAGTTCAACTTTTCTTTCAATTCGGTCACCTCATTGAATGCTTTCATATTTATCGGGACCCTATAACCACTTTCACCCAATTTTTCCACAGTCTCTTTTGGGTCAGTTTTGTCTCTCATCTCCTTCTGTAGGACTTCGTGCATGGAAACAAAGATTCCTGCCTTGTTGCAGAATTCAACATAAGTTTTCGGGTATGCCAGATGCATTTTCTTCTAGAGATCAGTGCCCTTCTTCAGATCGGTCATCACGGCCACAATTTTTGTGTTTTGCTCACTAACTCTCCCTCCTGCAGGATTTTGTTAAATTTTTCCATAAACAATCGATCAGATTCGTCATCTGCTTGTCTTATATTTGCTAATCGATGTTTCTGGGTAAGATATGATCTTGTTGTCAAAAGGGAAAGAGAAACTCTTTCCCAAGCTGAGTGTAGGAATGAACGAATGCTGGTTGCATATCAGAAAACCACTTGTCACCCGGTCCCCCAGAAATAGGGAAAATTCCAATACTGGGTGGCATCAGTTATCCCCATAGAGATCATGTAGTCAAAATATTTAGTCAGATGGACCTTTGGATCTGCACTTCTCTAAACTGAATGCTGGAGGGAAATTAGAGCTTTTTTTTTTTTGGATCGGGGCCTTTAGGATTGTTAGAGATAGAGGTAAGGAAGGCAAGGCGGTCACTCGACCCCTTTCTAGAGTCCAATTGACTCTGCATGTCCTCTATCGCCTTCCTCATAACAACCAGCTAATCCAGAGGTGCCCCTGACTTAAAGGTTGTTCGGTCGATGATGGTACTTGACCAACTACATGTCGTGGTCTCTCACTCGGAGGAGGCGTCTCATATGCTGGTTTTCTAGGGTTGCTCGCCCCATTTGGGCTCAAATGCCCAAAGGCTGATCTGGACAATCTTTCATGATGAGATGTTCCATGACTGGATTCGGTTGCTCGGTTGGGGGTTGATTCTCCATGGCTTCCCAGTCGACCACTCATCTTTCCTTTGCCCTTGGCCCTCTGGGCTTATGTATTATCAGCCTCATTAGGCTGCTCGTCCCTAGTTTTTTTCTGTCGTTGTTTGCCAATGGGATTTGATACAACTCTTGTTTGGGATGAGTCGGGCTGTTCGTGCCGCTTCTGGAGAGCTCGCAACACGACTATATTGCGTTCCAGGTCCTCTGGATTTCGAGCTAAGGCCTCTAACTCCGGAGGTATATTATTGCTGACAACTGAGGGCCCATTTCTATTTGTCGCTCGTTGATCTTGTGCCCGCCGACTAACCGAAGAGGCTATGGTTGGTGGGGTCCTCGCTGGATTACGAGAGAGTTGAGTTTCTCTCGATTTAGGCATCTTGGTATGCGTTTCTTCAAATCTTTAAATCTTCACATGAAGAACACCAATAACACTTTTCTTGAGTTTTTGGATAAAACCTCAAGAACACTTTCAAATCTTCAAGTTTTTTACTCGAAATTCTTGAAGATTTCTTTGATAGTCGGAGGTTCAAACCCTCCTTCTAGCGCCAATTTATTGATGATTCGACATAATCACGAGGATTAGTGACGGTTTAATCTGTTTTTGGAATCACCAAATAATTACGTGTTATTAATTACCACCGAAAATGGCAAACACGATAGATCGAGGTAAATACAAATATAGATTTCATATTATCTTCGTATGTGTGTGTATTTGAGGTGTGTGTGTATGTGTATATGAGTATTATATTTGTGTATTTATAAATTTGAACTTAATTTTATTAATGTAGATCAAAGTTTTTATACATACCACCAAGTAGGTGGTGGAATACCCTTTCAACTTCTATGCTTGCATGCATGACACTTGTCATGTTGACTATTTGACTTTATCTAAGTCTTTGCTTAATTACAAGATCTTCTTAGTCCGAGGTGCTCGATTGCATAACTGTTCGTATTGGAGCCCCTTGATGATTTTCATCTCTGCTCGTCTTAAAGGCTGCTCGATTTTCTTGGAGTCATGCTCCATTCCGCTCGCACAACCTTATGGATACTCGTGTGTAGCTTGGTGTCCATTAGAAGTTTCTCGCTCATTGAAGTTGTTCGTACATGCCGGAGTTGTTCGTCATGTCTACGCCTACTATTGTTCTTTGATCCATTAGTGTTGTTCGCCTATCAACAATATTTAATAATAAAAATAACATACATGATAGAAACTAGAAGTTAAAAGTAAAAAATATGAGATTGTGATTTATTATATATTGATATTGATCTCTATTTGTAAAGAAAGAAAGAAAAAAAAAATATATATATTATAAATAATATAAAAAATTGAAAGTTTAAAAATTATGTAATAAAAGTTAACCTAATCAATTATAAAATGCAACTTGTCAAAGAAAATGAATAAATTAATGCACGATCTAAGTTTGGTGCAGCAATCGGATTGTGCCTCTTATTTTATTTTTTCATTTCTTTTTTTATCTTTCATTTTTCTTATTCATAAGATCGATTGTGACAACCTTGGATATATTAGTCTTATGTGACCATCTTGCAACTGTGGCTATTAGTGTGAAAAATATTACCACGAACTCATTATCACCACCATCGTCGCATCCATTCCGTGACCAGACAATCATTCTTCGACCCATCTGCCATCAAGGCTACAATCCCTCGACGACCTTCCATGACTATTCCAGCAATTCTTAGTAAATATTTTGTTAGTCACTGTCGTGGAAGAGTTGCAAAAGGATTGTGATTGTTAGGAAAATAAAACTAAAGGTAATTATATTAAAAATGATTGTAGGTGACAATTTTTACTGAAAACAAAACAAGCTGACATTTTTCAAACGAAAAACTAAATGCTACATACTTCCTAAATTCCCAAAGTTAAAAGGCTATTTGTCCACCACAAGTTTCCTATTGAATTCCCACTTGGGTTCATGGGGTTAAAATTTAGTTGTTTACGATGAGCACATTTCTGTAACTAGAACTGTAGTGCTATATTTTGGGGTATTATATGATCCACTTGTTTGACATACGAATTTGGAGAGATTCTTGTGTGTACCGGGTGCATTAATGCACCCGGTCCAGTCATCAAGTAGAAGGTAATTTTCCTTTTTTTATTGCACAAATTTTGAAGAATGCCAATGATTGGTTTGGTGCACACTGATTAGGCGTGAAATTGTCATGATTCGTCACTCGAAATGCCCTTTGTTTTGATTGATTTATATGAGTATTTAGAGTGATTTGAGTATCATTTTTATAAACTAATGAATTTGTCTCTTTGATGCTCATAGATGGATAGAGAGCGAAAAACGGAATTCGTAGGACTTTGAATCGACTCAAACGGATGCCCGGACGAGAAGATATCGAAGAAATTTGATTGGTATTAGTGCGTAAGAATAAAAGTATTAGTTGGGGCAAGTTTGGAGTCACTCGAGTGAATCAGCTCGAGCACTAGCGCTCGAGCGTGTGACTCGAACGCCCAAAACATACAGAAGATTTCTTGCGCTCGAGAAGCTCGAGCGCCACCGCTCGAGTGTGTTGCTCGAGCGCCCCAAAATTCCAGCATTCGACCAGCTCGAGCGGAGGCGCTCGAGCACTTGCACCATTCGAGCTACATGACTTGAAGCGAATTACACTAACTTCTACTAGTCGCTTACCCGCAAGCGGATGGGTTCACTGTAGTATTAGCAAGTATAATGGCCAAGTATATCGAACCCACGAGATGGAGTGTATGCGAACAGATCCCTGAAGATCTACGCGTCGTAGCTAATATGAGTGTAATATTTTTTTTTGGTTTTTTAGAGATTAATTAAAAGACTGAAATAAACTAATTAAACTAAAGAATTTAAGAAAACGAATTAACTACGGTTGTTTTCAAGTAAGAGATGGTGATGCTTAGGATAGAAATCCCTACGTATACTAACGGAGCAGTTACATAATCAAAATAACTGTGACGCTCAAGAAATAACCTAAGTAAAAGAATGCAAGGTGAAAGCTCAAGATTCTAAACCCTAATACTTTACCCTAACACTCGACTTCACTAATCCACTAACAAGTTAATAGATTGTGCTTAATTAATGAGACCCTAATTTAACTAAGGTGATGCGGTCGTCCTCCTTCGCTAATTTGGTAGATGAATTAACCTTTCCTAAACCCTCTAGTTAAGTCTACTCGTTGTTAAAGAGTGATACGGTCGTCCTCTCTCTAACACCTTTCGAACGAAATTCAAAAGTAAAGTTTAGATTAATTTTAAGAATTCATTAACCAAGAGAATTAAAACCTAACGTCACAAGTTACCCTAATTACGTACCCACAACCTACTTCTACGAGTTCATCCTACCCCAAACATGCAAGGGTTTTAGCTAGACATGGTTTTAACGTAAACAAAAGCAGTAGAAGAAACAACGAACATAAACATGATTAATTCAACAAAGAAAATATGAAACATGAACTAGAGTTTTAAAGAATTAAAAATACTAAGACTGAAATTTAATTGATAAAAACGAAGTTTAAAGAGTTAAAAGTTATCAAGCTAACGAAAAGAAACTAAGAAACGAAAATAAACGAAGAATTCGTATGAAAAACCTCAACCAAACGTAAAGTAAACTTGCTCGTTCCTTCTCCTCTTTCTCTCTCTAAAAACTAAGTCTAAAACTGATGTATTTCGTGGATTCTCCGTTGATTCCCTCTCTAAAACGTGTTCGGAAGAATATATATAAGGATCGGGCTGAAACGGGAGTCAATGGGCCAAAAAAACGAATTTTGAAATTTTGCTCTCGGAGGCACTCGAGCTGACCCGCTCGAGCGGAGGCGCTCGAGCATAGGTGGTCGAGCGAAAGTGATGGTCGAGCGAAGGCGCTCGCGCAGTGGTGCTCGAGCACTTTTCAGCAGCAGTACACTTGTTCGTAAAATCTTCATATCTCCTCAACCGGGAGTCCGTTTTGGCCGATTCAAAGTCCTACGAACTCCTATTTTCGCCCTCTTTCCATCTATGAAAACCAAAGAGAAAAATTCATTAGTTTATGAAAATAATATTCAATTGACTCCAAACACTCATAAAAAACACTCAAAACTAGGGCATTTCGAGTGACGAATCATGACAATTTCACGCCTAATCAACCCCCCCCCCCCCCAAACTTACCATGTTGCTTGTCCTCAAGTAACGAAATAACAACTCAAGTGAAATTGTTAGGAATGAGTCAAAGAATCAATCATGCAAGCAAATGAACTCGAGCTTCAAAGATCAATCACACGTATACTCACTCACTTTCCTTCATCATACTCATGCAACAATAACAAGAAACACCAAGATCAAGCATGGATGTGCACTCAACGATGTGTTTCGCTCCCTCACAAGTGTATAACAATGATAAAGGGACTTACTCAATTAATCAATCACACAAATTGGCAGCCATAGGCTTGTAAATGCTCTTAACTTCGACCATACGCTAGAAATCAATGCCGAATCAAAAAAGACTTTCTCAAGGTTGTAATGTAGGCTCTTTGGACATGTGAGATAACAATATGGTAAAGTGACTCAAGTGAATGGAGAATAGAAAATCAAACTTCGGTACTTCAAGATAAGGAACAGTCTACTTCAAACATATTCAATCAACAAACTTTCAATTCCAATTCTCTCAACACTTCAATTTTTTTTCTTTCTCACTCTTTCACTTTTTTTTCAATCACTTCACTTTTTTTCTTTTTCGGACAAACACTTGAGCTCATTTTTTTCTCTTTTTCCCACATCTCAAAACTTCATCACACCTTCTTCTCATATTCACTCAACAAACAACCTTCTCTTTTTTCAACTCAATTTACTCCCTTCACATTCACACTTTCCCTATTCTCCACTCAAACTGGGACAAAAAGGCTTAGGAATTGGAATAGTGTTCATATGTGCTAGTAAATAAAATAGGCTTTAGGCTCAAAGGGGCTAACAAGGGATTAATGTCATTGGTAAGGAAAATTTTGGCTAAGTGACTCAATAAATCAAAGATGACCTAAGATCCTATTCGGCATATCAAACTAGACACAATCAAGAAGCAAAAGCACCCACAAGTTCTAGCATCCTCTAAGGTGACGATCCACTCACAAACGAAGAGATTAATTAGTATATTAAAATCTCATAAAGCTCAAATCTCACGGCTTTCACATTCATGCTAGTCCTAGTGAATTCTCACTCTTATCACACAAGCACTCAAAAAGAAAAATTCACAAGCATACAAGGTCTTTCTCAAATCAACTCTCATTCAAACACTCACACAAACGAGTCCCTAACTCAATCCCACAAATCTACTCTACTCATCAAACATGCTCAAAGATAACAACTAATAAGTAGAAGGGGTCAATAAGCACGAAATAAACACAGCGAGTCAAATCAAAATCACCCCGAGGAGCATCTCAAGGCATCGAATAACCAAACACACTAAAAGATAAGGGGTGCTCCGGTGCAATATAACAAGAAACATAAAAAAAACTCCACCCCCCAAACTTCGACCTTGCGAAGAGGTCTAAGTTTGGGGTTGTGGGTTACCTCAACCAAACAATTCAGTTTCTTTCAAACGTAGCACACTCCCTTGCTTGAGTTCCTCTCTTTTGAGTACTCCATCGAGACAAGCCTACAAAACAAACTCTCACGTACGAGGTTAAAACTTACGATTCAACAACACCCTAATAACATAATAAGAAACTAAAACAACTAAAAGCAAATAAAAATGGGTTGCCTCCCATTCAACGCTATTTTTAAGGTCCTCATGCCGGACCGAGCTCAAAGAGCTTATGGGACATCATACTCAAATTTACCTCCCTTACTCTCATAAGAGTGGTGGTTGCATTCCTTTCCTTGATGCCCCACCATCATGAGCTCTTTTGCTTTCCTCCATCCCCAAATGTTATGGGTCTCAACTCCTTCTCACCTTTATCTGGAGGCGTCTTACCAAACAGTTTCTTGAATTTGGACTTTTTCTTCTTACCTCCTCTTTTTCCTTCAAACTGGACCACGTCCACACTTTTCACCTCTTCACCCTTCAACTTCTTCACTTTATCCCTATCAAAATAAGTGAGATGATAATGCTCATGGGTTAACTCATCAAGTGAAGGATTAACGAAATTATGAACATGAGAAAGATTAGAGATAGGAGGTGTGTCTTCAATACGAGGATTAATTGCATCCATGCAATACAAACTCTTATCCTCCTTCGGGTGCTTCATGGCCTCATATAGAGAAATCTTCACTTCTTGATCATCGACCTTCAACGTAATCTTCCCATTTGCCACATCTAGCACTATCCCCACCGTAGCTAAGAACGGTCTTCCCAAGATTAGGGGCACGTGCTCATCTTCCTCCATCTCTAGGACCACAAAATCGGCTGGAAAAATGTGATCTCCAACTCTCACGAGGACGTCTTCAACAACACCTTAAGGTCGAGTGATAGACCGATCGGCAAGTTGAAGCGTCATCATCGTCGGCTGAAGTTCACCACCTTCCAACTTCTTGAAAAGCGACAACAACATCAAATTAATGCTCGCTCCGAGGTCGCACAACGCTCCCTTCTTGATCCCGTTCCCGATATCACAAAGAATGGTGAAGCTCCCGGGATCCTTCAGCTTTGGAGGAAGCGCCTTGTGCACTAACGCACTCACCTCATGGTTCAATTGCACCAACTTCGGCTCATCCACTCGTCGTCTTTTCGCGATTAAGTCCTTCAAAAACTTTGCATAGTTGGGCATCTGTTTTAAAGAATCATAAAAGGGAATATTAATATGCAATTGTTTAAAAACATCAAGGAATTTAGCAAACTTTTCATCAAACTTCTTTTTCATGAAGCATTGTGGATATGAGACGGGTATCACAGATTTGGGTACCCCCCCATTCATCTTTCTCGGTCTCTTTCACTTTCTCCCTTGCTTCCTTTGCCTTCTTCCACTTAGGAACTCTCTCACCCTTCTCAATGCCTTCCTCTTCAAGCTCTTTGCTCTCATGAGACTCATCCTCAACCTTCTTCTCAATCCCTTCACTTTCAATCTCATCTCTATCTTGGGGTGTCTCAGAATCAGCAGGCATCTGAGGACCTTCATAATTGGTTCCACTTCTAAGCTGGATAGCCTTGCAATGCTCTTTCGGGTTTCCCTCCGGCATGGAATGATACTTACCCGGCTCCCTATTCAATGATTTTGCAATCTGCCCCATTTGAAACTCTATGGAAGTGAACCTTCGATTGTTCTCTTGTTGAGTTCTAGTCCACTCAACGTTCATCTTCTGGAGCTCTTGATCACGTTGATCACCCTTCTTATGCAACTCTTTCACATCGTACTCCAAGGATGACAACCTCTTACTTCCTTCCTCCACCTTCTGTAGAATTGCTCTCAACATCTCCTCAGTTGATGCACCGCCTTCTCCACCCGGAGGCTTTGAACCTGGGTCAACACCCGCAGGAACTGTAACACCCGCCTTCGGGTTAGCATACGAGAAATTCTCATTCTTTCTCCATGTGTTTTGAGGAGGCTGTTGGCCTCCTTGATACCCTTGTTTGTTCCTCCATTGATTTTGAGGTGGTTGTGGGCCTGGAGGTACAAATGGTTGGCCATAAGGAGGCCTTCCATACTGATTTCCACCTTGGTAGCCATTCTGATTGTAATACGGACCTCCCATGTAATTGGCTACCTCTTTTTGTCCATTTTGCTGGTCTACTCTCTCATTCTCTGCTGCATGCTCTCCAACCAAATTCTTCCCCAACTCGAGGTTGTTGATCTTTTCCATCATGACCATCAACAGCCTTCTCATTCCTTCACCCTCTTCAACCTGATTAACTCTTTGGAAATCTGCATCCACATTCCAAGCCCCGGCATTCGTGACAGTATTGTCCACGATCTCTCTACATCTCACTATTCCTTGATTAAGGAATGATCCACTAGCACATGCGTCTAGATGGTCTTGCCCGGCCTTGTTGGCACCACTGTAGAAGAATGCCATCACATCCTCCTCGTTATACCCGTGCTGCGGGCACTCTATCAACATGTTTGAGTATCTCTCCCACGCTTGACGTAGGTCCTCTCCTTGCTTCTGGCGAAAGGAAGAGATCTCAATCCTTGCTTTGATCGTTCTGGATGGAGGGTAGAACCGCTCGAGGAACAGACGCTCGAGCTCGGCCCAAGTGGTAATACCTCCCCGTGGAAGCGTATTATCGTACCACTCTTTTGCTATTCCCGTCAATGAGAATGGGAACAGCCTAAGCCTCTTGGCATCTTCAGACATGCCATTGTAATTGAAAGTGGAGGCTATCATGAGGAAGCTCCTCAAGTGTGTATGAGGATTCTCCTTCCCGATCACCCCCTTGAACTGATTCTCGGTAAGCAGCTTAAGAATTCCCGGGGAAATCGAGAAGTTATTTGCCTCAACAGGCGGCAATGCCACTCCATCATAGTACCGCTGTGGCTGCGCTGCAAACCTCCCTCGAATAGCCATATGTTGATCTACGTTCTGAGGAATGTGTTGAGGATTAGCAGCTGGTGCGAGTACTTGTTGGGGTGGTGGTGGTTGGTAAACATGTGGTTGATTGTAAACTGGTGGTGGAGGATACGAGTATGGTGGGTAAGGATAAGGTGGGTATGGGTAGGGTGGATAAGGTAAGTTGTTTTGAGGTAAGTTGGGATGTGGGTAAGCAGGGTTGTTATTAGGGTTATGGACGATGTTATGAGCTGGGCTATTTTGGTTCTGAGTACCCGGGTTTTGGCTCTGGCTCTCTCCTAACGGATTTTGATTCTTACTGGTATTGCCATCAGTGCCGTCAACCCGGTTCAATGCCTGATTGAACTCATTCTCGGCATCCTCCAACTCATTAGTGATGTCCATCGGTTCTTTCCCTCCGGCAGCGTTCATCCTTCGTAAGAAGGCTCAGTTTCTCCTTGCTATTGTCTCAGGATCTGCAGGTAACCTCTCTTCGCTCGTATTGCCTTATGAGCGTGCTTTCATAAACCTGAAACACTAGCAGAAGGATCAAAACGCAACTGCCGAACGAATGAAAATAAAGAATAAAAACAGAAATTAAAACACCCACTACTAACTACTAAGCTATCGACAAGTCCTATTAAAAAAGCATACAACGCCATCCCCGGCAACGATGCCATTGACTTGAAGCGAATTACACTAACTTCTACTAGTCGCTTACCCGCAAGCGGATGGGTTCACTGTAGTATTAGCAAGTATAATGGCCAAGTATATCGAACCCACGAGATGGAGTGTATGCGAACAGATGCCTGAAGATCTACGCGTCGTAGCTAATATGAGTGTAATGTTTTTTTTTTTTTTGGTTTTTTAGAGATTAATTAAAAGACTGAAATAAACTAATTAAACTAAAGAATTTAAGAAAACGAATTAACTACGGTTGTTTTCAAGTAAGAGATGGTGATGCTTATGATAGGAATCCCTACGTATACTAACAGAGCAGGTACATAATCAAAATAACTGTGACGCTCAAGAAATAACCTAAGTAAAAGAATGCAAGGTGAAAGCTCAAGATTCTAAACCCTAATACTTTACCCTAACACTCGACTTCACTAATCCACTAACAAGTTAATAGATTGTGCTTAATTAATGAGACCCTAATTTAACTAAGGTGATGCGGTCGTCCTCCTTCGCTAAATTGGTAGATGAATTAACCTTTCCTAAACCCTCTAGTTAAGTCTACTCGTTGTTAAAGAGTGATACGGTCGTCCTCTCTCTAACACCTTTCGAACGAAATTCAAAAGTAAAGTTTAGATTAATTCTAAGAATTCATTAACCAAGAGAATTAAAACCTAACGTCACAAGTTACCTTAATTACGTACCCACAACCTACTTCTACGAGTTTATCCTACCCCAAGCATGCAAGGGTTTAGCTAGACATGGTTTTAACGTAAACAAAAGCAGTAGAAGAAACAACGAACATAAACATGATTAATTCAACAAAGAAAATATGAAACATGAACTAGGGTTTTAAAGAATTAAAAATACTAAGACTGAAATTTAATTGATAAAAACGAAGTTTAAAGCGTTAAAAGTTACCAAGCTAACGAAAAGAAACTAAGAAACGAAAATAAACGAAGAATTCGTATGAAAAACCTCAACCAAACGTAAAGTAAACTTGCTCGTTCCTTCTCCTCTTTCTCTCTCTAAAAACTAAGTCTAAAACAGATGTATTATTTTGAAATTTTGCTCTCGGAGGCGCTCGAGCTGACCCGCTCGAGCGGAGGCGCTCGAGCAGTGGTGCTCGAGCACTTTTCAGCAGCAGTACACTTGTTCGTAAAATCTTCATATCTCCTCAACCGGGAGTCCGTTTTGGCCGATTCAAAGTCCTACGAACTCCTCTTTTCACCCTCTTTCCATCTATGAAAACCAAAGAGACAAATTCATTAGTTTATGAAAATGATACTCAATTGACTCCAAATACTCATAAAAAACACTAAAAAATAGGGCTTTTCGAGTGACGAATCATGACAATTTCACGCCTAATCACTACACAGCTCGAGCGCCACCGCTCGAGCGTGCTAGCTCGAGAACTTTCTAGATTTTTGCCTTCGGATGCGTTTTTCGGCCCACGAGTTCCCGATTCGGCCCGACACTTATATATATTCATTCCAAACTCGTTTTTAGAGAACAACCACTTACCACTTGATACATTATTACTTTTAGAGTTAGTTTTTGGAGAAGAGGAGACGAGCAAGCTTTACTTTACGTTTAATCGAGATTTTAGTACGAATTCTTAGTTTATTTTTGTTTCTTAGTTTCTTTTCATTAGTTCGATTACGTTAAACACTTTAAACTTTGTTTTTATTAATTAAATTTCAGTTCTTTGCAAGTATTTCTTTAAACTCTAGTTTATGTTTGATCTTTTATTCGTTCAAATCATTATGTTTATGTTCGTCACTTCTTCTATTGCTTTTATTATTGTCAAAACCATGTCCGGCTAAAACCCTTGCATGCTTAGGGTAGGATGATCTCGTAGAAGTAGGTTGTGGGTATGTAATTAGGGTAAATTCGTGACGTTAGGTTTTAAATCTCTTAATTAATGAATTCTTAAAATCAATCTTAACTTTATTCTTGAATTTCGTTCGAAAAGTGTTCGAGAAAGGACGGCCTTATCACTCTTTAACAATGAGTAGACTTATTGAGAGGGTTTAGAAAGAGTTAATTAATCTACCGGTTTAGCTAAGGAGGACGGCCGTATCACCATTAGTTAAATTAGAGTCTCGTTAATTAAGCACGATCAAGAGATAAAGATTTCCCTATATGAGGCCATGAAACACCCGAAGGAGGATGAGAGTTGTTATTGCATGGATGCAATTGATCCTCGTGTTGAAGACACACCTCCTATCCCTAATCTTTCTTATATTCATGATTTCGTTAGTCCTTCACTTGATGATTTAACCCATGAGCATTATTGTGATAATGATTAGTAAATCACCGTTGAATTGGTGATTGAGGAAACTGATATTAATAATGAGTGTTACAACAATATTCCAAGATACATGAGAGATATTTACGGGAAGGATAAGTACAAAAGATACACATAAGTAGATAAACATTATCTCTAATCCTTATCTCTATTACCCCCCGTCAAGCGCTGTGTGGGGTGAAGACACACACAGAGCTTGGATCATAGAAACTCAAAGGCCGGGCGAGGTAGACTCTTTGTGAAAATATCCGCTAGTTGCAGGTAAGAAGGGACAAAGCTGGTAACCAACCGTCCTGAGGAAACAAGCTCTCGAACAAAGTGGTAGTCCAAATCAATATGTTTTACCCGTTTATGGGCAACATGATTTTGACTCAATAAAAGGGCACTTTTGTTGTCACACAAAAGAGTGGGTCTGGCGGAAATGGGTGAACGGAGTTCACGTAATAGATTAGTAACCCAAACCAACTCGGAAGCTGCATTTGCCAATGCCCGATACTCAGACTCACAACTCGAACGTGCAACTGTAGGTTGTTTCTTAGCAGACCAAGAAACGAGATTCCCTCCAAGAAAAATAGAGTAACCATATGTAGAGCGGCGCGTCTCAGTACAACGTGCCCAATCAGCATCAGAATATCCCAAGATAGAAGTGTCGGACCTTTTGACAAATGAGAGACCATAATGTAACGTACCCTTGACATAACGAAGAATACGTTTCACTGCTAAAAAATGAGTGTCAGTCGGAGAGTGAAGAAACTGACTAACCGAGCTGACAGCGTAAGAGAGATCAGGACGGGTAATGGTGAGATACTATAGAGCTCCAACAAGAGACCTGTACAAAGTAGGATCATGAAACGGGTCACCATTACTGACGAGAGACTCCCCAGCTGCCAAAGGAGTGGAGACAGGCTTAGAATCCAACAGCTCAGCTCGCTTAAGAATATCGTGGGCATATTTAGCTTGACCCACAAACAAGCCATCAGGGGCATAAGAGACCCCAAGACCAAGAAAATAATTCAACCGACCAAGATCTTTGATTGCAAACTCACGATGTGTCCGAGATATAAAGGTTTGCAATAAAGAGTCGTTATTCCCTGTAACACCCTGTAACAATGATGTCATCAACTAAAGAAGCAGGTAAATGACGGATGTACCTTGATGAAAATGAAACAAAGAGGAGTCACAGCGACTCTGAAGAAAACCCAGACTTGTGAGATATGAGCTAAATCTCTGGAACCAGGCCAATGGGGCTTGACGAAGACCATAGAGAGCTTTCTTGAGGCGACAGACATGTTCTGGAAATCGAGGATCCACGAAACCCGGTGGCTGAGCCATAAATACTGGTTTTGCAAGAATGCCATTAAGAAGGGCATTTTTGACATCAAGCTGATGAAGAGGCCAACTATGCTGCACTGAGAGAGACAGAATGATACGAACAGTTGCCGCCTTAACAACCGGACTAAATGTATGATGAAAGTCCGTGCCAGGAATCTGTGTAAAACCTTGAGCTACAAGACGGGCCTTGTGACGCTCAATGGAACCATCCGCATGGAACTTCGTACGGAATACCCATTTCGAGCCAACTATATTTGTATTAGGAGGGCGTGGAACTAAGTCCCATGTATGGTTCGAACGAAGAGCATCAATTTCCTCTTGCATAGCAGCAAGCCACTCCGGACGCTTGACTGCGGACTTGAATCCACGTGGTTCAGAGGTGGCGACGAGCGCGGATAATAGGGATGTGGATGCCAAGTCCAGAGGATATCGAGGTTTGAAGGTACCCGCCCGGGCTCGTGTGATCATGGGGTGCGGCTGGAACCTGGGCGGAGGCACGGCATGTGCAACAGGTGCTGACTGTGGGGCAGCAACGACGCTCGGTGGGGGCTGCTGGATGGGAGCAGGGACATGGTCCTGGGTGGGAACGGGAGCCGGTAGAAGAGGTTCTGACTCGGTCGAGTCATCAAAGAGGGGAGCTAGGCGACGCACAGGTGGTGCAGAGGGCACGGAAGGAAGGGGCACGGGCTCGGCTGGGGCTGGAACAGGAGCAGGTGGCCCACCCGAGGCATCCAAAAAAGTGGTTATGTCCAGCTCAGAGGTTAAAGAAGCAGACGGTTCTCGAGAGAAAGGAAAGCAGGTCTCATTGAATTGGGCGTGTCGAGTAATGAAGATCCGAGATGAGGCAGGATCGAAGCAACGAAATCCCTTGTGAATGCTGCTATACCCCAAAAAAATGCATGGTCGACTACGAGGCTCCAGTTTGTTTGCAGCATAATCCCGAAGATACGGAAAAACTCGACACCCAAAGGGCCTGAAATTTGCATAATTGGGGACATAGCCAAACAACAACTGGAAAGGAGACGAATTTTGCAAAACCGAGGAAGGGAGCCTGTTGATCACAAAAACAGCTGTAGCAAATGCGTCAAACCACAGAGAAGCAGGAGCATGTGCATGAAATAACATGGACAAGCCAGTCTCAGAGATGTGTCGGTGCTTACGTTCAGCCCTACCATTCTGCTGTGGAGTATAAGGGCAAGATAAACGATGAAGTATGCCATGGAGTTTCATAAAATTACGGACCTTAGTATTCACAAATTCAGTTCCCCCATCACTTTGAAATTTTTTAATTTTACGATCAAACTGATTACAGACAAATGTATGAAACTGAACCAGAATATCATAAAAGTCAGACTTGGCACGTAATTGATAAATCCAGCAGAAACGAGAGTAATCATCAATGAAAGCAGCATAATAACGAAATCCATCAGTTGTAGAGACGGGTGCAGGACCCCACAAATCACAGTGTATTAAATCCAAAACACATGCAGCACGTTTCTCATTCAAAGGAAAAGATAATCTCTTGCTCTTTGCCAATTGACAAGAGGAGCAGACAGTTGGACTAGGCAAAACTGATGTAACAGATAAATGACCAAGTTTACTCAGTAAAGAAATAATAGAGTTTGGGGCATGCCCCAGACGTAAATGCCACAAACTAAAACTAGCCTTCAATTCTTTATTCCGGACTACAGCAACCAAAGTCGGAATCCCTCTATCCAGCACGTATAAACCTTTATCACACCTTCCCTGAGCCAGAATCTGCTTTGTCACTCGGTTCTGAATTGCAAAGAATTTATCAGAGAAGGTCACATCAACAGGAAAGTCAGACGTTAATTTACTGATAGATAATAAATTTTTGGTGATGTGAGGAACCACCAAAACATCTAATAATTGAACATCTGCTGATAAATTACTAGAACCGATATGAGAAATTTTCAAAGCATTGTCATTACCAACAATGACTGAACCGTTACCAGAATAAGACACATAAGTATCCAAAGCATTAGGCTGATTCGTCATGTGTGCAGAGGCACCCGAATCGAGATACCAATCAGGAGCAGAGTCTGACACATTACAGGAGGATGTGAAAGCTTGGGCCAAGTGTGCAGCAGAAACGGGCTGACGAGCAGCAAGAAACTGAGGGCATTTATCTGCGTAGTGATCTCCACGACAAATCTGACAACGAGGAGTGAATGTACGACGCCCTCCGTTGTTGGAATAATTTGAACCTCCACCTTGTTGTCCTCCTGAAGAAGAGCCACAACCCTGATTTGGCCCACGGCCAGAATTTGAACTACGATTAAAAATTTGTCCCTGGGAAGAGTTGCGACCAGAATTCACACTAGCTGATACCATGGAGATTGAAGAAGAAAGGAAGAAACGACGGAAAGAATTTATCTAGAGAAGGGTTTCCAGGATCACACTAGCTGATACCATGTGATAATGATTAGTAAATCACTGTTGAATTGGTGATTGAGGAAATTGATATTAATAATGAGTGTTACAACAATATTCCAAGATACATGAGAGATATTTACGGGAAGGATAAGTACAAAAGATACACATAAGTAGATAAACATTATCTCTAATCCTTATCTCTATTAATTATGATCTTAATTATTTTGATAGGGATAAAGGGAAGAAGTTAGAGGATGAAGAAGTGAAAAAGATGGACGAGGTCCAGTTAGAAGGGAAATGAGGAGTTAAGAAGAAAAAGTTCAAGCGCAAGAAATTGCTTAGTAAGACTCCTCCAAATAAAGGTGAGAAGAAGTTGAGACCCCCATCACTTGAGGTGGAGAAGGAAGCAAAGGAGCTCATGATGGAGGGGCATCAAGGAAAGAAATGCAAGCACCACTCTTATGAGAGTAAGGGAGGTAAATTTGAGTATCATGTCCCATAAGCTCCTTTGAGCTCGGTCCGGCATTAGGACCTTAAAAATAGCGTTGAATGGGAGACAACCCATTTTTATTTATTTTTCATTGTTTTT
The DNA here is from genome assembly GCA_947034835.1 of Ballota nigra. Lineage (NCBI taxonomy): Eukaryota > Viridiplantae > Streptophyta > Magnoliopsida > Lamiales > Lamiaceae > Ballota > Ballota nigra. The sequence continues at coordinate 29,632,086 of OX344727.1, forward strand.
ATGTTATTAAGGTGTTCTTGAATCGTAAGTTTTAACCTCGTACTTGAGAGTTTTATTTTGTAGGCTTGTCTCGAGAGAGTAAATGTATCATGGAGTTATTCAGATTGAAGGAACCAACTCGAGACCAAGGAGTGCGACACGTTGTTGAGAAACATGAATTATTTGGATGAGGTAACCCACAACCCCAAACTTAGACCTCTTCACAAGGTCGAAGTTTGGGGGGGTGGAGTTTTTATATGTTTTATTGTGTCATTGCACAGGCGCACACGTCTCTTTGAGTAGAGTTTGGTTATTTAAGTCTTGAGATGCTCCTTGAGCTGATAATGTTTTGATATGCTACTACATATTTCATGCTTATCAATCATCTTATGCTTGCTGATTGCTATCTTTGAGTATGATTTGATGAGTAGGGTGCATTGTGAGGTTGAGTTAGGAGTTTTTTTGTGTGAGTGCTTGAGTTAGAGTGGATTTGAGAGAGAACTAGTATGTTTGCAAGTTTTTCTTTTGAGTGCTTGTGTGATGAGAGTGAGAATTCACTAGGATTAGCATGGATGTGAAAGTCGTGAGATTTGAGCCTTATGAGATTTTGATGCATAAAATAATCTCTTCGTTTGTGAGTGGATCGTCACCTTAGAAGATGCTAGAACTTGTGTGTGCTCTCGCTTCTAGATTGTGTCTAGTTTGATATGCCGAATGTGATCTTAGGCCATCTTTGTTTTGAATGAGTCACTTAGCCTAAATTTTCCCTACCATTGACATTTGTCCCTTGTTATCCCCTTTGAGCTTTAAGCCTATTTCATTTGCTAGCACATATAAAAACTATTATGTTCCTAAGCCTTTTGTCCCAATTTGAGTGGAGAATAGGAAAAGTGTGAATGTGAAGGGATTGAGTTGAGTTGAAAGAGGAAAATGTGATTGCTTGAGTGAGTATGAGAAGAAGGTGTGATGAAGTTTTGAGTTGTGGGAAAGAACAAAAAGATGAGAATGAGCAAAAGAAAAAAAAAAGAGCTCATGTGTTTGAGAGAAAAAAAAAGTGATTGAAAAAAAAAAGTGAAAAGAGTGAGAAAGAAAAGAAAAATTGAAGTGTTGAGAGTATTGGAATTGAAAGTGTGAAGAGTGAAATTGTTTGAAGTATTATGTTCCTAATCTCGAAGTACCGAAGTTTGATTTTCTATTCTCCATTCACTTAGTCACTTACCCAAATTGTTACCCCACCTGTCCAAAGAGCCTACATTACAACCTTGAGAAAAGTCCTTTTTGATTCGGCATTGATTTCTAGAGTATGATCGGAGTTGAGAGTGCTTACAAGCCCATGGCTGCCGATATGAGTGATTGATTGTTTGAGTGAGTCCCTTAATCATTGATATATACTTGTGAGGGAGTGAAACACATCGTTGAGTGCACATCCATGTTTGATCTTGGTGATTCTTGTTGTTGTTGCATGAGTATGATGAAGGAAGGTGAGTGAGTATACTTGTGATTGATCTTTGAAGCTCGAGTTCATTTGCTTACATGATTTGATTCTTTGACTCATTCCTAATAATTTCACTTGACTTATTATTTCGTTGCTTGAGGACAAGCAACATGGTAAGTTTGGGGGGGTTGATTAGGCGTGAAATTGTCATGATTCGTCACTCGAAATGCCCTTGTTTTGATTGATTTATATGAGTATTTAGAGTCATTTGAGTATCATTTTCATAAACTAATGAATTTGTCTCTTTGATGCTCATAGATGGATAAAGGGCGAAAAACGGAGTTCGTAGGACTTTGAATCGACTCAAACGGATGCCCGGATAAGAAGATATCGAAGAAATACGATTGGTATTAGTGCAGAAGAAGAAAAGTATTAGTTGGGGCAAATTTGGAGTCACTCGAGTGAATCAGCTCGAGCACTAGCGCTCGAGCGTGTGACTCGAACGCCCAAAACATACAGAAGATTTCTTGCGCTCGAGCAGCTCGAGCGCCCCAAAATTCCAGCATTCGACCAGCTCGAGCGGAGGCGCTCGAGCACTTGCACCATTCGAGCTACACAGCTCGAGCGCCACCACTCGAGCGTGCTAGCTCGAGCACTTTCCAGATTTTTGCCTTCGGATGCATTTTTCGGCCCACGAGTTCCCGATTCGGCCCGACGCTTATATATATTCATTCCAAACTCATTGTTAGAGAACAACTACTTACCACTTGATACATTATTACTTTTAGAGTTAGTTTTTGGAGAAGAGGAGACGAGCAAGCTTTACTTTACGTTTAATCGAGGTTTTAGTTCGAAATCTTAGTTTATTTTCGTTTCTTAGTTTCTTTTTCATTAGTTCGATTAAGTTAAACATTTTAAACTTCATTTTTATTAATTAAATTTCAGTTCTTTGCAAGTATTTCTTTAAACCCTAGTTTATGTTTGATCTTTTATTCGTTCAAATCATTATGTTTATGTTCGTCACTTCTTCTATTGCTTTTATTATTGTCAAAACCATGTCCGGCTAAAACCCGTGCATGCTTAGGGTAGGATAAACTCGTAGAAGTAGGTTGTGGGTATGTAATTAGGGTAATTCGTGACGTTAGGTTTTAATTCTCTTAATTAATGAATTCTTAAAATCAATCTTAACTTTATTCTTGAATTTCGTTCGAAAAGTGTTCGAGAAAGGACGACCTTATCACTCTTTAACAACGAGTAGACCTAATGAGAGGGTTTAGAAAGGGTTAATTAATCTACCGGTTTAGCTAAGGAGGACGGCCGTATCACCATTAGTTAAATTAGGGTCTCGTTAATTAAGCACGATCTATTAACTCGTTAGTGGATTAGTGAAGTCGATTGCTAGGATAGAGTATTAGGGTATGAAGTCTTGAGCTTTCATCTTAGAATCTTTAACTTAGGTTATTTCTTGCGCGTCACAGTTATCTTGATTATGTACTTGCTCCGTTAGTATACGTAGGGATTCCTATCCTGAGCATCACCATCTCATATTTGAAAAATACACCTTAGTTTATTCGTTTCTTTCGTTTATTTTAGTTTATAATTAATTTTCCAAAAATCCAAAAACATTCACTCATATTAGTTACGACGCGTAGATCTTCAGGGATCTGTTCGCATACATACCTTCCCTTGGGTTCGATATACTTGGTCGCTATACTTACTCATACTACAATGGACCCGTACTCTTGCGGGGAAACTACTAGTAGAAAGCTGGTATTTTCGGTTCAAGTCACACACCTTCACACTTTATCCGAAATGCTACAAACTTTATTTTGTAAGTCTTGGTGGGCCTATTTTTTTCGGCCCATTACCAAAATCGGGCCTATTTTTTTTAAAAAAAAATTTGGGTCATTATGTTTTATAATTTCGTGCCATTATGGTTTAAATTATTTTGACCCATTTCTCTTATTTATAATTATAATACAATTATTATGCAATTTGATCATGTAGGCACAAAATAATTATTAAACATATTATTTATAATTTATGGTTTAAACATATTATTTGGGCTCATTTCTCTATTAATGTAGGCACTTCAATTCCTCAACCTAATGCAATTTGTCTACGAACTGAAATTTTAGACATTAATTAAACACAAGCAATTCACCTAAAATATTTATCTACAATCAATTTTACTACGAAAATTCTGTAAATTTCTTTGTAGGTAGAAAATAAAAACACCAATATAATTTAAAAAAAATCTTATTAACAATATATGTAGACAATTATTAGGTCTTTGCATGTAAATAATGGTTACAATATTGTAGTTATAAGATTGATTAATTTGTAGTGAATTAAAAGATGTAGTCTAATTCCAATATTACTTGAGTAGGGTTTATTATGATATTATAAAGCACTCCACTTAAAACTCATGAATACACTCTACTTTCTTTATCAATTTTTCAAAACTACATTTTCAAAAGTTAAATAAAGTAATGTCATTGTGTTAGTTCTTACTATAACTTAATTATATTTATGGGTAAATGAAGATTAGAGTATTTTTTTTAAAATTCAAATCAAATTTTAAAGATGACTACTTATCCCAACAAAAGGCTAAGACCAAAACTAATGAAGATGAAAAAAATTAGTTATCTCGATAAAAATTTAAATAAAAGTTTCTTTTATTTTGGGATGCTGCAAAAACTATATATATATATATATATATATATATATAAATAGAAGTGAGGAGAGAGAAAAAGTTATTATTATTGGAGCAAGTGAAGTCCACTTGCTTTGTGGTGCAATAGTGAGGCCCACTCTCCATAAAAAAAAGTGGATTAATTTTACCATTTTATTTAATTTTACTTTACATCAATAATCTTAAAATTCTTTTAAGTTTTTATTTTAAATCTATTTTCAATACTCTATATATCAAATCAATTGTCTTTTGAACATTTTAATTTAACATATATATTGCACATATAAAAAGAAAAATCATGTTTAAAATATTTTTTTTATTATTTTTAAAGTGTTTTTATTGACTTTAACTATATGATTGATCAAATTTAAATAATTTTTATTTAGACTATATAAGTTTTGATAAATATTAAAATCTTTTTTATGAATTTTAGTATTTGTTGTGAATTTAGTACATAATTAAAAATTGTATGATTAATTAAATAATTATAATACTCACATATATACAATATAATTTTTAAATATTAATTGGTTTATGGATAAAATAAATTTAATACACACATTTTTTTTTATAATTAGTTTATTATACAATCTCGCGTTTAAAAATTATAATATTCAATATGTGCATCACACGGGAGAAATACTAGTTTTAATCATAAAACAATCATTAACATCTCCTTCTTCATCTGGATGAATATCCGCTCTTGCACATTTATCAGTTTCTATTCCATCCTTCAAAATTGGGCAATTGGACTTGTAATGTCCTGCTTGGTTGCATTCTCTACATTTTCTTGGTTTCCCTTGTTGGTCTTTTTATCAGATTGACATTCCTTTGTTCGCACGATGTCCGGATATTCATAAATTTCTTTTGGTCAACATGCAAACGTTTTCTTTTGTTATTTTGGCTGCCCGGAGTCTTACAGTTGGCTGGGCAAGACAAAGATGCGACATTGTGATATCCAAATCCTCAATGGCAAGCTTGTACAACTCATGTGTTGTTGATGCAATTTGGCAAATCTGGTAAATCTTTGCATGCAATTGTCCGAACCTCATGTCCATAGGGTTTGTTGTAAACAACTTGTTATTCGAAATAGATCCCACGTTATGAGTGCAGTCCTTACCCCATCTGATTTTTAGCAATACATTCGGAATTGAAGAAACACACCTTTATTCTTATAAAAATATATTTTGTCTTTACAGTAACACACATTTGTTTTCAGTTTGCCTTTAGATTAACACACATTCGCAGTGTTTTATTATTTCAATTAATCATTATGGTGAATCTTAACTGGTTTGGTTTTACAATTAACCTTTATAGTATTTTTCACGCCATCATTTATTAAGGTGGTTAAATCAAGAAAATCTGACAGTGATACGACAACATAAGTCAAATTGAACAATACAAAAAAGTAGTCTTTTATTGACAATTAATGTGTAACAACCGTTGACGATGAGTAAGAATTAATTAAAGATAAATTAAATATTTGATGGCGTAAAACTGGATAGTCAATAATTTAATGACGACAATTATTTTAATAAGGTGATCGAATGAAGAGAATCTTACATTGAATCGACCACAGGAATCGGATTAAACAATACAAGTAGTGGAGTTTATTGACGATTAATGAGTAACAAGCGTTGAAGATGAGTCACAGATCTAATTTATAAAATATAACACAATTGGATTATTAACTTAAGTAGGATATCTAAATACCAAAGTTTATTCTTTCCCCTGGATTCTAAAAGCATTCCACAATAAGTAAATAGCACCAAAATTAATTCCAAACAAATGTTTGTTCATATCATATCTTAGTATATTCATAACAAGTAAAAAAAGCATCCCTACGGACCCACATGAAGTTATTATGCTTACCAATGTCCTCCTAATCGGCATAATGATTAAACCATGTCCTACCGGTGTTAAAAACTTGAACTCTCTCTAGATGACGACAACCAGTAAAAATTGGATCCATTACCCCATCTTCACATCATGAAGATGTAATGGTAAGATTACGCAAATTGGGCATTGTTGTTGGAATAACCTCGATAAATGAGCCCCTAAAATCTGGTTGTTTTTCCCGATTAGGATTGAAAGGCCAAAAAGAGCAAAACGACGAAACGTAAATGACTTCAACATAGGGGGTGACCAACCAATCCTATGTATATCCTCAGTGGAGAACATTGACAAATCATTCAAAAAAATGTGCAACTCTTCCAACTCTGAAAGTATTTCGAGTATTTCAACCAAACCATTCCAAGTCGAGTTTATATTATTTGTAAGCGTAAGTGTCTTGACAAAACAACACCTGTTATAAACAATAGGATATTGCATTATGCCACAAATTTTATTTTTTAACAAATAAATAATTAAAAAGGAATGTTGAAAAGATAAAACAAAATATTAATTAAAATTAATGAAATCAATCTAAAATTGTACCTTTCAGCAATGACCCATAAGATGGAATAATCGCCAAAACCATTTATACTCAAATCTTTGAGTTCTCCATTGCTTAATGATGATGCTTTCATGCAGAAATGGGCGAACTTCCTGTCCAAAACACCTCGAGCATAATTGATTATCGAAATTCATCGCCACATGTATGGTTGATGTATTTCTCCATTTCTTACAAACACTACATGCAACTTCCAAAATTTCTACATTGTACAACCTTCTCAGTATTTCTTCGATTGACTCGTCCGGTAGTTGATTGAAAAAGTACGATTAATTGCTCAATTTAGATTTCTTCACATTTATATAATCTTCAATTAAAATCCCGTTGACAATTACAAAGATTATGAAAAAGAGAATGAGGGTGATTCAGAATGTTTGCTTCGCTTCAAATACACCTAAAAAATCTTGCTAATTGAAAAAATGTGATTTGGTAATAGTCGCATTTTTTCGTATCCAAATAGATGTTTTTCCATCTAAAAGGCGCGTACTCTATAATTATGAAGAATAAATGTTTTCTATTGGCCGGATTACAACTTACAATATGGGTAATTGGGAATGAGTCATTATATAACTATATATTATTAATAACTGTACATGATTTTGGTCTGCTGGCATAGTATACACCGGATTAAACAATACAAAAAATGGCCTTTTATGGACAATTAATGTGTAACAACCATTGAAGACGAGTAAGTAGTAATTAAAAATAGATTAAATATTTGATGGCAGGAAACTGGAAAAAAATAATTTTTATATGGTAGTTATTAATTTAATGATGACTATAATTAATTTTTTTATTTGCCAAAACGACTATAATTAATTAAGGTGGTTGAATGAAGAGAATCTTAAGAAATAACAGTAGTTGGTAGAACCTTCTGAGTTTTCAAGAATGCTGAACTCTTGTTAAACAATCATAACTTCTGGTAGGATTAATATTTTCAAGCACTGTGTTCTCCATGATAGACAAACAATCATTATATAATTTTCACGCCATCATTTATTTAGGTGGTTGGATGAAGAGGACCTTACAGTGATACGACATCAGAAGACTGATTAAACAATACAAAAAGTGGTCTTTTATTGTCAATTAATGTGTAACAACCGTTGAAAATGAGTAAGAAGTAATAAAAGATAAATTAAATATTTGATGGTATTAAACCAGAAAAAAATAATTTTTATAAGGTATTTAATAATTTAATGACGACTATCAATAATTAAGGTGATTTAATTAGGAAAATCTTACAGTTATATGACAACAGAAATCAGATTAAACAATACAAAAAGTGACCTTTTATTAATATTTAATGTGTTACAACCGTTGAAGACGAGTAAGAATTAATAAAAAGGAAATTAACTATTTGATGGCGTGAAAGTGAATAGTCAATAATTTAATAACGACAATCGTTTTAATAAGGTGATCGAATGAAGAGAATTTTACGGTGAATCAACAACAGAAACCAGATTAAACAATACAAGTCGTGGTCATTTATTGACGATTAATGAGTAACAAGCGTTGAAGACGATTCACATATCTAATTTATAAAACATAACACAATTGGATTATTAGCTTAAGTAGGATATCTAAATACCAAAGTTTGTTCTTTTCTCTGGATTCTAAAAGCATTCCACATTAAGTAAATGACACTAAAATTAATTCCAAACAAATGTTTGTTCATATCATATCTTAGTATATTCATAACAAGTAAAAAAATTATCCCTACGGATCCACATGAAGTTATTATGTTTACCAATGTCCTCCCAATCGGTATAATGGTTAAACCATGTCCTACCGGTATTAAAAACTTGAACTCTCTCTAGATGATGACAACCAGTAAAAATTGGATCCATTACCCTATCTTCACATCATTCAGATGTAATGGTAAGATTACACAAATTCGATAAATGAGCCGCCAAAATCTAGTTGTTGTTTCCGATTAGGATTGAAAGGCCAAAAAAGAGCAAAACGACGAAACACAAATGACTTCAACATACGGGATGACCAACCAATCCTACGTATATCCTCAGTGGAGACCATTGACAAATCATTCGAGAAAATGTACAACTCTTCCAACTCTGGAAGTATTTCGAGTACTTCAACCAAACCATTCCAAGTCAAGTTTATATTATTTGTAAGTGTAAGTGTCTTGACAAAACGACATCTTTTATGAACAATCGAATATTGCATTATATCACCAATTTTTTATTTTTAATAAATAAATAATTAAACAGGAATATTGAAAAGATAGAACAAAACATCAATAAAAATTAACGAAATCAATATAAAATTGTACCTTTCAGCAATGACCCGTAACATAGAACCATCGCCAAAACCATCTATACTAAAATCTTTGAGTTCTTCATTGCTTAATGAAGATGCTTTCATGCAGAAATGGGCGAATTTTCTGTCCAAAACACCTCGAGCATTTGATCATCGAAATTCATCGCCACATGTATGGTTGATGGCAAATATTTCTTCATTTCTTACAAACACTACATTCAACAATAGAAGACTGGTTAGGCAATACAAAAAGTGGTCTTTTATTGACAATTAATGTGTAACAATCGTTGAAGATGAGTAAGAAGTAATAAAAGATAAATTAAGTATTTGATGGCGTGAAACCTGATAGTCAATAATTTAATGACGACAATCATTTTAATAAGGTGGTTGTATAAAGAGAATCTTACAGTGAATCGATAATAGAAACCTGGATTTAACAATATAAGTAGTGGTCTTTTATTGACAATTAATGTGTAACAACCGTTGAAGACGAGTAAGAAATAATAAAAGATAAATTAAATATTTGATGGTGTAAAACTGGAAAAAAATAATTTTTATAAGGTAGTTATTAATTTAATGACGACTATAATTAATTAAGGTGGTTAAATGAAGATAATCATAAGAAATAACATTAGTTGGTAGAACCTTCTCAGTTTTCAAGAATGCTAAACTCTTGTCATAACTTCTTGTAGGATTAATATTTTCAAGCACCATTTTCTCCATACTAGACAAACAATCATTATATAATTTTCAAACACCGTTTTCTTTATGATAGACAAATAATTATCAAAATAAACAATAACATTATTAAAATGCATATTTTGAATTAGAATTTTATTTTTTATATGTTTAATATGTTACTTATGTATATCAAATACAATACAAAATTATAGAAAGACTATTAGTTTGAGACATAGTAAGTTAAAAAGTGATTTAAAAAAAACGTAAGGCAAAATATTAAGTAATGTGACTACCCTTGCTAATGTATATATTTAACTGTGATCAAATAGATATTAAATAATGTTAAGAAAATAACTGTGATAAAAAGGTTTAATTTAGTTAAATTTAACTCGAGAGATGTTGAAGTTTTTTTTTACAAAAAATTGGATTGTGACTTTCAATATTTACTTAAGTAAAAGAGAAATACAATCGTTTAAACAAAGACAATAAAATAAAATAAATGCAATTGCAAAATAACCAATAAACAAAATGGATGAGTATATGTTTTCAATTCTAGCAACTTCTCTCATTGACACCTACGGGTCGTACACATGATAGACAATAATAATATATTACTACGTAGGAGTAGTTTAAAAAACAAGAAGCTAAAAAGGTAGGAGATATAAATTTACTATTTTGCCCATTTCCCACCAAAATTTTTTCGTCTTCCCACCATATATTTCGTCTTTCCATCAATTAATTAAAAAAAATTTGTATTCCCACCAAATATAATCACCACTCAGTCAGTCACCCAAGTTTAAAAACTTCTTGGCATATTTTATATAGTGTCACGGTATGTTTGATTTTGTTAAATAAAAAAATTGAGGGTAATTGCAAGCTTTTTTAGTATCTAATTTGACAGTTTACGAAGCTTAATTTCCCCTAAATATTAATAAAACTAATATCCAATTTTAATTAAAATAATTTATTTAGCAAATTTGATCAAGAATTAACAAAATAAAAAACTATAAATATAATTGTTACCTGATAAATAAAGACATTGTTATATACCACGCCATCACTAGCAACCATGGTCATTATTATTAATTGAAAATTTTAATTTAAAATATCTTTTCAAATGGAATAGATAATAAAGATTTGAAAAACGGAAGAAGTAATTTAAATTTTTTAAAAATTCAAATAATTAATTAAAAATATCCAATAAAATAAGAAACTGTTTATTTAACAAATTTTATTAAGAATTAACAAAATAAAAAGCTAAATATAATTGTTAGTTGTTAAATAAAAACAAAGTTATACCACGCGACCGCTAGAAACCGCAATCACTATTATTAATTATAAAAATCTAATTTTGTATAACTACTTTGAAATGAAAAACCGAAAAAAGATTTAAAAAATGAAAGACATTCTAATATAAAAAATTAAAAATTCCAAATAATAAATTAAAGATGATATTTGCCTACAACAACTCTCAGCCGTAGATTATATTTGCATAGAAAATCGGTCACTGTGCAGCATTTAATGTTGGGATCCTGATTTGAGTGTTAACAACCCTCAACCGTAGATAAAATGTTATCCAACGGCCACGAATTTACGTAGGGTGAGTGGAAGACCATGTTGATCGACGCAATCACCTAATTTGGCGCCACTTGCGCACACTGAAGCCACGTAATTCACGCCAAGTGCAAACTTTATCACATCTTCTTGATTTTGTTTTTTTGAACGGGAAAAAAACGATTACAAAATCTGGTAATTGAAGTTAAAACGTCTCACTTAATTTTTTTTTAACAGACCATCTTCATGATATTTCTCTAATTTTTGTTTTTAGTTTGTGTTGACAGACATTTTCGTACGGGTAGATTTATGTGGCTATTTGGGTTATGCCCGACAAACAATAAATATAAACGAACACGAACGGTTGGAGAAGAACTTTCGTTCTTCCCACGAATATGAGCTTTTTGCATATATGAGAAATGAGAGGAAAATGTAGGATCTTTTACAATGAGGGGGTGACCCCCTATTTATAGAGGTTCACCCCCAAAGGCCCAAAAGTGGCCCTAAATTCGTCTCAACCCTTTATTTTAGGGATTTATTACAATATTAATATAAAGATAACAGTAGACCTATAATACATTAAATACTCTTTTCTGATGTAGACTTTCGATCTTGTCGGGTCAGTGTATCTTTGGGAATTTGACCTCCTGTCAGGCGAGGATATTTCCTGCTGTAACAATTGCCCCCAAGATCGGACTCTGATTGCGGCCAGAGTTCGATCTTGATCTGCGTTTCAAATAGGTTTTGTTCCCGAGCCTGAAAACGGGATAACTCGGATGCCCCAAGGGAATCCTCGATGACCGGGTCCTTGATGGGCGAGTCTTTCGTGTCACCTTCGAATCGTCAAACTTTTACTTAAACTGGTCGGGTTAGGTGGGGTACGATCTTCCGTCGTGCCCCCGAGTCGAGTACCGTGACGTTCAATTAATAAATAATTCTTGCCGCTGGCCGGCATTGATTTTAGTAATAGGGAGATGAGGATCGCGATGATAAATTAATGAAGTGCTTAGGCCGCTTGCGGGTAGCGACTTCACGAACAACAGATTGACTTAACAATCGATTAAAAAATAAATATACAGATTAATGAGTGTAGTGCTTTAGCCGATTTAACGGGCAGCGACTTCACGATGATGGGATTGAATTAACAACCGCTTAAAACATTAACCAACAGATTAATGAGTGAAGTGCTTTAGCCGATGATCGGGCAGCGACTTCACGAAGATGGGATTGAATTAACAACCGCTTACAACATTAACCAACAGATTAATGAGTGAAGTGCTTTAGCCGATGATCGGGCAGCGACTTCACGAAGATGGGATTGAATTAACAACCGCTTACAACATTAACCAACAAATTAATGAGTGAAGTGCTTTAGCCGATGATCGGGCAGCGACTTCACGAAGATGGGATTGAATTAACAACCGCTTACAACATTAACCAACAGATTAATGAGTGAAGTGCTTTAGCCGATTGACGGGCAGCGACTTCACGAATACAAGATTGAATTAACAATCGATTTGTTGATTAAACAAAGCGTCCAAGACGCGATATATTACGGCCGCAAGTGGGCAAAAACGATGCGGGTCAGTCGATGCCGGTGAAGGCGGACTGGTCGATGCCGTTAACATGGATAAACCAAAGCAGAGAATAGATTAGTTAACGCCGGTGAAGACGAACTAAACAATACCTCGCCCATTAAGGCGGAAAGCCAACGCTTAAAATGCGGACTGGATCCACGCCGAGAGGCGGATTAGTTGACGCCGGTGAAGGCGAACTTATCAAGGCCGAGTGACGGATCGTCTTGAGAGGCAGATTAGTTGACGCCGGTGAAGGCGAACTAATCAATATGTCAACGCATAAAAGGCGGACCAATCAACGCCGAAAAGGCGGATTAACTCGAGAAAGAGATTAGTTGACGCCGGTGAAGGCGAACTAATCAATACGTCAACGCCTGAAAGGCGGACTAATCAACGTCGAGGAGACGGATTACTTCGCTACTCCAGACGGATTGTCGACGCCTAAAAGGCGGATTAACTCGAGTAGATTAGTTGACGCCTGTGAAGGCGAACTAATCAATACGTCTACGCCTGAAAGGCGGACAAATCAACGTCGAGGAGACGGATTACTTCGCCACTCCAGGCGGATTGTCGACGCCTAAAAGGCGGATTAACTCGAGTAGATTAGTTGACGCCTGTGAAGGCGAACTAATCAATACGTCTACGCTTGCAAGACGGACTAATCAACGTCGAGGAGACGGATTACTTTGCCACTCTAGGCGGATTGTCGACGCCTAAGAGACGGATTAACTCGAGTAGATTAGTTGACGCCTGTGAAGGCGAACTAATCAATACGTCTACGCCTGAAAGGCGGACTAATCAACGTCGAGGAGACGGATTACTTCGCCACTCCAGGCGGATTGTCGACGCCTAAAAGGCGGATTAACTCGAGTAGATTAGTTGACGCCTGTGAAGGCGAACTAATCAATACGTCTACGCTTGCAAGGCGGACTAATCAACGTCGAGGAGACGGGTTACTTCGCCACTCTAGGCGGATTGTCGACGCCTAAGAGGCGGATTAACTCGAGTAGATTAGTTGACGCCTGTGAAGGCGAACTAATCAATATGTCTACGCCTGAAAGGCGGACTAATCAACGTCGAGGAGACGGATTACTTCGCCACTCCAGGCGGATTACCTCGCCACTCCAGGCGGACCGTCAACGCCTAACAGGCGGACTAATCAACGCCTAAAAGGCGGATTACTTCGCCACTCCAGGCGGATTACCTCGCCACTCCAGGCGGACCGTCAACGCCTAACAGGCGGACTAATCAACGCCTAAAAGACGGATTACTTCGCCACTCCAGACGGATTGTCGACGCCTAAAAGACGGATTAATTCGAGTAGATTAGTTGACGCCTGTGAAGGCGAACTAATCAATACGTCTACGCTTGCAAGGCGGACTAATCAACGTCGAGGAGACGGATTACTTCGCCACTCTAGGCAGATTGTCGACGCCTAAGAGGCGGATTAACTCGAGTAGATTAGTTGACGCCTGTGAAGGCGAACTAATCAATACGTCTACGCCTGAAAGGCGGACTAATCAACGTCGAGGAGACGGATTACTTCGCCACTCCAGGCGGATTGTCGACGCCTAAAAGGCAGATTAACTCGAGTAGATTAGTTGACGCCTGTGAAGGCGAACTAATCAATACGTCTACGCTTGCAAGGCGGACTAATCAACATCGAGGAGACGGATTACTTCGCCACTCTAGGCGGATTGTCGACGCCTAAGAGGCGGATTAACTCGAGTAGATTAGTTGACGCCTGTGAAGGCGAACTAATCAATATGTCTACGCCTGAAAGGCGGACTAATCAACGTCGAGGAGACGGATTACTTCGCCACTCTAGGCGGATTACCTCGCCACTCCAGGCGGACCGTCAACGCCTAACAGGCGGACTAATCAACGCCTAAAAGGCGGATTACCTCACCACTCCAGGCGGATTACCTCGCCACTCCAGGCGGACCGTCAACGCCTAACAGGCGAACTAATCAACGCCTAAAAGGCGGATTACTTCGCCACTCCAGGCGGATTACCTCGCCACTCCAGGCGGACCGTCAACGCCTAACAGACGGACTAATCAACGCCTAAAAGGCGGATTACTTCGCCACTCCAGGCGGACTAATCAACGCCTAAAAGGCGGATTACTTCGCCACTCCAGACGGGTTACCTCGCCACTCCAGGCGGACTGTCGATGCCTAACAGGCGGACAAACTCGAGTGGATTAGTTTACGCTTGTGAAGGCGAACTAATCAATACGTCAACGCCTGAAACGGTGGACTAATCGACGTCGAGAAGACGGATTACTTCGCCAATTTAGGCGGAATGTCGACGCCTAAAAGACGGATAAACTCGAGTGGATTAGTTGACGCCTGCGAAGGCGAACAAATCAATACGTCAATGCCTGAAACGGCGGACTAATCGACGTCGAGAAGACGGATTACTTCGCCAATCTAGGCGGAATGTCGACGCCTAAAAGGCGGATAAACTCGAGTGGATTAGTTGACGCCTGTGAAGGCGAACTAATCAATACGTCAACGCCTGAAACGGCGGACTAATCGACGTCGAGAAGACGGATTACTTCGCCAATCTAGGCGGAATGTCGACGCCTAAAAGGCGGATAAACTCGAGTGGATTAGTTGACGCCTGTGAAGGCGAACTAATCAATACGTCAACGCCTGAAACGGCGGACTAATCGACGTCGAGAAGACGGATTACTTCGCCAATCTAGGCGGAATATCGACGCCTAAAAGGCGGATAAACTCGAGTGGATTAGTTGACGCCTGTGAAGGCGAACTAATCAATACGTCAACGCCTGAAACGGCGGACTAATCAACGTCGAGAAGACGGATTACTTCGCCAATCTAGGCGGAATGTCGACGCCTAAAAGACGGATAAATGTTCGTAGTCGAAAGGTGTGACCATGTTTTAAATATTGAGTTATTTATTCGGTGAGCAACCTCAATAATTTTTCGAAATTATATTCGAAGTTTCCAATAACCGACTGTATTTAGTTGAATTCAGCGTCAAAAAATTTGTTTTTGATGTCACAAAATGATCTTAGGATATGTATATCCATGCCCCCGCTTTTAATATACATGACAACTTACGAGTTGCGATATATATTAAAAGGAAATATCAAATGAAAACTGCATTTCAAAAATTGCCCCCGATTTTAATTTTCGAAATATGAGTATATGCCCCCGCTTTTAATATATATGAAAACCTACGAGTTGCGATATATATTAAAAGGAAGTTACCAGATGAAAATTGAATTTCAAAATTTGACCCCGCTTTTAATTTATATGAAAATTTGCGAGTGGTGATATATATATTAAAAGCAAGTTATCGAAATAAACCTGATTCGAGTGGGCAAAGGACTGCCCGTAGATTTTTCGTTGTCGAAGAGGCTCTGGATGCCCGTCTCAGAAGCTGCTGTTTTTTTTTTTTAGGCTGCTTCATTTTAGCAGTTTAATTAAATCTTGGGCTCCTCCTTCCATTTAAAAGAAAGAAAGAGGCCTACCAATTTAATTAAAACTGGCCCGTAAGTAACTTGAAGATTGGCCCAATACAATAAATACAAGGTTTGGGCCCAGACATTATAAATCTGGCCCGATAGACAAAATGGGTTAGCCCAATGAAATCAACAATCTAAGTTCTAGAATGCAGGTACGAAGAGAGATAAGATCCACCCGCAATCTGTACCCGGGCGATGGAGGCTGACCGCTACTCGACAATCGGGGCGGCGCCCGGCGAGGAGGGGCGATAATTGGCGGCGAGGGGCGGCGGTCAGCGGCTGAGGTCTTGCCGGGGAGCGATCAGTGGCTAGAGGCTGTTGGCGGCGAAGCGGGGAGGCTGCAAGCGCGGTGGACCTGCGAGGAGGCAGCGCAGGCAGGCTGCGCGAGGGGCCACGTTTGGTGGCCGCGCTTGGCGGCGAAGCGTGGAGAAGCCCGCGATGGGTGGCGAGCAGCGGGGAGCGACGGCAGCTGGGCCGCGGCGGCCCCGTCGAGGCGGCGCGGGGAGAGCGACGGTCGCGTCGAGGCGACGCGGCGAGAGAGGCCGCTGGGCGCTCGCGGGGTGGCGAAGGTTTCGCCGAGGCGGCGCGGGGAGGCGGCCGCGCGGGGAGGAGAGGCGCCGTCATGCCGGAGGGCGAGGCGGTGAGCGGATCGGTCGTGTCGAGCTGTGCTGCCAAGGGCGGAGGCGGCGGTCCGAGTAGGAGGCCGCGAGAGTGCAGGCGGTAGACGGCGAGCGGGGAGCCCGCGACGGCGAGGGCATGAAATCGAGTAGCGCTTGGCGGCGCGGTGCGCGGGGAGGAAGCCAGGGGCCGTGGAGGCCGACGGCGTGCGCCGGCGGGCAGCGATGGCGGTCGGAGGCTATCGAGCCTCCGCGGGTAGACGGGTATCGACCTCAAGACGTGCGGATCGAGGTCGAAATCTTTGACTTTTCAACATGTCTTGGGAAACGCGTCAAAAGTTAACTGAAAAGCTGTGTAAAGCGGCGCAACAACCGAGACAAAGAGAGAGAGGGATTCAAAGCAGAAAATAGCTATTTTGCTTGAAAATTTTCTCACACGGATTCAAAGTGGTTTCACGGGGGTGATGGTGTGGCGGCTGAGCTCGGGCCGCGACGACGCCGGAAAGCCCTGCGAACCCCGTCGCCGGAAATGGCAGCAGCACCGCCGGAAATGACAGTGGAATTCTTTCTTTTTTCTCTTTTTTCTGCTTTCTTGCGTTGCTTTCTTCCTTTTCAAAGGAAATGAGTTTTGGTTCTGGAATTTTGTTTGGAATATGTGAGTTTGCTGTAGGGATAGATGAAATTGTTTTCTTGAATATTTTTGCTTCGGTTGCCTGCGTGTCTTTTCTCTGTACAAAGGAAATGGGTTTTCTTCTATGGAATGTAAGATTTTTCGGTTTGATGAATCGATTATCTGTGGGATTTTTCTTTGGTTTTGTGGAGAAGATCTTCGTGTTCACCCCTTAAGACGAACCCGAATACCCTCCTTCTAGCGCCAAATTGTTGACAGGCATTTTCGTACGGGTAGATTTATGTGGCTATTTGGGTTATGCCCGACAAACAATAAATATAAACGAACACGAACGGTTGGGGAAGAACTTTCGTTCTTCCCACGAATATGAGCTTTTTGCATATATGAGAAATGAGAGGAAAATGTAGGATCTTTTACAATGAGGGGGTGACCCCCTATTTATAGAGGTTCACCCCCAAAGGCCCAAAAGTGGCCCTAAATTCGTCTCAACCCTTTATTTTAGGGATTTATTACAATATTAATATAAAGATCAACAGTAGACCTATAATACATTAAATACTCTTTTCTGATGTAGACTCTCGATCTTGTCGGGTCAGTGTATCTTTGGGAATTTGACCTCCTGTCAGGCGAGGATATTTCCTGCTGTAACAGTTTGTAGGGATATTTTACGGTTGGTAATTCGTCCAAGTGAAATTTATTTTTTGCAAAAAAAATAAAAAAATCCCTCCCTTTTTCATTAGATGTATTTTTGGAATAAAACAATAAATTATGATGATAAATTATTTTCAATATTTCCCTTACAATTTTTTTTTAAATTATGGGAAAAATAAATGGAAAGATTTGTGGAAAATAGGAAGTGGGTAGAAGATTAATAAGGATAAAATTGAAATGTTTAATGAAAAATTATCAAAATGACATGTATTAAAAAAAATAGTATAAAACCTAAAATGACATCTAATAAAAAAAAGGGTGTATTTAACGAACGAGTTGTTTATTACTATATGAAATGATAAAGTGGTTTGTAATAAGGGGTATGATAGATCTATTTCTCCTTTATTACATGTCTAATTACTACATTAATATTTCAAAAACTTTATTAAAAAAAATATCGCACGATACAACACGGAAAAAAAGTTAAGTACTCCCTCCGTCCCACTATTATTTGCACACTTTCCTTTTTCGTCCGTCCCAAAATTATTTGCACACTCTAAAAAAGGAAACATTGATTTGCGTGCACACTCACAATAATATACACATATTTACCCATATGCCACTACTTTACTCAAAAAATAACTTTTTCTTAATATGTGTGCCGTTTTTTGTATGCGAATAATATCGGGACGGAGGGAGTATCTTTTTTGGACATCAACTATTCACTTCTCATACAATTTTTTGGAATCAATTAATAATATTGACAAAAACTTGTATGAGACTGTCCCATGGCGTTAGACAATACAAATTGACATTATACCTCATCCTATTGTCTCATGTAATGAGACGGTCTCACACAAGACCTACTCAATAATATTATATTTATACATTTTATTAATATCCACTCATTTAAACACAGTATACCCCCTTATTCTTTTCTCTCTTCATCACATCATTATATGTATATTTAATTACTCTTCTTAAATGTTATGCAAAAAAACAATGGAAAGTTAATACCGAGATGGAGGGAGTACTCTTTAGTGAAATTAATTAATCTCCTGCGATGATTCATTTTACCATACTACACACTCTCCTGTTTTTTAGTGGAGGAATTAACATAGTTATATGAAAATTGAGGTTTGTAGCCATTATGCAATCGTAATTGTTACTACTTGCAAAGAATTGTTTTACCCAATCCTAATTGGAAAGAAAAAGAAGAAGCTTAAATTAATTTAATTCTTCAAATTTACAGAAATAAAAATAAAAAATCAAAGTCAGGGCACACAATTTAGAAAAACAGGGCACAAAATTCTTTCAACATTTCAGAAAAGGACACTTCATAGATTGTACGATAATTGAACGAACATCAATGTCGGAATGTTGTTGATCATGGAGACAAATTCACAACACTTCAATCCATGAATTGTTCGGAGAATAGGAACCGAAATAGTACTCGAACTCGAAATTTTAGACAAATGAAAAACAAACAACCTGGACCGATGACTTATACGACCGAAAGGGAGAAGTTTTTTTTTTCTTTAACTATGACACTCGAGCTTGAAGAACAATGGACACGGACCTTAAAACTGGTGGAATAAAGTGTGAAGTGGGTGTGAAGAAGCAATGATCGCGTCTGACATGTGGGGAAGCACCACAAAAAAGTGCTCTACCGGTTGAAGAAGTCGCTATTTGAGGGTGATGACTGGACATGTGAGTTGGAGAAGCGGACGGTTGAGATCAAACCTTGAACACATCCTAACCGTCGAAAATCCGTGTACACTAGTGTACCCAGTACATAGTAGTGTGACCCACGAATTTGTTGAAGTAGTACCAAACTGCAACTTTGCAGGCTCAAATAAGCACAAAGCTAAGAGATCCAAGAACATGGTGTTATTTTGAGATGGCTACAATTCCATCATATATCCCTCCTTATAAAACAGATTACATGTTAATTCTATCTCGCAAAAAGATAGTATTTGATTATCTACTAATAAATTACTGAGTAGTTCTAGTTTGTACTTGAGTGTATGATATGTACTTGAATTTAAAAAAAAAAAAAAACTCTAAAAAGTAATTAATAATACCCCAAGAAATAATCCGTAATACCTCAATTAAAAAAAATATATATTTCGGCGTGTTAGTTTGTATTTAAAAAAAAAAGTGAAATAAAAATTGAGTTTAAAATAGAATTTGTGTAAATTACTAGGTGTTTTTCATTCATACCAAGCTAACTACTTTTCCGGGGTGACTTATCACTTTCATAATGAAAATACCAGTCTCTTAGGTACTTTAGGGATATAAGTTAGGAATCCATAATTTAACCTAATGTCATGATTAGAGCTGGCTTGGCAAAACAAGCCCGGCACACCGAGATTTGAGCTGGGCGGAACCGAAAATATGATGGCCCAAAAAGATCAGACCATTTTGGCCCGACACGTAAGGCCCAACGGGTCAGATGGACTCTGGCAGCTGTTGGGCCACGAACAGCCCTACTAGCCCAAATTATTTTTAATTATTAAAATTTTGAATTAAAGCATATACGCGTACGTTAGGATTTACTTTACTTTTCAAATTGAATTAAAGCATATACACGCATAGATTCAAATGAATTGCTATCTCATTTTCTATCATAACTGTTGTAATTGAGTGCGTAAATTAAATAGACAGCGTTTGTTTACCCAATTCGTCCGGAAGGACTACGTCTGGGGGCGATCCAAGCCAGGAGTTCCACTAATGTTGTTGTGTATGAGAGTACATAATTCATGAATACAATGAGATATATATAATAGTAAAAACCATAGTCTAATGGATCAGGCCCAATATGATTCTTGATCCTCAAGTAATGTCCACACCAAATCTCCTAAATTTGGAATATCAAATCTTCCAGATTTACAACACTCCCCCTTGGACATTACGACATAAATGTCTTATCATAAAAACTCCACGTGCTAAGGATCGGCCATAATAATGAGTGGGAGGAATGTCATCGATCTTCTAGATCTAAATCTTCCAGATTTATTTCGAGGTTACCGCTCCCCCTGAAGACAACAACACTTTAAGTCTTTGCATCCCAATACCACGAACGTACTTTTCAAAAGTAGACATAGGTAAGGATTTAGTAAACAAATCTGCAAGATTGTTACTAGATTGCACCTTTTGAATGGTAATCACGCCACTCTTCTGGAGTTCGTATGGGTAGAAAAACTTAGGTGAGATATGTTTCGTCAGGTTTCCCTTGACGTACCCATTACTCATTTGTGCGATGCAAGCAGCGTTGTCTTCAAATATAACGGTGGGAGATGTATCGCCCTTGGCGATATACCACACGAGTCACCAATGTGTTTTACCAAGGACCTTAACCAAACACATTCTCGTGCGGCTTCAAATAAAGCTATGATCTCTGAGTGGTTTGAAGACGTGGTAACCCTGGATTGTTTAACTGATCTCCACGAGATTGCGGTTCCACCACAGAGAAAAACATAACCAGTCTGGGATACGGCGTTGTGGGGATCAGACAAATAGCCGGCATCCGCATAACCTACCAAGGTTTTGTCTTGGTTCTTACGATAAAACAGTCCAAGATCTTGAGATCCTTGGAGGTATCGTAGAACATGCTTAACACCATTCCAATGTCTCCTTGTAGGAGAAGCGCTATATCTTGCAAGCAAGTTAACTGCAAATGCAATGTCCGGCCGGGTACAATTTGCAAGATAGAGCAAAGCTCCAACAACGCTAAGATAAGGAACTTCTGGTCCCAGAATTTCTTCTGAATCTTCTCTTGGCCTAAATGGATCCTTATCCACTTCGAGGGATTGGACTACCATCGGGGTGCTAAGTGGATGAGATTTATCCATGTGAAATCTATCCAATACCTTCTTCACGTAGGTCGACTGATGAACAAGGACTCCTTCTGGGAGGTGCTCGATCTGCAAGCCGAGGCAGTACTTGGTTTTACCCAAGGACTTCATTTCGAATTCAGCTCTCAAGATTGAACTGGCTTCTTCAATGTCTTTGCATGTTCCGATTATGTTCAGGTCATCAACATATATGGATATGATGCAAAAACCGTCTTGCGATTTCTTCGAGAATACGCACGAGAAAGCTTTATCGAACGTGAATCCCTTCTTCTGAAGGAATTCACTAAGTCGGTTGTACCACATAAGGCCCGATTGCTTCAGGCTATACAACGACTTACGCAGTTGTATGCTATACATACTGCGATTTTCTCCATTCCTTAACTGAGGAATGTTAAATCCATCTGGGATTTTCATATAAATGTCGGCATCGAGTGATCCGTATAAGTACGCGGTTACTATGTCCATTAATCTCATTTGGAGATTCAACTTAACTGCCAAAGATATCAAATAGCGGAACGTTATTGAGTCCATGACGGGAGAATAGGTTTGATCGAAATCAATCCCGGGTCTCTGCGAAAACCCTTGCGCTACCAGCCTCGCTTTGTACCTCTCCACAGTATTGTTCTCATTTCGTTTTCGTACAAATACCCATTTATATCCTACAGGGATAGCGCGCGTGGGTGTACGGACGATTGAGCCAAATACTTGTCTTTTGTTAAGCGAGGCGAGCTCCGCATCAATTGCCTCTTTCCATTTAACCCAATCGTGGCGCTTCCGGCACTCTGCGATTGTTTTGGGTTCAGGATCTAGATCATTAATAATGGAAAGAGCTATTGATGCTGCAAATGTGTCGTCGACGACAGTAATATTTCTATTATATGTTTCTCCCGTATCTGTGAAGTTCACAGAGACTTCGACGTTTACGTCAACCAGACCTTCCTCATTTCCCATTGTATCTGGGTCTGGTCGTTCCACGGTCATAGTGCATGAAATGTTTTGTGCACGTGCTTCATCACTAGGACTCTCGTCTCCTTGAGACTTGGGATTATCTAGACGGATCTCTTCCAGAGATTTTCCATTCGACTGACCAGATTTGCTAGCCTTTCGTTTAGGTGTGTTACTATCTCTTGAGGGTTCCTTACGCTTTTGGTGTGTGGGGGCATGAGTACTCATTTTGCTTGGGACCTCAACCCTTTGGGGAGCATTTACTGCAGGTATATGCGATCTAGTCACACCTCTATGGTCAGTGAACGCGTCTGGCAGGTTATTTGCTAAGTTCTGCAGGTTAATGATCTTCTGAACTTCTAGTTCAGATTGGTTAGTGCGCGGATCTAGATACTGAAGATTACTTACGTTCCACGTATGTTCCCGGCATTCATTCAATTTTGAATTCGGATCTCCCCCTAATGCCGGGAAGTAATCTTCATCGAACATGCAATAGCGAACCGGGCCGTTAATTGATCCCCGGACAAAGGCTCGAGGTATTTCACGATGGATGGAGAGTCGTATCCAACGTAAATACCGAGTTTTCTTTGTGGGCCCATAGAGGTTCGCTTGAGTATCGTAATCGGTACGTATACCGCACATCCGAAAATACGCAGATGGGAAATGCTAGGTTCTTTCCCACGCACTAACTGAATGGGGGAATGATCATGATATGCAGTTGGACGGATTTGGATTAGTTGTGATGCATGAAGGACTGCATGCCCCCAGCATGAGGTGGGTAGTTTAGAGTTCATGAGCAATGGTCTCGCGATAAATTTGATATGTTTTATTAGCGCCTCAGCAAGACCATTTTGGGTATGGACGTAGGGGACCGAATGCTCCACTTTAATTTCCAGGGCCATACAGTAATCTGTAAAGGCCTTCGAGCTAAACTCGACAGCGTTATCCATGCGAATCGATTTAATTGGATAATCCGGGAATTGAGCTCTAAGCTCGATAGTCTTCGCAATGAGCTTCGCAAAAGCTTGATTGCGGGTGGACAACAAACATGCAAATGTCCACCTAGTGGAGGCATCAATAAGGACCATGAAATAACGAAATGGTCCTGATGCTGGGTGAATCGGTCCGCAAATGTCTCCTTGAATTCGCTCTAGGAAAACCGGAGACTCTAGTCCAACCTTAGTGCGCGACGGGTGCACTATCAACTTACCCTTTGAACATACATCACATAAATATTCATCGACGGGAGGGATTCTATTATTCGTAATATTATGACCAGTTGAATTAGATAGAATCCTACGTATCATTGTTTATCCCGGATGACCTAACCGCTGATGCCATAATTTAAAAGAATTTGGGTCATGAAATTTCATACTCATCGCTAGATGGGAACTAGACGGCCGGATGTAGGTATAGTACAAACCGGAGGAGAAGGATGAAAGCTTTTCTATAACTTGCTTACGGCTACCTCGAGTATAAGTCATCAAAAGGTATTCTTTATCGCTTTCAGTTTTAGTTTCAATATGATATCCATTATTTCTAATGTCTCTAAAACTGAGTAGGGTACGCTTAGATTGCGGAAACAATAAAGCATTTTCAATTATTAATTCGGTACCCATGGGGAGGACAATGGAAGCTCTTCCAGAGCCCACTATCAATGTACTGTCATTCGCAATTGTACTTATACTCCCCTTACGATTAATCAAGTTATGAAAATACTTCCTATCCTTTAGGATCGTATGTGTGGTGGCGCTATCTTACCAGACATAAATCACTATGAGCGTCCATCATGCAAGAGGAAATGGTCCAAACCTAATAGCTGATTTGTTTACAAGCCATAAATCAAAACAACAATATCCGAATAAACTCATGGACAGCTATTACGGTAAACACATCAAAGCTAATTCATTCATAAATAAAATATTCGAAAGAAAGGATCCAAAACATAATAAGTAATTGTTTTATTCAGAAAACAAACTACTAGGAATAATCAAATACGCGAATCTACTTGTTTATCCTAAAATTCGAGCTACGGGCTCAAGAGGTCATCGTTGTCTAGGTCAAAATCTGCTTCGGGCAGGTCGTCATCCATAGGTTCATCAACTGGAGCCTTCCCCTTGTCGTCCTTTTGCATCATTAAATAAGCCTCGACCAAGTGTTTGGGAGTACGACACGTGCGCGACCAATGGCCTTTGCATCCGCATCTGAAGCAGGACTGCTCAATCATTCTTTGAGAGCTGGGTTTCTCAGGAGCGTTAAACTGGGTCTTGTGACCACCGAGTGAACTACGACCTCGGTCGTTAGTCTGGGATTTCTTACTCGCTCTCCCCCTTCCACGATTGCGACGACCAGATGAGGGTTTATGTCTGTATCGTTGCAGGCGTACAGGGTCGCTAGCGTGAAACATTGATACAGAATCCTGGATCAGGTTGGTCACAACACGCTGCAATGCAGAGCTGTACTTTGTTATGGACTTCAGGTCCTCATAACGGACGTTCAACCATTCATGTTGTGATGGGGGTAGGAGTGAAAAATCATATCGTTGGAAACGTTCCTTCAGGGTTTTCCACAATATCTCGGGGTCCTTTTCTGTGACATATTGGGATTTTAGACCTTCATTCATGTGGTTCCTCAGAAAAATCAATACCTTCGCCTTCTGGGCGTCAGTAGATTTTGAACCTTCCATGATGGTTTCGCTTAACCCATTTGATGCTAGATAATACTCTATATCTAGCACCCATGTCGGGTAATTGCTACCATCGAGAGCAAGCTCATCGAACTCTTTCATAGTGATATCAGACATTATTCACTACAAGAGAAGCGACATGGTGAGGGGGATGAACAAGACGCATAGACAATGAGGGAAAAACAAGGATTCGTTTAATTATTCTAAGGCACATAGATGCACATACTGGGCGCCGTCTACCCAAGGTATAAATTCACGGTCCGACAAATACCGGGCGCCGCCTACCCGGGCATGAATAGCGGACTATAAACTATGTGCACAGTGTTAATGCACGAAGGATAATCAAATCACTCAAGCATGCAATAACAATAAATAACGATAATCACATGAAAATGATTTGCAGAAAATATACGGTTTAATGGACAGAGGAAATAATCATTAGAATAATTATTTCATGTACGTTAATGCAATTTAACGAAATATTTTTAGGATTATGTAATATAAATTTTGTGACACAAAGACCGAAGTAAAATCGGGATTATCACAAAATTCACAAGGTATAATCGCAACATGTGTCTAAAAGTGCACGTACAATTATGCAGGGAACACACGGCGAGGGGAGAGCATCGAAAAATAAAGGGAAAAACGAAAAAAATAAAAATTGAGAAATCGGGGCTGATCGCGCTTAGGGGACGCGACCAGCCTGGAAGATCGCGCTTTCCATGCGCGACTTCCTACCTCCGATCGCGTCTGCCAGGCGCGATCGAGGCCGATCTCTGGGTTTCTTCCTCGGCGCGATTTCAGCCGCGTTAGGATGAGCGCCGCCTCAACGCGGCACCTGGAGGCGCGCGGAGGCGGCTGGGTGAGGAGGCGCCAGCGACCGCTCCATCGGGGGAAGCCACCTGCGTCACAGCGGCATAAGGCCGCGTTGCGCGCGATGGCTTCCAGCCACGGCGGCGACGCATCGCGCAGGTGAGCAGGCGGAGGCGGGCGGCTGCGCTAGCACGGCAGAGGCGGCGCACGGCTTCGGGCCTCGTGGCGGGGCCGCGCCAAGTGCTGCGGCGGCGGGGCGCTGCTACGGGCGGCGCTTCGGGGCCGTTTCGGGCAGCGCGACGTCGTGCGTCTCGCGGCGTCAGTTTTTCGATCTCGATCCGTAAACGAATTTGATACAAGAACGCATATAATTCAAGCAAGAACAAAAATTGTAATCAAATATGATAATTAAATTCATGCATATAGATCATGCAAAACATGGATTGAATCATTCAAATACGTGAATTAATTCATGAGATTTAAAGGGGAATAATTCTGAGGCGTACCGTTTTTATCTCGGGCAGAGACTCGTGCTGATAACGTGTTGTAATTGAGTGCGTAAATTAAATAGACAGCGTTTGTTTACCCAGTTCGTTCGGAAGGACTACGTCTGGGGGCGATCCAAGCCAGGAGTTCCACTAATGTTGTTGTGTATGAGAGTACATAATTCATGAATACAATGTGATATATATAATAGTAAAAACCCTAGTCTAATGGATCAAGCCCAATATGATTCTTGATCCTCAAATAATGTCCACACCAAATCTTCCAGACTTACAACAATAACCAATCAAATTTGAGTGTTGTATTTTATTTTCGATTCCTTAATTATTAGCTAAATTTTTATTTGAAAATATGAATTTTTGTCCTAGTTTAGATATCAATTATCAGAATGCCTAGCAGAGATTTTGATTAGCATACTCTTATGCGATTGACCTAAATACAGTAAAATAGGGTTTATGCTGAGTATTAATAGTTTTTTTTAACCGATAATTAGTGTTGTTATTTGTAACTTATTATTAGGAACTAAAATCTAAAGTACTTTAAAAGATATAAAATCTATATGTAGATTGTGAAAATATAATGAATTGTAGTATTTATAGAATTATTTTTTATAACAATTATTAAAAAATAAAAATTGAAATGGGTCGGGCTAATGGTTGAGATGGGCTCAATTTATATAGGCTGAATTTGGAAATGGCCCAATACGGCCAATGAACATAGCTTGGCCCGATGGGCCGGACAACCCATTTTACCAGCTCTACTCATGATCAAAAGGCCAATAATTGATTGCCACTTATATACTCATCCACAATTTCTTGTGGATCCAACTGGAATGCAAACAATTAGAAAACATGCATAATCAACCCTAGATTTCAACATTAAATCAATGATATCTATTATAAAATAAATTGAAATAGTATTAAGCATTGTGCACATTAGAGCTTTAAAATGGGAAAAGGTACGATTTGGACCCTGAACTAGTGTCATGGATACAAATTGAACCCTAAATTAATGTCTCAAGTACAAATTGGACCCCGAACTAATGTCTTAGGTACAAATTGGACCCTGAACTATTTTTTGGTACAAATTGAACCCTGAACTAATATTTTAGGTACAAATTGAACCTCATACTATTTTTTTTGTATAAACAAGCACTAACTTTTAAAATTACATAAATAAACCCTAACTAATAAAAAAATTAACTGTTGGTATATAATATTTTACTAAAAACTTTATGATAAATTCTATAAATTAGTATTTTAGTCCTATATTAATTATCGACAGTGGTTATTTTCAACTCATAGTATTAAATTGATTTTATTAAATATTAGTTTAAATACATATTGCATATTAAATAATTAAAATTGTCTGAGTCAATTACTAAAACATATTATTAATTAACACTAATATTGGTAAAAAAAAAAAAAAAAGGATACGAATGCTTAAAAAAAATTACCACAGTCGGCTAAAACATACTATTTATTAAGCAACACTTGTTTTTTTTTTTTCCCTTAGCAATTGACTTAGATTTTTTTTAATTTAATATACAATATTATTTAAATTAATGCTTAAAAGAACAAACACTTTAATAGTATGGGTTAAAAATAACCATTGTCGATAAACAATGTTGGACTGAAATATCAATTTATAAAATTTATTATAAATTTTTTTGTTATATGTTATATATCAATGGTTAATTTTTTTTTATTAGTGGGAGCTTATTTATTTAATTTAAAAATTAGTGCTTATATATACAAAAATAAATAGTTTGAGGTCCAATTTGTACCTAAAACATTAGTTCAAAGTCCAATTTGTACCAAAAAATAGTTCGGGGTCCAATTTGTACCTGAGACATTAGTTTAGGGTCCAATTTATACAAAAAAAAAAAAAAAAATTAGGAGAAGAAAATTCACAACCAAACGAAATAATAACTGTGTATTTTTTAGGAGAATTGAGAACATTTAAAATAATTTGAAGAAAAAATGGCAATCAGTTTAGAGCGTAAAATGGAATTACTTAGGGTTAGGGGGAGAGCCAAGCAAGCTAACTGCTGCTCACGGTCCATCTCGATAATCACGCGGTG
The DNA here is from genome assembly GCA_947034835.1 of Ballota nigra. Classification (NCBI taxonomy): domain Eukaryota; kingdom Viridiplantae; phylum Streptophyta; class Magnoliopsida; order Lamiales; family Lamiaceae; genus Ballota; species Ballota nigra. Next base: position 29,661,019 of record OX344727.1, read on the forward strand.
CTCTTCAGGAACGAAGGCGGTATCAGACGCCGCTTTCTTTCCTTGATACACCATCGGAGATTCACAGGAGAACACATTCTCGACCTCCACAGGACTAATGAAAAAGGGGTTTCTTTCTAGGGTTTAACTTTTAAATGGATTGTTTGAGCTCCATATCCAATTTTCCTTTTTTTTTTTTTTTTTTTTGGGTTTTATGACATTCAATTTTCGGCTCCATATTTCATTTCTTATCAAGTTTTAAAGGCAAGGCGTGAAATTGTGTTTAAGTCTTCTTATTTTCACCATACTTACTTTATTTTTTTTAATTTTAATATTTATGTCCAAAAAATTTGACATAATTTTAATGAATGAAAGAAATATTAAGTATAAGAGTATGTATAAAGTAAAATTGGTTCATACATAAATTATTGGAGCTTTCACTAAATAGTATTAGTCGTTTTCACTGAAGAGTATTAGTTGATTTCACTGAAGAGTCTTAGTTTGTTATAATAAATAACTAATATTCTTCAATGAAAACAACTAATACTCTTCACTGAAAACGACTAATACTCTTTGGTAAAAAGAACTAGTACCCTTCAATGGTTCATATATAAACCATTTTCACTCTATAGTTTGTCTAATTATAAATTGAAAGTTGTAAATATATTATAGTTATGAATTACTTGCAGGGTAATATATTTAATGTGTTAAGATGTCTAATGGACTTTTAGAGTTACATCCCTATCATTGATTATTATATTGTACAAATAGAGAATCAATCTGGCTTGGTATGTCGCTAGACGTAATCATTCATGACGAACTGAATAAATAAATTATTTGTGTCTCCGCATTCTATATTTTACACCACATTATCAACACGAGTTTTCTACCTATTAAAATGATTAAAAAGATGAATTGGATCGGGTTCAATCTCTTCCGAAGAATCAAAATATATTTTCTTTTCGATACAATATCTATGTCGCTCTTTTATTCTAACTAGTGATTTACCCCTCTCGTGCGTTGCACGAAAGCCAGTTTTATTAATATATTATTTAGATTAACCATTGTTTGCTTTATAAATATTGTATGAGTCTGTATAGAGTGAAATTGGTTCATGCATGAATCATTTGAAGGGTATTACTTATTTTCATCGAAGAGTATTAGTTGTTTTCACCGAAGAGTATTAGTTATTATTACTAAAGAGTCTTAGTTTGTTTTCAATAAACAACTAATACTTTTCAGTGAAAGTAACTGATATCATTCCGTGAAAACAACTAATATTCTTTAGTGAAAACAACTAATACCCTTCAGTGGTTCATGTGTAAATCATTTTCACTCTATACTTTGTCATATTGTATTAATATATTATATTGTTTGCATAGATACATCTTTTTTTGTATACTTTTCAATATACATTCTCGTAATACATCATTGTTTTTTGTAATTATTACGTATAATATTAAAATATTATTTCATTCTAGATATATATTAATTTTTTACTTTTTTTATAAATAAAATGTATTTTAATTTGATACTCACTCCGTCTAACATCAAGTTGCACACTTGACAGTTTGGTCTTCCCACGTCAATTTGCACACTACCAACAAAGAAAATATTGATTTGTGTGCACACTAAAAAATATATACACATATGGTTTTGTCCATGCTACCCTGCAAGACGGTGTCAATTAGAGTTTTAATGTATTGTACTGTATAACACCTTAAAGCATAGTTTGGCACAGCCGTGCAAGGTAGCGTAGATAAAATCTACACATATTTATCCATATGCTACTACTTTATTCAAAAAACACAACTTTCTTTAAAAAAAATGTGCAGCCCCTACCCTAAATGTGGATGTAGATGGAGGGAGTATAATACATTAACCAATACATATTGTCTATGTAAAAACATTTCTAAATATCTTATAATAATATATTCTCAAACCTCTCCAAGATGATGTGTCAACACCACCTTATTCTTAGGTTGATGTGGCATGTCTCAAATCTCTCCATTTTGAAATATTGTGCTCTCATTAAAAGTTGGTTAAACTTTTAATCTCGACCCTTCGTTCTATATCATTAAATCTAAACCACTAATTTATATCTGCATAATTAATGCAAATAGATATTTTTTCCATTTTCTTATTTAGTTATTTTTAGAATTTATTATAAATCATATTTTTTCCAAAATTAAATATGATCTACTTATTGAATGAATCTAAATTTATCATTTCTAAGTTTGAGTTAGTATATATTGTATAATATAATGTTCGATTATTTTTTCCTAAAATAAAAGATATATAGTTATAGATTCCAAAGAATATTCTTATGTGATATATTCTTATTATGGACAAGATATAATATTGCATTTTTTTTTTTTATAAATAAGAGCATATTGTATTTCATTTTTTCACATCAAAGTTTCATTTGTTCCACTCTTTTGCTGAGCTTTCTCCCATCAATTGTTGGTTAGTTATATATCTATTGTTATGTATATTTATTTTATAATTAAATTCATCATTTTAAGTGCTCACAATTTGATTAGATTTAAATATCAATATCAATATGAATGTAATAATGATTGTTGATTTATGCTCTACATCGTTCAGTTTAAATATTCTTCATGTGCACAAATAATAAATTTAACTATACCATGTATTTTTATCTGAATAATTATGATGGTTTAATTGTTGTAATTTAAATCTCATTTTAGATTTCAAGAGTATGACACCTCAATTTTCTCTGATTTCTAATATCAAGAGTGAGAGCAAAAAATTGACCGTTAAAGTTAGCATTGAAAAAGTTGGACAATACTTTTTAATAATTTTAATAGAGACAAGTTCTACTTGGAACTCATTTTGATCGATGAACGGGTATTTGTAACTTTAAAGTTTATTTCAAATTTTGTATTGTTTCTTATATAAATTAATTTCTTACCGTATACTCCCAATAACTAATGATGTTGATTAATTTATAAATTATTCAATATTGAAATGGAAATGGATTATTATTAAATTATTAGTCCAAGTAATGTTATTCCATAATTGTTATTAATTTATGTGAATTCTGATTTTTTTTTAATTATTTAGTTTGTAGGATATACCTATAGAGTTTAGTGAAGGGCACGGGCCACAACTAAACAAACCCCGTAATTTATTGTATATACCTCGAAATGTTTTAAACAAAAATACTCTTATATTAAATGTCTACAGAAAATAAGTATAATATATTTTTTCAGTACGCGAAATTCGCGTGGGTACACTCTAGTCAATTAATATTCATCAAACATAATGCGTTATATAACTTCTTAAACATAAATATATATGTAACTAGTGCGTACCCCCGCGAATTTCGCTGATTGAAAAAATTATTATTAACTCAAATTATATATATTAATAATTTTTTTTAAAATATCTTGTAATTTCGATATAATATTAAAATTGTAATTAGAATTCAACAAACAATAAAAAATATTAAACATGAATAAATAATTTTTTTTAAAAATATTAACCAATTCACACATTTAATCTCAAATTTATATATAACAGTATTACTTAAAATTACATATTTCTGAAAACCTCTATGTAGGCTACATTTGTTATATACTTGCATGACCTTCCATTAGAATCAAGACAAATAATTTTCAATCCTATTTTGTTTTTGTAACGCCCCGAATCCAAAACACATAAATATCTCAGATTCGAGGTGCCACTTGTGACTAAAAATACGAACTATAAAATTTTTGATATAAAAAGGGATAAAATCAGAGATGAGTTTTATGCAGCGGAAGAAATTAGTAGAATAATATTTATTTCTCACACACACACACATATATATATATATATATATATATATATATATATATATATATATATATATATAAAGCTTAATATCAATAGTATCATTTTATTTAAGTGGGGAACTCCGTGTCGTCCATATTACTGTCCTTGCTCCACGAAATCATAATCTGCAAGGGTTGTAAAAAGGGGGCGTGAGATTTGAATTCTCACGTATGGGTGATTTGCAACGTCATGGGATTGGTAAATCCGAAATATATTAAATTATACTCATAAATAAAATAAATAATAAATTTAAGCAGTTGACATATAAATACGAATAACATATATCACAGAAGTAACAAGCTCACGTAATAATTAATTGGGCATAACAGGTTTCACATTCACATAATTGATATATCACAAGTTAATTCACATTAAGGGGCAAAACCTAAAACCATTTTCACGTATCGGCCCAATCTGCCAAAATCATTTTTTTCACATATAGTAAATCTCTTCCAAAACAACATAAATAATATCAGCGACCATGAATCTGATCTATTATCACTCATGGCCGTACGTGTCATTCCACAAAATAATTACCAGTGACCATGAATCTGACTTATTGTCACTCATGGCCATACGCGTCATTCCGCAAGAATAAGTATCGGTGACCATGAATCTGACCTATTGTCACTCATGGCCATACGCGTCATTCCGCAAGAATAATTAGCAGCTTTCCTTTTTCCTCACAAAAACTATCATTTCAAACCATGGGGAGAAATACACATAATTCATACTCAAAAGATTCATGCTCACAAAGTGTCCTTGTTACCATGCAGTCATAAACGATTTATATAATTAGATAAACACAACAAATCCATATAAGGTATATGTATCATTATATCGCATAATTCACACATTTATATAATAGGTATACATTTATGTTGGATTAGTTGTTTTAGATTGATTTAGTCGAGTTCAGAGTATACCAGCACAACGTATTATTAGCAGATCAATCAACAGATCATCACCCACCTGATTGTTTCGAGTCCCGAGAATGATGTGTAGGCAGAGGATCGAGTCCTCCGTGCGTGTCCCGAAAAGTACAGAATCCTAATAAGGAGTATTCTGATTAAAAGATTGACTTTTGAATTTGAAAAGCTTAAAGGTGTGAAACTCGAGGATTGAGTAGATCGTTGTCTTTAGAAAACTATTGAAAACTAAAGTTTTCAAAGGTTGATTTCAAATTGATAAGTACACCCCTTTTTAAGAGGAGGTGTATTAGGGGGGTGTATTTACTAAAAGCAGTGGTGTAACAGGGGGTGTATTTGCTGAAAGCAGTGGTGTAACAAGGGGGTGTATTTACTGAAAGCAGGGGTGTTCTTAACAAAGGCCCTTTAAGAAAGTAAATATAAGAATTCATATTTTATAAAAACCTCTTATTAAAACTTATTAAAGACTTTGGCTTTTCTAAGACAAATTATAAAAAGTACTTTTCTTTTCTAATATTAATATTACTTCTAAAGTTGATTAGTGACACTTTTAGGAAATAAAAGGATCATATTAATTTTCCCAAAAATACTCTTTTCATTTGTTATTAATTTGGAATATTAAACGACTTATCTTTTCGTTCCTAATTTTCTAACAGTCGCACAAGGGGAAGACGAGTTTTCCTTTGTCTATGAAAACTCAACTAATATTACTAACAACTAATTTCATCACCATTCAGCTAATTCAATAATACTAATCCAAAAATACTCTTCAACTAAAACAACAATACTAATTCATCCATTCTAATAATATCATCCAACTAATCCAATAACACTAGACAACAATTTCAATAATACTAAACAACTTAAAATACTTAACAACACTAACCAATTACTTCAACAGTTACTCAACAACTCATCAAGTGATATCAATAACACCAAACTGTTATTTCATCTCCATTCAACTAAAACCATTCGACTAACACTTCGGCTAAACTACCGAGCATAGGAACAAATTAAAAGGTACAACGGTAGAGAATCCATTAACATCAAAACTTCATCCATCTTACAGCCTCTAAAATAAAAACATAATTCCAATATCTACAAAAGTCTTAATAGTGCTTATTTCTTATCTAAACTAGTACAAGAAATTGAGAGAAGGTTAGCAACCTTGCGAGTCCCAAATCGGACAGCTTAACGGCGTAGTTCGGAGACTCGTCGGGTAAATTTGGGCAGCCTAACGGCGTAGTTCGAGGTCTCCAAAAATTCCGGCAACATCAATCCAGTTTTAACGGTGTCATCTCGATCGGAAATCAAACGGGAGAGAAAAGGGTTACGGTTGAAATTAACTTCGACGAATTTAGAAATTGAAAGGGGCTTTTCCTAAAACTTACTGGAAAAGGAGAATAAAGAGGCGGCGGCGGCGCTAGAGAGGAGAGTGGCGGCGTTGCGTCGCGTCGCGGCGTTCGGCTTCGGGTCGCCGGAAAGAGGAGGGGGAGGAGGCGTCGCGGCTTTCGGGCGAAGAGAAGGGAGATGGCGTCGCGACTACGAGAGAGAGAGAGGCGACGGCCGTGAGGTGGCGCGGTGCGAAGGGGAGCGGCGCAACGGCGGCGGCGATTTGGCTCCGGCTTCGACGGAGGACAGGGGCGGTGCTGTTATGCGGATGAGGCGGCGGCCGTGGCTGGTGGCGCTCGCGGCCGATTGAGGAAGGAGGAAGAGGGAGGCGTGCGGCGGTTGGAGGCGACCGGAGAAAGAGAAAAAAAAGGGAGAGAGAGGGACACGGTTCTCTCCTCACGCATTTTCTTATTTGAGAAGGAAAGTTGGGTATTCCATTTGGGGAAAAAAGACGGACGATTATATTTATAGAAAGAAAATCATTTTAATTAAGGATTTAATTAAAAAGAAGGAAAATAATGTGTGGGTGGAAATTTATTCTCTAATTAAAAATAATTCTAAATAGAAAGTAATTTCTGTGGTTTAGGATTAATCCCCTTTAATTCTGATATTTTCGTTCTCGTTTGAAACGGTTTAGGGATCGTTTGGTTCACGAGTTTAATCCCGATTTAATAATTAATACAGTTTTGAGATTCGGTTAATATTTTATTGTATTTTAATTATTCTCAATAAATTATACGGACCGAAAACATAATTTTAAACTTTGAATAATTAATTTCTCGTAGTCCCTTATCCGTTTGAAATATTCGATTTCTTTCTTCGAATTCGGGAATTTGAAAATAAAGTATAAATTTAAATTACACAGTTGCACACAAAATTAATAAAATTAAAAGAAACAAGGATAATAATATAAAATAAGGTTTCTAGGAAAATAAAAGGTATAAAACGGGACGGGGTATTACATCCTCACCCCTTTAACAGGAATTTCGTCCCCGAAATTCAGCTTCTAGGTATTGCTCGACTAAATCTCGTATGTTCATCTTCAAGTGGTTCCTCCTCTACATGTCAAAGTTATTGAACTAACACAATGGGTGGTGAAACTTGAAATCGTATTTAGGGTATGTAGAGTATGGTAGAATTTTCTAACTATTTCAAATTTTGGAATTAGGTCCCATAATTTTTTCTCGTGAGGTTTAATGGTCCTAAATTACCTAGTACATGGTGTTCATCTTGTTTCCATTCTATTGGTGGTTCTGAAGAGAAAAGAATAATATCGCTACGTCATATAGGTATGAAAAATTATAAAAACAGAATCGAATTACGTAATCAACACAACGCTAGTACTGAGATACACGTGAGTATGTGTTTCACCGCAACGCACTGCGGCCGTCAATGGTACAGTGATCACATACACATTGTATAATAGAAACCAGTGACGTATCATTTAACAATAATCAGATAAAATATAACAGTTAATATAGAACAAGTAACACGCATTGCCAAGTAGCAATTTCATAACATATAAAAGTCTCGACTTCTATGTAGGTCAGTCTACTTACGCCATATCTAAAAAAAAATAAGTTTCTTAGGTACCGAGCTACTACTATCTTAGGTGGATTCTAACATGGGAAGGAAATTTCTAGTCAAAATTTTAGTTATGCAGAAATATAAATTAAGCAATTAAAGCATATAATTTAAACAATTTAAGCATATAATTTAAACAATTTAGAACACATAATTCAAATAGTCACATAATGGCATTTATGAGATTTATAAACTTTAAACAAATATATTCATTTCATGCAATTCACTAATTATCCACATTTCAATAGGAATATAAACGATATTTTGGGGTTCTTTATACACCACGTAGGTGTTGTTTTGAGTTCTCGATCTTTTGATTGGAGTTTTGTTATGAAAGTCAACTCGTTACAAGAATTCAGGTTCTTCGTAGTTAATATCAATGTTCGTAACATTGCATGACCTCTTAAAATATATAATAGCACGGTACGCAACATCATTCTCAGTTTTTTTTTTTTACATCCATGAATATAAACATAACCATATTCATAAAGAAGCGTCACCATAGACAAATTTTTTTTTATCATGATGTCCAACCAAAGTAGTTTGAAATCTGACAGGACGATGTTCCAGTTTCTCAAGAAAATCTTTTAAAATAATCTTATAATCAATTACAATGACAATCTCATCCATTGGAATAACTCTGCAAACATAAAATAAATTGATTAATAATAACATAAATAATATGATAAAATGTAAATTTAGTTGTACTATATAGATGACAAACTAAAAAAATTATATCAATGACGAAAAAAAATACTGAATAAATTACAAACAACCGGAGATACAGTGAGAAATTTGATCAATTGATGTATATGGAAGAATCACTAAATTACAATATGTAGGTATTTATAACACAAACCCTATAATAAGAAATATGTATTACAATGATGGTCCCGAAACGAGTAAACAGGTGTATGGGGGGGGGGGGGGGGAATACACCTGTGGTTACAAATTTAAACTTCTTTAAAACTTATCAGGTTACTTAAGACAGTAGCTCGTCAGTGGACTTGAGGTCTGCTGAGAGTTACTCTGTGAAAGCTTACTGAGATAATACCTCCACTGAAAGCACAAGACTTTCAGTTGAACTACTATCTAATTAGCTTTCAGATGCGGATTAGTGAGCCCTTTTAGAAAACTCGTTTTACTTTGATAAACTTTGAGATTAACACACACTTATGAAAAAGCAGAATGTAAGTACACAAGATGTAAAGTGGTTCAGAGATAAATCTCCTACGTCCACTGGCCTGATCAAACAGGAGAATTCCTTTCACTTGGAATTCCTTGTGTTATAGTGCCAAGGTGCACTGATCAACTTTTCCTCTCTTAGGATGATTGATCACTAGGAAATTCCAGGTCCTAGTTCCCAAAACAAACCAGCTTTCAGACTGATACAACAATCAGCTTACTAACACCACTTAACACTAGCTCTCAACCTAAACACTGAGTAGGGTTTTGAGTAGGGTTTTGGTTCCAACTATTTTGAGATAATCCTTACAAGTTTAGCTCAAGGCTTAGGATTGGATTATCTCTTTCTAAGGTTTGGATATAGCTTTAAGCTTGGTTACAGAAGGTTTGTTAGTTTCTCTACAATTGTGAAACACTTGGGAAACAATGATAATTTCGAGTGTTTCTAGATAGTTATGAATGTAGAGATAGCTTTGATCTTGTGAGTTTCCCGTGCTTGTAAAATGTGCACGTCCTTCTGTATTTATAGGCTTCCTTGAAAATCTTCCCGTTGGATTTGAATCTTCTCAAGTAAGTCTTCTTGTATCTGATTGGTTCAAACGGCTCTATTTGAAGCTTTAAGTCTTGTCAAGAAACGGCTGCAAAACCATGCTTGTTCACCAACTTTCTGTAGATTGCTAGGTGAAAGACTTTTGGTACTTGTCAGGCTGGGACAGGTCGGCTGTCAGTAAGGTACACTGACGTGTCATCTTCTCATTGGACCTTAAGTCTGCATGCCCAGATTCTTGTCTTGCTTTAGGTGGAACTCCTCTGATGAGAACCTTCTTATTCCTTCATTTATTGTAAGCTTCACTGAAATTCATTTTGCCTTGTTCCAACCAGATTAACTAACAGCTTTAAATATGTTTAGCATTAAATGTACTTTGTTAGTTCCCATCAGTGGACCTTCGTCCTCTACTGATAGATTTAGTCTTAGTGAGAATGTACTTAGAAAACATTCAAGACTTAGACTTCTTTCTCAGATCACTTAGTCTTCAGCGGACTTCACTGCAGCGGACTTCACTTCAGCAGACTTCATACTAAAATACACTCTAGTTTTTACTAACTGCACTTCAGTTCTTAACATTTAGAACTGTTTAATTTAAACTCTAACTCTACTGAATAATTTACTTACAAACAACTTAGGGAGGGACATGTTGGCATCTAATCAAAACAAGTCTTATACATTTTCCCAACAATTTCCCCCTTTTTGATTATGCCGGAACCTATCTTATTACATATCTTCTTCTAGATGAGGTTCTTCAGATGACATTCAAAGTTCACAGTTTTTGTAAGTAAAACATTCAAGTACATAAGCCTAAATGATAATGAGATATTATCTTGGGCAAACATCAGCAGAGTTCCTTTCATTGAAAAATATGAAGTACAAATTACATGAAGTCAACTCTTAAGAAGTTTCAAACTTAAAAACATCTGGGACTTATAAACAAATGCCCAGCAAAAGATACATCTTTCTCAGATGGACTCAGACAAAGGTTCAAGTCCATATTGTTTGAAGACTCTGATCTTCAGCTCATTCTTCCTTTCCATTACCTCCTTCGAGTGTCCTCTGAGACCAAGGTGTTCACATAAGGATATCCACTCTTCAGTGATCCTTTCTCTATCAACTGCACCAGTTGCATCTTGAGGGGGCCAGTATGTGATTGGCTCAGGGGCCTTCAAAGCTTGATCAGGGAAGGCATCATTCCAAGCTCCACTGATATCGGGATAGAGTTTGGGATAGGCATCAAACAACCATGAGTTGAAGACTTCTTGAGCATTGTCCCTGCCTAACTCTCCACTGACATAAAAAGAATAAACGAATTCCCTTTTTGCAGTCTCCCAGACATCATTGAGCTTTTTGGGAACCCAAGCATCATGGTGAGGGAATCTGTTCTGAGAAGGTGTGATCTTGTCCTTCTTTAGTTTGGCAGCCCACTTGAGATAACCACTTCTGAATTTCTTAGAAGTAGTTTTATCAAATGTGGCTAACCTCTCCTTCCTTTTCCTCTCAGCCAATTCTGCAATGGTCTCTATCTTCCCAACCACCTTATCCTTCCTCTCCTGCTGCTGGGCAGATAGCTTCCTTGCTCTCTCGTTCATTCCCCCAGCCTCCTTGATTAGCTCAGTGAGCTCCGTAACTCGTGTGGGTGCAGACTTGGGAATTTCAGAAGATAAGGGATCAGGGTTAAGAATGGGAAGTACCTCAACATCGTCAGTAGAGGTTGTGGACTTAGCAGTCAACCTCCCTGAGGTTCTTGTCTTTTTAGCAACCTCTGCTGAGAGTGCATCAGTTGCCTTCCTCTTGGCAGGTTCCCCCTTCTTTGCAGCTCTCTCTTCCTTCTCCTTCAGATGAGCTTCCTTGAACTTTGAGAGGTCCACTGATGCGGTCTCTTTTCCCTTCTTTTCCTCAGCCAGCTTCTGGGCCTCAGCATCAACTTTCTTTATGGTGCTTTTGATTTGTTGACCTTTCTCGAACTCCGGGGTTTCAAAGATGATTTGCATTTTGTTCCTTGGATCAGCCTTCAGCTCTTTAGAAGATATCAATCTTTCCCCCTTTCCGGCATTAATCATGCACTCAGCCACAGTGATGTTTAACTTCATCTGATCGTGAGCGATGGCCTTCAGTTCAGTCGAGCAGTGGTCAACTTCATCTTCCATCCTTTCCAGTGCAGCTCCAGCAGTTTGACCAAATTGCACAAATTGTGCCAATTTCTCATTAATAAGCACGTTGGTCTTTTCTTGAGTTGGGAAGTCCTCAGCAGCCTTTTTGAGTACTTCACCAAGCTTGGCTCCGAGTTCTTCATGCTTTGCCTCGAATTCCTGCATCTTCTGGTTCCACAACCCTTCAACTTTCCCAACAAGGTCAGCTGAGAAAGCTTCAACAGAAGACTTTAGGTTGATGGACACGTTCTCCACTGAGTCCTTCAGGAATTGAGCTCTGGCTTCTTCCTCCTTCTTCTCCAGATCTTTCAGAGCCTCAATGACTAGCACACTTTGTCCCTCAACTACATCAATAACCATCTGCTGTGAATCTTCAATCTTCAGTGTGAGATTTTGAAGTGATGTAGTTGTGGACTCCATGAGTTCGTCAATGTGGTCTGAGAGTATGATCATCTCGTCCACCTCCTCTTGGACAGTTTCTTGGACTTCTTTCAGTTGAGCTTCAAGGGCAGGGAGCCTTTCTTCTTGAAGTTTAAGCACTTCATCCTTCAGGGGAGTTAGGTTGACCTGGACTGAGGGGATCTCATCAGTTTGAGTGCCTGCATTTAAAACAATGTTAGTTCTTGCTCCCTCAATCTCACAACCTATATCTCCTGAGGTTTCTAACTCCATTGGAACTCCCTCCTCCTCACTCGGCTTACTTCTCTCATCACCATCAGTTTCAACTAATTTCTTTTCAGCCAATTCATCCTTTACAGGAATGATTGCTTTTATCTGGCCACTCACAACTCCGGTGATTTCAACTTCCTTTTCAACACCCTCAGTCTTTTCAACTCCTTCTGATCCAGTCACCTCAGTTGACTCTGAAGCCACCACTGAGGGCTGTTGTGGGAGAATCTCAGTAGACACCTCTACTGGACTCTCCTGTGGCAAATTTTGTGCCTCAGTATCCCTTGCCTTGGATACATCCTTGGCTACCTCACCATCACCTTGCCTTGGTGAGGTCCCTCCTCCTTGTACACTTTCCTCCATCTCTTTCTCCTTCTCCTCCTCTGCTTCAGCAACCACATCAGCTGACTTCTTAACCTCAGCTATCTTTTCCATCACCAGACTCTCAAAAATTTTCTCATCACAGAGAAGTCTGGATTTGGTCATCCCTGCAAACTGCAACACCTCCATCTCCTCCTTCTTCCAATCATCGGCATTGCTGCCTCTGACTGCCAATAGAATTTCTCCTAGCCTCCTATCTTTGAGCTGGACAAGGAGTCTCAGCCTCAAGAATAAAGCCTTGAGAGTGGGGAAGTTGTCAAGTTCAGGGTACTTAGACTCCAAAGAGTAAGCAACCTCATCCTTAAGGGTGTCTAAGAATGAGTACTCTTCTTCATCGTCTGAAGGAAGGGAAGGGGTAGGGGATCTGATATCAGTGGGTTCTTCTGGAATAGATTCCAGGTGAGTTGAGGTTTGGGTTTCAGGAGGGTTAGGGATAGTTTCAGAAGAGGTTTGAGTGTCAGGTGAGGTTGGGTTTTGGTCAGTGGGGGTTGAGGGAATGGGTTCAGTAGGATTTGATGGGGTGGTTTCAGTTGGGGTGGAGATGAGTTCAGTGGGGGTTTGAGTTTGAGATCCACTGGCTGGCTTTTGAGAGCCATCAGTGGGGGTTTGAGTGTGAGTTATTTTGGAGATGCGTTTGGTTTTGGCTACAGGGGTGCGAGGTTTGGTCTTGGGTTTAATAGGAGTAGGAGCAGGAACATCTGAGTCAGACTCAGTTGAGATAGTGTTGGGGGAAGAGGTAGGGTTACCTGATGAAGACTCATCAGTAGAGTCTGTGACTCTGACTTTCTTCAAAGCAGCCTCTTTCACTGCTTCAGAAGACCTCTTCTTCTCCTTCCTTGAGGCCTTCTCTGCCACAGCCTCCTTATGTTGAGCCATTTTGTCACTCAACTTTACCAGTCTCCTTTTCAGCTTTGTCTTCTTCCCCTCAGCTGGGGTATCTTCCTCCTCCTCTACTGCCTCTGGGCTTTCCACAACAGGCTTAATCATTCTAGCCTCCAGAGTCTTTCCAGACTTGAATAAAATTTTTAGAGTGCTCCATTTCCTGTCAGGGATCCAATCCACGCCCAAATCTACATTCTCTATCAAGTAAGAGATCTTTGTTGCATAGTTCAGCTTACTTGATAGTTGGGGAGATTTGTCGGGTTGAAACTTTGAGTGCTCCTTATTCAAGGCCCTCAGAAAGAACTGCTGCCAATTGTATGGCTTTTCCTTGCCCTCAACTATCGCCTTCATCAGCCTGAGCTTTGGCTTGCTCACTTGCTCAGTACTCCCTTGGTTTCCCAAAATACACTTACTCACAATTTCACAGAGAACATTGTAAACTGGCAGGAGTTCACTTCTGTTCATTGTTGGAGTGTATGGTACCTTCCTCTGCATTATGGTTTTGACCCATTCTTCCTCCTTCTCCACAATGCACGTGTCTGGATTGGGACCTTCAGAAGGAAGATCAAAAAGCTCCTTCAGGACATCTCCGCTTACACGAATCTCCTTCTTTATCTTCTGGTGTTCAATGACCTCCATGTCATCCCTCATAACTTTCTTCTTCCTTTGCAAGATCAGATGAGACCTGATCCTTGTATCTGAGTTGGAGACATTGTTGTAGAAATCAAGAACCTGTCTGTCAAAACAGTTCTCTGGATGAACAGATAGGAATTTCTCTAACCCAGCAATTTTTATCATTTCAAGGGCCTCTTTGATGTGAGCGTACTCTGGTCTGGACTCAATTTCTGGGTTATCAAAAACCACAATGGGTTCATACCAGAAGTTATCTTTTTGGGTAAGGAAACTGAGATTTAGTTTCGCCATTTGAACAAGAGGGTTTGAGAGAACAGATTACAGAGTAGGATAGTAAGTGTTTGCTTGGAAGTGTATTCGAAAAGGTTTACAAGCTTAAGGTTGGGGATTTTATATTAGAAATAAACGGTTAGATCTAATTTCACAATCAACGTTTGAGATTGAATGATTTTGAGATCGTGGATAGTTGCAGGGTTTAGTGGGGAGTTATAAGAAATCTTGACGGTTAAAAAAAAGAACCGCCTAATTGAATGGTAAGGATTGAAAAGGTTGGTAACCGGAAGGTCACATCATCCGGCTTTTAGGGCGCGTGAGATAGGTAATTGAAAAAGCATGTCTGACTTGTACCACGCGCATTAAATGCTTGTCATACCAAAATCTCTTCGGAACAGTGGAAAGAGATTTAATTTTCCAGAAAGCACTCATTAGTAAATATTTTGAAACAAATTAAAATATATAACACTAAGAGGCTTTATCTTTGAAAAATAACATAAGTATAGACTTGACCTCTACTGAGGTTCGACCTCGTCTGATATATAGATCTCTTCTGAGATGGGGAGCTTCTTCTGAGAGAAGATCCTCTTCTGAGTACGAACCTCCACTGAGTTGAAGGTAACACTACTGAGATTCAATCCTTTCTTTACTCTCCTGGATCTAGGAGTCCAAGCTCCACTGACAACTCTTGAAACCTTGCTTCAGCCAAAGGTTTAGTGAAGATATCTGCCTTCTGCTTGTCAGTGTGGATTTTGAGCATCTTGATGTCCTTCTTCTCCACATGATCTCTGATGAAGTGATGCCTTATATCCACATGTTTGCATCTTGTGTGGAGAACTGGATTTTCTGAAATAGCAATTGCACTATTGTTGTCACAGAAAATAGGGACTTCATTGGCAAAGATGTTGTAATCTCTCAGTTGTTGTCTTAGCCAAAGAATTTGAGCACAACAACTTCCAGCTGCCATATACTCAGCTTCAGTAGTGCTTGTGGCTACTGAATTTTGTTTCTTGGAGAACCAAGAAATCAGTTTACTTCCCAAGAATTGACAAGTGCCTGAGGTTGATTTTCTATCAATTCTGCATCCTCCATAGTCAGCATCTGAGTATCCTGTGAGTTCTAGATTGTCATCTGAGGGATACCACAATCCCATATTCACAGTACCCTTAAGATATTTGAGAATCCTCTTGGCAGCTTCCAGGTGACTTTTCTTGGGATTGGCTTGATATCTAGCACAAATGCCAACTGCAAATGTGATATCAGGCCGGCTTGCTGTGAGATACAGTAGAGATCCAATAATGGCTCTGTAGGAAGTCTGGTCTACTGATTCTCCATCCTCATCTGGTTCCATCTTGGTGTTGGTGTTGAGTGGAACTCTTGCGACCTTGCTGGTCTGGCATCCAAACTTGTTGATCAGCTCCCTTGTGTATTTGGCTTGGTTGATGAAGATTCCTTCAGTGGACTGCTTGACTTGAAGTCCTAGGAAGAAATTCATTTCTCCCATCATAGACATCTCAAACTTTCCCTTCATCAGTTGAGAGAACTTCTCACAGAGGACTTGGTTAGGACAACCAAAGATGATATCATCCACATAGATTTGAACCAGCAATGTGTCCTCTCCTTTTGTGATTCTGAAAAGTGTTCTATCAACTCTCCCTTTGATAAAACCATGATCCAAAAGGAATTGAGACAAAGTATCATACCAAGCTCTTGGAGCCTGTTTCAGTCCATATAGAGCTTTCCTCAGTCTATATACTTTGTGACTTTCTTCAAAACCTGGGGGTTGCTCCACATAGACTTCTTCATTTAGTACTCCATTCAAGAAGGCACTTTTAACATCCATCTGGTACACTTTGAATTTCTTGTGAGCAGCATATGCAAGAAATAACCTTATTGCCTCCAGTCTGGCTACTGGAGCAAATGTTTCATCATAGTCAAATCCTTCAACTTGAGAGTAGCCCTTTGCAACTAGCCTGGCCTTGTTTCTGACTATGATATCATTCTCATCCTTCTTGTTTTTGAATACCCACTTGGTTCCTATCACATTGCAGTGATATGGTCTGTCCACCAACTCCCATACTTGATTCCTTGTGAACTGGTTGAGCTCTTCTTGCATGGCAATAATCCAGTTGGAATCTTGAAGTGCTTCTGCTATGGAACTTGGTTCCTGGTTTGATAAGAAACAACAAAACAAAGCACTTTCACCATGAAAACTTCTAGTTTTGACTCCTGAGGAAGGATCACCTAGGATTTGCTCAACAGGGTGATCTGAGAGCCAAGTCCTCCTAGGCTGATGCCCTTCAGTTGAGTTTAACTCTTCTGAAGTTGAGTCACTAGATATTGGAATGAAATCGAATTCAGGAAATAAGACAGAGGGTTGAAGTCCTGAGTCATCATTCAAGGTATTTTCATTCTCAATGGTAATTTCATTGGTTCCCCCTTGAATGATAGTTTCAGTGAATGTCTCAGCTGTGACCACATCTTCATTGACATTGGTTACCTCTTGAACTGGGATGGTGTTCATCAGTTCAGTTACATCTTCAGGAGAGCTCTCAGGTGAGCTTTGAGGAGTGGTCTGATTTTGAGTGTCCTCTTTGAATTGTTGATCATTGAGGTTGTCCCAGGTTGGGATGAATGTATCAACAGAATTCTCAGGATATCCTTTTGATTTGATACTCAGTCTAGTTAGCCTTTTGCTTATCATATCCTCATTCTCCTTACTTCTGGACTCAAAAGTAGATTCATCAAATACCACATGAGGTGTTTCTTCCACAACAAGAGTTCTACAGTTGTAAACTCTGAAAGCTCTACTGATTTGGGAATATCCTAAGAAAATTCCTTCATCAGCTTTGCTATCAAAAGCTTTCAGTTGAGTTTTCCCATTGTTGTGAATGAAACACTTGCAACCAAAAATATGAAAGTAAGATACCTGTGGCTTTCTGCCATTCCATAACTCATATGGAGTTTTTCCTTGATGTTTGGTTACCATGGATCTGTTTTGAGTGTGGCAGGCAGTATTAATAGCTTCAGCCCAGAATCTTTTAGGAACCTGAGCTTCAGCTAACATTGTCCTTGCTGCCTCCTTGAGAGTCCTATTTCTTCTTTCAGCTACTCCATTTTGTTGTGGAGTCCTTGCAGCTGATGTCTCATGAAAGATACCTAATTCTTTACAATAATCAGATATGATAGAATTTATGAATTCAGTGCCCTTATCTGATCTTATCTTTACAATGTTCAGGCTCTTTTCATTGCTAACTTTCTTCAGGAGCTCTGGCAGTCTTAGTTGAGTCTCCTTTTTGCTTGCAAGGAATATCACCCATGTGTACCTGGAGAAGTCATCAACAACAACAAGTGTATACTTTCTCCCATTTATACTTACAGGGGTTACTGGACCAAAAAGATCCATATGTAATAGTTGAAGTACTCTGTCAGTCGAGGTTGCTACTTTGCTTTTGAAAGATGCCTTTACTTGCTTCCCCTCCTGACAGGCTTTACAGATATGTTCTTTATTGTATACTTCATTTGGCATTCCTTCTACCAGTCCATGTCTTGCTATCCTGTTCATCATCTTGAAGTTCAGATGACTTAGCCTTTTGTGCCACAACCAATTAGTGTCAGTTGAGCTTTTGGCAATAAGACATGCATTTGGTGTGCAAGACTTCCAATCTGCAAGATAAATATTTCCCTTTCTTGACCCAGTTAGTAATACCTGTTGTGAAGATATATTCTTAACAAAACACAGGTTACATGAAAATTCAACACTGTATCCCTTATCACAGAATTGACTTATGGACAGAAGATTATGCTTAAGTCCACTGACAAAGGATACATTGCTTACTCTTACTGAGCCAATTATTAAAGTACCATAACCTCTAGTGGCTCCTTGAGAGTTGTCACCAAAGGTGACTTGTGGACCTTCCTTCTCAACAAATTCTGTCAGGAGATCTTTGTTGCCAGTCATGTGCCTAGAACATCCACTGTCCAAGTACCAGACTGATGATTTAAGAGCTTCTCCTTTGTTGAGGTCCACTGAGCCCTGCAATCACAGATCAAGCTTTAGGTACCCATTTGGTGTTGGGTCCTACAAGGTTAGCTGTACCTTTTGGAATCCAAATTTGCCTCACAGTTCTAATTATTTTAGATTGGCTAATTTGTCTTCCATAAACATCTACATAGATTGTTATCTCCCTGGGTGCCTTGGGAGTAAACTTTCTATGGGTGTCAGCCTTTGAAGGAACAGGAACCTTCTTCACATTCTTTCTCTTTGGCTTGGGTGCACCTGGTCTTGGTTTTTGTTGATAAAGGTATGAAGGACCTTTTCCTTTAGGCACAAAAGGACTAGGTCTTCCATATGAGTCATTCCTTGAGGACTGCTCATGCCTGGGTGTTCTCAGCTGAGGTTGCTTCATCTGTGAAGACCTCGGCTGATAGTACCTCTGCTGAGATCTATTTTGATAAGTCACCTGAGCCTTTCCATTTGGTTTTGGCTTAGATTGACTTTTCTTTTGTGTGATCTCAGCTGGTCTTTTTCCTTTATCTACAGTCTGTGGTTGAAATGTCACAGACTTAACAAAAACTCTCTTTGTGCCACTTGAAGAAGCAACACTCAGAGGACCTTCTGAAGGTTTTGGAATAAAGCCTATCCCACACTTGTTATTTGGATTGGTTTGAAAACTTTGGATCTCCTCTATGGCAAGAGAGGGTTTGTTTAGAGCATCAATCCTTTTTAACAAGGTCTCTTCAGATTTTTGTAAGACATCAATTTTCAGGAGAGAATCCTTTATTTGGCTTACCAATTTTAAATTCTCTTCAGTTAACTTTGTTTTAGATTCATTGAGATCTTTTATCAGTTGATCTCTACCATTTCCTTGACTCCTGAGGGTTTCCACCTCTTTTGTCAGTTCAATGGTAGATTTGGCTGAGTTCAGATCTTTTTGATTCCCAGACTCGATTAACTTGGAGTTTTCACTCAAGAGTTGTTTGTTCTCATCTTGAAGACAGAAACTTGCTTCTTGCAACCTTGAGAAATCAATCATCAATTGTTCCAAGGCGGACTGAAGATTGAGTTCCTCAGTTGACTCTGAGCTTAGCTCAGGTGTGTGTCCTAGAGAAATGGATGGTTTAGATTGTACCTCTGGTTCTTCTCTTGCCATGAGGCACATGTCATCTTCACTGCTGTCAGAGAACAGTTCATCAGGTGACTCCAGGTTTTCATCAACATCCCCAGCCATCATGGCTTTTCTTTCTCCATATCTTCTGTCTCTTTTGGCTTGCCTTTCTCTTCTTTCTTTAGTGCTCAGTTGAGGACAATCATATTGAAAGTGCCCAATCTTCTTGCACTGAAAACACCTGTTGGCATCATCATTCTTTTCTTCAGTGGACTCTCTGGTCTTTGATGATGAACCTTCAGCCTTGGTGTAATTCTTGTATTCCTTCTTCTTTTCCAGCTCAGATGAGCTTTTCTCTCCTTCTCTGGTAGTCTTTTGTGGATAACTTCTACCTTCCCTGTTATCCCTGTAAAATCTCTTATATTTGCCAAAGCGGCTGTTAAGTTGTTCAAACCTTCTAGCCATCAGGCTGAGTTCCTCCTGCATCTCAGCCTTGCTTTGAGACTTACTTGCCTTTGAACTCTTCTGAGGCTTTGGGGATTTTGGCTCAGGCTCCTTAGCTTTGAAGGCAACTTCCTTCTCAGCTGAGGTCTCATCAGGAGCCCTTTTCCTGTTCAGATCAAACTCATAAGCCTTAAGTTCAGAGAATACCTGTTGCATAGACATGCTGGATAGATCCTTGGTATTCTGCATCATCACAGAGTACACATCCCATCTTGAGGTTAGACCTCTCAGGATCTTTAAGGCAACTTCTCTTTTGGTGTAGACCTTTCCCAGAGAATTAATCTCATTCATGATGTCAGTGAACCTCCCATCAAGCTGGTCTATGGTCTCAGTGGACTCCATGGTGAACTGCTCATACTTTTGAACAGCTACTGAAAGCTTGTTCTCTTTTATTTTGTCAGTTCCTTCACACATGAGAGCAAGAGTGTCCCATAGTTCCTTTGCTGTCTTGCAGTGGATCACTCTTCCCATTACAGAGTCTGGAATAGTGGTGTAGAGAATGTTCATGGCAATGAAGTTGAGGTTGTTTCTCCTCCTCTCATCTGCAGTGAAATTATCTTCATCTTTGGGCCATTCTTCTCTAGGATCTGCAATAGTTTCAGCTGTAGTTCTAGGGTTAGGTGTCATAAACACAAATGGACCTTTAGTAATAACCCTTAACATTTCATCATGCACACAGGCAAGATGAGCTCTCATTCTGATTTTCCAGAAGTCATAGTTTTCCACTGAGAATTGTGGAAGCTTGTGATGAGACATATGGTTCAAGGGATTTACTCCCATGTTGTTCTCTGCAGGTGGTGCAACCCTAGCTGTGTTGTCAGCCATAGAATAAAAACAAGTTTATCAAAAGATCAATTCAGGTGACCTTATAAAAAAAAAACTTTGAGCACAAGGTATACTTAGAACAATGGTCTTTTGAACCACTGCTCTGATACCAATTGATGGTCCCGAAACGAGTAAACAGGTGTATGGGGGGGGGGGGAATACACCTGTGGTTACAAATTTAAACTTCTTTAAAACTTATCAGGTTACTTAAGACAGTAGCTCGTCAGTGGACTTGAGGTCTGCTGAGAGTTACTCTGTGAAAGCTTACTGAGATAATACCTCCACTGAAAGCACAAGACTTTCAGTTGAACTACTATCTAATTAGCTTTCAGATGCGGATTAGTGAGCCCTTTTAGAAAACTCGTTTTACTTTGATAAACTTTGAGATTAACACACACTTATGAAAAAGCAGAATGTAAGTACACAAGATGTAAAGTGGTTCAGAGATAAATCTCCTACGTCCACTGGCCTGATCAAACAGGAGAATTCCTTTCACTTGGAATTCCTTGTGTTATAGTGCCAAGGTGCACTGATCAACTTTTCCTCTCTTAGGATGATTGATCACTAGGAAATTCCAGGTCCTAGTTCCCAAAACAAACCAGCTTTCAGACTGATACAACAATCAGCTTACTAACACCACTTAACACTAGCTCTCAACCTAAACACTGAGTAGGGTTTTGAGTAGGGT
The DNA here is from genome assembly GCA_947034835.1 of Ballota nigra. Classification (NCBI taxonomy): domain Eukaryota; kingdom Viridiplantae; phylum Streptophyta; class Magnoliopsida; order Lamiales; family Lamiaceae; genus Ballota; species Ballota nigra. The sequence continues at coordinate 29,682,594 of OX344727.1, forward strand.
TTTGGTTCCAACTATTTTGAGATAATCCTTACAAGTTTAGCTCAAGGCTTAGGATTGGATTATCTCTTTCTAAGGTTTGGATATAGCTTTAAGCTTGGTTACAGAAGGTTTGTTAGTTTCTCTACAATTGTGAAACACTTGGGAAACAATGATAATTTCGAGTGTTTCTAGATAGTTATGAATGTAGAGATAGCTTTGATCTTGTGAGTTTCCCGTGCTTGTAAAATGTGCACGTCCTTCTGTATTTATAGGCTTCCTTGAAAATCTTCCCGTTGGATTTGAATCTTCTCAAGTAAGTCTTCTTGTATCTGATTGGTTCAAACGGCTCTATTTGAAGCTTTAAGTCTTGTCAAGAAACGGCTGCAAAACCATGCTTGTTCACCAACTTTCTGTAGATTGCTAGGTGAAAGACTTTTGGTACTTGTCAGGCTGGGACAGGTCGGCTGTCAGTAAGGTACACTGACGTGTCATCTTCTCATTGGACCTTAAGTCTGCATGCCCAGATTCTTGTCTTGCTTTAGGTGGAACTCCTCTGATGAGAACCTTCTTATTCCTTCATTTATTGTAAGCTTCACTGAAATTCATTTTGCCTTGTTCCAACCAGATTAACTAACAACTTTAAATATGTTTAGCATTAAATGTACTTTGTTAGTTCCCATCAGTGGACCTTCGTCCTCTACTGATAGATTTAGTCTTAGTGAGAATGTACTTAGAAAACATTCAAGACTTAGACTTCTTTCTCAGATCACTTAGTCTTCAGCGGACTTCACTGCAGCGGACTTCACTTCAGCAGACTTCATACTAAAATACACTCTAGTTTTTACTAACTGCACTTCAGTTCTTAACATTTAGAACTGTTTAATTTAAACTCTAACTCTACTGAATAATTTACTTACAAACAACTTAGGGAGGGACATGTTGGCATCTAATCAAAACAAGTCTTATACATTTTCCCAACATACAATCTATTGTTGATGGAAATATATTATATTTAGTGACAATAATTTTTTGGTATCATACGCTATTTTAAGTGAAAAAATATTTTTTCCAAAATATTTTGAATTCCCTCATACAAATTTCACATCTATCAATATTTTGCAAAAAAATATTCCTAAAAAATCTAAGAAAAAAAGTAGTTCAACTGTGAAAAGAGATCTGCTTGCATTAAGTTAATGCTTAAAAGGATATTCAATATTATACGTAAATATTTTATTTTTATTGATTAAAATATATTCAAATTTATAGTATATTAGAGTAAGATACTGTTAAAAATTATAATACTTAAATTGTTAGCACATTACGATTCAAAATTATTATAAAAAATATAATCAAGTGGATCCAAAGCATTGGACACATTAATTGGTTCGCATAGAAAATTTGATCTTATATTGCAAGTAATCTCAAAAGGTTATATTTTTTATATTATATTATCAAATTTTATTTTAATTTAGTATGATCTCATATTTTATATAGATATTATGTAGTGTAATGAGGAAATATAATAAAAAAAATCGAGCAACATCAATATTATTTTAAAAAAAAAATCATAACTGACATTAAGCATTAATCATAGGTTTTTAAACAAAATTGAATTCCCTCCTAGATATTTCACATATAAAGATATTTTGCAAAAAAAAAAAAAAAGTTAAAAAAAGTTGAAATTGTTAAAATAAAATCAAAGAGTATGTATAGAGTGAAATTGGTTTATATATGAATCACTGAAGGGTATTAGTTGTTTTCACTGAAGAGTATTAGTTGTTTTTACTGAAGAATATTACTGGTTTACACTGAAGAGTCTTAGTTCATTTTCACTGAACAACTAAGACTTTTTAGTGTAAATCAGTAATACTCTTCAGTAAATACAACTAATATTCTTCAATGAAAACAACTAATACCCTTTAGTGATTCATGTATAAACCAGTTTCACTCTATACTTTGTCAAAACCAAAATACTACTCTACAAAACCATATCTATATTTTACAGTTTCAAATTCTATTTTGCAGGTAGAATTTTATATAAAAAAATTGTTTTACAATCTATTATTGATGGTAAAATATTATATTTGGCGGGCAAGATTTTTCAGGAATTATGCTATCTCGGTGACAATATCTTTTTCGAAATATTTCAATATTTTGCAAAGAAAAATTTCCAAAATACCTAAGAAAAAAAATCTTAAAAGAATATTTAATACTATATGTAAATATTTTGTTTCCATTGATTAAAACATATTCAGATTTGTTGCATTTTAGAGTAAAATAATTTTTAAAGTTATAGTACTTAAATTGTAAGTAAAGAAACTAAGAAACTTAAATCCTTTTTTTTCAACACTATAATTTTCTATCCATAAAAAAATATTCACATGCTATCTCGTTTTCAAAATATTTCAATTACCTCCTACAAATTTCATATCTATCAATATTTTAAAATAATAAATTTAAAAAATATATAAAAATAAATAAATTGTTCCCTACTCAACTTACAATGTGTTCATATTTGATATGTAAAGATAAAAAAATCTTCTTATAATTTTTATGGTTTGCAATGAATTACAATATGTGACACAATTGTGAAAGTGAATCGCATAGCATAATTACATATTGTCTTATCATATATGTTTGTATATAAATATATATATATATATAATATTAGTTGTAATATACGTAAAGTTTATATATCTATAAATTATAAAAACAACATTTATATTCAATTATTTATATATAGAGAGAGAGAAGGGAAGGGGAGGGGAGGGGAGGGGAGGGGGGGAGAGATTGAATAAACAGAAGTTTAGACTTGTTCTGCAATTGGAATCACCAAATAAAATCACACAATACATTTTCACAATAAATCAATAGTAGTCGAAATTAAGTATTACAAAAGGACAAAAAGTAACAAACTTTGTTCATAACAAATACATAACTAACTTGAAAAGTGAAACATTTAACATTGAGTAATCCAACTTAAATAATGATAAAATATTGTTGTAGATATCCGTTTAGGAGTATTTGAACTTGTTATTTCCTTTATGTTTTTTTAGAGTATGTCTCTTTGGAAACAAATTTTATTGTGAAACTCACAACTCGTGGATATATGAAAAAATTGAAAAACTTCTTATTTATATGTTCTCTGTCCCTAATGGTGTGTACATAATTTTCAATTTTTAACTATTATTGTTAACAAAAATTAGATATGAATATCCAAACTTTCTCTGTGTGTGTTAACTTAGATATCCATGTGAAAGAAGTAAGAGAGTGAACTTGACCTCAGTTCATTTCTTTAAAAGATGTATTTGGAGGATTGCAAATTAAGATTCAATATTTTCGATTAAGTAATTGAAAATATGTGATTTAATAGTGGAATATATTTGTCCTATTAAAACTCAAAAATCACCTTAATTTTACATTTCTTTTCCCCATGATAGATTGATTTATCTAGACACTTAATTTAATTAAGTGAAGCAAGATTAATTTTGAGAACATAGCCTCAAATCCAAGTAGATTTTAATCCAATTAAATAAATAGATAGAATATAATTTTAATCAAGTGAAGTATATATCTATTTTTCAGAATATAGTCATCACATGCTATAAGTTGAACTTGCATATAGAGATCTATTCTTCTTAAACTAAAAAGTATGCATATATTAATACAAATTTTTGTACACTTAATCACTCACGAAATCCAACAAATTTCACTTGATATTCTCATACATATATATAATTTTATATATTATTATAGGTACAAATCTTTCTTGAATGAAAACATGGTTCCACTATAACAACTTGCCGATATTTAAGAAGTGGGTCATTACATTAATACTTCCTCTATTCCATGTTAAGTTCATCAATTTTCTAAATCGTGCATTAAGTTTAACATTTTCGTTTTTTCTTTTTTTTGAAAAGTATATTCAATTAAATATTATATTTTTTGAAAGTTAATCAATTACAATAGTTTCCTAACATAATCAATTACAATAGTTCCTTCGACCACCGGGTACATGGCAATATCTTTTTCATCTCGCTGTAGACCGGAACCGCAATCACCACAAGAGGGGGACCACCCGAACCCGCAACTCCGAACCACAACCGCACTGCAGCCGGAACCGCAACCACCACAAGAGGGGAACACCACCCCACCACAATAGGGGAACAACCACCCCCACCACAAGAGGGAAAATAAATTCCCTCTCCGTGTCTCGAACCCAAGACCTCTGGGTCTTAGGTGGTGGCCTCAACCACTTGAGCTACCAACACTTGACCAATTAAATATTATATTCATTACACATTATTGGTACATTTTTACACTCTCTTTCTACTTTTCTTTATACCTTTCATCTACTTCTTTACAATAAAATACTATATTTATTAAAATATGTATCATCTACCTAAATGTTTAACTTACCATGGGAAGGAGTATAATACAACAAACTTGTTTTAATTTAACTATATATATATATATATGTGTGTTTTAATGAAATAAATGTATTATTTAATTAATCAATTTAATTCAGTGTGAATATTCAAATCGACTTGAACATTAAATGGCCAAACTGAATTAAATTTTAATTAAAAAATTAAACTACTTCTTGAACACTATCGAACAGAACTGGTCCTTGTTTCTTCATCAACTTTTTACATGTTTCATAAATTAAAAAAAAATCTATTGACATCTTGTAAAAAATTATTCTACAAATATACCGTAAGAATCAATTGAAATCTATAGTAAAATCAATCAATAAACTCGATTCCCCTCATCCTGCAAAAATGTCTACCACTTATCCATAGGGTACATGTGTATGACTTGAGTACTCAATTGCTAATTTTGAGGAACAAAACCTGCAGTGAAGTCATTACATGTTGAATAATATGGAATAATTTATCCTATGAATCACTTATAGTAAATCTCCCATGTTTGGGTGAACCAAACCTGATTCAAGATACAATTGTGGAGAATAATATGAAATGGTTTTCATAGCTCAGGAAATATAAGGAGTCTTTCAATAGGAAAATAAAATAGTAAGAAACATAATTTGGAAGAGGCTTTAAATAAAGTAATGTTGAAAAATAATCCACAATAGTAATGACAAAAAGATAAAAAAGGAAATAGTGATGATAAACCAAGACATATATGATGGAGACCTTGATCTATTGGAACCGAAACAGAAAAAACAAAGGATAAAAAGGAAACCGTTTCACCACGAATTTAAACTTTATTTTAGATTTGTAGGTTGCAAACAAAATATATATATATATATATATATATATATATATATATATAAAAAGATGTTAGTGAATAAATTACACCAAGAACTAAAAATGAAGTGAATGGACTGAATTAAATCTAATAAGAAATGGAATTCCAATCATTCAAAGCCACATAATATTTCCTAAGAATTTTTCTCTCAACTTTCTTCCTTGTTGGCTTCATTTGGTGCAAATTTTCAAAAAATATTCTCAACCTCTTATTTTTCAAGAGAACACCCAACACACCAAGAGATGTACACTACATTGCAAAAGAGTGGTGATTTGAGTTCAATGAACGTTGGATCTTCATTAAAAGATGGAAAACATGCACAAACTACAAACACTACTTTTAGTACACTGAGTTGCATGATCCCATAGGAAATTAAATTCTTCTAAATCTTCCAACCACCATCATATCTATAATTGGCTAAATAATTTTCCGGTATAGCTTTCACCAAATATGTAGATATCTAAACATATAACCTTACAATATGAGCTACCATTCTTCTTTGTCTACCTGTGGGACATTCACTCCTTGAATCTCTATAAATTTTGTTGTGGAAGTACATACAACAAAAAATTTAATTATGTTGTAACTTTGACCCTTTAATTTCATTGAATCAATGACCAAACTAAGAGTCTAATATAAGTTCTAATTAGCTAACATGCTAACTATATGTCCATATTTTAAGAGCAACAATACACAAAACTACCAGCGTGATCAAAAGCAAAAGAGTTTAGAGCAGCAACTCATAAATTATAATCAATTGAAAATTCTGTAGTTTAATGTTCAAACATTTAAGAACATCAATCCTCTTCAAATTGCAAATGAGACAGCTCAACTTTGTTTTTACACAAACCTTTAAACAATGAATGCTATCGCGATGCAGAAATTCCAAATAACATCACAATCTTATAATTAATCGAGAAAAATGCTGAAATATGCCATATTTAAACTTTGCTTAAATTAGTATGTATATTATATGTTAATATGTATGCTGCTTGACTATCACTGATAAAGGCTTTACAACAAACTTTATAAATTGAAACGAATTGAAATCGATAGGAAAACAACTTACATTTTTTACCTTCATCTTACCATAATTGGATGGTCGGGCAGGTCGCTATCTAGCTACGATAATCATTTTAATATTTTAACAAAGGTGTGTCCTATTCACAGTACTTAATCTACCGGTTGTTTACACCAAAAAAAAAGTTCTATTATCACAAAGAAAAAATGACACTTGCTTCACTTACCTGTAATGGCGGACGCCGGTGTCTTCTTCATGAAGACTTACGGTGGCAACCCTCACAAAGATGACCGCGGAGTAGTACACGGTAGTGACAATCTGGCACATAGTCCTCAAGTCGAGGTGGCGACTACCCTTTTCCTTTTCCTGTTGCTGGTTGAATTTTTTGAAAGTGCAATTTCACCCCTCTCATTATTCCGGTATACCATCTAAACTAATGCCCCATGCCAGAATGTAAATCCAACTATGTGATATTCATAGAAATATAAATGTATTTGAACGAAATATGTACACGGAGTCTAAAGTGAAATATGCACCGTGGTGCAAGACCCTTGCCAATTGCTTAACCAATGCCATAATTTGCTACCATGAAATAGCATATCTTCTAATTTTAATATATTTTGAATGCTCCCTAGCATTGAAAATTATTAAGGTGCATGATTAAGAAACCTCCTCAATATAATATTTTAAGCAATACCACATTTTTGCAGCAAAGCACAATCAAATCTATTTATAATCTAAAATGAAAATGTGATAATTAGGGCATTTTATTACAAAATTTTAGCATGCAAGTACTCAGAAACCAAGAAATTGACATATTTTACTGCGAATTCAACCAAGTAAAGGCATCTGCAAATTCAAAAATCCAAATTTTAGAAAAATATTAGTTGGGGAAAATTGTTGGTCCCGGTAAAAGACTGAGGAATACGTGTATGGGGGGGGGGGGGGGAGGAATACACGTATACCAATTTTTCAAACTTAAAACTGACTGAGTCCCCTTTACTCAGAGTGGTAAAGAACTAGGAGCTGATAACACGCCTACTGACTACACTTGGTGCGGGTCAGTTGGCTAACTATCAGATCAAGTTCAGTGCGGAAATGTTTGAGCCCTGAAAGTTTAAAGTCTTGTTTAGTTTGCTTTCTGAAAAACTTGTTTTACTCAATTCAGAATAGTGTTTAGTAGGGCAGTGTTCTTTTGAAGATCAGCCTGATTGATTCAGGTCTGATAACCTTGAATGCAATGAATGGACGAATAATATGGCAAGTATGCACAATATCAAAGCAGTAAGAACACAAGGAGTTTAACGTGGTTCAGAGTCTCAAGCTCCTACGTCCACGGCCTGACTTAACAGGAAATCCACTCAAGGGATTCTTGTTTTTAACGTGCCAAGGTGCACCAAGACCAGCTATCCTTACTGATCTATACAACTCCACTTACTAACACACTAACTGACTTACTCCCAACAAACCTAACTTAGGGTTTTGGTTTCAGTTTGGATTCCAACTAAGTTGAGATTATCCTTACAAGGCAAAGCTATGCTAAGGATTGGATAATCTCTCTAAGCTTAAGATAATGCTATTTAGCTCTTGGAATACAGAATAACTCTCGGTTGCTAAGAAACACTTGGGAAATTTAGATGGTTTCGAGTGCTTCTTCTTAAGGGTTGAATGCTTTGAATGCTTGAGAGTTTGAGTAATTTCTGGCTTGGAAATTTCCCGTAACCTTGAATGGGTTCAAGGTCTTCTGTATTTATAGGTGATTTGAAAAACTATTCGTTGGAGAGATAGCCTTCGAGTCATCTATGTAGAGTGGCTTCAAACGGACATATCTTCATGCAACAGCCGTCCTTGCATGGATTTGGTATTTGCATTAAATGCACATTGAATGCTTGCCCGTTGATCATGCAGTCTGAATTCAGTCAACTTGTCAGGTTCCGTACGTGCGTGTCCTTCCAGGATTGGTCCACGTCATCAGGTTGGTGAGAATGTCAGAACTTATTCCTGAGCTTCAGGCTTGTCTTATTAAGTTCATTTTGTCTTGGGCTCACCGGTCTTGTCCTGACGCTGAAATTCCTTTTGCATTGCTTGGCTCTACTCCAAGTCTTCCCATAAACTCAGTGACATTGTAATACCCCGTCCCGTTTTATACCTTTTATATTCTTAGAACCCTTATTTTATTTTCTTATCTTTGTTTCTTTTTATTTTATTATTTTGTGTGCTTGTGTGTAATTTAAATATATACCCTTTTTACAAATTCCTAAATTCGTAGAAAGAATCGAATCTTTCAAACGAATAAAGGACTACGAGAAATTTAAATATTCAAGATTAAAAATTAGGATTTCGATCCGTTTAATTTATTGAGAATAATTAAAATACAATAAAATATTAATTGAGTTTTAAAACTGTATTAATTTTTGAATCGGGATTAAACTCGTGAACTAAACGACTCCTAAACCGTATCAAGTGGGAATGAAAATATCAGAATTAAAGGGGGTTAATTTCTGGCCACATAAATTACTTTCCTTTTAGAATTAAATTAATTAAGTATTAATTTCCACCACATATTTATTCCTCCTTTATAATTAATCTTTTAACAAATTAATTTTCATTAATTATCCCCTCCGCATACGCATACCCTTCTTACTCATTCAGTTTCCCAATTTTCATCCCAGCTTTCACTCTCTCCTCTCGTCTCTCTCGCTCCTCACGCAGGCGGCCATCGCCGCCAAAGCCGTAGCCGCCTCCCTCTCATGCGGCCACCGTCGCGAGCGACGCACCGCGAAGCCTCGTGCCCTGCTTCGACTCCTCAACCGCCGCTGCTCCTCCGCCGTGACGCCGCCATCGCATCGCGCCTCTTCCTTACGGCGAGCAAAGCCGCCGCCGTCCCCTGCCTCCGTTCGAAGCCGCCGCAGCCCAGTCCTCCACCTCGCGCCGCCCTCCTTATTCGCACGACGCCACAGCACAGCCGCGCGACGCCGCCCCTGCTCCGCTCCAGCCCAAGACCGCGACGCCTCTTCATTTTTCCGGCGACCAGACGCCGTCGCACCCCAAATCGACGAGCGCTGCCTTCCTCCTCCCTTCTTCCGATCAGAAACAAGAATGCCTCCCTGGCGCCGTCGCTTTTCTTCCGGGTCGGCGAAGCTCCGCCGCCGTGCCGCTACGCCTCTCCTCCACCCAGCGCCGCCGCGTCTCACCTCCTAGCGCCGCCGCCATCCGTCCCCTGTTCTTCATAAGTGAGTTCCATTTCCAAATTCATTATATTCAACAGCTTGCCTTCAATTAATTCCCCTTCTCGATTAATCTGATTTCGTTCTTTCCCGTGTTTAATCGAGACGATGTAGTCTACTTGCCCTTTCGGATGAAGCTCGAAGGACGAACCCGATACCCATTAATTTTTTAAGAACCGAAACGACGCCGTTAGGCTGTCCAAATAACCCGACGAGTCTCCGAATTACGCCGTTAGGCTGCCCGGTTTGGGACTCGTAAGAATTGCTTAATTCTCTCTAATTCTCGTAATAGTGGATTAGGAATTTAGTTGAATCCCCGTTGAGTCGTTGTAAGTTTTAAGATAATTGTTTTGAAGCCTGTGAGCTTATAGATGGATTTTGATGTTGTTGGTATTAATATTATTGAAATTATTATTTAGTGTTAGTTGTTAGGCTTGGTAGTATTGGGTTTGTTGATTAATATTGTTGAATTAGTTGTTTAGTATTGTTGGTTTAGCTGTTTAGTATTGTTGTTTTAGTTGGAGGGTATTAGTGAATGGATGAATTAGTTTGGTTTGGTTAGCTGATGATATGGTGATGAAATTAGTTGTTAGTAATATTAGTTGAGTTTTTGGAGACAAAGGAAAGTTCGTCTTCCCCTTGTGCGACTGTTAGAGAATTAAGAACGAAAAGATAAGTCGTTTAATATTCAAAATTTAGTAAACAAATGAAAAAGGTAGAAAATAGTATAATTCTTTTGTTTAGAAAGTGTCACTAATCAATTTTTGAAGTGTTACTAAAGTTAGAAAAGAAAAAAATACTTTTTATAAACTATATTAGTTATAATATAAATTTCTTAGAAATCAAGTTATTAATAAGTTTTAATGAGAGGTTTTTATAAAATATAAATTCTTATACTTTTAAATTTATAAAGGGCCTTTATTAAGGACACCACTAAATTTAGTAAATACACCCCCTAATACACCTCCTCTTAAAAAGGGGTGTACTTATCAAAAGATTGTTTTTGTAGTAATCGAAATAGTCATACCACAAGTATACTAGTAAATACACTCCCTCAATACACTCACCTTTTTAGAAGTGGTGTATTTACCAAAATAGGGTGGGACCCTTAAGCAAGTCCTTTTTGAGTTTATAAGACCACAACTTTCTCAATTCTCGTAACACAAACTCTCAAGTTTTCCTAAACGTTTTCAAAGGTCAACTTTTAATTAAATATTTTCCTACTAGGATTCGGTACTAGTTGGAACGCGCACGAGGTTTCCGACCATCTGTTTGTACATCATTCACGGGACCCGGAGTTAACAGGTGGGTGATGATCTGTTGATTGATCTGCTAATAATAACGTCGTGCCGGTATTTCCTGAACTCGATTAAATCAAATAAAAAATATCTAATCCAACATAAATATAACACCTATCTATATAACTGTTTGGATTATGTGATATTACTATATATGTTATATAATGCCTGTTGTTTTGTAAGTCGATCACCATTGTATGATTAAGTACCTTATGTGAGCATGAATCAGTTATGTTGTCAATCAAGTATTTTTCTCAGTGAAGTTTGTTGTATCAGTTTTATGGAAAGTCAGTAAGTACGGAGTTGTGATGTGGGTATTTATTTCCGACCTCCGGGGACGCTGTCGTTGGACGCCCTCGTAATCAAGGTTGTTGATTATTTTCCGGTCTCCGGGGACGCTGTCGTTGGACGCCCTCGGAATCAAGGCTGTTGATGGTTGGAGTTGAAAATAGTAACTTTGTTGGAAGTGGAATGATCGTACGTTTATGGTTTGTCAGTTTGTGATAATATGTGATATGACTTTGGGCTTTGCCTTAATGTGAACCAACTTGTGCTATTTCAATTATATTATGCGAAATATGTTTAAATGCCGTTTAAATTTTATATGAAACTGATTAAATAAAATAAACACTTTATCAATGAGTATAACTTAATATATTTCGGAATTACCAATCCCATGACGTTGCAAATCACCCATACGTGAGAATTTAAATCTCACGCCCCATTTTTCTAACCCCTTGCAGATTATGATTTCGTGGAGCAAGGACAGTAATAAAGACGACACGGAGTTCCCCACTTAAATAAAACATTACTGTTGATACTATGTTTTATGTACACATATATGTGTGCAAGATACTTATTAAAATTATTCTACACATTTCTTCCGCTGCATAAAAACTCATCATCTCTCATTTCCGTTATATTTCCTTTAAAAATTTTATAGTTCGGACTTTTGATCACAATAACACTTCGAATTCGATATAATTAATATATATTGGGTTCGGGGCGTTACAGGTGGTATCAGAGCTTATGTTCAAAACTTTCGGACCAAAACCCAAATCATTGTTTTCATCAAACCAAAATTCTTTTTCTTTAATTTAAATTTTCTTATCATGTAAGTATAGATCACTAATTAAATCACTTGAGGGGAAATGTGTCTCCTATTACCGTCAAAAGCTCCTCGAAGGTATGTTCTTGTTTTATTTTTAAAATTGCCTTAAAGTTTGCGATATTACGACAACTTGACTTTCATAACAAAACTCCAATCAAAAGATCGCGAACTCGAAACAACACCTACGAGGTGTAGAAAGAACCCCGAAATGCCGTTCATATTACTATGGAAATGCAGATAATTAGTAAAAGATAAAAATAAATATAATTGTGTAAATTTATAAATTTCATAAATGATGTTATATGATTATTTGAACTATGTGCTTTAATTGTTTAAATTATGTTCATGCATAACTAAAATTTTGACTAGGAAACTCCTTTCCATATAAGAATCCACCTAAGATAGTTATATCCCGATAATTAGAAGACACTTAGCTAACCTTAGAATCAATCAGTGTGTTTATAACCCAATTCACAAGACTGCGTGCAAAGGCAAGAGCCACTCCAATATCCCCAGACGAGACATATCTGACAGCCGTGATTCGTTTTGCCAGAAGGGTTACTGAGTTGTTCTCCGTCCTATCGCAGTAAGACTACTCGAACGGACGAGAATAGAAGACCCAGTACAAAGGCCCCACATTCACTTGGAGACATACCTAGAAAGAAGTCGGCGATGGGTATTTCCGTTTGATAGTAATGATCAGTCAGAGTGATCAAATCCTTTTAAACAGTTATCCTTTTGATGTAGTCACAAATACGTACAACATAGATGTGCCACCCTTTCTTGACATATAGTAGTAGTCAGATGTATGACCGTTTTACTTAGACCATAGCAGCGTAGCTCTAACCTGCTCCTTTTGTCGCTCGTGGTCCGAATTGATGTGAGGATACGATGCTTTAGCATTACTTAGAAACCTTTTTTGTGTTCTATGACTAAATGTAAGGAGACTGACTCCGTAGAACCAAAACTTTTAGATATATATATATATATATATATATATATTATGTGCTCACTACTTGTCAATGTGTTTTACTTGCTTTATATATTAAATGTCATATTTTATCTGATTATCACTTAATGACACATTACTAGTTCCTAGAATACTGTGCGAATGTGAGCACTGTACCATTGGGGCTCCAATTGATTAGGCGTGAAATTGTTATGTTTTGGTGCCCGATTTACTCATGTTTTGAGTGTTTTCGATGAGTGCTTGGAGTCAAATGAGTATCATTTTTATAAAATTATTAATTTGTCTCTTTGGTTTTCATAGATGGATAGAGGGCGAAAAGAGGAGTTCGTAGGACTTTGAATCGGCCAAAACGGACTCCCGGTTGAGGAGATATGAAGATTTTACGAACGAGTGCACAGCAGCCAGCGCTCGAGCGATTTGCTCGAGCGCCGGCGCTCGAGCGAATCACTCGAGCGGCCAAAAACTTACAGAACAGTTTTGGCGCTCGAGCGAATCACTCGAGCGCCACCGCTCGAGCGTTTTGCTCGAGCGCGCACGTATTTTCGCCTCCGGATGCGTATTTTCGGCCCATTAACTCCCGTTTCGACCCGGTGCCTATATATACCTCTTCCAAACACGTTTTGAAGGATCCCCAACTTTAGAAATCACTTTTAGACTTAGTTTTTAGAGAGAGGAAGAGGAGAAGAACGAGCAAGCTTTACTTTTACGTTGTTGAGGTTTTTCATACGAATTCTTAATTTCTTTTCGTTTCTTAATTTCTTTTCATTAGCTTGATTACTTTAAACGCTTTGAACTTCGTTTTAGTTAATTAAATTTCAGTTCTTAGAATTATTTTATTTTAAAACCCTAGTTCATGTTTCTTATTTTCTTCGTTCAATTCATTATGTTTTTGTTCGTTGTTTCTTCTATTGCTTTTATTTTTGTTATAACCATGTCCGGCTAAAACCCTTGCATGCTTGGGTTAGGATGAACTCGTAGAAGTAGGATGTGGGTACGTAATTAAGGTAATTGGTGACGTTAGTTTTAATTCTCTTAATTAATGAATTCATATAATTAATCTTAACTCTACCTTTGAATTTCGTACGAAAGTGTTAGAGAGAGGACGACCGCATCACTCAATAACAATTAGTAGTCTTAACGAGAAGGTTTAGTAAAGGTTAATTCATCTACCGGTTTAGCGAAGGAGGACGACCGCATCACCTTAGTTAAATTAGGGTCTCATTAATTAAGCGCTATCTATTAACTTGTTAGTGGATTAGTGAAGTTGATTGCTAGGATAAAGTATTAGGGTGAGAAATCTTGAGCTTTCATTCTACGATCTTTTACTTAGGTTAATTCTTGTTTGTCACGATTACTTTGATTATGTACCTGCTCCGTTAGTATACGTAGGGATTCCTATCCTAAGCATCACCTTCTCTCATTAGAACACAACCCTTAGTTAATTTAATTGCTTTAGTATTTTAGTTTACTTAGTTTATTTCAGTCTTTTAATTAATCTTTCAAAAACCCAAAAACATTATACTCATATTAACTACGACGCGTAGATCTTCAGGGATCTATTCGCATATACACCATCTCTTGGGTTCGATAATACTTGGTCCCTATACTTGCCCATACTACAGTGAACCCGTTCTCTTGCGGGGTAGCTACTAGTAGAAGCTAGTGTAGTCGCTTCAAGTCAATGGCGCCGTTGCCGGGGATGGCGTTGTATGCTTTTGAATAGGACTTGTAGATAGCTTAGTAGTTAGTAGTGGGTGATTTAATTTCTGTTTTTATTTTTATTTTTACTCAATTGGGCAGTTGCGTTTTGATCCATCTGCTAGTGTGTCAGGTTTATGAGAACACGCTCACAAGGCAATACGAGCGAAGAGAGAATACCGTTGGACCCTGAGACAATAGCCAGAAGGAACCGAGCCTTCTTGAGAAGGATGAACGCTGCCGACTTAGGAAAGGAACCAATGGACATCAATAATGAGTTGGACGATGCCGCCAACGAGTTCAATCAGGCAGTAGACCGAGTTGAAGGCACTGGAGTTAGTGGTAGCCAGAATCAAATTCCATTAGGGGATAGCCAGAGCCTAAACCCGGATACACAAAACGTAGGGAATCCAGCTCAGAACCTTGTCCATAATCCTCATAACCAAAACCCTGCTTACCCACAAAACCCAAATAACCCTTTCAACAACCCAGTATACCAACATTACCCATATCCACCTTATCCTTACCCACCATACCCATACCATCCACCACCAGTCTACAACCAACCACCTATTTACCAACCACCACCCCAACAAGTACCAGTACCTGCTGCTAATCCTCAACACGTTCCTCAGAACGCAGATCAGATGGCTATTCGAGGGAGGTTTGCAGCGCAGCCACAGCGGTACTATGATGGAGTGGCTTTGCCTCCTGTTGAGGCAAACAACTTCTCTATTTCCCCAGGAATTTTAAAGCTGCTGACAGAGAATCAGTTCAAAGGAGTGATCGGGAAGGAGAATCCTCATACACACTTGAGGAGCTTTCTCATGATAGCCTCAACATTCAATTATAATGGCATGTCTGAAGATGCCAAGAGGCTTAGGCTGTTCCCATTCTCATTGACGGGAATAGCCAAGGAGTGGTACGATAATACGCTCCCGCGGGGAGGTATTACCACTTGGGCCGAGCTCGAGCGTCTGTTCCTCGAGCGATTCTACCCTCCATCTAGGACGATCAAGGCTAGAATTGAGATCTCGTCCTTTCGCCAGAAGTCTGGAGAGGATTTACGCCAAGCGTGGGAGAGATACTCAAACATGCTGATTGAGTGCCCGCAGCACGGGTACAATGAGGGGGATATTATGGCATTCTTCTATAGTGGTGCCAACAAGGCGGGGCAAGACCATTTAGATGCTTGTGCGGGCGGAGCATTCCTCAATCAAGGCATAGAGAGGTGTAGAGAGATCGTGGACAACATTGTCATGAATGCCGGTGCTTGGGGTGTGGATGCAGATTTGCAAAGAGTGCATCAGGTTGAAGAGGGAGAAGGAACGAGAAGGCTGCTGATGGCCATGATGGAAAAGATCAACAACCTCGAGTTGGGGAAGAGTTTGGTTGGAGAGCATGCAGTAGAGAATGAGAGAGTAGACCAACCAAGTGGACAGCAAGAGGTAGCCAATTACATGGGAGGACCGTATTACAATCAGAATGGCTACCAAGGTGGAAATCAGTATGGAAGGCCTTCTTATGGCCAACCATTTGTGCCTCCAGGCCCTCAGCCACTTCAAAATCAATGGAGGAACACACAAGGAGTTCAAGGAGGCCAGCAGCTTCCTCAAAACACATGGAGGAAGAATGATAATTTTTCTTATGCTAACCCAAAAGCTGGTGTTACTGTTCCTGCAGGTGTTGATCCGGGGTCTAAACCTCCTGGTGGAGAAGGCGGTGCATCAACCGAGGAGATGTTGAGAGCGATCCTTCAGAAGGTGGAGGAAGGGAGCAAGCGGTTGTCATCCTTGGAGTACGATGTGAAGGAGTTGCACAAGAAGGGTGATCAACGTGATCAAGAGCTCCAGAAGATGAACGTTGAGTGGACTAGAACTCAACAAGAGAACAATCGAAGGTTCACCTCTTTAGAGCTCCAGATGAGCCAGATTGCAAAGTCCGTGAATAGAATGCCGGAGGGGAACTCGAAAGAGCAATGCAAGGCGATCCAGCTGAGAAGTGGAACCAATTATGAAGGTCCTCAGATGCCTGCTGATTCTGAGACGCCCCAAGTTGAGAAGGGGATTGAAAGTGAAGGGATTGAGAAGCATGAAGACATGGATGAGTCCCAGAAGAGCACTCAAGCAAGCAAGGAGCTTGAAGAAGAAAGCATTGAGAAGGGTGAGAGAGTTCCTAAGTGGAAAAAGGCAAAGGAAGCAAGGGAGAAAGTGAAAGAGACCGAGAGAGATGAATGGGGGGTACCCAAATCTGTGATACCCGTCCCGTATCCACAACGCTTCATGAAAAAGAAGCTTGATGAAAAATTTGCAAAATTTCTTGATGTTTTTAAACAATTGCATATTAATATTCCTTTTTATGATGCTTTGGAACAGATGCCGCATTATGCAAAGTTTCTGAAGGACTTGATTGCGAAAAGACGGCGAGTGGATGAGCCGAAGTTGGTGCAGTTGAACCACGAGGTGAGTGCATTAGTGCACAAGGCGCTTCCACCGAAGCTGAAGGATCCCGGGAGCTTCACGATCCTATGTGACATTGGGAATGGGATCAAGAAGGGAGCGTTGTGCGACCTTGGGGCGAGCATTAATTTGATGCCACTGTCGCTTTTCAAGAAGTTGGAAGGTGGTGAACTTCAACCCACAATGATGACGCTTCAACTAGCCGATCGGTCTATTACTCGACCTCAAGGTGTGGTTGAAGACGTCCTTGTGAGAGTTGGAGATCACATCTTTCCAGCAGACTTTGTAGTGCTAGAGATGGAGGAAGATGAGCACGTGCCCCTGATCTTGGGAAGACCGTTCTTAGCTACGGCGGGGATGGTGCTAGATGTGGCAAATGGGAAGATCACGTTGAAGGTTGATGATCAAGAAGTGAAGATCTCCCTATATGAAGCCATGAAGCACCCAAAGGAGGATGAGAGCTTGTATTGCATGGATGCCATTGATCCTCGTGTTGAAGACACACATTCTCTCCCGAATTCCTCTGATATTCATGATTTTGTTAGTCCTTCACTTGATTATTTAACCCATGAGCATTATGTTCTTGATTATTTTGATAGGGATGAAGTGAAGAAGTTGAAGGATGGAGAGGTGAAGAAAGTGGACGTGGTCCAGTTAGAAGGGAAATGAGGAGTTAAGAAGAAAAAGTCTAAACTCAAGAAATTGATTGGTAAGACTCCTCCAGATAGAGGCAAGAAGGAGTTGAGACCCATAACACTTGGGGATGAGAAGAGAGCAAAGGAACTCATGATGGTGGGGCATCAAGGAAAGGAGTTCAAACACCACTCTTATGAGAGTGAGGGAGGTAAATTTGAGTATGATGTCCCATAAGCTACTTTGAGCTTGGTCCGGCATGAGGACCTTAAAAATAGCGCTGAATGGGAGGCAACCCATTTTTATTTGCTTTTGAGTGTTTTTTTTTTTTTTTAGTTATTTTCCTTTTATGTTACTAGGATGTTGTTGAGTCGTATGTTTAACCTCGTATTTGAGTAAGTTGCTTGTAGGCTTGTCTCTAAAGGAGTAAAGGTATCATGGAGTTATTCAGATTGGAGGAACCAATTCAAGCAAGGGAGTGTGCAAAACTATTGAGAGAAATTGAATTATTTGGTTGAGGTAACCCACAACCCCAAACTTAGACCTCTAGCAAGGTCGAAGTTTGGGGGGGTGGAGTTTTTTTTATATGTTTTCTTGTTACATTGCACCGGAGCACCCCTTACCTTTGAGTTGAGTTTGATTGATTATTGTTTGTTGAGATACTCCTTGGGCTATTATTAATTTGTTTTGTTACTCAATATTTTATGCCTATCAATCACCTTATGCTTGTTGATTGCTATCTTTGAGTATGATTTGATGAGTAGGGTGAATTGTGAGGCTGAGTTGGGAGTTTTCTTGTGTGAGTGTTTGAGTTTGAGCTGAGTTGAGAAAGAACTTGTATGCTTGTGAATTTTTCTTTTGAGTACTTGTGTGATGAGAGTGAGAATTCACTAGGACTAGCATGGATGTGAAAGCCGTGAGCTTTTGAGCCTTACGAGATTTAAATGCATGATTTAATCTCTTCGTTTGTGAGTGGATCGTCACCTTAGAGGATGCTAGAACTTGCATGTGCTCTTGCTTCTAGATTGTGTCTAGTTTGATATGCCGAATGTGATCTTAGGCCATCTTTGATTTAATTGAGTCACTTAGCCAAAAAATTTCCTTACCAATGACATTGAATCCCTTGTTAGCCCCTTTGAGCCTAAAGCCTATTTTATTTGCTAGCACATATGAATACTATTCCAATTCCTAAGCCTTTTTTTTGTCCAAATTTGAGTGGAGAATAGGAAAAGTGTGAATATGAAGGGAATGAATTGAGTTGAAAAAGGAAAAGGTTGTTTGTTGAGTGAATATGAGAAGAAGGTGTGATGAAGTTTTGAGATGTGGGAAAAAGAACAAAAAAATTTGAGAATGAGCAAAAGAAAAAAAAAATGAGCTCATGTGTTTGTGCGAAAAAGAAAAAAAAAATGATGAAGTGATTGAAAAAGTGAAGGAGTGAGAAAGATAAAAAATTGAAGTGTTGAGAGAATTGAAAGCGAAAGTGTAGTGATTGAATACGTTTGAAGTAGTTCGTTTTTAATCTCGAAGTACCGAAGTTTTGAATTTCTATTCTCCATTCACTTGAGTCACTTTACCATATTGTTATCCCACCTGTCCAAAGAGCCTACATTACAACCTTTTGAAAGTCCTTTTTGATTCGGCATTGATTTCTAGAGTATGGTCGAAGTTGAGAGCATTTACAAGTCTATGGCTGCCAATTTGTGTGATTGATTGATTGAGTGAGTCCCTTTATCATTGTTATACACTTGTGAGGGAGTTAAACACATCGTTGAGTGCACATCCATGCTTGATCTTGGTGTTTCTTGTTATTGTTGCATGAGTATGATGAAGGAAAGTGAGTGAGTATACGGGTGATTGACTTTTGAAGCTTGAGTTCATTAGCTTGCATGATTGAGTTTTCCTACTCATTCCTAACAATTTCACTTGACTTATTATTTCATTGCTTGGGGACAAGCAATATGGTAAGTTTGGGGGGGTTGATTAGGCGTGAAATTGTTATGTTTTGGTGCCCGATTTACTCATGTTTTGAGTGTTTTCGATGAGTGCTTGGAGTCAAATGAGTATCATTTTTATAAAATTATTAATTTGTCTCTTTGGTTTTCATAGATGGATAGAGGGCGAAAAGAGGAGTTCGTAGGACTTTGAATCGGCCAAAACGGACTCCCGGTTGAGGAGATATGAAGATTTTACGAACGAGTGCACAGCAGCCAGCGCTCGAGCGATTTGCTCGAGCGCCGGCGCTCGAGCGAATCACTCGAGCGGCCAAAAACTTACAGAACAGTTTTGGCGCTCGAGCGAATCACTCGAGCGCCACCGCTCGAGCGTTTTGCTCGAGCGCGCACGTATTTTCGCCTCCGGATGCGTATTTTCGGCCCATTAACTCCCGTTTCGACCCGGTGCCTATATATACCTCTTCCAAACACGTTTTGAAGGATCCCCAACTTTAGAAATCACTTTTAGACTTAGTTTTTAGAGAGAGGAAGAGGAGAAGAACGAGCAAGCTTTACTTTTACGTTGTTGAGGTTTTTCATACGAATTCTTAATTTCTTTTCGTTTCTTAATTTCTTTTCATTAGCTTGATTACTTTAAACGCTTTGAACTTCGTTTTAGTTAATTAAATTTCAGTTCTTAGAATTATTTTATTTTAAAACCCTAGTTCATGTTTCTTATTTTCTTCGTTCAATTCATTATGTTTTTGTTCGTTGTTTCTTCTATTGCTTTTATTTTTGTTATAACCATGTCCGGCTAAAACCCTTGCATGCTTGGGTTAGGATGAACTCGTAGAAGTAGGATGTGGGTACGTAATTAAGGTAATTGGTGACGTTAGTTTTAATTCTCTTAATTAATGAATTCATATAATTAATCTTAACTCTACCTTTGAATTTCGTACGAAAGTGTTAGAGAGAGGACGACCGCATCACTCAATAACAATTAGTAGTCTTAACGAGAAGGTTTAGTAAAGGTTAATTCATCTACCGGTTTAGCGAAGGAGGACGACCGCATCACCTTAGTTAAATTAGGGTCTCATTAATTAAGCGCTATCTATTAACTTGTTAGTGGATTAGTGAAGTTGATTGCTAGGATAAAGTATTAGGGTGAGAAATCTTGAGCTTTCATTCTACGATCTTTTACTTAGGTTAATTCTTGTTTGTCACGATTACTTTGATTATGTACCTGCTCCGTTAGTATACGTAGGGATTCCTATCCTAAGCATCACCTTCTCTCATTAGAACACAACCCTTAGTTAATTTAATTGCTTTAGTATTTTAGTTTACTTAGTTTATTTCAGTCTTTTAATTAATCTTTCAAAAACCCAAAAACATTATACTCATATTAACTACGACGCGTAGATCTTCAGGGATCTATTCGCATATACACCATCTCTTGGGTTCGATAATACTTGGTCCCTATACTTGCCCATACTACAGTGAACCCGTTCTCTTGCGGGGTAGCTACTAGTAGAAGCTAGTGTAGTCGCTTCAAGTCACCAATGCGCAGCTGGTGAATTACGTACCACACGTGTTTTCAGTGAACGTTGTGTGTTAATTTTGGTTAGTCCGGTTATGTTTTTATAACTTTCTCACACCTATACATACCGTAAAAATATTATTCTTTTCCGATCAGAACCACCTTTAGAATGGCACCAGGACGTAGACGTGGACGACCCCGCGTTAACCCCATTCATGTACCAATGAATCCTACAGGACAGAACCTACCTCCTCAGGCTGAACCTAAGCCACCTCAGCAGGCCGCGCTAAGAAATGTCTGGAACCACTATGGAAATTAAGGACCGAATTTGAGGTTTACCCCTAACGCTAAGCGATCACTTGATAGAGTCCGACCTTCACATCCTTAAGATGAAAACCTTTGACATAATCTTAGGCTTTGGCTAGTTAACAAAGGACAAAGCGATAATAATAGAATGCGCAGAATAAGAGATCGACCTCGAAACCCGAAATGGTCAACGCTTCACATTTCGTGAAATCAAGACCAAGAAGGAAACCCGAGTAATATCAGCAATCCAAGCTGCAGTAATATTACGAAAGGAGAAATGCCAAGCTTACCTCGTCCACATCTCAGCAGGAGAGAAAGACGATAAGTTGTGCATCAAAGTGCCAATTGTGGATGGATATCTTGACGTGTTTCCCGAGGAATTAATCGGGTTACCTCCGGATTGTCAGATAGAGTTCTCCATCGACTTGATACTTGGGGCAGCACCAGTATCTAAAGCACCCTATCGAATGGCTCCAAAGGAATTAGAAGAACTGAAGGAACAACTGCAATGCTTGCTTGAAAAGAAGTTCATCAGGCCTAGTGCATCACCATGAACACCCGTGTTGTTCGTAAAGAAGAAGATGGAACTTTCCGTATGTGCATAGACTATCGAGGTCTCAATCAACTGACCACTAAGAACAAATATCCTCTTCCAAGGATAGAAGACTTGTTCGACCAGTTGAAGAATGCTACGGTATTCTCAAAGATCAATCTGAGGTCTGGTTACCACCAGCTAAAGGTCAAGAGCGAGGATATCCCGAAGACAGCATTTCGGACTCGGTATGGACATTACGAGTTCACCATGATGCCTTTCAGAGTAACAAACGCTCCGATAATTTTCATGGATATGATAAATAGAGTGTTTCATCCGTACTTGGATACTCTAAGAGCAAAGAGCAACACGAAGAACATCTCAAGGCAGTCTTAAAGACAATAAGACGAGAGAAGTTTTATTCCAAATTCAGCAAGTGTGAATTTTGGATCAACTACTTATGTATCGATTAGTACTAGAGCATCTCACTCCCCTGTGTCTAAGAATTTAAGAAAATTTGAGGATATAGAGTATAGAAGAATAGACCTTAAGTGAAAGTGAACTTTTGAGGAATACAATGAGAACCTAAGCCGAGTGAATTGATTGGAGATAGACTTGGATGAACATCAAATAGAAACTGAACTGCACGTTTTTAAGTTGAGTAGCTAGACGTTATTGAAAACGAACTAGTTTTATGCATAAGAAGGAATATGAAACATGGACATAGTTACTTTCTTTTGGGATAACATACGATTTTAAGCTTAAGTAGAACCTTTTGTGGAATGAGTAAGCTAGATGTGATCTTAAGTCTTACGCGTTAAGATTAACATTTATATGTTATGGGAATACTTTAGTTGAAAAAGAAAGGACAATTGATTTTTATCTATGGGATACATAGTGGACTTCGAAGTAGAGGAAATTTGCAACTATGTAGGAAGAAAAGTTTGCATGCTTGAGGACTAGAAAACCTTCTAAGTCTCAGATCTGGTAGGGCGACAACAAACTTAGTCGACCAAGAAAACCGAGAAGTTATTTTGGGATTAACTAATGAGAAAGCTTTCAAAAACTAAACCTCTCCACTAAGCCACTCTTTTTGGACCAAAAGTTTTAGAGTAAGTAGTTAGACAAAACTACTTTGAGTGGAGTAAGATATAGTATCAGTTCATCCTAAACCTAGAATTTTCCACACAGTATTGTGCAGATACCATGGTTTACGCGTTCACCCTACAACCGACCTTACGAGAAAGAATCCTAGGAGCGCAAAAGAACGATAAATTCTTGAGAGGAATACGTAAGCGCGCTGAGGAAGGAACCATTTAGAGGTTCGTATTGAGTACTGAGTGAGCTTTGATATTCGATAACAGAATCTGTGTGCCTAAGGATGAAGGAATGAGGAATGAAATTCTGAAAGAGGCACATAACACTCCATACCACCATTCACCCCGGAGAGACGATGATGTATCGGGGACTGGAAGAAAACTTTTGGTGAAGGGTATGAAGAGATCGATAGCTTAATTCGTCAGGAGCTGTTTAACCTGCCAACGAGTTAAAGCAAATCACCAACGACCTCCAGGGTTGTTGCATCCTCTGGAGATGCCAGAGTGGAAATGGGAGAACATCACTATGGATTTTGTCACCGGATTTCCGAAAACGGTGAAAAATCACGATGCCATTTAGGTTATCGTAGATAGACTTACGAAAACTGCCCACTCTATCCCTGTTATAGTGACGTATAAGTTGGACAAGCTCGCCTAACTATACATAGCAGAGGTAGTTAGACTGCACGGTGTACCAGTCTCGATAGTGTCCGATAGAGATCCCGTTTTACCTCTAAGTTCTGGGGAAGTCTGCAACGAGCCTTGGGTACTGAATTGAAGTTCAGCACCACATACCCCCCCGCAGACTGACGGAAAATCGGAAAGAACTATCCAGACACTCGAAAGTATGCTGAGAGCTTGCGCTCTAGATCTTGCAGGAAGTTGGAAGAGCCACCTGCCATTTGTAGAGTTCGCATATAACAATAGTTATCAGGCGACAATACAAACGACACCGTACAAAACACGTTACGGGAAAAGGTGTAGATCACCAGTTTGTTGGGATGAAGTCGGAATTTGAAAGATTCTCGAACCCGAACTAGTTGAAAGATCGGTTGAGATAGTCGCAAAGATTAAAGGAAGAATCAAAGCAGCTCAAGACCGTCAGAAATCATATGCGGACGCTAGGAGAAGAGATTTACAATTCGACATTGGCGATAAAGTATTTCTCCGAGTGGCACCAATGAAAGGCCTAATCCGTTTTGGTAAAAGAGGTAAGCTAAAGTCGCGATACAATGGGCCATTTGACATCCTGAATAGAATCGGGGATGTGGCTTATCGCTTAGCACTACCACCAGAGTTATCACGAGTGCATGATGTGTTCCACATATCTACACTCAGGAAGTACATAAGTGATCCAAACCCTGTTATTAGTCGTATAGATTTAGATTTAAGCTGTGACCTGACTTATGAAGAAGTTTCAGTTACTATCCTAGGAAGGAAGTTACACTTATTAAGGAATCAAGAGATACAATTAGTTCTAGTCCAGTGGAGCCGACATGAGAAGAAGAAACAACTTGGGAAATAGAGGATGAAGTCCTAACCAAATACCCTCAATGCTTAAGCAGTGCCTAGAAGCTGAATTTCCGGGACGAAATTCTGTTAAGGGGGTGAAGATGTAATACCCCGTCCCGTTTTATACCTTTTATATTCTTAGAACCCTTATTTTATTTTCTTATCTTTGTTTCTTTTTATTTTATTATTTTGTGTGCTTGTGTGTAATTTAAATATATACCCTTTTTACAAATTCCTAAATTCGTAGAAAGAATCGAATCTTTCAAACGAATAAAGGACTACGAGAAATTTAAATATTCAAGATTAAAAATTAGGATTTCGATCCGTTTAATTTATTGAGAATAATTAAAATACAATAAAATATTAATTGAGTTTTAAAATTGTATTAATTTTTGAATCGGGATTAAACTCGTGAACCAAACGACTCCTAAACCGTATCAAGTGGGAACGAAAATATCAGAATTAAAGGGGGTTAATTTCTGGCCACATAAATTACTTTCCTTTTAGAATTAAATTAATTAAGTATTAATTTCCACCACATATTTATTCCTCCTTTATAATTAATCTTTTAAGAAATTAATTTTCATTAATTATCCCCTCCCCATACGCATACCCTTCTTCCTCATTCAGTTTCCCAATTTTCATCCCAGCTTTCACTCTCTCCTCTCGTCTCTCTCACTCCTCACGCAGGCGGCCATCGCCGTAGCCGCCTCCCTCTCAAGCGGCCACCGTCGCGAACGACGCACCGCGAAGCCTCGTGCCCTGCTTCGACTCCTCAACCGCCGCTGCTCCTCCGCTGTGACGCTGCCATCGCGTCGCGCCTCTTCCTTCCGGCGAGCGAAGCCGCCGCCATCCCCTGCCTCCGTTCGAAGCCGCCGCAGCCCAGTCCTCCACCTCGCGCCGCCCTCCTTATTCGCACGACGCCACAGCACAGCCGCGCGACGCCGCCCCTGCTCCGCTCCAGCCCAAGACCGCGACACCTCTTCATTTTTCCGGCGACCAGACGCCGTCGCACCCCAAATCGACGAGCGCTGCCTTCCTCCTCCCTTCTTCCGATCAGAAACAAGAACGCCTCCCTGGCGCCGTCGCTTTTCTTCCGGGTCGGCGAAGCTCCGCCGCCGTGCCGCTACGCCTCTCCTCCGCCCAGCGCCGCCGCCATCCGTCCCCTATTCTTCATAAGTGAGTTCCGTTTCCAAATTCATTATATTCAACAGCTTGCCTTCAATTAATTCCCCTTCTCGATTAATCTGATTTCGTTCTTTCCCATGTTTAATCGAGACGATGTAGTCTACTTGCCCTTTCGGATGAAGCTCGAAGGACGAACCCGATGCCCCATTAATTTTTTAAGAACCGAAACGACGCCGTTAGGCTGTCCAAATAACCCGACGAGTCTCCGAATTACGCCGTTAGGCTGCCCGGTTTGGGACTCGTAAGAATTGCTTAATTCTCTCTAATTCTCGTAATAGTGGATTAGGAATTTAGTTGAATCCCCGTTGAGTCGTTGTAAGTTTTAAGATAATTGTTTTGAAGCCTGTGAGCTTATAGATGGATTTTGATGTTGTTGGTATTAATATTATTGAAATTGTTATTTAGTGTTAGTTGTTAGGCTTGGTAGTATTGGGTTTGTTGATTAATATTGTTGAATTAGTTGTTTAGTATTGTTGGTTTAGCTGTTTAGTATTGTTGTTTTAGTTGGAGGGTATTAGTGAATGGATGAATTAGTTTGGTTTGGTTAGCTGATGATATGGTGATGAAATTAGTTGTTAGTAATATTAGTTGAGTTTTTGGAGACAAAGGGAAACTCGTCTTCCCCTTGTGCGACTGTTAGAGAATTATGAACGAAAAGATAAGTCGTTTAATATTCAAAATTTAGTAAACAAATGAAAAAGGTAGAAAATAGTATAATTCTTTTGTTTAGAAAGTGTCACTAATCAATTTTAGAAGTGTTACTAAAGTTAGAAAAGAAAAAAATACTTTTTATAAACTATATTAGTTATAATATAAATTTCTTAGAAATCAAGTTATTAATAAGTTTTAATGAGATGTTTTTATAAAATATAAATTCTTATACTTTTAAATTTATAAAGGGCCTTTATTAAGGACACCACTAAATTTAGTAAATACACACCCCTAATACACCTCCTCTTAAAAAGGGGTGTACTTATCAAAAGATTGTTTTTGTAGTAATCGAAATAGTCATACCACAAGTATACTAGTAAATACACTCCCTCAATACACTCACCTTTTTAGAAGTGGTGTATTTACCAAAATAGGGTGTGACCCTCCTTTTTGAGTTTATAAGACCACAACTTTCTCAATTCTCGTAACACAAACTCTCAAGTTTTCCTAAACGTTTTCAAAGGTCAACTTTTAATTAAATATTTTCCTACTAGGATTCGGTACTAGTTGGAACGCGCACGAGGTTTCCGACCATCTGTTTGTACATCATCCACGGGACCCGGAGTTAACAGGTGGGTGATGATATGTTGATTGATCTGCTAATAATAACGTCGTGCCGATATTTCCTGAACTCGATTAAATCAAATAAAAAATATCTAATCCAACATAAATGTAACACCTATCTATATAACTGTTTGGATTATGTGATATTACTATATATGTTATATAATGTCTGTTGTTTTGTAAGTCGATCACCATTGTATGATTAAGTACCTTATGTGAGCATGAATCAGTTCTGTTGTCAATCAAGTATTTTTCTCAGTGAAGTGTGTTGTATCAGTTTTATGGAAAGTCAGTAAGTACGGAGTTGTGATGTGGGTATTTATTTCCGACCTCCGGGGACGCTGTCGTTGGACGCCCTCGGAATCAAGGTTGTTGATTATTTTCCGGTCTCCGGGGACGCTGTCGTTGGACGCCCTCGGAATCAAGGCTGTTGATGGTTGTAGTTGAAAATAGTAACTTTGTTGGAAGTGGAATGATCGTACGTTTATGGTTTGTCAGTTTGTGATAATATGTGATATGACTTTGGGCTTTGCCTTAATGTGAACCAACTTGTGCTATTTCAATTATATTATGCGAAATATGTTTAAATGCCGTTTAAATTTTATATGAAACTGATTAAATAAAATAAACACTTTATCAATGAGTATAACTTAATATATTTCGGATTTACCAATCCCATGACGTTGCAAATCACCCATACGTGAGAATTTAAATCTCACGCCCCATTTTCCTAACCCCTTGCAGATTATGATTTCGTGGAGCAAGGACAGTAATAGAGACGACACGGAGTTCCCCACTTAAATAAAACATTACTGTTGATACTATGTTTTATGTACACATATATGTGTGCAAAATACTTATTAAAATTATTCTACTCATTTCTTCCGCTGCATAAAAACTCATCATCTCTCATTTCCGTTATATTTCCTTCAAAAATTTTATAGTTCGGACTTTTGATCACAATAACACTTCGAATTCGATATAATTAATATATATTGGGTTCGGGGCGTTACAGACATCCTGTTCCCTTCAGGATTGAGTTAGTAATGACCTCAGGGTCATACTCTTCATCACTGACACTTACTCAGCCAGCTTAGAGGACTGCCATAAGTTCAGGATGGTGCTCTTCGTCTTCAGGTTCTGAGTCTTGATTGTCTCTAGTGAGTTCTCCTCTCACTGAGTACCTGTGAAGTGTAAAATGACTAAGTACTAATCCTAATCAAGACTAGCCTGACAAAGACAGATTAAGGCAAACATCTTTTCAGGGGCTTTGGGATCTTAATCAAAACTGACAATGTCCCAACAAAAATAATCAAATTGGCCTCACATAAATCCAGATTTGGTGACATCTCTGTATATATTGAAATAAACAATGAAAATAAAAAAATGGATGATTTAAGCTTCCTTATAGCCGCCATAAAGGCCTATAATAAAATTTATATTCATCTCCAATCTTAATCAATTTTTTTTTTTATGTAATAGTAAAGTAAGTGATAGGAAAATGTATTATACAATTAATTCGAAAATTTGAACCTTAAACCAAAACCTCGAGCATACAAATATTAAAGATCTTTAGCCAAACACTTATAATTGAGGTATCAACTAAATCTTACTCTCATAAACTGTATTAAAGTTGTAATTCTAAATCTGTAATCCTTGGTGATCCAGTTACAAAGCCACACCTGCAGATATAACAAAATGAGTAAATTATGAATCAAAAATCTAAAAAATATTGCTCAAATCTACGAAAATCAAAAGGTTGAAGTGAATCTAGACACAATGATGATATAATAATATGATTGAAAATTACATAAACAAATACATTTGTACAAATAAAATGAAATAATAGGGTGTGCATATGTTCACCCAACAGATTCATCAAATAAATAGATGACTCGCAGATAAAAATTCCCCCAAAATTGATAACATATTTACCTCAAACAGACAGTTTTCTTGCTCGAAATATGGCGAATTTCAATACCTCTGATTATTCATACTCAATGCCATTATTCTTCAATAACCCCTTAAGCAAACTTTTCGCCTTTTTAGCCCCGAGCTCTCACATTCAATCTCATAAGACGTCTCAAAGTTGAATTGTGATTTATGGGGTCCAATTTGAGCCCCTTCCACTCATAAACCCCTCTCACATATCTAAAATCCCCCAAGCAGACCATACCCATTTCCCCAATCTGAATTCCTCCTTCACTTGTCTAATAAAATTAAAAAGACTACATCAGACAAAGAAATTTAAGAATGATAATGCACGGAGAAGAGACAGTTTCTGAAAAACGGAGTCGATTTTGCAACAAAAAATTATAGCTCTTAATTCACCACAATGCAGATTCACCAAATAATAAAAAGCCACTTAGAAATCAATGAATGACTGCTGCTATTTCTCCTAAGAAACTGCTTTTTACAAACATATAATTTTGAATAGTAAAACTTAAGTATATGATAATTTATCTAATTCGATGTTTGAAAATTTTACGGTCGATTTTACCTTCTCTACTTTTTGGCTGCACCATGACTGTAATGGGCGCCAGTGTCTGGTTTTGCCATGTCTTCAGTCTCTCGCCAGGAAACGCCGACCAGTACCACTCCTACCCTATCTAGCAAGATCGAACAAAGCCTAAAATAACCAAATAACATAACTAAATTAAAAAAAAACTATATAAAAAGCACACAAAAATTGAGACTGTACCCATTTCTTCGAACTGTTGGATGTAAATTTGAGACGGTTAGGGTTTCAATACAGGGAGACAATTGTGTAATAGAGACAACGGCGATGCGGTGCAATAGAGATTGTGGCGATCGTGGGTGCAACAATAATCTTCGATTGAGCGGCAATTAGGTTCGGCAGTGGAGTCTTGGCAGCGCAACTGCGACGGGAGCGTGCTGTAGGCGGTGCATGGTGGCTGGAGAAGATCGTTACGCCTGCAAATATGGAGATGGTGATCTGTGGCTGGTGGTGATGGGCGGAGCGATCGCGGCTATACTGGAAGTAGAATACCCACATATTCAATTGGAGAGATTGAGAAGAGAGGTAAAGGACGGCGTCTGTGATATGTTTACATGTTGCTAATGAGATTAATTAACCCTAAATAAAAAATGAATGGTTTAGATTTATTCTTGAGATATCAATGGTTGAGATCAATTAATTTAACAACTTCTAATGAGAGTCCAGTATTTCGAAATTGAGATATTTGACACATGCCACCTCATCCTTAGAATAAGGTGGTGTTCACACATCACCTTGGAGAGGTTTAGAAATATATTATAATAAGATATTCATCAATTAAATATAATTTTTTTAGCTTTATCATCACTTATACATGTTTAAAACAATTTTTTTAAAATAAAATTACAATCACCACATTTTAAAAAAAAATTTCTCTTAATTTCACATAAAACAACCAATAGATCCAAAGAAACCAAAAAACTATATTATAGTTCCGAAAGTCTAAACATTTCTAAACACTTCTTGATATACAATATATTTCATTGTGTTATACTCATGACAATCATTACAACAACATAAACTTCAACCATTTGTACTCTATTTTTTACGAATATTGATTTGTACTCTATTTTTTACGAAAACTGAATAGAAACATGCTTAATAATCAATTTTACTGTATAATCGTAAAAAATGCAAAGACAAAAAAAAAATATAACAAAAATAAGTATCTCAGGACATTGAGATAGACATTTTTCAAGGACTGTAACTTAGTGGGTGACAAAATGGGGAACATAACTTTTGAGATTGCAATTAAGGACAATAATTATTAAAAGTCGCAAATTGAGACTAAACTATCCCAAGTAAACCCAAATCGGAATGCCACATGATCTGATTGGGCTGATTTGATCTGAATTTTTGGTTAATTGACCCGATTTGGCCTGGTCGGGGGCTAAATTCGGGCCCAATTTGGGTTTATTAAAGTTGATTGTGCCTAAATTCGCAACTCTTAAAAATTAAAGTCCTTAAACTGCTAGCCCCAAAGTTATCGTGCTTAAAAAATATTTTCAAAATATTAACCCTTGCCTTAAGGATTGGATGATATACATTAACTCTTGGGGCTGATAGTTTATTTAGTTGGGGGGAAGGGGCAAAATAAGGGTTGTAACTCTTCGGGCTGGAAAAATGGAGATTGTAATTCTCACTGAATTGTCAATTTAAGGACAATAACTTTTAAAATTAACGAATATATGTCAAATCAACCCAAATCAGTTAAAATTACGTCCAAATTCAATTTGAATTCAAGCCAAATCACACAGATAAGCCAGAATTTCAGGTCAAGTTTCAATTAGTCTTATTTGCTTTGATTCAAGCTGATTTGACCCCGAATCTCAATTTTTTAAAGTTATTGTCCTTAAAATGTATGCCCAGAGTTTGAAACTTCTTATTTTTCTATCATCCCTAAGTTATCTTTACGAAAGTCATTATTGCTCCGACATGAATACCATTATACTTCTTTAAAAAAAAATCATTTTTATGCAATACACCAATTATAATAAATTTAAATCAAGCTTTAGTGTAATGAATTATGCGATGATTCGTGTAAAAGACCCATTCTTCATAAATATAACCAAAGTTAAAACTTAAATTGTTTACACTTGGTCGGTTAATATTTTGGAGGAAAACTTTAAATGTTTGTATATGGTCACTTAGATTTTTTTGTTCTCACCAAAAAATTGTAAAAAACATAAGAGTATGTATAGAGTGAAAGTGTTTCACACATAAACCACTTTGCAATACTTTTTATCTTAACCAACTAATACTTTTTAGTGTAATCAACTAATACCATTTAGTTAAACAATTAATACTCTTCGTAACATTTAACTATTATCTTTCAGTAAAAACAACTAATACTCTCCAAAAGTAATACTCTATGATGATTACAACTAATACCCTTTAGTAAAAAAAAAAAAACTAAGATCATACAAATGGTTCAAGTATGAACCGTCTTCATTCTATATTTTGCCAAAATATAATATAATACAACTAAAAACAGATTATCACATTAATCTATAAATATATAATACAAACTATAATTTCTATTATAGGTTTCGGTGGGAAATATTTTAGTACGTTGATCGATTTATATGTTTTGATCTTAACCGTTTATTCTTTATTGTGATATGAGTATGGTATGTTTTTTAAATGTGATTCCAAAAATTTTGCTATTGTTTTAATGGTGTGTTGTACTATTTATACCCCTCTTTGTTTGGTAGATCGAATCAATCTCCATTGTGTTCTTATCTTATTTCTTTAGATTAGAAGTGCAAATTATATATGGGAGTGACTGCTGGTTTTGGTCGGTTTGCTCATGCATGGTGGATTGCAGTCGCCGTCTTCGTTCGGTTGTGTTTCATTTGTCATAGATATTGTTCCTTTTTTTTTAAGATTGATGTTGTAGTCTTTTGGCATTCATATCTTGCATAATAAAAGAGTGTTATACCGATCATAATGTATTGTAGATTAAGAAGAACACCTTGGTTGTATAAAATTATGTAAAATTTCTATAGATTAAGCAATTAATCATCTGATATTGAAATTAATCAAATATTAGTTTAATTGGAATAAACCCTGTGCGTCGTATTTTTTTATTTGTGAAATTGGTTGATTGCATAATAAAGGAAAGAAATTGACTGGGTTAATTAATAATTACCCATAATAATGCTTAAAAATATATCAAATATTAGTTTAAGTTAAATCAGGATATGGTTAATTTTTTTTTATTTCTTAAATTGGTTGAGTGCATAATAAAGGAAATCAATTGACTGGGTCAATTGATAATTATCTAATATAATACTTAAAAGATTAATAGTTACCAATTATAATACATGAAAGATAAAGTTTGAAATTCATAGTGGAATTTATATTGATCTTACGAAACCTGTTAATTAATTAGATAAAGTTGTAATTGAGATCAGTTACATGTGGACTTTTTTTTTTCAAAAAAAGTTTCACTTCGAATTGTAATTATTTTTAATAAATATTACTAATTATTATACATTAAAGATAAAATTTTAAAGTCCTTTAAAATTTATATTTATATCACCGAACATTCAAATTGATTAAATGAAATTGTAATTGACATCAGTTACATGTGGATATTTTTTTAAAAATTTCACTTCAAATGGTATGTTTTTTTATTTTTTTACTAAAAGTTGTTATTATGTATACATATATTATTGACCTTCTCCATAAACTGATTGACTACATTATACTGAGTGTAATAATTAATAATTACCCACTATAATATTTGAAAGATTAATAGTTATTAATTATTATACATGATAGTTAAAATTTGAAATCAAATATTAGTTTAATATCACCGAACATTTAAACATTCAAATTAGTTAAAATTTGAAATCAAATATGAGTAATAATCACCGAACATTCAAATTAATTTTTTAAATATATATCAAATATTAGTTTAATTGAAATCAAGATATGCGTAATTTTTTTTATTTATTTCTTAAATTGTTGATTGCATAATAAAGGAAATGAATTGACTGGGTCAAGTGATAATTACCCTGTATAATAGTTGAAAGATTAATGGTTACCAATTATAGATGTGGACTTTTTTTTTTTTTATAAAGTTTTCTTTGATAATCACCCAGTATAATACTTGAAAAATTAATAGTTACCAATTATAATACATGAAAGATAAAGTTTGAAATTCATTTAAAATTTATATTGATCTCACGGAGCCTGCAAATTAATTTGGTTGATTGCGTAATTAAGAAAATGAATTGATTGGGTCAATTAATAATTACCCATTATAATACTTGAAAGATTAATAGTTACCAATTATAATACATGAAAGATAGAGTTTGAAATTAATTTAAAATTCTGTAGAAAAAATTATAGATTAATTAATTGTAACATTTATATAATATTATGCACTTTTTTTTTTTCGAACGCATATATGGTTGAATTATCATGTAAAAATCAATTAAAAATTAGTTCTATAATATTTCTGAAAATATTCTTAATTTTGATAATATATAAAAAGATAAATATAGTTTATAAAGATGGATTAATGTCCGATTTTCAAGCAAAAATAGTGTTGTGTGTAAATGCATAAATATAGGAAATTTGTTCATGTAATCTCGCTTTCAAAACAATTTATTTTACCAATAATTTTAAGCTTGAGTTATGCAAATATGCAACTAATTTAATATATATTTGCATAAATTATGCGATTATTGAAAATGATTAAAAAAAAAAAGTTACATTGCGATGCGATTATTATAACGGATTACAAATAAACTTTTGTAGTAAGTTTTTAGTAATTTAACTATAATAGATATATTAATCAAATAGTATATTATACTAAGATTAAAGTTTTTTAATAGTAAATTTATACACCCACGTTAAAATAATTAGATCATGACAAATTATTTTAATTTGTATGAATATAGTTTGGAATTAGTCATTATAGCGCAAACATCTTTCAAATCAATAATTTGACATAGAAAAATTGTTAAAGAAATTAAATAGCAAAAATTATAGGATTAGGTACTCATGATCAACTTTGTCATATTTGTAAGAGTAAGTTTTATATGAAAATAGTTCATGATAAGTTTATCAGTGACCATGAATCTGACATATTGTCACTCATGGTCATACGTGTCAATCCACAAACAAAACTACTACGCATTAGATCAATGATTACTCACTTTCCTCTTTCCCATAAAACTGTCATTTCAAATTGTGGAGAAAATTCACATAATTCACACTTAAATTGGTTCATGCTCAGATAATGCCCTTAATCATGCAGTCGTGATTAATTTGAATAGAAACAATAGATATTTGTATCATATATAAATATATCACGTAATTCAAACAGTTATATAGTAGGTGTACATTTATGTTGGATATTTGATTTTAGATTGATTTGGTCGAGTTCAGAGTATACCAGCACAACGTATTATTAGCAGATCAATCACCCACCTCTTAACTTTATAAATAAGTTACAACTGTCTTTGAATTCTTTTTGGAAGATAACTTGCGTTGTAGAGACGTCCCGAGAGCGATACGTTAACAGACACCTCGCGCGTATCCCGCTTAGCACAAAGTCCTAGTACGAAATCATTTAATTAATAATTGGTTGTTGGATTATCGAAAGGCCTAGAAGCTTGTGTTGCATAAACGAGAAAGTTGTTGTCTTATAAACTTGTTGAGTAGACTTGCTTAAAGGTCACACCCTATTTTGGTAAATACATTACTTTCAAAAGGTTAATGTATTGGGGGGTGTACTTACTAAAGTCTTTGTTGTATGACTATTTCAACTTTTATAAAACAATCTATTTGATATTCTTATTTTTTTTCATAACTAAAAGCTTTTATAAATTAAAAGTATATCCATATAATATTTTTCTTGAAAATAATTAAAAGAATAAGAAACTTATTTAAATAATATATAAATTTAATAAAAGTCCCAATTTAATATTTTCTTTCTAAAAATTCTATTTTATTTTAAAAGAACTTTGAATATAAATTATATTTTGTAATTAAAACTCCCTTTATTAATCTTATTTAGTTTTAGAGAAACTTCATAATAATATATATATATATATATATATATATATATTATTAGTAATACTTTCAAAATTGATTAATGAAACTTTCAAAACAAAAGAATAGTACTATTTTCCACAAATAACTTTATTTTCTATTTGTTACTAATTTGGATGTTAAAAGACTTATCTTTTCGTTCCTTTTTCAAAACTCGACTAACATAAATAATTTTGATAACCAAAGTACCTCTTTTAAAATCTAGTAGTTCTAGTCTTTTTCCTCATAAAATTGGAATAAGGTTTTTAAAGAAAATATAAAGTTTCTCCTTTGTTCCTAATTTTCGAACAGTGGCGGAGAAGACGAATTTCCCTTTGTCACTAACAACTTCAACCAATAATAATAAAAACCAATTTCATCACCATATCATCAGCTAATCTAACCAATATGATTCATCAATAATACCAACCAGCTAAACCAATAATACTAATAAGTTATTTCAGTAGTACCAAACAACTAAACAACCAAACCAACAGCACTAAACGAGCATATCAATAATACAAAACCGTATCCATTTATTTTCGAACGGAAATAAACAATAGGGATTTAAAATCAACAAACGAGAATTTCTATTACTTTTCGAACACAACCAGTGTTCCTCTAACTTCATTTTAGAAGAATTTAACCAAAACAATATCATCCCCGACCCGGAAATTACGAAAGAAATGGGGAGAAGAAGGCTATGAACCTTACGAGTCCTAGTTCGAGGAGGTAAACGGGCTGCCTAACAGTGTAGTTTGGAGACTCGTCGGGTTAATTTCGACAGCGTAACAACGTAGTTCGGGATTCCAAAACTCCGGCAACAACGATTTGGGATCGTCTTCATCAGAATTAAAAACAAAAAGAAAAGAGTTACGATATGAAATCGGATTTTGACGAAATTAGAAATTGAAAATGGGTTTTTAAAACTCACTGGAAAAGATGAGAAAGAAAGACGGCGGCGCGGCTGGAAAGAGGGCGACAACGGCGACGGAGCTTCGCCGATCGAAAAGGAGAGTGGCGGTGCCAGGGAGCCAGAGGTGAGGCTTCCTAGGCAGTGGTGCTGGTTGTCGAGACGGCGGTGTGAGGCGGTCTGGAAGAGGAGAGCGGCGCTGCTTCAAAGGGAGGAGAGAGCGCGCGACGACGCTCGGTATCCGGCGGAAGGTGGCGCTGGAAGCAGCGCGACGGCGACGGCTGTGCTGCTGGCGGCCGAGGAGAGAGAGGCGTCGGCTTCTTCTTTGAGGAGAGAGGAAGAAAACACGTTTGGCTGTTTAAGAGAGAGAGAGTGCTGAGAGTGAAATTTGGGGATAACTGATGGATTTCCAAGCAAAGGGACGTGTTTTATTTGTAGAAAAATATCTATATTTAATTAATTTGAAATGAAAAAGGAAAACAATGTGTGGTTGGAAATTAGCCTTTTAAACTTGATATTTTCGTCCCATTTTAATATAATTTAGGCATTGTTTCCTTCACACTTTTAACCCCAAAAGGTAAATTAATGTTGTTTTACAAATTCGATAATATTTTAATGTATTTTAATTATTCTAAAAAAATTATACGGATTGAAAATATAATTTTGAACTTTGAATAATTAATTTCTCATAGTCCCTTATCCGTTTGAAATATTCGTTTTCTTTCTTTGAATTTGGGAATTTATAATAGGTATAAATTTAAATCACATAATAGCACACAAAAATAATAAAATTAAAAGAAACAAGATAATAATAATATAAAATTATATAATTAAGATTTCTAGCAAAATAAAGGTATAAAACGGGACGGTGTATTACAGTTAACGTGAATATCGTTCACATAATAGTTTGCCTTTTTATATTGCAGAATTTACGTGTCTTAAAACAAAACCATTTAAATAAATTTATATTGATTATCAAACGACCGATTTTATATAATGTTTTATATTGTGATTATTATAATAATTAAATAACAAAATTTGAATTGTCATATTAGAATATTTAACTGCGTATTTTATGGAATCTATATCTATATCTATATCTATATCTATATCTATATCTATATAATAGAGTTAGGATTTCCTATTTTAGTTTGGGCGCCAATTTTTTCTGACCGTTGATGATTTCTGGTTATTCTCATATTAACTGTTGGATCGTTTTATCTTTTTGTTATGGAATTATTTTAATGACTGCATTTATATTATTTTTAATACGATTGATGAGATTACTCATTTTCTTTGCATTTTGTCTTGGTTTGTGTTACCGTTACAATTCGTTTACCTATATATATACGTGTGTCCATTATTCATCTATTCATCATTTGTTAGTTCTTTTTTTTTTCTTGCAGGAAAAATATGTTTGTTTGAAGCATCTTTGAAGGTTCGATGGAGCCGTTGTTATTTTGGATATATTTCTTAGGAATTTTTTTAGCGATCTCAAGATGATATGTACCTTTAGTTGCATTGTTGCCGATCAGACTTTATTTTTTATAGTGATTCGTCTGATTTAGTGTTGTATCTAAGTTTGAATTTGTATATTTTATATTTTTTGTTATGATGTAATGGAGAAATTTTGTTTTCAATAGAATTCTTATCTCCGATTATTTATGTACAACAGTTTGATGCCTATGCATTTCTTTTTTTTTTAGGTGTGGTTTTTCTTGTGTGTATATTATTTTGTAAAATTCTTTTAGTAATATTTTATTTTACTTCATTAATAAAACGTGTTCATTAGCAATTGTTAATTAAAATGGCTGAAGAAAAACGGTAGTTTAACATATATGTTTGTAGATATAGATTTTAGCATTATAAAGATCTATATTGATTGGAAAAATATACATTAGTCGGATATTTGAAGACATCAAAGATTTGAAGATTTCATCATAGAATGATAAGAAATCAGCGGAAGCAGGGTCCGAAAAATTCCTGAACATGGCCAATTAATTGGACCATATTCTCTAATAAGTGGCTAAAGTTGTTGTAAATATGTATTAATATTCTGGATCTTACTTGGAAAAATATAATACTAATTTTTTAGAATTCACTGAAAAAGAGTGATTTAAAAAAATAATTAAGCCAGAAATCTATATATCTATTTGTGAATCACCCCCCCCCCCCCCCCCCCCCACCTCTTAAAAGCCACTATTTTGAAATACTAAAATTCTATGGCTTTTGGTATTTATGGTAACTTCTATATATATTCATTCTATTTTATATAATTGTATATTACCTCTTATTTACTAATTCCTATAAGTTAATTTTTTTAATTTATATGAATTTGAATTATTTATTGGTTTTCGTTTTAGTTGCGAATTACTTTTTTTTATTGCAACCAATTGATTAACCATTTATGTTTTAAGTAATTTTAAAACTATTAATTGAAATTGATTTGTAAAATTTATTATTTTAATTGCAATAGGTTAATTGACCATGCATATTTTAGGTCATTTAAATATTATATTAAAATCGATCAGATATAACTAAAAAAGCATTATAAGTTCTACACTATTATATATGTAAATTAAAAAAAAAAAAATTCAATACATCAAGTGTAAATTTTAAAAAATATTTTGATTTTTTTATGCCCTTTGTATTTATTACATTCTCATCATATTGTTTCAATATAATTTATTGGGTACAATATACATGATGTTTTTGGAATAGACAATTAATGAAGATATATGTATTTTATTTGAAAACTTTGACTAAATAAAGATGAAACTCCTTTTATATCTACTTAAATATTTAATTAGAGAAATTAATTATACTTATAATAACGGGAATGAATAGTACACCTCTTCAAATTATATTTACACCTTTAATTTATGTTTAGAATAAACTTACTATAAATTAAATCATGCAAATAATATTCAACATGTTTTAATATATTTGAAAGGAAATAAATTATGCGCAAATATAGAATATTTAAAAAAAAATTATATTTGAATTGAATTGATAAATTAAAATAAAATAAATACTTAAAGTATTTAAAAAAAAAAATCTTTCAACCCGCGTATTACGCGAGGTTCTACTCTAGTATGTACATAATCCATTGTCTACGAAATCTCTTGAAATTAGAGTAATTAATTTGACCTTCCATTTTTTTAAGTTATTAACATTTTTAAATTTTGAATATAGAACAAGATTCCTTTTA
The DNA here is from genome assembly GCA_947034835.1 of Ballota nigra. Classification (NCBI taxonomy): domain Eukaryota; kingdom Viridiplantae; phylum Streptophyta; class Magnoliopsida; order Lamiales; family Lamiaceae; genus Ballota; species Ballota nigra. The sequence goes on from OX344727.1 coordinate 29,722,329, forward strand.
AAAAATTATTTGACTTAATGATTTCAAATTTACCCATCCTCTTGATAATACTTGCGTGATTTTCTCCTACTATTTACACGACTACCTCAAGTCATGGGATATTAGTAGGACATTGTTTTTAACCTTTCCAAAAAAAAAAAAAGGTAGGACATTGTTTTGTAGTTTTTTTTTTCTTTTTTTTAGCAGTTAGACTTGGTCAGACATTCTAAAGGTTCATGCATTATGGTGTATTTACTGAATTTTAATTAATCATTGTTAATGGAGTATTTATTGTAAACATTATTGTCCTTAAATATAAATTTTGATCATATATGGATACAATTTATATTAATGTATTTAAACTGTTTCCATGTTTTGTCATATTATTGATCTCATAATTCCAAAAATTTAATGGTTAAGATTCTTACCTTTTTTTTTTTTAATTTATGAGAAAATTGTTACTATTTATAAATAGTCAAATTTTGGATCATATTTGAAAAATATATACTCCCTCCGATTCAAAATGTTCGATGTTTTAGGTTTTTTTTTTGTTTCAAAATGTTTGATGTTTTAGGGTATTTTGCACCTTATTTTCCTATTATGCCCCTATTTAAATCCCCCTAAAATATCACTCATAATTTTTCCTTACCTTTTATTAATGTTACACCATAAATAAACTACTTGACCTTCCATAAATCTCTTTTCAATCAATATAGTATAAGGGTATAATAGTCAATATATACCACTTCTTAATTCTCACAACAAATCCTAAAACATCAAACATTTTGAATCGGAGGAAGTATGTGTAATCAATATTTTATGTAGAGATTTTAAAATAGGCGTGTATTAAGGCATTTAATTGTTTCCTAATAATATGATTTGATTTTTAAATTAAGATTATTTTCATAAATATATGCGTATTCCATGTTATCATCAAACTAATATATCATTTAGACAATTATCAAGTTATACGTGAATTCTATAATTAATTTATAAATGTTTAATATTTAATTATAAATGAATTGATTTTATTTAGCATGTTAAGAAAATTTTGTGATATTTTTATTGGATGTCTTAATTATTATCCGTTAATATAGCAAATTTCCACTAAAAGAAAGTTCTAAATCTCTTAGATTAAGCAATTATATATTTATTATTCCTCATCTTAAGATAAATCATTGAAAAGTGGCACAACTCATATTGCACATTTTTTTCTAATATTACCAAAATAAATTAAATTTAACTTATAAAAGTTGATGACTGCATTTTATATGTAGTTTATTCATATGATATATTATATCATTACTAGTAATAGGTCTACCCGTGCTTTGCACGGAAGTCATTTTATTTTTCAGTTTTTATTCTAATTTTTTTTAATGATTTTAAAATGGACCTTTTTTCTCCTTTAATAAAAATAACTAAAACTAATAGTTACAGTTATATTCATAAAAATAAATGAAATGTTATCATCAATTTTTTTATTATTATAAATAAAATTACTAATACATTTACCGGTTTCCTTTAATTTTTTAACACAATAACATTAAAAAATGAAATTTGTTAATTTTTCATTTAAAAAGTAGTTATATTGGAAAGATTTAAATTATATATTCCAACTTAGGCAAATATAATGCATAAATTATTCTTTACTAGTTAAAAAGTGAAAATTTTAGGATTTATTAGATTTTTTTTATTAAATAAATTAAGTTAATTGATAAAGAGTTTATAAAATATACTGTGCAATAAAACATAAATAAATGGTGTTTGGAAGATATTGCTTCTTGCGTATTGTTATTACTTTTTGGACATTCCACAAATATTTTCATGCAACATAAAAATAAATAATTATGCATCACAAAAAATGAATAATGTATAAACAAAATCATTATTTTATTCAACTCTACACTCACATAACATAGTTTTCCTAAAACAATGTGACACTTTCAAATGTGAAAGAAACAGTGAGACGAAGTGAGTATTTTTCAAATAAAACCTACAAAAATATATAAACAAAGAGAAAGTGCAGAGTAGAAATGATTCATACATGAAGGATTAAAGTATATTAGTTGTTTTGACCAAAAAATATTGATTTTTTCCCCTAAATGGTATTTATTGTTTCACTGAATAGTATCAATTGTATAATAAAAAGAAACAATTTTACTTCAATAAAAACAACTAATACTCTTCAATAAAAATAACTAATACTATTTAGAGAAAGCAACTAATATCCTAGAATAATTTATGTATGAACCAATTTCACTCTATACATACTCATAAATTACTGATTAAACAATTTTTGTTATATTCATAACACATTCAATTAAAATTGTTTACAAATTAAACAATGGCAAAACAATATGTGGGATACTGTTAATAATACTTTATATATATATATATATATTATCATTGACGTGCAGTGCGCTAGTGCAAAAAATGTATGGTATAACTGCAACGAACATAGGGAATTAGTTTCTTAAGCTGGATACCTTAGAAGTAAAAAATAAATTTAACACACAAGTATTTGTCCACATACTCCAACAATAAAAAGTTATTGTATTTTCCACCCACAAAAGCTTTGTTCCACATACACTTAACAAAATAACATAGCATAAAAAAAATCACCCACACATACTTGCTAATTTCAAAATTTTATTCTATAAAGAAGAAATAAAAGATGATGGAAGATACAAAAATAAATCTGCATTTCACACCTATATAATTTTCGTTCTTAGTTACGATTTTGTCAAAATCGTCTTATTCTTGCCGGGTAAAATACCAGGAGAGCACTGGAATAATACCAAAACAAATACATATATAGCATAAAAAATAGCTATGTTCAATTTCAGGGCTTCATTAACAAATTCACAACCCTTAATTTTCTTTTTTCATTTAAGATATAAATTCTGAAGTTTAGGAAATTTACGGATCGATCTCTGTTTTTGATATTTTTTAGTGATTTATGATCGATTTTGGGTGAAATCATTTCATTGGTTTCCAGATTTTTCAATGCATATCCGAACACTAAATCGACAGATCATTTCGAAAAATAATTCTTCAACATGGTATCCACTACTTGCTAAAGTTCTTTGAATTGTCAACAACAGAAATTGTTTGGAGGATTAAAGAGCTCCAAAATAACATAGACTAAAATTGAAGGTAAAAATATAAAAAAATAAAAAATAAAGAAATCAATAACATTGTCTCGGAACTTCACAATATATTTATTTCAGATCAGTGTTATTTTATGCCCGTATGCCTAAATTTGCACGTGTTCTTTCAATACAATATATTAGAAAACATTGATATTTTTTTTTTATGTATAAGTGATAGAAATTACACCAGATTTTTATTAGAATGGATTTTGTGGAAGAACTGAACTTAAATCATTCCTAGATGAATTGTGTATATGTCAGTAGATACATCTATAAATAAGTGAAGTTAAGTTAATATTTTCATTCAGTGATACACTTGGTTATGGAAAATACAATTCGAAAATCATTTAAAATAAAGTTATATAACACATATATTTGTTGCACTGAATTATTTTTTAGTAAACTATAGACAATACATTCCAATTTTTCTTAATTCTTGCTTATAAAGTTATATGAAATTAGTTCGGATGTAACAAATGAAGACCTTGGTGTTAATGGTCACATATTTTACACCAGCCTTGAAAAAACACTACTGGATTACAGTTTACTGTTGAATTTATACAAATTTTTATTATTCTAAAACTGGTAACCCAATTTTTTAGCAG